>CM055126.1:172162361-173633611 GCA_029206835.1 Rana muscosa
AGGACGACGGAGGAGGAGGAGGACGACGGAGGAGGAGGACGACGGAGGAGAGGACGGAGGAGGAGGACGACGGAGGAGAGGACGACGGAGGAGGAGGAGGAGGACGACGGAGGAGGAGGAGGACGACGGAGGAGGACGACGAGGAGGAGGAGGACGACGGAGGAGGAGGAGGAGGACGACGGAGGAGGAGAGGACGACGGAGGAGGACGACGAGAGGAGGAGGAGGACGACGGAGGAGGACGACGAGGAGGAGGACGACGGAGAGGAGGAGGACGACGGAGGAGGACGACGGAGGAGGAGACGACGGAGGAGGAGGAGGAGGAGGAGGACGACGGAGGAGGAGGAGGAGGACGGAGGAGGACGGACGGAGACGACGGAGGAGGACGACGAGGAGGAGGGAGGAGACGGAGGAGGAGGAGGACGACGGAGGAGGAGGAGGACGACGGAGGAGGAGGAGGAGGACGACGGAGGAGGAGGAGGACGACGGAGGAGGAGGAGGACGACGGAGGAGGAGGAGGACGACGGAGGAGGAGGGAGGACGACGAGAGGAGAGGAGGAGGACGACGGGAGGAGGGAGGAGGAGGAGGACGACGGAGGAGGAGGAGGAGGACGACGGAGGAGGAGGAGACGACGGAGGAGGAGGAGGACGACGGAGGAGGAGGAGGAGGAGGACGGAGGAGGAGGAGGAGGAGGACGGAACGGAGGAGGAGGAGGAGGAGAGAGGAGACGGAGGAGGAGGACGGAGGAGGAGACGAGGAGGAGGAGGAGGAGGACGGAGGAGGAGGAGGAGGACGGAGGAGGAGGAGGAGGACGGAGGAGGAGGAGGAGGACGGAGGAGGAGGAGAGGACGGAGAGGAGGAGGAGGAGGAGGACGGAGGAGAGGAGGAGGAGGAGGACGGAGAGGAGGAGGAGGAGGACGGAGAGGAGGAGGACGGAGGAGAGGACGGAGGAGGAGGAGAGGAACGGAGGAGGAGGAGGAGACGGAGAGAGGAGGAGGCGAGGAGGAGGAGGAGGAGGACGGAGGAGGAGGAGGACGGAGGAGGAGAGGAGGACGGAGGAGGAGGAGGACGGAGGAGGAGGACGGAGGAGGAGAGAGGACGGAGGAGGAGGAGGAGGACGGAGGAGGAGGAGGACGGAGGAGGAGGAGGAGGAGGACGGAGGAGGAGAGACGGAGGAGGACGGAGGAGGAGGAGGAGGAGGAGGACGGAGGAGGAGGAGGAGGAGGAGAGGACGGAGGAGGAGGAGACGGAGGAGGAGGAGGAGGAGGACGACGAGGAGGAGGAGGAGGAGGACGGAGGAGGAGGAGGAGGAGGACGGAGGAGGAGGAGGAGGACGGAGGAGGAGGAGGAGGACGACGGAGGAGGAGGAGAGGACGACGAGGAGGAGGAGGAGGAGAGGACGACGGAGGAGGAGGAGGAGGAGGACGAGGAGGAGGAGGAGGAGGAGGAGGAGGAGGACGGAGGAGGAGGAGGAGGAGGAGGAGGAGGAGGACGACAGAGGAGGAGGACGACGGAGGAGGAGGAGGAGGAGGAGGACGACGGAGGAGGAGGAGGACGACGGAGGAGGAGAGGAGGAGGAGGACGACGGAGGAGGAGGAGGAGGACGACGGAGGAGGAGGAGGAGGAGGAGGCGGAGGAGGAGGAGGAGGAGGAGGAGGACGGAGGAGGAGGAGGAGGAGGAGGACGGAGGAGGAGGAGGAGGAGGAGGACGGAGGAGGAGGAGGAGGAGGAGGAGGACGGAGGAGGAGGAGGAGGAGAGGACGACAGAGGAGGAGAGGAGGAGGAGGACGACGGAGGAGGAGGAGGAGGAGGAGGAGGAGGAGGAGAGGACGACGAGGAGGAGGAGGAGGAGGACGACGGAGGAGGAGGAGGAGGGAGACGGAGAGGGGAGGAGGAGGAGGAGGAGGAGGAGGGAGAGGAGGAGGACGACGAGGAGGAGGAGGAGGAGGAGGACGACGGAGAGGAGGAGGAGGAGACGACGAGGAGGAGGAGGAGGAGGACGGAGGAGGAGGAGGAGGAGGACGACGGAGGAGGAGGAGGAGGACGACGAGGAGGAGGAGGAGGAGGAGGGATGGTAGGAGACGGAAGGACGACGACGGAGGAGGAGGAGGAGGACGGAGGAGGAGGAGGAGGAGGAGGAGGAGGAGGACGGAGGAGGAGGAGGAGGAGGAGGAGGAGGACGACGGAGGAGGAGGACGACGAGGAGGAGGAGGAGGAGGAGGAGGACGACGGAGGAGGAGGAGGACGACGGAGGAGGAGGAGGAGGAGGAGGACGACGGAGGAGGAGGAGGAGGACGACGGAGGAGGAGGACGACGGAGGAGGAGGAGGAGGAGGAGACGACGGAGGAGGAGGAGGAGGACGACGGAGGGGAGGAGGAGGAGGACGGAGGAGGAGGAGGAGGAGGAGGAGGAGGACGACGGAGGAGGAGGAGGACGGAGGACGGAGGACGGAGGACGGAGGACGGAGGAGGAGGAGGAGGAGGAGGAGGAGGAGGACGGAGGACGGAGGACGGAGGAGGACGGAGGAGGGAGGACGGAGGAGGACGGAGGAGGACGGAGGAGGAGGAGGAGGACGAGGAGGAGGACGACTGAGGAGGAGGAGGAGGACGACGGAGGAGGAGGAGGAGGAGGAGGACCGACGGAGGAGGAGGAGGACGACGGAGGAGGAGGAGGAGGAGGAGGAGGACGATGGAGGAGGAGGAGGAGGAGGACGACGAGGAGGAGGAGGACGACGACGGAGGAGGAGGAGGAGGAGGAGGAGGACGATGGAGGAGGAGGAGGAGGAGGACGACGGAGGAGGAGGAGGACGAGGAGGAGGAGGAGGACGACGGAGAGAGGAGGAGGAGGAGAGGAGGAGGAGGAGGAGGAGGAGGAGGACGGGAGGAGAGGGAGGGAGGGAGGAGGGAGGGAGGAGGGAGGGAGGAGGAGGAGGAGGGAGGAGGGCGGGAGGAGGGGCGGGAGGAGGCGGGCGGGAGGAGGGAGGGCGGCGGAGGAGGGAGGAGGAGGCGCACGAGAGGAGGCGGAGAGGCGGAGGAGGACCGACGGCCAGGAGACGAGGAGGAGGACCTTATGTTACCCGTCGCAGCGGAGCAGAGGATGAGACAACTCCGGGAGGCCTTGCAGAAAGGTCTGTGCAACGCGTTCCCAGAGACTGGGAGGTTACAAACTCCTGGTCCTGGACAACGAGTTGCTGAGGCTTCGGCCAGTCAAAGAAGGAGCGGTGGGGAAGGTGGCCGTCTGACCGATGCGTTCAGACAATTCTATAGTCCGCAGCCCCCAAAGTATGATCGGTTCCAGCAACCATCGCCAGCGTCTGATAAACATGGTGCAGGAAAATCTAGGGCAAGGTCAGACTTGGACACCTTCCCCCACCGAAAATCCTCTGGCTTACTGGGTCTTGAGGATGGATCACTGGCCAGAGCTTGCACAGTATGCAATTGAGCTACTGGCCTGCATCAGCGTTCTTTCGGATCGCACATTCAGTGCTGCTGGAGGATTTGTCACGGATCACAGGGTGCGCCTGTCCACCGACTCGGTTGATCGACTGACTTTCATCAAGATGAACCAGTCTTGGATCACCACCAGCTACCACACACCTGATGCTGATATAACAGACTAATTGATTTTAACATGTCACATCCTTCAAGACTGATGCTGATGCTGAGTTGCCTGTGCTGTTATGTTTGACTGGCTATCCTCCTCCTCCGAGTCCTCAATGATACGATTGATGATGATAGCTTGGAAGATCATTTTTGTTTATGGGTGCCGCCACCAAGTGGCTAAGGCCCAATTTTTCAGCCCCTGTTTTACAGGGGCGTGTAATTACAATTTTTTTAGCAATAATTTGCCATAGGGCTCATTGCTGTGCTCCAAGTACAGTATCTGTGAGGGGTTGGAGTGTTGTGGCACCAGTGCCTAAGGCCCAATTTTTCAGCCCCTGTTTAAACAGGGGCGTGTCATTACAATTTTTGAAGCAATACTTTGCAACAGGGCTCATTGCTGTGCTCCAAGTATCGTATCTGTGAGGGGTTGTAGTGTTGTGCCACCAGTGCCTAAGGCCCAATTTTTCAGCCCCTGTTCAACAGGGGCATGCAATTACAATTCTTGATCTAATAATTCACAGCAGGGCCCATTGCTGCACCCACCAAGAGTAACTCTGAGGGCTTACAGTGTTGTGGCAATGCCACCACCACCACCACCACCACCACGAAAGGCCCAATTTTTCAGCCCCTGTTCAAAAGGGGCATGTAATTACAATTCTTGATCTAATAATTCACAGCAGGGCCCATTCCTGCACCCACCAAGAGTAACTCTGAGGGCTTACAGTGTTGTGGCAACACCACCACCACCACCACCACGAAAGGCCCAATTTTTCAGCCCCTGTTCAAAAGGGGCATGTAATTACAATTCTTGATCTAATAATTCACAGCAGGGCCCATTCCTGCACCCACCAAGAGTAACTCTGAGGGCTTACAGTGTTGTGGCAACACCACCACCACCACGAAAGGCCCAATTTTTCAGCCCCTGTTCAACAGGGGCATGCAATTACAATTCTTGATCTAATAATTCACAGCAGGGCCCATTGCTGCACCCACCAAGAGTAACTCTGAGGGCTTACAGTGTTGTGGCAATGCCACCACCACCACCACCACCACGAAAGGCCCAATTTTTCAGCCCCTGTTCAAAAGGGGCATGTAATTACAATTCTTGATCTAATAATTCACAGCAGGGCCCATTCCTGCACCCACCAAGAGTAACTCTGAGGGCTTACAGTGTTGTGGCAACACCACCACCACCACCACCACGAAAGGCCCAATTTTTCAGCCCCTGTTCAAAAGGGGCATGTAATTACAATTCTTGATCTAATAATTCACAGCAGGGCCCATTCCTGCACCCACCAAGAGTAACTCTGAGGGCTTACAGTGTTGTGGCAACACCACCACCACCACGAAAGGCCCAATTTTTCAGCCCCTGTTCAACAGGGCCATGCAATTACAATTCTTGATCTAATAATTCACAGCAGGGCCCATTGCTGCACCCACCAAGAGTAACTGTCAGGGCTTACAGTGTTGTGGCACCAGCACCACCATCAAAGGCCCAATTTTTACTACCACTGTTCAACAATTATATGTAATTAAAATTCCTGATATAATAGTTGACAGCAGGGCGTTCCAGCACCAACCAAGAGTAACTGTGAGTGCTTACAGTGTTGTGCCAACACCAACAACTAAGGGGCCTATTTCTGCAGAGTATATACGGCAGGTCCCTACTTTCAAACATCCAACTTACAAACGACTCCTACTTGCAAACGCAAGAAGACAACAGGAAGTGAGAGGAAATCTACCCCTAGGAAGGAAAATTCTCTCCTGTAAGAATAAATATGGGAGAAAGGTGTCTCCTCTGTACTGATGCTTTATCAGCAATCCTTGTTTCAAGAAAAACACCACATTTCAAAAACAGTTGACATTGGGACGGAAAGTGAGGTGAAATGTTCTGAACAGGGGCACAGACAGCAAAACAAATGTTACAGGGGTGATAACCCTTACCTATGTTTTCCAAAAAGTTTAAAAATAGATTTTTGGGCTGGAGCTACACTTCAACAATGTACCTGTTCAAAATTACAAACAGATTCTACATAAGAACAAACCTACAGTCCCTGTCTTGTATGCACCGAAGGTATACGGCTGTTCAGAGTATATAGGGCCTTTTTTATTTTATGTGCGGGGTTCCCCTTAATATCCATACAAGACCCAAAGGGGCTGGTAATGGGCTGGGGTAGGGGGGGGGGGTCATGGGGTAGCTATGCCATTTTTCTTAAAGATTTTCATCCATATTACCGGGACCGGACATTACATTAAAGCCGCAAGCAGTTTTAAATGGCTTTTTTTTCCTTTAGAAGTGTCATTTTGTGCAGGGACAGTTCTAAACACGGGAAACACGTGGCACTTCACAGGCATACTTTAGACACCCCCCAGGTACGATATTTAAAGGAATATTTGACTTTTTTTTTTCACTTTATGCATCATTAAAATGACTGCTCCCGAAAAACGACCGTTTTTAAAACTTCTTTTTGCATTGATACATGTCCCCTGGTGCAGAACCCGGGTTCCCAAACCCTTTTTAGGACAATAACATGCATAATAGTTGTTATAATTAGCACTTTAGAATTCGAACGTTCGCATCCATTGTATTTAATAGGGTTCTAATGTTCGTACGAACTTTCGGTCCGTTCGCGGGTTCTGGTGCGAACCGAACCCGGGGGTGTTCGGCTCATCACTACTCCCCAGACATGAAAAAATTGTAAATGCAGAGTTTCTCACTGAAGATAACTTTTAAGGTAGGCTAAGTTTATATTTTTAGGTGACAGTTTAGTAGATTGTTTTAGGTTTTTAACCGCAGAAGGTTTTACCCCCTTCCTGACCAGAGCACTTTTTAAAAATTTGGCACTGTGTCGTTTTAATTGACAATTGCGTGGTCCTGTGACGTTGTACCCATACGAAATTTGCATCCTTTTTTTCCCACAAATAGAGCTTTCTTTTGGTGGTATTTGATTACCTCTGCAGTTTTTTTTTGCGCTATAAACAAAAAAAGAGCAACAATTTTGGGGGAAAAAAAATTATATATTTTTACCTTTTTGCTATATTAAAATTTCCCCAAAAGTTTTTAAAAAAAACACTTTTTTCAGTTAAGGCCAATATATATATTCTTCTACATATATTTTTGTTAAAAAAATAAAATAACGTGTAGCAATACCTTCAACTAAGAAGGCCGCAGATTTAGTTTGGGCCCTGAAAACAGCTCCGCCAACCCCCGGCAATGTACTCGACCCCCCTACTGGCACAGTTAGTATTGGCAGAAATATATATTCTTATACTGTATGAGTAAACCCAAACACCAAGACAACAATGAAAAGGGTATCAACTTTTCTTACTAAAAGCTTAAAGTAAATTTGACAATGGTAACAGTTCACAGGTAATCAATGGCAGAGCCCTGCAGCAATAACATACTATGCATTAGAATGAACAGTAAAGGTGCGCCGCGTGGGCGACCGTTAACTAGGCATCCTGTGACGCAGTAACTAAATGAACTAACTAGCTGGCCAGGCCTGGCTCAGATATCTACAACTCAGTCTATAGGGGATGATGGTTTCTTCACCGGCAATTCTTTAAAGGTGGTGCACATTAACAGAATACCATTTGTAATCCAGTGGGAAGGTTGTGATGAAATAAAACACTTTACTGTATGAACTCTGAGTTCAGCTCTGATAAGGTTCTCCCGTGAGAGTATCAGAAATAACTTGTGGGCCACAGCAGTCTATAGGCGCATTAGCAACAACAGTATATGGTCTGAGCATACGCTCGCTCACCCCTCCGGACGCGATCCCAGTCCGGGAACTTCCACCGACTGTGTCCTCACACACAGTATCTCTCCAGCGATCGGGTCCCCGATCCAACCAAGGCTGTAGACAAGCGAAGTCAGATGCCACCCAGGCTCGCAGTGGGGTGGAAGGCTCTTTGGTGCTGTGCAAGGCTTCAGGCCTTGCACTCCGGCACATCAGGATCAGTCACTGAAGTTTCGTGTCCCAAAGAGGCCGAGCCCAGCCTCGCCTCCTCCTTTTATAACCCCTCCCATGAGTCTCTGGGGTGGAAACATGCCGAAAGGGATTCTGGGCAAGGTAGTCCCGAGAGTCTTAAAGGGGGCCCCGCTACAAACGCAATAAGCGTATATTGATTTGCGCAAAAGTTATAGCGTCTGCAAACTGTGAAAGATTTTTGGCATTTTTATTATTTGATTTTTTTTTTTACTACCAATGGCGGTTATCTGTGATTTTTTTGTGGTACTGCGACGGACAGATCGGAGACTTTTGACCCTTTTTTGGGGACCATTGGCATTTATGCAGCGATCAGTGCTATAAAAATGCACTGATTACTGTTTAAATGTCACTGGCAGGGAAGGGGTTAACACTAGGGGGAGATCAAGGGTTTAAATATGCATGTGCATTTCGAAATGTGTGGGGATGTGAGTGACTAGGAAAGAAGCCCTTCATAGGAAGAAACGATGGGGCTCCTCTGATAGCACAGGGATTTGTGTGTTTACACACAAATCCCTGTGCTGGCGCTCGTGCACGCGATTGTGCCCGCCGTGTAGCGAGCGCGTCTTCTGATGGCCGAAAATGTAGCCGTAAGGGATTTCCCCCACCAGTGCCATTGTGCTGCAGTATATCTGCGTGACACGTTCGGCAACTGGTTAATGCTGTCTTTACTTTCAGCGATATTTGATCTCTTCAATGCTGTCCAAGTAGATCTCCATCTCTCAAAGGTTGCCTACCCCTGGATTACACAGTCTGCAAGAACCCTGCATTGCACCCCTGATCTGCTGATTGCAGGTGCAATGCTTTGCAGGCTCATAATAAAAGAAAAAAAAATGCACATTTTTTTTGCCTGCAAAAAGATGTGCATGCATTGGATTTATTTTTTCTAAAAGGTGAACTTATCCTTTAAATCTGCAGCCTATTTAAAATATCTTGTGGTATCAAAGCACTTATGTGAGGACACTTCCTGTTATAAGGTGACAATGCTCTGTCCTTGCCCACCAATTGTGCTGTGGGTGGCAACAAACGTATCAGATGCAATCACTGTTCAGGCATTCAAGCAGCTGAGGGTGTTGCGGCGGCCTAAATACAAAGGCCGGCAACAGAGATTCTATTAGACTTCTCGTGTTCATTCTGTAGGCACAATTGGTAGACAGGACAGAGCATTGTCACCCTAGCACAGGAAATCTGTGAGTATATGGCTAGCTCTACTCTACCCCTAAGGGATTTCCATTGTGCTTGCTGCATATTAAAAAAAAAAAAAAAAGCCATTCATCCTTGGGAGGGAGACCCTGTAATGTTGATGGCAGTTGGGCTCGGTTCACACTGCTGCGACATGGGATTTGATTTGCGAGACCCCAGGTGGCATGACATTTCAAATTCTAAGGTTCCCTATGAGAGCCATCTTATCTGATACTACACAAGTCGCTCTGACTTTAGAAAAGTTTCTGCACAACTTTGGTCCAACGATTTCAGCCCTTGTAAAGGCTCCTGGATAGCATTCAAGTTGGAAGGAAGTCGCAGGCAAAGTCGTACAACTTTGCCGCAGCAGCAGTGTGAACCGAGCCTTGGGCAGACTTAGAGGATGTCCCTGACTATTTCCAGAGGTGATTTAATAACAAAAGTCTGCCTGAAACAAACCCAACAAATCAGTTTTGTCTAGATTGATTCTTTCGGGAAATGTCTTACATTGGGCAGATACTGGCGAGAGCTGGTGAATACAAATAATAGGGTTTTTCATACTCTCATCGACCTAGATCCTAATATTGCGTTATTGGGTTACTAAGACGAGGAGCTATTTTTACCTGAGATATTGGTCTCAATCAACAGATTATTGTTTATAGCACGTAAGACCATTACTATGAAATGGTTGTCTCCCAGTCCTTCCTCATTTGAGGAATGGCGTCTTCAGGTAAATGACACTCTTCTGAAGGAACAACAGCTATAACAAAATAGGGGTACACCAAACACATTTTATAAATTATGGGAGCCATGGCTGGCGGCCCCGGGTCTGGCTCCTTTTTGTGATATTGTATGCTCTCCTTCAGGGCTTTTTTTCAGCGGGAACGCAGTTCCAGCACCTCCTGGACTGACTATGTAATGACAAGGGGTGCTGGGGTGTGCTGCAGGGTATTGATGCTCACTGCTGGGGATCTATTGTTGCTGGGGGGTCTTATGTTGCTGGGGGGTCAGTTGTTGCTGAAAGAGATCTACTGTTGGGGAGGGATCTAGTGTTGATGGCTGCCAGAGAGTTTATTACTGCTGGCTGTGCGGAGATCTGTTGATGCTGCCGGGAGTCTATTGTTGCTGGTGGGGAAATTTTGTTGTGGGTGGTCCATTGTTAGGGGGATCTATTGTTGCTGGCTGCAGGGGATCTATTTTACTGCTTTTCTTGATATCATTACCAAATTCCATACAAATTACTTGGCACCACAAAATGATACTTGATCCTATATTGTCTAAAAGGGACGGTACTGGGAGGTGGGTAGGGCCGGGGGAGTTCCTGCACCTATTGTCTGAGAAAAATGTGGATTTTTGTACTCACCGTAAAATCCGTTTCTCTGACGTCCATGGACTGACACAGCTCTCATACTGATTACATGTGGGTATATGTCCCTGCTCGCAGGAGAAGACCTAGGCAGAATGTTGGAAACATTCTAGAACAAAACCAGAGGTGAACAGCCCCGCCCAGGGGGGCGGTCCCTCCGGACATTACCCTTCCACCTGCAGCTAGCAGCCTCAGTTCGTAACAAAGCAGTTCAAACCTTAAAAAGGAAGGGTGGGTGCTGCGTCGGTCCATGGACGTCAGAGAAATGGATTTTACGGTGAGTACAAAAATCCTATTTTCTCTTATCGTCCATGGACCGACGCAGCTCTCATACTGATTACGTGTGGGACGTCCCAAAGCAGTACAAGAAAAGGGTGGGAGCAAAATAGTAAGAAACAACCAAAACTTCACTCCAAACCAGCAGAGCCCCTCAACGGAGGAGTTGCGACATTAAACAGCGGACTGCAACACTTTGCGGCCGAAGGAAGCATCCGAAGATGCAGCCACATCAACCTTATAGAATCTGAGGCTGCAAGTTGCAGGTGGGAAGGTAATGTCCGGAGGGACCGCCCCCCTGGGCGGGGCTGTTCAGCTCTGGTTTTGTTCTAGAATGTTTCTAACATTCTGCCTAGGTCTTCTCCTGCGAGCAGGGACATATACCCACACGTAATCAGTATGAGAGCTGTGTCAGTCCATGGACAATAAGAGAAAAAGCCCTGCTCTCCTTACATATAAAGTAGAGAAATGACTGATCTCTACAAGGTCAATGCAGACGCTAGGTTGTTGCACACGGTCTATAGATACTATGAAGGGGTTGGCCATATCTGTGAGATGACTGGGACTAATCTGGTTATTATAAATAGAAGTGCCACTGTTCTCCTATGCCCAGCAATCATATAACGTTCGCCGAGATGTTACCTGACATACAATGTTACGAAACCCTGTACATATCTTCTCTGAATCCTGTATATCTGCTTGTGTGAATAAAACATAAATGCAGGGTTGGAAGTCTACATGTTTGTACAATGTGATGGCGTGTGAACTTTTTGGTTGGTGTTTTTTTACACCCTTACCTTTTTTTTTTTCTTTTAAAATGTTTGGTTTTAAACATGCAAAAACTTCAATAAAAAATTATTGGAAAAAAATAAATAAAAAAAAGATAATTTAAATCACACTTTTCATAGAAGAAATATAGGGGCTGCCGTACCATCCTCTGAAAATTCTAGTTGGTTGAATGTGTTAAATTGTAATACTTGTGTGTTATGGGCCTGGAAACACATGGAAAGATATGAAAAACTAAGGCCTCACTATGAGAGTCAGATAAATAGTATTTTCCTGTATTACAATAGGATATATACACTAATTAAGCCATACCTTTATGACCACTGACAGATAAAGTGAATAACATTAATTATCTCATTTACAATGGCATCTGAAAATGGGAGGGATATATTAGGCAGCAAGTGAACATGTTGTCCCTGAAGTAGATGTGTTGAAAGCATAAAAATGGACATCACAGTTTGTTGTGTATGGGGCCTCAAAGCTGCAGACTGGTCAGGGTGCCCATGCTGACCCGTGTCCACAGTAAAAAGTGCCTACAAAAGGGCATGTGAGCATCAGAACTGGACAACAAAGCAATGAAAGAAGGTGGCCTGGGCTGATGAATTATGTTTATGTCAGGTGAATGGCCGGGTGCATGTGCCATACTTACCCGAGGAAGAGATGAAATATGGGAGCAAAGGCAGTGTGATGCTTTGGGCAATGTTCTGCTCAGACACCTTTGGCCCTGCCATTCATGTGGATGTTTCTGGACACGTACTGCCTACCCGACCAAGTAAACCTATTTGTGGAAACATCCCATAATGGCAGTGGCCTCTTGCAGCAAAATAATGTACCCTGTCACACTGTAAAAATGGTTCAAGAATGGTTTGAGGATCACGAGTTTTAGGTGTTGACTTGGCCACCAAATTTTCCAGATATGAAATCCAATCGAGCATCTGTAGGATGTGTTTGAAAAACAAAGTCCGATCCATGGAGGCCGCACCTCGCAAAATACAGGACTTCAAGGATCTGCTACTGACTGGTTGGTGCTAGATACTACAGAATACTTTTAGGCTACTTTCACACTGGTGCGCTGGCGGTAAAACGCCGCTATTTTTACCGTCGTGTTTGCCGCGATTTGCGGGCGCTAGCGGGGTGATTTTAACCCCCGCTATCGGCCGAAAAAGGGTTAAAAACGCCGCTTTGCTGCGTTTTGGGAGGCGCTACCCCATTAATTCAATGGGCAGGGGCGCTATAGGAGCGGTGTTTTTACCACTCCTACCGCGCCTCAAAGACGCGGCTTGCAGGAGGTTTTTTTTTACACTCCTGCCAGCGCACCGCTCCAGTGTGAAAGCCCTCGGGCTTTCACACTGGATACAAAGGAGCGGCTCTTTCAGGGTGCATTGCAGGCGATATTTTTAGCGCAATAGCGCCTGCAAAGCGCCTCAGTGTGAAAGCAGCCTTAGAGGTCTAATGGAGTCCATGCCTAGATGGGTCAGGGCTGTTTTGGCTGCAAAAGGGGGACCTACTGAATATTAGGTAGGTGGTCATAAAATGATGGCTGATTAGTGTATAATTTAATAGCAGATACACAAAATGACTCTATGCTGCCATCTAGTGGACATTTAAGTGTATGAATAATTAAAAAGATATCTGCTACAGTTATAATTAAACTGGCCCCCACAGTTTTTTTTTTAGTTTAAAGTAAAACGGTTTCAGGGCTCATGTGAGCAGGTGGTGTTGTAACTGACCTCAAATGCAGGTCAGTAAACATTCTAAGCAGCTCCAGTACTGGGAAACCGTTCTAGTGGCTAGGGTGCACTCCCTGCTATCAGCCAGAATAATCACTTCCTTTTCCTTGAGGTCGGGTTCACACTATTGCGAATTGGATGCAGGATTCACCGCATCCAATTCGCCATAGCAGAAGATTGTGACCGGCTCTCTATGGAGTCGGTTCACATATCTATGATGCGGCTCTGGTGCGAATTTGCACAGGAGCCCTGTGTGTCTCTTGGTCAGTTTCAGGTCCGAATTCAGGCTGAAATGGTGCCACTGAGACAGTAAGGACCAGATAGCAATATAAACCTTTTCAAAAGTTTAATCTTTTCCCCGAATATACTAAAAATGTGCTTTTCGTTTTGTCCCCCTTGGAATGATTTTCCTTCACTTTCTGTCCCTGAAAGAAGTGAGGGGAAATCTCTGCAACGCAGACACTAAAAAAACAAAACTTTACAAAAGTTCCTTGCCATATGAAAATTAAGGTTAATTTGGAGTTGGACTTGGGAGACTTTTCTAGGAAGCGTGAAAAACAAAACAAAAAAAAACAGTATATTGATAACTGTGGTTAATAATATAATGACATTGTTCCATGTGAATTATATGAATTGCAAACATTTTAGAAAACGAATTTGTAGATTCTTACCTGCATCTGTTCTACAGGCAGGCCGTTCTAGTGCCTTTTACTTTCTGTGGTGGTTAAGTAGGAGATTTTACAAGCTGTAATCATGTGAATGGCCTCAGTGCTGCCATAAGCTGCTGGAAAAATGATGAACAAAGTATAAGAGGAGGAAATTACATTTATGGGGGTCTTCTGCACTCACAGTGGCCATGAGTAACATCTGAATTTTTCAAATCCCCATATTTTTAAAAAAAATTGTTCAGGGGTTTTAAATAGCCTTGCAGGAGTTAAATGTAATTTTTTGCATGTGTGCGCTGTAATAAAATTTTTTCTGTTTTATGGTCTTATCGCTTCACCATCTTTAATGCATCTTTTAGGGCCAATTCACACCACATGTAGTTCCGTGTGCTTTCTTTCTGCACAAAATGCATGCACAGTGTTTTCCATGTATTCCAATGGCTCTTGTTCACACCATGCAGTCAGTTTCTGCATCGGAAACTGACTGCATGGTGTGAACTAGAGCCAACAAGAGCAATTGGAATACATGGAAAACACTGTGCATCATGCATTTTTAGTGCAGAAAAAAATGCACACAAAACTGTACAGAACTGTGTCTGGTATGAACTGGCCCTTAGGTTGTCCCCCTCCCCCCAAATCTTTGTTTGTTTGAAGAAATTACACTTTCCTACAATGTAATGTAGTGTACAGCTTGTATAACCATGTCAATTTGCCGTTTTCTCAAAATAACTAATGGCCGTATTTAATGTCTAAACCGCTGGCAACAAAAGTGAGTACACCCCCCCCCCCCCCCAAGTGAAAATGTCCAAATTGGGCCCAATTAGCCATTTTCCCTCCCCGGTGTCATGTGACTCGTTACTGTTACAAGGTCTCAGGTGTGAATGGGGAGCAGGTGTGTTATCACTCTCACATACTGGTCACTGGAAATTCAACATGGCACCTCATGGCAAAGAACTCTCTGAGGATCTGAAAAAAAAAAGAATTGCTGCTCTATATAAAGATGGTATAGGCTATAAGTAGTTTGCCAAGACCCTGAAACTGAGCTGCAGAACGGTGGGCAAGACCCTACAGCAGTTTAACAGGACAGGTCCCACTCAGAACAGGCCTCGCCATGGTCGACCAAAGAAGTTGAGTGCAAGTACTGAGTGTCATATCCAGAGGTTGTCTTTGGGAAATAGACTTATGAGTGCTGCCAGCATTGCTGCAGAGGTTGAAGGGGTGGGGGGGGGGGGGTCAGCCTGTCAGTGCATCAAATTGGTCTGCATGGCTGTTGTCCCAGAATGAAGCCTCTTCTAAAGATGATGCACAAGAAAGCCCGCAGTTTGCTGAAGACAAGCAGACTAAGGACATGAATTACTGGAACCATGTCCTGTGGTCTGATGAGACCAAGATAAACTTATTTGGTTCAGATAGTGTCAACTGTGTGTGGCGGCAACCAGGCGAGGAGTACAAAAGACAATTGTGCCTTGTCTACAGTCAAGCATGGTGATGGGAGTGTCATGGTCTGGGGGTGCATGAGTGCTGCCGGCACTGGGGAGCTACAGTTCATAGAGGGAACCATGAATGCCAACATGTACTGTGACATACTGAAGCAGAGCATGATCCCCCCCCTTCGGAGACTGGGCCACAGGGCAGTATCCCAAACACACCTCCAAGACGACCACTGCCTTGCTAAAGAAGCTGAGGGTAAAGGTGATGGACTGGCCAATCGTGTCTCCAGACCTAAACCCTATTGAGCATCTGTGGGGCATCCTCAAATGGAAGGTGGAGGAGCGCAAGGTCTCTAACATCCACCAGCTCTGTGATGTCATCATGGAGGAGTGGAAGAGGACTCCAGTGGCAACCTGTGAAGCTCTGGTGAACTCCATGCCTAAGAGGGTTAAGGCAGTGCTGGAAAATGATGGTGGCCACACAAAATATTGACACTTTGGGCCCAATTTGGACATTTTCACTTAGGGGTGTTCTCACTTTTGTTGCCAGCGGTTTAGAAATTAATGGCTGTGTGTTGAGTTATTTTGAGGGGACAGCAAATGTACACTGTTATACAAGCTGTACACTCACTACTTTACATTGTAGCAAAGTGTCATTTCTTCAGTGTTGTCACATGAAAAGATAGAATAAATGATCTTGGAGGAAGCCCAGGGTATCCATTAAGGCTATACACAATAAGATCTCTTGGATTATGGCTCAAGAGAAGATGGTTAGCACATCAACTAATTTAATCCCTAAATTTGAGGCAATATGGGAACCTTGGGCAGTTTTCTGTGGCGTTTCTTTGAAGGTCAGGCATGACCCTGACCGCTCTAATTCCTAAAGGGCCTCATGTTCGGCATGTGATTTCTTCTTATTTCTTTCTTCTTCTATTCTATCTTTTCTTGGTTCTTTTATCTTTTGTTTTATTTATTTTTATTTTATTTTTGTTTCGATACTTAAACATGATTCAAAGATTTGATATCTTTATTTACTGTGTTCTTATTGCGGTATTTCCGAGTCTTAAATTTGATGGGCGTTATTGTATATGAGTATAGTACTGTTCTTCATTAAGATTCCGAGTTCCTTTTTATTGGTTTCATATGAGGATGACGGGCTGGCCTGACCTGGGCGCAGGATGATCCCGTTAGGGGCGTCCAGGTGGGGTGTGACTTCCCTGAATGCCTATTTTTCAATTTTTTTTTTTTTTTAATCTCTTGATGAGAACATTGTGACATAAATAATTGGAAATAACCCTTTGTCATGTTTAAACAACAATTTAAGATTTTCTGTACATCTCTTGAATTGAAAAATAAAAATTTATTGAAAGAAAAGATGGAATAAAATATTTACAAAAATGCGAGGGGTGTACATGCGTTCCTGTGCCATTTGGAAAGAAGGTCCCAGTGCACCACAATATACAGACATTAATGTAATATGCCAGGTGTAGTTTTTGTCCTCGGAGGTATGTTGATGGACAAATCAATATGAACAGACTGGCTTAAAGGGGTTGTAAAGGTTTTGTTTTTTGTTTTTGTTTTTTTCATCTTAATGTATCCTAAGCATTAAAGGTGAAAAATACATTTAACTTACGTGAGCCTGTTCACCTGCTGCGCTCACCCCCGACGTCCTCTTCTCCACTCAGTCTGGCCGTTGATTGGCTAGATTGGATGGAATGATAGCAGCGCAGCCATTGGCTCACGCTGCTGTCAACCACATCCAATGACGTGGCGGGGCTGAGTGATACAGTCTGCGGCTATAGCCACCGGCTGTATCATGGGAGCGTGCCCGCAAGAACTAACCCCCATGGGAGAGAGCTTCCATGAAGGGGGTTAGTTCTTGCGGGGAGGAGCCGAGACAGCCGCCGAGGGACCCCAGAAGACCAGGATCGGGGCCACTGTGTGCAAAACGAGCTGCACAGTGGAGGTAAGTATGACATGTTTGTTGTTTTTGTTTTGTTTTTTATATGGGAACCTTTAGTGTCCCTTTAGGGCCCATTTCACACTGCCGCTCTTTTCCAGGGCAACAAAAGCACATAAAAGCTATTCCCCATTAAATCCTATGCAACTGTTGACACTGCAGATGTGCTGTGCATCTTTGGTGCAGTTTTGCAAAAGCACACAAAGGCACCTTCCATTAAGTCAATGGGAACACGTTAAAAGTGTGAAAGGACTGTAAGCTGCACAAAAGCTGATCCGTGTGAAAGTACCCTAAAGTAAAATAGTGGGATAATACTGCGCCAACCAAAAAGGATAATGAATATGAGCAGCCTACATAACAATTGACTATAATTGTGAAAGCTAAAATATATATAAATGTGGGCGCTAAAAAATCCTACATATAAATGTTGTGTGAGGCTGGGTTCACACTGATACGACACGACATTCATCCGACTTTCATCCTACTTTGCTCTGCGACATCAGTCCTACATTGATCCTACATTGGGCCGACATCCATCCGACATTCATGAACAGGATACTACTTTGATCCGACATTGTGCTAGTCTGACTTGTCCTTTGACCAATCAAAACAATCCCAGGGTGAGATAAATTCCTTTTACTGCTGCTGTAATCACCATGTCGGATGTCAAATGTCGGATGGTTAGGACAAGGATCCTACTTTGATCCGACTTCAATGATAGTCAATGGGCTAAAGTAGGATCAAAGTCGGACAGAAGTAGTACAGGGAGCATTTTTAATGTCGGACCGACTTGTGTCGGACCAGTTAAGACGGCTCTCATAGGGATTCATTGATTTTCACACGTCATGCGACATGAGCTCCCAATGTCGGAGCGTTTGTCGGACAAGTGTGAACCAGGCCTGAGGAGGGGAACATTAACATAGTGCAGTGAAGTGAAAAAATGTCAGGTGTGTGAATCAAATGTTAGGTGTTCAAACACAATGACGTTTACACACTGAAGTGAACAAAATGACAACTGATGTGAAAAAATATCAGTGCGTGAATCAAATGTATAGGTGATCAAACACAGAACTGAAGCATGTGTGTGATCTACCCAAATGAAATCTATGCACCAATGACAATAATAAATGACAAAAAATCCTGTATAAACTAAAAGAAACAACAAATGTGTGAACCAATCTCAATGAAAAGATTGTACAAAATCGTCTTTTCACTGCAGACTATACAGTGGCCATTTTAGGAAAGATAGAGAGATATTATATAATATCTCTCTATCTATGCGTATGGGCAAAAGGTGACCATATGTCTTATATTATATCTATGCATAATGTCTCCAAAGGGCATCAGAGATTGCGGTAAGAGTATTAAATTCTCTTTACTATTTTAGAGTGAAGACGTCTTAGAATCTGCGAAACTCCTTACTCATCAGGGAATACTTTGAGGCACCTTTCTCTTCCACCATAGGTTGGCTTTGGATGGACATTGTCAAACCAGTCAGCACTTTTCTTGTGAACCCTGTATCTACGATGGTTTTATACCCTTAGATGCATGCATGAATTGCTCCATTGTCGTAGAATATATGTTGACATTTGAGATTGTGGTACATAACGCCCTTTGGAGAGATTATGCATTTGTCTTATGCATAGATATAATATAAGACATATGGTCACCTTTTGCTCATACGCATAGATATATATATATAATCTCTCTATCTTTCCTAAAATGGCCACTGTATAGTCTGCAGTGAAAAGACGATTTTGTACAATCTTTTCATTGAGATTGGTTCACACATTTGTGGTTTCTTTTAGTTTATACAGGATTTTTTTGTCATTTATTATTGTCATTGGTGCATAGATTTCATTTGGGTAGATGACACACATGCTTCAGTTCTGTGTTTGATCACCTATACATTTGATTCACGCACTGATATTTTTTCACATCAGTTGTCATTTGATCACTTCAGTGTGTAAACGTCATTGTGTTTGAACACCTAACATTTGATTCACACACCTGACATTTTTTCACTTCCCTGCACTATGTTAATGTTCCCCTCCTCACACAACATTTATATGTAGGATTTCTTGCACACCTACTTCTCATTTTTTAGCGCCCACATTTATATATATTTTAAAGTGGAGCTCCACCCTAAATTTTCCCTTTTGGTAATCGGAACCCTCCCCCCCCTCCGGTGTCACAATTGACAACTTTCAGGGGGGAGGGGGGTGAAGATACCTGTCTAAGACAGGTATTTTCACCCACATCCGGGAGTCCTCTCTCCGGGAATCTGCGGGAGTGACGTCACTTCCCGCAGACTTCCCTTGGTGTTCTGGGAGACACTCGGCTCCCAGAACACAGGAGCACCAATCAGAACGGCGCAGCGCGACTCGCGCATGCGCCGTAGGGAACCGGGCATGAAGCCGCAGGGCTTCACTTCCTGGTTCCCTCAGCGAGGATGGCGGAGGGAGCAGCAGAGCGACGAGCGGTCGCTCGTCCTCTGCTGCGGACGTCGCTGGACTCCAGGACAGGTAAGTGTCCAAATATTAAAAGCCAGCAGCTGCTGTAGCTGTTGGCTTTTAATTTTTTTTTTTCCGGCGGAGCTCCGCTTTAAAGTACCCTAAAGGACTGTATAAAGAGGGGGGTGGTGCTGCGCTGTTTAGTGAAATAAATTAAGTGAAATTCTTCTAAAACTTTGTGTAAGATAATAAAACAAATGCAAATAAACAATTATTGCAAAATGCACATAAAATAGCAAGATCTTCCGAGATGTGAAAAACGCACAATAAATAATCTTCAAGTGGTGACCATAAAATACTATCTTCTAAAATAGTAAACAATGTGCAACAGGTCTAAACACTGTGTCAAGAAATCAAGATTGTGCAAATCGCAAAATAAATAATGAACTGTGACAGTAAATCATAGACAATGAAATCAAAAATGTGAAATGCAAAGCATACGTGCAACACTGTTGCACATTGTTTACTATTTTAGAAGATAGTATTTTATGGTCACCACTCGAAGATTATTTATTGTGCGTTTTTCACATCTCGGAAGATCTTGCTATTTTATGTGCGTTTTGCAATAATTGTTTATTTGCATTTGTTTTATTATCTTACACAAAGTTTTAGAAGAATTTCACTTAAATTTATTTCACTAAACAGCGCAGCACCAGCCCCCTCTTTATACACTTAATTTCCGTGGGTATGATCTGACCCCCCCTGGTGCTTGCAGCAGTTTTATATCACTAGCTAGCCCTCTCCATAGTAGTGCAGGAATACACCTAATTTTGTACCCTAAAGGACTACTGTTTCTTTGGTACAAGTTGTTAATTAAGGCAAACCACTGAACAGAGGTAAGAACTGGACCAGGGAGGTGTCTGTGCTAATAGTACAGTTCTCCTTTAACACAATGCACATGGAAAATAAGTGTATTATTGAGTTACAATTGTGTGAATGGGACCTCAATCTGATTCTGTAGTTACACACGCGCAAACAAAAAACACTACTGGGCCGCTATTAACATTTGCTGCATTTGGACCTTTATTGGATTCGTTTACAAAATAATATACATCCACTTCTCACAAATAGTTAAAAAGTTCAATAAAACTTATTTTCTTAAATACTGTACAAGAAAAAATACTGGCATTTGATATAAACTTTAGGATATCCTTTTTCCTTTCTTCAATGCCAAACTTTCTTTTTTTTTTAAGGCATTTTTGAAATTACAAACCAGAAAAAGTTTACATAAAAAGGGTCTTTCACTTGTAAAATAAGATTTTGTGCTCCTGATCACCCCAAGTTTTATGTTAATTCTTTTTTAAAAACACAACCATTGTAACCTGGCACTCTGGAAACAGCGAATGAGGCAATAAGGAGTGTTAAAATAAAAAGGAAATAACATTTGGCACATATGACAAAGCTAGTAACCTTTTCAGGAAACCTGATCTGAGAAAAATACAGACTACCCATGCAGAGCTCATTCAGAATATGCTTAGGATTGGTCCCTGCCTGCAACTGTGTGTTGGGCCATAAGTGGCCTGTTCATATAACATCAACCCAAGGAGCACAGCCAGATCAACCCCCCCCCCCCCCCCCAGACCACAACGCCTGCCTGCATATTACCTCACTACAGGTTTCCTTTATGCTTCCTCACTATCGCAATTTAAAAAAAAAAAAAAAAAGGGTGAGCTGGGGCCCCACAAAATGCCTTAAAGCGGAGGTTCACCGGAAATTTTTTTTTTTTTTTTTAAAAGCCAGCAGCTACAAATACAGCAGCTGCTGACTTTAAAAAAATGGACACTTACCTGTTCAGGTCGCCCGCGACGTCGGCAGCCGAAGCAGAGTTACTGCTCAGCTCTCAGCTTCCCCCGCCGCCATCCTCTGTGAGGGAATCGGGAAGTGAAGCGATGCTTCACTGCCCGGTTCCCTACTGCGCATGCGCGAGTTGCGCTGCACGTCCTAACAGGTCCACACTGTGTCCAGGGAGCCGAGTGTTTCTTAGAACACAGCAGGGGGGTGACGCGAAGGGGCGGGACTCCCGTTGGAGTCTATACCCGAAAGTGGTGCAAATACCTGTTTTATACTACCTGTTTTATACAGGTATCTGCATCCCCTCCCCCCTGAAAGGTGTCAAATGTGACACCGGAGGGGGGAGGGTTCCAAAAAGCGGAGGTTCCATTTTGGGTGAACCCCCACTTTAACGTTTGGGATATGGAAAGAGTAAGCATGACCCCTCCCTAGTATAGGTAAATATCCCCAGGTTCTATTGTAGTCTCATGAACAAAAACAAATGCCATGGACCTTGGATGGTAGATGCACTTTTGTGGTTCATTACTGCACGTGTGTTAACATTTGTATCTCTGCCTGCACATCAACATGAGAAGTGTGTGGCCCCAAACAGCCAGCAACATTCTCTCCTTTTGTTCAGCACTTAGTAGCAGGTGAGTGTTTTTTGGTGGGCATCACATGCATTTTCTGAGTGTGCACAGAGAAAAAGTAAGGAGCCCACACAAACCTAGTTTTTGCCAACTGTAAACTACTGTAACATTGTTAGTAATGGCTTGCTATACACTACTTCACTTTTTTAATAAGCTTTCAATATTTCAATAAGTCTGTGCATAACCAATGAACTGTGATTGAAGCTGAATTCCAGGTATTCAGCTACTTTGTAAAAACTGCAGGCATACGAGTTAAAGTGGTTGTAAACCCTTACAGACCACTTTATGCTACAGGTAAGCATATAATAAGGCTTACCTGTAGCTACCCTGGATATCTCCTAAACCTACACAGTTTAGGAGATATCCCCTGTATTTGCATGTGCCGATGCCAACGGCACCATGCGTACTGAAGCAATGGCACGTACGTGCCGTTGCTTCAATGAGTGTGCCTATTTTTAACGCTATAGCGCCTGCAAAACGCTCCAGTGTGAAAGGGCTCTAAACGTTAAACATAGGCCAAGATGGCAGCTTCCTCGGCTGAAAATGAAAGCTGAATTCTGGGAAAAGAAAATAAATAAATGTTCCCTTGTAGTGGGGATTCCCCCTGCACTGCAAAGTTTAAATTCTCGTTTTAGGTCTCATGGGGGTTGCAAAAAAAAAAAAAAGCACTTTTACTTACCCAATCCTGTAGGACCAACCCCCACAGCCTCTTCTCCCCTAGCTAGGAGTGACATTTTGTTGTCAAAGTATTTCTGGAAAGGGAGTAATCAGTAAGAATAACTATTTATTTCTAGTGCACCCTACAGATGTGCCAGTAAATGGAGAGAACTTCCATAGAATAACCAAGATGGAGAGCCAAGTATATCCATTATAAAGCATAGAAGGGTGTTCCCTGCACACGTAGAAAAGCAACTGTCCAGGGTGCATCCCAGAATTAGAAATCAAATAAATGACATAGAAGAGATTGCAAATGGCCACTCAGGTGCCTTTCAAGGAGTAAAAATTAATGGAGATTTTTAATTTTATTTCTGACAAATGTTTCTGAAGGGGTGCAGCTCACCTCTATCAAGGCAGGCCTATCCTTTACAGTCAAAGAAGCTGCCTTCTTAGCCTCCGTTAGGCCTCTTGCACACTGCAGCTCAGTACAGCTTATTTTTTACGGAGCTGAAATTTGTAACGAGCCTATGCACACAGGCACATAAACAAGCGCTGTGTATTCTTCAGTAAAAAATAAAATAAATCTGCATTTTTGGTCAGGGATTTACTCCTCATGCACGCGAATGCGCACATTTAAGAACAATCGCGTACATCTGTACACAAATGTCTATTAACATTGTGAACGCGGGAATAAGTTTGCAAGCGGAAATGCGCGAACGCAGACGCACGAAGATACGCACAAATATATATATAAAAAAAAAAATGGATGCTCCAACAGGAGTATCGTGTGCAAGAGGCCATAAAGTGGAACTTTAGCCAGAAACTGAAATCCTGCTAGATCACTTCAGACTGTTCCCTTTTCCAGATATACAGTGGGGAGAACAAGTATTTGATACACTGCTGATTTTGCAGGTTTTCCTACGTGTTTTTTTCAAAATTTTCTGTCTTTTTGTTTATAGTACAAAAAATAAAAACCGCAGAGGTGATCAAATACCACCAAAAGAAAGCTCTATTTGTAGGAAAAAAAAAATTATAAAAATATAATTTGGGTACAGCGTTGTATGACCGTGCAATTGTCATTCAAAGTGCGTCAGCGTGAAAGCTGAAAATTGGTCTGGGTACGAAGTGCCCAGTAAGGAAGTGGTTAAAGAAAATAAAACAGGTCTGTGAGAGACGGAATTCTGACGGGTTGGTAGGTGATCAAATACTTATGTCATGCAATAAATTGCAAATTAATTATTTAAAAATCATACAATGTGATTTTCTGGATTTTTGTTTTAGATTCCGTCTCTCACAGTTGAAAATTACAGAACTCTACATGCTTTGCAAGTAGGAAAACTTGCAAAATCGGCAGTGTATCAAATACTTGTTCTCCCCACTTAATACACTGTCTCACTCTGCTCTGCACATGCTCAGTTGCTCTCCATTTTTAGGCACCGCTGAATTTGTAGAGGCCGATATGCTGACAGCCTTAAAAGTAGAATTAGGCCCTCCTATCCTTTACAACCAAGGAAACAACTTCTGTTTGATCTGCAACTGCCATGGTGTTGCACATGTGATCGGTTATAACACCAGCCATTTGATGGTATGACAGATTGGTTGAGGACACAAGCAAATGTGACAGTCAGGGATTCCGGCATTCCAGGAATGTAACTGTTTTTTGAAACCGTTAAATCGATGGGTTTATTTCTGATTTACTGCTTTTCAGCAGTAAATGGGCCTCAGCAAAATGGCAGCCTCCAGCAAGAACAGGAACAATGCTGGAGGCAATTTACAGCACATGCTAATTTTGGTAGCATAATTATTAATGCTGCCTTTGACACAGTGGACCAACCCCTTCTCCTCAATAAACTCCACTCCTCTGGTCTCCGTGACTGTACTCTTCCCCTGGTTCTCATCCTACCTATTCCACCACACCTTCAGTGTCACAACTCTAGATCCTCCTCTTCCTTTCTCCGTTGGGATATCCCCCAAGGTTCTGTACTTGGACTAGAGGTCGACCGATATGGGTTTTTCTCTGGCCGATGCCGATATTTAGAAATCGCGGCGGCCGATGCCGATTTTTTTTGGGCCGATATGTTAGGCCGATTTTTTTCCCCCCTCTTCATCTCATAGACCCCTTTGTGTGCTTTCACACTGAGGCGGTGCGCTGGCAGGACGTAAAAAAAAAAAAGTCCTGCAAGCAGCATCTTTCAAGCGGTGTATACCACTCCTCCACCACTCCTGCCCATTGAAATGAACTGGCACCGCTGCCGAAGCGCCTGCAAAGCACTTCTGCAGTGGCGCTACATTGGAGCATTTAACCCCTTCATCGGCCGCTAGCTGGGATATAAGCTCCCCGCTAGCGGCGCCCGAAGTCGATCTCTCCCTCGGGTTCCTGCGCCGCCATCTTCGGTAAGTGAAACAGGAAGTGAAGCCTTGCGGCTTCACTTCCTGGTTCCCTACTGTGCATGCGCAATCCCACTGGTCCCTTTTGTCTTCTGGGACCTGTGTATCTCCCAGAAGACAGCAGGGGGGGCAGAGTGGGCGCCAGATGTGGCGCAGTCACCGCAATGATCTATGCCCGGGAGAGGGAACAAATACCTGGATTATACAGGTATCTGCTCCCTCCTCCCCCTGAAAGGTGCCAAATGTGACGCCAGAGGGGGGGGGGAATCCAAAAAGCGGAGGTTCCATTATTACTCCGCTAAGTAATAAAGAACATTTCTTAAAAAAGCCTCCAATCAGTGCACTTATATGTATAATTTAGATTTTAAAAAAAAGAATAATATATATATATATATATATATATATATATATATATATATATATATATTTTTTCTTAAATACACAAAAACAGGTAATCCAAACCTTTGGACGAAAAAAAAAATATGGGCTAACTTAACTGTTTTGTTTTTTTTTTGTTTTTTTTAATTCGTTAGTGTATTTTTTTCCCCAAAAATTGCGTTTGAAAGACCGCTGCGCAAATACCGTGTGAAATAAAATATTGCAACAATCGCTATTTTATTCCCTAGGGTCTCTGCTAAAAAAATATATATAATGTTTGGGGGTTCTAAGTGATTTTCTAGCAGAAAATACAGGATTTTTACTTGTAAGCAACAAGTGTCAAAAAAGATTTAGTCTTTAAATGGTTAAACTGAGAACTTCTTCTACACATGGAGTTCAGTCCTTTGAAGTTTTAAACATTGTATCTTTTGTCAAACTTGGCAGGCTGCCCAGGAGGGAGAAATCTCTTCACGGGAAACTTCTCAGGCAACTTGCATTGACTTCTATTACAGAAGCTTGCAAGTCACGCTGAAGTTTAAATCGGCTTTTTTTTTTAAACAACCGGCCGATGCCGATTAATTAAAAAACGCCAAATATAGGCCGATAACGGTCGACCTCTAACTTGGACCTCTCCTTTTCTCAATCTACACCACCTCCCCGAGTCAGTTGGTTGAAAGCCATGGCTTTCAATATCATCTCTACGCTGATGACGCCCAAATCTATCTCTCCACCCCCTGCTCTCTCCATCTGTCTCTTTATGCATTACCAACTTACTAGCAGACATATCAGCCTTCATGTCACATCACTTCCTTTAAACTCAACCTATTCAAAACCGAGCTCAAGATATTTCCTCCCCCAGGTGCCACTTCCCCTGATTTCTTTGTCAATATCAATGGCTCAACTATCAACTTGTCCCCCCACCCCCACGCCAAGGTCCTAGGTGTAATCCTGGATTCTGAACTAACCTTTCGGCCCCACATCCTATCGCTATCCAAAATGTGCCGCTTCAACCTCTGCAACATCTCCAAGATACGCCATTTCCTAACCAATGTCACACCAAAGCTTCTAATCTACTCCCTGGTGATCTCCCGCAACTCCCTCCTCATTGGCTTACCTCTGAAATAGGCTATCCTCTCATCAGTCCATCATGAACGCTGCTGCCAGGCTCATCCGCCTCACAAACCGCTCAGTGTCTGCTATACTCCTCTGCCAATCCCTTCATTTGCTGCCACTCAGCCAACAAATTAAATTCAATTTACTAACAATAACTCACAAATCCATCCACAACCTGGCCCCCCAGCTACATCACTAGCCTAGTCTCAAAATACCCACCTAATCATTCTCTTCGCTCCTACCAAGACCTCCTGCTCTCAAACTCCCTTGTCACCTCATCCCATGCTCGCCTTCAGGACTTCTCCAGAGCCTCTCCCATCCTCTGGAATGCTTTATCCCAATCTGTCCAACTTTATCCACTTTCAGACGATCCCTGAAAACTCATCTCTTCAAATAAGCAAATCTGGCCCCCACCTAACAACTGTACATTTATTTTCTCCATCAGCACATCCAACACAGTTATTACCTCTTGTATCTCTTGACCTTCCCTCTTAGATTGTAAGCTCTAAGGAGCAGGACCCTCTGATTCCTACTGTATTAAAGTGTATTGTATTTGTACTGTCTACCCTCAAGTTGTAAAGCGCTGTGTAAACTGTTGGCGCTATATAAATCCTATAGAATAATAATAATAATGTATGTTCCTTTCTAAAGAACATTATTTTTTATCAAGTTGTTATGGGTAAAGTTCCACTTTAATCTGCAGCTGCCCTGGTGTTGCACATGTGATCAGTTATGACACCAGACATTTGATGGCTTAACGGTTTGGTTCAGAGCAGAAGCAGCTGTGACAGTTATTCACATCATGCCTTGGACAGAACTGCTTTGAGAGACAGTTACGAATGGAACTAAAAACTCATTGATTTAACAATTAAAAAAAAAAAAAAAAAAAAAACAGGTATATTCCTGGCATGTGCCAGGAATGTAGCATTGGTTGTGTCCTTAAAGCGAAGTTCCACCTGTTTTTTAGACTTTGTCACTTGCATACCCATGCATCATGCTTTTACTAATGGACATTGTTTTTTTTTTTGACATGTAAATACCTTTAATTCAGGGTTACAGCCGCAATTCCGGCATTTCCCCGCCTCGCCGATTACGTCACTAGGCGATTCACAAGGGCTCCTGGGATAGCGGCGTCATGTATCCCAGGAGTCCTTGCGAATCGCCTACTGATGAAATCTCACGTCATTTACGTGTTTGATTGACAGGTTGCTATAGCAATGGGGCGAGAACTTCTGCTGAAGCCGACATTGCTATGGCAACCTGTCAGGAAAACAGAGAGCCGCGCAGCGGCATTACTGCGCATGCGCAAAATCTGAGAAAATCCCGGAAATGAATACAGAAGGGCTTCAGATGCCCACAGCCTAGATGGAACCCTGCCTGCTTCCGCCGGCAGTAGGTACCAAAGCTATTTTTAAAGACAGTAAAGTTGCAAACACATAGGACATGTTGCAATTGTTAATGTACATGTTTAGACAAGTGCAGAGCGTTTAAAAAAAAAAAGGGGTGGAGGACTGGAACTCTGCTTTAACCAAACTGTCAAACGGTTGGTGCCATAAGTGATAACATGTGCAGCATTATGGCAGTTGCAGATCAAACAGAGGTCAAAATGGCAGCTTCCTCGGCTGAAAACAATAGGATTTAGTGCCGCTTCAATAAAACAAATATAAAAAAAAGGTATACAAAGTTGATAAACAAATTCTGTAGTCAGTCCACTTATCTTGGGCAAGGGTATCTGCCCCTGAGACCAATAGACACTACAAAGTGTTACAGAACTGAAATTTTCAGTGCCGAAATACACAGAATGCTGACCTAGGTTTGGTGATTTCAAAGGAAGAGCCAACACATAAAGCAGATTATTTTAAATCTGTCATCCAGAAAGGTGAAGTGGGAACACCAAGGACACTGATGAAATCTGCTGCCAACAGAATAAGGAACTGAGACAGAAAATGGGCAATCAGATTATTAGGATTCGAATCAGGATTTGGTCTAGATGTGGAAACATCAAAGCAAAGCAGGCACATGGAATCATTTTATTATCACCTCTGATTTTGTAAAGATAATAATGAATGTAACAAAAAATAGGATTTTTATAACAGCTTACCTGTAAAATCCTTTTCTTGGAGTACATCACGGGACACAGAGCGACATAGTCATTACTAATGGGTTATATAGTTACCGTCAGGTGCTGGCACTGGCAACTTCCAAAACCGGAAGTACCCTCCCCTATATAAGCCCCTCCCATCCGGGAGCACCTCAGTTTTGTAGCAAAGCAATAAGTGTCCCCAAAGAGGGGCGGGAGCTCTGTGTCCCGTGATGTACTCCAAGAAAAGGATTTTACAGGTAAGCTGTTATAAAAATCCTATTTTCTTTTTCGTACATCACGGGACACAGAGCGACATAGTCATTACTAATGGGATGTCCTAAAGCAATGCCAAATGAGGGGGGGGATACACCATATATAAGCTGAGCGCTATCAGACATGAGGATCTTTTGCGGCCTGCAACACACTGCGCCCAAAGGCGACATCCTCCTGACTTCTAACGTCCACCTGGTAGAACCTAGTAAACGTGTGTACCGAAGACCATGTTGCGGCCTTACAGATTTGAGCCAGGGAGGCCTGGTGATGCACTGCCCATGAAGTTCCAACTGCTCTCGTGGAGTGCGCCCTAACTTTGAACGGAGGCGGTCTACTTCTCAAGCTATAGGCTTGTATTATGACCTGTCGAATCCACTTGGCTAAAGTAGATTTTGACGCTGCCTGACCCTTTTTGGGGCCTTCCGGCAGAATGAACAAAGTATCCGTTCTGCGAATCTGAGCAGTGGCTTTTAGATAAGCTTTAACTGCTCTTACTACATCCAAAGAATGCAATAACTTTTCCTCTACCGAAGTAGGTTTGGGGAAAAAAGAAGGAAGAACCACATCTTGGTTCAAATGAAAACTCGATACCACCTTAGGAAGAAAGGCTGGATGAGGACGTAACACTACTCTGTCCTTATGGATAACCAGATATGGCTCCTTACAGGACATAGCTGCTAATTCCGATACTCTTTTAGCCGAACAAATGGCTACTAGAAAAATCAATTTCCTGGTGAGAAGCACTAAGGAAATATGCTGTAATGGTTCAAATGGTTGTTTCTGTAGAACCGACAGAACCAAGTTTAGATCCCATGGACATATGGGAATATTAACCGGAGGACTAATACGCATCACTCCTTGTATAAAGGCTTTGACTAGTGAATGCGAAGCCAAGGGCCTTTGAAAAAATATTGACAAGGCCGAAATCTGACCTTTGATAGTACTCAAGGCAAGCTTCCTATCTACAGCCCATTGTAGGAAGTCCAGAATTCTACCTATTACGTATTTACGTGGATGCCATTTCCTGGCCTCACACCAGGCGATGTACGCCTTCCAGATTCTATAGTAGATCTGCCTGGATACCGGTTTCCTGGCATTGATCATGGTAGACACCACAGCATTAGAGAGCCCTCTCCTTTTTAGAATGTGGGCTTCAATAGCCAGGCCGTCAAACCTAGGGCTGGTAAGGAAGGGTGGTATATCGGTCCCTGCGAAAGCAGGTCCGGACGATGTGGGAGGGTCCAAGGACTCCCCACAGACATTTTTACAATCTCCGCGTACCATGCTCTTCGGGGCCACGCTGGAGCCACCAGAATCACTGGTTTCTTTTCTACCCTGATTCTGCGGAGTAATCGAGGTAACAATTGTGGCGGTGGGAATGCATATATCAGCTTGAACTGATCCCAAGGGAACACTAGGGCATCCGAGCCGCACGCTAGGGGATCCCTTGTCCAAGAGACAAACCTGTCCACTTTCGTGTTGAACCTGGATGCTAGCAGATCTACATCCGGTGTTCCCCACCGCTGACATATTGTCCGGAAAACCTCGGGATGAAGGGACCATTCCCCTGGGCATAATTGTTGGCGACTTAGAAAGTCCGCCTTCCAATTCTCCACCCCTGGAATGAATACCGCAGATATGGCTGGGACATATCTTTCTGCCCATCTCAGGATGTAATTTACTTCCCTTTGGGCTGCACGACTCCTGGTGCCCCCCTGACGATTGATATATGCCACTGCTGTGGCATTGTCTGACTGAACTCTGACAGGGGACCCTTGGAGTTTGGATGTCCATGCTACTAGGGCATACCGGGCTGCTCGTATCTCTAAGAGATTGATGGGCAGGGCCTTTTCCGCATCCGACCATCTGCCCTGGAGAGACCATTGCTCCAGTACTGCTCCCCAGCCTAAAAGGCTGGCATCTGTAGTGACCACCTTCCAAGAAATCGGACTGAAGGATTTCCCTCTTTCCAGATTCCGGGGAACCAACCACCAACGGAGGCTTCTGCGAACGGAAGGGGACAAGGATATTGGTACGTCCAGAGCCTGAACTTTTTTGTTCCAGGCTGACAGTATGGCCCTTTGCAACTTCCTTGAATGGAATTGACCGTAGGGTACTGCTTCGAATGATGCCACCATTTTTCCCAGCAGCCTCATGCATAGGCGTATGGATGGCTGTCTTTTTGAACCCACTAAGTGGATCAAATCTCTCAAAGACGACCCCTTTTCTTGAGGCAAGAAAATTTTTCTCTGGTCTGAATCCAGCCTTAGCCCCAAGTATTCCAGACTTTTGACTGGTTTTAGGGCTGACTTGTCTCGGTTGATAATCCAACCGTGATATTCCAGATACTTGATTGTCTCGTGAACAACCACTTCTAGTTTTTCCACTGAGTGGTCTATCAGCAACAAGTCGTCTAGATATGCCATTATCGTTACACCTCGTGTTCTTAGATTGCCTTTGCCGCAGGCCGGGGGATAGACGAACACTGCAACATGGCAGAGGAAACAGTTTCCTGTAGGAGAACTCACCAGCTGCCTGGACTTTGCTCTCTGAGAAGAAACTAGTCCATATGACAAGAAAAACATTCTACAGCGGCCTCTAGTGGACAAACACAGGTACCGCAGTTTAATATACTAAACATATATAAAAAAACATTCTTTTTTTTTTTTTTTTTCTTGACCACCATTAAAAATTATTACATTTTTTTAGTAGTTACAGGCATGCACAGATATTAGCGGGAATACCGTTAGGTAACAGACAGAAAGACAAATTAGGCTTGGGGGTCCCCCAATAGAACCAAGTTCCTGGGGGCCCCCACTTACCTGTTCCCCGCCGCAGGACTTTGTTTGGTCCACAAAAGCCCAAACTTCACCTATCACGGCAGGCATTGTAATCAAACCTTCAGGGACCGGGTTCCCAAGGATTCCACTCCCCTGGACCTGTATAGCACCCTGCACAGAAAACATCTTGGTCGTGGGTATGACCAGAGCTCTGGATCCCAGGGTCCAGCTCTCCTAAGAGAAGCATTACAGGCAGAACCTTGCTCTTCTCTGCAAGGCCCGGGTACCGACCGTTTAGCTATGAAGCTTTTTTGGTCGGATCCGGAATAGCTTACTGAGGCCCAAAAGAACCTGTACGCAAGCTCAGTGAAAAACACATGTTTCTTCTTGGCCAACACCTTAGACACTGGCAAAAAAACTGAGGTGCTCCCGGATGGGAGGGGCTTATATAGGGGAGGGTACTTCCGGTTTTGGAAGTTGCCAGTGCCAGCACCTGACGGTAACTATATAACCCATTAGTAATGACTATGTCGCTCTGTGTCCCGTGATGTACGAAAAAGAAATATAAACTGAAGTGCCATACCACTGCTAAAAGTTTCAGACACAACTTTATTCCAAGAAAAGTCAGGGGGATGCTCCAAAATGACCACGTGTTTTGGGGGGTCCAAAATGCCCCCTCTTCATCAGGGCTTGATAGAAAACAATGTGACTGGGCTAGAAGTAAACTTGACCTATAAAATGTAACTAAAGACAAACAATTATTATTTTTTGGATAGAGTAAGGGAGGATTATAACCCCCTCAGTTTTTATTTATTGCCATCCGTTTCCCAAAAAAGGAGATTTTCCTTCACTTCCTGTCCCATGTCAAAATAGAAAGGGAGAAGAAATCCCTCCAAAGTAAGGGAATCCTGGTGTGTCACCAGAACTAGTGTCCCTATTCGAAGATTCCCTTACCGTTCTGATGTCAACCCAAAATTTGGAATTGTCTTTTACTTTTGATGATCATGGTAAACAGGACAAATAAAGAGGGCTAATCTCCCTAATGGGGGCACAGATAGGTGTTCCAACCAGGGTGGATAAAAAATTAAATAAAAAATTAAATTATAAAAAAAAAAAAAAAAAGATTTTATTTCAATCAGATTTTTTATCATTTATTTTAATAAAATGCTTTTGGAGTAAAAATCTATCCATCTAAAAGATAGCTTTCCATTTAAGATACATTAATAATTTAGTTTATTCAGCATAAAATGGAGCTTAGGTTATGTAGCATGAGGCTGTATATTCTGCAATATTTACATTTTTGGTAAACTCATTCAATGAATCCAAGCCGAGATAACATACACCACACTGCATTGATGCATTCACACAGTTTTCTCACAATTTCACAGTAACCATGAGATAAAACAAAGTTCAGGAATATTCCTTTATCCCATTGTTTTGCAAATCTGTGTACACTACAAACATTACGATTTAAATCGGTTCTGATATCGCTGTTTTACTAACCTCACAGCTTATTATTCCAAATAGGAAACCTTCATTTTGTTTGAAAATATTAAAGATTATAATTACCACCAAGAATAAGTCCTTAACCACTTCCCTACCCAGCCATAGACAAATGACGTCCACAGATGGGATCTCCCATCCTGGGTGGACGTCATATGACGTCCTCGGCTTTGTAGGGGGATATCTGAATGATGCCTGCAGCTAGAGGCATCATTTAGATATCCTTTTAAAGTGCCGGCGATTCTGTGCACCATAATAACGATCATAGCGGCGGTTCCGCCGCTTGATCGTTCTTATAGGCGGCGGGAGGGGCCACCCCCCCCCTCCCACCGCCATCCGGTGCTTCTCCGGGCTCCCCTGTGCGATCGGGGACCCGGAGCGAATCTTCCGGCATCGTTGGTGGAGTCACGTGATGAGCATAGAGATGACTGGTGACCAGATGGTCACCAGTCATCTCTATGATCGTCGGAGGCCCGGACGCGATGTGATGACGTCACGCCCGGGTCCTCAAATGTAAACAAAGCCGCCATTGCGGCTGTAAGTATGAAATCAGTGAAAAAAATTTCACTGATCTCATGCTTTCCAGCCTGGAGGAGAGATGTGGGGTCTTATTGACCCCGCATCTCTCAATAAAGAGAACCTGTCACACACATTCCTATTACAAGGGATGTTTACATTCCTTGTAATAGCAATAAAAGTGATCAAAAAAAAAAAAATAGTTAAATCATTGTAAAAAAATAAATAAATAAGTAAAATAAATAAATAAATAATATATAAAAAAAATTAAAACGCCCCTGTCCCCGGTAGCTCGCGATCAGAAGCGAATGCTCACGTAAGTCGCCCACATATGTAAACGCCGTTCAAACCACGCATGTGAGGTATCGCCGCATGCGTTAGAGCGAGTGCAACAATTCTAGCACTAGACCTCCTCTGTAATTCTAACCTGGTAACCTGTAAAAAAAATGAAAGCGTCGCCTATGGAGATTTTTAAGTACCGAAGTTTGGCGCCATTCCATGAGTGTGCGCAATTTTAAAGCGTGACATGTTAGGTATCTATTTACTCGGCGTAACATTATCTTTCATATGTTCCCAAAAAATTGGGCTAACTTTACTGTTTTGTTATTTTTTAATTCATGAAACCATTTTTTTTTTTTTTTAAAAGGCGTTTGAAAATTATTGCGCAAATATTGTTTAAGAAAATTTTTTGCAATGACCGTCATTTTATTCCCTAGGGTGTCTGCTAAAAAAACATATATAATGTTTGGGGGTTCTGAGTAATTTTCTAGCAAAAGAATGATGATTTGTACATGTAGGAGAGAAGTGCCAAAATAGGCCCGGTATTGAATAGGTACAAAAAGCCCTGTATTGAAGTGGTTAAAGAGCACCGGTCATTTCAGATCCATCATGGCAGCACCTTTTTACTAGTGATTTAAATCCACCCTGGTTCCAACCCCTCTCCGCTCTACCCCAAAACAAAAACAAAAAACACAATAATGTTGTTATTTCTTCCAGAGTGATTACATGCACAGCAGCTGGTTTGACATTTAATACTTTAAACTAGTAATACCAATAAGATAATAACCCTATGGGGTCCAGCGCAAAATTTTCTACATTCCTCAACAGTTAATGTGACCCCTGTAACAATACTATGGTGAAATTTGTAACTCCAATTGAGAACAGTCAATACTAAAGAGACACGCACAAACTGTATCTTTCAGGTTTTTTTCCCACCTTATTGTTAATTCAATCCAGGGAAATTTTGTCTCTCCTCTGAATCATTCAGATTAATTATTTGCACAACAGCTGTAAGCAGCCTTCAGAGAGAAAAGAAAGTAAAGGGGTTGTAAATCCTCATGGGTTTTTCACCTTGATGCATCCAATGCATTAAGGTGAAAAACCTTCTGTGGTGCCGAAGTCCCCCGAGCCCCCATTTTATTTACCTGACCCCGATCTTTATCTGTCCGTGAACAAGCAGACCAGCTCTAGCTTGTGTCTCGTGTCCTGATTGGATAGATTGATAGCAGCGCAGCCATTGGCTCCCGCTGCTGTCAATCAAATCCAATGACGCGGGTGACGGGGGGGGCGAGTCCTACATTCTGTGTGATTGGACACAGAAGCAGGACTCGGGAGCACGCCCGCACGGGTGTCCACCTTAGGAGAGCCTTCTCCAACATGGGCACTGGATGCGGGGGAGGAGCCACCAGCGCTGCCAGGAGACCCCAGGAGAGGTGGTTCGGGACCACTCTGTACAAAACAAACTGCACAGTGGAGGCAAGTATGACGTTTGTCATTTAAAAAATAAAAATAAAATCAGAGCTCCACCACCCGGCTGCAAGTGGTAAAATTGAAATATTAAGATCCAGTTACTTTGTTAAAAAGAAACAACAGGGAACTAACTATTCATTCAAACGCAAATGTAAAATATTTCTACATGAAAAAGCAATTACTGCACAGAGGGACAAAAATTTGATGATCAAAGGGGTTGGTTTTTTGCAGGTCCAATGGTCTCTTCTGAGCATTAACAGTGAACTTTTTCTTCAGCTAGCACACAATTCCCCGTACAGTAGGGTCGGTGAGAGCCGGTCAGAATATACTTTCTTTTTTTTTTTTGGGGAACCACGATTGTACACAAAGGTAACTGACCACAGTGAGCATGTGCATAGAACCTCAACAGTACTCTTTTCCAGGACATTGAAGTTTTTTTTTTTTTAAATGGCAACACGTTATAAAAAGGATTATAGACGTGAGAAGACCCAGCAATAACTTTCTGCAGAAATGCCCCATATAGACCTTCTTGCAGTCAGGAATGAGGAACGTGTCCCAGATATAGAAGGACCAGATGTTGGTGTGGTCCGCACTCCTGGCCACATGAATGTGTACATTTCTAGTGGTTTATTCACAGTTATGAGGAACAATTAAGGAAATCCGGTGATCACATCATATGGCACGGCATGGTAGCGACACAACAAAGTTAATGTGTACACCACCTTGCGCAGACTTTGGCACTTTAAATAAAGTGCATGAACCCATAGCAACCAATGAGAAACCATCTCCAATTAGGCCTAATTCATTAAACATGTATAAGAAAAGTATGTCTCTTCTCCCTCCTCTGCAGATCAGATTCAAAACAGTCCCTGGGAAATAAAGCCGAAATCTGTTTACAAAAACAGGACAACACTGACCATCCCGATTTCTGAGACTTTGGAGAAGTGACATCCATTGTTTTGACCAAATTCACAAAAGCTAAAAGTTACAAATGCATACAACCCAATCAGTATCCTAGCTAACAGCCAGGCCGACCATACATTCATGTTTAATGGCAACTTGGATATAGGTAGGCAAATGGAATATTATACTGTCTGTACAACCTCAGACAAAAAACATCAAAGGTCATTAGAGAGGCAATGGATTTGTAGGACACACATGAATCAGGCCATGTATTTAGAGACAAACTGCAGACTCATAGCCCAACTCCATCTGACAAATGTGATGCCGCGACAAGAGGAGACAATTTGGACCCCTTGCACATGGGGGCCCATTTGTGTTCAGGGACAAATGCCCTGAACGCATGGGGCCCTAAGTGCAGGTATCACTTGATGCAGCATTCAGCCACGTCCAACCACAACCTGCCTTCGATTTTGACAGGCTGCGGGGCTGGACGTTGGACCTGTACCTTTCTGGGTGCCCTAAAACGTCGGGAGCTGGACGGCCCTGTGTGTAAGGGGCCCTAAAGACAAACTCCAGCTACATCTGTCAGTTTTATGTTGACAATGGCCATCTGAATTACCCACCAAAATTCGTAAAAACACCCTCAGCAGTTTGGGTCAACAGATCCTAAAGCAGGGTATACATGCACAGGAAGCACAATCAGTGGGTTGAAAAAAACCAAAAAAAAAAAAAAAACACTGCTTCACTATTGTATTTTGACAGTGGGGGCACAGGCAATTGCTTTTATGTCCCATGCAGGGCCATGTTTTGCCGGGACGGGAATGCCCAGGTGTCGCGTGCATCCCTATGCCAGCAGTCCCACAGATGTGTATTGGAATATGTGGCTGAACAGACACAGGTTTTGTCCCAATGTAACATCCATGCATGTTTATGGCCCAGGAACACACCCAGGGGTGAGTTTGAGGACACATATCCCCCATGCACTTGGGTGTCACAGTGGGACATAGCAGCTGTGTCCGAGCAGCCACGTGTACCAATGGGATTGTTGGCACGGGGATTCATGCGACAATTGTGCAGCCTGTGCCAGCAAAACATGGCAAAGCGCGGGACACAGAAGTAATCACCCGTGTGAACCAGGCCTCAGAGGAATGGCAAGCACTGCCGCTCATCAGAACGAGCCCCAAGGCTGGCCATTAGATAAGATTTTCTTTCCTTCCACCACGGCTGGAAGGAAAGAAAAGTCGTTCAGTTCTCCCATCTACAGTCACTGTTTATGGGGAAATGCCTCCTGCTGCGCTGTTGTATTCTGCCAGTGGGGGGCGCAAGAAGCATTCCCAGACAGCAGAATACAATAGTTACTGCTAGAGGATATAGCTGCTGGCAGTAACAATGTGTAGAAAAATCTGATATGCTGGTTGTATCGATCAACTTGGGTACCATCAGCCTGTCCATACATGGTTCGAATCTTTACGGTCCCTGCTGAACCAGCCGAGATTCGATCCGTCTATGGCCAGCTTAAGAGCTTACAATTTAAGTACATAAGAGAATAAGAAAGAAAAGCAATCAGAGGACATTGCACTGCCATACAGTATTACATTTATCAGAGAGGTGGAGATGAGGGTCACACTTTTACACATTGCAGTAAGCTTTTCCAAAAACAAAAAGATGGTTTCCTGCTGAGAAAAAAAATAAAAGAAGAGAATTCTCCTGGTTTTGCTGGCCACGTCCTGTAAAAATCAGATAATGCTGGTTACGTCTCCCATTTGATTCTGCGATCCTCCGATACGGCACGTTTCATATGACTACAGACGGCTGTGTCATCACCTGACTGAATTTTGGTCTGTAACCTTGTATAGCTCCTCGCTGCCAATACGTGGGTTGTAAAACTGATATGATGGACATAAAGAAATCCTGGTGATCACAGATAAGTGATATTCTGATCCAATACTTGATAATCCGGGGGAACTTTTTTTTTTTTGTTGTTTTCCCTCAAGCGGCCTACCTGAACAGAGTTTGTCACCCAACCAGTGGGCAATACTAGAAGAAAACCTCAAAGGCTTGTGTCTGCAGTCTCAGATTTTATGCCGGGAGGCTCCGACATGGTGTCCACTTGGCCGTCCCGGCAAAAGAGCACAGTGGGGTTCTTGCAGGCCCACATGGCCACGTCCCCACCGTTGGCCGGACTAGACGAGGACACCCGGCTGCCTTGGCCGCATCTGTTAGTGTAGCGATCTCGAACGGGGTCGGCCCTACCACTGACCTCCCGGCTCTGACCCTGCGTGCAAAGGTAAGCGGCGATGTTCCTAGTCCTGTAGCCCTGCTCTCGGTTGCGCCCGAGCAGCATTGAGATGTTAGGGTTGCGGATGGCATAGATGAGCGGGTTGATGGCCCCGTTGGCCCACGCCATCCAGATGGCCACGGTGTCCATGAGCGGCGTGAAGGGGTAGTCGCCGGCGGCGGCCACCAGGCCCATGACGCAGTAGGGCCCCCAGCAGCAGATGATGAAGACTATCATGATCAGCACAGTGGTGGCCGTCCTCATCTCGCTGTAGAAGCGCAGTAGGTGGGCGTAGGTGGTGACGGGCCGAACACGGATCTCCGACAGCCGCACGGCCTTGCAGATGTTGTAGTGGCAGAAGCACATGAGGCCGAAGGGCAGGAGGTAGCAGAGGACGATGAGCGAGATGCTGTAGGTGGCCCCCAGCCTGGAGCCGGCGGAGTGGAACACGTACATACAGTGGTAGTAGCCCCTCTTGTGGACCACCCATTGCTCCTTGGCCAGTAGGTACCAGGGGAAGGAGAAGCCCAGGGCCGCCAGCCAAGCCCCTGCCAACAGCTGCGTGGCCCTGGCGCGCCCCATCTTTTCGCGGGGCTGGCGGACAATGGCGTAGTAGCGGTCCAGGCTGATGAGGGTCATGGTCAGGGTGGAGACGATGCCGAAGCAGGAGTTGAAGAAGCCATTGGCGAAGCAGAAGCGGTCCCCGAAGAGCCAGACCCCACCCTTAGAGAAGAGCAGCAGGAAGGAGAAGGGGAGGCACAGCAGGGCACTGAGGAAGTCGGACAGGGACAAGGACAGGATGAAGGCGTTGGTGACGGTGCGCAGCTGCCGGTGTTTGGCGATCACCAGGATGACGGCGCAGTTGCCCAGGCACGACAGCAGGAAGATGGCCAGCAGCAGCAGAGCCTGGCATGCCACGGCCACCCCGTGCACCAGGGGGCTCCCTCCCCCCACCGCCGCCTCCTCACCCGGCTCCGGGGAGCTCCGGTTGGTACTGGAGGAAGCGCCGTCCCTTCCCCCGGCCGTCGTGCCGGTGTTGCTCGGGCCGCCCAGCGCCGTCAGGTTGTCGAGCAGAGCCAGGTGGAGCTCCATGGGTCGCGGTGTGGCCGGGCGGAGGCATCCCTCAGGTGGCCCGCTTCCTCCTCTGCTCGCCGTCCCGGGGATGCTGCCAGCGCGAGCTCGCCGGGATCTGCGGGTGACGTCACACCGGTTACCAGGGCAACGCCAGCTCTGCCGGGCGCCTTCTACGCAAAGAGAGTGGAGGGGCGTTAAAGAGCCCCGGACACTTCATTCTATGGACCACCCGGGTGGCCGCACACTGACCCCACACCGCCATCTTGGATGGGATGTCAGCTGTCACTCTATAGTGTTCTCCCTCACTGGGACATAGAGGAGCTGGGCCAGCACAGTTATTAGACCCAACATGTGGCCTGACACCTGATAAATGTGCAGAGCAGGGGGTGTCAGGTGATGGGATCATCTCTGCTGTAAATTTTACTACCACTGATCTGACCACCAATAAGGAGTGAGCTTATAAACCAGCGTTCCCGACCACCAATAAGGAGTGAGCTTATAAACCAGCGTTCCCGACCACCAATAAGGAGTGAGCTTATAAACCAGCGTTCCCGACCACCAATAAGGAGTGAGCTTATAAACCAGCGTTCCCGACCACCAATAAGGAGTGAGCTTATAAACCAGCGTTCCCGACCACCAATAAGGAGTGAGCTTATAAACCAGCGTTCCCGACCACCCATAAGGAGTGAGCTTATAAACCAGCACCCCCGACCACCCATAAGGAGTGAGCTTATAAACCAGCGTTCCCGACCACCAATAAGGAGTGAGCTTATAAACCGGCACCCCCGACCACCAATAAGGAGTGAGCTTATAAACCGGCACCCCCGACCACCAATAAGGAGTGAGCTTATAAACCGGCACCCCCGACCACCAATAAGGAGTGAGCTTATAAACCGGCACCCCCGACCACCCATAAGGAGTGAGCTTATAAACCAGCGTTCCCGACCACCAATAAGGAGTGAGCTTATAAACCGGCACCCCCGACCACCAATAAGGAGTGAGCTTATAAACCGGCACCCCCGACCACCAATAAGGAGTGAGCTTATAAACCGGCACCCCCGACCACCAATAAGGAGTGAGCTTATAAACCGGCACCCCCGACCACCAATAAGGAGTGAGCTTATAAACCAGCACCCCCGACCACCAATAAGGAGTGAGCTTATAAACCGGCACCCCCGACCACCAATAAGGAGTGAGCTTATAAACCGGCATTCCCGACCACCAATACGGAGTGAGGTTATAAACCGGTGCCCCTGACCACCAATAAGGAGTGAGCTTATAAACCAGCACCCCCGACCACCAATAAGGAGTGAGCTTATAAACCGGCACCCCCGACCACCAATAAGGAGTGAGCTTATAAACCAGCACCCCCGACCACCAATAAGGAGTGAGCTTATAAACCGGCATTCCCGACCACCAATACGGAGTGAGGTTATAAACCGGTGCCCCTGACCACCAATAAGGAGTGAGGTTATAAACCAGCGTTCCCGACTACCAATAAGGAATGAGGTTATAAACCTGTGTCCTCTGCCCACCAATAAGGAATGAGATTGTAAACCCCTCTCCCCTGCCCACCAATAAGGAATGAGGTTATAAACCCGTGTCCCCTGCCCGCCAATAAGCAATGAGGTTATAAACCTGTGTCCCCTGCCCACCAATAAGGAATGAGGATATAAACAGGCACCCCTAACCACCAATAGGAGGAGGGGTTCAATAGCATAGTTTCTCAGCACCAGTATAGGAAAAGTTACCAGCACAAATGTTGGGCGTTCTTATTTTGTCATCCATTCCAACATGACTGAGCATCAGTGTACAAAACAAGGTCCATAAAGACATGGATGAGCGAGTTTGGGGTGGAGGGACTTGACCTCAACCCGATAGAACACCTTTAGGATGAATGGGAGCGGAGACTGCGAGCCAGGCCTTCTCATCCACATCAGTGCCTGACCTTACAAATGCACTTCTGGAAGAACGGTCAAACATTCCCATAGACACACTCCTAAACATTGTGGACAGCCTTCCCAGAAGAGTTGAAGCTGCAAAGGATGGGGCAACTCAATATTGAGCCCTCTGGACTAAGACTGGGATGCCTTTAAAATTCATGTGTGTGTAAAGGCAGGCGTCACAATACTTTTGACACTATAGTGTATGTCTGGCTGCGGTTTCACTGTGTATTTTAACCACTTAAGCCCCAAACCATTTCGCTGGCCAAAGACCAGAGCATTTTTTGCAATTCGGCACTGCGTTGTTATAGCGTCTACAATAGGGGATAGATTTATGGCAATTTTTTTATTTTTTTTTACTAGTAATGGCGGCGATCAGCGATTTTTATCGTGACTGCGACTTTATGGCAGACACTTCTGACACATTTTTGGGACCATTGTAATTTTTACAGCGATCAGTGCTATAAAAATGCACGGAGTACTGTGAAAATGACACTGGCAGTGAAGGGACTAACCATTAGGTGGCGCTGAAGGGGTTAAGTGTTTCCTAGGGAGTAATTCTAACTGTTAGGGGGCGTGGCTACGAGTGACACGTCACTGATCACTGTTCCCGATGAGAGGGAGCATACGATCAGTGACAGTGTCACTAGGCAGAACAGGGAGAAGCTTGTTTACACTTGCCTCTCCCTGTTCTGCAGCTCTGTGACCTGATCGCGGGTCCCGTGGTCACGGAGCGCACGGCAGGAATTTCAAAGTGACCTAAAAATACGTTACTTTGCCCAACCGTGCCATTTTGCCGACGTATATGTACAGGAGGTGGCCGGGAACCAGTTAAAAAGGAGTCTGGTGCAGTTCTGTTCACCAGTTGAGGTGAGATTCAGGTGCAAATTTTTACTTGAAAAGTCGCACCTGAACGGGACTGAAAACCGCACAAGACGGTTTTTTTAAAAAACAAACAGCGGCCGACCTGCACATATGTGAACCGGCTCCATAGAGAAGGCTGCCAGTTCTCGCAAAGAGACCAGACCGGCTTCAAAAAAAGGTTTGTATAGTGATTTCTTCTTTACAGGGCTAGATAGGTTAGTGTTAGATCGTGGATGTCTGTAGATGCAGGGATTTTAGTTTTAGGGTGGACTTCTACTTTAAAGTGGTTGTATAAGTTGATTTTATTTATTTTTTACTTGAATGCATTCCTTGTATTAGATAATAAATGCTGCCGACAATCAAATCCAGTGTGTCAATAGACACACATCCCGCCTCAAGATTGAGTCCGCACAAATGCCCCCATAGCAAGCGGCTTGCTATGTTGGCATCAGGAAGGGAGAGGCCAGGAGTGCCAACAGGGAACCCCAGAAGAGGAGGATCAGAGCTGCTCTGTGAAAAAACAAATTTACAGAGCAGAGACGTATAACATGTTTAATATTTTTTTTTAAAACCATGTGTACCTTTAGAATCATTTTAAAAGGAGAAGTATGGGATGGGTTAAATAACTAGTACATATCACATTAGTCACATATCAGCTAATCTTTTTTTCCTACCTCTTTTAGTTTTTGCAGCATGTGCACATGACCTTTCCTTCAGCTGGCAAAAACGGTCCATTTTCAGTTTGAAAAGTTTCAGGGGGGTGTGTACATCTGCACCAACACACCCCCTGCCTCTGTCCCCCCTCCCCTAAGAGACGTGGCTGTGCTGATGGATAGAAATATATAGTGTAGATTCTCATACACAGCACCATCAGTGACTTCTCTCACATTACACTCACTGAAGTGCTGAAATCTCTGCCGACTCTTCTGACCATTGAAACATGCTGCAGTGCAGAGGAGAAGGGAGGGGGGAGCAGCTATGCTCTGTTAAGTTTCAGGAACTAGAAGAGGGAGGAGAGCCGACATCAATCAAGCAAAATGTCAGGAAAGGGGGTGGATCCAGACTTCATATCCAGGCCATTGTCAGGATGATGCTGTATGAAAGACTGTAGAACATCCCACAGGTATTTATCTTGATTTTAACAGAATGGGGGCACTTCTGAGAGGGCTGGAAATGTTTATAGATATCGGCAGCTCACATAGAATAGATGTAAGCAAAAAAGGAAACCCATACTTCTCTTTTAAGCTACCAGATTTTTCTATGAATGCAATTGTTTAGGTTGGTTAGAGCAGTGGTCATCAACCCTGTCCTCAGGGCCCACTAACAGGCCAGGTTTTTTGTATTACCTTGGGGAGATGCAGACTAGAATACTGCAATCACTGAGCAGCAAATTATATCACCTGTGATGTATTTCAGTTATCTTGTAAACCTGGCCTGTTAGTGGGACCTGAGGACAGGGTTGAGGACCACTGGGTTAGAGGGTCTCTTTGAGGTTCCACCATGGAAGCCAAGTCAAAGGTTGACAGGCGAGGACCGGAAAAGCCCAGGTAGCGGATAAGCCCTAGACTCATGTCACACGATCCTGGCAATAATTCACCGAGAGCAGTCACATGCTCCTATGGTGTCACTCCATGGCCTAACCATTGGGGCAGGTGACTAGTCTTAGCAATTCTGTGGTTGCCAGCAACAAGGAGGAGAGTGTGACATGGACCTTAGAGCATAGTTGCCAAGTGTGCCTCATTCTGTAGGACAGAGCCCTTGCATTTTGCAAACTTTCCCACACCCACTCTGTTCATCATAGGAGGTAGCACACAATCGCCATGGCAGGGGGTATATAAAGTGAACCCCCCATCAACCTGGGAGAACAGTAATTAGGAAGGAACCAGCAAAAAGCACATGTGGCTGAACTGTATAAAAGACGTGGCCTAAAGAATAACGCCACAATTACCCTAAAGAAAAAAAAACACAGATATCCTCCCTCCAAATTTTACTGCCACTAACCTGACCACCAATAGAAGGGGGGGGGGGTTATAGAACACCACCAATGATCACCAGTGGGGGTTAAATTTCACTGCCAGTGACCACCAATAATGTAGGGGGTTAAATAGTACTGCTTCTGGCACCAGGAACAGGAGGGGATTAACAAGACGGTTACAGACAATGCTGGGGGTCATCATTGCATCCGCCGACACCAATGTAAGGGGTTACTATTGCAATCACCGACACCAATGTAAGGGGTTATTATTGCAATCACCGACACCAATGGCTGGGGGGTATTATTGCAATCACCGACACCAATGGCTGGGGGGTATTATTGCAATCACCGACACCAATGGCTGGGGGGTATTATTGCAATCACCGACACCAATGTTTGGGGTTACTATTGCGGTCACCGACACCAATGTAGGGGGCTATTATTGCATCCGCTAACACCAATGTTGGGAGTTATTGTGTTCACCGACACCAACATCCTCTTCAGTGAGAGTTGTGATACATTGCAAAAAATGCTGCAGGACTAAAATGTTCAGGTGGTGAGGTGCACTACAGCCCATTTATTTTGACATAATGCACCTCAAAGCAGGAAAATGCCATCATATTTTCAGCTCGTGTCCCCGACTTCCTATAGGATCCTCAACAGGAATATATGGAGAATGAAAGCCACAGACAGCAACATGAGGCTCACCGCATAACAATGTTCTGGGTGTCATGAGTGAGGGGTTGTGTGTCCAAGTGGAGCAATAAAACAGAAAGGAGATATAGTCCTCCCGACTCCACCAAAAACTGGAAATCACACTAGTAGGTGCCACATTAATGTCTATAAGCAAAACAATACTTCACTGAGAAAAGGTATTTTATTAATACATTGTTATAACAGGATATATGTACAATCATGGTATTAGTGTTATTCAAAAACTAAAACAATGAAGGTTTGGTCACCCATGGAGAACAGAGCCACTAATCTGGGACACAAGCATCAACTACTACACGATGATCTACAGTTAAGAGAACATCACAATTGCCTACAATACATCTTTAGCGGTTCCTTGGTGCCCAGGCAGATAATATTGTTACAATGAGATCTCCAAGCACTGTGTATGGGGGGGCTGCACTCCCTGAATGTACATCAGATTCTGGCTCTCCAAAGCCCACCCCAAGTCTGACTATCTGTGCTCCCCAACTATAAAGCTGGCTATACACTAGTAGATTGCCCAACACACATACAGAAACTTGTACAGTTCTCAGTACATTGGATGGCTTAACAAATGTTTGAAAAATTGTTCTAAATTTTGTTTGCTTTTGAAATGAATGGATTTTACCAAACGAATGTAAACTCCTTTACATTTTCTTGTTGAAAACAAATGTTGATATGACCCCACTAACCATTAGAAAATTGAACAAAATGTCCTTCAAACCAAAATTCTACTAGTGTACAGCTAGGCATTCATTGAGGCTTGGTTCACATCTATGCGTTTTTCAGAAACGCACTACAGTCCATTTAACATGGTTTCCTATGGGCCATGTTCACATCCGTGCGTTTTCCACCGATGTGTTTTTTGAAAAGGGTCAGCGACTTTTTTCCCCCGCAACAGGGTGTATTTTTGGTTGCATAGACTTTAATTGAAATACAGCGGAAATGCATCAAAAAATAATCAAAAAACAAACAGTGCTTGCATTTTTTTTTTATGCGTTTCTGCTGTGTTTTTGCTGTTTTTTCCTGCAAGACAACAGACAACTCCTAAAAATGCAAGACGCATTTAAAACATGCCAAAAATGCGGGTGAAAAAACACAAAAGGCACCCAGAAAACGCATCAACCGCAACCTGCATTGGTGTGAACCAGGCGTGAGAGCCTCATTTTAATATAATGATGCCGATCTCAAGCCAGACATCTGTTCATTTACATTAAATGCAGAGCAACAAAATCTATGTGCCAAATACCTATAATCAATATAGTATGAATCTATACATCAGCAGACACAATGTAATTCGGTTTTATTGTTTGATGGTGTATAGATTCATACTATATTGATTATAAGTATTTGGCACATAGTTTTTGGGGTTATAATTTATTCATTTGATGTGGGAACATGACAGCGGAGAGCAGCAACATATATATCACACTTCTATATATTGGTTGACGCAGGTTTTTTTCTGTTTAGTAAGCAATAAATGCCGCCCCTCCACCGCACCATGCAGGGGAACACGTCTGCCATGCACATGGTCTAAGGCCAGCCATACATTATACAATTTTCCTTTATATTTACCAAAACCCATATAATGTGAGGTCAAACCTAAACAACACTTTCGATTTGTGTCCAATCAGGCAGGTCCTTGCACTACATAGTTGAAGGTAAATCTAAAGGAAATTCTACAAGTAAATTGTATAATGTATGACCAGCTTAAAGCCCCATACACACGATCGGATTATCCGACGTAAATTATGTGATGACAGGCTGTTGTCGGAAAATCCTACCGTTTGTATACAATTGTTGTCGGATTTTCCACCAACAAATGTGCGAAAGAATGCTTTAAAATTGTCCAACAAATGTGTGTTGTCGGATTATCCGATCGTGTGTACACAAGTCCTTCGGACAAAACTCCAAAGTACAAACACGCATGCTCAGAAGCAATGCTAACCATAACACAACATTAGCAGAAGTTGCCCAAAGGGTGGCACTAAAAAGCTAAAAAAAACACGTAGTTTAGTGTTTGTTGGCCGACAAATCTTCGCCGCTTGTATGCAATACAAGTTCCTGCCCAACGCCCTTCAGATAAAAGTCCTACGCTTTGTCCGATGAAAACCTGATCGTGTGTACCAGGCTTAAGGATGAAGGAAGTAAATGATATATCGCATTTAAAAAAAATAAAAATAAAATAATAACTAGACAGTGATAATTTGGGATTATGTAAAATTATGAAGCTTTATACTGATACAATTATAAGAAAACACAGCATTACATACATTACCTTACCATTGATAGATCATAAAATAACAAAATATATACCCAAAGTCAATATATCCTGAATTACACACGATTCATACACTGATATTTAGGTATATATATTATTTGCTGGTATATTTCAGCGCTGTATCTCTTTTTTCCTATTTGGTTCTGTAGCACCTGTGATATCCATACAGCTGCTATTGGTTATAGATTTGTGGATTTGACAGCAGCACAGACCCAATATATTTTTAATTACCTTTGCACTGTGAAGACATACTGTATAGCGGTCACATTACACTATGGTAACTTTTTTTTTTTTTTTTTTTTTTAAAGCCTGCAAAAAAGAAGTCTATATTAATAGAACGTCAAAGTCTGGCCGTCTAGGTGTCATGCTCATCCAATGGCTTCAATACTTCTGAAGCAGACCCGGAACCAACATCTGGATCAGGAATTCAGACTTTTCGCTGACTTAATATGCTTTTTTTTTTCAGCTCAGTGGTGTAGAACGAATTGAAGCCACTGGATTATTGGTAAAGCCAAGCACCAAGTATTAAAGGGGGGACAGGAAAATCACCCCCCCATTAATTCACTCAGCACAGATTTCCTATAAGAATTATTCACACCATATACTGGTTATGGATTCTGGGCAGCTTTGCAATTTGTGGAACTAATGTGTCCCTCACTAATGCCAACGGAATTCCCTGACATGAAAAATGATTTAGTCCAGAAAAAGGTCCTTTAACGAGTAACCCCCAGTTAGGTTATTACAATACAATCCTCTAGACAGAATCCTACCTTGTTCTTTTATAAAGTTGCTCTTCTGCTCATGTCCTTTCTCAGACTGATCTCTGATGGGGAGGGTATGCACTAATTATACCCACCTGGTGCAGCTTCAGGGCAGTAATGAGAACAGCTGCATCTCTTTAAACAAGCCTAAAGCCCCGTACACACGGTCGGACTTCCATCAGACTTTTCCATGGATTTTTGTCCGAACGGAGTTGGCCAGGCACACCCATAGCATACACACCACAGGACTTTTCTGCAAACGTTCCCAAAACTTTTTGCAACATCACGTGGTTTTTCTGCTCTTTACCGCCACCCTTTGGTCAACTTCTGCTATTGTTGGTTGATTTTAACATTAGTTGTTTTGTCCATCGGACAAAAGTCCGATGGTTTTCTGTACACACGGTTGGACTTTGCTCCATCTGACTTTTGTTGGGCAGAAGTTTGTCCGTTTGCACTTTGCAGACCCAACTTTTGTCCGATGAAAACAAAACCAAACGAAAAAAAGTTTGTCCGATGGATTGTTGGTCCAACTTGCTTAAAACGAAGTTTGTTGGGCAAAAGTCTGACCGTGTGTACGGGGCTATAGACATTACAATTTTCTTCCCTTCCACCACAGGTGGAAGGAAAGAAAATCACTTGATTCCTCCATCAACACAGTCAGTGTTGATGGGGAAATCCCTCACAGGACGCTATTGTGTTCTGCCAGTGAGCAGAACACAATGATCACTGCTGGCACCTACAGCCGCCAGCAGTGATCGCATGCAAAAAATCCGACAGGCTGGTTGCAAGCAAGCCTGCTTATAGATGTATGGAATCTTGGCTGGTTCCCACTGAACTGGTCGGGGTACAATCCATCTATGGCCAGCTTTAGAAAAAAACAGGCCTTGGGCTTAGCTTAGACTTGCAGTTGGGGGGGGGGGGGCGCAATAAAAACCACTCGGTTAAACTATGTTTTTTACTCCCCCCCAACAACCTGCAAATGCAGCTGTACAGGGGTATACACATGCCACAGCCACAATACTTTGCATCACATTGTGGCAGAAATTATCCTTGCCATCACGTTCAGTGGGCAGTACCACCCACCAAACACAAGCCGTTCAAGTTATTAGGGCTGTGCAGCAACCATGTACAGTGCATGCGGTTGCGGAATGGTGGTGCAGGCAATTAGAGTTTAAAACAGATGGTGAGGACACAACATATGCCTCACTGCCTGTCAAATGCCCTCTGAAATGCAATGCACAGCGGATTGCTCTACAGAGAGCAGCACATTTATAAACAAGCCCTTAGGCTAGGACTACACCGACTGCTACCCCCATGCACACTCTGGCATGGCATCGTATAAAAATCAAAGGCCAGCACCTCCACTGTCCATATTGGCCATGTATGTGGAAATAGCACAGAGTGCTGCTGCATGTGATCACTACAGGCGATCGGCCCCCTGCACACCTGTCACATTAGGAAGAGTGGCTGTGTCCGTACAGCCGCTGTGTGGCTCCAGGAGCAAGGCGCTCATTCACAATGTATGGACCACAGCACCCATGTGAATGAGGCCTTAAACATCTCTGCTACTGAGAGATTTAACTTCTCTCTGGCATTCATCACATTGGATTTAGTGTGGTCAGCAGGTGACTGCCAACAATGCATGTAACGCATGGCAATACATTATGTACATTGTTTTACTAATCATTTTAAATGGCACCCCAATGCATAATGTGCGTTGCAATGTACTGTGTTGCAAAATATAAAAAATTCAGCAAGATGCAATTCTTCATGTGTTGAGGTATGAAGCCCATTCACTGTGAATAGGCTGACTATTGCAGCTTTCCACGAGGCCTAAAAATGTGTGCAGCGCAGTGCATGGTGGTGTGACTAAGCACTAACTAGAATCAATCATAGGCAGACTACACTGGTAATATGTGCTGCCAAAGTTTATGATTTGGTACTGGAGTGATGCGTTTTCTAGCGATGAAACCACTTTATATACTGCAGCTGTTAATGGCCATTAAGTATGTGAAGCTGGTGTGTTTTAAAGTGGTTGTAAACCCACTCTGACAACTTACACCTACAGGTAAGCCTAGATTAAGGCTTACCTGTAGGTGCATGAAATATCTCCTTAACCTACATGGTTAAGGAGATATTTACTATGAACAGAGCGCCGATGACGTCACACGCATGTGCACTAGCGGGCCGGCATCATTGCCGGTTTTCTGAATGGAATCTTGCCGGCCCGAGCGTGCATGACGTCATCACATCGCGGGAGCGGCGATACACTGATGGCAGTGACGGGACATCGAGGCAAGATGGCGGCGGAGGTGACCGAGGACAGCTGCGGGGGCTTCGATCTCAGGTAAGTCATTCATAATGAGCTAGTATGCTATGCATACTAGCTCATTATGCCTTTCTTTTGCAGGGTTTTAAAAAAAAAAAAAAAAAAATATTGGCTTTACTTCCTCTTTAAAGTATAAAACAGCAACAGAGGAAAAACTAACATTACCTACAGCAGCTACTCAGATTCTTTCTTCTATGTTGCAATGTGCACTGGCTAGAATGACATCTGTGATCCGATTGGTTGCCATCGCCAACCAATGTTCTTTGATCTGGTCTTTAACCACTTCAGCCCCGGACCACTTTTTGCGATTCGGCACTGCGTCGTTTTAACTGACAATTGCGCGGTCGTGCGACGTGGCTCCCAAACAAAATTGACGTCCTTTTTCCCCCACAAATACCTTTCTTTTGGTGGTATTTGATCACCTCTGCGGTTTATATTTTTTGCGCTATAAACAAAAATAAAGCGACAATTTTTTTTAAAAAAAAGCAATATTTATATATGTTTTTGCTGTAATAAATATCCCCAAAAAATATATACCGTACATACTCGAGTATAAGCCGAGATTTTCAGCCCTTTTTTTGGGGCTGAAAGTCCCCCCCTCGGCTTATACTCGAGTCATATAAATTTTTACATTGTAAATATTACCTGTAAAGAAGTTGCGGCTGCGGCGTCCATCGTTCAAATTCCGCGGCGTCCATCGTTCAAAATTCCGCGGTCTCTTCCTGTTCCTTCCTTGATAGGCGAGTCTCAGCAGACACTCTCCGCCTATCACGAACGTTCTCTCATCCTCAGTTTTCCAGCAGACGTCTGTGATTGGCGGAATACCCAACACAGTGTCTGCTGGGAAAACTAAGGATGAGAGAATGATCGTGATAGGCGGAGAGTGTCTGCTGAGACTCGCCTATCAAGTAAGGAACAGGAAGAGACCGCGAAATTCGAACGATGGACGCCGCGGAATTCGAACGATGGACGCCGCAGCCGCAACTTCTTTACAGGTAATAATTACAATGTAAAAATTTCTATTTACAGGGAACAGCGAGCTAGGGAACAGTGGGGCATCGGCTTATACTCGAGTCAGTAAGGTTTCCCAGTTTTTTTGGGCAACATTAGGTACCTCGGCTTATACTCGAGTCGGCTTATACTCGAGTATATACGGTAAAAAAAAAACACTAAATTTTTTCCTCAGTTTAGGCCGATATGTATTCTTCTACATATTTTTGGTAAAAAAAAAAAAAAAAAAAAAAGCCATAAGCGATTATTGATTGATTTGCGCAAAAATAGCATCTACAAAATAGGGGATAGTTTTATGGCATTTTTTTTTTTTTATTATTAGTAATGGCGGTGATCAGTGATTTTTATCGTGACTGCGACATTATGGCGGACACATCGGACACTTGACGCTATTTTGGGACCATTCACATTTATACAGCGATCAGTGCTATAAAAATGCACCGATTACTGTGTAAATGTGACTGGCAGGGAAGGGGTTAACCACCAGCAGGCTAGGAAGGGGTTAAGGGTGTCCTAGGGATGTGTTCTAACTGTAGGGGGTGGGGCTTATTGTGACAGGACACTGATCGCTGCTCCTGATGAGAGGGAGCAGACGATCAGTGTCCTGTCACTAGGCAGAACAGGGAGATGCCTTGTTTACACAGGCATCCCCCTGTTCTGCCGCTCTGTGACACGATCCCGACACACCGTCGGACACCGAGCCCGCGGGCACGGTCGCGGAGCTCGCGGCGCTGCACACCCACACGGTGGCAAATTTAAAGGGACGTACCTGTACGCACCATACTGCTGACGTAAAAGTGCGTGCGCTGGTCGGCAAGTGGTTAACCCCTTCCAGTCCAGCCTATGATAATACGACAGCCGAGCGGGAGCCCTCTTATCCTGGGAGGATGTCATATGACATTCCCCCAGAATCGCACTCTGGTGCGATCTATCACCTGCTGTGTCCACCGGGCACAGCTGATGACAGGTCACTGTACTGGCCTGCTGTCAGTACCATGTGATTGCTGTTGCCAATGTCCATTGTACACAATATTCATGCCTTTTATTGTGTACTATTGTGATGAGCTCTGGGATTGGTCACAGTGATCACATGGTACAGAAAGGGCCAATCATAGTCCATTTATAACATGTGATTAGCTGTGGCCAATCACAGCTAATCACAAATAGTAAACACTGAATCACCAGTTTTCATTCAGAAAAAATGGTTGCTCAGAATTGTAAAATTCACAGTTATAAACACTCATAGTGTGTAAAAAAAATTAAAATAAAAAATCCTAAACACCTCCCCAGAGTAGTGCAGTGTTACTATGGTAACACTGTATTGCTCTGCCTGGTCACTTAAAACACAATATAATTTTTATATATATATATATATATATATATATATATATATAGTTAAATTTACCTTTAATATCACTTTAAGAGTGGAGATTCTGATTCTCAATTGTTGCTTCTTTAGGCTCCATTCAGAATGTGCGACTTGTTATGCAACTTTGGACATCAAAGTTGCATGACAAGTCGTTCCCCATATTTTCCAACGATAACCATTCCTATATGTGCGACTTAAAGCTGCAGTGAATTCTAAGTAGTTCATGCACTACTTTGGTCCGACTTTCATGCAACTTGAGGACCATAGACTTCAATGTTAAAGTGGTTGTAAACCCTCGGAAATAACATTCTTTAAAAAAATAGCCCATAACACAGGCAGCTGATCGCTGCCTGTGAAAGTGTACTCACCGCCATAATTGGCTCTAAAATCCTATTTTTAGTTTTGATGACGTCACCGCGCTTGCACAGGTTTTCCCCTCAAAACAGGCATTTAAAGTTTGCCTGTTTTTCATTTTAATCGATTCCGGAACTGACACTGAGCGAACTTCCCCTCTGTCCGGCACAGAGGAGAAGTCTTGCGTTCTTTCACTCCTTCTCTTCTTCCTGATACTCCGTGTGGCTGAACAAGACGTCACACAGGGGAGTGAAACAAGACAGCAGCCGTGTATCTTGGTTGCCGCGGTAACGGCAATCAAGATCGAGGCTTGGTTACGGCGCATGCACGAGTATTAGAACAGGGAATCTGGAAGGGCGGAAGTAACAACAGATAAGGAATCACTGAACAGCACAAACAATGGCGCTTTCAATACCCGGAAGTAGAGAGAATTACAACAGGAAAAAAAAAAAAGGTATTTGCAGCCCTCGTTTTTGCTAATTTCACATGTAATATGCAATGCGGTCAGCTTATGTAATATATTAATTGAAAAAGAGAAATAATCGATAATCGGCGGGGGTTTACTTCCTCTTCAACCCTCAAAAGTTGCATGAAAGTCGTACCTGAATGTTATACAATGCAACAGTTGTCCATTATCACTGGTCAAAACTAAAGTCGTATCAAAGTTGCGTCAAAGTTGCAATCCTAAATCGGTGCAACTTTGGAGTCGTACAAGTGTGTATGGTGCCTTAATGTGGGAGTAAAGTTGCCTTGCTGACATGCAGGCTTTCTTACGACAAAAAAACGATGTACATCTCTTCTGTCATAGAGGTTTCAATTTGCCTGTTAGTGAATGAATGAATAACTTGTATAGCGCTACAAATGTAGGGCCGAAACAACTAATCGATTAATCGACAACTAATCGATTATGAAATTAATCGATTACTATTTTAATAATCGATTAATCGACCAGTAACATAATGGGGTTAAAAAAACTCAAATTAGCCCTTTATAGTACATAAAGAGCAAATCGCTACTGCAAATATTACTTTCACTGTCCCACAGTAAAAAAAATGAACCCCCTTACAGTAGCAATTTGCTCTTTTTTGTACTAATTTTAGTTTTTTTTTTAACCCCATTATGTTACTCAACATCTCAGGCCTGGGTCACACCTCTGTGTTTTTAGGTGCTTTTTGCAGAAACACACTACAGTTCATTTACATGGTTTCCTATGGGACACGTTCTCATCCATGATTTTTTTTCAGCTGCTGTGTATTTGGAAAGGGCAAGGACTTTTTTTAACGCAAAGCGGTGCTATTTTGTTTTTTTGGTTAAATATAGTTCAATGGAGAAGCTGCAGAAAACGATGTAATAATGCGTTTTTTTGCGGCAATTTGTGCTTTTTAATCTGCCCAACAACAAATTGGCCAAAAATAAATAAAAAATGCAAATCGCAGCAAAATTACGTTTTTTTTAACCGATTAATCGAAACAATAATCGGCCAACTAATTGATTATGAAAATAATCGTTAGTTGCAGCCCTATACAAATGCTAACTGACTCGCCACAAGGCGTTTTTTTTTTTTTTTTTTGCAGCCAGTGTCTGCCTGGCTGGTGCGGTCATTTACCCCGTAGGATCTCGACACGCTTGGGACACACATTCGTACACACTGGGCCAATTTGGACAAGATACAATTAACCTACCTGCATGTCTTTGGAGTGTGGGAGGAAACCGGAGTACCTGGAGGAAACCCACACAGACACAGAGAGAACATGAAAACTCCAGGCAGATGGTGTCGTGGTCAGAATTCAAACCAGCGACCCTTTTTGCTGCTAGGTGAAAGTGCTAACCACTACACCATTGTGCTTTTCATTTGTATGTGCAGCTCAGTGTACAGTCCTGGCACAATTCTGTGTACATGTGCGGGAGTTACGACATCTGATCCTGGCCCATCAACCGGCTGAAGGCCCTACCCTGTGACTGGACAGTGGAAGGAGAAACAGCACATTGACAAGGTCATCTCTCTGTTAAGCCAGATACACACAATTTGATTATCGGACAAATGATCGTCTGTTTTCTTCTTTTTTTTGCATGCTCGTCTCCATATCGAAAACGAATAGGTTACTAAAGTACGAAATTCTCATTACGACAGAATAAAAATTTGGAAGTGATGGAATGTATTTGTATTGTAGTTTCGAATGAAAACTGTACTGATTAAATGAAAATCGTATGAGAATTTTTTTTGTGTTTGTCCCTTCGGAAAATTTTGGACGAAAGCTGTGTACTAACGATCAGATTATCGTACGATCGATTCAATATTGGTACAATATTCTGATCGTGTGTAACCGGCTTTATTCTTTTCTCCCCTCCCATCAGCATGTTTCCTGCACTGTAACAGACTTGATTGGCTCTTTGCGCTGCTTTTCTCTCCCCCCCCCCTAAGCTCTGCCGTACAGAGACTGCAAGAGGCTGATACTTGTAACATTTGGCATTAAACAAAAAAAAACAAACAAAAAAAAACAAACAAAAAAAACATTTAGGGATGTCTTATGTATCTTTCTAGAGTTCAGCTTTAGCCTCCATGTACACAGAAGCTGATAAACTGCAGTTAATGGGCGTTTTGGCGTTTTTTTTAAAAGCCCATTAACTGCACTCTATGTTAGCCTATGTGTTCATGTACACATAACGTTTTTTAGCTTTAATGAGCAGTGGAGTTAATGGGCTTTTTTCTGAACGCAGGAAATTTGCGTTCAAAGTGCCGTTTTTCGGCAGAAAAAAACGCAAAACGCCGAAAAACGCTCATAAACGCTCAAAAACGCTGGCCGCGAGCGTTTTTTGGTCCATTGAAAATTTTTTATTTTTTTTTTTTTAAAGCTAAAAAAAGCTACACTGAAAAACGCTAATAAAAGCTAGTAAAAAAAACGCTGATAAAAGCTAGCTTTTTCTGCTGCTTTAAAAACGGCAGTTTTTGAGCTTCTGTGTACATGGAGCCTTAGGCCTCATGCCCACTGGCGTTTTTACAGCTGCGTTTTTTGCAGCTTAAAAACGCCTGTCCATGTTATTGTAAATATTTTTATTTTATTTTTTTTGAAAAAAAAAAAAACGTCGGAGCTAAAAACGCGACCGCGCGTTAGTGCGCGTTTTTTGACGCTCGCGTTTTTTTCTGCCTAATTCTGACGCTGAGGAACGCACTGGCCCTGGGTTTTTTTTACAGCTTACAAACGTCTATGCTCTTTACAGCTCAAAAACGCCTAGGTGGGCATGAAGCTATAGACTAACATGGACAGGCGTTTTTAAGCTGTAAAAAACGCTCAAAAACGCGGCTGAAAAAACGCCCGTGGGCATGAGGCCTTAAAGTCTGACAAATGAGGTCGGATCACTCATTAGCACTAAACTGAAATCACTCATGTAGTTTTGCCCTAAATAAATTCTAATGATTGTACAAGCCACATATAGAATCAGGACACATGACTTGATTATTTAAGGAGAAACCCGTCTTTCAGCTGATCTTCGTTTTCCAGAACAAAGCTTGCTGTTCCAGTGTAGTAAGCGTGGCCAGAGACCTCCACGATCACAGCTTTATGTTCCCCACACACAGTCTCCTGAGTAAAGAGATGATTGGGTCAGAAGAAAATAATCCATTCAGTGTACTTCTAATGCTATGAACCAATACAATGTTACTTAAAGGCTAAAGTTCACTTTTTGGTGGTAATCTAGAGGCCGGTTTCTGTCATATGTTGTGATCCTGTCCCAAAGTGCGGTCTTTCTGGGTAGAGGTGATGTAATTTATAGCCTCGCTGTTAACAATCCCAATCCCGCTGACTGTACCAGTCTTCTTGGTGGGCCTGGTGGGCTCTTTAGCGCACCGCACAGCAACTAAGACCCTCATAGGACTTTTGCTCTTTTATGCCCGTAAAGCAATATTACTAAAATGGAAACAATCAGTTGCGCCCTCTCTGAACTCTTGGAAAGCCCTGGTCAACTCTACAATACCATTATATAAAGCCACATATCACTCCCGTGGGTGTATTGCTAAATTTGACAAAGTGTGCAAACTATGGCTTGACTTTGCCTCCACCAATGCTGCTTTAGAATAGACGGTTTATCTGATACACGTTAACTACTCCTTCCGTGCGAACACCTGCTAAGACCCTCCTGACGCCCCTATAGTTGACCCTTAGTATTCTAGGCCTAGTAACAGAGTTCCCTATTGGGAAACCTCACCTCTATCGAAGATGAGTAGCACATTCTCCTTTCATAATTTCTCCAAATGGAGTGGCTGAGCAGTGATGTTTTATTGTTTGTACCTTGTTTTTGTTCTTTGTTTTTGGTTTGTTTTTATTGTTGCCAACAGTACTGTTTAGGCAGATAACCTGTTAGGTACCGATTTACGTGGTACTCTTTTGAGCCGAGAAATGCCCCAAGGTTCTGTTTTTGTAAATTTATTAAAAATCAATAAAATAAAAATTCACTTTTTGTTTTCTAAATTTCAGCACCCCTATGTGCCAATATAACATTAATGTACTTCTTTTTCAAACATAAAACAGCTTTCTATTAATTCCACACAGCTTACCTTCATAGCTGTTTAAAACACACTGCTTGATTACTTCTGCCTTACTTCCTGGTCAGACTTTAGGTCATGACACAGGAAGGAGTTGACCAGCTGAGGGTAGATGATGCAGGGTGTGTGCTAATGAGGTCAGCTGGTCAACTCCTTCCTGTGTCATGACCTAAAGTCTGACCAGGAAGTAAGGCAGAAGTAATCGAGCAGTGGTTTTAACCACTTCCGGACCGGCTCACGCCGATATACGTCGGCACTTTGAAGAGGGATATCTTTGTTATGGCAGCAGCTAGCTACCATAACCTCGGTACCCTCTTCTTCAGTGAGTGGTCCGATTTCTGATAAGAGTGGTCTCTGCGGCGGATTCACTTTTAATCGGCGGCGGGAGAGGGGGCCCCCCCGCTGCCCTCCACCGCTTACCGGAGCTGTCGGTAATGGCGGAGGCGATCGGGTCCTTCTTCTGTGGCATGGAGCCGAGTGAGGTGAAGATGGCCCCCACCCGTCTGCATAACATTGCAGGGCGGAAGCGACCTCAAAACGTCACTTACACCCCAATGCTCTTAAAGGAATTATTATTATTTTTTAAATGACATTTAATTTTTATTTATTGCATTTTAGTGTAAATATGAGATCTGAGGTGTTTTTGACACCAGGTCTCATATTTAAGAGGTCCTGTCATTTTTTTTTTGTTAAAGAACAGTGTAAAAATAAAAAGGTAAAATAAATAAGAAAACATTTTTTAAACGCTCACTGTCCCGCCGAGCTCACATGCAGAAGCGAACGCATACGTGGAGCAGTGCCCGCATATGAAAACGGTGTTCAAACCACACAAGTGAGGTATCGCCGCGATCGGTAGAGCGAGAGCAATATTTCTAGCCTTAGACCTCCTCTAACTCAAAACATGCAACCTGTAGAATTTTTTAAACGTCGCCTATGGAGACTTTTAAGGGTAAAAGTTTGTCGCCATTCCACGAGCGGTCACAAATTTGAAGCGTGACATGTTTGGTATCAAATTACTTGGCATAATATTATCTTTCACAATATAAAAAAAAAATTGGGCTAACTTTACTGTTTTATTTATATATATATACGGTCTTATTTTTTTAATTCAAAAAGTGTATTTTTTTTTAAAAAAAAGTGCGCTTGTAAGACCGCTGCACAAATATGGTGTGACAGAAAGTATTGCAACGACCGCCATTTTATTCTCTAGGGTGTGAGAACCCCAAAACATTATACATTTTTTTTTCTAAGTAATTTTCTAGCAAAAAAAAAAAAAAACAGTTTTTAACTTGTAAACAACAAATCTAGCAACCGCTATTTTTTATTTTTATTTATTGATTTTTGGTGAAAAAAATTAGAGTTACGCTTACCGGTAACGTCTTTTCCAGTAGTCTTTCAGGACAGCCACAATGAGAGACCTAGGCTCCTCCCTTTCCACAGGAAACACTGCGCCAGCACATATAAATTCTTACTTCCCCTGCCGGCCTTCAGTTTTTCTGAGATCACCTCCGGACAGCTGGGGAGACACAAGAACACATTAATAGCATACTATTATTATCTCTATCATGCTGCGTTCCGGTCTTTAGTAAGACCCCCCAATTTTAGGGTGGGTACTAGGGCTGTCCTGAAAGACTACTGGAAAAGACGTTACCGGTAAGCGTAACTCTAATTTTCCCTATTCGTCTTTCAGGACAGCCACAATGAGAGGATAGACGAGCACTTACCAACTAGGGTGGGACTACGGCTTGCAAAACCTTTCGCCCAAAGGCTTGCTCACCTGCCGACACCAGGTCCACTCTGTAGAGCCTAAGAGCCCATTCACACAGGGGCAACACGACTTCCAGCACGATTTTATGAGGCAACTCAGACACGACCTGAGTATGAATCACAGCGCGACCTGGAGCTATTTACAAGGCAACTCCAAGTTGCCTGCAGGACAAGAGACATTCCAGTGGCCAATCAAACAAGAATCAGCTCTGTGGGAGGGAGGGGGGAGAGAGAGTTTTGCAGGAGAAATGTATGTTATCTTCCTGGAGAGTCGCTCCTATTAAGACAGTGAGAGGCGACTCCCATTGAAATGAATGGTTACAGGTCGCCTAGGAGTCGGATTGAAGTAGTACAGGGACCTTTTTTGAAGTCGGAGCGACTGCAGTAGTGTGCATAAGGACGGCTCCATTAACTTACATTGATTTCTTCAGCCAGCACGACCTGAGGCGACTAGGGGCGACCTGGGGCGATTTGGAGTCGGATCCAAAGACGCCCCTGTGTGAATGGGCTCTTACAAAGGTAGCGTAGCTGGACCAAGTTGCTGCCTTGCATATTTGTTCTGGCGTTGCTCCAGCCTTTTCTGCCCGAGAGGCTGCCAGAGCTCTGGTGGAGTGTGCCTTTATTCCTGTAGGGACCTCTTTACCCGCTAAGGAATATGCCTGTCCTATGGCTGTTCTGAGCCATCTGGCAATAGTGCGTTGAGATGCCTTGTAGCCCTTTCTGACCCCAGAAAATAAAATAAACAGAGAGTCTGACTTCCTAAAGACTCTTGTCTGTTCCAGATAGTGCAGGATGCATCTCCTGACATCCAAGGTGTGACATTTCCACTCCCCTTCACCTGAGGGGTTTGGACAAAAAGAAGGCAAGATTACTTCCTGATTCCTGTGGAATTTTGAAGTAACCTTGGGCAAAAATGCCCGATCGGTCTTTAACCACTTAACGACCGCTCACTGTATATATACACGTCGGCAGAATGGCACCGACAGGCACAATCACGTAGAGCATACGTGATCGCCTTTGTACAGTTGGGGGGTCCGATCGGACCCCCCTTCTATACAGTGAGCGGCCGTTAATCGTTGGGGAGCGTTCGGAGATGAGGGGGCGACCATTCGATTTCGGCCACCCCCTCGCGATCGCTCCCGGCCAATGAAAATGCTTCCTCTGCCATGTGATGTAAACACAGGCAGTAGGAAGTGATGTCATCTCCCTCGCGGCGGTCTTTTCGATTCCGGCGCCGAGGAGAGAGGAAGCAGGTTAGTGCACCAGCAGTCCACTGACACGTAGGTACACATAGGCACACATTTCACCCCCCAGTCACCCCCAGATCACCCCCCAGGTCACCCCCCAGCCCCCAATCACAGCGTCACTGATTGCAGTGATCATTTATTTTACTGATCACTGCTTTTAGTGTCATCTGTGATAGTAAAAAGTTGCAGGGCAGTTAGGATTAGGCCCCTTTAGGTCCAGGGTAGCCCCCTAACCCCCCCTAATAAAGGTTTAACCCCTTGATCGCCCCCCAGGTAACCCTTTCACCCCCTAACGCCAGCGTCACTAAGCGATCGTATTTTCGATCGCTGTATTTAGTGCCGGTGGTGCCCTAGATAGCCAGTTAATTATTTTTAGGTTCGCCGCAGGTTTTTATTAGCGTCAGGTACCCCCATATATTATTTTAACCCCCTGATTGCCCCTAGAGTTAACCCTTTCACCAGTGATCACCGTATAAGCGTCACTGGTGACACTGGTTACCCAGTTAGTTATTTAGTTATTTAGGTAACCCGTCAGGTTTTTATATAGCGTCGGGTACCCCCATATTTAACCTAATAAAAGTTTTAACCCCCTGATTGCCCCTAGTTAACCCTTTCACCAGTGATCACCATATAAAGGTTACGGGTGACGCTGGTTGGTTAGTTTGCTTTTTATAGCATCAGGGCACCCGCCGTATATAACCCAATAAAGGTTTAACCCCCTGATCGCCCGGCGGGTGAGATCAATTAGGTTTTAGCGCCAGAGAGGGTCTGCGTCGCCCCAGGCAGCGTTAGGTTAGTGCCAGTAACGCTAACACCCACGCGCAAAGCATACACCTCCCTTAGTGGTATAGTATCTGATCAGATCTATACTAGCATCCCCAGCGGTTTAGGGTTCCCAAAAACGCAGTGTTAGCGGGATCAGCCCAGATACCTGCTAGCACCTGCGTTTAGCCCCTCCACCCAGCCCAGCCCACCCAAGTGCAGTATCGATCGATCACTGTCACTTACAAAACACATAACTGCAGCGTTCGCAGAGACAGTCCTGATCCCTGCGACCGCTAACAGTTTTTTTTGTAGCGTTTGATATATTTGCTGACGACAGTCGGGTGCTTTTTTTTCCTGTGAATCTTACTAGTGTACCCCTAAATTTAGAGCCCAAAATGGCAAGTCGAAGGTACACTAGTAAAGAGGCCTACGAGATTCTGAGCATGACAGATAGTGAAGAGGAGGTCACGTATCTGTCAGATTCAGGCTCAGAATATCTTCCCGTAGAAGACAGTGACGTCAGCGGCCCCACGTCAGATAGCTCTGATGACGAAGTTGAGGTCCCTGCTAAGGTCAGGTGTACCCGATCCCGATCTTCTGAGGTTGTTGAGGAGCAAGAACCGCAGGGCTCTCGTATCATGGAGCAGAGGAGTACTAGCGCCGCTATTCCTTCTGGTGAATTGGCAAGCACCAGCGGCCTAGTACAGCCTGGGCGTACATCCAGCACTGCAGTATCACGTGGTGACGTGGCGAGTCCCATAAGTGCAGTTCAAGCTGGCGAGGTGGCAAGCACAAGTAGTGTCCCGCTGCCACCAATAAGAAGACAAAGGCAGGCCCGTCGTACCCATAGTGCCCTTCCTGCAGAATTCGCCTATCCTGATTGGGTCCCCACCACTTCTGCAGAACCCGTACTTCCCCCATTCACTGCCCAACCCGGTATTCAGGTGGAAACAGCTGATTTTATGCCAATCGATTATTATTCGCTGTTTTTCACGGAAGATCTCTATAGATCTATTGTGGACCAGAGTAATTTATATGCTGGTCAATTCATCGCCGCTAATCCCCAGTTGCCTTCCATTGCCAAAGATTGGAAACCAATTACGGTTTCCGAATTTAAGACCTTTCTGGGCCTTTCCCTCAACATGGGCACACATAAATTCCCGTCATTGCGTGCTTATTGGTCCACGCACCCAATTGACCACATGCCCGTGTTCTCTGCCTCCATGCACAGGAAACGATACGAGCAGATTTTGCGGTTCATGCACTTCAACGACAATGAACTTTGTCGTCCACGTGGGGACCCTGAATACGACCGGCTCTATAAAATTCGGCCCCTCATAAACCACTTCAACGAACGTTTTGCAGCCTTGTTTATTCCCGATCAAGTTGTCTGCGTTGATGAGTCCCTGATTAAATTTTCTGGCCGCTTGGCTTTCAAGCAGTACCTTCCCAGCAAGCGTGCCAGATACGGGGTCAAGCTCTATAAGTGCTGTGACAGGGCAACAGGCTATGTATGGAGCTTTATGGTTTATGAGGGAAAAGACAGTCAGGTTGAGCTGGTCAACTGCCCGGATTACATAGGGAGCGCTGGCAAGATAGTGTGGAACTTGGTGTCACCCTTATTCGGAAAGGGGTACCACTTGTATGTGGACAATTATTACACGAGCGTGCCACTGTTTAGTCACTTGTTTGATCATCAGATTGGAGCATGTGGCACCGTGCGACCTAATCGCCGGGGCTTTCCCCAGCGGCTTGTAGATGCCCGTCTTAGGCTGGGGGAGAGAGCCTGCGTAAAGTGTAATAACTTGCTCGCTATGAAGTGGAGGGACAATAAGAATGTTTTCCTTCTTACCTCCCTTCATGCAGACACGACAGTCCAAATTCGTACGGCGACTGGTGTTGTGGAGAAACCCCTCTGTGTCCACGAATATAACAAAAATATGGGAGGGGTGGACCTCAACGACCAGTTGATGGCGCCGTATCTAATTGACCGTAAGGCGAGACGCTGGTACAAAAAAGTGTCTCTATCCTTATTTCAATTGGCTTTGCTGAACGCTCATGTGCTATACAGAGCTTCAGGCGGGACTTTATCTCTTCTAAAATTCCAGAATGAGATAGTCACAGAACTCCTGTATCCAGGCGGTTCTGCACCTCACCATCCCCTACCAAATGCAGTAAGCCGGCTGCATGAGAGGCATTATACGCATCTCCTCCCGAGTACCCCTACCCAACGAACCCCCCAAAAAATAGGATTTTTATAACAGCTTACCTGTAAAATCCTTTTCTTGGAGTACATCACGGGACACAGAGCGACATAGTCATTACTAATGGGTTATATAGATACCGTCAGGTGCTGGCACTGGCAACTTCCAAAACCGGAAGTACCCTCCCCTATATAAGCCCCTCCCATCCGGGAGCACCTCAGTTTTGTAGCAAAGCAATAAGTGTCCCCAAAGAGGGGTGGGAGCTCTGTGTCCCGTGATGTACTCCAAGAAAAGGATTTTACAGGTAAGCTGTTATAAAAATCCTATTTTCTTTTTCGTACATCACGGGACACAGAGCGACATAGTCATTACTAATGGGATGTCCTAAAGCAATGCCAAATGAGGGGGGGGATACACCATATATAAGCTGAGCGCTATCAGACATGAGGATCTTTTGCGGCCTGCAACACACTGCGCCCAAAGGCGACATCCTCCTGACTTCTAACGTCCACCTGGTAGAACCTAGTAAACGTGTGTACTGAAGACCATGTTGCGGCCTTACAGATTTGAGCCAGGGAGGCCTGGTGATGCACTGCCCATGAAGTTCCAACTGCTCTCGTGGAGTGCGCCCTAACTTTGAACGGAGGCGGTCTATTTCTCAAGCCATAGGCTTGTATTATGACCTGTCGAATCCACTTGGCTAAAGTAGATTTTGACGCTGCCTGACCCCTTCTGGGGCCTTCCGGCAGAATAAACAAAGTATCCGTTCTGCGAATCTGAGCAGTGGCTTTTAGATAAGCTTTAACTGCTCCTACTACATCCAAAGAATGCAATAACTTTTCCTCTACCGAAGTAGGTTTGGGGAAAAAAGAAGGAAGAACCACATCTTGGTTCAAATGAAACCTCGATACCACCTTAGGAAGAAAGGCTGGATGAGGACGTAACACTACTCTGTCCTTATGGATAACCAGATATGGCTCCTTACAGGACATAGCTGCTAATTCCGATACTCTTTTAGCCGAACAAATGGCTACTAGAAAAATCAATTTCCTGGTGAGAAGCACCAAGGAAATATGCTGTAATGGTTCAAATGGTTGTTTCTGTAGAACCGACAGAACCAAGTTTAGATCCCATGGACATATGGGAATATTAACCGGAGGACTAATACGCATCACTCCTTGTATAAAGGCTTTGACTAGTGAATGCGAAGCCAAGGGCCTTTGAAAAAATATTGACAAGGCCGAAATCTGACCCTTGATAGTACTCAAGGCAAGCTTCCTATCTACAGCCCATTGTAGGAAGTCCAGAATCCTACCTATTACGTACTTACGTGGATGCCATTTCTTGGCTTCACACCAGGCGACGTACGCCTTCCAGATTCTATAGTAGATCTGCCTGGATACCGGCTTCCTGGCATTGATCATGGTAGATACCACAGAATTAGAGAGCCCTCTCTTTTTTAGAATGTGGGCTTCAATAGCCAGGCCGTCAAACCTAGGGCTGGTAAGGAAGGGTGGTATATCGGTCCTTGCGAAAGCAGGTCCGGACGATGTGGGAGAGTCCAAGGACTCCCCACTGACATTTTACAATCTCCACGTACCACGCTCTTCGGGGCCACGCTGGAGCCACCAGAATCACTGGTTTCTTTTCTACCCTGATTCTGCGGAGTAATCGAGGTAACCATTGTGGCGGTGTGAATGCATATATCAGCTTGAACTGATCCCAAGGGAACACTAGGGCATCCGAGCCGCAAGCTAGGGGATCCCTTGTCCGAGAGACAAACCTGTCCCCCTTTGCGTTGAATCTGGATGCTAGAAGATCTACATCCGATGTTCCCCACCGCTGACATATTGTCCAGAAAACCTCGGGGTGAAGGGACCCTTCCTCTGGGCCTAATTTCTGGCGACTTAGAAAGTCCGCCTTCCAATTCTCCACTCCTGGAATGAATACCGCAGATATGGCTGGGACATATTTTTTCTGCCCATTTCAGGATGTAATTTACTTCCCTCTGGGCTGCACGACTCCTGGTGCCCCCCTGATGATTGATATATGCCACTGCTGTGGCATTGTCTGATTGAATTCTGACAGGGGACCCTTGGAGTTTGGATGTCCATGCTACTAGGGCATACCGGGCTGCTCGTATCTCTAAGAGATTGATGGGCAGGGCCTTTTCTGCATCCGACCATCTGCCCTGGAGAGACTATTGCTCCAGTACTGCTCCCCAGCCTATAAGGCTGGCATCTGTAGTGACCACCTTCCAAGAGGGGACAAGGACATTGTAAGTCTAGGCCTGAATTTTTTTGTTCCAGGCTGACAGTATGGCCCCTTGCAAATTCCTTGAATGGAATTGACCGTAGGGTACTCTTCGAATGATGCCACCATTTTTCCCAGCAGCCTCATATACAGGCGTATGGACGGCTGTCTTTTTTGTATTTGAGATTCCAGATACTTGATCGTCTTGTGAACGACCACGTCTAGTTTTTTCACTGAGTGGTCTATCAGCAACAAGTCATCCAGATATGCCATTATCATTACACCTTGTGTTCTTAGATTGGCCAATAAAGGGCCAGAATTTTTGTAAACACTCGTGGTGCTGTGGCCAAACCGAAGGGTAAGGCTCTGAACTGAAAATGGCGCCCTTCTACTGCAAAGCGTAGAAATTTTTGGTGGACTGGAAAGATGGGAATGTGCAAATAAGCATCTTTGATGTCGATCGCGGCTAACCAATCCTCCCCTTGTAGGGCAGTGGCCACCGATCGGATCGACTCCATCGGAAAGACCTGATATACAGGAATTTGTATAGCCCTTTTAGAATTAATATGGGCCTCCCGTCCGCGTTTGCTTCGGGACTGTAAAGAGGTTTGAGTAAAACCCGAACCCTCCTTCTTCCAGGGGAACCTCCATAATTACTCCTTGGAGCAATAGTTGTTCTAGTGCCAACAGGAGGGACTCTCTCTTCCGGGGATCCCTTGGCACGTTTGACCTCAAAAATGGGAAGGAGGAGAGTCTTTTAACTCCAAACTGTATCCCAAACATACTGCGGAGAGCACCTATCTGTCTTGATCGTGTCCCGCCAGGTCTCTTGCGAACAACTGGAGTCCTCCCCCCACCCGACTGAGTGGGGGCTTCAATGAATTTAACTTTGGGGGAGGTTATGTACCTCCCCTGACCCAGGGTTTCTCATTACCCTGCTACTGTCCCTGTTTTTTATCCCCGGGATTTGACCGAGGAGGCCGTCGGAACTGTTACACAGCCGATGCCCCAGGGACTGGAGAAGCAGGCCTCTTAAAGAGGGACCTCTAACTCTGCTTTTAACCGGCAAGAGCGTATTTTTACCGCTGGAAATTTTCTGGATATATTTGTCCAGGTTTTCCCTGAATAAGCGTTCACCATGAAATGGGACGCTAACCAGCCATTCTTTACAGGGAGCTTCAGCAGACCAGTTTTTGAGCCATAGGAGCCTACGCGTATGTACTATAGACAGCGTAAGGCGGGAGGCCTGATGGACTGAATCCTCTATGGCGTCAACCGCAAAGCCTAAGGCTCTAGGTAGATCAGCTAGGGCAAAGCCTGCTGATCTGTCAAGTCCCTCAAGACCTGTTTCAACTGATCCTTCACTGCTTAGCAGACCCCAATAGCTGCTACTGCTGGTTGTATCACCAAGCAGATTTTCATAAGGACTCCAACCTTTTATTTATTGGGTTCCTGAACATTTGGACATTATCCACTGGACATGTCAGTGATTTATACATACAAGAGATGGCTGCGTCCACTGTAGGGACCTTCCATTTTTTTTTTTTTTTTTTGATGAACTTATCCTCCATGGGATAGACCACCGGAAATCTCTTGGGGGAATAAATATTTTCTCAGGACGTTCCCAATCCTGGTAAATGAGCCCTTTCAGTAAAGGGTGAAGTGGAAAAGAACAAACAGTCTGGGGGCTTCTAGCGACCCCAACGAGGATACAGTAGTGGTTGATGGTTCCGCAAGGTGCATTTTTAAATGCTGATCGGACCATGTTAGTCAGAGACTGAACCCATAATCTTTCAGCTTGAGATGCTGAGAAAAGGTTCCCCCACTGTTGATTCCTCTATAACAGAATCAACCTCATCCTGATCCCCTTCAGGCAGGTCGATCCCTGTATGGGACTGTTGCTCTGCTAACAGGCACTCTGAAGGAGGAGACGGAGATCGGGCGTGCTTTCCCTGACAGGGAGGCAGCGATAAATGTTGACAATCTCTCTCTAATCCTCCCAGAGCTGAGGAAAAAACCTCCTCTGTTACATACACAGGAGCAGGTGACTGAGGACAGCCACAGTACCAAGTACCCCTGCGGGGTCTCTACGGTCACTTACCTCTGAACTTCAGGGGAGACTGGTGCAGCAGAAGTATGCCCAAGATCCTCAGAGCCCGATGAGACCTCCTTCGCTTCCTGGAAGATTCAGTTCCGGAGCTTCTGGACGGCATATTCCTAAGCCTAAAGCTGAGGTATTCCAGCCGTAATACACCACTTTTACTGAGAATAGTCTAGCACAATTGCTGCTATATCACAGTTGGTGTCTACTAATGTGCCTTTCTAGGGGATGCCTGTATCAACCGCTTGCTGTATGCCTTTAAATGTTGCCAGCTCTGTCTCTGTACTTCATAGCCAGCTCACTACAATATTGTGGTTTTTTTAAAACTGCTGGGACGCCCGCACATGCGCAGAAGCGCTGCGGCGCGCACAGAGCGTCATCCCCCAGGCTCCGCCCCCTTTCCCGGCTCACCTCTATATATAGAGGCGCGTGCACGCGCGCGGGCACGTGCGCCTTCGGCGCTAATTTCAAATATGGTAACAAGGGACAGGAGCCAGGGCCCCTCTTTGTCGCAGGCCGGGGGATGGACAAACACTGCAACATGGCAGAGGAAGCAGTTTCCTATAAGAGAACTCACCATCTGCCTGGACTTTGCTCTGCTGAGAAGAAGCTAGTCCACATGACAAGAAAACATTCCACAGCGACCTCTAGTGGACAAACACAGGTACCGCAGTCTAATATATTAAATATATATAAAAAAAAATTTTTTTTTTTTTTTTTTGACCACCATTAAAAATTATTACATTTTTTTAGTAGTTACAGGCATGCACAGAATTTTGCGGGAATACCATTAGGTAACAGACAGAAAGACAAATTAGGCTTGGGGGTCCCCCAATAGAACCAAGTTCCTGGGGGCCCCCACTTACCTGTTCCCCGCCGCAGGACTTTGTTTGGTCCACAAAAGCCCAAACTTCACCTATCACGGCAGGCATTGTAATCAAACCTTCAGGGACCGGGTTCCCAAGGATTCCACTCCCCTGGACCTGTATAGCACCCTGCACAGAAAACATCTTGGTCGTGGGTATGACCAGAGCTCTGGATCCCAGGGTCCAGCTCTCCTAAGAGAAGCATTACAGGCAAAACCTTGCTCTTCTCTGCAAGGCCCGGGTACTGACCGTTTAGCTATGAAGCTTTTTTGGTCGGATCCGGAATAGCTTACTGAGGCCCAAAAGAACCTGTACGCAAGCTCAGTGAAAAACACATGTTTCTTCTTGGCCAACACCTTAGACACTGGCAAAAAACTGAGGTGCTCCCGGATGGGAGGGGCTTATATAGGGGAGGGTACTTCCGGTTTTGGAAGTTGCCAGTGCCAGCACCTGACGGTATCTATATAACCCATTAGTAATGACTATGTCGCTCTGTGTCCCGTGATGTACGAAAAAGAAAAGATGTCGTGTCTGTAGCAAGCGCGGATTTAGGCGTGACACCCGTTATTATTGTCCACTCTGTCCTGACAAACCTGGTCTTTGCGTTGGTGAATGTTTTGAACGCTACCACTCAAAAGTGAAGTTTTAGCGTAGGGTACAGCATTTCACAGACTAGGACACACTTACACAGGGTCTCCCAAGATGCCATTACATTTTGAGAGACCCGAACCATTACAGTTGTTAAAGTTTAAAAAAAAAGTGTAAAAAAGAAAAAAAAAAAAACGTAAAAAACAAAAACACAAAAAAAATATAAAATAAAAAAAACAAAAATAGTTGTAGTTTTATTGTTCTCTCTCTCTCTCTCTCTCTATTTTCTCTCTATTGTTCTGCTCTTTTTTACTGTATTCCATTCTGCAGTGTTTTATCATGCTTGCTTTTCAGGTATGTAATTTTTTGTTTTCAGGTGCGCCATTCAACTGCAGCGCGGAATTATTTATCTTGACAGCAACAGCGTTTGCTCCCACGATACATAAAGCCGTGACTCCAGTGCTGTAGGAGGTGATTTCACCACCACAGTTAAAAAAAAAAAGAGCATATATGCCGAAGCATTGGGGCAGCAGGGGCGGAGGAGCGATTTTGCTCCTAATGCCGCGTATATACGGTCGAAATTCTGACGGAGGCTTGCCCGTGGAAAAGTTCGACCGTGTGTACGCGGCATAAATTTTTTGCGGGAGGATGCCCCCATGCTTCGGCATATATATATTTTAGGCACAGGTTGCGTTAAAAAAATGTTTTATTTTTTACTAGGTTTTGTTTTGGTATTTGCTTTGCAGGTATGGTATGGTAAGGTCTTACTGTTGTACTGTAATGTTACTTTGTTTTAATGTTAACCATCATTTGCTTAGCAGGTACGCCATTCAGTTGCATCGCGGATTTATTTATCTTGACAGCAACAGCGTTTGCTCCCACGATACATAAAGCCGTGACTCCAACGCTGTAGGAGGTGATTTCACCACCACAGTTAAAAAAAGAGCATATATGCCGAAGCATGGGGGCAGCAGGGGCGGAGGAGCGATTTTGCTCCTAATGCCGCGTATATACGGTCGAAATTCCGACGGAGGCTTGCCCGTGGAAAAGTTCGACCGTGTGTACGCGGCATAACCTTTTATGCCGCGTACATACGGTCGAAATTTTGACAAAGGCTTGCCCGTGGAAAAGTCCGACCGTGTGTACGCGGCATAACTTTTTTGCGGGAGGATGCCCCCATGCTTCGGCATATATGCCCATCATTAGAAGTGGGTGGATGAAGGGAGGTATTCTAATGGTGGGCATACCCACCGATCAATCTCTTTTTTTCGTTCAGCCAACAGGCTGCATGAAAAAAAAGATTACAATACATGTCCAACAAGGACCAGCAACGTACTGGTATGTTGCTGAACTTTGAATGGTTATACCAGATTGATGCCTGCGGGTATCATTCTTTTCAGCCAGCGGCCGGCTTTCATGTAAAAGCAATCCTAGTGGCTAATTAGCCTCTGGACTGCTTTTATAAGCAGTGGGAGGGAATGCCCCCCCCCCGGATATAAACAGCGCCATTGGGAAATTGGGAAAGCATTTTATCACACCAATCTTGGTGTGGTCAGATGCTTTGAGGGCAGAGGAAAGATCTAGGGTCTAACCCCCCATTTTTTTTCAAAAAAAGAGTACCTGTCACTACTTATTGCTATCATAGGGGATATCTACATTCCCTGAGATAACAATAAAAATGATTAAAAAAAAAAATATGGAAGGAACAATTTAAAAATAAAATAAAAAAGCAAAATAAATAATAATAATAATAAAAAAAAAAAAAAAAAAAAAAAAAAAAAAGCACCGCTGTCCCCCCCTGCTCTTGCGCAAAGGCGAACGCAAGCGTCGGTCTAGCGTCATATGTAAATAGCAATTGCATCATGCATGTGAGGTATCACCGCGAAGGTCAGATCGAGGGCAGTAATTTTAGCAGTAGACCTCCTCTGTAAATCCAACGTGGTAACCTGTAAAGGCTTTTAAATGCTTTTAAAAATGAATGTAGTTTCTCGCCGCTGCGCGTTTGTGCGCAATTTTAAAGCATGTCGTGTTTGGTATCCATGTACTCGGCCTAAGATCATCTTTTTTATTTCATCAAACATTTGGGCAATATAGTGTTTTTTACTGCATTAAAAATAAAAAAAGTGTGTTTTTCCCCCAAAAAATGCGTTTGAAAAATCGCTGCGCAAATACTGTGTGGAAAAAAAAAATGCAACACCCACTATTTTAATCTGTAGGGCCTTTGCTTTAAAAATATATATAATGTTTGGGGGTTCAACATAATTTTCTTGCAAAAAAAAAAATGTTTTCATGTAAACAAAAAATGTCAGAAAGGGCTTTGTCTTCAAGTGGTTAGAAGAGTGGATGATGTGTGACATAAGCTTCCTAATGTTGTGCATAATATGCCAGGACAGTTCAAAACCCCCCCAAATGACCCCATTTTGGAAAGTAGACACCTCAAGCTATTTGCTGAGAGGCATGTTGAGCCCATTGAATATTTTTTTTTTTTTTTTGTCCCAAGTGATTGAATAATGACAAAAATAAAAAAAAATAAAAAATTTACAAAAAGTTGTCACTAAATTATATATTGCTCAAACATGCCATGGTTATATGTGGAATTGCACCCCAAAATACATTCTGTTGCTTCTCCTGAGTACGGGGATACCACATGTGTGAGACATTTTGGGAGCCTAGCCGCGTACAGGACCCCGAAAACCAAGCACCGCCTTCAGGATTTCTATGGGTGTAAATTTTTGATTTTACTCCTCACTGCCTATCACAGTTTCGGAGGCCATGGAATGCCCAGATGGCACAAAACCCCCCCAAATGACCCCATTTTGGAAAGTAGACACCCCAAGCTATTTGCTGAGAGGTATGTTGAGTATTTTGCAGATCTCGCTTTTTGTCACAAAGTTTTAAAAATTGAAAAAAAAAAAAAATATGTCTTTCTTCATTTTCAAAAACAAATGAGAGCTGTAAAATACTCACCATGCCTCTCGGCAAATAGCTTGGGGTGTCTACTTTCCAAAATGGGGTCATTTGTGGGGGTTTTGGACTATCTTGGCATTTTATGGCCTTCAAAACTGTGATAGGTAGTGAGGAGTGAAATCAAAAATTTGTGCCCTTAGAAATCCTGAAGGCGGTGCTTGGTTTTCGGGGGCCCGTACGCGGCTAGGCTCTCAAAAAGTCCCACACATGTGGTATCCCCGTACTCAGGAGAAGCAACCAAATGTATTTTGGGGTGCAATTCTGCATATAACCATGGCATGTTTGAGCAATATATCATTTAGCGACAACTTTTTGTACATTTTTTTTCTTCTTTTTGTCATTATTCAATCACTTGGGACAAAAAAAAAAATATTCAATGGGCTCAACATGCCTCTCAGCAATTTCCTTGGGGTGTCTACTTTCCAAAATGGGGTCATTTGGGGGGATTTTGTGCTATTTTGGCATTTTATGGCCTTCGAAACTGTGATAGGTAGTGAGGAGTGAAATCAAACATTTATGCCCTTAGAAAGCCTGAAGGCGGTGCTTGGTTTTTGGGGCCCCGTACCCGGCTAGGCTCCCAAAAAGTCCCACACATGTGGTATCCCTGTACTCAGGAGAAGCAGCAGAATGTATTTTGGGGTGTAATTTCACATATGCCCATGGCATGTGTGAGCAATATATCATTTAGTGACAACTTTGTGCAAAAAAAATAAAGTTTGTCATATTCCTGCAACTTGTGGCAAAATATAAAATATTCCATGGACTAATCATGCCTCTCAGTAAATAGCTTGGGGTGTCTACTTTCCAAAATGGGGTCATTTGGGGGGGTTTTGTGCCATCTTGGCATTTTATGGCCTTCAAAACTGTGATAGGTAGTGAGGAGTGAAATCAAAAATTTATGCCCTTAGAAACCTTGAAGGCGTTGCTTGGTTTTTGGGGTCCCGTACGCGACTAGGCTCCCAAAAAGTCCCACACATGTGGTATCCCCGTACTCAGGAGAAGCAGCAGAATGTATTTTGGGGTGCAATTCCACATATAACCATGGCATGTGTGAGCAATATATCATTTAGTGACAACTTTTTGTAATTTTTTTTTTTTTTTTGTCATTATTCAATCACTTGGGACAAAAAAAAAAAAATTCAATGGGCTCAACATGCCTCTCAGCAATTTCCCTGGGGTGTCTACTTTCCAAAATGGGGTCATTTGGGGGGGTTTTGTACTGCCCTGCCATTTTAGCACCTCAAGAAATGAGATAGGCAGTCATAAATTAAAAGCTGTGTAAATTCCAGAAAATGTACCCTAGTTTGTAGACGCTATAACTTTTGCGCAAACCAATAAATATACGCTTATTGACATTTTTTTTTACTAAAGACATGTGGCTGAATACATTTTGGCCTAAATGTATGACTACAATTGAGTTTATTCGATTTTTCTTATAACAAAAATAGAAAATATCATTTTTTTTCAAAATTTTCGGTCTTTTTCCGTTTATCTCGCAAAAAATAAAAATCGCAGAGGCAATCAAATACCATTAAAAGAAAGCTCTATTTGTGGGAAGAAAAGGACGCAAATTTCGTTTCAGTACAACATTGCATGTCCGCACAATTTACAGTTAAAGCAGCGCAGTGCAAAATTCTGAATTCACCTCTGGTCCTCTAGCTACCAAATGGTCCGGGGCTTAAGTGGTTAAAACGACCTGATCCGGAAAAATAATACAAAAAGGGGGTCTAATGGATAGAGCTTCTAACTCACTGACCCTCCTAGCAGTGGTCACTGCAATCAAAAAAACTGTCTTTAAAGTTAGATCCCTTAGTAGACACTTCTCTAAGGGTTCGAAGGGAGCGCCCGTAAGGGTCTGCAAGACCAAAGACAGATCCCAACTGGGAAATGGTGGATTCTGAGTTGGTCTAAGTCTTGATAGGGCTCTGAAAAACCTGACAACCCAGGGATCGGAGGCCAGAGGTTTCTCTAAGTAAGCACTGAGTGCTGAGATCTGACTTTTAAGGGTAGCTATGGAAAGTCCCTTATCTGCCCCACATTGAAGGAATTCCAGGATGGACGTGGAATTATGGACCGAACAGGAACAGTCCGCACACCACTTGTTAAAGCGGAGCCAGACTCTTCTATAGATCTGGCGAGTCTCCTTTTTCCTACTATTAAGGAGGGTGGTAACTAGCTTTTCTGAAAAGCCCTTGGCTTTTAACATGCTCTCCTCAGTAGCCAAGCCGCTAGCCTCCATCTGTGTACCTGGGGGCAAAGGACTGGACCCTGTGAGAGGAGATCCTCCCGAGGTGGGAGGAAGAAGGGGGGTTCTACAGCCAACTGTTTGAGAACTGAGAACCATGCTCTCTTGGGCCAATGTGGTGCCACTAGAATCAGGGAAGTGTTTTCTACCTGAAACTTCCTTAGAACAGCGGGCAACAGAACCGGTGGTGGGAATGCATAACACATTCTGAATTCCCAACTTTGGGTTAGTGCGTCCACTCCTAACTCTCCCTCTCCCCTTTTTAGAGAGAAGAAACAGGGGGTTTTCGCGTTTTTTCTTGACGCGAAGAGGTCCACCTCTGGTGGGCCCCACCTCCTGGTTAAGAGCAGGAAAACCTCCTGATTGAGGACCCATTCGCTCTCTCTCAGTTGTGTCCGACTGAGGAAGTCTGCTATGACGTTCCTCTCGCCTCTCAGGAAGATTGCTGAGAGTGAGAGTGTGTTGATTTCGGCCCAGCCCAGAATGTCTGCTGCTAGGGCCGACAAGACTCCGCTCTTTGTGCCGCCCTGCTTGTTCAAATAGGCTACGGCCGAAGAGTTGTCTGACCTCACCTGAGTGTGGTGACCCCGGAGTTGTTCCTGGAAAAACTTGAGAGCTAGACCCACTGCTCTCAGCTCCTTCCAGTTGGATGACCTGTTTAGTTCCTCTAACTCCCAGGTGCCTTGTGCTGGAAGGGATCCCAGGTGAGCCCCCCAGCCTCTGCCACTTGCGTCCGTGGTTACCACCCGAGATACCGGGATAAACCACAGACGCCCCTGCGACAGGTTTGAAACCCTCCTCCACCACCAGAGGGATCTCTTTACCTGAGCAGGTACCTGAACCAGGTTGTCTAGAGCTTCTAGACTGTGGTCCCAGATCTTCAAAACGAAGGTCTGTAGTGGGCGAAAGTGCAGTCCTGCCCATTGGACTGCTGGGAGGGTAGATGTCAACAGACCCAATGTCGACATCAGATATCTTATTGTCACTTGGAGGTTGCTCTGAAGAGACGTCACTGCCCTGTCTAACTTTAGGATCTTCTCCATCGGGAGGAATACTCTCAAAAGAGTTGAATCCAAAGTGTACCCTAGGTACGTTATCCTCTGATGGGACTAGGCTGGACTTCTCTAAATTTAGAAGCCACCCTAGGTCCGTAAGAACATTCTTTGTCCTTTCCAGATCTCTGGATAGCTGTTCTGGGGATGCTGCGAATAGAAGCAGATCGTCCAGGTAGGCTATGATGGATACTCCCTGAAGTCGCAGAAACGCCAACGGTTCCGCCAGAACCTTGGTGAAAATGCGGGGCGATGAGGATAGCCCGAATGGCAGAGCTTGGAACTGTAGGTGTACTACTGTTCCGTCTAGGTTGTCTGCTAGACGTAGAAAACGTTGAGAGTTTTCTGCGATTGGGATGTGCAGGTATGCGTCCCTGAGGTCCAGGGACACCATGAAGCAATCGGGGGGGAGGAGGGCCCTGACAGAAAAAAATCGACTCCATCCGGAATCATCTGTATACAATCGATCTGTTCAGGGGCTTTAGATTCAGAATTAGTCTGAATCCTCCGGAAGCTTTTTTTACCACAAAAATGTGAGAATAGAATCCCCTTCCCTCCTCTGCTTCTGGAACTCTGCGTATTACGTTCTGACTTTCCAGAACTTCCAGAGCTCCCAACAAGGCTTGGGACTTCTCCCTGCACTTGGGAAGAGATGTGACAAGATATCTCTGGGGGGGGGGGGTCTTGCAAACTCTAAATGGTACCCCCTTCTTATGATCCCCAGAATAAATTGGTTGGGGGAAATTGTCTCCCATAGTGGGAGGAAGATCCCCAGTCTTCCTCCCACCCTGACTAGAGAGTCAGGGGTTTTTCCTGGGCTGTTGAGGAGGGCGAAAAATTGCTCCACCTCTGCCTCTGCCTTTAGAGGTCCAAGTCTTTTTCTGTCTTTCAGACCTGGGAGCCCCCTTCTGACCCTGCGGACGAAACCCCTTTTTTGATAATACTGGGGCCTTCCGCTTAGGGGGAAAGGACTTCTTTTTATCTGCCGTCCGGTCCAGAACAGAATCGAGACCGGGGCCGAAAAGTAGGTCTCCCGTTAGGGGTATCCCACACAGCTTAGCCTTGGAGGCACTGTCACCTGGCCAAGTCTTCAGCCAGCGGGCTCTTCTGGCAGAATTGGCCAGGGCTGCCGACCTGGCTGACATGCGGACCGATTCCGCAGAGGCGTCCGCTATATAAGCAATTCCTTGCAGAATAGTCGGAAAGGAGGCTAGAATTGTTTCTTTAGCCGTCCCAGCCTCAATGTGCTCCTGTATTTTAAGGAGCCAATGTTCCAAGTTGCGGGCCACAACTGTCACGGCCATCTCAGGCTTTAGATTTCCCATAGTAGAGTCCCATGTTTTCTTTAGTAGGGAGTCTATCCTTTTGTCCATGACTTCCGCCAAGGCTCCCATGTCCTCGAATGCTAGGTCCATGTTCCTAGAGACCTGGGAGAAGGCGGCGTCCAATTTGGGGTTCTTATTCCAAATGGACGTTGGGTCATCCGAGAAAGGAAACCTTTTTAGGGATGTAGAAAAAAAGGGCTTCCTCTCGGGGTCCTGCCATTCCCTTTTGACAGTGTCAATCAGTACATCATGTACAGGGAAGACTTTTTTCTTTTGTTCACCCAGACCCTTATACATTTTATCATGAAGGGTCAAGGGCTTTTTATCGGTCTGTATACCGAGGGTGGTATAAATTGCCCCCAAGAGGTCCTCTACCTCATCCAGGGACAACTTATACCTGGAGATTTTCCTGGACTCCCCGTCCTGGGCTTCTCCGTCTGAGTCCTCTTGAGACTCAGAGGTGACACTATCTGGATGTGCCTGTTGTACACCGGAAGGGCCTGAAACCTCCTCTGCCCTTGAAGTAGTGGCAGGATTAGCCAGTACAGAGCCCTGAGCCGGTGGGGGGGGTTGTATCCTGGGAAGTGGGAACAGAGGGGAATTGAAATCTTTCAAATAGACTTTTGAAAGACGAAAAGGTGGACGAGAGCTCCTTTACGGAAGCTGCCAGTCCAGACTCCTGCTCTGAATCCCTCTCTTTCACCAGGGTGTCAATACAACTTTTACAAAGGACCTTCCCCCATGCCTCCCCTAGCGTGTCCCTACAGGAGGCACACTTCTTTTTAGAGGTATGGGTAGATCTTGATTTCTCTGTAGCCTTCTAAAATACAGGAAGACAATAAAACCATACAAAAAAATTTTAGTAAAAAATTTGACAACAGGTACAACCCCCGGAGTGCGCTGGACCTTCTAACATGTAAGGAACCAGTGCCCCCCCCCCTGACCACCCAGGGGGATTACCCCCCCATGGACAGGAACCATGCATGGAGGGGTATTCCTAGGTAGAGAGGAACCCACCCCAGGGTACTCTTACCTTAGGAAGGCTGGAGGTGGTGTCAGTGTGTGCCGCTTGAGCCTCTGCTTTCGACATGCTGACTGCAGGTGGCTGCCTTCCCCGAGTCCCACGCTGCCTGTGCGCGATATGGACTCTCTCCAGCTTCTGCCTGGGCCCCTATCAGCGCCGCGACCTGGAACCGGAAGTCGCGGGTTAAAGGGAAAGCATCCGCCCTCCGCCGGAAATAACGTTGCCACGTCGTCCGGCCCGCGGGTTCCAAATATGTGGCATGTATCCATATACACGGAGGGCGGATTGCCTCCTTGCTGCGGCCCTGTGGACGCGATAGGGGTCCCCCTCAGCCCTCAGCCGCACTCGACCAGGCTGGGGTGGCTCACGGAAGGTGGGTGACCAACCCACAACAATACCCTGGAAGCCCCTGCTTCCTTTCAGGTAAGAAAATGCCTCAGTCCCCTGACTGATCTAGTCTGGCTCCTGCACAGTGTCTCCCCTCCGGAGGAAACACTAACAACTGAAGGCCGGCAGGGGAAGTAAGAATTTATGTATGCTGGCGCAGTGTTTCCTGTGGAAAGGGAGGAGCCTAGGTCTCTCATTGTGGCTGTCCTGAAAGACGAATAGGGAAAAAAAAATTCATGGTGGAACTCCACTTTAAGTGGTTAAACAGCTATGAAGAGAGTGAGGTAAGCCTGTTTAGAATTTATGGAAAGTTGTTTTATTTCTGCAAAATAAGTAAATTAATGTTATATTGGTACATAGGGGAGCTGGAATTAAAAAAATAAAATAAAAAAAGGGATTAAAAAAAGGTGACCTTAGCCTTTAAAGTGTATGCAAAGCCAAAACTTTTTTTTTGCATACATGCACAAAAATTTTAAAAGGATTTGGCTATACCTGCATTTTGTAAAGGAAGCATCATTATTGACACTGATTATAACTGTCCAATAATAATATTATTGAATATTTACCACAAACTGGAAGCGTCAATGTGACTTAAAATATACATCTCTAAGCAATGAAAAATTGTAAACATTAAATTTGTGTGTCCTTAAAATAGTATTAAAAAAAAAAAAATATGACTATACATTCCCTTGTTCAACTCGGAGTTATTAAATAAGATTCCCATGGTTTTTAAACCTAGGGAACCATTGGGATCGATGTGGATGGGTGCAGCACGATTGCATCTGCATTTTCACGTGGTTGGAGGTGCATTTCCATTGACTTCTATTAGACTCTGTGTTTTCTGAAAGTCCTTTCATGAAAACAAGTGATCTAATAGAAGTTGCATCCAAAACAATGTGAAAACCGCAAGTACATTCGTGCTGCACCCAAACCACACTGCACAGGTGTGAGCCCAGCATTTAGCAAACAGCAGCAGGAAATTCGAAGCCTAACCCTTGCTGAAAAAAATCCTTCAGTGGAGTTCCCCTGCTATGGGTACAGGAAGGGGATGTATTACTTACCTTACTGCTCATTCCAGCAGGCTCAGTCGTGCTCCTCTTCTCCATGATACTCCGGATTGTGGACAATCTCTTGATGTTATCACATACAATGAACTTCAGTGCCCTGTATGTGGAGGAGGCAAGCATGTGACCGCAGCCGGGAGCACCTTAGAGAGGAGATAGCGTGGGACCAGTTGCTCATATAGGGGGAGCCTGCCGGAGTGAGGAATAATGTGTTGCATCTTTTCCCTTCACTTACATTTACCAAGCATTTAATGCGATACAAATTTCTCTGTTTTTTTTCATTTAAAAAGAACAAACATGTTATACATACCTGCTCTGTGTAATGGTTTTGCACAGAGCAGCCCAGATCCTCTTCTCGGGTCCCTTGCCGGCTCTCCTGGCCCCTTCTTCCTGCCGAGTGCCCCCACAGCAAGCAGCTTGCTATGGGGGCACCCAAGCCGAGCCACTGCTCTGTGTGTCCATTCAGACACAGAGCCATAGTTCAGCCCCGCCCCCTCTCATGACAGCAATGGGCACCAAGCTGCTGTCTCAGCCAATGAGGAGGGAAGTCCCGGGCAGCCAAGACTCTCCTGCAACATCGCTGGATCCAGGTGGGGCTCAGGAAAGTATTGGGGGGGGGGGGGGTGCTGCACACAGATTTTTTATCTTAGACTGGAGTTCCACCCTGAAAAAAATAATAAAAAAAATACAAGAAAATGCAGCAAAAAAATTGAAAATAAAAAATTAAACATTTTTACTCACCCGAAATACCGGTTGCTATGCAGATTTTCCTAATCTGCCTCTTCCTTATCTGAGGTGGATCTTCTTCATCCCTCCTACTCACGGTGTCTTCTGGTGAATGGAGCGCGCTGCCTTCTGGGAACTGTGAGTAATCACAGAGAGCAGCCGCCCATCCACAAATCGGCGCGAGACTTGCGCATGCGCAGTAGGAAACGGGCAGTGAAGCCGTAAGGCTTCACTGCTTGTTTCCCTTAGTGAGGATGGCGGCGCAGGACCTGCAATGATCGAGGGATCGGCATCGGGGGGGCCATCATCGCGGGCGAGTAGGACAGGTAAGTGTCCTTATTAAAAGTCAGCAGCCACAGTGTTTGTAGCTGCTGACTTTTAAAAAAAATAAAAAAAATAAAATAAAATCGCGGGTGGAACTCTGCTCTAATGCATTAAAATAAAAAAACTTTCTGCCTTTACAATCACTTTAACCCTTGTGTGTGGAGGGGCCCACTGGAAGGTTTTTTTTCCTCCTTCTGACCACAGATGGAATTTAGGAGGAAAAAAACAAAAAACAAAACTTCACCATCTTAAAGAGAACCAATCACAAGTGAGTTTATACAAGAATATGTATATTCAGTTTTAAATCATTATAAATATTTACTTTCAGGTATCGTGATAGTTTCTTATCTCTCTCAAGAGCTCTGCATTTGACTTTGTGGGTCTGTCCACCTGCTGTAGACATTATGAAGGGTTCTACGCTCTTGTTTGGGTTTTATTTATTTTGGATTATAGAGAATGGAGCAGATGCTGGAATGCCCAAATCTCCCAAGTGGATGGGAACGGTGTTGGCAGGGAGATCCCTTGCTTGAATATCTGATGTATAAGAAACCAGGGGCTTCCCCCATAGAAAAAATATCACTTTTGGGTGCATGGACCCCTCTTCTTTTTTTATTTTTTTTAAAGGATTTCAAATTAATAAAGAATGTGTTTTTCAAATACCTTAACAGCCTTCCCAGTAAATAAAGATTTAGTGGCTCCACTCTTAAAAGTCCTTGTTTGATCCAGTTGTATTAGACCTTTGTGGTACTGTAAGGCAATCCGAGCGGTCACACCAGACCCAGTAGGACTGCGATCAACCTAGAGTTAAAAAAAATAAAAAGGGGGTAGAAGAATGAAAAAGCAGGAGATTCCTCCCTAGAATATGAGTGGTGTGTGTGTATATATATTGTGACAGCAGGAAGGTAAAGTCACCTGGTTGCATCCAGGGGGGTAGATATATTTCGCCCAGATTCAGGCTTTACGCCGATTTGTACAACTAGGTGGAGAGTTGTATAAGGCTAGTGTGCTCATGGATGACTCATACCTCTAGGGAGAGGGCTGGGCGTCGTGCAGACAGGGAGTTGATGAGACCAGCTGAACCTTGTCAGCTCATTTAGGCCTCTATAAGAAAGCCCAGCTTCATTAGATGTTAGCTCATGCCTGGAACCAGACCTGTGTGGACTGTCTAGGGAGAGTGAACCCCTGTGCGGTGAGAGAAAGCCTGTGTGGCTATATTTTGCTTGGACATTTAAAACCAGGGACTTAGGGACTAGGACAGCACTAGGCTGATCCCAGTTGTTAGTTAGGAAACCTGTATGTTTAGTCAGAGGTCAAGTTGACCAGGATTTATTTTGTTTATGTTTTTTTTGCCTTGCTGTGTTTTTGTCACTGTAAATAGAAAATAAACCGCACCTTTTTGATTTTGAAAACCACAACCTCCGTCTGCTGGGCCTGTTTTTGGGTGGGGAGCCCATCCCGGGGGTCACACATACCCGCTGCCGAGCTAACCCCCTCACAGTTGGTGGAGAACCAGTGGCAGTTTTTTTTTAAGCCAGCATGGAGGAGATACTGAAACAGCTGGCTCTAGCAAATGCCAATCAACAGCAGACAAATGCAGGTTTGCAAAGGAGCCTTGCAGCCCAGCAGCAAGCTCATCAACAGAGCCTTGCAACTTTACAACAGAGTCTGGAGGCTCAGCAACAAGCCCAACAGCAATCTGAGGCCCGCTTCATAGACCTGTTGCAGAAGCAAGAGCAGAGACTACAACAACAGATGGAAGCAGTAATGCAGCAACGTCCGCAGACCAGTGAGGAAAGCCGTCCCACTAATACCGCGTCCTTTGGGGTGAGTCGTTTATTGACAAAAATGACTGGAGAGGATGATCCAGAGGTATTTTTGACCACATTTGAAAGGACCGCTGAAAGAGAAAAGTGGCCTGAGGAGCAGTGGGCTGGACTAGTGGCTCCTCTGTTAACTGGTGAATCGCAGAAAGCTTACTATGACCTAGAGCCTAACCAAGCAAAAGACTATGTGATGCTAAAAGCTGAAATATTGGCAAGGCTGGGTGTCACCCTGGCTGTCCGGGCTCAGCGTGTGCATAACTGGACTTTCCAGCTTGGAAAACCCCCCAGGTCTCAAATGTATGATCTCATTCACCTGAGCAGAAAGTGGCTACAGCCAGAGACTTTGTCCGCACCAAAGATTGTGGAACGTGTTGTAATGGATCGGTTTTTGAGAGCTCTTCCTACTGCCATCCAAAAGTGGGTAAGCCATGGAGACCCAGAGACGGCCGATGGTCTTGTGGATCGTGTGGAGAAATACTTGGCTACAGAGAACCTGACGGCCTCTTCCAGAGACACTCGGACTTTCCACCCTAAGACCAGACCATCCCCAGGGGCGGATAAGAGGATTCCAAGGGGTGAGGGTGGAGAGAGTGAGAGGGTGGGAGCTCTACCCCAAGTTTGGCGAGAACAGCCTGGGAAATCAGCGGCTCAAGAGGCCGCAAGAAGGATCGTTTGCTACCGCTGCCGGCAAGCGGGACATATTGCAGCAAATTGCCCGGTTGTGGAGGAACCCATGCAGTGTGACTTTCTGACGGGCAGACGTCAGTCGCTGTGTGCGACAGTCGCATGCACTGCCATTCGGGGAACTGAGAAACATTTATGCAAAATGTGTATTAATGGTAGAAATGTTGTGGTATTGCTGGATTCAGGTAGCCTTGTGACCCTGATAAAGGCTGAGTTAGTTAAAACAGAGGTCTCTGGGAATAGCAAGGTAGCCGTTATTTGTGTGCATGGGGACACCCGAGAGTATCCAGTGACTACAGTGTGTTTCGAGACCCCCAAAGGTACCCTCTCTCATCCAGTGGGCTTAGTATCTCAGTTACCGCATGACGCCATTGTGGGAAGGGATTTTCCGAAGTTCTGGGAACTGTGGGATGATCCTGAGCCCCCCACTGGTGCCCCTATGTACCAGGAATGTGATAGCCAGAACTCCCCTGAGAGTGGTGAGGACTCTCCGGAATTTCCCTTGTCAGTATTGGCAGGGGAGACTCAAGAAACTGGAGAGGAGCCCACCTCCTCAGACGAAAACCTACCGTCTGTGGAGTTTTCTGATCTTGAGGTTCACAGGGAAAACTTTGCCACAGAACAGTTGAAAGACCCCGCCCTAATAAAGGCACGGGAAAACGTAGTGAAAATAGATGGCGAGTTAGTGAACCCAGATAATACCGGCACTTACCCATACTTCAGCGTAGAGAAGGACCTACTGTATCGGGTGGCAAAAAGGGCAGAAGAAACCGTTGAGCAGCTTGTGGTGCCCAAACCTTACAGGAAGTTGGTGTTGGAGTTGGCCCATGGGCACATTCTTGGAGGTCATCTGGGGACAGAGAAAACCCGAGAGAGGGTATTACAGAGATTCTATTGGCCTGGGGTGATGAAGGACATAGAAAATTATTGTTCCTCCTGCCCTGTGTGTCAGAGGTCGGCCCCGATGCCACATTTCCGTAGCCCGCTGGTCCCTCTACCCATCATTGAGGTCCCGTTTGAGAGAATCGCAATGGATTTGGTAGGTCCTATAATCAAGTCCGCTAGGGGGCACCAGTACATATTGGTTATAATGGACTATGCCACCCGTTATCCAGAAGCGATCCCTCTCAGAAATACCTCGGCCAAAACCATAGCCAAAGAGCTATCTCTTGTTTTTAGCCGGGTGGGTATTTGTAAAGAACTGCTTACGGACCAAGGTACACCCTTTATGTCCCGGGTTATGAAAGAGCTGTGTAAATTGTTCAAAGTGACGCAATTGCGTACATCTGTGTATCACCCCCAAACCGATGGGCTGGTTGAAAGATTCAACAAAACCCTAAAACAAATGTTGAAGAAAGTGGTGGATAGAGATGGAAGGGATTGGGACTGTCTACTTCCTTATTTGATGTTTGCTATTAGGGAGGTGCCCCAATCCTCTACGGGATTCTCCCCCTTTGAGTTACTGTATGGGAGACACCCAAGAGGGCTGTTGGATATTGCCAAGGAAACTTGGGAAAGTGAGAGTTCTCCCCACAGGAGTGTGATTGAGCATGTCGCCCTGATGCAAGATCGAATTGCACAGGTAATGCCCATCGTGAAGGAACATTTGGCCCAAGCGCAGTTGGCACAGCAGAGAGTGTACAACCGTGGAGCAAAGACCCGTACCTTTTCCCCGGGGGATAGGATACTGGTACTTGTCCCTACGGTTGAAAGTAAATTCCTTGCCAAATGGCAAGGCCCCTACGAGATAATGGAAAAAGTGAGCGAAGTGAATTACAAGGTCAGACAACCAGGAAGGCGAAAGCCCGAACAGATCTATCACGTTAATCTGTTGAAAGCCTGGAGGGATAGAGAGTCCCTAGTCGCAGACACTTGGTCACCAGCTCAAACTGGTTGCGTGATTCCTGAGGTTGGAATCGCAGCCACCTTGTCACAACCCCAACAACAGGAGGTTAAGGAGTTTGTGCTTCGCAACAAGGAGGTATTCTCTGAGCTGCCGGGACAAACATCTGGGGTAGAGCATGACATTATTACCCCGCCCGGTGAAAGGGTGAAGTTAAAACCCTATCGGATCCCAGAGGCCCGACGGGAGGCAATACGGGAGGAAGTACAGAAAATGCTGAACTTAGGGGTGATAGAGGAGTCCCAAAGTGATTGGTCTAGTCCCATTGTGTTGGTGCCTAAACCGGATGGGAGCTGGCGATTTTGTAACGATTTTCGTCAGTTGAACAAAGTTACAAAATTTGACACCTACCCCATGCCACGTATAGATGAGTTGATCGACCGGCTGGGAACAGCCCGATACATGACGACTCTTGACCTCACAAAAGGGTATTGGCAAATCCCCCTGGCCAAGTCGGCCAAAGAGAAAACCGCATTTGTAACCCCAGACGGGGCGTTCCAATATAAAAGAATGCCGTTCGGGTTACAGAATGCGCCGGCCACATTCCAGCGGAAAATGGACCAGATGCTGAGGCCCCATCGGAAGTATGCTGCGGCTTACCTGGATGACATAATTGTCCATAGCACAGATTGGGCCTCACATCTGCCAAAAGTGCAAGCAGTCCTGGACTCTGTTCGGGAAGCAGGGTTTACGGCTAACCCCAAGAAGTGTACCATTGGGCAGGAGGAGGCCAAATATCTTGGGTACACCATTGGGAGGGGAGTAATAAAACCCCAACTCAACAAAGTCGAGGCCATCCAGAGTTGGCCACGTCCCAACAGCAAGAAGCAGGTACGAGCCTTTCTGGGAATCGCTGGGTATTATCGGCGATTCATTCCCCACTTTGCTTCTAAGGCTGTGCCCCTAACCAACCTGACGAAGGGGAAAGGGTCGGTCATGATTAAATGGACCCCCGAGGCTGAGGCAGCATTCCAATTCTTGAAACAAGCCTTATGTAGCCAGCCAGTGTTGTACTCACCCGACTTCTCTAGAGACTTTGTCGTACAAAGTGATGCGTCAGATGTGGGGTTAGGAGCAGTATTGTCCCAGGTCTGGAACGGGGAAGAGCACCCAGTCATTTACCTCAGCAGGAAGTTGAAGTCCCATGAGGTAAATTACGCCACCGTTGAAAAGGAGTGTTTAGCGGTGAAGTGGGCTCTAGATTCCCTTCGGTACTACCTGCTAGGTAGGCACTTTGACATGGTTACGGATCACGCTCCGTTAAAGTGGATGGCTCAAAACAAGGAAACAAATAGAAGAGTGAATAGGTGGTTCCTGGCCCTCCAGGAATTCAACTTCACAGTAAAGCATCGCCCTGGCGTTCAAATGGGGAATGTGGATGCTTTGTCTCGAGTACATGAATGCCTGATTGCTGGTGTTCCAACCCCGAGGTTAAAACAAGAGGGGGGGGTATGTGACAGCAGGAAGGTAAAGTCACCTGGTTGCATCCAGGGGGGTAGATATATTTCGCCCAGATTCAGGCTTTACGCCGATTTGTACAACTAGGTGGAGAGTTGTATAAGGCTAGTGTGCTCATGGATGACTCATACCTCTAGGGAGAGGGCTGGGCGTCGTGCAGACAGGGAGTTGATGAGACCAGCTGAACCTTGTCAGCTCATTTAGGCCTCTATAAGAAAGCCCAGCTTCATTAGATGTTAGCTCATGCCTGGAACCAGACCTGTGTGGACTGTCTAGGGAGAGTGAACCCCTGTGCGGTGAGAGAAAGCCTGTGTGGCTATATTTTGCTTGGACATTTAAAACCAGGGACTTAGGGACTAGGACAGCACTAGGCTGATCCCAGTTGTTAGTTAGGAAACCTGTATGTTTAGTCAGAGGTCAAGTTGACCAGGATTTATTTTGTTTATGTTTTTTTTGCCTTGCTGTGTTTTTGTCACTGTAAATAGAAAATAAACCGCACCTTTTTGATTTTGAAAACCACAACCTCCGTCTGCTGGGCCTGTTTTTGGGTGGGGAGCCCATCCCGGGGGTCACACATACCCGCTGCCGAGCTAACCCCCTCACAATATATATATATATATATATATATATATGTATGTGTGTGTGTGTGTGTGTGTGTGATCTCATAAATCATTACATTAACGCATACACTGCATATATAATTAACCACTAGCCTGCTGCCCATGAGGCTCTCGTTCTGGCCAGACATCATATGACGTCTTCGCCTTCCCGAGCCACTAGGGGGCGCACGCGTCGCCGGCGGCACGCGCCCGCCGCATCACTGGGGACCCGATGCGCGTGCCTGGCGGCCCCGATGTCCACCGGGCACCCGCAATTGCCCAGTAACTGAGCAGGACCGTATATCTGTGTGTGTAAACACACAGATCCACGTCTTGTCAGGGAGAGGAGACCGATGGTGTGTCCCTTGTACATAGGGTCACCTCCCCCAGTCAGTCCCCTCCCCCCACAGTTAGAATCACTTCCTAGGGAACACAGTTAACCCCTTCCCTGCCAGTCATATTTATACAGTAATCAATGCATTTTTATAGCACTGATCACTGTATAAATGTGAATAGTCCCAAAAATGTGTGCGTTAATATGTGTCTTTAACAGAAACAGTCCTAAAGTACACTAATGTTAGCAAGATCCAACACATGGAAATAAATGATCTGTAAAGAGGATACTATAGAAAGGTATGTGACCATTTGGCTTCTGTGGGACCACTTTAAACCCTCGGCTGAATTTCAGCTCTGTCTATAAATGGTACTATCTGGAGATTCCGAAGACAGTAGTATAATATAGTCATGAGATATACACAGTTAGATTACTTTTCCCTTCCCTTACCCCCAATTCCCCTTCTAAAGTGCCTCAAAAAAGTATTCATACCCCAAATTTTCTACATTTTGTCATGTTACAACCAAAGACGTAAATGTATTTTATTGGGATTTTATATGATAGACCAACACAAAGTGGCACATAATTTTGCAGTGGAAGGAAAATAAATGTTTTTCAATTTTTTTTACAAGTAAAAATCTGAAAAGTGTGGCGTGCATTTGCATTCAGCCCCCTTTACTCTCATACCTCCAACTAAAATCTAGTGGAACCAATTGCCTTCAGAAGTCACCCAATTAGTAGATAGAGTCCATCTATGTCACATTTAATCTCAGTATACATACAGCTGTTCTGTGAAGCCCTCAGAGGTTTATTAGAGAGCCTTAGTGAACAAACAGCATCATAAAGGCCAAGGAACACAGCAGACATGTCCGGGATAAAGTTGTGGAGAAGTTTAAAGCAGAGTTAGGTTATAAATAAAATATCCCAGGCTTTGAACATCTCAGGGAGCACTGTTCAATCTATTATCCGAAAATGGAAAGAGTATGGCACAACTGCAAACCTACCAAGACATGGCCGTCCAACTAAACTGAAAGACATACACAAAAAGACTTGCAGCTGTAATTACAGTGAAAGGTGGTTCTACAAAGTATTGACTCAGGGGGGCTGAATACAAATGCACGCCACACTTTTCACAAAAAAAAAAAGAAAAAAACATTTATCATTTTCCTTCCACTTAACAATTATGTTCCACTTTGTGCTGATTTATCACATAAAATTCCAGCAAAATAAATTTACATTTTTGGTTACAACATGCCAAAATTTGGAAAATTTCAACGGGTATGAATACTTTTTCAAGGCACTGTATCCATTCTTCTCTTATGATCTTGTTTCCTATTATTCTTTTCTATACTCCTAGTCACATGGAGCAATAGCAAAGCCCTGGAACAACACACAAGAAAACTTCCACATCTGGCCAGGAAAAAGCGAAAGCAGACCCGGAATCAACCTTCTTGAGTTCGGTCCGACCAACCTGAAGAGACCCGGATGTACACGGGCGCATATCCACTTAGATCTGCCCACCAATGTGGATACATTGCAGGCCAATCTTGATCTGCCTAATCATGGGTCAAAAACGGACTCACGGAACACTTGTGAGAAAGGGGCCTATTACTATTTACTACTAATCTGAACAATGGGGTTGATTTACTCTGTACTGGTTCACGCTACTGCGGTGCGGGAAACCGAATGTGCTCCGGAGAGGAATTGCACTGCATTCCTGTTCAAATCACATGCCATTCTTTGCAGTGCGATTTAAGCCATTCATTTTTTTTGGGCACTGGAATCGGATTGCATAGGTGTTTACACCCATGTGATCCGATTCAGCCAATCGCACTGCGTTTTGTGAACCATTTTTGGATTGTCGTTAACACAGGCAACCGCAGTGGTTCGCATGAACAGAGTGCAATTGTGATGTGGGAAACGCACAGGAATCGCTGTGAATCCCGCACCGCATCAGTGTGAACCGGCACTAAAACTGGAGTGCGCAAAATCTGGTGCAGCTCTGCATAGAAACTAGATCAGCTTCCAGGTTTTTTTGTCAAAGCTTTATTGAATAAGCTTAAGTTAGAAGCTGATTGGCTACCATACACAGCTGCACCAGATTTACACTCTCCAATTTTAGTAAATGAACCCCCAATGTATCAGTCTGTCTACATATGATGAATAAACTATGACATCATTTTACATAGATTCCCTTTAACATGTTCTGTGTAATTTACACTCTTAGTACCTTTCAAAACTTAATAAATGTGATTAAACCAAAAGCAAGACAAACTTATCACTTAGGGACCAAAGACATACAGTGCCTTGCGAAAGTATTCGGCCCCCTTGAACTTTTCATCCTTTTGCCACATTTCAGGCTTCAAACATAAAGATATAAAATTTTAATTTTTTGTGAAGAATCACCAACAAGTGGGACACAATTGTGAAGTGGAACGAAATCTATTGGATTTTTGAAACTTTTTTAACTAAGAAAAAAATGAAAAGTGGGGCGTGCAAAATTATTCGGCCCCCTTGCGTTAATACTTTGTAGAGCCACCTTTTGCTGCGATTACAGCTGCAAGTCGCTTGGGGTATGTCTCTATCAGTTTTGCACATCGAGAGACTGAAATTCTTGCCCATTCTTCCTTGCAAAACAGCTCGAGCTCAGTGAGGCTGGATGGAGAGCGTTTGTGAACAGCAGTTTTCAGCTCTTTCCACAGATTCTCGATTGGATTCAGGTCTGGACTTTGACTTGGCCATTCTAACACCTGGATACGTTTATTTGTGAACCATTCCTTTGTAGATTTTGCTGTATGTTTGGAATCATTGTCTTGTTGGAAGATAAATCTCCGTCCCAGTCTCAGGTCTTTTGCAGACTCCAACAGGTTTTCATCCAGAATGGTCCTGTATTTGGCTGCATCCATCTTCCCCTCAATTTTAACCATCTTCCCTGTCCCTGCTGAAGAAGAGCAGGCCCAAACCATGATGCTGCCACCACCATGTTTGACAGTGGGGATGGTGTGTTGAGGGTGATGAGCTGTGTTGCTTTTACGCCAAACATATCGTTTTGCATTGTGGCCAAAAAGTTCGATTTTGGTTTCATCGGACCAGAGCAACTTCTTCCACATGTTTGGTGTGTCTCCCAGGTGGCTTGTGGCAAACTTTAGACAAGACTTTTTATGGATATCTTTGAGAAATGGCTTTCTTCTTGCCACTCTTCCATAAAGGCCAGATTTGTGCAGTGTACGACTGATTGTTGTCCTGTGGACAGACTCTCCCACCTCAGCTGTAGTTCTCTGCAGTTCATCCAGAGTGATCATGGGCCTCTTGGCTGCATCTCTGATCAGTCTTCTCCTTGTCTGAGCTGAAAGTTTAGAGGGACAGCCAGGTCTTGGTAGATTTGCAGTAGGGTTGTCCCGATACCACTTTTTTAGGACCGAGTACAAGTACCGATACTTTTTTCCAAGTACTCGCCGATACCGATTATGGGGACTGATAGGTGGCACTTATGGGCACTGACTGGTGACTGGCTCTGATGGGCACTAATAGGTGGCTGGCACTGATAGATGGCACTTATGGGCACTGATAGATGGCACTGATTGCACTGAAAGGTGGCACTTATGGGCACTGATAGATGGCACTGATTGCACTGATAGGTGGCACTTGTGTGCACTGATAGGTGGCACTTGTGGGCACTGATAGCACTGAAAGGTGGAACTTGTGGGCACTGATATGTGGCACTTGTGGGCACTGATATCAGTGTCCACAAGTGCCACCTTTCAGTGCTATCAGTGCCCACAAGTGCCACATATCAGTGCCCACAAGTGCCACATCAGTGCCCACAAGTGCCACATCAGTGCCCACAAGTGCCACATATCAGTGCTATGTGGCACTTGTGGGCACTGATATGTGGCACTGAAAGGTGGCACTGATAGATGGCACTTGTGGGCACTGACAGCACTGATAGGTAGCACTTGGTGGCACTGATTGCACTATCAGTGCCCACAAGTGCTACCTATCAGTGCAATCAGTGCCATCTACCAGTGCCACCTGATAGGTGGCACTGGTAGATGGCACTGATAGGTAGCACTTGTGGGTACTGATAGGTGGCTGGCACTGAAATGCTGCGGGAAAAAAAAATGACAGGATTTAAAATAAAAAAAACTAGTGCAACGCCCATCTTGGTACACCCTGCACTCGGCTGAAGTAAGCAGCAGCAGACATCTTGTTACACCCAGCCCATATAGCTCAGGCTGGGTGTAACAAGATGTCTGCTGCTGCTTACTGCAGCCGAGTGCAAGGTGTACCAAGATGGGCGTGGGGACGTTCAGCCGCTGACGGCGACTGAATGCGACAGCACCGGTCACCGATCCTGATGCGGCTGCGCCCTGCACCCCTGCCAGCTTACCAATTTCAACTGCAGGTGAGGGACTCGCTCTCCACCCTGGTCTCCGACCCCTGCCGCACTCTCCGTCCCGCTCTCCGCCTTGGTCTCCGCCCCCCGCCCCACTCTCCGCCTTGGTCTCCGCCCCCCCGCCCCACTCTCCGCCCCGCTCTCCACCCCCTCTCTGCGTCTGCTCTGAAAAAAAAAAAAAAGTATCGGACTGGGCATCGGGAGCATTTGAGCGAGTACAAGTACTCGCGCAAATGCTTGGTATCGGTCCCGATACCGATACTAGTATCGGTATCGGGACAACCCTAATTTGCAGTGGTCTGATACTCCTTCCATTTCAAAATGATCGCTTGCACAGTGCTCCTTGGGATGTTTAAAGCTTGGGAAATCTTTTTGTATCCAAATCCGGCTTTAAACTTCACAACAGTATTACGGACCTGCCTGGTGTGTTCCTTGGTCTTCATGATGCTCTCTGCTCTTTCAACAGAACCCTGAGACTATCACAGAGCAGTGCATTTATACAGAGACTTGATTACACACAGGTGGATTCTATTTATCACCATCAGTCATTTAGGACAACATTGGATCATTAAGAGATCCTCGCTGAACTTCTGGAGTGAGTTTGCTGCACTGAAAGTAAAGGGGCCGAATAATTTTGCACGCACCACTTTTCAGTTTTTTATTTGCTAAAAAAGTTTTAAATATTCAATAGATTTCGTTCCACTTCACAATTGTGTCCCACTTGTTGGTGATTCTTATGTTTGAAGCCTGAAATGTGGCAAAAGGATGAAAAGTTCAAGGGGGCCGAATACTTTCGCAAGGCACTGTACCTTGTGCATCCTAGAGTCCTACCTCAGCAGGCACACACCCAAAGATTTAAAGTTATATTTTTTTGGGCAAATTGTAAACATTGTATTTTTTTGGGCAAATTTTAGAAACATATTTTCCCTTTAACCACCTCAATACTGGGCACTTTCACCCCCTTCCTGCCCAAGGCAATTTCCAGCTTTCAGCGCTGTCACACTTTGAATGACAATTGCGACACTGTACCCAAATTACATTTTTATCATTCCCCCCCCCCCCTCCCACACAAATAGAGCTTTCTTTTGGTGGTATTAGATCACCTCTGTGGTTTTTATTTTTTATTCAATTGCAATAAGCATATATTGATTGGTTTGCGCAAAAGTTATAGCGGCTTCAAAATAGGGGATAGATTTATAGCATTTTTTTAATTTATTTTTTACTAGTAATGGCAGCGATCTGCGATTTTTATCGTGACTGCAATATTGCGGCGGACACATCGGACACTTTTGACACATTTTTGGGACCATTCACACTTATACAGCGATCCCTGCTATAAAAATGCATTGATTACTGTATAAATATGACTGGCAGGGAAGGGATTAACACTAGGGGGTGATCAAGGGGTTAAATGTGTTCCCTAGGGAGTGATTCTAACTGTGGGGGGAGGGGACTGATCGGTGTCCCTATGTACAAGGGACACACCATCAGTCTCCTCTTCCTGACAAGACGTGGATCTGTGTGTTTACACACACAGATCCACAGTTCTGCTCAGTTACTGGGCAATCGCGGGTGCCCGACGGACATCGCGGCCGCCAGGCATGCGCATCGGGTCCCCAGTGACGGGGCGGGCGCGCGCGCCCCCTAGTGGCTCGGGAAGGCGTAGACGTCATATGATGTCCGGCCAGAACGAGAGCCTCATGGGCGGCAGGCTAGTGGTTAATTATATATGCAGTGTATGCATTAATGATTTATGAAATAACACATAATTATTAACTATATATATATATATATATATATATATATATATATATATATATATATATATATATATATATATATATATATATATATTTTTTTTTTTCTCACATTTCGTCCACGAGATAAAAAAAAAAAAAGATACTCCTTAGGATTTTTTGAGTAATGGCTACCAAATGTTATGAAGATAAGATAGTTCAGGAGTGCGCTACATAAAGAATGCAGCCTCACCAGGGCCCATCCAATGCAGCCTCACCAGTGCAGGGGATAAGAGAGAAGAGAGGAAGAGGAGAGCTGGCCAGATCATCGCACAGGCCAGCATCGCCCGATGTGACAGCTTTAATTTGAATTGCCGGGCTCCTGCCGTCACATAAGTCCTGCCTCCTGGATCGGCTCCTGCCTGTGATAGACAGCACATGTCCTGGCATTGGACAAGTGTGCTGTCTATCAAAGGAGCCAAACCACGAGGGGGAACTTTGTGTCACAGCAGTCAACACAGGCCCGACACCCCCCCAGAGTGTGGCACCCGGGGCGGACTGCCTCTCGGTATGCCACTGGCTTTGGCGCCCTCCCTTCTGCCTCAGCATCCACCCAGAATCGGCCCTGCACCTAGTGCTGCCCCTGCCTGCCGGGGACAAAACTGGGGACTGGTCACCCTATCGTAAACCTCAGACATGAAATATGAAGAAAGCATATGCCTCTATAGTGTCTACTTGTCTCAATTAAGAGCTCTAAGTGTCATTTCTGTCTGCTGCTTCGTTCCTCTTCTATCAGCATGAGCCCCTTCTGACAAGTTTTCCTGACACCAAGAGAAAAAAAAAGGTGACAGGGGAGGGACCTCCAGTTGATTGATAGCCTTAGCTCTGTTGCTGTGTGAAAAGTGTGTGCCTTCTCTTCAAACAACTCTCAGATCTCTTCTCATTGAGCTCTACAGAGTGTAACTTCAGCTCCCTGCCCATTTTTTTCTAAACTCTCAGACAGGCTTTATAAATTCAGCACTTAAAATAGATGTAGAGAAGACTGCAAACAGGTATAACTTATGTAGAAGGATTTGTTTCATCTCTGTATAACCTGAGAATAGTCCCACTTTAAACACCAGGACCTGCTGACAGTTAAGTTCCTGGGTTTGTGTGGCTGAGCCAATCTTGGCATTCCTTTCAGCACTGATCACTGTAGCAGCTTGTAACAAACACGGCCAAATGAATAGGCCTGTATACTGATATTTGAAACATGTCCAACTGTTTTTTTTTTATTTCAACAAACTTTCATGTTAAATCAATTCATAGAGATTTAGGTAACCATCACCCCACTTAAAGGAGACCTAACCTGAAGGCTTCTATTTCTAACCTTTGCTAAAAATGCTGGCTACTTTCCCTCTGGTTTACTACACAAAGGACTTAGTTATTCGGTAGTGGCGGTCTTTCTGGAAATACATTTTAATGTGCACAGAATATTTCCTGCCAGCCTTCAAGGTCCTTATATGGTCGGTCATCTTTCGGAGCAGATTAAAGTGTATGTAAACCCCAACAATTGAAGTGGTTTGAAAGGCTGGAGTTTTTTTACCTTAATGCATTCTCTACATTAAGGTAAAAAAAAACCTGGGTGCAGCTCCCCTTCAAGGTACTGAATTATAAAGCTTGTCTGAATGTTCAGGAAAAAGGAGGCAAAGAGCTGAAGTTACACTCAGTGAGGAGAGCTCTGAGAGCTGATTGGAGGGAAGAGACACGCCCCTCTTCACACAGCACACAGGAACAGAGCTGAGGCTGTCACTCTGCTGGAGATCCCTCCCCTGTCACCTTTTTTCTCTTGGTGTCAGGAAACTTGTCAGAACCGATTCATGCTCACAGCAGGAGGAACGAAGCAGCAGACAGAATTGACACTTAAAGCGGAGGTCCGCCTAAATATTTTTTTATTAAAAGCCAGCAGCTACAAATACTGCAGCTGCTGACTTTTAATATATGGACACTTACCTGTCCAGGGTGCCTGCGATGTGGGCAGCCAAAGCCAATCAATCGCTCGGCTTTCGGCTGCCTCCGCCGCCATCCTCAGTGAGGGAATCAGGAAGTGAAGCGTTGCGGCTTCAATTCCCGGTTCCCTACTGCGCATGCGCGAGTCGCGCTGCACGTCCTCACTGGTCCCCGCTATCTTCTGGGACCGGTGTGTTTACCAGAAGACAGCGGGGGAGACGGAAAGGGGCGTAGCTCCCGCGGGAGTCTATGCCTGGAAGTGGGTGCAAACACCTGTATTATACAGGTATCTGCACCCCCCTCCCCCCTGAAAGGTGCCAAATGTGACACCGGAGGGGGGGGGCTCCGAAAAGCAGGGGTTCCATTTTTGTGTGGACCTCCGCTTTAACTGAGATGAGCACAAACTATAGAGGGATATGCTTTGTTCATATTTAATGTCTGAGGTTTACAACCACTTTGTCCTTTCACACAGGTGGTTTTTGCTTTGGGTCAATAGATTGCTACCTGGGAATCTGCGAATATACAGATATTGGCAGTGGGCTCCTCGCTGTATGCATCCTTCCCATCGGTCAGTATTGTGCCATATAAGAAAGACAGATCTTCGCTGTCCGGATGGCTGATTTTAACCTGAAAAAGAAATCAGAAAGACCATTCAGTAAATGTTTACAATGAGAGAGAAGGTTAGTTTTATTATGTGCTGAAGTAAGAAATATTAGTATCTGTTAATCCATCAGTGGTGGCACAGGAGAACAGATTACTGGGCACAAAGGACAGGAGCGGGCAGTGGATTGGTAGGAGCGGGCAGTGGACCCTACCTGAACCTTCACAGCATCAGTCACTGCAGCTGCAGCATCTACCAGGTCCCTTGTCTTAGAGGTGCACACATCCAGGCCAAACCTCTCTGCACTTACAAAGGCATAGAAGGCTCCTCCATATGCTATGTCCACTACTACTATCCCATAGCCGGGAACATCAACCGGGACATCTGCACACACAAAACATCAGCAGAGCATCAGTGTAAGAGAGAGGTTTTGTTTAAAGAATAAAGATAGCCTTACACTCAGTGGTGGCTCATCGTCCCTCTAATCCATACGCCTTGGCCCCCAATCTATATGCAGGGCACCAGACGCATGGATTTCAATGTTTTTTTATTTTTATTTAAGCACATGATTAGAGCCTGAGGCTCTAATTGGCTTCAAAAAAGGGTGGGCTCGGGGCACAGTGAGCCCACCCAGTTGTGTGACAATAGCGAATTAATATTCGCTATTGTCTTCCCGATACTCCTCCTGGCCAATCAGAAAGTGGGACCCGAGACATCGATGGCCAGGGAGTCTTAGGACTCCCAGCCAATTGGATCTCAGGACACGTTTCCTGTTTGGCCAGGAGAAGCAACAGCCCCGGCTCTTCCCTTGGCAAGCAGGAGCGAGGCGCAGCAGCCCTACCCTGGATCCTCGTCATCTGCCTCGTAAGGTAAGGCCTCTGATCGCTGCCTTACTGTCCGTCTCTCGCGGGGGTGGCATTAGTACAAGTAAGTCCCCATGTACACTGCTGCGGCTAAACTGACGTTCAGAGGCGGTTGGACACTTTTTTCAACTCATTGAATATCATCTTATGTGTATATGTACACAGGTTCGTTTACTGTCATTTTTTAGGCAGTTGCGTTTATAGGCCCTTTTTTTTAAGGCAAAAAATTGAGTTCAGATGCCGAAGTTTCAGACGCCAAACGCGTTAACCCATGTTTCGTTTATAGGCGTTTTTCGTTTTTGCCCATTTAAAAAAAGTAACCCATGTTTAAAACGTTTTTTATTATCCTTCAAGTTAAATCATTCAGCCCGTGTACATGAAGCCTTAGGGGGGCAGATTTGTTAGGGGCGGACGTTACTACCGCTTTAAAGCCTAACTCCAGACTATGATTTTCTTTACCAACAGATGCGCCCATTGTGAGCACTGTATAAATTGTGTGCAGCATCGACAGAGTATACAGCACTGTGTTCTGGCAGTGGGATAGGGCTTTCCACTTTTACTCCTGGGACCAGACCGAGTCTAGCTGAAGATGTCTTGTATTTTTATGAATGATCACAAAGTTTCCTCCGATTAGCTGAAGGGATGAGTGGATGAGGTTATGATCTCCACACAGTGCTGTATACTGTATGTAGCGAATGCCAGCACTTGCAATATATCCAGGATATATCCACTATAACCCCATGGACTTACAATGTACATATACATCTACTTATAAAATATGCAATATAGTTATACAAATTTAAAGGATAAGTTCACCTTTACAGAAAACATAATAAATGCACATATTTTTGCTACATATTGCTATGTACAGAGTGCAGGGTTTAGGAGTGCATTATGTGCAGATCTCAAAATTATGCTATGTACAGAGTGCAGGGTTTAGGAGTGCATTATGTACAGAGTGCAGCGCTCAGGATTATGCTACGTACAGAGTGTAGGGTCCAGGAGTGTGTTACATGCAGAGTGCAGGGCTCAGGATTATGCTATGTACAGCGTGCAGGGTTCAGGGGTGCATTATGTACAGAGTGCAGAGCTCAGGATTATGCTATGTACAGCATGCAGGGTTCAGGAGTGCATTATGTACAGAGTGCAGAGCTCAGGATTATGCTACGTACAGAGTGTAGGGTTCAGGAGTGCGTTACGTACAGAGTGCAGAGCTCAGGATTATGCTACGTACAGAGTGTAGGGTTCAGGAGTGCATTACGTACAGAGTGCAGAGCTCAGGATTATGCTACGTACAGAGTGTAGGGTTCAGGAGTGCGTTACATGCAGAGCTCAGGATTATCCACTTGTCCCCTGCCCACTGTCAATTGACGGCGGGCGGAGGATACTCTCGTTCTGGGAGGACGTCATATGACGTCCTCCCTTTAAAACGAGCTAGGAGGCGCGCGCGCGCCCGCCGCATTCACAAGGCCCCGGTGCGCGTGCCCGGCGGCCGCGATTGCCCAGGAAACGAGCAGGAAAGTGGATCTCTGTGTGTAAACACAGAGATCCACGTCCTGTGAGGGAGAGGGGACCGATGGTGTGTCCCTTGTACATAGGGACAACCATCGGTCACCTCCCCCAGTCAGTCCCCTCCCCCCACAGTAAGAACACTTTGAGGGAACATATTTAACCCCTTCCCGCCCCCTAGTGGTTAACCCCTTCCCTGCCAAGGGGTCGGGTACCCCCATATATTACCTAATAAAGGTTTAACCCCCTTGATCGCCCCCCCAGGTAACCCTTTCACCCCCTATCACCACTGTCACTAAGCGATAATTTTTCTGATCGATGTCTTAGCGTCGGCGATGCTGATCGGTAGTCAGTAATTTTTTTTAGGTTCGCCGCAGGTTTTTATAGCGTCGGGTACCCCCATATATTACCTAATAAAGGTGTAACCCCCTTGATCACCCCCCAGGTAACCCTTTCACCCCCTAGCACCGCCGTCACTATGCGATCATTTTTCTGATCGATGTCTTAGCGTCAGTGATGCTGATCGGTAGCCAGTAATTTTTTTTAGGTTCGCCGCAGGTTTTTATAGCGTCAGGTACCCCCATATATTATCTAATAAAGGTTTAACCCCCTGATCGACCCCCAGGTAACCCTTTCACCCCCTATCACCACTGTCGCTAAGCAATCGTTTTTATGATCGTTGTCTTAAGTGTCGGTGATGCAGATCGGTAGCTGGTAATTTTTTTTTAGGTTCGCCGTCAGGTTTTTATATAGCGTCAGGTACCCCCATATATTACCTAATAAAGGTTTTAACCCCCTAATTGCCCCTAGTTAACCCTTTCACCAGTGATCATCATATAAGTGTTACGGGTGACGCTGGTTAGTTAGTTTGCTTTTTATAGTGTCAGGGCACCCGCCATATATAACCCAATAAAGGTTTAACCCCCTGATCGCCCGGCGGGTGATATCAGTTAGGTTTTAGCGTCAGAGAGGGTCTGCGTCACACCCCAGGCAGCGTCAGGTTAGTGCCAGTAACGCTAACACCCACGCGTAAAGCATACACCCCCCTTAGTGGTATAGTATCTGATCAGCTCAATATCTGATCTGATCAGATCTATACTAGCGTCCCCAGCAGTTTAGGGTTCCCAAAAACGCAGTGTTAGCGGGATCAGCCCAGATACCTGCTGGCACCTGCGTTTTGCCCCTCCGTCCAGCCCAGGCCACCCAAGTGCAGTATCGATCGATCACTGTCACTTACAAAACAAAAACACACATAACTGCAGCGTTCGCAGAGACAGGCCTGATCCCTGCGACTCCAGTGCTGTAGGAGGTGATTTCACCACCACAGTTAAAAAAAAAAAGCATATATGCCGAAGCATTGGGGCAGCAGGGGCGGAGGAGCGATTTTGCTCCTAATGCCGCGTATATACGGTCGAAATTCCGACGGAGGCTTGCCCGTGGAAAAGTCTGACCATATGTACGCGGCATAACTTTTGCGAGAAGATGCCCCCATGATTCGGCATATATAAATGGTGCATGTATGCCCATCATTGGAAGTGGGTGGATGAAGGGCGGTATTCTAATGGTGGGCATACCCACCGATCAATCTTTTTTTTTCGTTCAGCCAACAGGCTGCATGAAAAAAAAGATTACAATACATGTCCAACAAGGACCAGCAACGTACTGGTATGTTGCTGGACTTTGAATGTTTATACCAGAATGATGCCTGCGGGTTTAGGTATCATCTTGGTATCATTCTTTTCAGCCAGCGGCCGGCTTTCATGTAAAAGCAATCCTAGTGGCTAATTAGCCTCTGGACTGCTTTTACAAGCAGTGGGAGGGAATGTCCCCCCCCCCCCCCCGGATATAAAAAGCGCCATTGGGAAATTGGGAAAGCATTTTATCACACCGATCTTGGTGTGGTCAGATGCTTTGAGGGCAGAGGAAAGATCTAGGGTCCAATAGACCCCAGTTTTTTCAAAAAAGAGTACCTGTCATTACCTATTGCTATCATAGGGGATATTTACATTCCCTGAGATAACAATAAAAGTGATACAAATAAATAAATATGGAAGCAACAGTTTAAAAATAAAATAAAAAAGCAAAATTAATAATTAAAAAAAAAAAAAAAAAAAAAAAGCACCCCTGTCCTGCCCTGCTCTTGCCCAATGGCGAACGCAAGCGTCGGTCTGGCGTCATATGTAAACAGCAATTGCACCATGCATGTGAGGTATCGCCGCGAAGGTCAGATCGAGGGCAGTAATTTTAGCAGTAGACCTCCTCTGTAAATCTAACGGGGTAACCTGTAAATGCTTTTAAAGGCTTTTAAAAATGTATGTAGTTTGTCGCCAATGCGCGTTTGTGCGAAATTTTAAAGCATGTCGTGTTTGGTATCTATGTACTCGGCCTAAGATCATCTTTTTTATTTCATCAAACATTTGGGCAATATAGTGTGTTTTAGTGCAATAAAATTAAAAAAAGTGTATTTTTTCCCAAAAAAATGCGTTTGAAAAATCACTGCGCAAATACTGTGTAGAAAAAAAAAATGCAACACCCACCATTTTATTCTGTAGGGCCTTTGCTTTAAAAATATATATAATGTTTGGGGGTTCAACATAATTTTCTTGCAAAAAAAAAATATGTTTTCATGTAAACAAAAAGTGTCAAAGTGTCAAAATACATTCTGTTGCTTCTCCTGAGTACGGGGATACCACATGTGTGAGACTTTTTGGGAGCCTAGCCGCGTACGGGACCCCAAAAACCAATCACCGCCTTCAGGCTTTCTAAGGGTGTCAATTTTTGATTTCACTTCTCACTGCCTATCACAGTTTCGGAGGCCATGGAATGCCCAGATGGCACAAAACCCCCCCAAATGACCCCATTTTGGAAAGTAGACACCCCAAGCTATTTGCTGAGAGGTATTGTGAGTATTTTGCAGATCTCGCTTTTTGTCACAAAGTTTTGAAAATTGAAAAAAAAAAGAAAAAAAAAAAAAAAATGTTCTTTCTTCATTTTCAAAAACAAATGAGAGCTGTAAAATACTCACCATGCCTCTCAGCAAACAGCTTGGGGTGTCTACTTTCCAAAATGGGGTCATTTGGGGGGGTTTTGTGCTATTTTGGCATTTTATGGCCTTCAAAACTGTGATAGGTAGTGAGGAGTGAAATCAAAAATTTGTGCCCTTAGAAATCCTGAAGGCGGTGCTTGGTTTCCGGGGTCCGGTACGTGGCTAGGCTCCTAAAAAGTCCCACACATGTGGTATCCCCGTACTCAGGATAAGCAGCAGAATGTATTTTGGGGTGCAATTCCACATATAACCATGGCATGTGTGAGCAATATATCATTTAGTGACAAATTTTTGTAATTTTTTTTTTTTTTTTGTCATTATTCAATCACTTGGGACAAAAAAAAAAAAATTCAATGGGCTCAACAGGCCTCTCAGCAATTTCCTTGGGGTGTCTACTTTCTAAAATGGGGTCATTTGGGGGGGTTTTGTACTGCCCTGTCATTTTAGCACCTCAAGAAATGAGATAGGCAGTCATAAATTAAAAGCTGTGTAAATTTCAGAAAATGTACCCTAGTTTGTAAACGCTATAACTTTTGCGCAAACCGATAAATATACGCTTATTGACATTTTTTTTTTACTAAAGACATGTGGCTGAATACATTTTGGCCTAAATGTATGACTAAAATTGAGTTTATTCGATTTTTCTTATAACAAAAAGTAGAAAATATCATTTTTTTTCAAAATTTTCGGTCTTTTTCCGTTTATATCGCAAAAAATAAAAATCGCAGAGGCAATCAAATACCATTAAAAGAAAGCTCTATTTGTGGGAAGAAAAGGACGCAAATTTCGTTTCGGTACAACATTGCATGTCCGCACAATTTACAGTTAAAGCAGCGCAGTGCAAAATTCTGAATTCACCTCTGGTCCTTTAGCTACCAAATGGACCGGGGCTTAAGTGGCTAGAGTACAGGTTAAAAAAAAAGGAAATAGAAGAAGAGGTAAGATCTGCGCAAAGGGTACAGTGGAAGTGCTAGTAACCGAGGGCCTCCGGAACGGAAGATAATGCGATACCAGACAGCGCAGGGGGTGATGTGATCACATATGTGCAGATGACATCATAATACCAAAATGATGAAAACAATTACCTGTGCAGAGGGCGAAGGCTGGGACACTATGGAAGCGTACACGCCCACTACGCCCCTCATTATGGGAGACATAGGCTTGCACCACTCCGCAGGGGCAGTGTATATTGACCGGAGTGTCCCGCCCCTGCGGTTCCACCAGCCCATAATCCACAGCGAAGCGGCCCAGGGCGATGACGGCGTGCCCACACATGGTGCTGTAGCCCTCGTTGTGCATGAACAGCACCCCTAGGTGGGCCTCCGGCACCTCGCTGGGCACCAGCAGAGCCCCGTACATGTCCCGGTGCCCCCGGGGCTCCAGCATCAGCAGGCGGCGGACCCAGTCCATGTGTTCCCGAACCCAGCGCCTTTTCTCCAGCACCGTGCTCCCCTCCGGCACCGGGGCTCCGCTCAGAACAATCCGCAGCGGCTCCCCGCCCGTGTGCATGTCCACCACCGACAGCACCGGCCCATCATTCGGGGGTAAGCGAAACTTCAGCGCCGACATGACACTTCACCGCAGGACTGGCACGGTGTTTCGTCAGACTAGGTGACCCGTCAGAATGTGTAACGAACGTGACGTTCCGTCGCCGCCATCCTGCTACACCCCGCACTCCTTCAGCCGCGGCCATCTTTAGTGTGGGCAAAACTTTGTCTGCTTTACTTCGGCTGTAAAACAATAGCATTTGTCTCAAGCAGTGTCCGACAAGAACCTATATGTAATTCTCACTGTTCTAATAAACAGTTTTCTAATTACACAAGGTTTGCCAGCATTGCCCAGTGTAGAGATGGCTTCTGCAGCTATCACGTCCCATCCCATATCACGTGATGTTGAGGACGTCACGATATCCGCAGCCTCAGACCCGGAAGTGTTGGTTATGCCTGCAGATGGGTGATCCTGACCCTGGCTCTTGATGGGTGAGTGTATGAAGCTGTGATAGGACTGGAAGACTAAGACAGCCACACAGGGGGGCCACAGCACACGAGGGGGGCCACTGTGGGGGATGGGACTGCAGGGGGAGGTGAGGAGCTGTATATTGGGGGGACAAGTCACAGCCAAGTGGACATGTCCTTTAATTAAAGGGTTCCCTATAATTGTTCACGAAAATGAATTTCTTTCTAGTCCTAGATGGGAGGATTATATATAAAGAGGAACTTCTTCCTTTTTTTTTTTTTATAATGCCTACCTACCTGTTATGCCAGATTATCCTCCATTCATATTGGGATTATTTACATATGCGGAAGCCTATGCTGCCCCTCTGAAAAGCAATTCACAGTGGATCACTTTTCAGAGGTTATTTGCTAGCCAGTGACACACCTCCTCCTCCTCACTGCCTGTTTTATCCTGAAAAGCCTGCATCACCATGTGGGTGCAGGATGGTTGCAGCCCAGCTCCAATCAAATGACAGGGTAAAATCTTTGCCATGGCCACAACATGTGTATAATCCCCGCCACCTGCAGTGTTTGGTTATAGAGGGACAGTTCGTAAAAGCATGGCTCAGCCACCTAGTTTTACCATCCCCTACCCCAGCCGCAAGTGTGAAGTTGCCCATGCTGTCCTATCCAGTGTTGTCCTGCTGCAACAGCTAAGGTCCCACACCACTGTCCTGGTCCTCCTTAGTCATTGAAAGCTGATTGACTCTTCTGGGTTCAGACATCCGGCCCCCCTATGATGCAAGAAGCTAAGAAAGACAGCTGGCTTCCAATGATGTTGGAGGGAAGATGGCAGCGCTGGACCTGGTGCACAGCGGTGGATCACAACACAACGCCGCTGGATTTTCTGGGTGTGTGAGTATGTTTATTGTGTATAACAAAAAAAAAGAGGGGATTGAAAAAGAAACATTTGCATGGGAGGACAGGGCTCCCTTTTAAGCTTCACTGCTCTCTTGACCCGAAGATGTGTGTTCTGGACTATAGAGATCTAGTGATCACTACAACCCTGTATTGGCCAGAAAAACTATAACACATTGTTGACTATCTTTCCAACCTCCCACAACCCGCCTGTGGATAGATAAGGTAAATTCCATCCTATATCTAGAAAGTCCAACTTACACCTGCAGCGTTCCCAAAAATTTGAGAAAATCTGGTTTGGTAGGCTTTAGATTCAGTAGCTACAATTACTGTAGCTGCTGACTTTTAGTATACACTTACCTGGCCCTGGATCCAGTGATATCCTCACCTGAGAAGATTCTTCAAGCTGCCTCGGGTGCAGGCGCCGAAGTAAGCGAAACGGGAAGTGAAGCCTTGTGGCTTCACAGCCGGTTTCCTACTGTGCATGTGTGAGTCGTGCTGCGCCTTGTGAATGGTCACATACTCTTCTGGGACCTCTTATGTGTCCCTGAAGACTACAGGGAAAGGAGGAGGGGGCTGAACTTCTGTCTCAGTTCCCCGTGGTGATCTAAGCCTGAAGTGGGAGCGAGTACCTGTCAAAACCAGGTACCAACTTCCCCCCCCAAAAAAGTGCCAAATGCGGCAGTGGAGGGGGGGGGGGTGCAAACAAGCTAAGCTTCCTCTTTTGGGTGGAGCTCTGTTTTAAAGTGATTGTAAACCTCGAACATGGAATATGAACAAAACCTATTCCTCTATAGTAGTGTGTACTTGTCTCATTTTAGAGCACAAAGTGTAATTTCTGTCTGCTGCTTTGTTCCTCTGCTATCAGCATGAATCACTTCTGACCTTTTTTTTTCTGACACCAATAGAAAATGGTGACAGGCAGAGAGCTCAGGCTGTTCAAGAGCCTCAACTTTATTGCTGCGTAAAGGGGGGTGTGTCCCTTGCCTTCAAGTGTAAATTCTTCACTTTGGATGGATGTAGGTGACAGACAGCTGTAGATTATTATTATTATTATTATTATTATTCAGGATTTGTATAGCGCCAACAGTTTGCGCAGTGCTCATAACAATTTGGTACAAGAGGAATCAGAGGGCCCTGCTCATTAGAGCTTACAATCTAGGAGGGAGGGTCAATTGATACAAAATGTAATAGCTGTGGGGGATGAGCTGATGGAGGAAGTAAAACAGTGTATTAGTTAGAAGCAGGATAGGCTTCTTTAAAGAGAAGGGTTTTCAGGGATTGTCTAAATATGGATAGATTAGGGGGCAGTCGGACAGATTGGGGCAGGGAGTTCCAAAGGATGGGAGAAACTCTGGAGAATTCCTGGAGGCGAGCGTGGGAGGAGGGGGACAAGGGAGCTAGAGAGCAGGAGGTCTTGGGAGGACCGAAGAGAGCGGCTTGGTTGGTATTTTGGGACTAGGTTAGTGATGTAGCTGGGGGCAGAGTTATGGATGGCTTTGTAAATTATTGTTAGAACTTTGGATTTTAAACATAAACATAAAAAGATAAACATGTACAACTTATGTAGGCGGATTTGGATCATCTATTTGTATCACCTGAGGCCAGTCACTTCACTTGGGTATATGTAAAGGTTTACAACCACTTTAACGATCCTAGTCTTACACCCCCATTTTAGTTATGCACACAGTCTTTGGAGATTATAACACTCAAGGTAGACAGATGCTCTTTACCTCCTAATAGTCATTTTCTGTTACTGCTGATAAATAATACTGCTGTGCGAGTCAGGTGTGCTGCATTCTCGGTGGGTGACTGGGAACATGCTTACAGGAGTAGAGAGCAGAGCGATGACCTCATCATTCTGTTGCTGTTACCTCACTCTCTATTCTATACCTGCCTGCGTTTCCTTTTTTGCAGCAGAGAAAAGTCAGGTGTTCAGGCCAGCAGAGATGTGTAAGTCTTAGGTCTGGATGGGCAAATAAGACTTATTTCCATATGTGTATTTTAGCTGTTTGGCTGGAATCCAGCTTTAAAGCGGAGTTCCACCCAAAAATGGAACTTCCGCTTTTCGGAACCCTCCCCCCCTCCGGTGTCACATTTGGCACCTTTCGAGGGGGGAGCAGATACCTGTGTAATACAGGTATTTTGCTCCCACTTCCGGGCATAGATACCCGAGCCACCCACGGGTATCAACGCCACTTCTGGCGCCTTCTCCATCTCCCCCCCCCCCTCCCTGCTGTCTTCTGGGAGACCCACAGGTCCCAGAAGACAGCAGGGACCAGTGGGATAGTGCAGCGCGAGATGCACAGTAGGGAACCTGGAAGTGAAGCCGCAAGGCTTCACTTCCTGATTCCCTTATCGAAGATGGTGGCGGCAGCACCCGAGAGCCGAGGTACAGATCAGTTTCGGGTGCCGACATCGCGGGCACCCTGGACAGGTAAGTGTCCTTGTTTTAAAAGTCAGTAGCTGCAGTATTTGTAGCTGCTGACTTAACAAAAAAAAAAAAACCGGCGGACCTCCGTTTGTTGAGATAGTTATTTGAATGGTGTTTCCCTGGTTATGTTTGTTATGTTTCTTACATCTATTTACATCCTTTTTGTAATTTTCAGCTGTGGAAACAAGCAAGACATGCATTGGCCTCTATTGCGGAAAATCTATCCTTTTCTCTAATGGTTCCAATGAAACGTATGGAGAGTGCGGGGTGAGTTTACAGAGTTGTAACGTAAGAATGTGATCATTTGCTGGTTCCTTTCTAAATGTGCATTGCATTGAAGTTTACTGATCTGTTCCATGCAGCTATAAGTTCCTAATTAAGGCAGGAGAAGTCGATGGGGCAGGGTTCACTTTAAAGTATCTGTAAAATTCTATTAGTATTAGTTTACCAACTTTTAGTATCTGTAATCGTCTGATATGCTTGAAAGCCTTTTCCATAGAACTTTCTTGGGACTGGCAGAACTTTCTTGGGACTGGCATACAGAATGAGATCACACAGTTGCATAGGCATATTTTACACACATACTAGGGACAATTTTAACAGGAGTCAATTAACATTACAACATGTCTGTGGCCTGTAGGATGCATGCAAATCCCATGTAGTTTAGGGGTTTGAACTCCTTGTGCTGCAAGGCATAAGTACTAAGCTACTGTGCCACAATTTGTTTAAAATCACAAGTTTTTTTTTTTGTTTTTTTTTTACCTGCATGCATTCTACGCATGAAGGTAATAAACCTTTTGTGTGCAGCAGCCCCCCCCCCCCCCCCCCAATACTTAACTGAGCCCTCTCTCGATCCAGCGACGTTCACGAGAACCTTGGCTCTCCGGAGACTTGTGCTCCTGTTTAGATTTTGGCAGCAGCGGGAGGCATTGCTGTCAATCACAGCCAGTGAGCCAATTGGGAGACTCTGGGTGGGGCCGAGCCACGGCTCCGTGTGTGAATGGACACACAGAGCTGTGGCTCGGGAGCTGCCTGCTGTGGGGTCATCTGGCAGGAGGGAGGAGCGCCAGCTTGGGACCCCGAGAAGAGGAGGATCGGGGCTGCTCTGTGCAAAACCACTGCACAGAGCAGGTAAGTATAACATCTTATTTTATTGTTAAAAAAAAAAGAGGGTTTAGTAACATTTTAAAGAGGAGTTGCGCCCTCCCCCACAAAAAATGTAAAGTCAGCAGCTACAAATACTATAGCTGCTGACTTTTAATATTAGGACACTTACCTGTCCAGGGATCCAATGATGCCGGTACCCCAGCTGATTTTCCAATAGGCTCTCGGGTCCTGCTGCCGCCATTCGTTGTAAGGGAAACCGGCATTGAAGCCTTTTAGCTTCATATCTGGTTCCCTACTGCGCATGTGCAAAGCACGCATCAGTTTCTGAATGGCCCGGTGGAAGGGGGGGCCGAACTTTCAAGGGATCTTGACGTGGGGAGGTCTCCCATGAAGTGGGGATAGGTACCTGTCAAAAATAGGTTATCTATGGATGCCCTCCCAAAATTGGAAGCCCGGGCTTGGCTGGAAGTGGGGCCCATCATGGTTTTCTGCACCGGGGCCCTGAAAGTTCTAGTTGCGCCTCTGGTGTTTTTAATAACCTTGTAAAATTGCCTATTCATTTTTTCTTTTTTTGGCTGACACATGATCGCTAGATGCCTTCCTCCAGCGGTCGAGATTAAAAATGATGCCTGGTGGCTTCTGTCAAATTTGCATATTGCAGGAGGTTTCTTATACTAGAGACTTGGAATGCGTCGTAAGGCTGTAGGCAATAATAAGGGGATGATTAATGTCCTTAGACGCTTCCTGCCTACAATACAGATAGGGGCAGGCCGGGAGGCATGGCTGCCTGCGTTATCACAGGCTGACTATAATTGTGTACAGGATGCTTTGTGTCCGTACAATGTCCTATGTGTGAGTCGGGAACTTATAGGACGGCACAACAGTGCTAAGCCAGGAAGCACCCTGTGTTTTTTGTTGGTGTTACAATCCAAAAAACTGAGGCTGCTGGCAGGATCAACAGGTAAATTGCTAATGTTGTGTTGGGTTTACAAACGTTTAAAGCTTGTCTAATCCCAACAACAAAAATGTAATATATTACAGCTTACCAGTCTTTAGACGGGGTGGTCACAATCGTGTATTTTTTTCTGACTTATTTGTAGAAAATATGCTTCCTGTTCTAGGATAACAATGCTACTCACCCTATTTGTGTCAGGACAGCAGAAACAGGATAGGACTACAGGGCTTCACACCTCCCTTCTTCCTAACATGGAGGGACTGAGTTCTGTAGTCCTCAGAAATAGTTGAGAACTTTTTAACTGATAAGGCAACACAGATAGATTGGCTTGCAGGATTAACAGGTAGCTCATCAAACGGGTAAAACAGTGATGTTTTTATCTAAAGAAGAAGAAAAAAGAACAAAATCAGAGTTTTTATTTGGGTGTGCATCCTCTTTTAAGAAAAGTGTATGATGAATTTCGGTATCCATAGAGCAGGAATTTGTTAGGCACGCTATTCTTTTGTAGTATCGCAGGTCTGCGAAATTTAAGAGCATGATTTTTTAATGTTGGCTGTAAACCGCAAACACATTCTGGAAAGATAAAAACTCATAATTTTAAGAGTGCAAATTTTCCAAGGATTAGAGCCTCTTTCACACGATCAGATTTTCCGACCTGAATTGTGTGTTGACAGCCTGTTGGTGGAAATTCCGACTGTTTTGTACGCTCTATCAGACAATTGCTGTTGGATTTTCCACGGACAAATGTGAAATGGAGGGCTTTCAAATTTTCTGTGGACAACGGTCTGTTGTCAAATTTTCCGATCGTGTGTACACAAGTCCGTCAGACAAAAGTCCAAAGTACAAACACGCATGCTCAGAAGCAATGCTCACCAAACACGACATTAGCAGAAGGTGGCGCTCGAGCTGAAAAACCATGTAGTACGTCACTACATTTGTGTTTGCTTGGCCGACAATTGTGTGCTGTTTGTATGCAAGACAAAATCCAGGCACACGCCTGACGATTTGTCTGCGGAAAATCTGATCGTCTGTACGAGGCTTAGGGCTGCTCTAAAGATTTAGACTTGAAGGGAATGTTGTCATTAAGAAACACAGAACAGAAATGGGCATGTTTCAAATCCACTGTATGCGAACACCCTGCAAAATCTATTTCCATCGGCAATCTGTTTAAAAGGTTAAAAATAAAACCTATGTGGCTCCTGTCCAAAGTTAAATTAGTTATAAATAATAGGAAAAGCTATAAAAAAAATATGAAGGAACACTATCATCATTTTAAAAGTTACAACGAATATAACCAGGGCTCGACAAATCCCAGGTCGCCATGATGACTATAAATTGCGTCCTGGTGCCTGGGCTTTGGTCAGCTGTCTACATTCGCTTCCACTTGCCAACTGCGCTATAGCTGAAAGACGGCTACAGCGCAGACATCCAGTTCTGGGTGTGCGTCTATCGATGTCCTAACCCCCCCCCTCCCCCATGCGCATCAGGCATGCTCTGTGATTGCTGTGTCTTTTGGACACAGCTGGTCACAGATCGGGTCAAAGGGCCAAGCACAGCAGCCTTTTACCATGTGATCAGCTGTGTCCAGCGTGTGGAAAGGAAAGCCAATGACTGGCTATCCTGTGACAGGACATTTACACTGATAAACAGGGCTCTAATCACTGATTATCAGTGCCCATCAATGCTGCCTTATCAGTTCAGCCTCATCATCTCACATCAGTGAAGAAGAAAAATTACTTTGTTGCAAAATTTTATAAAAGTCTACACAGCATGAACATTCAGCCATAGTGACCCCTGGATGACTATTGCACAACATAACTGAACCAGAACTTGCAGCAGACTTGCAGAATGTTTTCAAAGAAAGTTGATCTCATGCAATGTGGACTTGCTGCAATTGTGCAACACATTTGTGAAGCCTGGCAAGTATAGCAATAGCTTAGCAAGTCATTTTCAAACTTGCAGCTCAATTGCTTGCTATCTAGGCAGAGAGCTCACCATGCAGCTGGAAGATGTTTTTATGCCAATATAACGCCCACATTTGTGGTGCAACACTTGTATTAGATCCTGTGTGACCCGGAACAGAAAGTTGTCTTGTCCCCTTGGCAAATCAGAAGCTAGGTGGATTAATAATGGACTCAGATGAATGGATCAGCCATGTTAAAGCGGTTGTAAACCCAGACGACAACTTTTTTTTTTTTTTTAAATCACCTGCAAGAAAAAGCCATAATGAGCTAGTATGACTAGCATACTAGCTCATTATGAATCACTTACCTTAGATCGGGACCCCCGAAGCCATCCTCGTCCCCCGCTCCGGCCGCAGCCATCGCTCCTCAGATACCCGGAAGGTTACTTCCGGGTATCGCCGCTCCAGCCAATCACAGCGCCGCTCCGGCGCTGTGATTGGCCGGAGCAGCGAAGACATAGTTACATAGTTACATAGTTAGTCAGGTTGAAAAAAGACAAAGTCCATCCAGTTCAACCATAAAAAAATAACTAAAATAAAATTTAAAAAAAAATATTGTGCAATCCCATATACCCAATTCTATACCCACAGTTGATCCAGAGGAAGGCAAAAAACCCCAGCAGAGCATGATCCAATTTGCTACAGCAGGGGAAAAAATTCCTTCCTGATCCCCCCGAGAGGCAATCGGATTTACCCCGGATCAACTTTACCTATAAATGTTAGTACTCAGTTATATTATGTACATTTAGGAAAGTATCCAGACCTTTCTTAAAGCAATCTACTGAGCTGGCCAGAACCACCTCTGCAGGGAGTCTATTCCACATTTTCACAGCTCTTACTGTGAAGAAACCTTTCCGCATTTGGAGATGAAATCTTTTTTCTTCTAGACGTAAAGAGTGCCCCCTTGTTCTCTGTGTTGACCGTAAAGTGAATAACTCATCACCAAGTTCACTATATGGACCCCTTATATATTTGTACATGTTAATCATATCCCCCCTTATTCTCCTCTTCTCAAGAGTGAATAAATTCAGTTCCTCTAATCTTTCTTCATAGCTGAGCTCCTCCATGCCTCTTATCGGTTTGGTTGCCCTTCTCTGCACTTTCTCCAGTTCCCCAATATCCTTTTTGAGAACTGGGGCCCAAAACTGAACTGCGTATTCCAGATGAGGTCTTACTAGTGATTTGAACAGGGGCAAAATTATATATCTCTCTGGAGACCATACCTCTCTTAATACAAGAAAGGACTTTGCTCGCTTTGGAAACCACAGCTTGGCATTGCATGTTATTATTGAGCTTATGATCTACCAAAACCCCCAGATCCTTCTCCACTACGGATCCCCCCAGTTGTATTCCCCCTAGTATGTATGATGCATTCATATTCTTAGCCCCCAAGTGCATAACTTTACATTTATCAACATTAAACCTCATCTGCCACATAGTCGCCCAATTAGACAGAGCATCGAGGTCGGCTTGTAAATTGGCGACATCCTGTAAGGACGTTATTCCACTGCATAGCTTGGTGTCATCTGCAAAGACAGAAATGTTACTTTTGATCTCAGACCCAATATCATTTATAAAGATATTAAAAAGTAAGGGTCCCAGCACTGAACCTTGGGGTACACCACTGATAACCTTGGACCATTCAGAGTAAGAATCATTAACCACTACTCTCTGAATTCTGTCTTTTAGCCAGTTTTCTATCCATTTACAAACTGATATTTCCAATCCTGTAGACTTTACCTTACACATGAGCCGTGTGTGGGGAACTGTATCAAACGCTTTTGCAAAATCCAAGTATACCACGTCCACAGCCACGCCTCTGTCCAAGGTCTTACTTACCTCTTCATAAAAAGAAATCAGGTTTGTTTGACAACTTCTGTCTTTCATGAATCCATGCTGTCTGTTGCTTAAATAGTTTTTTTCCAGCAAGAACTCATCTATGTGGTCTTTTATTAATCTCTCCAGTATCTTCCCAACTATGGAAGTTAAACTAACAGGTCTATAGTTACTTGGTAAAGACTTAGTTCCCTTTTTAAATATAGGCACCACATTGGCCCTGCGCCAATCCAGTGGTACTATTCCTGTCATTAATGAGTCCCTAAAAATTAGATACAATGGCTTTGAAATTACAGAGCTCAATTCTTTTAGGATCCGTGGGTGTATGCCATCTGGTCCAGGTGCTTTATCCACCTTTATTCTGTCTAAATATTTCTGGACCATATCCCTTTTGAGCCATTGTGGATTTGGGGCTGTGTCACTACCACCCCCATTATGGACATGAGCTCCCCCATGCTCCATTGTATACACAGAGCTGAAGAATGTATTTAATAAATTAGCCTTCTCTTTGTCCCCAGTCACCCACTCTAGATTATTTTGTAAAGGGCCTACATGCTCAGACTTGACCTTTTTTACTATTAATATATTTGAAGAATTTTTTGGGGTTTGTCCTACTATCTTTTGCAATCTGTCGTTCGTTTTGAATTTTTGCATCCTTGATTTCCTTTTTACATATCCTGTTATATTCTTTGTAACATTTAAACGACACTAGTGTTCCTTCATTTTTATATTTTTTAAAAGCGCTTTTCTTATTGTTTATAGCTTTTTTTTAACTTTAACTGTGAGCCACATAGGTTTTATTTTTAGCCTTTTAAACTTATTGCCCATGGGAATATACTTTGCAGTGAGTTCACAAACAGTCTTTTTGAAGAATTCCCATTTCTGTTCTGTGCCCATTGATGCCAATATTCTCTCCCAGTCTAAGTCTAGGAGAGCAGCCCTCATCCTTGGAAAATTAGCTTTATTGAAATTAAGTGTTTTTATCCTTCCTGCATGTATTTCTTGCTTACAGCTAACATCAAATGAAATTATGTTATGGTCACTGCTACCCAGGTGTTCCTTTATCTGAACATTAGTAATATGCTCTGCATGGTTTTGAGATTACCAGGTCCAACAGAGCATCATTCCTAGTTGGGGCCTCAATAAACTGGACCATAAAATTGTCCTGCAATAGGCTTATAAATTTTTGCCCTTTAACTGTCCCAGCAGTGCCATTACTCCAGTCAATTTCTGGGTAGTTAAAATCCCCCATTATTATCACCGTCCCATGCGCGCTGGAGCTTTCTATTCCGGCAGAGCCGGAATTCTGAATGGGATTAACCCTGTGAATGCACCGTTGTCTACGGCGCGCATGCGCCGTAGACATCGGTGCATGTCTTTTTTTGCAAATATCTCCTAAACCGTGTAGGTTTAGGAGATATTTCTTGCACCTACAGGTAAGCCTTAGGCTGCATTCACACCTGAGCGTAGCGAATCGGGCGTTTTTACCGTCGTTTTTACCATTGTTTTGTCGCGCGAATTTGCGCCCGTCGGAACGCTCGTTGTCGCGCTAGACGCTTGAATCGGGCGTTTCCATTACATTATATGAATCCTAAAATGCCCAATCTGCCCGATTCGCGCGACAAAAAAGGGTCCGGAACTTGTTTGAGCTTCAGGCGTTCGGCTTCAGGCGACATGGAGTGGAGATGTGAACCATCTCCATAGAGAATAATGGATTTTTTTTCCCTCTAGCGTTTTGTAGCTTCAGGCTTCAGGCTACAAAACACTCAGGTGTGAATGCAGCCTTAATCTAGGCTTACCTGTATGTGTTTGTTTACAAAGTGGGTTTCCAACCACTTTAATATATCAAAAACATTTTAAAGTGCACAATGCCTTTTAAGCTATGACTTTGTCACAGAGGTAGGAGTCGAAGCAATTCCATGTTTGAAAGCTGGTCTGGCATCTGTGGAAAATGTGTATTTTTTATTGAGAAAGCCTAATATGTGTTTCTGATTTCCAGGCTTGCCCACGAGGGCAGAGGTCTGATCCCAGCAGCATTTGCCGGCAATGTACTGGATCTCCGGAGCTTTATGACTGGCTGTATCTGGGCTTCATGGCAATGCTACCATTAATATTACACTGGTTTTTCATTGAGTGGTACTCTGGAAAGAAAAGGTGAGAGGTTTTTCTTTGGTTTCTAATATCGCACAAATCGCTGCTTTTCTAAAATGATGGTTAATGAGCTGTGATGTTTATTCTGACACGAGGGATTTTGGACAATATAGGTCTTTAACGCAAGACAGAAAATTAAATCTTTGATTGTTGTAATGTTACAAATGTTGTGTTTTTTTTTTTTTTAAATCATTCACCATTTCTTTTAGGAAAATAAAAAACCCTGTGTCATCGATATGTGACTGATATTTAAAAAGCCATTGTAGAATATGGATTTTCAAAGGGTAAATCAAGGCAGATGGCTAGTACCCATGTTTGAAAATGAAAAATGTTATATTGTTTTACCTGCCACAGCTTAATGTAATTCTGTTCAGTCACTTTTGGATTTATGCTCTTTTGCCATGCTGCTCAATCAGGCACAGGGTACTACTTAAACACATCTCTTCCGGGACTTGCTTTAGACAGTAGACGGTAAATCGGCAAAAATGCCCAATGCGGAAACTAGTGACACAAGAATCTGCAAAACAGAACCAGAAAATAGCAGTCAATTTCCCGGTTATGTGATGTGGCTGAAGTTTGTAAATCATAAGACTAGCTGAACAGAATTACAGAGCCTTTGGTGGATAGAACAATTAAAGTGACCCTGTCGGTATAAAAAAAATTATCTTTAAACAGGGCAATCTGCAAAAGAGAAAAGTGAATACTTGCCTTGCTCACATGGCCAAAAGGCCACTCCATTCAACGCCATGCAGTGTTTCCTTCTGCTGAATTCCATGTGACTACAGGACACGGGTTAATTTACTAAAACTGGAGAGTGCAAAATCTGGTGCAGCTGTGCATGGTAGCCCATCAGCTTCTAATTTCAGCTTGTTCAATTAATTTTGACAAAAGAAAAAAAAAATGGAAGCTGCACCAAATTTTTGCACTCTCCAGTTTCATAGCTCCCAACTGCCCCTAAATTCGAGGGACTGTCCCTGATTTGGATCAATGTCCCTCTTTCCCCCTCATTTGTCCCTCATTTTGGTCTGATCTATATAGTTGTATATAAAATGCACTTTTTTATCTTTCAAAAAGGGTTTCCCAGTGCTAAACCTTTTTTCCGAATTCTAAATTGCAGCATTTGTGAATTTCAGAAGCCAATATAAGGGAATAGTAAAGAGAAAAAAAGCTGTGGATTTAATTAACTTTTCCAAAACGTCTTTCAGGACAGCACCCGAGAGATCATGGCTCCTCCTCCTACAGGAAACACCTCATCAATTAAGTCTTTAATTGGAGGCCTCCCACGTTGCTTCCATCTGGTGAGAGCCATGATCTCTCAGGGCTTTCCTGGGAAACAAAGGTTCTCAGTCGGTCTTTTTTTCTTAGAGTGATCCTCCCACTTTCCTCCTAGCATGGATGGTCCCGTGGGCTCCTTCTCCCTCTTCCGTGCTCGGGGAGAGCCTGTACAGCCTGGGAGGGCTGCCTCCTTTTTTTCTACAGAGCGGCGGTTTGCTGTGTTCTCGCCGGCCGCTTGCGAATAGCGGCGTGGAGCTTTACAGCGGCCGCCATTGTTCTGGTGGCCGAGGAGAGCCTCAGCCGCATCCTGTATAGGAAGAGGCAGCACTTCCGGGTCGGCGCGCATGTCATTTCTGGCCGCAGAGGGAGAGGGCAGAGTCACCTGGTGCCTTTTAAAGTTCCTGTTCCAGGTCAGCGCGGCGGCGTTTTCGAATCTGGAACCGGCGTTTTCTTCACCACGCGTCCGCAGACAGCTATGGATAGCGATGCAGCGGATAAGGGGGCAAGCCAAGGCACCAGCAAGGCTAAGGTAAGGGACTGTGTGCTATTTACACTGGGCCGTTTTCTCCTGTGGGGGGGGGGTTATTCACCCTTCCCCCCCACCCCCCATCTCCCTGGTGGTGCAGTGGCTGGTGATTTAGCATGTCTGCATAATATCTAGGGGTTTTGTAAAAGGTGGTGGTGGTGCATGGCTTGCGGGGCACAAGGAAGTGAAGGTGTTTTTTTCCTATGTGCACCTGGGTGTATTGATTTGTACTGTGTAACAGTTTTTCTTAGCGTGGTCCCTGGTTTTTTCTTTTCTGTTTGTGCAGGCCAAAAGTTCTGCTCAACCAGTGAAGAGAAGGTTCCCTGTCTGCAAGGAAAAGTTAAGCGAGGCTTGGACCAAGTTGCTTTGTGCAGATGCAGATTGCACTGCAAATGTAGTCGGGGAAGAGTCTCTATCCTTTTGTGGCGATCTAGTATCTACAATTAAGGATGAACTCTGTGCCACCTTTTCAAGCTTTTAGGTCAAACCTAAGAGAAGAACCAGGCCCCTCAAGGGAACCTAGGGCTCCGCAGCCTTCTTCAGAACCCCAAGGCGGCTCTCAAATATTATTAGGAGGTCCGATAGACGCTTTCCAAGAATCTGCTTCCCTTGCTCCAGATGGAACGGACTCTGAGGAGGAAGAAAATGAAGCAGAGAGCGCTTCTAAGTACAAAATGTCGCTTGAAGAAGTCGCAGGACTTTTAAAAGTAAACCATGCGACTTTGGGGATTGAAGAGGAAAAGGAGCTCTCCCTACATGACCGCATGTATGCAGGTTTGGGTGATCCAAAAAGCCGTGTTTTTCCAGTCCATTCAATAATCTTGGACATGATTAAAAAAGAGTGGTTGGAACCTGAGAAAAAGCCTTTTTTTTTTTTTTTTTTTTTCCCCGGTCTCGTAAGAGAAGATTTCCATTTGAGGACAACCCGGATTCCATCTGGAACAAGGTTCCAAAACTGGACTCTGCTTTTTCACAGGTCTCAAAATCAACTGACCTTGCCTTTGAGGACATGGGCATGTTAAAGGAGCCCTTGGACAAAAGAATGGATTTGCTTCTTAAAAGGGCCTGGCAGTCCGTGATGAACAATCTAAAACCAGCAATGGCAACAACCTGTGTCGCTAGGAATTTAGAACACTGGATTAACCAGATGAAGGCCCATGTTACGGCTGATTCTCCAAAACAGGAGATTCTGGACTCATTTACAACGCTTTCTGCAGCAGTATCGTATATTGCGGATGCTTCAGCAGAATCCATTCGTATGTCAGCCAGGTCAGCGGCTTTGACCAATTCTGCTAGGAGAGCCTTGTGGCTTAAAACTTGGCCAGGAGATGCTGCATCTAAAAACAGACTGTGTAGCATTCCCTTTGCAGGGGATTTGCTATTTGGTTCTGAGCTGGAGTCCATTCTTGACCGTACGGCTGACAAAAAGAAGGCGTTTCCGGTCAAAAAACAGGTACAGACCCGTAAGTGTTTTTTTCGTCCGCAAAAAGGACAACAGGAAGGAAAAACGCAAACCAAAAGGAAGCAGTGGTCTTCCCAGAAACCAAAAGGTAGGAGTGGAGTGCTCTTCAATCCTCCTGCGACCTCCGGAAAGCCGCAGTGACAATCCACCCCAAGTAGGGGGAAGACTCCAGGAGTTCATTCCCAAGTGGAGAGACATCACTACAAATCAGTATATTGTAAACATGCTCTCCCAAGGATACGTGGTGGAATTCACGGAAGAACCCCCAAAGAGATTCCTGGTGACAAACGTCCCAAAGGGATCCGGTCAAGGCACTCGCCATGAAGTCCCTAATTCAGGAACTGATATCCCAGAGAGTCATTGTTCCGGTTCCAACAAAGGAGTTCTTCCAGGGGTTCTATTCTCACGTTTTCCTTGTACAGAAACCTTCAGGAAAGTACCGCCTCATCCTAAATCTAAAAATGCTGAATTTGTCAGTAGAATACAAAAGATTTCGGATGGATTCCATTTTCTCAGTAAGAAGCCTCCTGAGTCAAGGATGCTTCATGGCGTCAATAGATTTGCAGGACGCATACCTCCACATTCCTATTGCTGCCAGATCTCAGAGATATCTGAGGTTAGCACTGAGAGAAGGGAAGAAGGTGGTACACCTGCAATTCAGATCTCTTCCGTTCGGCCTGTCATCTACTCCAAGGGTGTTCACGAGGTTATGGCCGAAGCTCTAGCACCCTTGCGTCTAGAGGGAATTTCAGTAATTCCTTATCTAGACGACCTGCTACTGTTTGCCCAAACCAGAGATGGACTTCAGAGAAACTTGGACAGAGCACGTGCTCACCTAGAATCCATCGGATGGATACTAAACCTCAAAGTCCAATCTGATTCCCTCTCAGGAGGTGTTATTCCTGGGTTTCCTTATCAACTCTGTGGAGCAAAAGATTTTTCTCCCAGAAGAAAAACTGAAAAAGCTGATAGAGGTTGTGTCACTCTTACAATCCAGTCAGCTTCTGTCCATCAGGAGGGTCATGTCAGCATTAGGAACCCTGACCTCTTCCATATCGGCAGTACAGTGGGCAAAGCTCCATTTCAGACCGCTGCAAAAGTTTCTGTTAAAAATCTGGGATCGCCAGCAAAATTCACTGGATTCACTGGTGAAGATCCCCACCAAAGTAAAGAGGAGTCTCTGGTGGTGGAAGAACCAGGCAAGACTCTCAGCAGGCCTTTTATGGTCCTTTCCAACCCAGGTAAGGCTAACAACCGATGCCAGCTCCTGGGGTTGGGGGGCTTACATGAGCGGTCGTTGGGCTCGGGGATCTTGGTCCACAAGGGAAGCACTGAGATCCTCAAACTGGAGGGAACTAAAGGCGATAGAAATGGCCTTATTGTCCTTTGCAGAAGAACTCCAAGGGCGACATACACAAATCCTGTCGGACAACGCCACGGCGGTGGCTTACATAAACCGACAAGGGGGCACCAGAAGCAGAATACTTCAAGGCCTAGCGGAGAGCATTCTAAATTGGGCAGAGCTCCATACTCACTCCTTGTCCGCGGTCCACCTAAAAGAGACCCTAAACAGGATAGCGGATTTCCTCAGCAGGAACCAGGTGTACGAAGCGGAGTGGCAATTGAATCCAGATGTCTTCAATCTAATAGTGAAGAAATGGGGACAGCCAAGAGTGGATCTCTTTGCGACTCAGGAAAATACACAAATATCCCTCCCTTTTTTCCCCTGAACAGGAACGAGTCATCTCTGGGGGTAGATGCTCTGGCGCACAGTTGGAATTTTCACCTCTTCTACGCCTTCCCTCCATTTCAGGTGATTCCGCAGGTCATAACGAAAATCCGGAAAGAGGATACGACAGTAATCCTCATCACTCCCTTCTGGCCCAAAAGGCCTTGGTTTTCGGCTCTTCTACAGATGCAGATCAAACCATACTGGCACCTTCCATTGAGACAAGACCTTCTGTTACAAGGTCCTCTGTTTCACCAAGAAGTAAAAAAGCTAAAACTCACAGCTTGGCTTCTGAGGAGCAACTCTTAAGGAGAAAAGGATTCTCGGATAGGTTGGTGGCTACCCTCCTATCTAGCAGAAAGAATGTAACCAGAGCAATATATCACAAAGTCTGGAAAGTCTTTAACTCCTGGTGCACTACATCCGGCAGACCATTAAAGCAGATTTATTCTATCCTGGAATTCCTACAGAAGGAGCAGACAAGGGCCTAGTGGTCAGTACCCTAAAAGTTCAGGTTGCTGCACTGGGGGTATATTTTGAGAAATCTATTTCATCAGAACCCCTAGTAATCAGATTCTTTAAAGCCCTCACTCGGGCTAGACCGATAGTGATAAAAACTGTCCGTCATGGGACTTGTCAGTCGTTCTACAGGCCCTGACCAGGGAACCTTTCGAACCTCTTGATTTAACCTCCCTGAAACTAATTACTTTGAAAACAATTTTTCTAGTAGCTATTACAACAGCTCAAAGAATCAGTGAGCTGCAAGCTTTATCTATCGGGGAGCCATTTTTTTTCTATTTTTTCAGACAGAATTGTGCTGAAGACGGATCCTAATTTTTTTACCAAAGGTTGCTTTAGTTCAAAATAGAACCCAGGAGATAATACTTCCTACGTTTTGTTCTAATCCGTCGGGTAAGAAGGAATAATTCCATACCCTGGATGTTAAAAGAGCAGTCTTAAGTTACCTGGAAGCTACTAAAGACTTTAGGCGTTCAGACGCACTATTCATTCTATTTTCCGGAAATAAAAAAGGAAGACAAGCTTCTAGAGGAACCATTGCCAGATGGTTGAGAATGGCTATCTCAGACGCCTATTCCCTTACAGGCCAGGAGAGTCCAGTAAGTATCCGGGCTCATTCTACTAGAGCAGGGATATGCAATTAGCGGACCTCCAGCTGTTGCTAAACTACAAGTCCCATGAGGCATAGCGAGACTCTGACAGCAGCAAGCATGACACCCAGAGGCAGAGGCATGATGGGACTTGTAGTTTTGCAACAGCTGGAGGTCCGCTAATTGCATATCCATGTACTAGAGCTTCGGCGGTGAGTTGGGCAGAAAAAGCTGGTGCCACCCCCGAACAAATCTGTAAGGCAGCTACATGGACAAGTCTGACGACCTTTGCCCATCATTATAGATTAGATCTCATGACGGCTGGGGACCAGGCTTTCGGAAGGAAAGTCTTTACAGGCTGTTGTCCCACCCAAAATGGGGTAAGTCTCGATTATCATCTCGGGTGCTGTCCTGAAAGACGTTTTGGAAAAATGCAAGTTAGACTTACCGGTAACTTGTTTTCCAATAGGCTTTCAGGACAGCAGGATCCCGCCCTTTTTTATGCTGTTGCTGTAATACTATGTAATAACTGTCGCTTATGTGTTGCAGCTGGGGCTGGAGGTTCTCTACAAACAACTGATAGAAGCAACGTGGAGGCCTCCAATTAGAGACTTAATTGATGAGGTGTTTCCTGTAGGAGGAGGAGCCATGATCTCTCGGGTGCTTTCCTGAAAGCCTATTGGAAAACAAGTTACCGGTAAGTCTAACTTGCATTTTTCTGTTTGGTTAATTCTCCTTTTAAGGGGTGTGGCAGGGGGCGTGTCCTATTTCTACATTTGCTAGTAGGTGTCCCTCATTTCCATCTCAAAATGTTGGAAGGTATGTCCAGTTTTAGTAAATCAACCCCAGGAGTGATCTGGGAGGAACTGTTGAGTGGACTTCAGCAGAGGGTTTCTTGTTAGCAGAGTGGTGTGGGCAGTGGAAAAAGTACAGTAAGTATTTTCTCTCCTCTTTTGCAGGTAGCCGTGTGTGTGTGTGTGTGTGTGTGTGTGTGTGTGTGTGTGTGTGTGTGTGTGTGTGTGTGTGTGTGTGTGTGTGTGTGTGTGTGTGTGTGTGTGTGTGTGTGTGTGTGTGTGTGTGTTTTTGTTTTGTTTACACTGTCACTTTTACATAGTTGTGTATTCTCTTGTTCATTATTTTTTGTTGAAAGGATTGAAGTACGCACAAAATAACAATAGCGCTCAATGCACATGTGATCATAAAAGCTATATAAATATCGAAATAACAGTTTAAATGAAGGCTAACAAAACAGAGCCGTCTTATAATTGAACAGTTTGTCCTGATTGGAGAAAAGATGGGGGCCCAAGCCCACCATTATAAGCATGGCAGACAATCATAGAAGTGTAAATATAACGTGAAAGAGAGAGCCAGTAATACATGGTATAGGTTAGTCGGAAAACCCCTAACATACTTCAAGAAATTGTAGAAAAGAGGTAAAAGGATGGAGGAGCAAGAGAGAGAAAACGAGGAAATAATGAGTAAAAGGAGAAGAGGGGAGATCAGACACTCGGCTCGAGTCACAAGCAAAGGCTTCAACAAAGCCCAAAGTGTCGCGGCTCAAAGAGAGAAGAATCCAAACCAGGTGGAAGGAAGTGGTGAACCCATGGCTTCCAAACTTTGCGATGTTTAGGGATTGTGTCCAGAATAGTAGCTTCTATTTTACTGTGAATCACGGCTTCTTGGGTCATCCTGTTTTTGGTCTCAAGCATACAAAGTGTCGTGGTCCTCCAGGCCTTCTATGGTTTGCTTTGAGGCTGTAATAATCATAATTGTGTGTTTAGCTGTTTGCTTGTAATTCCATTTTATTATATTGACTTTACCTTCCATTTACTTTTTCTTTATTAAAGTCTGCTGTTCTTTATTTTTAGTTCTAGTGCATTTTTCCAACACATCACAGCCTTGTTTGAATGCACAGTAGCTGCCCTAATAGCATTACTGGTCAGTGAACCAGTTGGATACTTGCACATTCGCTCCTGTGGGGTGGAGAAGCTTTCTGATTGGTACACAATGTTGTATAATCCCAGTCCAGACTATGTCAACACTGTGCACTGTACACAAGAAGCAGTTTATCCTCTGTAAGTATAACACTTGATTTAAGCATGCAATAAATTCTCTCTCTCTCTCTCTCTCTCTCTCTCTCTCTCTCTCTCTCTCTCTCTCTCTCTCTCTCTCTCTCTCTCTCTCTCTCTCTCTCTCTCTCTCTCTCTCTCTCTCTCTCTCTCTCTCTCTCTCTCTCTCTCTCTCTCTCTCTCTCTCTCTCTCTCCCCCTCCCTCCCTCTCTCTCTCTCTCTCTCTCTCTCTCTCTCTCTCCCTCCCTCTCTCCCTCCCAAAAGGGTCCTGTGCATGTTTGGGTCCGGTTCAATTGCGAATTCAGGCAAACATTCGGAACTGGACGTGGACAAACGCACCGGAACCCATGCTGGGAACAGCGGCCGGATAAAGTGCACTAAAGCCAACTAACATAATTGAATTAACTCCCCCAGAATTTAAAATGGAACTCCTTTTGCCGTGTCCAGATAGGTTGCCTCTAATGCTGGTTATACTATATCAGGATGGCTGTTGGGGATGCTAAGAATTCTACATTTATTCATGGATATTGGTCAGCACTCTTTTTATGGCATGGGGACTGACCGTTCTGGCTATAGTACAGTATAGCGATCATTCACAAAAAAAGTGTATCCTGTTCACTAAATACAAGGTGTTATGTGAACGGACTAGCGTAGATCCTGTCATTTACAAGCCATGCCTCTTCCCTCGTTTATCCTCAGAACAGCCTTGTATTCTGTTAACTAAATACAAGGTGTTCTGAACGGATGAAGGGAAAACAAGGGGAGAGCAATTGACCCAATCCCTGCACTGTGCTATAGCCAGGAAGTCACAGCACTCAAAGCTTACAGCTGATGGTAGTATCTGGCATGATAAAACCAGGACTTTTAGCATCCCCAGCATCCATCCTGTTGCAGTATAACCTGCATTAAAGATTACTTATCTGCACCCAGGTATATATATATATATATATATATATATATATATATATATATATATATATATATATATATTTTGCATTTTAAAGAAGCCTAGAATGGTTCCAATGGGACCATTTGAGCTGTCTTCCATACTTCTCTTGGTTCACTTAACATTGTACTCTTATTGATTACACTCATTGAGATATAAAGGGTGAGAACCTTGCAGAAAACTCTTCTTCCTCCCCCTTTTTTTTTTTTTTTCTGATAACAGCTAAAAGCCATATGCACTGACTTTTGTCTGAATAATTTTATATATCCCCCCCCCCCCCCCACAAAAAAAAACTGAAAAACCTATTTTTTGCTTTTTCCCATAGGTACACAATTGTTTTTATTTATTATGCGTTCTGCTTGGTGTTAATGATGCTGCTGCGACCTCTGCTAATAAAGAAGATCGCCTGTGGGCTGGGAAAGTCAGATCGGTTTAAAAGTATCTACGCAGCCCTGTATTTCTTCCCAATCCTTACAGTGATCCAGGCAGTAGGAGGTGGATTATTATGTAAGTTACCAAGCTTATTAAATCATAAACTGATGAAAATTGCCCTTATCAAACCCATAAATTCTATTCACTTAAAGTGGAACTTTAGTCAGAAAATGAAGTCCTGCTAGATAACTTCAGGCTGTTCCCTTTTAGCAGGTATAGTGTTTAAACATTAAAAATAAATTCTTATACTGTTTAAAATCCAGTAATACACTGTCTCACCCTGCTCTGCACATGCTCAGTTGCTCTCTATTTTTAGGCACTGCCAAATTTGTAGAGGCTGATATGCTGACCGCCCTAAAGTGGAAATAAACCCTCCTATCCTTCAGGCCCCATTCACACCTCAGCGTTTTGGAGCCTGAAGCTCCAAAATGCTGGATGAGGGGGGGGGGGGGAATCCATGATTCTTTATGGAGATGCTTTACATCACCACTCCAAGTCGCCTGAAGCTCAAAAGTTCTGGTGTTGTTTTTTTTTTTTTTTTGTTTTGTTTTTTTTTTTATGTTTTTTGTAGCTCAAATCGGGCAGATTTGAGCGTTTTGGGTGTTTTTTTTTTTTTTTTTTTCTCTCATCGAAATAAATGAAAACGCGCCATTCGCATGTTTTGTTGTGCGCTTTTCATGCTCGAACTAAAAGGTAAGAAATGAAACAAATGTAAAATACACAAATGGCTAAAAATCATCATAAATAAAATGTTATTTATATGTAATAATACATGAATATATAATAACCACTAACCTTAAATTTATTAATACTACTAAAAAAAAAACAAATACCGAAACAAAAATGAAATTATTAATAAAAAAAAATAAAAATTAAAGGAGTTTTATAAAAATTAAAAGCCAAAGCTCGAAAAAATGCCGGAAAAGCGCTCAAACGCTGCGCTCAGGTGTGAATGCAGCCTTACAGGCAAGGAAGCTGCTTCTGTTTTATCTGCAACTGCCATGGTGCTGCACATGTGATCAGTTATGGCACCAGACATTTGATGGTTTGACAGTTTGTTTGAGAACACAAGCAAATGTGACAGTTTGCAAAAACCGTCACATTCCTGGAATTGCCAACTGTTAAGTCGATGGGTTTAGCTCTGCTTTATGATTTACTGCTGTTCAGGGGCTCTGGACTTTAGAAAAATGGCAGCCTCCAGCAAAAAGAAACCGGAGCAATGCTGGAGGTATTTACAGCGCACACTAACTTTGGTAGCATAATTATTAATGTGGAATGTATGTTCCTCGCTAAAGAACAATATTTCATATCAAGTTGTTATGGGTAAAGTTGCGCTTTAGGGTTCCAACACTATCAATTTACCACTTCAAGCGGCATTATATGACTGCGCTTTAAATAGTGAGTATTGTGATGTAAAAGTCAGTAATGCAATGTTATTTATATATTGGTTTTGGGACGTTGGAGTAATATTATTTTTTATTAATGACTTGCAAAGTCCAATGTTTTTTCAAAGATCACATCATTAGGCAGCATTGTGAACAGGTTAAACTCTGCTCAGTGGCAGATGAAGGCTACAGTGGTACTAACAGGGCCACTGCTGAAGTGATGATGGGAGGGAGAAATATTTCCAAGGCAATTTTCAGCATTCAATACTTTTTTCACTGCACCATGCTGATTGACAGCACAGCTACAAGAGCAGAGCAGGCATCAAAGGAGGGTTTGTTTATGGCGCGCTAAGGAGAAAACGCAGGTACAATTCTGCACATGAACAAAACTGTTAAAAGCATCACAGATATGTTTTACAACATTTAATATTGTTCATAGTAATGGGTTTATGGTATACAGCCATTATTGCTATTAATGTTTGTTTTTTTTTCTTTAATGGCTTATTTCATTTTAGCTAAATTATGTTTTGATATTACTGTTCTTTTACAACCTAGTACAGTGTGTTTTTTTTTTTTTTTTCCTGTTTTTGTTTTTTGGGGCTGCTGCTGTTATTGGTTTTAGCAGAGAATAGTAATAGTGTCTTCTCTGTATAAGTTTGAATTCTGTATTGTCCGTGTATTCCTGTGTCACAACTTGCATTAGTTATGTATAACCATTCAGTAGGCAGCAAACAGCATTATTAGGATTTTTCCATCATCTGACGTTTTTCTTTCTTATCGTTTAAGATTATGCCTTTCCATACATTATTCTGGTATTGTCTTTAATAACCCTGGCGGTATACATGTCTGCTTCAGAGATAGAGGTAAGAAATGACACTAAGTCACATCAGCACCATTACTTTGGTTTGTGCTCTTCTCATTGTTCTAGTGCAGTGGTCTCCAGACTGCAGCCCGGGGGCCAGATCTGGCCCTTTTGTTTGCCTTTTTTTCGGCCCTTGGGACACTATTCCTCCACTGACAGCAAAGATGGGGCATTATTCTTCTCGCTGATGCCATCAATGGGGCATTATTCTATATTCCATTTTCTATTCCCACTGGCCACAGTCTGGTCCCCCAAAGGTCTAAAGGGCAGTAAACTGGCATTTGTTTAGAACGTTTGCAGACCCCTGTTCTAGTGTATAAGATCTGCAATTGATAGGCCCCGTTTACATCTGAGATTAGGGCTGTCAGCAGATTTCTATGGCAGGAATCGCAGGCATGTGCAAATGGCTGCAGCTTCTTGGCCTGTACAAAGCACTGACAGGCTGACCTGAGCCATGGCATGCTATCTGCACATCCAGCATTTACTTGTGATTAGGAACAAAAGATCAATCCTGGATGCAAACTGTCTATGTCCAGGGCTGGTTATCTGTCCCTACCCACAGCTAACCGCTGGATATCCTGGTACATGGGAACAGCGGCAGATAGCTGAAGCTCCTGGTACCCCATCATTGCTTTGTACAGGCTGAGTGGCCGCAGCTGTTTGCACTCACTTGTGATTCTTTACACATTTTTGCAATAGGAATCTGCTGACAACCCTAAGCAGAGGTGTAAATTGGGCCTTATTATATAAAAAACTTACAATTTATCAATATCACCTTATTCTTATGAGCGGCATCATAATGTTTGTGTAGGAATCTTGCAGTGGCTGCACAACCCCTAATCTTCCAGATGCTCTAATATGCGATTTTTTTTTTTTTTTTTTTTTTTTTTTTTTTTTTTTTTGTAGAAAACTGGCACTTGGCTCTTCCTCCTTTTCATGACTTATGATTGGCTCGTAATTTAAAGTGCAACATTAATGAGCAATCATAAGCGTGGCTGGAGCAGAGTATTCGCATACTAGGCCTGTATAAACATTGTGATAGTAGTATATAGAGAATAAAGTTAGCACAGAGGTACTTTTGAAGTCCAGCTACAGCCAAGCAGAATACCAAGTCAGAACACATTGAAACTGTTGCTTTCTGAATCATGCAAAGCATACAATTGCACCAACACCAATTTATGGCTGGATTATAATCTGATCTCCACTAGTCTTTTTTAATACCTTTTTTAGAATCACATCAGTCTTTTCATTTAAAATGTTTCTTTAATGAATTCAGTGTCCAATAAAACCTACATATAGAGCAAGAGCCTTGATAGACAAGTCCAAACGGTTTTGTGTTTCTTACAGCCATGGCCAAAAGTTTTGAGCATGACACCAATAATTGTAATTTTCACAAAGTCTGCTGCTTCAGTGTTTTTTAGATCCTTTTTGTCAGATGTTACTATGATATACTGAAGTATAATTAGAAGCATTTCATAAATATCAAAAGCTTTTATTGACAATTACATTAAGTTTATGCAAAGAGTCAATATTTCCAGTGTTGACCCTTCTTTTTCAAGACCTTTGCAATTCGCCCTGGCATGCTGTCAATCAACTTCTAGGCCATATCCTGTCTGATGGCATTGGCAGCCCATTCTTGCATAATCAATGCTTGGAGTTTGTCAGAATTTGTGTGTGGGTTTTTTTTTTTTTTTGTTGTTTTTGTTCACCAGCCTCTTGAGGATTGACCACAAGTTCTCAATAAGATGAAGGTCTGGGGAGTTTCCTGGCCATGGACCAAATTTTTTTATATTTTATTTTTTTCCAAGCCACTTGGTTATCACTTTTTTGTCTTTTGGCAAGGTGCTCCATCAGGCTGGAAAAATGCATTGGTCATCACCAAACTGTTCATGGATGGTTGGGAAAAGTTGCTCTCGGAGGATGTTTTTGTACCATTCTTTATTCATGGCTGTGTTATTGGGCAAGAAAAGTGAGTGAGCCCACTCCCTTGGCTGAGAAGGAAACCCACACATGAATGGTCTTTGGATGCTTTACTGTTGGCATGACGCAGGACTGATGGTATCGCTCACCTTTTCTTCTCCAGACAAGTTTTTTTCTGGATGTCCCAAACAATCAGAAAGGGGATTCATCAGAGACCACTACTTTACCCCAGTCCTCAGCAGTCCAATCCCTGTACATTTTGCAGAATATCAGTCAGTCTCTGATGTTTTTCCTGGAGAGAACTGGCTTTTTTGCTGCCCTTCTTGACACCAGGCCATCCTCCAAGTCTTCTCACTGGGCGTGCAGATGTACTCACATCTGCCTGCTGCAATTCCTGAGCAAGCTCTGCACTGGTGGTGCCCCGGTCCTGCAGCTGAATCAACTGTAGGAGACAGTCCTGCGCTTGCTGGACTTTCTTGGGCGCCCTGAAGCCTTCTTCACAAATGCAGTGGAAATGTTTTTTATGGGATTAAGTTAATTTTTTTATGGCAAAGAGGGACATGGCAATTTGTATATACTCCACAATGTTATGAAGAGTGATCAGATTAATTGCAATCATAAAAACTGAGGCAGCAGACTTTGTGAAAATGAATGTGCGTCATTCTCAAAACATTTGGCCACGGCTGTACACTCAAGGGACCATTTATTGTGTTTACTGCCAGAAGATTTGAATACATTAAATCTGACAGGCCTTGAGTGGACAGTGGTGTGTAAATTGTTTACATACATATACTGTGGGGCTCCAGTGGTAAGTGCCACTAGGGATAATTTGGGAAATATTACGGCTCCTACCATAATAAGTAATTTCCTTGCACTGATTGAAGGCTGAAACCTGATTGGTTGCTGTAAAGCCAGCCATAGACAGTTTGAATCTCAGCCGGTTCAGCAGGGGACCAGCTAAGATTCCAACTATGTATGGGCAAGCTGATTTTACCCTAGTTGATCGATTGATCCACTTGGGTAAAACCAGCCTGTTGGGTTTTTCATGTGATTTATTGGCAGCTGCTCTATAGCCGCTAGCAATAATCACCATGTGCTCCTGGCAGGGATAGCTCCCCCTTGCCGGGAGAACACAATAGTTCAGCGGGAGGGATTGCCCCATCAACACTGATTGTGTTGATGGGGGAATCAAGCAGTTTTTTTTTTTTTAAGTTTTTTTTATTTCCCTGCAACCTGTGGTTGCAGGAAATAAAAACATGCCATCTATGGCTGCTTAACCATAGTCCTTTTTGGCTGGACTGCTCATGCTGCCTTTACCTGCTACTGTTATTAAGATAGTAAAGTGGGGATGAATGAAAACTCCAGTAGTACAATGTGGGTATAGTGTATATAATATACTGTATATTGCTTTTGCTTTTAAGATGTACATTGCTTTTTGTTTACAATTGTTTTGTATGTCATGGATACAATAGAAACAGACCTTTTTTTTCCTTTTTTGTTCCAGTCTTTTAAGCATCTTCTGATAAAGAAGAAAAGATTGATTGTCCTCTTCAGCCATTGGCTAGTGCATGCATATGGGATCATTTCCATTTCCAGAATGGATAAGTTGGAATGGGACTTGCCTCTTCTCGCACTGGTTCCAGGGCCTACCCTCTTCTACCTGCTGACCGCCAAATTTACAGACCCAGCACGGATACGTCTGGAGGAAGGCAGTGCTCATTAATGGACAAAACGGCCCAGGAAGCTATGAAAAAAAGGCAAATGACTAAAATATGTCAGCATGTCTGGACATATTTGAAGTGCACTTGTTGTCTACTGGACACAGCCATGTTCTATGCTGGACCAATACACATTAGAACCCAGGAATGCCCCATCACCTGCAGGGGGTGGGCTGACCAAACGATAATGGGAATGCAGCTAATAGATTGACTCATAGCTAGCGACCTGTCGGAGACATAATCCACTGTGCTGCCTCACATTACATTTGTATGAACACAGATTGCCCATTGTTGGTTCCACTATGCATGGATGACCAGTATATTCCAACCTCCTGTTGGAAAACCTTATTCCTGTAGATTCGCAAGCTTGTAGAAATGTGCCCTGTTGACTAAACCAAACCACGCCAAAATGAAAAATGTAAATACCCAGCTGGCAGATTTTGGCTTGCAGTGTGTGCTGGGACTGTAGCGATATTCAGAAGGTGGCTATGGTTGGTTATGATGTAGAATTTTGAAAAGTGCTGCTTGGCTGCAACACAGCACAGGAAGTGAAAGCAAAACGACACCAAGTACAGATTGGTGGAGAGGGTTGGGGTCCGCCTCCTACTAGATGTTTAAAGTGGCTGTATAGGTAGTTTTTTTTTTTTGCATTTAGGTAAAAAAAATCTGTGTGCGGCCCCCCCCCCCCCCCCCCACCAGTACTCTTATACTTACCTGAGCCTGATGTCCATCCAGTGCTGTGCTTGAAAGCAGTGGCTCTCTCCCTCCTCACAGGACAGAGAGGCAACAGCATGAGCCATTGGCTCCTACTTCTGTCAATAAAATCCTGTGGCAAGGGAGCAATGGCCAGGACCAAGCCATACTGTCTGTGTTTATAGATGCAGGCAGCGCAGCTCAGGGATTGAACCCACAGGTATGCCACTATAGCAAGCGGCTTCCTATGGAGGCACACGAGAAGAGGAGGATAGGGGCTGCTCTGTACAAAACCATTGCCCAGAGCAGGTAAGTATAACATGTTATTTAATAAAAGGTTTAAAATCACTTTAAAGCTACCCTGTCACTTCTCTAAAATAAATTCAGACAATATTTCCCTGTAATAGAGAAAGTGGTATATTTCTTCAGCAGGTGTTGAGTTAAAACCTTACTGTCCTGCAGAGCTGGGAGCAATGCTGCTATCCACTTGGTGCCATGGTTCCTCCTGTCGGCCACAACTTTAATTCTGCACCCTGTGGTATGAAAAAAATGGCACCCGGTAAGGGGATTCGCTAACCCACCTTTTTCTAAAAGGGATCTAAAGCTGCATGGAGACTTCCACTGCTCACTTTCTAATCTGAAAATGCTAGTTTCCTGGCTGTCATGTTTTGTTCTGGACCAGTCTTTTAGAAAGTACTGAAGTCAGAGAGGGTCGGGCAATCTGCATTTTTAGGAGCAGGTCACCAGTGACAGCTTTTGTCGCTGCACAGTCACCTTAAAGCAGGGGTAGGCAACCGGGGGCCCTCCAGCTTCTGTCAAACAAAAATTTCCCATTAGGCATTGCAAGGATGGCAGTTACAATTGCTCCCAGAGGCATGATGGGACTTGTAGTTCTGCAACAGTTGGAGGGCACCAGGTTGCCTACCCCTGCCTTAAAGTATAGCCAAAAACAATTTTTTTTGTTTTAGTTTGGGATAGAGTGGAGAGGGATTAGAACATTAGAACAGTTGTTGGGTTTTTATTGCAGTCTGTGCCTCTGTTCGGATTATTCATCTTTTTTTATTTGTGATATTTACTATTCTCATCAAAAGTGAAACTAAAAGAAAATCCAAAATTTTGGGTTGTCCCCAGAACAGGGATGGAGGGGGAAGTCTTCCAGTGGGGGCACTAGTTTTGGTGACTACGAGAGATTCCCACACTTCCTGTTTTGACTGTGGGGCAGAAAGTGAAGGGAAATCTCCCCAAAGGAACACAGGAGGGGGGGGATAGGGGCTGCTCTGTACAAAAACTTACCGGGGTTATAACCCTTCCTTACGCTATCCAAAAGGAGGGGGGGGGATATTTTGCCTTTATTCTACTTTAAAGTATAACTAGAGGCAAAAGTTATTAGCTTCGGCTAGAGAGGAATTAGAACACCTGTCAGTTTTTATTGCTGCCTGTGCCCTCGTTTTCGCCCTTTTTATTTGTCTTGTTTACCATTATTATTGAAAGTAAAATAAAATCCCAAATTTTAGGTTGTCCCCAGAAAAGTAATAGGAGTGAAATCTTCCTGAAGGGACACTAGTTCTGATGACCTGGTGGTCCCCAATAAATTCCCTTAATTTTTTTTAGGGATTTTCTCTCACTTCCTGTTTGGCTATTGGACAGGAAGTGAAGGGAAATCTCCACAATGGGACACAGATAGCAAGCAGAAAAAAAAAAAAACAATCTGACAGGGGTTCTAACCCTTTCTTGCTCTACCCAAAATGGGGAAAAAAAAGTTTTACCCATAGTTCTACTTTAAAGCTTGTCTCAAGAATTTAAGATGTCTGTTTTACTTTGCTTCCACTAGGTGTCAGACCTATTCAAACAATTCCACAGGATAGTTTTTGATACCCAGGCACAGGGAAGCAGAGACTAAAGTGTCCCTGAAATGTTCACAAAGGCCGTGTGTGTTATGTACATCCTACAGTGACCCCATCCTCTTCCAATAAACCTAGAGTAGTGGCGCTCCCCTTTCAGTGGAAGTTTATAATTTTTTTTCCCTATGAGATTTAACTTGTGAAAGTGCTGCTGTAAATTTGCCTATAAAAAAAAGATAATCCATTCTACAGCATGAAAAAGCAAACTGCTCCACTTCCTGCGCTGGGAAGTGTTATGATTTTCAGCTCACTGCAGGGCTCTGGATGGCTGAGGATCCTGTTGAAGAACTAAGACCTGTTCATGGATGTTTTTCATTCTAGATTAGGCAAAACCTTTTCTTTGAGTACGCTGAAAACATAGCCCACCTTTTGGGAAGAATTCAAAAAATACACCTATTTATTGAATGGACTGTGGAAGGGACTAGCTGTGAAATGTGACCATGTTTAATGTTACACCCTAATTATAGATGCAACATGAAATACAGCCAGAAAGGTGGACTATGGTTTTAAGGCCTCGTGCACACTGGACGTTTTTACAGCTGCTGTTTTTAGCTTCAGACGTTTTCTACAGTCAAACTCTCCAGCATGTTATCCTATGTGTCCATGCACACATAGGCTGGTATCAGCTGTTTTTGGCTGGAAACCCCCCCCCCCCCCCCCCCTTCCAAAGCTAGTGGGTTCTGACTTTTTTCACGTCGAAAAATGCCAATAAACGCGGCTCACCAGCGTTTAATGTTTTTAATCCATTTGAAAAAAAAAATAACGCTGAAAACCGCTAAAAACCATTATTGGAAAAACTTTGAAAAACTCGCAAAGCTACTGCCATTTTTATAACATTAATATAACGTCCGGTGTGCATAAGGCCTAAGAGCCCTTTCACACTGGTGCCACCCATAGCGTCGGCGGTAAAACGCCACCATTTTACCGTCGGATTTGCGGCGCATTTCAGCCGATAGAGGGGCGCTTTTAACCCCCCCCGCTAGCGGCCGAGAGGGCTCAAACAGCCCCCAATGCGCTGCTACGCTGCCCATTGATTTTAATGGGCAGGAGCGCATTAGGAACGGTGAGTTCACAGCTCCTAATGCGCTCCAAAGAAGCTGCTGGCAGGACTTTTTCTGATGCCCTGCCAGCACACCGCTCCAGTGTGAAAGCCCTCAGGCTTTCACACTGGAATGAATAGAGCAGCTGTTAAAGGGCGGATTGCAGGCGCTATTTTTAACACTATAGCGCCTGCAAAACGCCCTTAGTGTGAAAGTAGTCTATGTGTTTGTTTTTCTTCTGCAGAGAACATCTCATGCCTCATTAAATGGGTTGTAAACCCTCGTGTTTTTTTAATAGGATGTATTAAGGTGAAAAAAACTTCTGTCAATGAGCAGTGCCCCCGTTTTACTCACTTGAGCCCGTTCGTTCCCACGCCAGAGACGCGCACAACCTTTCTGGCTGGGGTCTCAGCTTTTGATTGGATAAATTGAGAGCAGCGCAGCCACTGGCTCCTGCTGCTGTCACTCAAATCCAATGACGCAGGGCCAAGTCCGGCATTCTGTGTCTATTGACGCAAATTCTGGCCCCGGGAGCACGCCCACACGGTAACCCCCCCCCCCCCCCCGGAAGAGTGCTTCTCGTAGGGAGTTTCCTGATGCGGGGAGGAGCCATGAGCGCTCTTGGGGGACCCCAGAAGACGAGTATCGCGGCCACTCTGTGCAAAACTAACTGCACAGTGGAAGTAAGTATAATATGTTTGTTTTAAAAAAAAAACGAGGGTTTACAACCCCTTTAACCCCCATCTACAGCTGACATGGGCTGGTTGGGGGTGGAGCTAACTGTTATAAGGAAGCTGTCATCAGGAGAAGAGTACTTGTTACATGCAGCTGTGTAATGGGTTAAAGATATGTTTTGCCAGGTACATCATTGTTCATTTTAATGCAATACAAAACACGAAGTGAAACTACACTAAGATTTGTGAAACTTTGCAGACTCACAAAGCTGCTTTAGGCCTTTAGTACACGGGGTCATTTTTTAATTTTAGTGTGTCAAAGCTTGTCTGAAAAGTAGCGCATTCTGCAAGCCTTTACAAAACTTTGAGCTTTCTTAAAGCCCTTACAGCAGCACATTTTAGCTTCTATCTGGGAGTGCTGTATACGGCTAACAAAATAATTGTTTTTATAGCAACAGATTCTTTTTTAAGATCTCTACATGAGTTCACATTTACAAAAAAAAAAAACAGCCCATCCTCCCTCGGGGTCCTTTTGCACGGGCGGTCCACTCAGAGGACTCTGCTTTGCTCAGCAGGGGATCGCTCCGCTGTACCCTGCTGAGCAGGCGGATGACAGGTCTATCTCCGCTCACTGTGCTGAGACAGACCTGTCAGAGTCTCGTTCTCTAGGGGGAGATCGGATGAAAATGGACTGCCTGTCTGATCCGCCAGATGGATGGAAAATAGGGTCACCATCCGTCTGGATTTGGCAGACAGGTTCAGATAGCAGCGGGTGTCATCGGACATGTCACTGCTGACATCTGCTGCCCCATAGGGGTGAATGAAGCGTCCGATCAGGTCCGCCTGAAATATTGGCAGGTCGACCTGAAAGGAAAGCCTGTGTGAAAGTGTGTCTAACCCAGATGATTACTAACCATTGCTGACAATGGTGGCCTTCTCAGATGTTTACCCCCCCCCCCCCACACTGGGCCATAATATTCAGCAGTGCTGCCCAGCGAGTTCCTCTGGACTTGAATGTGGCCATACTCTTTAAGCTAGGAATATAGCTCATTCAAATTTATCTCGCAGGCACTGGAGAAGATTTTGAAGCAGAAGGGGTCACTGCTGTCTAGATTGGATTAGACTATCGAGTCGAGGAGGGTGGGCTGCTGGTTTTTCTTTCTTTTTTCATAAGCATAACCTTGTCCATTAAGGCCCCTTTAACACGATTGGTTTGTTGCGGCTTCTAAATTCCAGTGGATTCCTTCTGGATTCTGCAAGAACGACCGGGTTATGCGATTATCATTGGCCGCTCAGACCAGTTAAACTAATCATGGGCTCACAACTGCTGCTGTTGATCGCACGTAGCCACACACAGCGATTAGCTGAGGCTCCAGGACAGATGTCCAAGCCTGGATGCCGCTGACAATAGCCGGTGCTAATCGCAGAACTCGGAACCCGCAACAAACTGTCCATGTGAAGGGGGCCAAACTCTCCCAGACAGAATTGAAGGGCACGAAGAAGGCTGGAAGACAGCATCTTTCTAAATGCCTTTTAATTGCCATATGTGATGATTTAGACTAGTGTTCACAAATTAAGATGGAAAAGCTGCCCTGTCTATTAGGTTTTTGCATTCGGTAAAGCTCCATGGTGAATGACGGGTCTAACTTGAATAGCATTTCATCTTTCCGTTCTGTATTGGTTTTTGTGCAGGGCGCACTTACAGAGCTCCTTGTACATAAAGATGGTCATTCATACTGTGTCTTTTGAGTTCTTGTAATATATTTATTTGTTTTGTGGATACATGAAGGTGAGTCATTTGCATCTTATGTATTTCTTTTATACGTTGATTTGTCATATACATTTTTTGTTTGATGTGACTGTAAAAAATAAAAATGTCTTCAAAGATTGGATGTTCTTGTTTCAAGGCAGCAGGGTTCAGTGAATGCCTTCCTTTCCTGAAATAAAGTGATGGGAAGATATTATCGAATAGCCTGTAATAACGGTCATATCTGAAGTGTTATTTATTTATTTTTTTCTGCTAACTCATCCATACTATGACATGCATGGTCAGGTTAGACTAAAGAACATGTTTATAAAAAGAACATTTAAGGGAGAACTAACATAAAGCTGTCCGCTTGAGCCTTTACCATTTAGTGATGTTTTCATTGATTGCATCACTAGTGCAATGGTGGCATGGCTAAAACTAAAGCTGTTTATAATTGGCCAGTTATTGGCCAAACTAGGTCACTTCAGACTTGGTGTGTAGATGACCTTTGCAAGGAGATGAAAACCTTTTCACAGTCTGATCTTTGTCCCTGCAAACCTGGAACAGGCCAGGCAAAAAATCTAACTGCAGTATACCCTCATCTGCCAATGTGCATAAATATTGTGACAGGAGTCACTTTGGGTGGGGGGGGGGCTTGTGGAGCCCAGTTTACCTTGGAGAGCACTGGAAGCTTTCTTGTCCAGCTCCCCCGGCCTCCTCCTATGTGTAAGTCACCTGTGTCTATTAGGGGCACAGGGTGACCAAGAACCCCAGTCTGATCTGTACTAATCGGACTCCCTGTACAACCACACTGGAATGGTGTGTGTGTATTGTGAAGGACTAGCATCAAATGTAGAGCTTGAAGGACACCGCCACTCGCTGGGTCTTCTTTTTGAGGGCTTTATTTGCCCATTTTTATTAAATAAAGTTCAAACAAAACCAAAGGTTCCCCTTGCAGGGGATTCAACACTCCTTTTCATCAATAACATGACATTCAGCCTCCTGGCTTATACATACAGCAGTGTTGCTCAGGCCTTCCACTTCAGGCTCTTGTCTGTCTCCTACAGACTATTCCATTGGCAACACCGTCCATTTAGATAGCAGCCCCTCGCTGCTCTGAGCCTCAAGCCTCGTACACACGGCCGAGAATCTCGTCAGGAAAAAACACATTGTTTTTCTTGACGAGATTCTTGGACAAGAAACTTGTCCCGGCCGAGTGTACACACGCTCGATTCAAAGAACCCGCGGTTCTTTGAATGGAGCGAACGCAGTGACGTCATCGACTACAACGAGCGTGCGCTCGTCACATTCGATGCCGTCGCCGCCATCTTGCTACACCCTACCTATGCCTAGGAAGCTACCGCGCATGCGTCAAAGTCATTTTGAGCATGCGTGGGTTTCCACGGCAACAGGTAAGTGTACACACACACACACACCTTTCTCGTCGAGAAACATGCCGACGAGAAAATAGAGAGCAGGTTCTATATTTTTCTCGTTGAGATTCTGGTCAGTTTTCTCGACGAGAAACCATACATACGGCAAGAAACGACAAGAAAACTGTTGGGAGAGCTTTCTTGCCGAGAAAATTGTTCGTGTGTATGAGGCTTCAGACTTGGGTCCACTGCTCTGACCCTCAGACCTGGGTCTCTGGCTTCCAGTGTGCAGACAACCACTCTATGGCTTCCCCAGTGCACACCTGCACTCGTCGGGAGGATGGAGCCCAGAATGCTGGTCCTGACTCTACTATCGGGCCCACACATACCTGAACAATCTGTGCCGTTGAGTCTCAAAACCCGGATTCAGGACTGGGGATTTCATCCCACCCGGATCTCTAAGAAATCCCCAAGCTCCGGGTCCCAAAGTGGACTTTAGTAAATCATGAGGAAACTGAAAAGGCAGTTTCCTCCAAAACAAGCAAATACCCTGGAGCCCATCAACCTGCCTGGTTGAGAATCCTGTATTCATACACTGGTGGGGTACCACTGTGTGTGTGTGTGTATATATATATATATATATATATATAGCATAAAAAATTTTTTTCCAATGAAAGCTGTTCCCATATATTCAGTGCGAATTTGATCCGGTCAAAAAAGTGTCTGTCCCAGTTCAGACTGATGCGGTGTGAATTGATGCCAGTTGTGTTTTGACAGGTGCGAATTGAATGTGATTTCTGGGGGGACTGGGCATAGCTGGAGATTAAATTTGCACCACACCCGCACTAAACTCAAACAGGACCCTTTTTTAACTGGATCAATGTGAACGGCCACCTTTTGAAATACTGCTTTTTTTCGATGACATGCGAATCTATGCTTTTCGGATTGCATCTGATCTGCATAGAATTTGCATAAGTGTGAAGTGGCACTCCTGTGCCAGTTCGGTGCAAATTATATCTCCAGCTAGTCCAAATCCCCTTAGAATTCTCATTAGACTCACACCTGGCACAACAGAAATCGCATCAGATTTTCACCGCATCAGTGTGAACCGAGAGTGAAAAAGCTGTGCATGGTAGCCAATCAGCTTGTAACTTCAGTTTATTTAAATTTAAATTGGACAAAAAGTTTGAGAAGCTGATTGGTTGCTATGTGGAGCTGCACCATATTTGGCTGTCTCCAGTTTTAGTAAATCAACCACACTTTGTGGACTGTTTTACCTTCCCAAGGATTTGTAATTCTGTTCAGCTAGTGTTGTGATGTACATACTCTACTACACTGCACAGCCATGAATATACATTTTCTCTGTTTTCATTTCACAGGTTCACATTTTCTGCTCCCCAGATCACCTCCCTGCTACCTGGACAGAGGTGTTGATGGTGTATCGCTGTCCAATGACCAGGCTGGAAGTGGAGCGTGAAATGGGAATAATAAATAAATGCCTCACCTATCCGGGTGTGGGAGATGTGTGTAAATTAGTAATTTCCCTTTTGGGATTAAAAAAAATATTCTGAATCTGAAATCACAAGATAGCTGTACAGATTTAAAAAAATCTTTGACGGCAAAACTGTAAACATTTGTATCTAAACTGGGTATTCAGCCGTTTGCCTTGAGTTCCACTTTAACCTCATAATTAGATCACATTCAGGGGAATTGATAAAAACGATGGCCAACATGATGAATATTAATACCAACTCTCTACAGTATTATTCTATCAACCTACTACCAGTGACACCTACCTGTTTTACACTGTAAGAGAGACGCCAGTCCAGCAAACGTCTCTTGTAATTTACTATTTAGATATTCAACCTTCTGCTCTCTTTTATTAATTTTCTTTAAAAGCTCCATGATGGAATCCAAAATGTCTTGATCCCTTTTGGAAAAATCCTAAAATATATTCAATTTATTATTATTCCATCTGATGTTTAATATTTTTTTTCTCATAGACATTAAAGAGTAACTTTTGTTTAGCGGGCAAACAAAATAGGATTTTTTGTACTCACCGTAAAATCCTTTTCTCGGTCGTCAATGGACGAACACAGCTCCAGTTTTTCCCTCTGGGTGATCTATGTATATTTCAGGGATTTTAACAAACTTTGGTGCAGATTCCGACATTTTGTTATTCGGAAGGAATAGCTGTTTGTGTCCATGTGTGAGTGAATCTGTATGGGAGTGGTTTTTTGATTATAAATCGGCTGCTGCACCTGCAGGGCCTGCATCCCTTTTAGACCTTATTTCACTTTGGAAGGATCTCACCAAAAATTAAATTTTTGATGCACGGGATGCCAAAAATCCAATTTGTGTCTTAATGCAGAGTTCTGGGAAAATGTGTATTCCAATCACACAAGCAGGAAATTACATTTTTAGGGGGAGTTCTGTACACCATCTGTGTACAGAATGCCTCCAGGTAACCATATTGCATTTTACAGAAAAATACAGGAGTTTCAGATTGAAAAGGAAAGGTCATTTTTTTTTAATAACACTCAATTACAATATGAATTGAGCCACAATTGTATACACTATTATTTTTTTTAAATGCAATTTTTTTTTCCCCCCCACAAAAGTGGAGTTACCCTTTAAAGCAGTAGTAAACCGCAGCACAAAAATAAATAAAAAATTGGGCCCCGGGCAGTTTAAGTCATATACTATGACAGACTTGCCTGAAAACAAAGCCCTTCAGCGTAGAGTTGCCACCTCATCCCTTTAAAACCGAACACATATTAATTACACAGGTTCTGTGGCTGATTAAGGTGGTAATTAAACTCACTTGGTGCCTTACCTGAATTAAATTAGCCTCAGAACCTGTGTAATTCATATGTGTTCGGGTTTAAAGGGATGAGGGGGCAACCCTACTTCAGCGGCGTGCTGTCACCGCTTCCATCTTCACCCGTTCTTCCTTCGAGTTTGCAGGCTTCAGCCACATGAATGGCTGAGCCGTGATGACATCACTCCCGTGGCTCTGAACGGACGGCACAGTCCCTTCAGAGCCCAGTGCGCATGCGCCGGTGACGTCACTGGCCGCTTCCAAAGTAAATATATCCTAAATGGTACACGTTTAGGAGATATTTACTGTACCTATAGGGTAAGCCTTATTATAGGCCTATATTACCTATAGGTAAAAATCAACAAAAGGGAGTGGCAACTCATTTTAGCATAGATATGCCATATTAAAATACTGAATTGCAGAACAGTCATGTGTGTAAGCAGAACTTAACAAATCAGATCTCTACGCCAATCATTCTAGAGAAAGGAAACTGCACTCACATCGCAAACAAAATTGTCTTCTTCCCAGCCTTTATGTAGGTGTTCTAAAATGAACAGAAACACAAAAAGATTTGTACATCCATAATCCACATTAATAATACAAATTGTAACATTGCGAAGAATCAATTTCTGCCCTTTTCATTGCTGATCTGTATACATTATGTTATGTATTGAGGTTCCTCTTCTGTTCTGACCACCTATTTCCTTGAACCTCTAAATTTTCTTCTTCAGTAAAAATGTATCAGGTGGTGAAATCAATTTAGCAAAAATCACTCCACTCAACCCTGGTGGTCGGATTGGCCTGCAATTTAATGCTTATTCTCAGCTCAGCATATCTAACCTAAAAATTAAATATTTTTTGCAACAGATTTCTTTTTTTTTAGGCACTTTTCTCGTTATTTCTGGTGATCCTGCCAGTAACACACTTCCTGTTGCAGGGTGACAACGCTCACTCTCTCTACTGCCTCTATGGAGGAGCGACGTTGCCATCCTAGACTTCTCTCCTGATTTTAATTACAAATCTATTCTCAGCGACACTACATGAGGCTTTTTTTTGTAGTTCACAGAAGAGATCTGGTAAAACTGGGAATTCTGTCAAAATCAACAGGTATTGTTCTGTACCTGCAGAAAATGTACTTAGCAATATGGTAAATATCTGTTTTGGGGTTTAGATTTTCTTTAATTCTTTGCTGATGATATAATACAGTATAATAAAGGAAAATCAGATAAACGCACATTTGAGAATCTAGTATCTAAAATTGTTTGAGAATTGCCAGTCCAGAGTTCCCTTTTTAAGAGCTACATACTGTAAATATCAAATTTAACACTATGAACTGGTCTTTTGTACTTGCCTATAAGAGACGCTAGGTCTCCTTCCAGCTGCTTGGTAGCAGATATGTGCATTTCATCCTCGTCCTTAATTACATTGATATCGTCCTTATACTGGGCGTTTTTCTGTTTGCAAAAACAGATAGTATTACTAAAACCAATGCTTGTGAACGTTACCATATACTGGCATTAATAAGTGAAACCCCCCCAACATTTTTTTTAACTGGATAGAGGAGGATCCAGGCTACCCTCTGCAAAACCAACTGCGCAAAGGAGCAACCATTTAACTATATAGTAAACAGGTACATTTGTGGAACATTAAAAGTATTAAATAAAAATAAAAAAACTGTTTATGTTTCGATGTATATACTACCAAAACCCCCCAAAACTCACCAGCTTCAGTCTGCAGTTTTCCATAATAACAAGCTCAAGTTTTCTATTTTTTTCATAGATGTCTCTGTCAATCTGCTTTATGGTTCCAAGGTCATTCTGGAGCTTATTAAATGCAGAATTTCTAAGTGTCTTTAAAGATTTCTTCTTAGCTTCCTGGAACAGTTACTTTTGTTAGAACAATTATTCTTACACTACAAGCGCAAGGTCACTATTCCTGAAAAATGAGAAGATAAAGAAACTCCAAACTCCAGACCTACCCCGAAAATAAGACCTAGCGTTATTTTCCAGAAGGGTTGCAATATAAGCCCTACCCCGAAAAAAAGGCCCTAGTTTAAAATGCTTGTAAAATCCTATAATCCACTCTATTACAATCAGGGCCGTCGGAACAGGACAGGCAAACCAAACAACTGCTTGGGGCTCCAGCAGTCCCGCGGCACCCCCCCTCCCGCGATAGGCGTCAATGTACCGCGCCCCCCCCTCGCTCAACAACTTTCTTGACTGGTAAAAAAATTAATTCAGTCAGTAGGACCCCACCACGCTCAACAACTTTCTTGACCGGTGGTAAAAATAATAATTCGGTAGCACCCCCCCCCTCCGGGACACTTTCTTGTCAATTCTGCTTGGGGCCCCCAAATTCATTCAAACGGTCCTGATTACAGTAGTATATAATGTACAATAATGTGTGTGTTTCTGTAATATAAATTCAGTGAAGAGAGCTCCGACAGAAGCGCAGAGCAGCGTTATAACGAAGTTATTTGGCACAATTATATTACAGAAACGCACACATTGTACATTATATACTACTGTAATAGAGTGCATTATAGGATTTTACAAGCATTTTAACTTAGTTCAGACTGGGGATTCCTGTCAGGCAGGGAGGGAGAGGGGGAGAGAAGACCGCACATTACATGGTAAGACCTACCCTGAAAATAAGCCCTACTGTGTCTTTTGTTGCCAAAATTAATATAAGACCCGGGCTTATTTTCGGGGAAACACGGTAGCAAGAGCGACGATCCATACTGCTGGTTTAGCAGTCCGCACAATGTAATCCATGGCTATCGAGTGTTTATCCAACATAATGCTAGTAATGGCAAGCGGTAATTGGTCAGCGCAACCACACTGACCAATGAGGAGCGCTGCTGGGACACCTTACCAGAAGAAGCAGCCTCAGATGTGCTTCTCATTGTCAGCACAGTCATGTGGTTGAGCTGACCACTGAGTGCTTGCCATTGTGAGCATCAAGACAGATACTCGCTCCAGGGCTGTGTATTGTGGTGTACAGTTTGTGGACCGTTACATCGGCAGCACTTGGGGATCACGGCCACTATGTACAGTGGGGTTCGGAGTAGAGGCCAGGATATTTAGAGTTACCCTTTAATACCAAAACCACTATAGTATTGTGTTTTAGGAACTGCATAGGGTTGACACCTATAATGACAGTATTAGATATATTCATTTATTTTTATTATTATTATTATTATTTCACACACATTTTTAATATATTTTTCTATATTTACATATACAGGCTAACTGTGAAAACCTGTGACAGTTACAGTGGTTGGGACAAACCAACACTGACAAAGGTGCTCACAAGGTCAGCTTTTATTTACAGTATCTCACAAAAGTGAGTACACCCCTCACATTTGTGTAAATATTTTATTATATATGTTCATGTGACAACACTGAAGAAATGACACTTTGCTACAATGTAAAGTAGTGAGTGTACAGCTTGTATAACAGTGTAAATTTGCTGTCCCCTCAAAATAACTCAACACACAGCCATTAATGTCTAAACTGCTGGCAACAAAAGTAAGTACACCCCTAAATGAATATGTCCAAATTGGGCCCAATTAGCCATTTTCCCTCCCAGTGTCATGTGACTCGTTAGTGTTACAAGGTCTCAGGTGTGAATGGGGAGCAGGTGTGTTAAATTTGGTGTTATCGCTCTCACTCTCTCATACTGGTCACTGGAAGTTCAACGTGGCACCTTGTGGCAAAGAACTCTTTGAGGATCTGAAAAAAAGAATGGTTGCTCTACAAAAAGATGGCCTCTAGGCAACCAGGTGAGGAGTACAAAGACAAGTGTGTCTTCCCTACAGTCAAGCATGGTGGTGGGAGTGTCATGGTCTGGGGCTGCATGAGTGCTGCCAGTACTGAGGAGCTACAGTTCATTGAGGGAACCATGAATGCCAACATGTACTGTGACACACTGAAGCAGAGCATGATCCCCTCCCTTCGGAGACTGGGCCGCAGGGCAGTATTCCAACATGATAACGACCCCAAACACATCTCCAAGATGACCACTGCCTTGCTAAAGTAGCTGAGGGTAAAGGTGATGGACTGGCCAAGCATGTCTCCAGACTTAACCCTATTGAGCATCTATGGGGCATCCTCAAATGGAAGGTGGAGGAGCGCAAGGTCTCTAACATCCACCAGCTCTGTGATGTCGTCATGGAGGAGCGGAAGAGGAGTCTAGTGGCAACCTGTGAAGCTCTGGTGAACTCCATGCCCAAGAGGGTTAAGGCAGTGCTGGAAAATAATGATGGCCACACAAAATATTGACGCTTTGGGGCCAAATTTGGACATTTTCACTTAGGGGTGTACTCACTTTTGTTGCCAGCGGTTTAAACATTAATGGCTGCGTGTGGAGTTATTTTGAGGGGGCAGCAAATTTACACTGTTATACAAGCTGTACACTCACTACTTTACATTGTATCAAAGTGTGATTTCTTCAGTGTTGTCACATGAAAAGATAGAATATAATATTTACAAAAATGTGAGGGGTGTACTCACTTTTGTGAGATACTGTATATGGTTTAAAAAATTTTTTTGTTGCATTAGAATAAGAAACTGTAATTTCTTTGCTGTTTACTTAAAGTCCTTTTTAACATTTAACACTACATGTACATCCAAAGCTACATGTCTCGCAGGGTGACATAGCTGCTGCGTGATTTTACTGCAAAATGAACAGCGTTGTCACTCAATTAAAGGAAGTGGAAAAAGAACAGATTTACTGGCAAGATCAATACATAAAAAAACTACGACCTAGAGAGTAACAAAAACTGCTGTGTTAATGTTAGTGACAAATTGCATCACATATGTAATTTTTAAATTTACCCATAGCTCCACTTTAAGAGCTCATGCACACAGGACATTTGAAAAACGCCAGCGCTGCTGTCAGGAAAAAGCAGCATTAAAAACACGCTTTTAGCTGTGTTTTTTGAATAGCGTTTTTGAGCCTTTATGCGCCTTTTTATAGTAAAAACACTTTCTAAAATGAAAAAAACGCCAAACGCGGCTAAAAGCTTATTACAGCGTTAAGCCATATTTTTGCGTTTTTACAGCTAAACGGCCTCTGCTTCTGGATGCACAAGTAGTCATTTTTTTTATTTTTTATTGCCCCTAAACGCGTATGCCTCCAAACTCCTCTGAAAGTTTATGTTTGCATGGACACATAGGCTAACATGGAGGAGGGTTCAGAGGCAGTAAAGAAAATGCCAGATGCCCATAAAAGCAGCTGCAAAACTTCCTGTGTACATGAGCCCTAAAGGGTCAGTCCACTAAAATATGATTTCAATTTTTGGCAGATGCTGAAGGGTAAATGAATGCCTATATAAAAAATAGAATCCACAAACAGGATAGAGCACAGGGAGGCTTTATTTAAATCGGCACTCTACAGCAACAAAAAAGCTTTGGTACGTTTTGCAATAGGGGCTGATCTGCCAAATAACTAGAAGGTAAGTGCTCACCTAAGACCAGTAGTGTGATACAACCCTAACACAAGAACTTACCTTTATCTTTATGTTAGCCTGAATGTCCTTGGCAATTTTACTGATGGACTGCTCCAAGGATTTCTGTCTGCTTCTAAGTCCTGCAAAGAAAAAAAATGAAATTCACTGCAATGTTTGCTTGTGATTGCTTTTAATTAATTTGTCCCCGGACCAAGTCTGTTCCCGGTTTTGTCCCCGGATTGGATTTGAACAGGGGCTTGGGCAATTTCAAAGGCAGTCAGTGCAAAATTAAAAAATAATAATCTAAATTACACACCCCCGCTCTGTCACTTCTACTAGCTTAGGGGGGTGTATTTTTTTTCCATTATCTGTGCCCCTTTCTGATGATCATGTGCTGGTCGGAGCGGAGGGAATCTTCCTTCAGTTTCGGGTGAATGCCCATTCAGCTCCACTCACATGTTCTTCTGCCTTGGCTCAAGTCCCGGCCAGCCGCCTGCCTGTTTATCTCCTTGCCTTCCCTGGTGGAGTGATCTTCCTCCGCTCCCCACCCAGTAGTAGCCGGGGTCCGGAGAGTAAGACTTGACAGGCTGTGAGGCGGGCGGCGGCGACGGGCAGAGAGTCGCTGATTGCCGCCATTACTAGTAAAAAAAAATATGTCCCCAGATTTCATTTTAAAAATATCTGGTCACCTTAACTTAAGCGGTTAATCCTGTGCATTGTGTAAAAAGGCTGTTTTATCCTGTATGCACAGATCCTCCCCCTCCTGCACTGTCTATCTGGGGAAAGCCAGCTAACACAGGCAGGGTAGCCGACCTGCACATGCTCAGTTGTGTCTCTTATGCTGGAGAGAACAGTTACTTGTTCCCAGAGGAAGCCAGGTCACATAATATTGACATCACACATGTGGGTGTGTATACAGGCTGTACTGGAAATCTCCTCCTACCTGAACTCTCAGCACTGGAGAAACTCTGCAGTTTATCATGTAACCATGGTATCATAGGTGTGCGCAGCCTATTGCATTAGGGTGTGCACCCTTAAGCGCAAAAACACATGCGTATGTATGTTTCTACATATATATGACCCCGGCATATTGTACTCTCTGCCGGCACAGTGAAAGAGAAGACCATAAACACTTCTCTTATGGCAGAGTCAGTAAGAGGGAGATCTTTTCCATGTTCCTGCTGCTACACAGAGTGATAACACTAATGTGCATGGGGTGATTAGGGTGTGCCTGGGCACACCCGGCACACCCTGTGTGCATGCCTATGCGTGGTATACAGATCGTCCAAAAGGGTATATAGTGGCAGTATTGTAATGTAAAAAGAAGATTTATAAGCTGTAGGCACTGTGGGGGGCGGATGAACCATTTTCATATTACTTGGTTTAGTAACACTTTAAGTCAACAGGGAAGGGGAAATGTATGTAGTTGTAAACCTGATCAGTAAAATTAAATACAAGTTTTAACCTGAGAAGAGAAAAAGGTCACCCCAGTACCAGATCCATAATTTCAAGACACCATCAGAAAAAAAAATATTTTTCCCAAATATTCAGACTTTGCAAGTAATTACAGAGACAACACTTGTTACAAAACCATATACAAAACTTTATTTGGACCACGGTTCCATATAACATATTATCACTGTACGCTCTCACCTCCGGCACGTTTCTTTAAATCCTCATAGTCTGTATTCTCTTTATTGTAGGTGTCTTCAGCCTCCTTCATAATAAGAATGTTATGGGCCAGTTTTTCTTGCTCATTTTCTAGATGTTTAATACAAACTTGAACTTTCTCCTTTAAAGTCAACATTAAAAAGATGCAGTTAGACTACGTTTTACGTATGATTTACTAAAGCCTGTACTCAGCGAGTATGGTTCCCTCGCTCTCATGTTGATTCACTGATTTCACTACTTTCTGAATCACTAACCCAGAAAAAATATGCTGCATTTTAATATGCTGCTCTAAACACACTCTCAATTTTCTAATCTGTATATGGATTGTAGATCAGTGACCTTAACCTCACCCTCAACCAGAGACAACCAGGACAACTATTATTTTCATTAGGGACATTTTTAGAGGTTTTGTATGTATTTTGTCTATTTCAGGACTAATAAATAAAAACATACATACATTTGAGTTAGGCGAATATGAAATATTAAATATGAAAATTTGGCATTTTTATTTCAAGCCAGCAGGTGGAGCTCTAGGCTCAATTTCAAATGTTTTCTAGGTTCTCCAGACTTACATCTCTAAAATACGTTTATTGCTTACAGAGCTCAAAATTAAAAATGAGCTAGTGGAGTGACTTGTGCTACCACTCTTGTGCTTTCTTTAGACTACTCTGTATGAAGTTTTAATCAGAGAGAGGGAGTCTGAAGGAAAGCAGCTTCTGCTTGTTCTCTCTGTTTAGAAAACTCATACTGGTCTGTTAAGTGTGTTGTTGGTTGACTCTGTATTAAATGTTTAATTGTGAAATAATAATCTTAAATATGTTTCCTTTAAAGCTGAACTCCAGCTGCATATAAAAAAAAAAAAAAAAAACACCAATTGATGCAAAGGCGTGTTCTTTAAAAAGTATTAAATGTATTTTTAAATGCAGCTAGAGTGAGTATATGAATGTATTCTGGTATCACTCTTGTAACCCATTGTACAGCAGCATTTGGACTGGGAGAGCAGTAGCTACTGTCCAATCACAGGCTGGGGGCGGGGATGTAACCCAGCTGTATTGCTAAACTGTAGTAGAAAAAGTCAAGTCACCATCTTGGGTGTGCTGTCTGAGACCTTAAGATAGGCTTGCTGATACAGAACATACTATAACTGAATTTATTAGATGGCTCAAACAAAGGGCGTAAAACGCACCAATAAAAATGTCAGGCAAATGGCTAAATACTAATTTGAAATACATATATGTTTACCTGTTCAGCCAGCCTTGTGATTTATACACCTTTAACACAGTGCAAAGCCAGATGGGTGACACATGTAGTTACTGATTAAACAATTCATCTTTAGGTTAAGCATTGCAGCTTCCTAGGTTAACCTTCTCATTGGACAGTGGATTAGTATCACTAGCTTTCTTGAAGCGGTCTTTGGGCATCCCCAAATCTGCTCACACAAATCTCTAAAAGCCACTTTTACTTACTTACCTGAATCCAAATCTTTTATATTCTGGACTGCACACTGGGAAGGTCCTTCTTCAGGGGTTCACATCACTGCTTGGGGGGACATAAACACTTTCCATTGACAGTCCATCAGCGGGGGCACCACAAGTTCCAGAACACTGCAGTAACCACAAATGGTGGCAAAAAGACCAGTCCTCACCGGTCTTCACTCCCAGATGAGGAGATGAGGAGCTATGTGACAGCAGGGGTCAGGTAAAACATTGGTGGGGTTGTTTAGGTATGGCTAGATATAGGCGTTAACTGAACAAAAAAGCACCAGAGTGATCTTACTGATTAGCAGGGTTTTTTTTCAGCGGAAAGGCGGGGGAACGCAGTTCCGCAACCTCCAGCACAGAATGTATGCAATGGAAAGGGGTACTAGAGTGTGCTGGAGGGTCTATTGATGTTGGATGCTGGAGGTACTATGGTCACTGGGGGGATCTATTGTTGTAGGGGGTCTAGTGTTGCTGGGGAGGTTTATTGTTGCCAGTGGAGGATCTTTGGTTGCTGGATGGGGGTCAATTGTTGTGGGGGAGGTCTATTGTTGCTGGGGGGGCATTGTTGTTGGCTGCAGGGGATCTATTTTATTGCTTTTCTTGAGTTCTAGAGGACCTTGAGGCCGGGGTCACACTGGGGTGACAAACGCTCCGACATTGGGAGCTCATGTCGCATGACGTATGAAAATCTATGGGAGCCGTCTTAACTGGTCCGACACATGTCGGTCCGACTTTGAAAATGCTCCCTGTACTACTTTGGTCCGACTTTGATCCGACTTTAGCCCATTGACTATCATTGAAGTCGGATCAAAGTCGGACCGCAGTCTTGCATGGTCCGACTTTGGCATGCGACTTGTGCTCTGCTGATATTGAGGGGGAACTCCACGCCAAATTTTTAATAAAAAAACCGGCATGGGTTCCCCCTCCAGGAGCATACCAGGCCCTTCGGTCTGGTATGGATTTTAAGGGGAACCCCTACGCCGAAAAAACAGCGTGGGGGTCCCCCCAAAATCCAAACCAGACCCTTATCCAAGCACGCAACCTGGCAGGCCGCAGGAAAAGAGGGGGGCCCCCCCTCCCTCCTGAACCGTACCAGGCTGCATGCCCTCAACATGGGGGGTTTGGTGCTTTGGTTTGGTGCTTTGGGGCAGGGGGGGCGACCTGCGGCCCCCCACCCCAAAGCACCCTGCCCCCATGTTGATGAGGACAGGACCTCTTCCCGACAACCCTGGCCGTTGGTTGTCGGGGTCTGCGGCTTATCGGAATCCGGGAGCCCCCCTTTAATAAGGGGGCCCCCAGATCCCGGCCCCCCACCCTATGTGAATGAGTATGGGGTACATCGTACCCCTACCCATTCACCTGGTGGAAAAAAATGTCAATAAAAAAACACACACAGGTTTTTAAAGTAATTACACAGCTCCGGGGGTCTTCTTCCGACTCCGGGGGTCTCTTCCGACTTCGGGGGTCTCCGGTGTAGTCTCCGCGCTCTCCGGTTCTTTCTTCCTTCTCCCGGGCCTCCGCTATCTTCTTCCAGCTCTTTTGCTAGCGGGGCCCGGTCTTCTCCGTCGCCTTCTTCCCTCTTCTTCTCCACGCTCTCCGGTTCTTTCTTCCTTCTGCCGGGCCTCCGCTATCTTCTTCCAGCTCTTTTGCTAGCGGGGCCCGGTCTTCTCCGTCGCCTTCTTCCCTCTTCTCCTCTTCGATGTTGACACGTCGCTTCCTCCCGCTGTAATGCTGGGTGTGCGGTGCGCTACGATTTATATAGGCCTCTCATGACGTCACAGTCACATGCTTCGGGTGGCCACATGCTCCCATGATGTCACAGTCACATGCTCCGAAGCTTGTGACTGTGACGTCATGAGAGGCCTATATAAATCGTAGCGCACCGCACACCCAGCATTACAGCGGGAGGAAGCGACGTGTCAACATCGAAGAGAAGAAGAGGGAAGAAGGCGACGGAGAAGACCGGACCCCGCTAGCAAAAGAGCTGGAAGAAGATAGCGGAGGCCCGGCAGAAGGAAGAAAGAACCGGAGAGCGAGAGAAGAAGAGGGAAGAAGACGACGGAGAAGACCGGGCCCCGCTAGCAAAAGAGCTGGAAGAAGATAGCGGAGGCCCGGCAGAAGGAAGAAAGAACCGGAGAGCACGGAGACGACACCGGAGACCCCCCAAGTCGGAAGAAGACCCCCGGAGCTGTGTGATAAATTAATTTAAAAACCTGTGTGTGTTTTTTATTGACATTTTTTTCCACCAGGTGAATGGGTAGGGGTAGGATGTACCCCATACTCATTCACATAGGGTGGGGGGCCCCCTTTTAAAAGGGGGCTGCCGGATTCCAATAAGCCCCCGCCCGCAGACCCCGACAACCAACGGCCAGGGTTGTCGGGAAGAGGCCCTGTCCTCATCAACATGGGCAAAGCACCAAACCCCACATGTTGAGGGCATGCGGCCTGGTACGGTTCAGGAGGTACGCTCTCTCGTCCCCCCCGCTTTTCCTGTGGTCTGCCAGGTTGCGTGCTCGGATAAGGGTCTGGTTTGGATTTTGGGGGGACACCCACGCCGTTTTTTTGGCGTAGGGGTTCCCCTTAAAATCCATACCAGACCGAAGGGCCTGGTATGCTCCTGGAGGGAAACCCATGCCGTTTTTTTATTTAAAAATTGGCGTGGAGTTCCCCCTCAAGATCAGCAGAGCACAAGTCGCATGCCAAAGTCGGATCATGCAAGACTGCGGTCCGACTTTGATCCGACTTCAATGATAGTCAATGGGCTGAAGTCGGATCAAAGTCGGACCAAAGTAGTACAGGGAGCATTTTCAAAGTCGGACCGACTTGTGTCGGACCAGTTAAGACGGCTCCCATAGGTAAACATTGATTTTCACACGTCATGCGACGTGAGCTCCCAATGTCGGAGCGTTTGTCGGACAAGTGTGAACCTGGCCCTATGGTATCGGTCAAATCAGTCTCCTCTGCATGTCCGATCCTCCAGGCACAAATGTATCACACATATCCCAAGAATGACTGGCCAAAACTACAGATCACTTATCAGGTACAACAGTAAAAATGTATATTACTCTTTCGTCCATGGACCGACACAGCTTCTCTATTGACAAAGTGGGTATTATCCGTTAATTAGGAGTGACTAGGCAGAAAAACTTGTAAAAAGTGTTGCATCACACCTTCTACAGTACCGCCCAGGGGGCGGACCCTCTGGGTATACCCTCTCAGTCTGCATCTTCGCAGATCAGTTTTTTTCTGTCTAGCAAGGAGTAGGACATGGCTCCCTTCGGGCCCATTGGTCCGGGGAAAAAAGATATATATATATATTTATTTATTTTTTTGCTACATTTGTTGTTTCCTGCGATCTTCGATCAACTGCCGACTGGGTGACAGGCTGGATCCTCGATCCTTGTAGTCTCCCCAGTTTCGGCCATCGAGCGTGTGCCGACCCTAGCTACACGCTGGGTTTTCCACGACATGCCCGTCGCTCCACGGGTGGCCGGTGAGCTTACGCTCCAGGGCCTGCATCGGACCGCTCAGCTTCGGCTGACCTTACGGCCGAGTCGCAGCAGCCTGGCCGGTGAGCTTACGCTCCAAGGCTTGCATCGGACCGCTCAGCTTCGGCTGACCTTACGGCCGAGTCGCAGCAGCCTGTCCGGTGAGCGTCATGCTCCAGGGCATACATATGATCGTCCCTTCTGGGTCCAATCACAGCATGCCTGGCCAACAGTCACCTTCCGTGCACGGACGATGATCTGTTTGGAATGTCTTCCAGCAGAATACATGCAGGATAGGTAAGTAAAACTCCCCTGCCTCGGCTGGGTGATTTAGCTGGACATTCCTGGAGAGATCAAGTAAGTGGTTGTGGCCCCTTTCTTCCCTCTCTCCCTGCCTTTCCCTCCTTCCTTGGGCTTCTAGCTAAAGGTTGCTGAGTGCTGGGGGTCCCACTGGAGCGGGGCTGGCTGTAACTAACATTTAAAAGAAATGTCATTTTTTCTTACCTGTGTTTGTGTCCTTCCTCCTCCATGCTGTCGGCGTGCATTTTGAGGTGGTCCATGCCAAGTTTGGCCTCTTGTGACTGCCCGGCGGCCATCTTCCTGTGGTTCGGCCACACCCACTGGCCCCTATCAGCTGATCGGCGGCCATGTTTGTCCACCCTGTATGCAGATATTGCCGTTCGGCGGCCATCTTTTTGTGGGCTATGGCTGCTTGACCTCTATCTTCTGTCGGCGGCCATTTTCTTAGAGCCCACATTATCTTCCATACAGACGTTTTTGGCAACCATTTTTCGAGGGCCTCCGGCCTCTAGGGTGCATTACACTGGCGCGAAAATTCACACAGGAAGTGCTGATAAAAGAAGCAGACTGACACAGCAGCAGAGGGACAGCATCACAGGCGCAGCATAGCAGTACCTATCCAGGGTGGTGAGTCCTCTGGGTGACCCGGCCTCTCTGCAGCACAGGAGGGTGGCCTATTGATATCTTGCCTGGAGCCCTGTGGGTGTCAGCGTGTGGTCAGCATGGCATCTGAGCCAGATGTCTTCTCCCCTGAAACACCAGATTTAGCAGCTGGTGCCCCTGAGGTGTCTATGAACGCTATGACTGCAATCCTAGAGGCGTTTGCTGCCAGGGTGGAAGCAGCACACGGGAATACAGGGGGTAGTAAACGCCCCATCCCCTGCAAGCTTCTGGGGATAATTCTGGTGCAGAACCAGGTCCAGCTACGGCTCGGGGCCCAGATTCTGACGCATCAGAGACTGCAGACCGTGACCGGACAGTGAGAATGACTCAAAGTCCAGGTCAGTACGCGAGACGGCTTTGGTATCTGACCTTATTACTGCAGTGCGGGATATGCTAAAATTGGAAAATACTGCAGAAGCAGCAGAGACTCCGGTCCACTTGGGTTTCATAGACCTGCCCGCACTGCTAAGGTGTTCCCTTGTGTGTCTTTTGATAAACTCTTATACAAGGAATGGGAGAACCCACTGAGGGTCTTTACAGCCCCAAAGAGGTTTGCGGTACGGTACCCCTTTTGAGGAGAGTTTTCTGAAGAAATGGACCTCTCCCCCCTATAGTGGACCCTCCGGTGTCCAGACTTAATAGAGCCACCACAATTCCTGTAGAAGGGGCTCCTGTTTTCTAGGACCCTGTGGATAAGAAGGCTGAAGCACTCGCTTGCTACCTATACTCAGTGGTAGGCTCGGCAGTACGCCCGGCATTGGCGGGGGCCCTAGTGTCTCACACACTTACTGAATGGGCAAGATTGCTACTCCAGGGGTTAAGGAGCGAGATGCTCCTCCTGATGAGATAACATTGGCCGACCTGTTGGTCCAGGGCCTTAGGTTTGTCTGCGAGTCAGACATGAATACTATTCCCCTGCTGTCTAAAACTTCGGTTTATGCAGTAGCAATACGCCGCCTGATCTGGCTAAAAGGCTGGTCTGCGGACCAGACTTCCAAGAAAGCCCTGTTGGATCTGCCTTTTAAGGGCGACAGACTTTTTGGGGCTTCTCTGGATGACATCATCAAGGATGCCACAGGAAGTAAAAGCACTTTGCTTCCCCAAATTAGCAGGGGTAAGGGGCCACGCCAAGGGCAAGGGCCCTCCTTTACTGCACACAAGTGTTTTTTTCGTCCCCCTAGGGCGACAGGGAAAATACCCCAGGCCGATAAAGCGCCTGCCCAAGGACAAAAGCGTCCCTGGTCCCGCATACCCAATAAGCCTGCGGACAAATTTGCGTCCGCATGAAGGTCCACCCCCACCCAGCTCTCGGGTGGGGAGACGTCTTCGCAAATTCGCGACTCAGTGGACAGCACTAATCTCCGACAGGTGGGTTTGCGAAGTAATCTCCTCAGGCTACAAGATAGAGTTTCTCTCTTGTCCACTGGACAGATTCAACACCTCCAATCTCCAGCTACTACCGACCCGTCGGGAGGCCCTGTATGGGGCGGTCCAGGGTCTACTGGAACGCGGGGTAGTTATTCCAGTTCCAGAACTGGAACGGGGTTTTTACTCAAATCTGTTCATTGTGCCGAAGAAGGAGGGGGTTCGTCCAAGCTTGGATCTCAGAGCCCTCAATTGCTTTGTGAAGGTACAAAGTTTTCGGATGGAGTCGGTTCGATCTGTAGTCACGGCTCTCCATCCGGGGGACTTTCTGGCCTCCTTGGACATCAAGGACGCATACCTGCATGTCCCCATATACTCCAGAGGTTTCTGTGATTTGCTATCGGGAAGGACCACTACCAGTTTGTGGCCCTCCCGTTGGGCCTTGCCTCAGCACCCAGGACGTTCACCAAGGTGCTCGCTCCGATTCTGGCACTTCTAAGACAGCGGGGTATCGCTATCACAGGCTACTTATACGACCTTCTGCTGAAGGCCCCTTCAAGCTCAGAATTAGAGGTAAGCGTGTCCATTACCTGTCAGACTCTTCGAGACTGTGGTTGGATACTAAACACGCAAAAGTCAGTATTGGTGCCCACTCAACGCCTAGTGTACCTGGGGTTGATTCTGGATTCCTCAGAGGCAAAGGTATTCCTCCCTGTGGAGAAGTTGCAGACCCTCCGGGCTGCAGTACGGCAGCTGACTTCCAGGAATTGGTCGTCACTCCGTTTTTGCATGCGAGTGTTGGGCCTCATGGTAGCCTCCTTCGAGGCGGTCCCATATGTTCAATACCACACTCGAGTGTTACAGAAGGAAGTTCTGTCCAGATGGAACAGATGCCCTTCATCTCTGGATTATCAAATCCGATTGAGCCACCTAGTCAGGAGATCCCTGGTATGGTGGCTGACAGCACCGGCTGTAATGGCCGGGAAGTCATTTCTTCCGGTTTACTGGATAGTGATCACGACGGACGCCAGCCTTACAGGTTGGGGGGGAGTCTGGGGTGTCCAGTCGGCGCAGGGTCAGAGGAAGCCCTCCTGCCGATCAATGTCCTGGAGATCCGGGCGATCAAGCTGTGCCTCTTCAAATGGTCTCAGAGACTGCAAGGGCGTCCAGTCAGGATCCAGTCAGACAACGCCACAGCAGTGGCATATGTCAATCATCTAGGAGGAACAAGAAGCTCAGCTGCAGCATCGGAGATCGCTCGCATCCTGAAGTGGGCAGAGAGGAGCGTACCGGCACTGTCGGCCGTGTACATTCCGGGTGTGGAAAACTGGCAGGCGGAATACCTGAGCCGCCAGATGCTGGACCAGGGAGAATGGTCCTTACACCAGGAGGTGTTCCAACTCCTCTGCCAAAGATGGGGCACACCAGACGTAGATCTTCTGGCTTCCCGACTCAATCGGAAGGTATTGAGATTTGTGGCCCGGTCAAGAGACCCATGGGCAGACGCAACGGACGCGTTGGTAGCATCGTGGGGTCAGTATCGGCTAATCTATGCCTTCCCTCCCTTAAGGCTTCTTCCTCTTCTGCTCCGCAGAGTGGAGGCAGAGGGAATTCCAATGATCCTAACCGCTCCAGATTGGCCTCAGCGTCCTTGGTACGACGATCTAGTACGTCTGGTAGCAGACGTCCCCTGGCGCCTACCACTACGGAAGGACCTGCTATCGCAAGGTCCCATATTCCATCCTGCTTTACAGTCATTGGCTTAAACGGCATGGCTGTTGAGAACCAGGTACTGAGAGACCGGGGCCTGTCAGACTCAGTAATCTCTACTATGAGAAGTGCTCGAAAACCGTCCTCTAGGAAGGTCTATCACCGCACTTGGAGGGCCTACATCTCCAGGTGTGAGGAAATGAAATGGCATCCGCGTACCTATTTGGTTTCCAGAATCCTGCTGTTTTTACAGCATGGGGTGGACCAAGGGCTTGCCCTAAGTCCGATTTAAGGGACAGATATCTGCCCTGGCTGTCTTTTTTCAGCGACCCCTGGCGACTCACTCTCTTGTGAGTACATTTGTGCAGGGGGTCCGACAGGTGGCCCCTCCGGTCCGTCCCCCGTTACCTCCGTGGGACTTGAACCTGGTCCTCTCGGTGCTTCAGAAGGCACCGTTTGAGAATATTAGAGATATTCCCCTGTTGACACTTTCTCAGAAAGTGGTCTTTTTGGTGGCTGTTACGTCAGTTAGACGAGTCTCTGAGCTGGCAGCCTTGTCCTGCAAGGCTCCTGCAAGGCTCCCTATTTGATTTTCCACAAGGATAAGGTGGTGCTGCGGCCGCAGCCTTCCTTTCTTCCGAAAGTCGTTTCGGCTTTTCATCTCAACGAAGACATTGTACTTCCATCCTTGTGTCCTCAGCCGTCGAATCCTAAGGAGTCGGCGTTGCATTCCTTGGACGTTGTCCGAGCTTTGAGAGTATACCTATCTGCTACTTCCCTGTTCCGGAAGTCAGACTCACTGTTTGTTTCGGTGGCTGATCCCAAGAAGGGCCAAGCAGTCTCATCGGCCACCATCTCTAGGTGGATCCGACAGATAGTAATCCAGGCTTACGCCTTAAAGGGTCAGGCGCCCCCCTTTCCTGTCACGGCGCATTCGACCAGGGCAATAGGTGCCTCTTGGGCTTTCCGACATCAAGCGTCTGTTTCCCAATTATGTAAAGCGGCGACTTGGTCGTCCGCTCACACTTTCACAAAATTCTACAAAATTGATGTAGGTGCATCTTCGGATGCCTCTTTTGGCCGCAAGGTTTTGCAAGCGCCTGTTTAGAGTTGCAACTCCTCCGTTGGAGGAGTGCTGTTTTGTGTTTGGGGTGAAGTTTATTTTTATGCTGTTACCACCCCTCGTTTTTTCTCTGACACTGCTTTGGGACGTCCCACTTTGTCAATAGAGAAGCTGTGTCGGTCCATGGACGAAAGAGTAAATAGGATTTTTTACTCACCGTAAAATCCTTTTCTCTGAGTCCATGGACCGACACAGCACCCACCCCTCCTTTTAAGTTTGTACTGCTTTTTGACGAACTGATCTGCGAAGATGCAGACTGAGAGGGTATACCCAGAGGGTCCGCCCCCTGGGCGGTACTGTAGAAGGTGTGATGCAACACTTTTTACAAGTTTTTCTGCCTAGTCACTCCTAATTAACGGATAATACCCACTTTGTCAATAGAGAAGCTGTGTCGGTCCATGGACTCAGAGAAAAGGATTTTACGGTGAGTAAAAAATCCTATTTTATCAAGATTTTTAACCAGTGGTCTGTGATTTCATTTCCATCTCTGATCTCACCTCCAGTGTCTTTATCTGTTCCTTGAGATTCTGTTCTTCTGTTAAATATTCTTTATTTGCATTATCCAGCTTTTCACTTATACTGTAGATCTCTTTGTCCCATTTCTCAATTTCCCCCTCGAAACTTTTGCCCTAGATACAGAAACATTATGAATTATTACACGGGTTCAGTATCTATGCATCAAGTCACCATCATCTTGCATTATACTTAAAATCATACTGGTTCTATGTTACATACACACATGTCTATGTGAATCTTCTGTAATTATTCAAACTGCCTGGGGCTTCACTTTGATTAAAATGAATTTAGTCAAGAGATCTTAGGAGTTCATTCTGAGGTTTTTCTTATATGGTATGAAAAAAAAATCTGTACATGTAAAGTTAACTATGCGTGTGTGGGTATGGACTCAGCAAGCCCTTCTCTCTACTGCAACATGATGGTTATGTTTTACTGCTCCAACACAAAAAAGCATTTGCATCGTAGCCTTATACTCTAGAAAAGAGGATCCACTACAAGTGAAAGCTTAGACTGGACTGTTTTTTTTTCCCCGGCTTCTCATTAGAGACGGATCACTTACTACAAAAACGCTAGAAGCTGGTCTTTTGCTTTGCATTTCACCAAATTTTTCCTTTGCCAATAACTTATAAACAGCTTTAGACCCAAGGACATTAGAGACATTAGAGTGCTGCCATCTTGCTTCTAGCCATACAGAGAACACCACAAAACACACAGCATTGCAGTTTGTGATCTGTAGTGTGCAGTTGTGGGGGGGTTTTTTCGGGCATTGTACAGTGCATCCAGAAAGTATTCACAGCGCTTCACTTTTTCCACATTTTGTTATGTTACAGCCTTATTCCAAAAAGGATTACATTTATTATTTTCCTTAAAATTCTATAAACAATACCCCATAATGACAACGTGAAAAAAGTTTGTTTGAAATCTTTGCAAATTTATAAAAAAAAAAAAAAAAAAAAAATCATATGTATAAGTATTCACAGCCTTTGCTCAATGCTTTGTTGAAGTACCTTTGGCACTAATTACAGCCTCAAGTCTTTGAGTATGATGCTACAAGCTTGGCACACCTATTTTTGGGCAGTTTCTCCCATTCTTCTTTGCAGGACCTCTCAGGCTCCATCAGGTTTGATGAGGAGCGTCAGTCGGTGCACAGCCATTTTCAGATCTTTTCAGAGATGTTCAATCGGGTTCAAGTCTGAGGTCTGGCTGGGCCACTCAAGGACATTCACAGAGTTGTCCCGTAGCCACTCCTTTGTTATGTTGGCTGTGTGCTTAGGGTCTCTGTCCTGTTGAAAGATGAACCTTTACCCCAGTATGATATCCAGAGCACTCTGGAGCAGGTTTTCATCAAGGATGTCTCTGTAAAATTGCCCTCAATCATTTCCCTCGATCCTGACTAGTCTCCCAGTTCCTGACGCTGAAAAACATCCCCACAGCATGATGCTGCCACCACCATGCTTTACTGTAGGGATGGTATTGGCCAGGTGATGAGTGGTGTCTAGTTTTCTCCAGACATGGAGTTTTCATCAGACTAGAGAATTTTGTTTCCCATGGTTTGAAAGTCCTTCAGTTGCCTTTTGGCAAAACTCCAGGTGGGCTGTCCTGTGACTTTTACTGAGGAGTGTCTTTCGTCTGGCCACTCTACCATACAGGCCTGATTGGTGGAGTGCTGCAGAGATGGTTGTTCTTCTGGAAGATTCTCCTCTCTCCACCTAGAAACACTGGGGCTCCGTCAGAGTGACCATCGGGTTCTTGGTCACCTCCCTGACTAAGGCCCTTCATCCCCGATCGCTCAGTTTGGCCAGGCGGCCCGCTCTAGGAAGAGTCCTGTCGGTTCCAAACTTCTTACATTTACAAATGATGGAGGCCACTGTGCTCATTGGGACCTTCAATGCTGCAGAAATTTTTCTGTACCCTTCCCCAGATCTGTGCCTCGATACAATCCTGTCTCGGAGGTCTTCAGACAATTCCTTGGACTTCTTGGCTTGGTTTGTGCTCTGACATGCACTGTATATTAACTGTGGGACCTTATTTAGACAGGTGTGTGCCTTTCCAAATCATGTCCAATCAACTGAATTTACCACAGTTGGACTCCAATCAAGTTGTAGAAACATCTCATGGATGATCAGTAGAAACAGGGTACACCTGAGCTCAATTTTGAGTGTCATGGCAAAGGCTGTGAATACTGTGAGGGGGTTAGCTTGGCAGCGGGTGTGTGTGACCCCCGGGATGGGCTCCCCACACAAAAACAGGCCCAGCAAACGGAGGTTGTGGTTTTCAAAATCAAAAAAAAGGTGCGGTTTATTTTCTATTTACGGTGACAAAACACAGCAAAGCCAAAAGAAACATATAAACAAAATAAATCCTGGTCAACTTGACCTCTGACTAAACATACAGGTTTCCTAACTAACAACTGGGATCAGCCTAGTGCTGTCCTAGTCCCTAAGTCCCTGGTTTTAAATGTCCAAGCAAATAGCCACACAGGCTTTTTCTCACCGCACAGGGGTTCACTCTCCCTAGACAGTCCACACAGGTCTGGGTCCAGGCATGAGCTAACATCTAATGAAGCTGGGAGTTCTTATAGAGGCCTAAATGAGCTGACAAGCTTCAGCTGGCCTCATCAACTCCCTGTCTGTACGACGCCCAGCCCTCTCCCTAGAGGTATGAGTCATCCATGAGCCCACTAGCCTTATACAACTTTCCACCTAGTTGTATAAGTCGGCGTAAAGCCTGAATCTGGGCGAAATATATCTACCCCCCTGGATGCAACCAGGTGACTTTATCTTCCTGCTGTCACATACCCCCCCCTCTTGTTTTAACCTCGGGGTTGGAACACCAGCAATCAGGCATTCATGTACTCGAGACAAAGCATCCACATTCCCCATTTGAACGCCAGGGCGATGCTTTACTGTGAAGTTGAATTCCTGGAGGGCCAGGAACCACCTATTCACTCTTCTATTTGTTTCCTTGTTTTGAGCCATCCACTTTAACGGAGCGTGATCCGTAACCATGTCAAAGTGCCTACCTAGCAGGTAGTACCGAAGGGAATCTAGAGCCCACTTCACCGCTAAACACTCCTTTTCAACGGTGGCGTAATTTACCTCATGGGACTTCAACTTCCTGCTGAGGTAAATGACTGGGTGCTCTTCCCCGTTCCAGACCTGGGACAATACTGCTCCTAACCCCACATCTGACGCATCACTTTGTACGACAAAGTCTTTAGAGAAGTCGGGTGAGTACAACACTGGCTGGCTACATAAGGCTTGTTTCAAGAATTGGAATGCTGCCTCAGCCTCGGGGGTCCATTTAATCATGACCGACCCTTTCCCCTTCGTTAGGTTGGTTAGGGGCACAGCCTTAGAAGCAAAGTGGGGAATGAATCGCCGATAATACCCAGCGATTCCCAGAAAGGCTCGTACCTGCTTCTTGCTGTTGGGACGTGGCCAACTCTGGATGGCCTCGACTTTGTTGAGTTGGGGTTTTATTACTCCCCTCCCAATGGTGTACCCAAGATATTTGGCCTCCTCCTGCCCAATGGTACACTTCTTGGGGTTAGCCGTAAACCCCGCTTCCCGAACAGAGTCCAGGACTGCTTGCACTTTTGGCAGATGTGAGGCCCAATCTGTGCTATGGACAATTACGTCATCCAGGTAAGCCGCAGCATACTTCCGATGGGGCCTCAGCATCTCGTCCATTTTCCGCTGGAATGTGGCCGGCGCATTCTGTAACCCGAACGGCATTCTTTTATATTGGAACGCCCCGTCTGGGGTTACAAATGCGGTTTTCTCTTTGGCCAATTTGGCCAGGGGGATTTGCCAATACCCTTTTGTGAGGTCAAGAGTCGTCATGTATCGGGCTGTTCCCAGCCGGTCGATCAACTCATCTATACGTGGCATGGGGTAGGTGTCAAATTTTGTAACTTTGTTCAACTGACGAAAATCGTTACAAAATCGCCAGCTCCCATCCGGTTTAGGCACCAACACAATGGGACTAGACCAATCACTTTGGGACTCCTCTATCACCCCTAAGTTCAGCATTTTCTGTACTTCCTCCCGTATTGCCTCCCGTCGGGCCTCTGGGATCCGATAGGGTTTTAACTTCACCCTTTCACCGGGCGGGGTAATGATGTCATGCTCTACCCCAAATGTTTGTCCCGGCAGCTCAGAGAATACCTCCTTGTTGCGAAGCACAAACTCCTTAACCTCCTGTTGTTGGGGTTGTGACAAGGTGGCTGCTATTCCAACCTCAGGAATCACGCAACCAGTTTGAGCTGGTGACCAAGTGTCTGCGACTAGGGACTCTCTATCCCTCCAGGCTTTCAACAGATTAACGTGATAGATCTGTTCGGGCTTTCGCCTTCCTGGTTGTCTGACCTTGTAATTCACTTCACTCACTTTTTCCATTATCTCGTAGGGGCCTTGCCATTTGGCAAGGAATTTACTTTCAACCGTAGGGACAAGTACCAGTATCCTATCCCCCGGGGAAAAGGTACGGGTCTTGGCTCCACGGTTGTACACTCTCTGCTGTGCTAACTGCGCTTGGGCCAAATGTTCCTTCACGATGGGCATTACCTGTGCAATTCGGTCTTGCATCAGGGCGACATGCTCAATCACACTCCTGTGGGGAGAACTCTCACTTTCCCAAGTTTCCTTGGCAATATCCAACAGCCCTCTTGGGTGTCTCCCATACAGTAACTCAAAGGGGGAGAATCCCGTAGAGGATTGGGGCACCTCCCTAATAGCAAACATCAGATAAGGAAGTAGACAGTCCCAATCCTTTCCATCTCTATCCACCACTTTCTTCAACATTTGTTTTAGGGTTTTGTTGAATCTTTCAACCAGCCCATCGGTTTGGGGGTGATACACAGATGTACGTAATTGCGTCACTTTGAACAATTTACACAGCTCCTTCATAACCCGGGACATAAAGGGTGTACCTTGGTCCGTAAGCAGTTCTTTACAAATACCCACCCGGCTAAACACAAGAGATAGCTCTTTGGCTATGGTTTTGGCCGAGGTATTTCGGAGAGGGATCGCTTCTGGATAACGGGTGGCATAGTCCATTATAACTAATATGTACTGGTGCCCCCTAGCGGACTTGATTATAGGACCTACCAAATCCATGGCGATCCTCTCAAACGGGACCTCAATGATGGGTAGAGGGACCAGCGGGCTACGGAAATGTGGCATCGGGGCCGACCTCTGACACACAGGGCAGGAGGAACAATAATTTTCTATGTCCTTCATCACCCCCGGCCAATAGAATCTCTGTAATACCCTCTCTCGGGTTTTCTCTGTCCCCAGATGACCTCCAAGAATGTGCCCATGGGCCAACTCCAACACCAACTTCCTGTAAGGTTTGGGCACCACAAGCTGCTCAACGGTTTCTTCTGCCCTTTTTGCCACCCGATACAGTAGGTCCTTCTCTACGCTGAAGTATGGGTAAGTGCAGGTATTATCTGGGTTCACTAACTCGCCATCTATTTTCACTACGTTTTCGCGTGCCTTTATTAGGGCGGGGTCTTTCAACTGTTCTGTGGCAAAGTTTTCCCTGTGAACCTCAAGATCAGAAAACTCCACAGACGGTAGGTTTTCGTCTGAGGAGGTGGGCTCCTCTCCAGTTTCTTGAGTCTCCCCTGCCAATACTGATAAGGGAAATTCCGGAGAGTCCTCACCACTCTCAGGGGAGTTCTGGCTATCACATTCCTGGTACATAGGGGCACCAGTGGGGGGCTCAGGATCATCCCACAGTTCCCAGAACTTCGGAAAATCCCTTCCCACAATGGCGTCATACGGTAACTGAGATACTAAGCCCACTGGATGAGAGAGGGTACCTTTGGGGGTCTCGAAACACACTGTAGTCACTGGATACTCTCGGGTGTCCCCATGCACACAAATAACAGCTACCTTGCTATTCCCAGAGACCTCTGTTTTAACTAACTCAGCCTTTATCAGGGTCACAAGGCTACCTGAATCCAGCAATACCACAACATTTCTACCATTAACACACATTTTGCATAAATGTTTCTCAATTCCTCGAATGGCAGTGCATGCGACTGTCGCACACAGCGACTGACGTCTGCCCGTCAGAAAGTCACACTGCATGGGTTCCTCCACAACCGGGCAATTGGCTGCAATATGTCCCGCTTGCCGGCAGCGGTAGCAAACGATCCTTCTTGCCGCCTCTTGAGCCGCTGATTTCCCAGGCTGTTCTCGCCAAACTTGGGGTAGAGCTCCCACCCTCTCACTCTCTCCACCCTTACCCCTTGGAATCCTCTTATCCGCCCCTGGGGATGGTCTGGTCTTAGGGTGGAAAGTCCGAGTGTCTCTGGAAGAGGCCGTCAGGTTCTCTGTAGCCAAGTATTTCTCCACACGATCCACAAGACCATCGGCCGTCTCTGGGTCTCCATGGCTTACCCACTTTTGGATGGCAGTAGGAAGAGCTCTCAAAAACCGATCCATTACAACACGTTCCACAATCTTTGGTGCGGACAAAGTCTCTGGCTGTAGCCACTTTCTGCTCAGGTGAATGAGATCATACATTTGAGACCTGGGGGGTTTTCCAAGCTGGAAAGTCCAGTTATGCACACGCTGAGCCCGGACAGCCTGGGTGACACCCAGCCTTGCCAATATCTCAGCTTTTAGCATCACATAGTCTTTTGCTTGGTCAGGCTCTAGGTCATAGTAAGCCTTCTGCGATTCACCAGTTAACAGAGGAGCCACCAGTCCAGCCCACTGCTCCTCAGGCCACTTTTCTCTTTCAGCAGTCCTTTCAAATGTGGTCAAAAATACCTCTGGATCATCCTCTCCAGTCATTTTTGTCAATAAACGACTCACCCCAAAGGACGCGGTATTAGTGGGACGGCTTTCCTCACTGGTCTGCGGACGTTGCTGCATTACTGCTTCCATTTGTTGTAGTCTCTGCTCTTGCTTCTGTAACAGGTCTATGAAGCGGGCCTCAGATTGCTGCTGGGCTTGTTGCTGAGCTTCCAGACTCTGTTGGTGAGCTTGCTGCTGGGCTGCAAGGCTCTGTTGATGAGCTGCAAGGCTCTTTTGCAAACCTGCATTTGTCTGCTGTTGATTGGCATTTGCTAGAGCCAGCTGCTTCAGTATCTCCTCCATGCTGGCTTAAAAAAACTGCCACTGGTTCTCCACCAACTGTGAGGGGGTTAGCTTGGCAGCGGGTGTGTGTGACCCCCGGGATGGGCTCCCCACACAAAAACAGGCCCAGCAAACGGAGGTTGTGGTTTTCAAAATCAAAAAAAAGGTGCGGTTTATTTTCTATTTACGGTGACAAAACACAGCAAAGCCAAAAGAAACATATAAACAAAATAAATCCTGGTCAACTTGACCTCTGACTAAACATACAGGTTTCCTAACTAACAACTGGGATCAGCCTAGTGCTGTCCTAGTCCCTAAGTCCCTGGTTTTAAATGTCCAAGCAAATAGCCACACAGGCTTTTTCTCACCGCACAGGGGTTCACTCTCCCTAGACAGTCCACACAGGTCTGGGTCCAGGCATGAGCTAACATCTAATGAAGCTGGGAGTTCTTATAGAGGCCTAAATGAGCTGACAAGCTTCAGCTGGCCTCATCAACTCCCTGTCTGTACGACGCCCAGCCCTCTCCCTAGAGGTATGAGTCATCCATGAGCCCACTAGCCTTATACAACTTTCCACCTAGTTGTATAAGTCGGCGTAAAGCCTGAATCTGGGCGAAATATATCTACCCCCCTGGATGCAACCAGGTGACTTTATCTTCCTGCTGTCACAATACGTATGTACATGGGAATTTATGCCTTTGTTATTTTTAATAAATTTGCAAAGATTTCAAACAAACTTCTTTCACGTTGTCATTATGGGGTATTATTTGTAAAACTTTTAGGAAAATAATGAATTTAATTTATTTTGGAATAAGGCTGTAACATAACAAAATGTGGAAAAAGTGAAGCCCTGAGAATACTTTCCGGATGCACTGTATATGTGTGTTGGGGTGGCATGGCAGTGAACCACAGGGCATGTATAATGGAAAGTTGACAATCATTGCAGTAAGACGCATGTGTTACAACACACTAATCTGAATTGGCACCAAAACGCATATCAGTTTAAAACATGTTATGGAGTGAATATGTCTCAAAGTACATTTTCTTTGGCCTCACCTTTGAAGTCAAGTACATTTGCTTATTTTGTCCTGCTGTTATTCTTTGTTTTAATTCTTTCAATATGGCTTTCTCAGACAATTTCCACAGCTCCATCTCTTTTGACACTTCATCTTTTTTAATCTGAATTGTCATTCTGGGTTGAAGAATAAAGGAAAACACTCTGTAATTCTTCTACTTTGAAAGAAAAACATTACAATGAAATATCATTTTTTTTGTATCATTGGCTTAGATTATAATAAATAGTATGTAATAATTCAGATCACCTCCATCTGTTCCTATTTCGGTAGGACAGTTTGGATCTCAGGCATACAGACAGTCAGCGCTTAAAGTGGAAATTCAGTCAAAATCGAATAAAGGCTAAACCTACTCTTACCCCCATTCAGGCCCGTACACACGATCAGAAAATCATAAGAAAAATACCACTTTCTAAGCGATTGTACGATAATCTGAGCTTTCGAGGGCCAATCATGACAGTTCATCCGATATTATCCGATCGGACATGCACAATTTTTTTTTCCGTACAATGCCAGATCATACAATTTTCGCTTAATCAGTACAGTTGTCGTTCGAAAATGCAATACAAACACATTACAACATACTGGGGGTTATTTAGTAAAGGCAAATCCACTGTGCACTTCCAAGTGCAGTCGCTGTAGATCTGAGGGGGACATGCAAGGGAAATAAAAAACAGCATTTTTGCTTCTACATGATTGGATGATAAAATCAGCAGAGCTTCCCCTCATTCCAGATCTTCCCCTCAGATCTACAGCGACTGCACTTCCAAGTGCACTTATAATGCAGAGTGGATTTCCCTTTAGTAAGTAACCCCCATTACATCACTTCTGAAGTTTTATTCTGTCGTATGGGAATTTTCGTGACTTTATTAAACTCTGCAGGTTCGATTTGAGATTAGCATGCAAAAACAAAACGGATGATCATTCGCCTGATAATCTCATTGTGTGTACCTACCAGGCATGAGTCTACTCTAACCCTGTAAAGAAAAGATCTGTATACTTATCTATTCTGAAGCCTCTCTGGTCACATGATTTCTCCAGTGGTGACTTCTGTGAAAAGGAGAAAATCGCTGACAACCACTGCAAATGCCTGGGAGATGATGTCACCCATAAGCCTACTATGGGGTATCCGTTGTCAGCTGTCCCTCCTCTACTATGAATCCGCCGCTGACAGCTGATCATGGGACTGGACCTTAATGGCGTCAGAATAGATAAGTATACAGATCTTTTCTTTACAGGGTTAGATAGAATAGGCTTAGAATGGGGGTGGGAGTAGGTTTAGCCTTAAGCTGGATACACACTATACAACTTTTGTTGTTCGATTTCCTTTAGATTTACCTTTAAATATGTAATGCAAGGTCCTGTCTGATTACATACAAAGTGAAAGTGCTTAGGTTTGACCTCATATTATATAGTTTTGGTAAATCTAAAGGAAAAAATCTAAAGAAAATTGTATAGTGTGTATCCAGCTTTAGTTAGCTTTTAGCTGAACTTCCATTTTAAGCTAACCACACGTTACTATTGGGTTGTACAATGTCTGATCTATAGCATTCAGAGAGGCAGCGCTTAAAGAGCCCCTGGCCCCAGACCATTTATTTAATCAAAAATCTTCCTGTAAGATTATTGTGCATTTACCATATTGTATGCATGCTATTTATTTATTACCTTTATTACCAGTAAAAGTCTCTCTTTGTAAACACCCAAAAGCCCAGAGACTGCTGCTTGGTGCTGCCATCTTGGATGTGATGTCAGCAGCCCTGGCAGATTTAGAGCTGTTACCCAAGTGACACTCCATATTATTCCAGGCTTCTGCCCTGACACATATGTAGCGCCCTGCTGCTGTTGACCAGGCGCTATCATGTAAATTTAGTGTGTCATCTGAATTGTACATAGTTCAGAACGTAATGTTAGCCTCTGTTCCAGCTTTGGCTGTGTTGGGAGCATTTCTCACTGTCGCCGGTAAGTGTCGTTGTCACCACCGGCCAGTGTTGGAAATGCAACAGGCTCGAGTGTATTGGGTGTTTCTTCCCCAGAAACAGCCCAGTGGAAGTGTTTTACCACTGTTCATTCTGGGAGAGGATACTTAAGGGGCAGACACCATTTTTCTCTCTCTCAGACCTCATGGCCCGCGTGGCCTAAGGTATGTGACAACTCCTCTTCTGCCTCGGGGCCTGCTGGCCCGAGGCTACGTTACTGCAAGTGGGCCCGGAAGTTGTCTGGGGCCTATTGGTTTGGGGATGGTCCTGTGCTGTCTTGCCTGCGGGAAGAAGCTGAGCAATTAGAAGATCCAGGGGAGGACTCTTTTTGGAGAGGACCGAGCAGAAGGCTGGTATCTCAAGAAGAGCCTGGTGACTCAATTGGAGGATGCATCCTAACCAATCTACCTCACAGTACTGCCGGATGGCTTAAAGGACTTTGGTACTGTGTAGCTGTGTTTACTTCGTCAAATACCAAATCCTGTGGCAGATGATTGTTCAACAGTTTATTACTATCATCAAGTCTGTGGCAGAGACTTTTGTTCCGTGCATCATTCCGGCTACTAGGTCGTTGAGTGAGGCCTATCCGGGTGAGCAAGATCCGGTGACAGCAAGTGTAATTGTCTCCAGGATCTCAAGTTCCTCAGTGATCTGCACAAGGTATCTGAATTCCCCTAACCCTCCATCCCTCTACTGCTGCAAGTTGTGTTCAATAAAAAAGCATTGGAAAAAATTACTGGTGCATGCATCTGTGGGCACATTGCCCAATTTAGACTCAAAGTTCTGGGACGGTGAAGTGTGGGGTAACGGCAGGACCAAAAAAAACCAGCAGCTCCTACGGGGGTAGTGCTACACATACATAACAGATATGGAAGAGCTGGGCCAGCACAGACAGTAATTAGACACTCCCAGGAGAGGAGAGGGCTATGATGTGCAAGGACAGAGTGGGCTGTGCTAGGGAATTTACTCTTCCTAGAGTAGTCAAATTTTCTAGCAAATTCAAAAGCACATTGCAAGTGAAAAGAATTATTACTTATGGAAAGGAATAAGCATTTAGAATATTTATTTTTGCTGTGCTTTTATCTGCATTTTTTTAAATGTGGTGTTTGATTGTAAAAATCAAAGCACCACAAAAAAGTTTAGAGTCCAAAATGATTCCAAACATATAGCAGATGCAACAGTCGTAAAAGTTTAAAGAACCACTTTAAGGGAACTGAAAATAAAATTCTAATTTCAGACCTTTTCTGTCTTTCATTTGTCAGATCTTCCTTAGCTTCATCTACTTGTGCAGCAAGGTGTTCTGTAGTGTCTCTGAAAATAAATAAATGACAATGTAAAAAAAGGAAACAATGTTCTTATTACACATGATGCTATCGTACTCTATAGTACAGCAGCTTACCGCATACTCTCTACCAGCTCTTCTGACTTCAAATCCATTTCTGTCAGCTCCCAGCTTAGTTTTCCTAATAGTTCCTGCTTCTCATTGAGAACATCTCTGGATTTTTCCAGCCTTAAAAAATAGGAATAGTAATAATAATATGCTGGCTTACCATGCTAAGGGCTATCAATCCCAGACGAAACCCGGTTAAAACTTGCAAAATATATTAAAAATCCCATGCTGAAAAAGAGTGAGGTACAGTGATCGTAAACCTTATTTTTTATTTTTTTACATTAAAATAATAAACATGTTGTACGTACCTGCTCTGTGCAATGGTACTGCACAGAGCGGTCCCTTCTCTATTCTCTTCTGGAGTCCCCGACAGCACTCTTGGCTCTTCCTCTTCTCCATGTGCCCCCATTTCTTGCCAGTTGCTGAGGGGCCACTCATGCAGGCACACTCCTGAGCTGGGCTGTGTGCGTCCATAGACACTGTACAGGAAGCCAAGGTTGGGTCCTGGACGGGTGCTATATAGCACCAATATTTGGGTTATGGTCCCTTTAATGAGTAGTAATGGTGCTCAGGAGGTCGCCCAGAATTGGTGAGGAGTTCCGGGCAAAATAAATAGCCCAGAGAGGACTGGTTCGCAGTCCTCTTTGTATTAATAGAGAGGTATTTGGGGCCCGGAATTTCGGAGGCTCTAAAGTGACATTCGGGTGGGATAGAGTCTCCACTCCTGACCACTGAGAGTCAGCACACAGGGGGTTAAGGGCTTCCAGGAAAAACAGCTCATATAACAGGAAGTAGTGCTAGAGGTGTGAGAGAGGAGTATGAGGATTGCACCTGAGATGAGCTGTGTGTCTGCTAGGAGCTGGTAAAGTTCAGCAAGAGCCCTGGAAGTTCCCCTACAAACTGTATGTGCCTTTTTCTTTGATTTATACTTGTGCTGAAGACAAGCCGGACTTTGTTTTGATATTTTTCTGTGTGCTGAATCAAGCTTGTTTCTTTTGGTTTGTTCACGAATAAAAGCCTTTCTGCTCAAAGTACAATGGTTTATGCACTTAGTCCCATGGAGCTATAACCCCCAAAGTTTACAACTGGTGCCTTGGATGCGTGCAAAGTGCATTTGCAGCTGCAAAAAACGTTTAAAACAAACTGAAATTTAAAGAGACAGGGTGCTTATGGCATGTCTTGGGTGAAGTCAGCTCAGACATTGCAAACAGCAGACAAAGGCATGGAGGAGGTCATCAAGGCTTTGGCACAAGCCACTGTGACCCAACAGCAAGCCACTGCGGCCCAACAACAAGCTCTAGCAGAGGCAAACCGTCGCCATGAGGAAGCGATGGCTCAGCAGCAGGAAAGTACACGGCTGCTAGCCGCCCAGTTTACGGCCCAGCAGGGGTCCACTCAAGCACAGGTGGCCGCATTGCAGGAGGCAGTACAGCGGCTTGCTTAGGGACGAGAGCAAGTGGTCGTTGCCGCTGGCAACCAAGTGTCCGTGAGAGCCACTCATTTTTTACAAAAGCTAACACCCAGTGATGACGTAGAAGCTTTTCTCACTACCTTTGAAAGGATAGCAGAGAGAGAGGGGTGGCCCCGTGACCAATGGGCTGGTATTATCTCCCCTTTTCTCACCGGTGACCCGCAAAAGGCTTATTTTGACCTCCCGTCTGAGCACATCAGCGACTATGATCGGCTGAAAGCAGAGATCCTGGCCCGCCTGGGAGTGACCACAGCCGTCCGGGCTCAGAGGGTGCATCGCTGGCGGTACAAACCTGACCGACCACCTAGGTCCCAAATGCACGAACTAGTGCAGCTGGTGAAAAAATGGCTGCAGCCGGAAAAATTGTCGGGCCCACAAATGGTAGAACGGGTGGTGATGGATTGGTACCTGCGGTCCCTCACAGATGACCTACAGCGCTGGGTAAGCCATGGAGACCCTGCAACTGCTGACCAGCTGGTTGAGTTGGTCGAAAGGTACACAGTGGTAGAGGACCTGCTTGGGCCTGCCAAGCGTCGGGAACCCACACCAAGGGCAACCAGACCAGCCACAGCACCTAGGAGAGAAGCCCTGCCTGACATTGGAACCCGCAAACCTGCATCATCTTCCGCAGAACCACGAAGGTTGGTTCCCATCCCACGGATGGGGGACCTACAGTGTTGGCGATGTCGGTCCTGGGGGCATACCCGGGCACAGTGCCCGCTGCAGGAGGAGCCTATGGACTGTGGGACCGGTCGGAGAAGCTCCTTCTATGTTCAAAGAGTGTGTGCCACTCATCTTGATCTGGCTGAAGGACGGTTCGAGTGTGAAGTGTGGGTGAACCACCTTCCTGCTAAAGCGCTACTGGACTCCGGTAGCATGATAACACTGGTACATGCCAGGGTGCTCGGGAGACTCGGCCCAGTGAATAAGACTCTACGGGTAGTGTGTATCCATGGGGACACCAGGGAGTACCCCCTGGTCCCGGTAACGGTTTCCTATGGCCATATTTCAGTTACACAAGAGGTTGGGGTAGTAAAGAGTTTAATACATGACATCATAGTGGGGCGGGACTGTCCACTATTCCTTGAACTATGGAACCAGGTTCAGATAGGGCTGCCCGGAGAACTGGGGACACTGGGCCGGGAAGGGACAGAGTCTGAGGGATCCGGGCCGGAAACCCCCACAAATATGGAGCTACCTGTCACTGACAATGAAGTTACAGAAAATACTAATTTGGATGATAATGTTTCTGTTCCAGGTCTTAAAACCGAGTGGATCTCTGAGGGGGGGGAAGTTTTCCCATTACAAGTCATGCTGGGGGAGGAAGATGAGGAGCTCCCTCCGGCTGAGGAGGAGGAGGGGGAAACATCCTCGAGGCCAGTGCATCCAGACCTAGATGTATCCAGGGGTGCATTTGGCACCGCCCAATTACAGGATCCTACCTTGATTAATGCTCGAGAGCAGGTTTCTGTCATTGATGGGGTCTCACAAGTGCCAGGGGCAGATCAGAGGTTTCCTCATTTTGCATTGAAGGGGGACTTGGTATATCGGGTAGCTGAGAGCCGAGGGGAAACTGTAGAGCAGTTGCTAGTTCCCCAACTATATAGGCGGATGCTCCTTGATCTAGCCCACAACGACGCACTGGGAGGACACCTGGGGGCAGAGAAAACAGAGGCCAGGATAACCGACCGGTTCTCCTGGCCAGGAGTGAAGGTCGAGGTTAAAAGATATTGTGCATCTTGTCCCATTTGCCAGTTAACCGCCCCAGTGCCCCACTATAGAAACCCTCTAGTACCCTTGCCAATTATTGAGGTCCCATTCGAGCGGATCGCTATGGATCTGGTGGGACCCCTGGTAAAGTCGGTAAGGGGGCACCAATACATATTAGTCATCCTAGATTACGCAACTAGGTATCCAGAAGCAATCCCTTTGAGGAAAGCTTCCTCTAAGGCCATTGCCCGGGAGTTGTTTCAAATGTTCTCACGAACGGGGTTCCCCAAAGAGATGCTGACGGACCAGGGCACCCCTTTTATGTCAAAGGTGATGGCAGACTTGTGTAAACTGTTTCAGATTAAGCAGTTGCGGACGTCCGTTTATCACCCGCAGACCGATGGCCTAGTCGAGAGGTTTAATAAAACCCTAAAGTCCATGTTGAAAAGAGTGGTCCAAAAAGACGGGAAGGATTGGGATATGTTACTCCCTGCCTTGTTGTTTGCCATCCGGGAGGTTCCACAAGCATCCACGGGCTTCTCACCGTTTGAGCTAGTGTATGGACGAAGGCCCCGGGGGTTGCTCGACCTAGTAAAAGAAACGTGGGAAAGTGAGTCCTCACCACATAAAACCGTGGTAGAGCATATCTCTCAAATGCGAGAGAGGGTGGCTAAGGTGATGCCGCTGGTGAGGGAGCACATGCAGAAGGCTCAGGATACCCAAAGAAGAGTGTACAACCGGTCGGCTAAAATTAGACAATTTCAAGTAGGAGAACGGGTTGCTGTTCTAATACCCACGGTGGAGAGCAAATTCTTAGCCAAGTGGCAAGGTCCGTTTGAGGTAGTAGAGAAAGTAAGTGAGGTGAACTACAAAGTCCACCAGCCAGGGAAAAGAAAACCCTACCAGATCTATCACGTGAATTTATTGAAACCCTGGAGAGACAGAGAACAGGTATCTGCGGTGGTAGGGGTACAGTCAGGGGACCATGCAGGGATCGACCTGGTGCAGGTTGCTGCCACCCTGACTAGACCCCAAACCCAGCAAGCAAAAGAGTTTCTGCAAAGAAATAGGGTCATGTTTTCAGAATTGCCCGGGCTCACCAACGTCATTAGACATGACATCGTAACTGAACCCAATGTAAAAATCCGGTTAAAGCCTTACCGTATCCCAGAAGCTCATAGGGTGGCGGTATCTGATGAAGTTAAAAGAATGCTCGAACTTGAAATCATTGAAGAGTCACAGAGCGAGTGGTCGAGTCCAATCGTGTTGGTACCCAAACCCAACGGCACCCTCCGCTTCTGTAACGACTTTAGAAAACTTAATGATGTCTCCAAATTTGATGCGTATCCCATGCCACGGGTAGATGAGCTAATTGAGAGGTTAGGTCCTGCCAGGTACATCACCACGCTGGACCTCACGAAAGGGTACTGGCAGATCCCCCTGACCAAGGAAGCCAGGGAGAAAACAGCCTTCTCCACCCCGGAAGGCCACTTCCAATACAAAAGGATGCCATTTGGTCTACACTCTGCCCCTGCCACGTTCCAAAGGGCCATGGACAAAACGTTGCGCCCACATCAACAGTACGCTTCTGTCTACTTAGATGACATAGTCATCTTCAGCACTGATTGGGAGTCCCATCTTCCCCGGGTTCAGGCAGTGGTAGACTCCTTGAGAAGAGCAGGGTTCACCATCAATCCGGAGAAGTGTGCCATTGGAATGGAGGAAGCCAAGTACCTAGGGTATATTGTGGGTAGGGGGTTGGTGAAGCCCCAAATGAGTAAGGTGGAAGCCATACAGGACTGGCCCCGTCCCCTAACAAAGAAGCAGGTCAGAGCGTTTTTGGGCATAGTTGGCTATTACAGGAGGTTTGTCCCCAACTTCGCCACCATTGCTGCACCGCTGACTGACTTGACCAAGGGCAGAAAGTCAGTGATGATAAAGTGGAATGCCGAAGCCGAGAAAGCTTTTCAAAAGCTTAAGACGGCATTATGCCAGGATCCGGTGCTGGTAGCTCCGGACTTCGCAAAAGATTTTGTAGTGCAGACAGACGCTTCAAGTGAGGGATTGGGAGCAGTCATGTCGCAGGAAAGCAATGGGGAAGAGCATCCCGTAGTTTTTCTTAGCAGGAAGCTGACGGCAGCTGAGAAAAACTACGCTGTGGTAGAGCGGGAGTGTCTGGCCATCAAGTGGGCTTTGGACTCCCTACGATATTTTCTCCTAGGTAGGAGGTTTCGCTTGATGTCAGACCATTCTCCTCTTACCTGGATGAGACAAAACAAGCACACCAATGCCAGGGTGACAAGGTGGTTTCTTTCTCTCCAGGAGTTCAATTTTGTGGTAGAACACAGACCCGGGAGACAACATCAGAATGCCGATGCCCTCTCCCGAGTCCATTGTATGATATCGAGTGGTGCCTCCAACACCTCCGCGTTGAGGCAGAGGGGGGGGATATGTACAGGACGCCAAGGTTGGGTCCTGGACGGGTGCTATATAGCACCAATATTTGGGTTATGGTCCCTTTAATGAGTAGTAATGGTGCTCAGGAGGTCGCCCAGAATTGGTGAGGAGTTCCGGGCAAAATAAATAGCCCAGAGAGGACTGGTTCGCAGTCCTCTTTGTATTAATAGAGAGGTATTTGGGGCCCGGAATTTCGGAGGCTCTAAAGTGACATTCGGGTGGGATAGAGCCTCCACTCCTGACCACTGAGAGTCAGCACACAGGGGGTTAAGGGCTTCCAGGAAAAACAGCTCATATAACAGGAAGTAGTGCTAGAGGTGTGAGAGAGGAGTATGAGGATTGCACCTGAGATGAGCTGTGTGTCTGCTAGGAGCTGGTAAAGTTCAGCAAGAGCCCTGGAAGTTCCCCTACAAACTGTATGTGCCTTTTTCTTTGATTTATACTTGTGCTGAAGACAAGCCGGACTTTGTTTTGATATTTTTCTGTGTGCTGAATCAAGCTTGTTTCTTTTGGTTTGTTCACGAATAAAAGCCTTTCTGCTCAAAGTACAATGGTTTATGCACTTAGTCCCGTGGAGCTATAACCCCCAAAGTTTACAACACATACAGTGCAGCCTGGCCCTGTCCCTGATCCCTTCTTACAGGATTTGACTGACAACAGGGGAAGCCAATGGATCCCACATCTGTCTGAGTATTCTGTGAGAAGAGGAAGTGAACAGAGAAGAGCTGCAGCCAGGCACATCGATGGATCGTGAGAGGACGCAGATAATTGTTTAGGGATGGCTTGGGGGGGGGGAGGCACAGACATTGGAAGGTTTTGTACCTTAAAGTGGTAGTAAACTCTGTACTACCACTTGTACCGACAGGTAAGCCTATAATAAGGCTTACCTGTAGGTACTGTGAATATGTCCTAAACGTGCACAATTTAGGAGATATTCAGAGTGCATGCAGCCAATGACATCACTGGTGCATGCTCTCTGAAGGTTCAGCTTACAGTGCCGGACCTTCAGAGCCCGTGCCGAAAACGGCGGCTCGCACACGAATGCGCGGGAGTGGTGTCATCGGGCTCCAGCCAATCACATAGCTGGAGCTCCCGAACCCGGAGGGCAGACAGGGGGAACATGTCATCCCTCTCAGAGGTGACTTTACAGCGCTGAAGAGCTTAGTTCCAAGGTGCGTATTTCATAATGTGCTAGTATGCAATGCATACTAGCACATTATGCCATTGCCCTGCAGGTTTTTTTTTTAACATCAGCGGATTGCAACCGCTTTACTGCAGAAAATGGATTAAGTTAAAGAGAAATGCAGAGAAATAGTTACAGAATGAGCAGCAATCCTTACTGCAGTGCTGTGTCTTTCTTCATAGCATGCTGTCTGTCTTCTTCTTCTGATGCAGCCTGGTATTCCTTCTTCAAAGCTTTGTGCCGCTCTTCTATAGACTGATGCAGTATTTCTGCTGTATTCATTTCCTCATCCAGCTTATATAAAATAAAACATAACAGGGGTTCAAGAACTCTGATAAGCATCATTAACATGTAATGTAGATTGATCGCATACCCTGATGCAAGTCTAAATCTCTTATTTGTTTAAAAAATAAAACTTTTTGGGTTCCCAAATCAGACAAATGGGAAAGAGAAAAAATACCAGGACCTGTGCTTGGCTACCATTCTATCTCAGCATGTCACAGCTGAGCAGGTCTGAGCCAAGAAAAAAAGAAAATTCTACGATCACGGTGTTAGATGAGCTTCCCTGTTCTTCCCTATGTAATCTGTACTATCAGACAACATGGTATGGTGGAGAGGAAGGATAAAGACTCAAAATTGTAACGGGCATCAAACACTGGTTTGTATAAAAAAATTCATCCAAGAAGAGGTGACAAAGTGATACATGGATTATGATTTGTGGTCAGGACAGCTCCTTATTTTTTTTCCAAAACAACGGAAGAGCTTCTCAGCGTTACGCCACTGATAATGGGATGCATTCCTTGTGCTTGGTCATGCAACAGATTACATGTAAAGGGACGTGGCCAAGCGCCCCCTTCCCCTTCCAGAGTAAAGGGTGTAAAGTAAAGGTTGACCCCTGTCCTACGCCACTAAGTGTATCTGCAGCTACCAAATGTATAACCTACCTCTCGCATACTCAAAAAGATTAGGGCTGTTACTTATTAAAAATTTCTAGTTCGATTAATCGTTTTTTTTTAATCGATTAATTGACTAATTTCGATTAATTATAATGCATATACAGATCCAACTACTTTTAGCTGATCTCCTTGCAGGCTGATTCCCAGTGCAGCTACCAACCACTGGAAAAATGGATAGCAGGATACAAAACACACAAAGGCAGCGCTCGATGGGAATAGCATTAAAACTTGTATAGTCTTCAAGTAGGTAACAAAATAAATATTGCACTGGAGATAAAATCGATGTAGCTACATAAACTGTAAAAATGGTACGAGTAATACCAAATGGTAGCAAAAGCAGTCATAGAACTATGTAGCTAAGTATGATACTGGTATAAAAATGTGTACAACGATACCACTGCTGAATCCAGATGAGGAGGGGTTAACATCAGTCCGTCGGCATGTAGATGTCCCGTGAAGGGAACTATCACAACTCCCAGTGGATGGCTGTAGAATCCCAGGTTGATAGAGGGAAGTGATAGAGGGAAGTGTTAAGCCCCGTACACACGATCAGTTAACCTATGGATTTTCATCCGATGGATTTGTCCATCGGATATCCGATTAAAATGTTTTCCATCAGTCTTGAAAGACAAAAATCTCCTGCGCTCTCGGTGTATCGTCAAAACACGGGTAGTGTGGTTCCGTCTAAAGGCAAAGTCTAAAGTCTTGCAGCCCTCCTCAGAACAATGGGTGTTCATGTGGCTAGAAAAAAGAAAGAAAAAAGGAGGGCGCACCGACCTAGTGTATTACCACTTAGACGTTTTATTTAAAATATAAAAAAGCAGTAATCTTACTCACAAACGGAGCTTAAATAAAAGCTTATCGGACAAATCAGCTGGAAATTCTTTGGCACTTGCCGACTGGACTCGATGACAGAGAGGGTCGGACAGTACTTCAGACAACTGGATAGCTGACGCGTTTCTGGGGCGCACCCCTTTCCTCAGAGCCTAGATGGTCCATGATCATGGACCATCTAGGCTCTGAGGAAAGGGGTGCGCCCCAGAAACGCGTCAGCTATCCAGTTGTCTGAAGTACTGTCCGACCCTCTCTGTCATCGAGTCCAGTCGGCAAGTGCCAAAGAATTTCCAGCTGATTTGTCCGATAAGCTTTTATTTAAGCTCCGTTTGTGAGTAAGATTACTGCTTTTTTATATTTTAAATAAAACGTCTAAGTGGTAATACACTAGGTCGGTGCGCCCTCCTTTTTTCCATCAGTCTTGCCCACACACCATCAGTCAAAAAACCGACCGTTCCAAACGCGGTGACGTAAAACACTCCGATGAGCCGAGAAAAATGAAGTTCAATGCTTCTGAGCATGCGTCGACTTGATTCTGAGCATGCGTGGGTTTTTTATCCGATGGACTTGCCCATAGACGATCAGAGTTTTCGATCGGTTTTTTATCCATCGGAAAATTTTAAAACAAGTTCTATTTTTTAAAACCAATGGAAAAAAGACCGATGGGTACCATACACGATCGGTTGGTCTAATGAAAACAATCCATCGGACGGTTTTCATCAGTCAAACCGATCGTGTGTACGGGGTTTAACAGCCCTTGCGTGTGGCAGATAGTAAGGTCCTGCCAGCATGCAGAGCCAGCAGCAGGTCCGACCAGCACAGCAAAGGAGCCCTTCAGATGGACACGGCAAGCTCCGGCGGTGTCCGTGACGTCACCGGATCTCCGACGGAACTCCCTGAACACCCGGAAGCAGGCGGAGAGGTGAGTACCGATCAAAAGAATTTTGATCGTTCAAAAAAATTAATTGATTAATCGAGAAATTAATAAATAATTTCCACAGCCCTAAAAAAATATATATCCAAAAAGTTATTTTTTAAATACTTACTGATACGCCACACTATTAGAACTTAACTTGGTACCGAACACTGTCTTTGTCCTCCTTTCCCCTGGAACAATCTCTCTAGATGAAAGGCCAAACCAAGTTCACCACTATATTCTAGTAGGGGAAACAACCTTTTGCATTTTCATATACAAAAAGGCTCAAATTTATTAACATGCTGACAAGTTCACCCAATTAAAATGCATATCCCATCTGCAGTATGTTCCAGATAAACTGCATTGTATAGTTTTCTTGCTCCCACGCTTAGTGCTATAGGTGTGGTGACCCTCTTGCTGCCATATACAATGCAATCTGGACTTGTCCCCATATCACCAGCTTTTGGGACGCTCCACTCTTCATGATGGAAACTCACCTTGGGTTTCCTGGCCCTCAAACATCAGAAGTCTGTCTTTTATGCCGCGTACACACGATCAGAAATTCCAACAACAAAACCGTGGATTTTTTTCCGACGGAATGTTGGCTCAAACTTGTGTTGCATACACACAGTCACACAAATCTTGTCGGAAATTCCGACCGTCAAGAACGCGGTGACCTACAAGATGTACAACGAGCAGAGATCAATGAAGTTCAATAGGCAGTTCGGCTCTTCTGCTTGATTCTGTGCATGCGTGTTTTTTTTGCGCATTTTTTTGGCGCACACAGACGATCGGAATTTCCGACAAGAACTTTTCTTGACGGAAAATCTGAGAACCAGCTCTCAAATTTTTGTGGGCGGAAATTCCGACAGCAAATGTCCGATGGAGCCTACACACGGTCGGAATTTCCGACAAAAGGCTCACATCGGACATTTGTTGTCGGAATTTCCCATCATGTGTACGCGGCATTAGATAATCTCAATGACTTTGTACCCTTAACTAAAAACCACATTATGTTTTGTTTATGACTTTTCCAAGCTAGGAAGGCTATACTATTCAAATGGAAAAGTCTTAACCCCTCCAACACTACCACAAGTATCACAAGTATCCCGCCTAAATAATGGTGATCTCTCTAGATTTAAAATAATCCACACTGGCAGAGCACTCTCCAATAAATTCCAAAAGATCTGGAAATTGTGAATATATTCAACTGCAGCTCAAGAATCTGATGTAATTATCTTGGATATGGTTTCTTAGTCCTGTGTGGCTTTCTTTCACTGGCCTATTATGTTATACGCATTATGTGCCCTGGGGAGGGAAGAGGGTTAAGCCTCATACACACGGTCGGACTTCAAACAAACTTTTCCGTGGATTTTTGTTCACAGGGTGTTGGACGTGAACTTGGTACGCATACACACGGCAGGACTTTTTCAGCCAACTTTCCCCAAATCACGTGGTTTTTCTGTTCTTTACCGCCACCCTTTGGTCAACTTCTGCTATTGTTGGTTGATTTTAACATTGGTTCTGAACATGCGTGTTTGTACTTTGGACTAAAGTCCAATGGACTTCTGTACTCACGATAAGATTTGGCACCATAGAACTTTTGTTGCCGAAAAGTTTGTCTGTTTGCAGAGCGAACATTTGTCCGATGAAAACCGAAAAAGTTTGTCCGATGGAGCGTACACACGGTCAGATTTTAAAAAAAAACTGGGAATTTAGAAGTTTAGCCCCTGTGACAGCAGGAAGGTAAAGTCACCTGGTTGCATCCAGGGGGGTAGATATATTTCGCCCAGATTCAGGCTTTACGCCGACTTATACAACTAGGTGGAGAGTTGTATAAGGCTAGTGGGCTCATGGATGACTCATACCTCTAGGGAGAGTGTGGGGCGTCGTGCAGACAGAGATGAGGAGACCAGCTGAACCTTGTCAGCTCATTTAGGCCTCTATAAGAACTCCCAGCTTCATTAGATGTTAGCTCATGCCTGGAACCAGACCTGTGTGGACTGTCTAGGGAGAGTGAACCCCTGTGCGGTGAGACAAAGCCTGTGTGGCTATTTGCTTGGACATTTAAAACCAGGGACTTAGGGACTAGGACAGCACTAGGCTGATCCCAGTTGTTAGTTAGGAAACCTGTATGTTTAGTCAGAGGTCAAGTTGACCAGGATTTATTTTGTTTATGTTTCTTTTGCTTTGCTGTGTTTTGTCACTGTAAATAGAAAATAAACCGCACCTTTTTGATTTTGAAAACCACAACCTCCGTTTGCTGGGCCTGTTTTTGTGTGGGGAGCCCATCTCGGGGGTCACACACACACCCGCTGCCGAGCTAACCCCCTCACAGTTGGTGGAGAACCAGTGGCAGTTTTTTTTTTAAGCCAGCATGGAGGAGATACTGAAGCAGCTGGCTCTAGCAAATGCCAATCAACAGCAGACAAATGCAGGTTTGCAAAAGAACTTCGCAGCCCAGCAGCAAGCTCATCAACAGAGCCTTGCAGCCCAGCAGCAGACAAACGCAACTTTGCAACAGAGTCTGGAGGCTCAGCAACAAGCCCAGCAGCAATCTGAGGCCCGCTTCATAGACCTGTTGCAGAAGCAAGAGCAGAGACTACAACAACAGATGGAAGCAGTAATGCAGCAACGTCCGCAGACCAGTGAGGAAAGCCGTCCCACTAATACCGCGTCCTTTGGGGTGAGTCGTTTATTGACAAAAATGACTGGAGAGGATGATCCAGAGGTATTTTTGACCACATTTGAAAGGACCGCTGAAAGAGAAAAGTGGCCTGAGGAGCAGTGGGCTGGACTGGTGGCTCCTCTGTTAACTGGTGAATCGCAGAAAGCTTACTATGACCTAGAGCCTAACCAAGCAAAAGACTATGTGATGCTAAAAGCTGAAATATTGGCAAGGCTGGGTGTCACCCAGGCTGTCCGGGCTCAGCGTGTGCATAACTGGACTTTCCAGCTTGGAAAACCCCCCAGGTCTCAAATGTATGATCTCATTCACCTGAGCAGAAAGTGGCTACAGCCAAAGACTTTGTCCGCACCAAAGATTGTGGAACGTGTTGTAATGGATCGGTTTTTGAGAGCTCTTCCTACTGCCATCCAAAAGTGGGTAAGCCATGGAGACCCAGAGACGGCCGATGGTCTTGTGGATCGTGTGGAGAAATACTTGGCTACAGAGAACCTGACGGCCTCTTCCAGAGACACTCGGACTTTCCACCCTAAGACCAGACCATCCCCAGGGGCGGATAAGAGGATTCCAAGGGGTGAGGGTGGAGAGAGTGAGAGGGTGGGAGCTCTACCCCAAGTTTGGCGAGAACAGCCTGGGAAATCAGCGGCTCAAGAGGCCGCAAGAAGGATCGTTTGCTACCGCTGCCGGCAAGCGGGACATATTGCAGCCAATTGCCCGGTTGTGGAGGAACCCATGCAGTGTGACTTTCTGACGGGCAGACGTCAGTCGCTGTGTGCGACAGTCGCATGCACTGCCATTCGAGGAACTGAGAAACATTTATGCAAAATGTGTGTTAATGGTAGAAATGTTGTGGTATTGTTGGATTCAGGTAGCCTTGTGACCCTGATAAAGGCTGAGTTAGTTAAAACAGAGGTCTCTGGGAATAGCAAGGTAGCTGTTATTTGTGTGCATGGGGACACCCGAGAGTATCCAGTGACTACAGTGTGTTTCGAGACCCCCAAAGGTACCCTCTCTCATCCAGTGGGCTTAGTATCTCAGTTACCGCATGACGCCATTGTGGGAAGGGATTTTCCGAAGTTCTGGGAACTGTGGGATGATCCTGAGCCCCCCACTGGTGCCCCTATGTACCAGGAATGTGATAGCCAGAACTCCCCTGAGAGTGGTGAGGACTCTCCGGAATTTCCCTTATCAGTATTGGCAGGGGAGACTCAAGAAACTGGAGAGGAGCCCACCTCCTCAGACGAAAACCTACCGTCTGTGGAGTTTTCTGATCTTGAGGTTCACAGGGAAAACTTTGCCACAGAACAGTTGAAAGACCCCGCCCTAATAAAGGCACGGGAAAACGTAGTGAAAATAGATGGCGAGTTAGTGAACCCAGATAATACCTGCACTTACCCATACTTCAGCGTAGAGAAGGACCTACTGTATCGGGTGGCAAAAAGGGCAGAAGAAACCGTTGAGCAGCTTGTGGTGCCCAAACCTTACAGGAAGTTGGTGTTGGAGTTGGCCCATGGGCACATTCTTGGAGGTCATCTGGGGACAGAGAAAACCCGAGAGAGGGTATTACAGAGATTCTATTGGCCGGGGGTGATGAAGGACATAGAAAATTATTGTTCCTCCTGCCCTGTGTGTCAGAGGTCGGCCCCGATGCCACATTTCCGTAGCCCGCTGGTCCCTCTACCCATCATTGAGGTCCCGTTTGAGAGGATCGCCATGGATTTGGTAGGTCCTATAATCAAGTCCGCTAGGGGGCACCAGTACATATTAGTTATAATGGACTATGCCACCCGTTATCCAGAAGCGATCCCTCTCCGAAATACCTCGGCCAAAACCATAGCCAAAGAGCTATCTCTTGTGTTTAGCCGGGTGGGTATTTGTAAAGAACTGCTTACGGACCAAGGTACACCCTTTATGTCCCGGGTTATGAAGGAGCTGTGTAAATTGTTCAAAGTGACGCAATTACGTACATCTGTGTATCACCCCCAAACCGATGGGCTGGTTGAAAGGTTCAACAAAACCCTAAAACAAATGTTGAAGAAAGTGGTGGATAGAGATGGAAAGGATTGGGACTGTCTACTTCCTTATCTGATGTTTGCTATTAGGGAGGTGCCCCAATCCTCTACGGGATTCTCCCCCTTTGAGTTACTGTATGGGAGACACCCAAGAGGGCTGTTGGATATTGCCAAGGAAACTTGGGAAAGTGAGAGTTCTCCCCACAGGAGTGTGATTGAGCATGTCGCCCTGATGCAAGACCGAATTGCACAGGTAATGCCCATCGTGAAGGAACATTTGGCCCAAGCGCAGTTAGCACAGCAGAGAGTGTACAACCGTGGAGCCAAGACCCGTACCTTTTCCCCGGGGGATAGGATACTGGTACTTGTCCCTACGGTTGAAAGTAAATTCCTTGCCAAATGGCAAGGCCCCTACGAGATAATGGAAAAAGTGAGCGAAGTGAATTACAAGGTCAGACAACCAGGAAGGCGAAAGCCCGAACAGATCTATCACGTTAATCTGTTGAAAGCCTGGAGGGATAGAGAGTCCCTAGTCGCAGACACTTGGTCACCAGCTCAAACTGGTTGCGTGATTCCTGAGGTTGGAATAGCAGCCACCTTGTCACAACCCCAACAACAGGAGGTTAAGGAGTTTGTGCTTCGCAACAAGGAGGTATTCTCTGAGCTGCCGGGACAAACATCTGGGGTAGAGCATGACATCATTACCCCGCCCGGTGAAAGGGTGAAGTTAAAACCCTATCGGATCCCAGAGGCCCGACGGGAGGCAATACGGGAGGAAGTACAGAAAATGCTGAACTTAGGGGTGATAGAGGAGTCCCAAAGTGATTGGTCTAGTCCCATTGTGTTGGTGCCTAAACCGGATGGGAGCTGGCGATTTTGTAACGATTTTCGTCAGTTGAACAAAGTTACAAAATTTGACACCTACCCCATGCCACGTATAGATGAGTTGATCGACCGGCTGGGAACAGCCCGATACATGACGACTCTTGACCTCACAAAAGGGTATTGGCAAATCCCCCTGGCCAAGTCGGCCAAAGAGAAAACCGCATTTGTAACCCCAGACGGGGCGTTCCAATATAAAAGAATGCCGTTCGGGTTACAGAATGCGCCGGCCACATTCCAGCGGAAAATGGACCAGATGCTGAGGCCCCATCGGAAGTATGCTGCGGCTTACCTGGATGACATAATTGTCCATAGCACAGATTGGGCCTCACATCTGCCAAAAGTGCAAGCAGTCCTGGACTCTGTTCGGGAAGCGGGGTTTACGGCTAACCCCAAGAAGTGTACCATTGGGCAGGAGGAGGCCAAATATCTTGGGTACACCATTGGGAGGGGAGTAATAAAACCCCAACTCAACAAAGTCGAGGCCATCCAGAGTTGGCCACGTCCCAACAGCAAGAAGCAGGTACGAGCCTTTCTGGGAATCGCTGGGTATTATCGGCGATTCATTCCCCACTTTGCTTCTAAGGCTGTGCCCCTAACCAACCTGACGAAGGGGAAAGGGTCGGTCATGATTAAATGGACCCCCGAGGCTGAGGCAGCATTCCAATTCTTGAAACAAGCCTTATGTAGCCAGCCAGTGTTGTACTCACCCGACTTCTCTAAAGACTTTGTCGTACAAAGTGATGCGTCAGATGTGGGGTTAGGAGCAGTATTGTCCCAGGTCTGGAACGGGGAAGAGCACCCAGTCATTTACCTCAGCAGGAAGTTGAAGTCCCATGAGGTAAATTACGCCACCGTTGAAAAGGAGTGTTTAGCGGTGAAGTGGGCTCTAGATTCCCTTCGGTACTACCTGCTAGGTAGGCACTTTGACATGGTTACGGATCACGCTCCGTTAAAGTGGATGGCTCAAAACAAGGAAACAAATAGAAGAGTGAATAGGTGGTTCCTGGCCCTCCAGGAATTCAACTTCACAGTAAAGCATCGGCCTGGCGTTCAAATGGGGAATGTGGATGCTTTGTCTCGAGTACATGAATGCCTGATTGCTGGTGTTCCAACCCCGAGGTTAAAACAAGAGGGGGGGGGGTATGTGACAGCAGGAAGGTAAAGTCACCTGGTTGCATCCAGGGGGGTAGATATATTTCGCCCAGATTCAGGCTTTACGCCGACTTATACAACTAGGTGGAGAGTTGTATAAGGCTAGTGGGCTCATGGATGACTCATACCTCTAGGGAGAGTGTGGGGCGTCGTGCAGACAGAGATGAGGAGACCAGCTGAACCTTGTCAGCTCATTTAGGCCTCTATAAGAACTCCCAGCTTCATTAGATGTTAGCTCATGCCTGGAACCAGACCTGTGTGGACTGTCTAGGGAGAGTGAACCCCTGTGCGGTGAGACAAAGCCTGTGTGGCTATTTGCTTGGACATTTAAAACCAGGGACTTAGGGACTAGGACAGCACTAGGCTGATCCCAGTTGTTAGTTAGGAAACCTGTATGTTTAGTCAGAGGTCAAGTTGACCAGGATTTATTTTGTTTATGTTTCTTTTGCTTTGCTGTGTTTTGTCACTGTAAATAGAAAATAAACCGCACCTTTTTGATTTTGAAAACCACAACCTCCGTTTGCTGGGCCTGTTTTTGTGTGGGGAGCCCATCTCGGGGGTCACACACACACCCGCTGCCGAGCTAACCCCCTCACACCCCATACACACGGTCTGACTTTTTGACAACAAACTTCAAAATTTCCAGGTTTTTAAAAATAATCTGACCGTGTGTGCGCTCCATCGGACAAACTTTTTCGGTTTTCATCGGACAAATGTTCGCTCTGCAAACGAACATACTTTTCGGCAACAAAAGTCCTACGGTGCAAAGTCCTGCCGTGTGTACAGAAATCCATCGGACTTTAGTCCAAAGTACAAACACGCATGCTCAGAACCAATGTTAACATCAACCAACAATAGCAGAAGTTGACCAAAGAGCAGAAAAACCACGTGATTGAAAGTTTGCTGAAAAAGTCCCGTTGTGTGTATGCATACCAAGTTCACGGCCAACGCCCTTCAAACAAAAATCCACGGAAAAGTTTGTTGGAAGTCCGATCGTGTGTATGGGGCTTCTGTTGTCAAAAAGTCTGACCGTGTGACCGCATTAAGTGTGAATGCTAGTTGACTGTGTGTGTTATTTTACGCATCTGTTCTTCTCTTGATATGGGCTTCTGCATGACCCTAAGGCCCCTTTCACACTGGGGCGGGCAGGAGCGGTGGCGGTATAGCAGCGCGATTTTCAGCGCTGCTATACCGTCGTTATTACCGCGGTTTGCGGGCGGTATTACCGTGCTGTCCCATTGATTTCAATGGGAGACCGCGGTAAAGGAGCGGTGAACACACCGCTCCTTTACCGCTGTAAAGAAGCGGCTAGCAGGACTTTTGGAGCGGTCCTGCTAGCGCACCGCTTCAGTGTGAAAGCCTTCGGGCTTTCACATTGAAGGCACAGGGCAGGATTTTTTCATGCGGTATAACAGCGCTATTATTAGCGCTAAACCGCATGAAAAACGCCCCAGTGTGAAAGGGGCCTTACTGTCTTCCCTTTTCTATATATGTGGCGGTTGGTTGGGCTAATTTTTTACCCCTATACAAACTAAAATTTACACCTTAAGGCTGGGTTCACACTGATACGACACGACATTCATCCGACTTTCATCCTACTTTGCTCTGCGACATCAGTCCTACATTAGTCCTACATTGGTCTTACAGCCATCCGACTTTCATGAACAGAATACTACTTTGATCCGACTTTGTGATAGTCTGACTTGTCCTTTGACCAATCAAAACAATCCCAGGGTGAGATAAATTCCTTCTACTGCTGCTGTAATCACATGTCGGATGTCAAATGTCGGATGGTTAGGACAAGGATCCTACTTTGATCTGACTTCAATGATATTCAATGGGCTGAAGTAGGATCAAAGTCGGACCAAAGTAGTACAGGGAGCATTTTCAAAGTCGGACCGACATGTGTCGGACCAGTTAAGATGGCTCTCATAGGGAAACATTGATTTTCACACGTCATGCGACATGAGCTCCTAATGTCGGAGCGTTTGTCGGACAAGTGTGAACCAGGCCTCAAAAAAGTGTATCTGCAGCAATCAGTGTTTGGATACACACGGGGCCTAATTTACTACGTTGTAAAGTACAACTATAAAAAAATAAAAAATAGTTGTTGTTCACAACTGATTCAATGATGTTTTTGGGCACTTGATCAGTAAATGAACACACGCATCATAGTAAAGTTTGCAGCCAATATTAGGCAATTGGCCAGAAAATGCTCATGAAGCATGAGCATTTGCTAATTTGCAAGCTATTTTTTTTTTTGGGCATTCATTTTTCATCAGATCAGAGAATTGCTATATCACATCTATGGATACACTCAGGATGACACAGAAAGGTCTAAGATAAGCCTATCATAAAGGATAAAAGGCCACTATGAAACCTCACTGCAAAATTCTGTCCATAGAATAGTAAAGGTCACATTGGTTTAGAAACGCTCTTGGATGCTAAAATATTAATTGGTGACATTTTCTAAAACGAGATCTTTTATCTTTAAAAAATGAATAAATGTACAGCTGACCTCTGGCAAATCTTTTGAAATCACCCAGAACATACATCCCTTTCTTCCACTTAAAAAGGTTAGGCTTTTTTTCTGGCTTTAATACTGACTACAGGGAATAAACAATCTTCTAGAAGAGCAGACAGACAATAACTCTAATACTTGAAGGGTAAGTCCACCTAACACTGATATTTTATTCTTTAGTAGATATTGGAAAGTTAACCCACCTGACAGCAGGAGTCTAGGGCTTCTCCATTCATCGGCTCAGGTACAATTTATGCCCAAATTTTTGGCTGAATTTGGACCTGAAACAGACCAAAAGACGCACAGGGCTCCTGTCCAATTCGCACCGGAGCCGCTGTGGAGATGTTTGAACCGGCTCCATAGAGAGCTGATGACCATATTCGCCAGCACACCAAGGATCGTACCAATTACGTCCAAAAGCTTTTAATTATTTTAAAACATCACAAAAGTAACGTTTCGGAGCCGCGTAGGATCCCTTCGTCAGACAAGGTCACTTGTCTGACGAAGGGGGGGTCCTACGCGGCTCCAAAACGTTACTTTTGTGATGCTTTAAAATAATTAAAACCTTTTGGACGTAATTGGTACGATCCTTGGTGTGCTGGCGAATATGGTCATTAGCTCTCTATGGAGCCGGTTCAAACATCTCCGCAGCGGAGATGGTCATTTGCTGATGTTTCCAGGACCCATCTGGTGATCGCTGCAGCACTCATTATTTTATATGAGCCGCTTGTCCAGGAACATGTGCGAGTGGAATATTGAGTATTCCATAGAGAGCTGGTCACAATCTCCCGCTATGCGAATTGGATGCGGAGAAACCCGCATCCAATTTGCAATAGTGTGAACCTAGCCTTAAAGTGGATGTAAACCCGAAATGTTTTATTTATTTTTTTGCTGTCACAATGTAGTGTATACGACTTCCTATAATTTGAGCCAGGTCTTGCCACAAAGAGTTAATCCAGCTCTGAGCAATCCTCTTTTATTGTTCAGTGAGATAAAACGGACAAACAGTTACCTTTGTCCATTCCGCCCCCTTGCTTTGAGTGACAGGTTATTTACATATCTCGTGCACTAGCTTTAGACAGGCTTTATTATTTAATTCCCACCCCCACGCCTTTTCTGAAGTCATGTGGTTACTTTTCTGGATTTTGACTGGATGTTAGTGATCATAGCAGAAGTTCAGTGTAAGGAATACACATGAGAAAATGCATGTTGACAAGGGGAGTGTAGAGGTGGGCGGGGAGTCTACTGACATCACGACTCCACCCACCAAGCTCCAGACAACAGATCCACCCACAGAATCTGCAGTTTTTCAGGTCTCATAACAGACAGAGGGGAGACATTTGACAGATAAGGATACATGCAGGAGGCATCTATATCCTTATAGATCAGCACTATGGCAGTAGATTAGAAAGGATGAGAGTGGGTTTACATCCACTTTAAGGACTTTATTGGCAAAATTTCTACGCTAGGTTCCAAGGTCCCATACTATGGGGAATCCAACAGGAGGTGCTGGAATGTGGAGCACCCAAAACTTCCAGGTGGTGAAAACTGAGTCAGAATCATGACAGGGAGATCTCATTGTCCAAAACATACACTATACAGTCCAAAATTTGTGGACACCCATCACACCTATATGAACTTGTAAGGGTCTTCAGGCAGCTGGTTGCTCCTAAGTTCAGCAGGTGGTGGAAACGTACTCAGCATCAGTATTAAGTGTCTTCTTTGCAGAGGACACTATAGCAACAAGGTCACACTAAGGGGAAATTATAATGGCTTTGGGTCAATTATTTTTATGTTTTTATTAAATAAACTTTTCAACTGTTGTTTTATATTCCTTGTTTTTTACTATATATATTCCAGCTGGGTGAGTTGCATGTTTCAGACTGTGTACATTAACTTTCAAGCTGCCTCCAAACACTGCCCTAAAGTGGTAGTAAACGGTTTAAAAAAAAAAGCTGGACCCTCTGTAGATTTAAGCCAACATGTGCCAGTAAGCACCACATACTAGCACAATATGTCAGACTTAACTAGAAAACGATTCCCTCCAGTGGCACACTGTCACCGCTGACAGGGATTCTATATTTCTTCTGGGTTCGCGTGCTGCAGCCATTTGAATGGCCGAGTCGCAATGACATTACAATCATGGCACAGCACCCTCAATGGACAGCATACTCGAGTGTACCGTCCATTGAGAGCAAATTGCACATGCGCTGGTGACATCACTGGCTGCTACACATTAGAATACCTCCTAAATGGAGCACGTTTAGGATTCTAAACATTCTAGATATTCACTGTATATACAGGTAAGGCTTATTATAGGCTTACCTACATAGTTGGTAAGGTTGAATAAAGACACCAGTCCATCCAGTTTAACCTGTGTGGGTGGGGGCGGGGGTGCGTTAGTGTAAAACTCTTTAATGAATTAAAAAATAAAAATCCATTATACTCATAAAGGAGATAAAACACAGGTGTTACAATGAGTAAGACACCACCAGAGCCATATCCATTGGATAGGGTGCAGCTAATGCATTTCGAGGGCCATGCCCTCTTTCTCAAAGCTTAGAGTAAGAAGGCATGGCCCTCGAAACGCGTTAGCTGTGCCCTATCCAATGGATATGCGCCTGGTGGTGTCTCACTCATTGGAACGACTGTGTTTTATCTCCTTTGTAAATATAACGGATATTTATTTTCTTAATTAATTAAAGAGTTTTACAGTAATAGGCTGGTGTGCCTTCTTCTTATTATGTTTGTGTTTTAGCATTGGGTTTTCCAAAAATGAAGAGAGCAGCAAGGCTTCAGTGCATACATTGGTGGTTCTAGCTGGTGGTAACCTACAGTGGTCCAGGGGGATTGTTCAAGGTGCAATATTTGTCCATTTGGGTTTCATGAAGATTGGACTACCAGGAAGATTGTCATACCTGTAGCGTGGACTTTGTGCACATTTATTTGTGGGTGGGTGTCTGTGTATTATGTCTCTACCACTTCCCATATCCCTGTACAGTGGAACCTCGGATTGCATGTAACGAGCGTTTCGCAATATGAGCACTGTATTTTGAAAAATCCTAACTCGGTTTGCGAGTGTTGTCTCGCAAAACAAGCAGGTTTTAGGCCAAAGCGGTGTGCAGTACCGCGTTTGGCCTGAGGTGGGGGGGCACTGGAGTCGAGCGGAGCCGAACGGCGCCGTTCAGAAATGCTCGGAAAGACTCAGAAATACTACGTTCCCGAGCCTTTCCGAGGTCAGCCGAGCTGTCCTCGGGCCTTTCCGGCTATTTCCAAGGCTCTCCGGCGCCCCCTGCCTCTGGCCGCATTGCATGCCATTGAAGTCAATGCGGAACTATTTTTTTTTTGTTTCCATTGACTTCAATGGGGAAACTCGCTTTGATATGCGAGTACTTTGGATTACGAGCATTCTCCTGGAACGGATTATGCTCGTGATCCAAGGTTCCACTGTATATTGCGTTCAATAAGATGCCCATCTAAGCCTTTTTTTAAATCAGAGACATTACCCGCTGAAACCACCAATTGTAGAAGGGAGTTCCACGTCTTTACCGCTCTAACAGTAAAAAAAACCTTACACAGTTTAAGGTTGAACCACTTCTACTCCAAATTCATTGAGTGGCTACATGTCTTCTTGAGTGACCTGAGGCTGAATAGTTTACTCTCTACGCTGAAATCACCATTAGGATATTTTTATATCACCATCATTTCTCCCTCTTGTACCTGTACTGTAGGTACAAGATAAAAAACACTTTAAACCCAATAATCCAGCCATAAAATGTATCACTAATTTGTCAATTGAAATAGCAATCTCTCTATTGCTGCACTAAAATACACACATATTGTATCATTGTTTTACAAATAAACATTTAATTCATGACAAAGGAATCCCAGAGTACTATGGGTTAGCAAGGCAGAGGAAGCTTGCTCTGAGATTGTCTTTCTCTGATTAAAAACCTGGTATTGTGCTATCAGGGAGGAGTCACTGCTGTGATGGCTCTTTGAGTTTTATAAACAACTACTTTTTTTCCAATAAAGGTGAAGGCCACACAAACTGCTTAAAGAAGAATGCAGGTCCACCTGCTGGCTTGATATAAAATAATATAAAATAATCATATCCAAGATTTTAGAATTACCTTGATTAAGAAAAACTAAACACTACTATATTCTATTTTTTCTATCCTTTCTTTAACAAATAAAGAAATAATGTACAAACCACTATACATTTTTCATTGAATACAATAAACTCTTTTCGTTTTTATTAATCAGTTTGATGAAAGGTAAACAAAAAAAATAGGTAATATTTTGAAGTAATAGCTATGGGTGTGGTTGGATATACAATGGTCTATCTGTCTCAGTGCCTTGCTAATAGCAAAGCTCCACATACTACTACATATAGATAGCACAACAAAGATCTGATTTGCTTGGTTCCATACATTACAAATGTAGAGCCTCTCCTGCACAGCAGACCTGCTGACACTTACAATAGCATGTAGATGATATAAATTGCTGCTGCAAGACAGGACAACTCACTACTCACCTGTTGGTTCTGAAAATACAACATACATTTTTTGCTATAAGAAAAAGTACACTAGTACCTTTATATTGTTTCCAGCAGTTACTGCAGTCTGTATTGGTTTTCATAACAACCAATAGGTCCACTTTAATTGCAATAGCATGTTGGCACCATCACATTTCTTACCTTTGATAATGTATCTTTTAAGGAATCACTTTTCCTGTTAAAATCCTCTTTTTGATTAAGCATATGTAATACTAGGATATCTCTGTAAAATAAACACAGATCCTGCTTTAGACAGTGATAGGTAAAATCCACAATATAAAATCCCAAAACATTCTGCAACGATCACACATCTAAGTCCAAGGGGTCTATATAAATCCCTTTCATGACTAAGCCTATTTCTGACATTTGGTGTTTACAAGTTAAAATGCGTATTTTTTGCTAGAAAATTACTTAGAACCCCCAAATATTATATATATATATATATATATATATATATATATATATATATATATATTTAGCAGAGAATCTAGAGAATAAAATGGTGATTGTTGCAATATTTTATGTCACACGGTATTTGTGCAGCAGTGTTTTAAACGCAACTTTTTGGGAAAAATGTACCGTACTTTCATGAATTAAAAAAAAATGAAAAAGTAAAGTTAGCCCAATTTTTTGGTATAATGTGAAAGATGATGTTACGCCGAGTAAATAGATACCAAACATGTTATGCTTTATAATTGCACGCACTCGTGGAATGGCGACACACTACGGTACCTAAAAATCTCCATAGGCGACGCTTTTTTTTACGGTTACCAGGTTAGAGTTACAGAGGAGGTCTAGTGCTAGAATTATTGCACTCGCTCTGATGATTGCGGCGATACCTCACATTTGAACACCGTTTACATATGCGGGCGCGACTTCCGTATGCGTTTTCTTTGCTGCGCAAGCTCGCGGGGAGGGGGGCACTTTAAAAAAAAAAATTCTTATTTCTTTTATTTATTTTTATAATATTAAATTGTGTTTTTTTTTTAATATATTTTTGATCACATTTATTGCTGTCACAAGGAATGTCCCTTGTGACAGTAATAGGTGGTGACAGGTACTCTTTATGGAGGGATCAGGGGTGTAAAAGACCAACAATCCCTCCTTTGCACTTCAAAGTATTCAGATCGCTGAAAACGGCTATTCTGAATACCGTGTATTTTTTTAAATCCGGCGCCATTGGCAGCCGAGTAACCCGGAAGTGACGTCATGACGTTGCTTCCGTGGTTACATTGCGGAGACTGAATCAAAGCCATGTACGGCTTCGTTCCATTCTGGGGCTAGGCACTGGAGGCGGCGGATCGTAGATCGGGTCTCCCAGTGGGACGGGAGGCCCGGTCAGAGCGGCGAGAGGGGGGATGTCCCCTCCCGCTCCTCCGGTATAACAACCGATCGGCTTTTAGCCGCATTGGTTGTTATGCCTGGTTAGCCAATCGCCGGCTCTAAACAACGGTACCGGGATGATGCTTGCAGCTACGGGCATCATCACGGTATAACCCCCAAAAGCCGAGGCCGCATATATGCATACGCTCGGCGGGAAAGCGTTATAAAACATTTGTTGCAGGAATGTCAGCAACATTCACTCAAGCTGAACGACATTTCACCATATGCTTTGTAATAGATTAATTCAGCCCTCAAATTTTCCGCTCGCCTACTCTCATTTTGCGAGTGGAAAATGATTGCTGGCGAGTGTGGGGCTGCCTCGGAGGGAGGGCCTGTATCATCAGCTCCATCTACTGGCTGAAACGCAGTATAGTTTTATGACATACCTCAATGATAAAATATACTGCAATTTGACAATACAGGAATTAATCTATTAGAAAAAAAGGAAAATTTCCTTCAGCTTGCAGAAACGCGTCTGACATTTGACCAACAACATTTTATAAATAGACCCCCAAGTTTCAGGCTCAGTACAGTTAAATAATTAAAGTCAAATCCAAAATCGAAGTTCAGGAAAACCGAACAAAACCAGTTTAGACCAACGTAATATTCTTCCACTACTTAAAGAACCTCTATATCATAAAAAAAGAATATGCTTATAACTGTATGCAGTGAATACATGAGATAATGGTATTCAGTAAATTATTTCCTTGTTCAATTTCATGTGCCTTTTTTTATACTTCTGTACATTTGCATAGCCAAGTTTTCCATTAATATTTAATTTAAACCATGTCAATTTACCAAAATGTAAACCAAAAATAAATAGGTAAACCAAGATTTAGCCCTGGTTCACACTGGTGCATTTTGACATGCGATTTGGCACGCCAAATCGCATGTCAAAACGCCGGTATTTGCCGCAAATTGCGGGCAATGGAACCGTCCTAATCGGTGCGACGCCGCATCTGCGGCGCTGCACCGATTTCAAAAAGTAGTTTCTGTACTACTTTTTGCGATTTCGGGCCGCGATTTACATTGACATCTATGCAGAAACCTGCACAGATGTCCCTGTAATCGCGGCCGAAATCGGGACTGACAGGCAGGAGTGAAATCGTGCGAGTTCAGCTGAACTCGCACGGCTTCACTCCCGCAGCCCCAGTGTGAACCTGGACTTAAACTATGTGAACAAAATGTGTGTGCAGCTGCACACAACAAATCATATTTTCCTATTTTTCAAATGAAGCAAGAAATCTTTTCAGTTACTATTTGTAACTTGCGATATTCTTTTAACTTTTTCTTAAATTTTTATTTTTTATACTGGACCAAGAGTAGGGGTGTCACACAAAAGGTGGCTGTAAAATCTGCCAAGAAGATTGGGGTTCAAATTTTGGACTGTTTATTGTCCTTGTACACACTCACATTTTGTTGGACAAATCCACAGATTGTTTTTTCTGAAGGTCTAGTTTATTGGTTAGTCTTCCATGTGAAGCTTGAAGGAGTAAGATCTGATTTCTTACTGAAGTTACATTCTGTAGAGCACAAAAAACATGTATTTCTGTTGGCAGGCATTTTTAGTATAACATTTTAAAATAGAATATTCAAAGTCATCCAATTTTCTGATTAAAAGGCTAAACTTTAAAAAATAATAAATGTACATTTTTTTGCAGGTAAAAAAATGTGCATTTATTTTATATATATTTTTTTTATCTTAGGAGCCTATAAAGCATTGCACTCACAATCAACAGATCACGGGTGCAATGTCAGCCTCCTGCAGACTGTCAGTACCCTGTCTGCCCCTACCTCTAATACACAGTTACTGAAGTTACTGAAGTCCAGGAAAATCAATGAACTACAAGAGCGCTCATCAGAGCCTTCACAGTTTATTAAGAACTACAAGCCATCTTGCCAGATGGTACTTGCAGTCCATTCATTCACAGAACTCTTTATTTGAATTGTAACAGCGGGTGCAGAGAGAAGATCCCCCTGCCTGCTGTCACAATTGCACAATGGGGGATTGGGTCAGGGTGCCAGCAGGTGCTTTAGTAACATGTTAACCTTGAATATGGGTGTAACATGTGACTTGTTACTAAAGGTGAACTTATCCTTTAGCCTGGGTTCACACTCATGCAAAGTTACAGTGGGTTTGATGCGTTTAGGAACACACAGATTCGCAGGTCATGTAAAAAGCATAGTATTCCGTGGCTTTGGTTCACATCTATGCGTTGCGAATTTGGTGCGAGAAAGAAAAAGGGTAACTTGCTTGTTGACTGCGGGTGAGCCGGCGTGCAAGTGACAGTGCGGGTGGCGCGGTGGATGAGCCGCCGAGCTGCCTGTCCGCTCGGCGCTCACACTGACTGTGCGAGCGGACGCAGCTGGGCGGCTCAGCCGGCGGGTGTGAGAGCGGACGAGAAGCTGCCAGCTGGGAGGCTCGGTGGGTGGCCTGGCCAATCAGTGGGTGGCGGAGCAGAGAGATGACATCATCTCTCACCGGCCAGCGCCCGCCCTGCATGATCCCGGCAGTTCCGCCCTCACTCACAGTACTACATGACTGCACTAGTGAGCCCACGAGTATAAAACTAAAGACATTTCTGCCTTCCCTATTGGTCCGCCCGCCTGTCCATCTAGCCAAGCCCCGCCCCGATAACATAATTTGCTGTCCGAGACTGTGCAGGCAGCAGAGAGATTACATCATCTCTCTGCTGCCTGACTCCGGGACACAGGAAGTGACAATCCCCATTCCCCACCTAAGCAGGAAAGTGACAATCTGCAAGGTGTGGCAGGTGACGTGGCAAGTGGACAATTCGCAATGTGTGGCAAGTGGACAATCTGCAACGTGTGGCAGGTGACGTGGCAAGTGACAATCCACAACTTGTGGCAAGTGGACAATCCGCAACGTGTGGCAGGTGACGTGGCAATTGACAATCCGCAACTTGTAGCAGGCGACGGTGGCAAGTGACACACTCGGGGCTCCCACTGATTCTGCATTATAGTGAGTTTAACGATTTCATTTATATAACAATATAATAATAGAAATAATGCGCTTCAATCATCCTGACGCCATAACAACCATGGTGCCGTGAAAAAAGAAGCGTTAACACCAGCCATTTCCCAAATAAATTGCCCGCAAAAAATCTTATTTTCTGGCAGTGCCCCTCCCAAGACTAGACTCTGGATCCGCCCCTGTCTGGATTAGGCTTGCCCACTGCCAGCCCGTATTTTGGAGCAGATTACTGGACATGCTGGCCCGCAGCCAGCCCTGACCTTGGACAGTCTCATGGGCTTTCTCCTGCCTCCGGAGTCTCAGGTCCTGCCAGACCAGCCTCCAGACTACAGTTCCTCCTTTTCTCTCTTTACTCAGTCCCCATGTGGCCAAGAACTACAGCATTGTGTACTAAGACCTGGGGACAACCAAGTAACAGTGGGTCTGCTTGCCTTAAAGGAATGGGGGCTGCTATAGGCAGAAGAAACACTTGTTAACTACTATAGTTCCTGACCTAAGCATCAGGTAAAGCAATGCACCAATATTTTACTTACATAAGACCATAATACATTAAAAGTCCCTCATCATCTCCCACTTACCTCTTTCTCACTAATAACTTTCTCCTCCACATCAAACAGTACTGATCTCCGCTGGCTTAAGTATACCTTCTTTTCTGCATTTCTGGCATCCTGGGCCTCAGTCTTCTTTTGTGTTTCTAAAATCTGAGTAGCAGAAAAGGCTCAGTACAGATAATGAGCATGCCCCATACATTTTATTCCCTTTTTTTGGTTTTCTCTTAAAAAAATAAAAAGACATATATAGCTAGCTATAACTTGTAGCAGATAAAGTTATCTCATGGCAAATAAAAAAATGGAATAAAAAAAAAATAATAATTCATTTTGAACATTAGTCAATTGAAAAAAAAAAAAAAGCACAATGTCAGCTCTGGGCAAGGAGAAAAGTGTTCTATAAATGACACATCTGTGAAATTAGATATAGAAGGGCAGCATGTAGGAATGATTTATAAGTCCGCAGATGATATAAAAGTTGCTTGATATGACAGGTCCTCTTTAAGAAGCCTGTGTGTCTCAACAGGGTTATGTTTGTATCAGATCTGTTTTTGTATTCCTATACAAGTCTATGGGAGGTCAGCTGCAGGTCAAATGCACCAGTCAATGAATTCTGAATAATCTTAGAAGCACCTCACCTTTGACACAAGCTCAAACCCTGTTGACACAGACCCTTAAAGCATAACTCCGGGTACACTAATTGTACTAATTGTACTGATTATACTAATCCCAGCATGCAAACAAATAGCATTACAATATGTAGAATAAAGCCATTATGTTGGGAATATATAACTGCTATAACCCAGGTAAGTTCTTTTACAAAGGTTTTTATTAACAGCAAGACATACAGAGCCAACCGATTGAGACAGACATTATCCAGAGTGAACAACATAACTTGGAGAATATGTCCAAAATACAGTAGGATACTGTAAATTAAAGTTACAATAAGTAAAATATGAAATAATTAAACCGATCTAATTTATAAATACGAAGCTCAAATGTTTCTGAAAGGTAGAACGCGGTTATTGGCAATAACAAAAGAAGAAAAGCTAAGGAGGCCAAACCTCCAAACTGTGGAGAAGGCCTCTGATCTAGACGTGTTCTTGGTCATTGAACCGAAGGAATGTCAGTCGACTAAGGTATACATAAATATATAGGATGAAGAATACCTCCCAGAATAGGTAGGAGTGGGTTATAGATACGGGGAGAAAAAGAGGGGAAAGTGGGAAAAGTTAAAATGGGAAGAGAAAAGGAAAGTGCACGTGAAATGCACGTGAAAAATGTCATAACTTCAGTAAGATATGGTCAAAGCGCAAAGGATGGGCATAGGATATCCAGGGATGCCAAACACACAAAAACTGGTCATGGGAAACAGACAGTATAGATGGTAATTTCTCATTGACCATAACATTGTTCATGCGATGTTTAACTGCTTCGAAGTTGAGAGCAGGAGCTTTCCGGGCCCTTGCTATAGTAAGCCTTATTGCAAGAAAGAGGTGCATTGCGAGTTTGCAATCTGGCCGTAAAAAGGTCTCGATAGGATTAAAAAGGAGAGCTTCACATGGGTTTCTCTTTACATCTGAGTGAAATTATTTTCGCAATAATGCCTAAACCCGGATCCAAAGTCTAGTTTAAATAGGGCAATACCACCAGATGTGGGTCATTGTCCCTGGCTGGGTACACCTGTGGAAGCAAGTCAACGGATATTAGGGATTAATACGAGCCAGCCGAGCTGGAGTATAGTACCAGCAGTATATGACCTTATAAGCATTTTCCAAAAAGGTGTCAATTCTGTAACACTAGAAAGCAGCCTGCAGCATAATCTGCCAGTCATCCGGTGCCACTGCTAATTCGTGCTCCCAATGTTGCTGGAAAGAGCACAGTGGTGGTTTCCTAGAGGAAACAATTGATGAGTATATCAAAGAAATTATGGCCGTGGAATGTGGACGCGACTTGTTTTATAAAGCCGTGTCGGTGTTGAATGAGGCCTAAAAATCTGCTAGATAAAATGACGGAGCTGTAGGTAGCGGAAATGTTCTTGCAGCGGCATTTCGTGCGACAAGAGAAGCATGTAGAACGTCATGATCCTAGCTGGGGTCAGCAGAGAGTGCACATCCGAGAACCCATTTTCCGTCCACCAATTGAACTGGCCTGGGCTGTTCACACCGCTGGGAAATAGTGGGCAGCTCAATAGATGTAAAAGAGGTAGATGAAGTGAGATCAAGCCTGCTGAGTACTTAATAGAGTCCCAAAGGCGAATGTATGGGATAAAAGAGGGACTTATGCCTGTTGAGCGAGAAGTAGGAGGGAGTCATGGTAAAAAAGACAGGGAAGTCGGATGTGAGTCTACCACATCAATAGTGGCCCATAAGTGTAAATGGTAAGTCTCATGTAAGTGAGAGATAGGAGCGAGATTAGCTGTGACATAATAAGCTTGATGATTGGGAACTAAGAGGACTCCGTTGATCCTACGAATGGACAAAATTAGTTTGTTTACTGTAGGCCAGGAAGAACCCCAAATGAAACTTAACATTTTCCATTGGTGGATTCAAAGTATATGGGGAGGCAAAGGCACCGGTAGGACCCAGAAAGCATACAACAGTTTAGGTAGGTACGTCATCCTAACCGCAGTAATTCTGCCAAACCATGACAGCAGTAGATGGTTCCAAGACAGCAATCGGTCTAACAGTGCTTGGAATAAAGGGGGGAAACTAGCTTGGTATAGGCCCTCATAAATTGGGGATAACTAGCTCCCTAGGTACTAACCTGGGTACGCTCATTGTGCCTGGAGTTAGGCATTAAGCATATTCATAATGGATTGTAATAAAATCAGATTCAATGTATTTCTAGAAATAATATGCAGCTATACATAAAACAAGCACAATCACAATGACCAAACTGCAGATTGAGCGATTTTAGTTTGACAATGCACACCTGAGATTCTAGGTTTTCCTTTTCTGCAGTAAATAGTTTTTTTTCAGTGACCATATCCTCAGCTAGATCTTCAGTCTTGTGCTGGTACTCAATGACAGCTTCTTCAGCCTCCTTTCGCTTGCCATGAGTCTGGTTCACTCGGATGCTTTGATGGGCCTTGTCTGCCATCTGCTGGTTAAGCAGATCAACTGCTTTTTGATGTTCATTCCACAGTGTTCTTCCTTGAATTCTATAACAGACACAATTACAGTACCATGCAGTGCTCACAGCCTAATAAGACAACATGTCATAATCAACTATGATCAACAAGTCGTGGTTGTTATAAAAAACTGTATTAATTGTAGGTAGGTGCATTTTAAAACTGTTAAAGTGGTAGTAAACTCTGCTTTTTTACTATTACCTACTGGTAAGCTTATAATAAAGCTTATCTTTATTATACTGGAGCAAAAGAAGCCACTGTATGGTTCCCAAAAGAACTGATAGGTATAGTCACTGCCCAGTAAATCAGCCCTGGGATTCTTTCTTGCTCTATAACAGGAATGTCCAAAGTCCAGCCCGCGTTTTAATGTGGCCCCTGGTAATTTGGATATATATCTTTTGTGGCCCCCAGGGCCACAAAATATATACACTGTATCGGCGCTGCCTCGGAGGGGGCGGGACGAGCATCGTCAGATTACATACAGGAGAATCTCCTGTTTACTCGGCTGCATCTGAATTAGGGAGCTTGAGTTAAGTGCTTATGGTACAAACATAAATTAATTGCTTATAGAAAGTTAGTTCAAAAAGTCCATGAATTGAAACCAGTGAAGAGATGTAAATTAATGGTATAAACCCCCAAAAAATTATAGAAATAGAGAGTCCAAATGTATAGACCAGGGAAGCCGTGGAACATCCACTGGGGTATAGATGAGATGTTGGGAAGATGAGACCCAAAGTGAACACCACAAACACTTGTGCTCCACCACCACCTGAATTGACTGCTTACCAGAGGCAAGTATGTTATGGGCCTGTCAGATATCCAAATCTGCAACACTCCGGTAGGTATGGGTGACTCCGGATCTCAATAGAGGTGTACACGATCGACCAATTCTCAGAGGAACCACCAGGCATGCCGCAAAATGTAAAAACACTCAATAGTGTGATACAGTAAAGCGTGATGTTTATTTTAAAAAGTAAAATCTCACTTACAACAAGAATGATAAAACCATGTCCAAATGTAAAAGTCGTCTGGCATGCAGACGCCCGTCCACTAGCGATGACATCAGCGCGTCAACCTCCCGACGTACATTTAGTCTCAGATAGACGTCGTCATTGGGGAATGATGACGTCTATCTGAGACGATACGTACATTTGTGGTGTTCACTTTGGGTCTCATCCTCCCAACATCTCATCAATACCCCAGTGGATGTTCCACGGCTTCCCTGGTCTATACATTTGGACTCTCTATCTCTATCATTTTTGGGGGTTTATACCATTAATTTACATCTTTTCACTGGTTTCAATTCATGGACTTTTTGAACTAACTTTCTATAAGCAATTAATTTATGTTTATACCATAAGCACTTAACTCAAGTTTGACGGGTTGGTTACTATCATTAGTACTCCACTTTTTTAGCGCAGCTTTCACATTTTTTATTGTTATTTTCTGTGCTATCTCACGGCAAAGCTGCTGCTGTTGTTTTTTGTTCAGATTATTATTTTAGTCAGCGTGTTATTTTTTCGAATTTTCACTGAATTAGGGAGTCCTGTCTGACTTTGTATTAAAGAGGCCACCTTGTAAACAGAAGATTCTCCTGTATGTAATCTGTTGGCGCTCGTCCTGTCCCCTCCGAGGCTGCAGATGGGCATCGATCAGGCTGCACTGATGGCAATGGTGAGGCTGCATTCAGAGGCTGCATTCATGGCACATGTAAGGCTGCATTAATGGACACTGACCCTTATTTTACTTCCCAGTTCTTTATTTATTTAAAATATTTATTTTCCTGAAATTTCCCTCAAAGTGACGGTGCATGTTATACGCCGATGTGCGTGTTATACGCTGATAAATATGGTATATCCAAATAACACGCCCAAGCTCAATCTTAGGCCTGAGCAGCGCTGTGGGATTCGTTGGGGCCACAAAATATATCTATCGCCACAAAGGCAAGAGAATTATTGTTGGGCAGTCTATTAGTGCTCGGATGAACACACTCAAGCCTCATACACACGACCGGTTTTCCCGTCGGAAAAACTGCGATGAGAGCTTTTGGCCGGGAATTCCGACCGTGTGCATGCTCCATTGCAGTTTTTCCGACGGGAAAACTGCCGAGAAAAAAAAGAGAGCAGGATCTCTTTTTTCCCATCAGGAAAAAATCCTAACAGGAAAACCGTTCGTCTGTATGCTTTTCCGACGGGAAAAAAATGCGCATGCTCGGAAACAATTCAACGCATGCTCGGAAGCATAGAACTTTCTTTTGTTGGCTCGTCGTAGTCTTTTACATCACCGCATTCTTGGCAGTCAAAAGTTCTTTGTGTGACCGTGTGTATGCAAGGCAGGCTTGAGAGGAATTCCGTCGGGAAAACCATTGTTTTTTTATCCGACGGGAAAACCGCTCGTGTGTACGAGGCATCAGACCGAATTTTATTGGTTCAAAGAATGTCAGGCAAAATGTTCGGCCCTCACGCATTTTCACTTCATCAAATCTGGCCCTCTTTGAAAAAAGTTTGGACACCCCAAGAATGTTTTAAAATACACAAATGTGTCAGACTATATTGCATACTAGTTTTAGTTTTTATCTTGCCATTCCTGAATGCAGAAAAAAATAGAAGGCTATATTACCCAAGAGAAGAATTCAGTTCCTCAAAATCCAGTTGTTTCTTCTGAGTGTTTTCCAGTTCCAAGGTTATTCTTCTCAGTTCATTCTGTAACCCCAGCATCTCCGAGGAGACACACTCACGAGCACTTGTCACCGCAGCTAAGTATAATGACAAATAATTCAACACACAGTGCTGGGTCTATTGATTTAAGGCCAACCCAAACTTTTTTTTTTTTTTTGATAGGGTTAGGCTTCATGTACACTGCTGCTGGTAAACGTACGTTTAGGAGCAGTTGGGCGTTTTTTCAGCTTCCCCTAAACTCTCCTCTATGTTATCTTTTTAGGAGATGTACACAGGGTCATTTATAGTAGTTTCTAGGCAGTTGAGTTTAGAAGCATTTTTTGGAAAGCAAAAAAAATGCGTTCAGGGCGGATTTTCAGAGGCATTTGAAACGACTTCTACGCATGTAAACAGGCATTTTAATGGAGAAACATTTTGGACTATTTTCAATGTAAAAAACACTTCTAAACACAAACACGGCTAAACGCAGCATGTAAACGTGGCACAACGGACGTTTTTAAATGTCGGTAACTTTCTGTCAAGTTAAATCGTTCAGAAGAGGTTTTAAAACATCCTGTGTACATTAAGCCTTATGCCCTGTACACACGATCGGATTTCCCGAAGAGAAAACTGCCATTTTTTAGATTGGTCGGGAAAACCGGTCGTGTGTAGGCTCCATAGCAGTTTTCCCGACGAGAAAACTGCCCGCAAAAAATTTAGAAACTGCTCTATTTTTTCCCGTCGTGTTTCCCATCAGTCTTTTTCTCGTCGTGAAAACCATTTGTGTGTATGCTTTTCTGCGGGGATGAAGTATAAAGTATGAGACGGGAGCGCTCGTTCTGGTAAAACTAGCGTTCGTAATGGAGATAGCACATTCATCACGCTGTAACGGACTAAAAAGCACAAGCACAAGGCTGAATCGTCTCTCACCAAACTTTTACTAACACGAGGATCAGCAAAAGTAGCCCAAAGGGTGGCGCCATTTGAATGGAACTTCCCCTTTATAGTGCCGTCGTACGTGTTGTACGTCACCGCGCTTTGATCTAGCGTTTTTTTTGCCTGAACGTGTGTATGCAAGGTAGGCTTGAGAGGAATCACGTCGGGAAAACGTCAGTTTTTGGCATGTCAGGAAAACCGGTCGTGTGTATGAGGCATTAGAGTTACATAAAGTTAGAAATTTTATCAAGTTTCATTGCCATCCAAGTCCTCAGTTCCTGTCATGTGAACAGAATGCTACAGTGACAGGAAATAATGAGAAATCTCTCTAAAATAGACACAGAGAACATGTAGAGAAGGATTAAAAAAAAAAAAAATTGGTCAGGTTTTTATTATTCTTGAGGTCTTCCTGTCCTAGTTGTACTACTCACCCTGATTTCTTCAAAAAGTATATAATTCTGAGGTTCAAGGGCCAGATAAAGGCCAGCAAAGGACTGCAGTTTGTAGACCACTGATCTACGTATATCTTTAGTTACCATTGGAGGGATCCCCAGCAGGAGGAAGGATGCACTAATTTCCCTATATAGATCTTTAGTTATCACTAGAGGGATCACCAGTAGAAGGAATAAGGTCCTGATTCCTCTATACCACAGGTGTCAAACACAAGGCCCGCGGGCCGAATCGGGCCCTCCAGGCCATTTCATGTGGCCCTCGCTCCTCCTCCAGACCCTTACTTTCTGTTTTCAAGCAATGCATCCAGCTTCTTCCCAGCAGCAGCATAAGGAAAGGGGGTGCACTGTGATGTAAAGGAGAGTGGGGGACTCAACTTCTGATGGTGGGGTGGCTCTTGAAAACCTGATGTAAGGGGAGGGGATGCGCTGAACATCTAATCTTACAGATACAACCTGCCCTTTTGAGGGCAATCATAATGCTGATGCGGCCCACGATGAAATTGAGTTTGACACCCCTGCTCTATACTGTATAGATCTTTCACTATAACTAGAGTGGTCACCAGCAGAAGGAAGGAGCTCCTGATTCTTCCATACAGATCTTTAGTAATCTCTAGAGGGGTTAACAGCAGGAGGCCCAGATTCCTCTATATAGATATTTTGTTATCATTAGAGGGATCACCAGCAGGAGGAAGGAGCTTGTATTTTCTTAAAGTGTTCTAAAGGCTCACTTCTTTTTTTACCTTAAAGCGGAGTTCCACCCAAAAATGGAACTTTCGCATTAATGGACCCTCTGACATGCCACATTTGGGATGTAATTTTTTTGGGGGGGAACGGAAACCCTCTTTTTAGAGGGTTCCAGCTCCCACTTCCTCCTGGGGCTCCACGGCGGCGGAAGGAGGTTCACCTCTCCCCCTTCCCTCTCGGCAATCATCTGGGACACGTCACAGGTCCCAGATGATTGCCCGGCTAATCACGGCACACAGCGCCGCTTGCGCATGCGCAGTGCGTGCCCGGCTGTGAAGCCACAGCCGGGCGCCCACAGTCACGATGCCGACACCACAGAGAGGAGGGGGAGACGAGCAGGGCTTCGTACGCCCGCATCGCTGGAACCTGGGACAAACCCTGTAGCTGCTGACTTTTAATAAGGACACTTACCTGTCCAGGGTGCCCGCGATGTTGGCCCTCCCGAGGCCGACCTGTCCATCAGATCAGGTGCAGGCACCGCCATTCTAACTAAGGGAAATGGGAAGTGGAGCCTTGCGGCTTCACTCCCGGTTTCTTACGGCGCTTTGTAAATGTCCAGCTTGTCTTCTGGGACACACTCAGGTCCCAGAAGACAGCAGGGGGGCTTCCGCACAAGAGGACATGACGTCCTGCGCCGCGGCCTGGCTGAAACGGAAATACACTTAGTACTTCAGAAAAGGTGAGTTCGGAAAAAATTAAATAGTTAGCCAAAAACGAGTGGTGGAGGGGTCGTCTTTCCTTTAAGACAAAGTTCTAAAAGTGGGTGGAACTCCACTTTAAGGAAACAAGGAAAAGGGGGGAAAACTTTAAATACTTTGAGTGTTCAGGTTCAGGGGGGTAGTATTTTTAATATGATCAAGAACATGGGAACATAACCTTAAACTAGGAGGAGAAAAGTTCAAAACTAACCTTGAAAAGTATTATTTTACCAATAGAATAGTATATGTCTGGGGGGAAAAAACAAGAAAAACAGGCAGATTCAATGGACCACTTGGTCTTTTTCTGCCATCAAATTTCTATATTTCAGTGTTTTTTGTCCTGATGTCACAGGGACAGGAAATGATTTCAAATGGTCTTGGGGTCACCAATAAAAACCTAAAAGTTTTACTAACCTTTCCTAACTCTATCCAAAAGCATACAACATGACTATTATTGATAAAACATTACCTTCTATCTCCTTTGATATAATTCCGGGAAGATGCGTGACTTTGTACCGAAGTTTGCTGTTTTCAATTGTCTCCGCTTCCAGAAGCTCACGTGTTGCCCTTCTACTGTCCTCCTAAAGTTTTGGGGGAAATGTAATATGAAATGCAACGAAAAACATTTTGTCATGTATCTCATGGGATTTGAAACGGGCATCAAAGAATATCTATAGCTTGAAATAGACACGAAAGCATGTGTGAAAGGGCTACACATCCCGAAATGGATATGGAGAACAGATATTTTTCCCGTGGAATTTTTTTTAGCAGCAATCAATATAGAACAAGGTATTTTAAATAAAAAATATATTTTATTCAATGGTTTGGGCTTTAAAAATCAATTGTACAATTATTTAGATTTTTGTGAGCTCCGGTATGTATGAGGGCCAAATGCATGTATACAAGGATAAACAATGTGGTACACGTACTGGGACAGTGCTGGGGTGGCGTCCTCCCCCCCGCCCATAGGCGGGTCCTATCCACAGACAGAGACTCCTCTCAGGACGTCACACTTATATGGAGGCAGACAATTACGGACTGGTGGGCGGGTGTCCCAGGAGCTTTGCCCGTGGGAGAATTGGAGAGACACAGAGGAGTCAGGATTTTATATCTTCGGTTTGGGCCCATCCATGTAATCAAGAGAGTAAATATGTAATAAAGTTTGCTTTTCTCCCAGTTACTCTTTTTCTATACGAAGATAAATTACTACTAATAAGGAACTATTATAAATAATTGCACTTATTGACCTATTGATAACTGTTAGGAGATATTTTGCAACATGTTATGTAACTAATGTACTTATCTATCTATATTCTTCAGAATGTAAGAACCCCCCCCCCCCCCCCTGAGGAAGACCTGCAACTAGGTCGAAATGCATCGGGATATCCCCTCTGTTCTGTACATGTATATACTGTATATGTATCATTTTTCTTTTTCATTGTACTATACGTGTACCACATTGTTTATCCTTGTATACATGCATTTGGCCCTCATACATACCGGAGCTCACAAAAATCAAAATAATTGTACAATTGACTTTTAAAGCCCAAACCATTGAATAAAATATATTTTTTATTTAAAATACCTTGTTCTATATTGATTGCTGCTAAAAAATCCCACGGGAAAAATATCTGTTCTTCTCAAGGAATATCTATAACCCAAAAAGGAGAACTATGGAAGAGCAGCATTGCCCTCCTAAAACAAAATGTATGCTGGGACTACAGAACACCTCCTCCTCTGCAGGGTTGAAAACCTTGCTGACAGATGCAGTAGAGGCAGAGTGCACAGGATGTAAAGCGCATTGGACTTGTGGCAGGATTGACAGGTAGGCAGAGTAGGGGGGAGTAAACTCAGCAGAAACATATCTCTGAGCTGTAAGTGGCAGGTCTTGTTGCATTCCAGTTTTAGATCATGTATCCCGAAGCCACATGACTCAAATGACATGACCTGGAACCAAAACACTGCACAACCTGCAATATTTTTTATGCTTGGCGCTCGCAGTCCACCCCGGTGTGTTAGAAAAGCGAATGGTTGGACGCTGTGATTGGATGCCAATCAGGAGGAAAGGACGAGAGGAGAGGAGAGGAGGAGACGCATGGAGGACACTGCTCGTCGCCGTCATCCACTGCCCCACAGAGACAGGGTAAGTGCCGGGCAGACGGCGAGCGGGCGGGGGGGGCATCACAGTGGCGGCATTCAATGGCACAGTGGCAGCATTTGATGGGCACAGTGGTGGCATTAGATGATCAGCAGAGGGCCAATCAACACTGTCCAGACAGAGGGTCAGGGGTCTTGCAACCTCATAGGACAGTCAGAGGAGAATGAAAATTCCTCCTACAAGCATTAACCAAACACTGATAGAAGTCACAAGACTGCTATATGCTGATGACGAGAAAAGGTATCTTGCAGTTTATATTTACTAAAATAATTGCATTTCCATGTTCTGTGTACTGTGGGAGACCCAATATAGTGAATGCAGGGTCCTGGGTTTAGTATCACTTTGATTCAAAGTATATCTGCACCTACAGTTTTCTCTTAGTCCTCCTGCAAAGTCCCACCAATACCTGTTAATAATGTCAGTGAGGTCCACCCCTAAAGCATCATCCCATAATGGTGTGGCAACAATGCTTCACTACTCATGAATTCAGAGCAGACTTGTTACTCTCATGTAGGCTGTGCCTGCTTACACTACAGTAGGATGAAAAGATCTTGCAGGGGGTGTGGCTATCAGCATTGTCACTGCTCATTCACTAGCCTGTGTAGATTGTCAATCAGCACATAGCCACACTTAGATCCACCCACTAAATTCTGAATTGACAGCACTACCTCTGTTGCTGAAACCTTCCCACTGTGAGCTGCAGTGTCTGGGAGGGGGAGCATGTGAGACACAAATGTAGAAGGATTTGTCTAATTTTGAGGCTTATGCACCACAAAGTAACTGAATTTGGCACTTGTTTATCATACAGCAGGGTTCAGCGACCCATCAATCGTGGGTAGGAGACAGGTACTGTACATTCCTCCTGCGGCTGCTAAAAGCCACCTCTCTTCCTCTCCCTCCCGCAGGCATTCAGACGCTGCAGGAGGAAAGGGGATGGGTACCAATCACTCTACCGATCACTGTGTTTATTCATAACTGAAGTATAGTAAACTTCAGTTTGTGAATGTACAGAAAGCCGCTCAGCACAGGGCACTGTCCCCAGTCCCTATCTCTGTCTCAAAAAGTGACACCGGGGGTCGGTTTAGACTCATGATATCTCACTAAAGCCCCCTAAATGGGCTCCTAAAAAAAATTGTGAAAATAATAAAAATAATATTGTAAAAAATAATTAAAAACATTAAATTGTAACAAAAAATAAAAAACTACTGACACTGTCCACTGCCCTTCCGACACTGTCCAATGCCACTGTCCACTGCCCTACTGGCTAGCACTATCCACTGTCCTACTGACACGTCCACTGCCCTACCGACACTGTCCAATGCCACTGTCCACTGCCCTACTGGCTATCACCATTCACTGTCCTACTGACACGTCCACTGCTCTGCTGACTAGCACCATCCACTGTCCTATTGACACCATCCACTGCCCTACTGACACCAACCTCTGCCCTACTGGCACCATCCACTGTCCTACTGACACTGTCCACACACCATTCACTGCCCTACTGACACTATCCTATGCCACTGTCCACTGCTCTACTGACTGACACTGTCCACTTAAAATCTAGATGTTGGTAATATTTCCACTGGCAAGCTAGTCTATTACATAAGAGGAAGGAGTTGATGCAGGTTTAATTAGCCTTTTTAATAAATGTATGTTTACAATCCAGGTCACAGTTATTATGTCATTAGGCTTTTTTTCTGGCCCCTTTTATTTCCTCACGGCTCATCCCATAATGGAATCTTAGGAGATTAATGAATGATTGTTCTGACTTTCACCAACGTTCCACTGCTGTATTTTTGCATTCTGTTATGCAAAGTGTACCTGAACTCAGAAAGTGAAGATTTGCGATCCTATTGGGAAATATTCATCTTCCTAGTAATGTCACTACAGTGCTGCTCACTTTTCTCCTTGCTGGAGGCTCTGACATGGGAAGCAAAGCCCTGCCTCTTTCAAGATGGCAGTCTCCATACAGATATACCGAACAGAAAAGGCATGGTAAGTCAGCAATGAGGACACAGGCAATATTGGTCACTAGACCCATCCTGACTTTTTTTTGAGGGGGGGGCGGGTATAGCTCCCAGAGTGCAGTTTCTCTTAACCATTTACAGACCGCCGCACGCCGATATACGTCGGCTGTTTGAAGAGGGATATCTCTGTTATGGCAGCAGCTAGCTGCCCTAACCCAGGTATCCTCGTCTTCAGCCGGTGGTCTGGTTTCCGTTAATGGTGGTCTCTGCGGCGGATTCGCTGCAAAATCACTGTTATTGGCGACAGGAGAGGGCCCCCACCGTTCTCCCATGCCCTCCGCCGCTTACCGGAGCTGCCGGCAGTGAAGGGAAGATGGCCCCCACCCATCTCCATACCATAGCAGTGCGGAAGCGATTTAGTGTATAATGAGATCTGAGGTCTTTTTGACTCCAGATCTCATATTTAAGAGGACCTGTTATGCTTTTTTCTATTACAAGGGATGTTTAAATTCCTTGTAATAGGAATAAAAGTGACATTTAAAAAAAAAAAAGAATAGTGTAAAAAATAAGAATAAAAGGTAAAATGAAAAAAAACATTTTTTAAACGCGCCCCGTCCCGCCGAGGTAGCGTGCAGAAGCGAGCGCATACGTGAAAACGATTTTCAAACCACAGGTGAGGTATCGCCGCAATCGGTAGAGGGAAAGGGAGTTACCGCTCCAGGTGGATATGCTTGTGCAATCAGTGTCTTCTCAGGAAATCACGGGTGCCAGCAATGCACAAGGCAAATAGTAGAAAAGATGAATGGACAGCCGCACTCCAAAAACCATAGATGGTTGTCTTTATTTGTAAAAAAGGATAAAAAAAACACTACAAATAACAACAAAAGATGGGGATGGACAGCCTTCGTGTTTCACGCACCCCCGGACAAGCCACCACACAAAAAAAATTAAAATTAGAGGAGATAGAGGGATTTAATTTCTCTATTCCCCCATATGCAGGAGTATATTTCCCTTCATAACAGTGAAGTTCCTATTCGATATTCCTTATTCTTCTGAGGTCCCGTCTAATAGTCTCTTCCCCTCCTCCGAGTGCATAAGCAGGTTCCAACTCCTCCATGTTTGGTCATACTGATCTTTCTTATTTTGGGCTGAGAGGACCAAGTCCTCCATAGCCCCTATCTCTCTTATTCTGTGGAGCCACGCTGTAATTGAGGGGGGTCTAGGGTCTCTCCAATGCAAGGTGATCCCGGTTTTAGCTGCGTTAATCATATGACACAGTACCAATCTTTTATAAATCTGAACCGGAATCTGCGAGAAATGGAGAAGAAAGAAGACCGGGTCATCTGATATCTGGGTATCTGTAAACTTCCCCAAGATTCTCTGAATGCACCCAGTATCGTCTCACTTTTTTACAGGACCGAAATATATGTAACAATGTCTCTCTTTCTTCTCCACATCTCCAACAGTTATTTGAGGTCTGCATTGAAAATGTATGGAGTCGTACTGGTGTATAGTACCATTGCATCAGGAGTTTATAATTAGATTCCTGGGTCCGTGTACAGACCAAGGAATTTAAGGCTAAATAGATAATCTGTTTACGTTGGGTTTGGGTAAAGGTTTTATCCAAATCTCTTTCCCACTTGCTGAGATTCAGCAACTCAAAGTCATCTGAGGGTTTATTTAATAGCCCATACATCTTAGAAACTACCCTAGAGAGTGGTTCTTTATCATCGCAATATGACTCGAGTGTGGTTAAGTCGCGTTGGAAATTTATTGGTGGTCCCAAAGATCTCAGAAAGTGATTTACTTGGAGTGCCTGCCAGAGGTTAATTTCAAAGGGTCCTCCCTGTTGTGTCAATAATTTAATAGTTGGCCAGGTTTTGGGCTGCAGAAATGTGAGGCTTGATTTAGCCCTCTTTTTTTAAGATTTTTAAAGGCTCCTTCTTCCATGCCTGGTATAAAGCTAGGATTTCCCAAGATGGCAAACAAGAGTGATTGTTTTGATGAGAATTTCTCATTGCGACATATCCTAGCTGTAATTCGCAAAGTCGTACCAATTATGGGATGTTTCTTAGGAGAGATCGGCAATACTGTATAGCACCATGGTGCTCTTCCTAAAGGAATTGGACTTAACTGCTGCTCCATATCTACCCATCATTTGAGATCGGTATGTCTACACCAATCCACCAATCTTGCTAGGTGTACTGCTTGATAGTATTTGATTATATCGGGGACCGCCATCCCCCCGAAGCACTTGGGTACCATCAACACATCCCGTTTGATCCTTGGCCGTTTCCCCACCCATATAAATTTAATGAAAAGGGTACGTATCTGGTGAAGAAAGGTCTTTGGAATCGTAATCCGTAGCGCCTGAAGCAAATACAACATTTTAGGAAGGATACACATTTTGATTATATTAATCCAGCCAAACCACAAATGTAATCCGTGTTGCCATTTATCTAAAAGTGATTTTATTAGATTGTATACTGGTGGAAAATATCCTTTACCCTTGATGGTATATAAGTACCCAAGTACTTAAGTGCAGGCCCCAACTTAAATCCAAAATTAGAATGTATATTGTTACGTAATAGAGGCGGGACTGCAACACTCATGGCTTCAGACTTGGTATGGTTTATTTTTAGATTGGATAGAGTACCATACTTCTTAATCTCTTCTACTAAGTTGGGAAGCGAGATCTGTGGGCAGGACATGGAAAACAGCAGGTCGTTCGCATATGCCGAAACCTTATGGGTGTGCCCTCCCACCTGTACTCCCCAAATGTCTGGATTTTGACTAATTCTGTTCAATAGTGGTTCGAGTGACAGAGCGAAGAGTAAAGGTGAGAGGGGGAACCCCGACGTGTACCATTTGCAATAGTAAGAGATTTTGAAAAGACTCCATTCACTTGTGAAAGAATTCACCGTGAGGCTGCATGTGGGGTAGTATAAACCCTCGTAATCCAGCCGATCATGTGTTCCCCAAGGCCTACTTGCTTCAATACTTCAAAAATAAAGTGCCAGTTTACTCTATCGAATGCTTTTTCAGCATCGGTATTCAAAAACAAACAAGGTGTATTTATCTCATTGACATGGTGAACCAGGTTAAGGATTTTTGTTGTGTTGTCTCTCGCTTCCCGTGTCGGGATAAATCCTACCTGGTCTAGATCTACTAAGTGAGAGAGCCATGGTTGAAGACAGGCAGCTAATATTTTAGTTAAGAATTTTAAGTCTGTGTTTAATAGTGAAATAGGTCTATAGCTTCCACATTCTGCTGGGTCCTTCCCCTCTTTTAGAATTACCGTAAGGTGGGCCATAAGTGAATCAGGGGGTAGTGCGGAGGTCAGGCCTACAGCATTTAAAACCTTTACCATCTGACTACTTAGAATCGGGAAAAATTCCTTGTAATATCTTAACGTGAAACCGTCTGGGCACGGGGCCTTTCCGGGTTTAATTGTTTTTAATATTCCGATCAATTCCTCAGTAGAAATGGGATTTTCTAAGCTCTGACGGGTTGGAGATGGGAGTCGGGTAAGGCCTGCTGAGGAGAGGTACTCTTCTATAACGGATAATGGAGTGGGTGTTTGTGTCAAATTATATAGGGAGGAGTAATATTTTCTGAATGTCTGGGCAATATCTTTTAGTGTTCGTAATAATTGTCCCTCCCTCCCTTTTATTTGTGGTATATATGTTGACCTATTTTTTTCTTTAATCTTTCCTGCTAGCAATCTACTGCCTTTATCTCCCAATTCATACTTTTCTTTCTTTCCTCGCTGTATTATAGCTTTGGCTTTGAAGCGCAAAATGTCTGTGAGCTGTCTTCTCAAATGACCCAGTTCACTGCCCACAGAAGATAATTGTGTCATTTTGTGCTGCACTTCCAAAGCTTGAATTTCCTCCAATAACTCCCTAGTCTGTTTCTCTCGTTCCCTCTTCAAAATGGATCCATGTTTGATCAGGATCCCCCTGATCACTGCCTTGTGTGCCTCCCAAACCATACACGGGTCGCTCCCTGGAGTGTTGTTTACCTGAAAATATGCTGTCATCTCTTTAGCTACGTCGTCTCTCACTTCAGAGTTCTGAAGTAGACTCTCATTTAGTCGCCAGCATCTCTCCTGTGAGAGAGCCGTGCTGGACAGGTAAACGCACCAGGTGACAACCTGTAGAATTTAAACGTCGTCTATGGAGATTTTTAAGGATAAAAGTTTGTCGCCATTCCATGAGCGGGCACAATTTTGAAGCGTGACATGTTGGGTATCAATTTACTAGGTGTAACATTATCTTTCACAATATAAAAAAAACTGGGCTTATTTTTTAATTCAAAAAAGTGTATTGTTTCCAAAAAAAGTGCGCTTGTAAGACCGCTGCGCAAATACGGTGTGACATAAAGTATTGCAACGACTGCCATTTTATTCTCTAGGGTGTTAGAAAAAAATGTATAATGTTTGGGGGTTCTAAGTAATTTTCTAGCAAAAAAACTTGCAAAAAAATTTTTTTTAACTTGTAAACAACAAATCTCAGAAAGTGGCTTGGTCCTTAAGTGGTTAAAAAAAAAAACTTCTTACCAGTTCTTTAACAGCATCAGCTACTGCCTCTAAATGCTGCAAGGCTTCTTCATCCAACGTTGGATCTTTTTCCTTCAGTTGCTTCTCTAAAAAAAAAGTAAATAGTTGCATTAATTAATAGCCCACCAAAACCCACCAACAATCATTTTCTTTTTCCTAGTTTCTAAAATAACTGACAATTGCGCGGTCGTGTGACATGGCTCCCAAACAAAATTGACGTCCTTTTTTTTCCCACAAATAGAGCTTTCTTTTGGTGGTATTTGATCACCTCTGCGGTTTTTATTTTTTGCGCTATAAACAAAAATAGAGCGACAATTTTGAAAAAAAATCTATATTTTTTACTTTTTGCTATAATAAATATCCCCCAAAAATATATAAAAATAACATTTTTTTTCCTCAGTTTAGGCCGATACGTATTCTTCTACATATTTTTGGTAAAAAAAAACGCAATAATCGTTTATTGATTGGTTTGTACAAAAATTATAGCGTCTACAAAATAGGGATAGTTTTATGGCATTTTTAGTAATATTTTTTTTTTACTAGTAATGGCGGCGATCAGTGATTTTTATCGTGACTGCGACATTATGGCGAACACATCGGACACTTTTGACAATATTTTGGGACCATTGTAATTTTTACAGCGATCAGTGCTATAAAAATGCACTGATTACTGTGAAAATGACACTGGCTGTGAAGGGGTTAACCTGTAGGGGGCGCTGAAGGGGTTAAGTGTTTCCTAGGGAGTGATTACTACTGTGTGGGGGTGTGGCTTGGCGTGTGACGTCACTGATCATCGTTCCCTATGACAGGGAACAGACGATAAGTGACACTCACACTAGGAAGCACGGGGAGAGGTTTGTTTACACTTACCTCTCCCCGTTCTTCAGCTCTGTGACCCGAAAGCGGGACACCTGCGGCGATCGGGTCCGCGGGTCCCGCGTGCGCAGTCACGGAGCTCAGGACCGGGTCGCGAGCGTGCCGCTGGCGGCGCGCGTGCGCGCGACCCACAACTAGGCTTCTTAAAGGGGACGTACCTGTACGTCCATATGCCCAGCCAAGCCATTCTGCCGACATATATCGGCGTGAGGCGGCCCTTAAGAGGTTAATGTCATTTCCTGCGTGATTGGTTCATTGATTTTTCCAAAATTCTGCACTAAGATTTAAATCCAATTTTGGCCATCCCATGCAACAAAAATGTAATTTTTGGTAAGATGTTCCCAAAGGGAAATCATGTCTAAAGGGATGCTGACCCTGCCGTTTCCTCATTAGAGCCCCGCAGCTGCAGCAGCTGATTAATAATCATAAAATCACTCCCATGCAGATTCACTCTACACATGGACACAGACAACAAACAGCTATTTCTTCAGAATAACAAAAGGTAGGAATTTGCAACAAAGTTTGTTAAAATCCTTGCAATGTACATAAATCACCCAGAGGAGAATGTTTTTTTCTCAACAAAATTGGAGTTACTTTTTAACTGGATAAACAGTGCATTGTGATGTGCTGATGTGCGCTGTAACACGTTGTTGTGCATTGCGATGCAGACAGATGTAGACATTCTGCATTTTTATTCCACACACCAATACACTTGTATGGTTTCAACAGGGTGCATAGAAAACATTTGTTCTCTCAGTGTCCTTGCATTAAGCCTGCATTAATCAAAGCAGATGAACGCAGCTCAGGGCATCTGATGTGAATAAGCCCTAAAACTGAGTAATCACCTGATTATCATACATATTATCATATACTTGTACAGCATAAAAAACAGCCATCTTTGGAGGCCCAGGAGACATGAGTGCAGCATTCAGCCTGCGGCCAGCAGCCTGTCAAAATCAATTCTGAAATATGCAGCAGCTGGACGCCGTTCTAGGCAGTATTCACATACAGGGCTGTGTGACCAAAACACAAAAAGTCCATGTTTGGGGCATATGTCCCATTTATGTATATGGTCCTGTATGCAAATACTACTCAGAACAGTATCCAGTTGCTACATATTTCAGCCTGTCATTGATTCTGACTAAGGATGAGCTCCGGCGTGTTCACATAGTACACGTGCAGAGCCCGCCAGGAAGTCGGCACCGCGCTGCGCTAATCACAGCCAGGGAGACATTTCCCGATCTCTGCAGCCGTGCATCGGGAAATGTCTCCCTGCCTGTCATTAGCGCAGTGCGGTGCCGACTTCCTGGCGGGCTCTGCACGTGTATTATGCGAACACGCCGGAGCTCATCCTTAATTCTGACATGCTGCTGGCAGTGGGCTGTATGCTGCACCTCGTAAGCACCCAAAAACACCTAATCTGTATGAGCCAAACCACCTGTGTGCATGAGCCCTTAAAGCAGAACTAAAGTCTGCAGTCTCACCTCTGCTCCAGTCATGCAACCTTGTTGGGCACTGACATCTTCTGCCCGGGCTTCTTCCAGATGCCAAATGTTCGGCTGTCTTGATTGGCCGGTGGGGGATGTCATGACTCCCACACATGAAAACAGGGGTCATTCATCCTGGCACAGAGGTATCGTGCTGAGAAAGTGTGCTGAGCTGTGCATGCGCAGCTCAGTGTTTATTCAATAGAAGACTGTCAACAGGTAGGCAAGTTAGTTTTATTGCAGAAGAGACACAGCTGTCTCCGCTGCAATAAAATGCTATCTGCTTGCAATTTTTTTCAAATGCAGGTTTGGTTCTGCCCCGCATGGCAACTTTATTTTAAAACAGTGACAGCTGGCCCCCCAGACAAGATGCCTGCTCGCTGTCACTAGGGAAGGAGGGGGGAGGCTGCAGCTGCTGGAACATGTTACATGTTCCACCCTAAATACAGGTGAAATATGTAACATGTTCCAAAAGGTGTACATATCCTTTAAGTCCTATAAGTTATGAGGTGGGGCCTCAACCCAGATAGCAAGCAATTGAGCTGCAAGTTTGAAAATGATTCGTTAAGCTATTGCTATACTTGCCAGGCTTCACAATTTTGTTGCACAAGTGCAGCAAGTGCACATTGCATGACTCCAAATCAACTTTCTTGGCAAATATTCTGCAAGTCGGCTGCATGTTCTGGTTCAGTTATGTTGTCATCCCACCACAGGGGTCACTGTGGCTAAATTTTCATGCTGTAGACCTGCAGAGCTCTTGCTGTAGACTCACCAATGCAACTTTGCTCTTGCTGGAGACTTGCCACGCAAATTTGCTACAAATTGGAAAAGTGTCAACTAGAACTTGTGCTTCAAGTGTTCTGAAAGTGTACAATTAGCCTGTGAACATGTGCAGCACGTTAACAGACTTAGAATTCAACACTGCCACAAATTTGTGGCAAATTATCCTTGCTATCTGGGAATGGATCTGCCTTGTTTTTCCCAGCACAACCCATAGATGCTTGATTGGATTGAGATCTGGAGAGTTTGGAGGCCAAGTCAACCCTTTGAACGTTGATGTGTTCCTCAAACCAATCTTGAATTCATCAGCCCAGGCCACCTTCTTCCATTGCTCTGTGGTCCAGTTCTAAAGCTAATGTGCCCATTGTAAGTACTTTTGGCTGTGGACACGGGTCAGCATGGGCACCCTAACCGATCTGCGGCTACGCAGCCCCATACACAACAAACTGCGATGCACTGTGTGTTCTGAAAACCTTTCTATTGGAACCAGTGTGACCTTTTTTTTAGCAATCTGGGCTACAGTAGCTCTTTTATTGGATCAGAATACACGGACCATCCTTCACTCCCCACATAGATCAATGAATCTTGACCTCCCCATTACCCTGTCACTGCTTAATTTTCCTTGGACCACATTTGACCACTGCAGACCAGGAACATCCCAAAAAAGCTACAGTTTTGGATTTGCTCCGGCTCAGTTACCCAGCCATTACAATCTGACCCTTGTCAAAGTCGCCCAAACCTTATGCTTGCCCATTTTTTCTGCTTTCAACACATTAACTTCAGGGACAACATGTTCACTTATTGTCTAAGGCCTCATGCACAGTTGAACTCAAAAACTCTGCTTTTACAGGAGTTTGAGCATTTTTTTCCCTCTGCCTCTAAACTCCCCTCCGTGTTAATCTACGTGTCCATGCACACTATAGACGTTTACAGGCAAAAAAAAAAAAAAAAAATCACTTGTGCATTCAGTAGAGGAGATTTTAAGTATAAAAAATGCCTGACACGCCTAAACGTGGGTAAACGTTTTACTGCCGGTTGGCCCGAGTAAAAATGATCCGACGGTGCAGCTGGCTGCTCTCATAGGCGATCAAAGAGTAGATACTCTTTCATCTACTCTATTGCCTTGGAGGACCGGAGCGATGACTGTCACTTCCGGTTCAGACTGAAAGTAAATAATTATTTATTTATTTTTTATCCGCTTCCGAGCCCGCCCATCGTACATATACTGCGGCAGGGCGGCTCGGGCTGCGCAAAACCACATACCTGAATGTAGTTTTGTGCACGCGGCTCCCGCTGTGATTGGACACAGCGGGAGCCAATCAGCGGGTCCGGCCGCCGCGACCTGCTGATTGTTCACAGGAGAGACAGAGCAGTGATGTGCCTATGTAAACAAGACACACTGCTGATCTGTCAGTGAGGAAAAGAGAGATCTTCTGTTTCAGCTAAGCTGAATCACAATCTCTGTTTTCCTCCAGTATAACGCTCCCCCCCCCCCCCCCACAGTTAGAAAGCATCTCCATAGGACACACTTAACCCCTTGATCGCCCCCTAGTGTTAACCCCTTCCCTGCCAGTGTCATTTATACAAGGATCAGAGCTTTTTTTTTTTTTTTAGCACTGATCACTGTATTGGGGTCACTGGTCCCCAAAAAGTGTCACTAAGGCCCCTTTCACACTGAGGCACTTTGCAGGCGCTATTGCACTAAAAATAGCGCCTGCAATGCGCCCTAAAAATGCTGCTCCTTTGTATCCAGTGTGAAAGCCCGAGTGGTGCGCTTGCAGGAGGGTAAAAAAACTCCTGCAAGCCGCATCTTTGAGGCGCGGTAGGAGCGGTAAAAATACTGCTCCTATAGCGCCCCTGCCCATTGAAATCAATGGGGTAGCGCCTCCAAAACGTCCGCAAAACGCTGCAAAGAGGCGTTTTTGCAGGCGTTTTTAACCCTACGGTATAGCGACACTAAAAATAGCGCCGCTATACCGCCAGCGCATCCAGCGTTTCAGTGTGAAAGTAGCCTTAGGGTCAGATTTGTCCACCACAATGTCGCAGTCCTGATGAAAATCGCTGATCGCTGCCATTACTAGTAAAATAAATAAATAAATAAAAATGCCATATATCTAACCCATAGTTTGTAGACACGATAACTTTTGCGCAAAACCAATCAATACACGCTTATTGGGATTTTTTTTTACCCAAAATATGTAGCAGAATACATATTGGCCTAAATTGATGAAAATTTTGTTTTTTTACATTTTTTTTATTGGGAATGTTTTATAGCGGAAAGTAAGGAATATTGTTTTTTTTTTTTCAAAATTGCTACTCTTTTTTTGAGTAACGCAGAGGTGGTCAAATACCACAAAAATAAAGCTCTATTTGTGGGAAAAAAAAAGGACAATTTTATTTTGGTACAGCATCACATGTTAAAGCAACGCAGCGCCGTATCGCAACAAATTGCCTGGTCAGGAAGTGGGTAAAACCTTATGGGGCTGAAGTGGTTAAAGGAAAAGATCAAGTGTTTTTTTTTTCTTTGATCTTTTGCTTTTAAAGGTAAATAATATATTTGGGGTCTTTTTGACCCCAGATCTCTCTATAAAGAGGACCTGTCATCATTATTTCTATTATAAGGGATGTTTACATTCCTTGTAATAGGAATAAAAGTGATCAAAAATAAATGAAAAATAAATGAAAGGGACAGTGTAAAAATAAAAAGTAATACAAACATTTTTTTTTTTTTAAGCACCCCCATCCCTCGGTGCTCACTTGCAGAAGTGTGTAAGTCGCGCACACGCATATGTAAACGGTATTTGCACCACACATGTGATATATCCCCACGAATATTGGAGCGAGAACTATAATTTTAGCGCTAGACCTCCTCTGTAACTTTAAACAGGTAACCTGTAAAGGTGTTTAAAGCGTTGCCAATAGAGATTTTAAATTAACATAGTTTGTCGCCATTCCAAATTAGGATAATATTGTGTTTTTTTTTGTTTTTTTTAAAGTTTATTTTTTCCCCCAAAAAACGTTGCGCAAATACGATGTTACGTAAAAAAAATGGCAATGATTGCCATTTTATTCCCTAGGGTCTCTGCTAAGAAAAAATATATATAATATTTGGGGATTATAAACCATTATAAGCCATTTTCTAGCAAAGAATACCGATTGAGCGGTAAACTTGTAAAGAAAAAGCGCCAGAAAAGCCTGGTCAGTAAGACCATAAAATGTTGTCTGTGTGTCCTGATCACTGAACGTTGTTGCAAATACAGATACACCGGGCAGCGGGCGGTGATGGCTGGGCGGGTCCCGGGCTGTGATTTCTCACCTATTTCCATGAAGTGCTGAAGAACCACCGACACCCCCTTGCTCTCCGGTACCGAGGCCATCTCCTCTCCTGTCCCAGCGGCCCCTATCACGTTCCGGGAGCAAACCCAGCTACCTCGCCGCGGACTGTTACCAAGGCAACCGGACGCGGCTTTCAGGACACACCCCTTTTTTAAAGCAATGGTACAGTCCTTCAGCTTTAGTGACCGTACTAAGTCTATCTGGAAAGGGGTGCTTATCTGGCGCTGCATACACTTTGCAATGTGGGCCCTGAAGTTCTTAGCAGCGGCTGTAAACTATGTGTCATCGTGGGGCCCCAACCATAGAAAAACTTTTAAAGGGCCCCTGTCTCTTTATTCGCCACCTCAAAGGCAATTCATTTAAATACAGAATAGTTATTATATTTGTTAGCATTCTATGCAGGTTCCCAAACTTGTTTTTAAAAAAGTAACTTTAGGTTTCCAAACTTTCTAGGGTTCTTGTACACGGGTACCAAAAACGCCACGTTTGTAGGCGTTTGGGCATTTTTTATTTTTACTGATCCGCCAATCCCTTCACTGGCTCCCGATCGCCCAGCCATGCACCACTTTCCCCATCACCAATCTTGTCACTAAATATCACCCAAGCCATCCTCTCCGCTCCTCTCAAGACCTCCTACTCTCTAGCTCCCTTGTCTCCTCCTCCCATGCTCGTCTCCAAGACTTCTCCTGAGCCTCTCCCATCCTCTGGAACTCTCTACCTCAATCTGTCCAGCTGTCTCCTTCTCTGGCTGCCTTTAGACAATTCCTGAATGCTCATCTCTTCAGGGAAGCCTATCACGCCTCTCCAACTAATCTTTTATCACTCCCATCAGCTTAATCCCCACATTTACAACCTTTTGTACCACTTGCCAGTGGCGGTGCGTCCATAAGGGCGCACGGGTACTGCCCCCTCTCTCCAGCCACCCCTTCTATGACCAATAGATAGATTCATGCATAGCATGAATGTCGCTGGCACCCCCCTTTCGGGCATCGGGTGCCTGAATTCCAGCGGCGGGGGGTGTTTTTGAAGCACCTGATTAGAGCCATAGGCTCTAATAGGCTTCAAAATTGGTGAACTGGGAGCGCCATGCTTGGCGCTCGCAGTCCACCCAGGTATGTTAGAAAAGCAAATAAATATTTGCTTTCCTAACACTAAACCGCCTATCCGCCAATCAGGTGCTTGGGTTTGTTACCCGTCACCTGATTGGCTGAAACGACAGGTGCTGTGATTGGATGCCTATCAGGAGGAGAGGACGGGAGGAGACGCATGGAGGACACCGCTCGCCACCGTCACCCGCTGCCCCACCGAGACAGAATAAGTGCCGGACAGACAGCGGGCGGGGGGGTCACAGTAGTGGCATTCGATGGCACAGTATGGCATTCGACGGGCACAGTGGCAGCATTTGATGGCACAGTGGCAGCATTTGATGGGCACAGTGGCAGCATTTGATGGCACAGTGGCAGCATTTGATGAGCATAGTGGCTGCGTTTGATGGGCACAGTGGCTGCAATTGATGGGCACAGTGGCTGCAATTGATGGGCACAGTGGCTGCAATTGATGGGCACAGTGGCTGCGTTTGATGGGCACAGTGAGGCTGCAATTGATGTTTTTTTTTCTCGAAAATGTCAGTTTGTTTGCGCCCCCGCCAAAAATTTTGAGCACCAGTTGCCAATGCCGCTTGCCCAACCCTATTAGATTGTAAACTCTTTTGAGCAGGGCCCTCTAAACCCTCTTGTATTGTATTGTAACTGTACTGTCCTTTTACATTGTAAAGTGCTGTGTAAACTGCTGGCGCTATATAAATCCTGTATAATAATAATCTGAATGAAGCCAATTGCTTTCAATGGCTCTGTACATACAGGAGCTTCTTCACACTTGCTTTGCTCTCTGAAGAGGGATCTGTACTTGGATTGCCTCCTCACCGCCTGCTGTAACCCCCTGATCGCCACACTAGCATGGCGCAACCAGCCCTATCCTTTCTGTCAAACTGCAGCAGCTAGTCCAGAGCATATAGTCAAGCCCACTGGTGTGGAGGAATTGAGATCATACGATCTATAGATAAAAGTAAAAAAAAAGGAATATAGATAGCGATTTTGTTTTTTGTTTTTAAATTTTTATAAGTTGATTTTATAAAAGCTCTGCTGTTAAATACCTGTGTTTTTTAAAAGGCAGCGAGGTGCATAACATGCATTGTCACAGCACATGGTGCAGTTCAATTTGTTGTGAATGGCATGCCAACACACCGCATTGTGGTTTGCTGCACTCTTAAAAAGGGTCATGTACGTCTTTGCATCAGTTGTAATGCATTGGCAGCCCATTTATAATTTCCATTACTGCGCTACAAAAGAATGCTTAAATGAGAAATTTGGCCATACTTCTCCTGTGGATCACATGAGTGCACTTCGTTCTGCACTTCTCTGACCATTTTCAGCCAACATCACGCTAAAGTCCGCTGTTGGCTGACGTCACTCAGCCAATCCAGGCTCTGCAGAGATCCCTACTTTAAAGTCGGGATCCACCCAAATGCCTGGACCGTCAGCTGACTCAGTGCACCACCGAGAGCCGGAGCCAACTGCTCCGGCCCCCTTCACAGCCCAGCTCTCCAGTGAGCTCTGCCAGTGCATAGCAGAGAGCTGGTGACTGACAGTCACCGGCTCTCTGCTCACTAAAGACCGAAAACTAAGCAGGCAGTAGTGTTTGATCGATTAATTGACGGTCTTAGAGGTGGCGGGGGACAGGTGCAGCATTGGATCAATGCTGCATCCACCTAGGTGAGTATATACAGTATACTGTATTTATATATATATATGTTTATATATGTTTATTTATTTTAATTCCCAAACGATAGTGTGAATGAGCCCTAAAGATTCTGTATGCCCCTTAATGTCCTAATGCACGTGTTAATGCCTTGCAAATCCTTGCTTTAAAATTTGCTGTGTTAAAGCAGCCTGCTTCCATAACTGCATTGTAGTGCAGTGCAATCCAGAGCATTGCTTGCTACTGTAGGGAGGGTTGGGGTTTAAAATAAATGGTACCACAGAGCAGGAAAGCCCACATCACCATAATACACCAATCTAAATTTGGCCTTAGGGCCCACTCACACCAGCTTAGTTTACTGTGGTGTGTTAAACATATGCACATTGAAGTGCATCATCATGTTCAGGCAACCCAGTCTAGTGCACCACAACAGACCAAAAAACAGACTTGCAGCATTTTTCAGCAGTGGACATGAGTTACCACATGTTCAGGTGTGCAAGTGATACATGTTGGGTTGTTATTGCAGTGCACTTTGGTGAATGGACCCGTAAGTGGCCCTATGTAAAGCCTCGTACACACGGTCGGACTTCAAACAAACTTTTCCGTGGATTTTTGTCCGAAGGGAGTTGGCCGGGAACACCCGTAGCATACACACGGCAGGACTTTTCTGCAAACCTTCTCAAAACTTTCCCAACATTAAGTGTTTTTTCTGCTCTTTTCTGCTCTTTACCGCCACCCTTTGGTCAACTTCTGCTATTGTTGGTTGATTTTAACATTGGTTCTGGGCATGTGTATTTGTACTTCGGACAAAAGTCCGATGGATTTCTGCACACACAGTCGGACTTTGCACCATCGGACTTTTGTTGCCGAAAAGTTTGTCCATTTGCAGAGTGAACTTTTGTCCGATGAAAACCGAAAAAGTTTGTCCGATGGAGCGTACACACGGTCGGATTTTTTGGAAAACTTGCTCATTTTGAAGTTTGTGGGCAAAAAGTCAGACCGTGTGTACGGGCCTTACGTCTCACAATAAAGAGGAGTGGGATTGTAGGTAAGTTGGGATGAACTTGGGCATGTTCAGGTCTTAGTCTGAACCCACCTTAGCAAGCCTGCCAAGAAGTGTATACATGCAGCTGTGGAGCATGCCTCGGCCACTTATGATTGGCCCAGTATAGAGACAACTAACTTCCTGGTGGGCTAGCTCTCGTGAGTTCAGACTAGGATACAAACACGCCTGAGTTCACCCCTATAGGTAAGTATGACTTATACTGAAGGTCCAGGAGGAGGGTGGAGTCACAGAAAAGCGGAATATATATGTCACTACTATGACTCCTATCCCATTCATATACCTATTTAAATTTGAATTCACACTATGTATATACAGCATATCCCCATTTATACAATTTGCACAAGAACATTACCTATGTAGTGTACTGACCCCTGACAGACCCCGCTGTTTGACCCAAGTTCTATTCCTGAGCCACGCATATGGTAGCTTCCCAGTCTCTGTACACAAGACCTGGGCAGGAAGCGTCTTTTTTCGATTTTATGCAAAAATAACTTAGGTAGGGTATGAGGTGGGCCTTTGAATACTCCAGATTTAGTGAAGGACACTCTCTGACTATGCCTGTCTCTTCAGGGTGAAACCCATCTTGAGGCTAGTGATGAGTGAACTACAGCTCAATGGACTCCATTGGAAGAGCAAACCTGAGCCAGCAAATCTGGAGCAGTCTCTCCAAGAGTTATCCAGGACATTCCCTAGGATCTCTTTCATACTTGTACTCACTGGGTACCTGAATGCTTTCCTGTAACGCCAGACAGCTTCTGTACTGCAACGCCAGACAGCTTCTGTACAGAGGTCAGATCCTCTGTGTACTTCCATCAAACTGCTCCCAGCAACTTTAGACATGGATCCCTCAGTTCTCCCACAGCTGGGACCCCGCTGCCCTCCTCCAAATTTCAGCTAAGTGACTCAGAGGGCCAGGTCTTCTCCACCAGGAAAGGGACCCTGCTTTTTTAAGTCCCAGTGTATTTATACACACCTCAGCCCCTACTTTTAATTTTTTCTACCAGGGATTGGCTGAGGCTGTATGAATATGCAAGTTGAGGATCTGCCTCTTCCAACCCACTAAACTTTGAAACTATAAACCAGGGGGAAGCAGTCGAACCTGCAACTAGCAAAACACAGAACAGCTAAAAGCAATCAAACTTCACTCCAATGGTTACAGAGAAGCCAAATAATAAATTTGCCTCAATACTACTAGCAACCTACCGTATATACTCGAGTATAAGCCGAGTTTTTCAGCACATTTTTTTGTGCTAAAAATGCCCCCCTTGGCTTATACTCGAGTCACCTTTTTGCGTCTGATCTCCCGGATTTGGGGACCCGGTACCGGCCGGTCGTAGGTCCCCTGGACCCTAAACTTGGTACACATTTAGCCCCACTCTTCCTCTACAAGTGTACAAAGTTTGTTGTCCTGGGGACCTACGGCTGGGGAGCATCGATTTTTCAAAGCCGGGCACCCCTTCCATAGACTCCCATGTTAAACGGTAATTTCTCTGGTAAATTTGGGGACCCGGTACCGGCCAGCCGTAGGTCCTCTGGACCTGAAACTTGGCACACATGTAGCCCTAGTTCTCCTCTACAGTTTTCTGTCTGGGGGACCAACGGTCGGGGTGCACCGATTTTTCAAAGCCGGGCACCCCTTCCATATACTCCCAACGTAAGTCTAGTCATGGACACAGTGAGGCGTGGGCACAGTGAGGCATGGGCACAGTGAGGCATGGACACAGTGAGGCATGGACACAGTGAGGCATGGACACAGTGAGGCATGGACACAGTGAGGCATGGGCACAGTGAGGTATGGACACAGTGAGGCATGGGCACAGTGAGACATGGACATGGACACAGTGAGGCAAAGTGAGCCATGCAGATGGACACCCTAGGCTTATACTCGAGTCAATACGTTTTCCCAGTTTTTTGTGGTAAAATTGGGTGCCTCGGCTTATATTCTGGTCAGCTTATACTCAAGTATATACGGTAACTAGGAGGGTGCTACACCAGTTTGAAGATTTGCCCTCATCTCCAGTTTCTGAGACAAATCAAACATTTTAGATTTCTGATCAGGTTCTTCGGCATATAAATGGTCACCAGGGCCAAACAAGAGGGTGAATCCATCTAGCGAGCTGAAGACAGTGATAAAACTCGACCAAGATTCTAGTTTAATGTTTTATCCAAAACTGCCTTTAAAAAGTCAGAGAAGTTTGCATTAGCCATGATAGAAATAGAAGGGACGGATGGGAATTAAAACAGGGAAAATAACAGATCTGGGAAGGGGTAGGGGAGGCGCGGGGAGGGGTAGGGGTTTAATAAAAGAGGATGTTTGTAAGATTTTAATGAATATGAATTTGTGTACTGTATTGAAAAATTCCTTAATAAAGCAAACTTTAAATTATCCAAAACTGCAGACATATTTTTAATTGTGTCTCCCTGTAGTCTATATATACTGCTTTCCATCCAGTCATTGCTTTTCATTACTATTTTCTATTTTTGGAAATGTTGATAGATGTCTTTCAAGTTTCTCGTATAATTCATCCTTGATCTTGTCTTCATCTTCTATTGGGGCAACTTTTCTGCTCATACTCTCTAATTGACTGTGCAGAAGGTAATAATTTATGTTTTATAGTTCATATGTATTATAATATCATTTTTTCTCAGCCATTAATGTGCAGTATTATGGAATTATCTTGATTTCCTTATGCCCTCACATTTCGATCTAATGTCCGTAGATTTTAAATACTTTAATTTCCTCATTGCTTTCAGCACACTACGTGGCTTGAGTTACAGACCATGGTCATGTTGAGGTTGTCAAATTTTTCTGACCTGTTTTTACTATGCTTTGGTTTCTGGAAACATATTTTTCCCAAGCACAGGTTTGTCAGGCCTTCACCAGCTCTCAAACTGAAGCATCAGTCTTTAATTTTGAGTTATGCTTCCCAAGATGAGTTGGTCCAAGGACCCCACCCCCTTGGTTTTCTTTCTCTCAGTCTTTTGGGATTCCTCCTGTAGCCTACAAGGCGGCAAGGGCAACACTAATTCACTGCAAACTCACCAGGTCGCCAGGCCTCCTATATCTTTTAACAAGGGTAACCAGGCCACCAGTAGTGATGAGCCGAACACCCCCGGGTTCGGTTCGCACCAGAACCCGCGAACGGACCGAAAGTTCGAACGAACATTAGAACCCTATTAAATACAATGGATGCGAACGTTCGAATTCTAAAGTGCTAATTATAACAACTATTATGCATGTTATTGTCCTAAAAAGGGTTTGGGAACCCGGGTTCTGCACCAGGGGACATGTATCAATGCAAAAAGAAGTTTTAAAAACGGTCGTTTTTCGGGAGCAGTCATTTTAATGATGCATAAAGTGAAAAAAAAAAAGTCAAATATTCCTTTAAATATCGTACCTGGGGGGTGTCTAAAGTATGCCTGTGAAGTGCCACGTGTTTCCCGTGTTTAGAACTGTCCCTGCACAAAATGACACTTCTAAAGGAAAAAAAAGCCATTTAAAACTGCTTGCGGCTTTAATGTAATGTCTGGTCCCGGTAATATGGATGAAATTCTTTAAGAAAAATGGCATAGCTACCCCATGACCCCCCCCCTACCCCAGCCCATTACCAGCCCCTTTGGGTCTTGTATGGATATTAAGGGGAACCCCGCACATAAAATAAAAAAGGCCCTATATACTCTGAACAGCCCTATACAGGCGGTGCATACAAGACAGGGACTGTAGGTTTGTTCTTATGTAGAGTCTGTTTGTAATTTTGAACAGGTACATTGTTGAAGTGTAGCTCCAGACCAAAAATCTATTTTTAAACTTTTTGGAAAACATAGGTAAGGGTTATCACCCCTGTAACATTTGTTTTGCTGTCTGTGCCCCTGTTCAGAACATTTCACCTCACTTTCCGTCCCAATGACAACTGTTTTTGAAATGTGGTGTTTTTCTTGAAACAAGGATTGCTGATAAAGCATCAGTACAGAGGAGACACCTTTCTCCCATATTTATTCTTACAGGAGAGAATTTTCCTTCCTAGTGGTAGATTTCCTCTCACTTCCTGTTGTCTTCTTGCGTTTGCAAGTAGGAGTCGTTTGTAAGTTGGATGTTTGAAAGTAGGGACCTGCCGTATATACTCTGCAGAAATAGGCCCCTTAGTTGTTGGTGTTGGCACAACACTGTAAGCACTCACAGTTACTCTTGGTTGGTGCTGGAACGCCCTGCTGTCAACTATTATATCAGGAATTTTAATTACATATAATTGTTGAACAGTGGTAGTAAAAATTGGGCCTTTGATGGTGGTGCTGGTGCCACAACACTGTAAGCCCTGACAGTTACTCTTGGTGGGTGCAGCAATGGGCCCTGCTGTGAATTATTAGATCAAGAATTGTAATTACATGCCCCTGTTGAACAGGGGCTGAAAAATTGGGCCTTAGGCACTGGTGGCACAACACTGCAACCCCTCACAGCAACTGTACTTGGAGCACAGCAATGAGCCCTGTTGCAAAGTATTGCTTCAAAAATTGTAATGACACGCCCCTGTTAAACAGGGGCTGAAAAATTGGGCCTTAGGCACTGGTGGCACAACACTGCAACTCCTCACAGATACTGTACTTGGAGCACACCAATGAGCCCTGTTGCAAAGTATTGCTTCAAAAATTGTAATGACACGCCCCTGTTAAACAGGGGCTGAAAAATTGGGCCTTAGGCACTGGTGGCACAACACTGCAACTCCTCACAGATACTGTACTTGGAGCACAGCAATGAGCCCTGTTGCAAAGTATTGCTTCAAAAATTGTAATTACACGCCCCTGTTAAACAGGGGCTGAAAAATTGGGCGTTAGGCACTGGTGGCACAACACTGCAACTCCTCACAGATACTGTACTTGGAGCACAGCAATGAGCCCTGTTGCAAAGTATTGCTTCAAAAATTGTAATTACACGCCCCTGTTAAACAGGGGCTGAAAAATTGGGCGTTAGGCACTGGTGGCGGCACCCATAAACAAAAATGATCTTACAAGCTATCATCATCAATCGTATCATTGAGGACTCGGAGGAGGAGGATAGCCAGTCAACATAACAGCACAGGCACTCAGCATCAGCATCAGTCTTGAAGGGATGTGACATGTTAAAATCAATTAGTCTGTTATATCAGCATCAGGTGTGTGGTAGCTGGTGGTGATCCAAGACTGGTTCATCTTGATGAAAGTCAGTCGATCAACCGAGTCGGTGGACCGGCGCACCCTGTGATCCGTGACAAATCCTCCAGCAGCACTGAATGTGCGTTCCGAAAGAACGCTGGATGCAGGACAGGCCAGTAGCTCAATTGCATACTGTGCAAGCTCTGGCCAGTGATCCATCCTCAAGACCCAGTAAGCCAGAGGATTTTCGGTGGGGAAGGTGTCCAAGTCTGACCTTGCCCCTAGATATTCCTGCACCATGTTTATCAGACGCTGGCGATGGTTGCTGGAACCGATCATACTTTGGGGCTGCGGACTAAAGAATTGTCTGAACGCATCGGTCAGACGGCCACCTTCCCCACCGCTCCTTCTTTGACTGGCCGAAGCCTCAGCAACTCGTTGTCCAGGACCAGGAGTTTGCAACCTCCCAGTCTCTGGGAACGCGTTGCACAGACCTTTCTGCAAGGCCTCCCGGAGTTGTCTCATCCTCTGCTCCCTCTGCGACGGTAACATAAGGTCCGCAACCTTACCCTTGTACCGTGGATCAAGGAGAGTGGCCAGCCAGTAATGGTCCCTCTCCTTGATCCGAAGAATACGAGGATCCTTCCGCAGACTTTGCAGGATCAGGGAGGCCATGCAGCGTAGGTTTGCTGAGGCATTCGCTCCGGAGTCCTCTGGGTCACTAAGGACGACATGATCCGCAGCCACCTCCTCCCAGCCACGTACAAGTCCACTGGTTTATTGGGACTGTAAATCATCCCTAAAAGACTGCTGCTGATGATGCTGAGTGCCAGCCTCCACCTCCATGCTGACACAATCCTCCTCCTCCTCCTCCTCCTCCTCCTCTTCCTGTGCGATGGGTGGGACAGAAGGAACACTGTCTGGGTAAAGGGGGCCTTGAGAGGCAAGGAAGTCCTCCTCTTCCTGCCTCTGTTCTGCCTCAAGTGCCCTGTCCATTATTCCACGCAGCGTGTGCTCCAACAGGTGGACAAGAGGTACAGTGTCACTGATGCATGCACTGTCACTGCTCACCATCCTCGTGGCCTCCTCAAATGGTGCCAGGACAGTGCATGCATCCCTGATCATGCCCCACTGGCGTGGAGAAAAAAAACCAAGCTCCCCTGACCCTGTCCTGGTGCCGTAGTCGCACAGGTACTCATTGATGGCCCTCTGCTGCGTGTGCAGCCGCTGCAGCATGGCCAACGTTGAGTTCCACCTGGTGGGCATGTCACATATAAGGCGGTTCTTGGGCAGGTTCAACTCCTTTTGCAGCTCAGCCAGGCGAGCACTGGCATTATAAGATCTGCGGAAATGCACACAGACTTTCCTGGCCTGCCTCAGGACATCCTGTAAGCCCGGGTACCTGCCCAAGAAGCGCTGCACCACCAGGTTAAGGACGTGAGCCACACAGGGCACATGGGTCAGTTGTCCCTGTCGGAGGGCGGAGAGGAGGTTGGTGCCATTGTCGCAAACCACCATTCCTGGCTTAAGCTGGCGTGGCGTCAACCACCTCTCGGCCTGGCCCTGCAGAGCAGACAGGACCTCTGCCCCAGTGTGGCTTCTGTCCCCCAAACACACCAGCGCAAGCACGGCATGGCATCTTTTTGCCTGCGTACTTGCGTAGCCCCGTGAACGGCTACGGAGCACCGCTGGTTCATAGGACAAACCACAGGAAGAGGCCATGGAGGAAGAAGAAGAGGAGGGGGTGGAGGAGAGAGGTGTGTCACAACCAGTAGTAGCATTTTGGAGGCGTGGCGGTGGGACAACCTCCAACACTACTGCACCTTGTCCTGAATCCTTCCCAGCTGCCAAAAGAGTGACCCAATGGGCCGTGAAAGAAAGGTAACGTCCCTGTCCATGCCTGCTGGACCATGAGTCAGCGGTAATATGCACCTTACCGCTGACCGCCCTGTCCAGCGAGGCCAAGACATTGCCTTCCACATGCCGGTAGAGAGCCGGAATAGCCTTCCGTGAGAAAAAGTGGCGTTTGGGAACCTGCCACTGAGGAACTGCACATTGCACAAACTCACGGAAGGGGGCCGAGTCTACCAACTGAAAAGGCAGCAGTTGAAGCGCTAGCAATTTAGCCAAGCTAGCATTCAACCGCTGGGCATGTGGATGGCTGGGAGTGAACTTCTTTCGACGGTCCAGCAGCTGGGGCAGGGAAATTTGCCTGCTAGAATCGGACGTCGGTGTACTGCTAGCAGAGTGGGCGCAAGTACTTGGCTGTGACACACCTAATTCTACACCTTCATTCCTCTCAGTGCATGTTTCAGAGAGGACTGAAGTTATAGTGGGGTTGGAGATCCCAGCTGATGCGGTGCAAGGAGAGGTCCGCTTTGTTCTTTGGTGTGGGTCTTTGAGGTAGGCTTGCCAACGAGCTGCATGGCAGGTCAACATATGTCTGGTCAGGCATGTGGTACCCAAGCGGCTGATGTTTTGGCCACGCGATATACGCTTGAGACATATGTTGCAAACAGCAGCTGTGCGATCTGATGCACTAGCCTCAAAAAAGGCCCACACCAAAGAACTTTTTGAATGACGGGCAGAGGCAGCGCCCTGCACAGGCGGAGCTCTGCGGTGTGATTCCGTCGGTGTACTGCCCTTACGCTGGCCACCAAAGGGCATCCTGCCTCGTTGGAGATGTGCCTCCTCCTCATCCTCCTCCTCCTCCTCTCTCCTATTAGGCACCCACGTGGAGTCAGTGACCTCATCATCCCCTCCCTCCTCATCACTGGAGCCAATCTGGCAGTATGCTGCAGCTGCTGGAACATGACTGCCAGATTGGTGTCCTTCTTGAGCATCCCCTCTGTCTGCTCTCACGCTACTGCCTTCCTCTAGCTGGGTTTCATCATCAGACCCTTCGAAACGCTGGGCATCCTCCTGGAGCATGTACCCAACACTGTGCTGAAACAGTTCGGGGGACTCCTCAGGAGGAGGACATGGTGGGTCTAGGGAAGGAGTGACTGATGATTTGTCTGACATTGATACCAGGGAAGACGACGCTTTGGCAGCTGCTTTTCCAGTACCCTGAGCCTGGGTGAGAGAGGATGAGGAGGAGGAGGAGGGCTTGGTCATCCACTCTACCAAGTCTTCGGCATGATGTGGCTCAACATGTCCAGCTGCCGAAAAGAAGGACAAGCGTGTCCCATGGCCATGTGCTGATGACAATGCACCGCGTCCACGACCAGCACTGTTGCCCCCAGACACAGAGCCTGCTTGCCCTCTTTTATTGCCTCCTGACTGTCTGCCTCTCCTTGTTTGCCTTCCAGACATTCTAATAGATGGCCTGCAGGGAGATGGGAAAAAAGCAATAAGGGCTACCTTCAGGTGTCCTTCTCTGTCCCTTGAAACAAGGACTTGCAGAGTGAAATAAACTGACACTCTCCCTACCTACAGTTTTCTGTCCCTAGAATAAATGTTTTTTTTAATCACAATATAGCACAAGGACAATTCAGTCACTGCCCTTCCAGGTCCCTGGAAACAAGGACTTGCAGAGTGAAATAAACTGACACTCTCCCTACCTACAGTTTTCTGTCCCTAGAATAAATGTTTTTTTTAAGCACAATATAGCACAAGGACAATTCACTCACTGTCCTTACAGGTCCCTGGAAACAAGGACTTGCAGAGTGAAAGAAAAAAAACACTCTCCCTACCTACAGTTTTCTGTCCCTAGAAAAAATGTTTTTTTTAATCACAATATAACACAAGGACAATTCACTCACTGTCCTTCCAGGTCCCTGGAAACAAGGACTTGCAGAGTGAAATAAACTGACACTCTCCCTACCTACAGTTTTCTGTCCCTAGAATAAATGTTTTTTTTAATCACAATATAGCACAAGGACAATTCAGTCACTGTCCTTCCAGGTCCCTGGAAACAAGGACTTGCAGAGTGAAATAAACTGACACTCTCCCTACCTACAGTTTTCTGTCCCTAGAATAAATGTTTTTTTTAATCACAATATAGCACAAGGACAATTCAGTCACTGTCCTTCCAGGTCCCTGGAAACAAGGACTTGCAGAGTGAAATAAACTGACACTCTCCCTACCTACAGTTTTCTGTCCCTAGAATAAATGTTTTTTTTAAGCACAATATAGCACAAGGACAATTCACTCACTGTCCTTACAGGTCCCTGGAAACAAGGACTTGCAGAGTGAAAGAAAAAATACACTCTCCCTACCTACAGTTTTCTGTCCCTAGAAAAAATGTTTTTTTTAATCACAATATAACACAAGGACAATTCACTCACTGTCCTTCCAGGTCCCTGGAAACAAGGACTTGCAGAGTGAAATAAACTGACACTCTCCCTACCTACAGTTTTCTGTCCCTAGAATAAATGTTTTTTTTAATCACAATATAGCACAAGGACAATTCAGTCACTGTCCTTCCAGGTCCCTGGAAACAAGGACTTGCAGAGTGAAATAAACTGACACTCTCCCTACCTACAGTTTTCTGTCCCTAGAATAAATGTTTTTTTTAAGCACAATATAGCACAAGGACAATTCAGTCACTGTCCTTCCAGGTCCCTGGAAACAAGGACTTGCAGAGTGAAATAAACTGACACTCTCCCTACCTACAGTTTTCTGTCCCTAGAATAAATGTTTTTTTTAAGCACAATATAGCACAAGGACAATTCACTCACTGTCCTTCCAGGTCCCTGGAAACAAGGACTTGCAGAGTGAAAGAAACTGACACTCTCCCTACCTACAGTTTTCTGTCCCTAGAATAAATGTTTTTTTAAGCACAATATAGCACAAGGACAATTCACTCACTGTCCTTCCAGGTCCCTGGAAACAAGGACTTGCAGAGTGAAAGAAACTGACACTGTCCCTACCTACAGTTTTCTGTCCCTAGAATAAATGTTTTTTTTAAGCACACTATAGCACAAGCACAAAACACACTGACACTCTCCCTACCTATCCTTCTCTTTCCCTAAACTAAAGGAATCCAGGTTAAGCAAGAAAGAAATAACAGTCACTGTCCCTGCCTATGCTGCTCTATCCCTGCTCCGGAACACACTACACTAGGCCGCCGTGCTGGCGGCCTTTTATAGTGTGGGGCGTGTACTAAACACCCTCAGCAATAATTGGCCACAGGCATCCTGCCTGTGGCCAATCATTGCTCTCCTCGCTGCCGGCGCTGTGATTGGCCAAGCATGCGGGGTCACAGTGCATGCTTGGCCAATCACAGCGCCTGGATGACACTGCGATGGCGTAGTGCATTGTGGGCCGTTCGCGTCACTCGAATTTGGCGCGAACGGCCCAAATCGTTCGATCTTCGTCGAACGATCGAACAGCCGATGTTCGAGTCGAACGTATGTTCGACTCGAACACGAAGCTCATCCCTAGCCACCAGTATCCCACCCGGGCCTCCAATAGCTATCAGGGTTGCTCTCACCTCCTGATGTTGCCACTGGACTGTAATGCCGCATACACGCGATTGGAAATTCGGACAAGAAAACCGTGGATTTTTTTCCGACGGAATGTTGGCTCAAACTTCTGTTGCATACACACGGTCACACAAATCTTGTCGGAAATTCCGAAGGTCAAGAACGCAGTGACGTACAGGATGTACAACGAGCCGAGATCAATGAAGTTCAATAGGCGGTTTGGCTCTTCTGCTTGATTCTGAGCATGCATGTTTCTTTGCACGTCGGAATTACATACAGACGACCGGAATTTCCGATAGGAACTTTTTCCGTCGGAAAAATAGAGAACCTGCTCTCAATCTTTTGTTGGCGGAAATTATGACAGCAAATGTCCGATGGAGCATACACACGGTCAGAATTTCTGACCAAAAGCTCACATCGGACATTTCTTGTCGGAATTTCGGATCATGTGTACGCAGCATAAGTCTGCAAACCAGAACACTATCCTCCACCAGCAAGCTTGTTCAGTAAATGAGGCTCACCTTGGGTTGCTGTAGTTTTCTTATAATCTATCCGTAAACTTGTTTTAAATTTAGTTTTGCAAAGATTGCAGATGGTTTAGAACACATGTGAGATTTTTTTCTTGATAGAGGCTTCATTTAGGCCCCTTTCACACATGCGGACAGTATGTCCGTATTTCATCCATCCGTTTTCGGATGAAATACGGACATACATGCATCCCTATGGGATAGCGGGTATCAGCGGATGAAAATCCGCTGACACCCGATATCATTTGTGTCCGCAATGCTCCGATTCTGCAGACGGAGGAAAATCCTATTTTTCTATCCGTCTGCAGAGCAGATCGGATGAACACGGACAGATGGTCTGTGTTTATCCGATCCCCCCATAGGGGAGAGCGGAGATCTGACAGGGCGGTCCCTGCACAGTGTGCGGGGACCACCCTGTCATCCGCCGGCTCAGCGGAGATCAACGGAGCGATCTCCGCTGAGCAAAGCGGATGTTCACGGGGCGGATCATCACGGATCCGTCCCATGTGAAAGGACCCTTAGAGATTCCCTCACTTCTTGTTTGGTAAAGAGAATGGGGTAGATTTACTAGAACTGGTACACTCAGAATCTGGTGCACCTGTGAATGGTAGCCAATCAGCTTCTAACTTCAGTTTGGTCAATAAAGCATTTACAAAAAAAACTGGAAGCTGATTGGTTTCTATGCAGAGCTGCACCAGATTTAGCACTCTCCAGTTTTAGTAAATACCCCCAATGCTCATAGGACAGGAAGTGAGGGTACATCTCTCTAACAGCAACACAGAAGTAAACATTTATTTTTAAGTTATGTAGGGGAATGCTAGAACCTCTGTCTGCTTTTTTATTGTTGTCTGTTTTTCCCATCTGGTAAAAAGTTGTCCCCATAGCAGAAATTGATGGAATGCCAGACAGCAGTAAAACCTGACAGATGTTCTAACATTTCCCCATTTCACCCAAAACGTAAAAGCTGAACGCCAGGATGAGCAAATATTGTCTAAATACAAGTAGCATGTGTATTTCTACTAGAGTTATGAAGTGCTTTGTGTAATTCCTCTAGATCTGTCCATGAATCCAATGTGAAACTTTGCCTCTGTGCCGGATATTCCTGTACTAAAGACCAATAACTGCTGCTTCCTCTCCTTGTGCAGGGTGACTGGTCTTGTCTCCGCCTCCTCCTATAGTTTTCTGCAGGTAGCCTGTAGTGGGTGGGGCCTGCTGGCCCCTCCCACAGCTCTGCTGCCTGCGCAGGCTATGCGCAGCACAGTGAGGATGTCACTATCACTTTTACAAGGTCATATTTGGGTTTGCATAGAAATTTTCTATGGGCAGCCCTACAGTCTCGTATTGATTAATTTATACTTTTTAGTCTACTGCCACATACTGCCACATGTCCTACCATTCCCCTTTTAAATAGAATTTGGCAGGACATAATACGCAATAATTTTAGTTAAAGAACATTTCCCAAGGCAGAAGCAAAACAGCTGTCTGTTAACATAAGATACTATTGTGCTTTTGCCAGGAAAACTTGTTTTGCCCGGGCAGAAGAATTACCGGTAATAATTAAATGAATACTTGTGGCACAACTACAGCAGGTAAATGTAAAATTATTTATAGGACTAAAATTCTGTTCCCAAAATTTTCCCTGCTGGACCGGCCAAGTTTCAATCAGAGTATGGCAAACTTCAGTCATTTTTTCAACTTTCCATTTATTAAATCTTCTGCCCTTGTTGTTTTAACTTTGGATAGTAAAACCATTTTTTTTCTGCCAGTAAATACCTTATACAGCCCACTTCCTGTTTCTTGTCTGGTAAAAAGCCTAGGTTTATGACATCATACACAGCTCTATCTAGCTCTCGTGAGAGTTTTCCAGGAAGGGAGGGGGGGATGAGTCATAGGAGGGCCAATTAGAGCTGCAGAGCTAGAAGTGTGCCTCTGTGTGTGTGTGTGTAAATCCAGGAAGTGAACAGGCAGCAGCTTCAGCTGCGCACAGTTAAAATGGATGCAACCAGACTCAGTGGAGGGAGATTTCTGCAGCATATTTGGCAAGTACAGAATCACAGTATATATAAAATAATCTGCAAAGTGGTCGGAGGGAAGCTTTAGAATGGCAAAGATGTTTTTATTACAAAATATGTGAGCAGACTGCAGTTCCTCTTTAAGGTTGGTTTTAATATTTGTAATGGAGTTCTACTTTGATGCTATCAATATACAGTTCGGTGCAAAAGTTTTAGGTAGGTGTGAAAAAAGTGCTGTAAATGTAGATTGTTTTCAGAAATAGAAGTGTTAATAGTTTATTTTTATCAATTAACAAAATGGAAAGTAAAGGAACAGAAGAGAAATCCTAATCAAATCAATATTTGGTAGACTTTGCTTTCAAAACAACTTCAATTCTTCTAGGGACACTTGTACATAGTTTCTGAAGGAAACTCAGCAGGTAGGGTAGGATGTCCCAAAACTCTTGGAGAACTAACCACAGATCTTCTGTGGATGTAGTCAGCCTCAAATCCTTCCTTCTCTTCATTTAATTTCAGGCAGATTCGATGATGTTGAGATCAGGGCTCTGTGGGGTCCAAAGCATCACTTCCAGGACTCCTTTTTCTTCTTTAGGCTGAAAATAGTTCTTAATGACATTGGCTGTATGTTTGGGGTCATTGTCCTGCTGCAGAATAAATTTGGGGCTAATAACACGCGTCCCTGATGGTATGGCATGATGGATTTCTCAGCATTGAGAACACCATTGATCCTGAGCAAATCTATAATTCCATTTGCAGAAATGCAGCCCAAAACTTGCAAGGAATCTCCAGCATGCTTCACTGTTGCCAGTATTGTACCTTCGGCAAACAAACTGACTCCTGCTACAGCCAAATATTTCAAATTTTGACATCAGTCCAGAGCACCTGCTGCCATTTTTCTGCACCCCAGTTCCTAAGTTTTTGTGCATAGTTGAGTCGCTTAGTCTTGTTTCCATGGCCCCCAAAGAGCCCTGATCTTAATATCAAGTCTGTCTGGGATTACATGAAGAGACAGAAGGATTTGAGGCAGCCTACATCCACAGAAGATCTGTGGTTAGTTCTCCAAGATGTTTGGAACAATCTACTTGCCGAGTTCCTTTAAAAACTGTGTGCAAGTGTACATAGAAGAATGGATTCTGTTTTGAAGGCATAGGGAGGTCACACCAAATATTGATTTGATTTGGATATCTTTTCTGTTTATTTACTTTCCATTTTAATTGATAAAAGTAAACTATTAACACTTCTATTTCTGAACGCTTTCCTTATTTACAGCATTTTTCACACCTGCCTAAAAGTCCTGCACAGTAATATATATATATATATATATACACACACTGTACAGTATATATTCATTTTTACTTTTTTATTACCAACATTTTCTGAAGGCCTCTATGCTTATATACTATATATGTTTAATCATTTCATTACTCCTTTATAAAGGGCAGTAGTTCTCACTGGCCCTTGAATGTGGCTTCATGTTGCTCCCAAAAAGCCTCTCAATTGATGTTTGGTACATATTTGCTAATCACCCTTTCATTATACTGGATATTTCCCAAAAACATGAAACCACTGGCTTCATACCTTGGAGTCACAAACTCAAAACAAATATGCAGATCAAGAAAGTCAGCTAAAAGTCAGCTAAAAGGCTTTGCTATTGGCGGGTGCTTTTGGAAACAATTAACAGAGCGTATCAAATACAAGAGCCTGTTGGGAGATATAGATGAAGAACAATTTCTGCCTGAAATTAGAACACCATTATTGAGGCTATTGTTCATTGGTCATAAAACTATTGCTATGAAATAGTTGTTTCGTAGCCCTCCCACATTTGAAAATTGGAGACTACAATTTAACACTGCCCTATTGAAAGAACAACAAATTTATCAGTGCAGGGATACTCCAAATACATTTTCCAAATAATGGGAGCCGTGGTTGGCGGTGCTGGGCTTAGCCCCTATCTCTTAGGTTATTGCAGTGCTAATCCAGATAGTGATGGACAAAGCATACCTGTTGGTAATAGAGTTTTCTACTGTCTTAGCATGCAAGATATGGAGTATGGGCTATGTTATGCTACAACAGTTTGGTATAACTTATACCTTAGTATTTGTAATCGCAGATGGGATGTAGTTCAGTTAAATTGTTACTTATTTTAGTTAGCATTACAATGCTTTTGTGACCAATTGAGGTCTTCCACACTCATTCCTACGGCTACTTGAAGCAGATATTACATGATATACCTGTTTTGTCTTCTCCGTTCTGATTACTCGTGCAGTGTTACTATAACATATAGCTGGTGGAAGCCTTCTTATACCTGACAATTTATATGTACCTTTTTTTGTACGTGTTTTGTCAAAGTTCAAAACTCTTTATTGAAAAAATAAATAAATCAGAAGGCCTTATTTGATTACTTGTCCCAGGTCAGTAATTCAGAACACTTAAATCAAAGGACCTATGGAAAGTAACTCTCACTTTTTTGGCTTTTTAGACTTGTTTTAGAGCATATTAAATCAAAATGATTTGATTAGCCAGGGCCGAATGTTATTGATTGTTCTGCATAAGTTGGGAGCACTGAGATACTTTGTTCATGAATACAACTCACTGTATTTCAGTCAGAGTATGAGATTAAATGTTGGAAACAGAGATGTGATCAATAATGTATGATCGTACATTACAAATATATCATAACTATCAATCGGGAATCCACTTTTCCACGTGTGGCATACCAATCAAATGGGTTATATCAACTATGAACTGATTACACCTATCTGAAGAGATTGATCAGAAGAGAAACTGATCATTTATCAAAGCATGTATGGCCACCTCTACTCTTCCAATGGATTGTTCCCTTAATGCCAGCTGACAACAGAAGCCGACACAGAAGATACTAGATACAAAATCATCGACCGAGAACAAGTATGCAGGACAGCACATCAGACATCACTAGCTGCATGCTTGTTTCAAGTTTTTGGCTTACAAGGCAAGGCAGTGAAACCAGGATCAAAGTTTGTACCTTTTAGTAAGAGGTCCCCCACTTATATCCACACAGGAGCACTGAGTTGTTTGGTCCTTGCCCCTTCATTTCATTCCCTGATAGGACCCCTTGTCCTTTGGGTCCTCTCACCCCTTGAGAGGTAGTAAATAGAAAACACAAAACCTTGGCAAGAATCAGAGTTTATTCCCATTTGTATTTAGCTTAGGAAACCAGCAGATAGATACAGTGCTTATGTTTCTGTGCAATAATTAACTGGTTTTAATGGTCACATTTGTCATCAGAACAATCAGACACTGTGGTGAAGTGGTTGGATAGAGAATTGTACAAGCTCAACAAAAGAACCTTATACATTTAGTGACATTTTATTTATGCATTCAGTGTCAAGTACATCATAAGTGCAAATAATCAGAGTCCATAAGTTCTCTAGGAACTACAGAGAATGAAATACAAATCGTAATTAATAAACGGAACAAGCTGAACTGGTCTAGATACCATACATGTAAATCTGTAATTTTTTTCCCCCCCGATCCCTTACAACAGGAGTACTGCGAATTTATTTCATACAAAAACGGAGAGAAGTACCGCACACGGATTTCACTTGTGCTGGAAAACACGAAACATTAGTCTACAGTTCTACGTATATTTATATATATATTTATATCATCGAAAGAACTCCAACCAGCAAACCCAGAGACAATGAAGCAAGTCAGTACTATTGCATCAGTGCCCTAAGCATAAAGCCCTAGCCGCACGTCACATTAAGTTATAGAAGCGCTGCCAAGAATAGCAGAAAAACACTAAAAAATTATAATAAATTAGAAAATAAAAAATACTTAGGCTTCCAACATCATGCACTTGTAAGCAACACATAAAAGAAACACATCTAGTACACTTTTTGTATCTCTTCACTATACTGTAGTGCTTGACATGGCTGATTGCAAGTATTCTAAGAGCACAGAAGTAGCTTTGGAAGAGCTGCTTCTTGAAGTTTTTTTCTTTTTTTGGATGTTTCAAGGAACACGGTGTGTTGAAAAGAGAATGGTGCAATAGATCTGTAAGTAAAGTGTAGGAACACAGCTGTTTCCACGTTAGACTCCACACAATTTACCAAGAGTTGAATTGACTTGAAGGTTTATTTACTCCTTCTGTTTGGCACCTGGAATTTTGGCTTGGATCCTGAAAACAGACAAAAAGTACAGTTGGCATTTCAAGTACAAGTTCATCATCATAACATTTTTCTTCAAAGGCTAAGTTCACTTTAAAAAAAAAAAATAGATGCACATTTTTTTTGCAGGTAAAAAATATGCATTTATTTCTTTTTTATTAGAAGCCTACAGACAGGGCCGTCATCAGGGGGGGACAGCTGATACAAACGTAGGGGGCCCGGGCATCCCGAGGGGCCCGCCGCCTGAGCATGCCCGCTCCGCTACAGCTTCCTTTGTTTGGCTGGTGGCAGCGGGTGGGCGGGGAGTCAGGGGTCATCTGACCGGTGGTGGAGCGTGGTTCAGTCAAACTGAGGGAAGGGCCGCATCTTGTATCAGGATCAGAGCTTGGTTGGACAGTGGCGGTGAAGAGGAAGGGGGGAGCTGCCATGAACCAGCCTGCCCATTGAATGTGTAGGTGCTACATTGCTGCTGCACAATTTCTATACCTGCGTGCCAAGCTGATGTTTTTGGGCTGTCTCTTTGCTGGAGGGGAGGTCTTTTTGCTATATTGGAATGTCTCTTTGCTAGAGAGGATGTCTCTTTGCTGGATTGGGCTGTCTCTTTGCTGGATTGGGCTGTCTCTTTGCTGGATTGGGCTGTCTCTTTGCTGGATATATGGGGATGTCTCTGCTGGATTGGGCCATCTCTTTGCTGGATTGGAAGGAGATGGCCATCTGAAGGAAGGTAGGGTGAAAATGTTACACACCCCCCCTTTCCTTTACATGCTCATTTCACTGTGAAATTGCATGTAAAGGAGGAAGAGGTGACATATAGTGGTGGCAGGCTTCATATTTTTTGGGCAAAATATAATTCCTTAGGCAATTTTCACATGGGGCTGACCTGTAAGTGGATCCGCTTGCTCAGCGGAGGATATCTCCGCTGATCTCCGCTGAGCAAGCAGATGACAGGTCCGTGTCTACACCGTTGATTTTACTTCATTTCATGTCCCAACAGGAAGTGAGGAGAAACCTCTTCATATGGATCATCAACACACATAATAAAGTATGTATAGCTCAAAGTTATGTTGAATTTTTTTTGTAAATTTAAATCAACTTACTTTGCCACAATCATATTCATGTTTGTCCTTACAAGTCCCAAATACTGGTCAATCTGTGCCTAAAAAAGTACATTAAATTTAGGTTATTTGCACTTAAACTGTAGCATCAAAGAAGTATTTCAAATATTACAACATTAGGTGAGCCCCAGTGGTTTTAATTGTCCGCTGGATTCTTGAACTGCTTACAGCAATGGTGATGAATGAACCTTCCTGATATAGGGGCCCTCAAGTGCAGCCCTTTGGGCCTTGACATGCTCCCCCAACCAATGTTTAGTGTTGTGCATTTCTACAGGATTAAAAACTGCATAATGCAGTAGCATTGGGCATGCAGGCAATCTTGTGTACCTAGCACTTGGTCATGTGATCTATGATATTAGGGGGTACATGAGGCAGTATCGATGTGCCGGTCTTTAAAAACTTCTCTGCACAGCTCTGCATAGAGACTCTCATGGGAACACATCTCCCAGCTGTAGTAAAGCATTGTGGGGTTGTCAAGCATCAGGGCTCTGGTTCAGAGTACACCCCAAGACATCTACAGTTTTAGCGTTTCTACTGGTCGCAGTACTGAGATTTCCATTCAGTAGTTTGTGTTTTTGCTTCCAACCACAAAGCTATAACAAAGGTGTCACACTTAACTGAATCCATTGATTGTTTATTCTGCATAATGGATATGCCATCGGGTGTATAATCAGCTTTTGGTGGATTTTTCATTTATTATTCATTCTTACCTGGTACTTGTCATAAACGGCTGGGAGAGAAAACATTGACACCACAGCTAAAAATGAAAAGACAAAACAACATCATAAGTATAAATTGGCATTAAATGTGAAAAACTGTTTCTCATGCAGGGGTAAGGGACCATCTGTGATTCATCGGATGTTCATTGGTATGAATAATAGGGTCCCAATTCACCTAGAACACAGGCTCTGTCCAGACTTTCAATTAGAGGTGCCTCAAGGCAGGCAGCTACTATTGTAGCTAACCCAAAGCGAACAGGGAATCCTTTGTCCTGTATTAAAGTATATCTAAAGCCATTTTTTTTTCATTCTGGATAGTGTTGGGGAGGTTTTAAACATTGTCAGGTTTTAAAAAAAAAATTGCCATGTGTGTCTCTTGCGAGATATTTACCTTTACTTTCTGTCCTGTAGACTGAATAGAAAGTGAGAAGATATCATTCCAATGTATGGGAAATCCCCTCAGAAACAGTTGTCATGGGAAAAACTATCCTTACTAGAAGATTCCAATCTATTTCTGTTCTGGTTCAGGATTTTGAGTTTACCCTCAATTTCCTTCATAGTGACTTTGGTGAACACGTCAATTAGAGAGAGTGAATCTCTCTACCCTCCTTCACCACTCTATCCAAATCTAAAAACTGCCATTAGTTATTCTTTATATGTTTTTAAAACAAAAAATGTATAGATATAGAAAAAATATAAATAGTCAGTTTAAAACTTGTAAAAAAATACAAGGAACCCCACACTCCTACAAACTTAACTTATTTTCCACTTATTAGTACTTACCAACCGCACACTATGCTGTCGAATCTCCATCGCACTCTCACCAAGTCCAACTAAAACCAAAGCCCTGAATATGTGTGACATGTCTTCCTGCTTCTCCTCTCGGCCAATCAGGAAGCGGGTCCTGAGACCTGATTGTCCGGGAGTCCTGAGACCCGATTGGTCGGGAGGAAATGCAGGGGGAAGCCGCCAAATACGCGACCTGGATGGGGCAAGTGCGGGGCTGGCAGGCGGCCTGGTGGGCGAGCGAAGTGGCGATCGAGCGAGCGATGGGGACCCCCAAGAAAATTGAGTACCAGCCACCACTGGCCAGATTCATGCAATTAAAATGAGACTTCTGACAAAGTTTCTCTATTGTTTTCGTATGCTACCGGATGATTTCTCAGCCTTCTTCTTGCATTCTCCCAAAGAATGGATCATCTTCTTTATTTGAGATCATAAACACCCAAGAATTTTTATTCTTACCCCCTTCACCCATAGGCTTCAAGGTAGCTTAGGAGTTCCTAATATAACTAGATACTACAAAGTGGCACAAGTTTCGCACCTGTCCGTGTTACACGCCACAATGGATGTTCCCTTGTGGGTATTCCTTGAAATCCCAAATCATGACCCTACTCCCATTACTGCCCTGTTGTGGCTTTCACACCATGCTCGCCCACCTGGCCTCAGCCCCATAATGCTGCATAGTCTATGGGTATCAGACTTAATCCACTTTTATGGTAAAGTGATGTCTCTCTTCCTGCCCCCTGTGCTTCTCCCAATTCCCAAACAACCTAATTTTCCCTCCTGGTCTGGACCAACCTTGGACCTTTTCCTAGTGTTCCACACATGGATTCACCCATGTCCACCATTTCCCGAACTCTCATTCCTTTCCCACCTGGGCCTCTCCAGGAACAGAATGCAGCCTCAAACTTCAAATGCTACCGATATCTACAACTTAGTTGAAATCTCTGCATAGGTCAAGGGACTTTCCCTGCACCAAATTCGTTTTTAAACACACCTGCTTACATTCCTCAGGGGCACCCAGACATATCTCAACCTATTACTTGAGTACTCAGGGAGCACCTTCCTCTCTTTCTTAAGTAGCACACTGGGAGAGGGACCTATCGATTTCTGCAGACTTGAAGGACTGGAAAAAGTCTAGGTTATGTATAGCTAAGTGTTCCTTTAATGCGTCAATTCTGGAATCCGCTGGGTACCTGTTACTGGCAGCAACACAAATGATGCCCAGATGATACCTAGGGCCTGCAAGAAACCTACAGTTCCATTTTAGGAACTAAAGAACCGTATGAACCGCATGTTAGTTAACGAAAAGATGTCTGTTTCCCAGTCTAAAGCCATACAAATCGTGGAAACTTGGCTCAATTATGCCATGCTATCTTTGAACCCGGATAGTATGAGCATTCTATAATCTTCTTCCTGGACCTATTGACCCAAGTCTGTGGGGCCTGGGCTCTGTCCCCCTTCGACATCTTCCTTACCCTCTTGTTTTCTATCCTTCTTTCCTTTCTCAGTTTACTTCCCCTCGCCTGGTTTTCTCTTTTAGCACCTTTGGACTCCTTGTGTGTATCACATAACTAATGGTTAGTGGGAGACCACATTATTCCCCATTTGGAAGCAGGTTAGGGGTCCCTACTTTGTGATTGCTAAGACCTATTCATTATTTTCTATGTGATATGACTTTATGTACATCATTTGTGCACCTGTGTGGCCTAAACATTTGCTATCATTCCTTTTTCCTACTTTCTTCTTTCCTGTTTTACTGAACAGAAAAATACAAGGAACCCCCAAACCATTTTAGTTTAAAAAAAATCTATCCTGATCTTTGCATGGTCAGTGTGCAAGGAAAGTAAACTGAAAATAAAAATATGAAATGAAAAGGTTCTAAATGAGTAAGAGCATTCCAGAGAGAAATTGCGGCGTGGGAAAACTCTTGGATAGGGGAGTGGGAGGTGCAAACAAGAGATGATGACAGGAGAGGATTATTGGCAGACCCAAGAGCACATTTTGGACTATATTAAAAGACAAGAAATTAGACATATGGGGGTTACAGCAATATTGAAGGGCTCGTAAGTGAAGACTAGAAGTTTGAACTTAATCCCAAATGCAATAGAAAGTGCAGGCATTGCCTGAAGGTGGGAGATCATTAAAACAGTAAGGAAGATAAGTCTGGAGGCTGAATAAATGGCTGATTGAAGTAGTGCCAAGAAAGTAAGTGGTAAGCCTATTATATACAGTACTGTGAATCATTTCTCCTTGAATCATTCTGCACTATGCAATATCCCTTAGTTGAAGGAGACTGCATTAAAAGGAGACTCTGGACTATTAATATTTTTTAATGATCTGGAGTATAAATAATTAGAATTCAGTGCTCTGGGTGCATATTGGATATAGGCATATATTTTACCCTTGGATTTTTGTGAAAGGTGTTTATCTTAATTTCTTCCTCCAAAACAATGACAGGGTACAAGCACTATGACAGCAAAATTTGCAAGTGCAATTGGGCTCCTGCCCATGGGGTTTGTCTAGGCTAGGAATTCTTAACCAGGGGTAAGGACACCAAATGGTGGTATATAAATAAAAAGAAGAAAAGAAACAGGATCCTCTACATTATTGAACCTGTAATCAAAATGGGGAATTGATGTGTTAGATCAGGGCTCAAAATTTCAAGTCCTGAGCTACTAGCCAAGCCTCAAGGGTTACTCGCCACCAGTTGCCCCACCCAACCCCTACCATGCCCCGCCCCTAAACACGCCCTCATAAATTATCTCATGAAATGACACTTAAACGTTTTATGCAGAATTAAGTTCTTAAAATAAATATTAACAACAACTTTATCTGTGCCCATCAGTGCAGCCTGCCCGCGTCCACCAATGCAGCCTGCCCGCGTCCACCAATGCAGCCTGCCCGCGTCCACCAATGCAGCCTGCCCGCATCCACCAATGCAGCCTGGCCGCGTCCACCAATGCAGTCTGGCCGCGTCCACCAATGCAGCCTGGCCGCGTCCACCAATGCAGCCTGGCCGCGTCCACCAATGCAGCCTGGCCGCGTCCACCAATGCAGCCTGGCCGCGTCCACCAATGCAGCCTGGCCATGTCCACCAATGCAGCCTGCCCGTGTCCACCAATGCAGCCTGCCCGTGTCCAAAAATGCAGCCTGCCCGTGTCCAAAAATGCAGCCTTCCCGTGTCCAAAAATGCAGCCTTCCCGTGTCCAAAAATGCAGCCTTCCCCTGTCCACCAATGCAGCCTGCCCGTGTCCACTAATGCAGCCTGCCCATGTGCACCATGCATTCTTCCCGTGTCCACCAATGCAGCCTTCCCGTGTCCACCAATACAGTCTGCCTGTGTGCACCATGCAGCCTTCCCGTGTCCACCAATGCAGCCTGCTCGTGTCTATCATGCTGCCTGTATCCATCATGCTGCCTATCTGTGCCCATCATGCTGCCAATCTGTGCCCATCATGTTGCCAATCTGTGCCCATCATGCTACCTGTGTCATTCATGCTGCCTATCTGTGTCATTCATGCTGCCTATCTGTGTCATTCATGCTGCCTATCTGTGTCATTCATGCTGCCTATCTGTGTCATTCATGCTGCCTATCTGTGTCATTCATGCTGCCTCTCTGTGTCATTCATGCTGCCTATCTGTGTCCTTAGACAGCATGAAGGGCACAGATAGGCAGCATTAAGAACACAGATAGGCAGCATGAAGGGCACAGATAGGCAGCATTAAGAAAACAGATAATGCTATATATCTGTGCCCTTCATGCTGCCTATCTGTGTCCTTCATACAGGGGAACAGAGAAGAGGGAGTGGATTACCGGTGGATGATGAGAGCGCAGAGGAACATCACAGCTTTCATTTCAATTGCTGTGTGTTCCCACCGCTTGGCGTCACATACAGCCCCGCCCCCTGGCCGGGGAACTTTGATATACGTCACTCGTGATTGGACCGGTGATCTGTCTATCAAAGTTCCGGGACCAGGGGGTGGGGCTGTGTGTCACAGCGAGTGCGGGGAACACACTGCAATAGAAATGAAAGCCGCGAGTGATGTTCCCTGCGCTGTGATGATCCAGCCGCCTGCTCTCCTCTCTTCCCCTCCGCGAGTGCTGGGAGAAGGACTCCCATACAACCCCGCATGCCGGCGGTGCTCGCCCCCCCTCTTCCAGGCAGCCCTTCCTCGCCAGCCCTCAAAATTCCCTCGCAAAATGCGAGCAGGAGAGTGGAATTTTTGAGGGCTGTGTTAGATGACATGTAAGTTAATAAAGGTACTTACATTCTATGTTTTAATTGCAGCAAAATTCTCATTAGTTGTAACTAGCTTGTGCATTTGTGATTTGATATTTATTAAATAATAATGATAAAATCATATTTAGATTTTCTTTAAGCTGTACTGTTCCTAGCTACCAAAATGTATAGTAAAACCAAGCTACTGACATCTCTTGAAGCCATACTGATGCCTAATGTGATGATGATGATGATATGGATGATACTCTGGGAAAGGGTATATTGAGGGTCTATAATCGTAAAAAAAGGATCTAAACAAAGCAACTTCTCCAACACCATTTGGACACACTGTGCAAGATACACCTGTGCAATGCCGCTTAGTTTTTCTTCCAAAAATGTTTTGCCAGCTCCACCTATTAGTACGTGTGCTAAGGCCCTTATTCATTCCTACAGGTGAGCTGTATTCCACAGGATGGTTGAATATGGCTTACACATAAACAAAAACAAAAACAAAAATTGCCGCTCAAGGCAGATGGGATAAGGGAGGTACTTCTCTCGGAGACCTTGGGTGCCGGCAATGCACGTAGCAATTGAGGAAAAAATAAGATAAAAGAGGACAGCCGCACTCCAATCCAACGTGTGTCCAATGAACAGGCACCACAAAAACCAGCCAGAACAGGACAGCCGACGCGCCTCGCACAAAATCAGTGCTTACTCATAGCTATGAGTAAGCACTGATTTTGTGCGAGGCGCGTCGGCTGTCCTGTTCTGGCTGGTTTTTGTGGTGCCTGTTCATTGGACACACGTTGGATTGGAGTGCGGCTGTCCTCTTTTATCTTATTTTTTCCTCAATGGCTTACACATAGCAATGAATGGGGTTGTAACACAAACGTGCACAAAAAGAGAACGTTTTCAGAAGGAAGGCTGTGCAGCCCTGGGTAGGGCCGTACAGTGAATAGTACAGGAATGGGAAAGAAGGTACGTAACATGGCAGGCTGGTCGGGGGAGTTTACAGCTTTACTAAAACGGTTTAAGTGAACAATGAGGTGCTAATGATATACAGGTGCATCTCCTAAAATTAGAATATCATCAAAAAGTTATTTATTTCAGTAATTCAATTCAAAAAGTGAAACTCATATAAATCATCATGGACTGTGAAGAATTTTGAATTTCATTTGGAAATCAAGGTCCCAGAGTCTGGAGAGGCACAGACTCCAAGTTGCATGCGGTCCAGTGTGAAGTTTCCACAGTCAGTGATGATTTGGGGATCCGTGTCATCTGCTGGCATAGGTCCACTGTGTTTTATCAAGTCCAAAGTGAGCGTAGCCCTCTACCAGGAAATTCCACAGCATTTCATGCTTATCTCTGTTGACCAGCTTTATGGAGATACTGATTTCATTTTCCAGCAGGACTTGGCAACTGACCACCCTGCCAAAAGTACCAATACCTGGTTTAATGATCAGGGTATCACTGTTCTTGATTGGCCAGCAAACTGGCCTGACCTAAACCCCATAGGGAATCTGTGGGGTATTGTCAAGAGGAAGATGAGAGACACCAGACCCAACAATGCAGACGAGCTGAAGGCCGCTATCAAAGCAACCTGGGATCCATAACACCTCTGCAGTGCCACGGGCTGATCGTCTCCATGCCACACCGCATTGATGCAGTAATTCATGCAAAATGAGCATCAACCAAGTATTGAGTGCATACTATACTGTACATGGACATACTTTTCAGTAAGCTAATATTTCTGTATTAAAAATCCTTTTTTTTTATTGGTCTTATGTAATATTCTAATTTCTGAGATACTGAATTTTGGGTTTTCACTAGCTGTAAGCCATAATCATCAAAATTAAAAGAAAGAAATGCTTGAAATATATCACACTGTATGTAATGCATCTATATAAAATATGAGTTTCACTTTTTGAATTGAATTACTGAAATAAATTAACTTTTTGATGCTATTCTAATTTTATGAGATGCACCTGTATGTGTATATACAGTAGAAGCTCTATTGGACCAGAAGAGATATATGGACACAAGAGATTCCACTCATCCATATGAAATGGTTTTGGAGGCGTTAAACAAACCTGAGAAATTGGCTGATATTAGATACCGTATTTTCCGGCGTATAAGACGACCTTTATACCTAAAAATATGCCTCAAAAATCGGGGGTCGTCTTATACGCTGGTATGCAGAGTCAGTCAGACTGCGGACGTCCATTGTTCAAAAGCCGTGCCTCCTCCTCGTGCTGTTCCGTGATAGGCGGAACACTCAGCTTCCCAGCCAGTGTTGCCAACCGTTCGTATTTTTACGGATAGTCGTAAAAACTGGGCACTCCCCCCCCCCGGTCCGTAAATGTCCGTAGTTGCGGGAATGTGCCAGTAAAAATAGCCGAGATCGGTTCAGCTTGCATGCGCAGTTCCGGAGCTTGCCGAGCCGAGCATATGCTGTATTCGGCCGGCGGGGGGCGGATTTCACAGAGGCTGTGCCGCACGGCGCCGGCAAGTGATGTATTAGGACATCCCGCCAGGCGTGAGCGCGCGCACTGGAATTTTAAATCTGTAACTAACCAGGAGGTCAGAGGAGCACAGCACTGGAGCAGGAGTCAGGACCCGGAGGCTGAGCAGCACGCGGCGGCGGCGGAATGGAGGAGCCTGCTGCATCCAGGCAATACAAAGTTCACAGGGGAGTCGGGGACGAACAGAGTGACAGACAGCCCAGCCGACAGTGACATCAGGTGAGGGTGGCAGAGGGGGATTCGATGGAGGCAGGGGGTGATGGTGGCACCGCAGAGAGGAACGATGGAGGCAGGGGGAGATTGGAGGCAGGGGGTGATAGTGGCACCGCAGAGGGGGATGGAGGCAGGGGGCAATGAAGGCAGGAGGTGTTAGTGGCAGGGGGTGATTGGAGGCAGGGGGTGTTAGTGGCAGGGGGTGATTGGAGGCAGGGGGTGTTGGTGGCACCGCAGAGGGTGGGGGATGGAGACAGGGGTTGTTGGTGGAACCGCAGAGGGGGATGGAGGCAGGGAGTGATTGGAGGCAGGGGGCCTGGAGGAGATTGGAGGCAGGGGGAGATTGGAGGCAGGGGGAGATTGTGGCACCGCAGAGGGGGGTGAAGGCAGGGGTGTTGGTGGCAGAGGGGGATGGAGGCAGGGGGTGATGTGACTAAATAATTTGCCCTTATTATATCAAAAATAACAAAAATATGTTTTTTTACCTTAATATCTACCTTAAATCACATTGCTATTTGCCTAGCATACTTGTTTGTAGCCTAAATAATGAAATTTGCACCTAAAAATATAATTTAGTAACTTTTTGTGCCAGTAAATTTCGGGTGTCGTGCCAGTAAATTTCAGTCTGGTAGGTTGGCAACACTGTTCCCAGCAGAGCCTGTGTTCAGTGTTCTGCCTATCACGGATGTCCTCTCGTACAAGGCCTCGGACAAGAGGACATCCATGATAGGCGGAACACTGAACACAGGCTCTGCTGGGAAACTGAGTGTTCCACCTATCACGGAACAGCACGAGGAGGAGGCGTGGCTTTTGAACAATGGACGCCTGCAGTCTGACTGACTCTGCATGCAGGGATAGGTTACGGAGATCGACACAGTGAGGTATGTAATGGGCACAGTGAGGTGAGGAATGCAATGGGCACAGTGAGGCGAGGCATGCAATGGCACAGTGAGGCGAGGCATGCAATGGCACAGTGAGGCGAGGCATGCAATGGCACAGTGAGGCGAGGAATGCAATGGGCACAGTGAGGTGAGGAATGCAATGGGCACAGTGAGGTGAGGCATGCAATGGCACAGTGAGGTGAGGCATGCAATGGCACAGTGAGGTGAGGAATGCAATGGGCACAGTGAGGTGAGGAATGCAATGGCACAGTGAGGTGAGGAATGCAGTGGCACATTGAGGTGAGGCATGCAATGGCACAGTGAGGTGAGGCATGCAATGGCACAGTGAGATTTGAAAAAAGCTGAATAAAGCCTGTTCCTATCAGCGGTTGTTTCTGTCAGCGGTTGTTCCGGCTACCCCTCAGCTTCTAGACAGACTAGTCGGAATGGGGTCGTCTTATACAGCGAATATATCCCAAAACCAACATTTTAGCTGAAAAATTAGGGGGTCGCCTTATACGCCGGCAAATACGGTACTTAAGTATCACTTGAAAGAATGTTGTGGTTTGAAATTAATTTTATTGTGGAGACAACAGACGAGCATGACTACTTTAGTTTCCAATAAGTTTATGGAAACCAAAACTTTTGACTTTGTGAACTACTATGTTAATCTATAATAGCACAAATAATGTGTACTTCTATAATGTATTAAATGTATGACCACTGTTGCAGGCAGACAGCAACGATTACATAAATTACCTATAAAAAGTGTAAGGACTGTGTAGATTTGGAGAACTGTCTGTGTTGCCTATAGGAACTGGTTACTGATGCCCATTTAATTTCTTCATGTGGGATTTTGTAAACACTAATCTGACCAGCTGCTACGAGCTTGGCGAACTGTTTTTCATTCAGACACTTTGGCACAAGGAACCATGTCCCTTGGATTCAGTAAAACTGTGCAAAGCACTCTGTGGTCTGGTCCCACTAACACTTTGTGAAAGCCATTAAATCTATACAGATGGGATTTCTGTCCTAAGCAGCTACTGTGATTAGCAAAAGTTCCCAGTGGATTAGCAACATTTGTGCTCAACTAACAGCTGTGTTGTGTCTAATCAGAATTCGGAGTATTCATTCACTTTTCCAGTGAAAATCTCAGTTTTCTGAATTTGGTAAGAATTCTTTAGTTATTAAAAATATTGTAGCTGCTGCTGTACACTGCCAAACATAAGCGTATGAGGTATTCCCTGTCCCGCAGCTGCATGTGTACATACTCCTTGTATACGCACAGCTACTGGCTGGGGAATGCCTCAGCTGCTTATGATTGGTTGTGTGACAGCTTCCATGGTGGGACTAGGACCCGAACATGCCTGACCTCATCCTTAATTCAGAATTTTCCTGTGTAGCTGGTTCACATCTACATTTTGTAGTTATTTATGAAAAACTATGGGAAACTCTCTGGGCCCATTCACACTTACATATGTGCATTAGTCCATGTGTGCCACATGCACAAAGATCAAGGTAAATCCATGTCAGTAATATCAAACTTGTATTGAATCACTAGCTGTATGCTTAAAATTGCATCACTTCATCACTTAGTAATACATCATTATTACAATTCAAAGTGAGGTCACTTACCCATAATAAGGAGTGTAAGTCCATTAAACAGAGCACCGACATATGTCAGCAGCCACATTAGTACTGCAAACTAGAAAACAACAAAACAGATAAAAGCAATGTGTTATATAGTCAATCATATTGAGCAAATGATAACTGGAAATTATACAGAATTTTCAAGCATCGTTACGTAGTCTGCTAGTCAAGGCCCTTGCACCTCTGAACTGGGCAATATTACACTTGTGTCACCATGTCAGCGACAGAGTTAAAATATACACCTGTTTCCATGCTGCAGCACCCTGGTCAGAACATTGAGATTTCGCTCCCTTGTTGGTGAAAATGCTGCAAAACCCCCCACCAGGAGGAAGCATCTGTTGGCACTTCTGGTCATTGAGGGAACAATGCGATGGAAACAGGTGTTTTTTTTTTCTGTGCTCTATAGCAAGCATGTCGCTGGAGAACTGTCCCAGCAACAAGTGTGACATAGGCCTTAGGCCAAGTACCCTGGGGCCATTAAAGCCAGGCCCACAAATGTTAACAGCGCTAATTTGTGATTGACAGAATACTTTATGAATGGCACAATACTTAATTTCAAGTAGCATTTTGCCTAGGCTAATCGAAGGATAATTATAGTTTTAGTACAGTTATCCTTCAAATAACCCTCATCCACCTTAGAGTAGCCTTACCCACGAACTGTAAAAAACACAGACGGGCACAACCAACTCATGCATTACCACTGATAAGTTTATTGAATCTGAGGAAGGGGGCATGACCCGCCAAAACGCGTCAGCATCCAGCAATTTGTTCCTAGGATGAGTCACATTGTGTCCAAGCTGGAGCAGATCAGTTTTGCTTGAGGTTTTTTTTATTGGCATGTGAGTATCCATTTGTCTTTGTGGATTCAATAAACTTACCAATGGTAATGCACAAGGTGGTTGCGCCCTCCTGTGTGTTTTTTTGCAGTTCGTATGGAAGACTACCCAGTCTGTGGAGGGCTGCACCCATGATTGACATTGTGAAAGGAAGCGAGATTGAAGATTTCCCTTGAGTTTAGCACTGAAGTGTTTTTTGGAGAACATGGCCATACAATGTTTGATTTACTTTATGATCAATCGCTTCTGATAGGAATAATAGGCCTATAGTTGACAGCCTATACACTAAACATGCCACACAGGGGAAAGTGGATTTTGATTCATTGGTAAGGATAAGATTGTAAATTACGATCATAAATTATCAATCATATCTCTGTTGCTATCATTTAATCTCATAATCTGATCGATCAAAATACATATCATATTTAAAGTATCTAAGTGCTGCCAATTGATGCAAAAAGATCAATGATATTCTGCCCTGGCTGATACAGGCAGTTTGCTTGAATCCGATCAAAACGGTTTCTAAAACGATAGGAAGGGAAGTTATGGCTATTTAACTGTTTTAATTGAATCTCATATTGATCGGATTAAAAAATTGAGTGTGTAGTCACCATTATACTTAAGCTGGCCTTACAAGGATAGGTTTTTTTCATTCTACCAGTGGGCTGAACAAAAAAAAAACTGACAGATTCTTCCATCCACACAAAACGAGGTAGATGGAGGTTGATGGGGAAATCTCCCCATCGGGACACTGTATTGTGACAGCAGTGCGCACTACTGTCAGAATACACTGATCAATGGCTGATCAGGGTAAATTTTTAAACAAGCCTCTTCAAGCAAGGACAGCCACACACTGATTAAAATGTGTCCAGTCCCTGCTGAACTAGCCAAATTTAGATCAGTGCGTGGCCATCATTAGGTTGGACATACACAGTTCGAATTTTAGCAGGTTCAGCAGGAACCGGCCGAGATTCGAACCATTGATGGCCAGACTGAATGTACAAAGTTGATTGATCAACTTGGGTATAATCAGCCTTCCGTATTCACTTGTCATTATCAGAATCGGCTGCTATAGCCCATAGCGATAATCACAGTCTTCTCACGGTGGGGGTGGCTTCCCCCCGCCCCCCGAGAAAAGACAATGGCCCAGCAGGAGGTATTCCTGCATCAACACTGTCTGTGTTGATGGTGGAACCAAGCAAATTTCTTTCCTGCAACCCGCCATTGCAGTAAACAAATTTGCACCGTCTATGGCCTGTCTTAGACTACTATATTTCTCTCCTCCTTTGTGACAGTCACACAGCCACCACTTTCTTATCAGGGCAATCTCCACTCATTGCTATGAATACAAACTTCTGGAACAAATGCTATACAACTCTCAATGGGCTGTAAAAGCAAGGATCTGAGAAGAGCAAGGAGGAAGGAACCAAGTATACCAAAATAGGCACAGTAAACTAGATTTTTAACGTGCAATTTTACTTCTATTGCTTACTATATGTGCACCATCTTTTTATAACAGAAAGATGCTTGCACAATATGGCAAAAGCCCTGGTGTCAGCAACAGAGTTTACTTCGGCTTTAGGTCAATGGCAGTAATTGTCACAGTTGCCGGGTGTTAAATAAAAAGGTCACCAGAGGGCCCCATCAAAATTCTACTATGATCCGTTATTACGCCCCTGAATGGAAGACGTATATATGTGTTTTTTGGTATTTTCACAGACCGGTGAATTCTAAAACAAATTTAGAAAACGTAATGACCTACAACAAACCCTATTTATTAGCATATTATGCCTGTGTGTAAAGCCAGTTTTTCCATTCTGACGGTAAGGAATCTGAAGTCTGAATCTGCCTGGTGTCTGTGAGCAACGCAGAATTTATTTTTTATATACGGTAATAATTAATGAGGAAGGATCAGTGTGGTTTTATGTGAATATGATCAGTAATACCATATAAGTTGATGGTTATCAGTCATACCTTTAATGAATCAACCAGGTCCTGTACCAGGAAAAGTCTCCTGAGCTCTCGGACTATGTTGTTTAAGTACACCTGTAGGCAGTCTGTGTATTTCTGGATCTGTTCTTGGGAAAGGGAGATCTCCACATCCAAGTAGTTTCTGCAAGAAAGCAAATGCAACAACGTTCATTAATGGTTGGAGTCTGTCAAAGTTATGAAAAGAGATTTCATGTCAACACATTCAAACTTGGAAAGCATGCCTTCTCAGACTGGTGGTCACCAGAGGATGGAGCTCTAACTTTTACCTGAAGAGTTTGGCTACTCATTAAGATTAGCTGTAATCTCCAGCCTGCTCATTGGTTAACTGTATTAGTGAAACCAACATCACTACTGTTAGTTGCAGAGGGAAGGAGAGCAATGTTTTAATGTGCTTGAAAGAAGAGGGAGCTAGTTGGGGTCTACTTTTGCTTTATCCACCTCCCTTCGTCCTATCAACAATAAAAGGTAGTTGAGATGCAGGAACTTGGAGCCATGTGACTATCTGAAGAAGACAGAGAGAAGGACCCAACTCAAGCTCAGTATGGTAGTCACTGCAGGATTTCTGAGGTCACAACTGCAACAAGGACCTAGGCTCCCATGAGGTCCTCTACCACCTATCAGGTCTGAATCCAGCTCCATCCTTCCTTCAGAAAACTGCATTAGTACTGTTGCGGAGCAAGCTGGCATACGGCAAATGTAATATAATTCACGTACCATGCTTCCTTTACTCTGCTACTATGCCTTAGTGCCAGGCCATTGTTTAACAGTAATAAAGTGCCCCATTGGGCAGAGAGATCAATGCTAACCTTACTTCCAAAGACTGCAATAGATATACAGTATGTGTGTCGCATGCAATGCCACAAGTACAGAGTTGCTGCTGGTGTAGGTGTGGAGTGCTGGGAGTGGAAAGTTTTCTATCTGAAAACATTATGCGTAGATGTCAAAATGTAAAGGTTCCTATCAGTTACTGCACTTCACACAATCATTTTCCTGAATAAAGAGGGCTCTGGAAGCTCTTCTAAAAAAGCAGAGAGCAAAAGACTAGTGACCACTGTCTGTAGTCCCCCTGAAGCTGATCCTTTCCCTATCACTGGCTTACCATGCCTTGTTCTGCCATGCCAGGCTGCCATCTTGGTAGTGTTATCAGAGCCTCAAACAAGGAGAACAGTGAGCAGCACAGTCATGACATCACCAATTCTCACTTCACACCTCCTGAAAATACTAGTCAGAGGCAGAAGTACCTTTATAATACACTGCAGATATACAGCTGTAGGCTCAGGAGTGCCTAGGCACACTTACGTACCAGGAAGTGTGCTGTTATTTTTTAGAAATTCAAGACAAAAATGGAAATTTTTCAGAGTTATGCTTAGGCACAACTAGCAAATCTTCATTTTTAAAATTTAGCTCCACTTTAACTTGTGTTTGACATAAGCAAAGGATTTAGCTAAAACAACATACTTGAATGGATGGCCTTCATCGGTTTTCTGTACAGCCTGTAAAACTGATTTGTAGATTCTGAAGCTGATTGTGGCTGAGAGGGCAGCAAGTGCTAGGTAGGCGATGACACTGACCACACTGAACTGGGTCAGGGAGAAGAGCATCAGAAGGACACTTCCAAATACAATTCCCGTCTGCTTCATATCCCGCCAGTATAACAAGTCAATAGCTGTAAAAGATCAAAATGGGTATAAAATGAGTCATACAATTGCTTTGTATTCAAAATCAGAATTGTTTTTTACTTAATGTAGCTGTACTTCAAATGCTGTGCCTAATATAATTTTAGCTTTAACACAAACAATTCACAGATTGTCTATAATGCACAGTATCACTTACAGCATTTCAAACCATTTGACACTTTTATTATTTATTAAAGCCTCTTTCACTAAATTTTGTATAAACCAAAATTCCCATGCAAGAGCAGGCACCAACCTATAAGTCCCCACCCGCTGGGGGCCCAGGACCCCCCTTCCTTGGTACCAAATACCACGTGCTTGGTACCAAATACCAATTTTGTGAAAGTTGGAGTTTTAAGCCCGGTACACAGAAGGAACCAAACAACTTTCAGTCCATGTGTACAGCTGTCTGTTCAACAGAAGCCTGTCTAATGACATTGCTTGTGTTGATGTGGAGATCTGTCATTTTTTTATTTTATTTTGCTCAACCCGCTAAATGAATTAAAAAGAAATGGTAAAGTGCTTAAGGCACATCCGATGCCAAGGTTGCCAAGGAGCTGGCACTGGCATTTGGACATATGTTATCCCCCCACACATACTATGCCAGGGATGTTGGTCTGCTTGCTGTCACCTCCTCTATAGTCCTAAACATGAAAACCCAAGCAGTTTTGTCTGCCATCTCAAAAGAAAACCAGTAAAAAAAAATAAACTCTCTTCTCTCCACCTTGTACAGTAAAAGGCTTTTAAGGTACCCATGTCTAAAAAAATATAGTTTAGCTATGTGAAAAATTCACGAACCACTAAAAACATGTCTAGGTAAAATTATTAAAGGAGTAGTAAAGTTACATGTTTTTTCACCTTAATGCATCCTATGCATTAAGGTGAAAAAACATTCGACAATACCGCCCCCCCCCCCCCGAGCCCCCGTTTTACTTACCTGGCCCCTCGAAAGTCCCACGCTCGTCCCCGTCATCCTCTTCGTTTTTCAGCCTGGCCGCCGATTGGCTACACTGGATGGATTGAAAGCAGCGCAGCCATTGGCTGGCGCTGCTGTCAATCACATCCAATGACGCGGCGCGCGGGGGGCGGGGGGGCTATGGCCGCCGCTGTATCACGGGAGCGCGCCCGCAATCACTCCACACCATGCGAGCTCACTCGCATTATGGTGTGGAGTCCTTGCGGGGAGGAGCCAAGACAGCCGCCGAGGGACCCCAGAAGACCAGGATCGGGGCCACTGTGTGCAAAACGAGCTGCACAGTGGAGGTAAGTATAACATGTTTGTTATTTTTGGCCAAAAAAAAGGGAAGCTTTAGTGCTCCTTTAAGTCCAAGAGCAAACAATTTATCAAGTCCACAGATGTGTTCAAAGTGCATCCAATCCAAAGTGCAACTGTATATAACTTGAAAATACACAGTTGTGCTATGTGAAACATTCATAAACAAAAAAATAGGATTTTTTGGACTCACCGTAAAATCCTTTTCTCTGACATCCATGGACTGACACGGTGTCTCTTTACACTTTACACGTGGGTTATGTCCCTGCTTGCAGGAGAAGACCTAGGCAGAATGTGAGATGTTATACATACATTCTAAAAGCCAGAGCTGAACAGCCCCACCCAGGGGGCGGTCCCTCCGGGCATAACCCTCCCACTACAGTCAGCAGACTTCAGTTCGTAACAAAGCAGTACAAACTTAAAAAGGAAGGGTGGGTGCCGTGTCAGTCCATGGATGTCAGAGAAAAGGATTTTACGGTGAGTACAAAAAATCCTATTTTCTCTTATCATCCATGGACTGACACGGTGTCTCTTTACACTTTACACGTGGGATGTCCCAAAGCAGTGTCAAGAGGGATGGGAGCAGTATAAATGGAAAAACCAAAAACTTTCACTCCAAGAAGGCAGATCTCCTCAACGGAGGAGTCGCAACTTTAAACAGCGGCCTGCAGCACCCTGCGGCCGAAGGAAGCATCCGAAGATGCAGCCACATCAACCTTATAAAAAACTTAAAAGGTATGAACAGACGACCAGGTCGCCGCCTTGCACACTTGTGCAACCGACGCTTGATGTCGGAAAACCCAGGAAGCACCAATTGCCCTGGTGGAATGCGCCGTAACCGGAAGGGGAGGCGCCCGCCCTTTGAGAGCATAGGCTTGAATGACGGTTTGTCTGATTCCCCTAAAAATGATGGCAGACGAAACCGCTTGGCCCTGTTATGGACCAGGGGCAGTCACAAACAGTGAGTCGGACTTCCGAATAGAAGCAGTAGCAGACAGGTACACCCGTAAGGCTCGTACCACATCCAATATGTGCAGCGCAAACTCTCTGGGATGCGATGGGTGAGGACACAAGGACGGGAGGACAATGTCCTCATGTAGGTGAAAGGTAGACACCACCTTTGGCAAAAGGGAAGGTCGCGGATGCAACACCGCCTTAACCTTATGGATGACTAAATATGGCGACTTGCAGGACAAAGCCGCCAACTCAGACACTCGTCAAACAGAAGTGATTGCCACTAAAAGGCCACCTTCTGAGACAAGACAAGAGAGGAATATCCCGGATATTCCCAAAAAGGAGGTTCCTGGAGGACCTAGAGCACCAAATTCAGATCCCACGGTGGGAGAGAAGGCTTGACAGGAGGGAGCACATGGCGAACCCCCAACACAAGGTGCTAACCAAGAAATGACCCGCTAGAGGTCGCTGAAAGAAGACGGCCAAGGCCGAAATCTGATCCTTGATGGTACTCAAAGCAAGCTTTTGGGTCACTCCACACTGTAGAGGACGCAGGATTCTGGGGACGGAATACGTCCGAGGACGCCAGTCCAGCGCTTTGCATATGGCGATATAAGCTTTCCAGGCACGGTGATAGATCTGCCTGGAGGAAGACTTCCGTGTCCTTAACATGGTCAAAATGACAGAGTCCGAGAGACCTCGGTCCCTCAACACCTGGCTTTTAACAGCTCTGCCGTTAAAGCCAGAGACTGTAAGCCGGATGAAACATAGGACCTTGAGACTGAAGGTCCTCCCTCATCGGCAACCGCCAGGGAACGTCCGCAACGAGACGTACCAGATCAGCGTACCAGTGACGCTGCGGCCAATCCGGAACAATTAGGATCACCGGAGTTTATATCAGGCGATAAGGACCCTATGGGGCCACCAACGCATCCGAGTCATCGCCCAAGGATCCCTGGATCTGGCCACAACCTCGACCCTTGCGACTGAGTCGAGAGGCCATCAGGTCCACATCCGACGTGTCCCCCCGTCGGCAAAGGAGTTGAAATATGCAAGGACCACTCTTCCTGGTCCGGCGTCTGGCGATTGGCGACTCAGATAGTCCGCCCCTACAGAGCCGGCACGTTTCTTCCGGCCCACTTCAGGATACGGATTACCTCGGAAGCCGCAGCTGAGCTCCGAGTCCCCCCGTGATGGTTTACATACGCCACCGCCTTGGCGTTGTCCGACTGGCTCCTGATGGAGCGACCCCGTACTCTCTCCGACCTGAGGAGAGACACAGTCTGATGGCCCGCATTTCCAGAACAGTGATTGGTAAACGGGCTCGTCCGGAGTCCAAGGCCTTGAGCCGACAGGACTCCCCAGACTCCACCCCAGCCCGTCAGGCTGGCGTCCGTCATGAGTACCGTCCATTGGATGGGAGGGGAACGACTTTCCGGACCGAAGAGCCGAGGGTCCCAACCACCCTGTCAGGGACGCCCTGACCAGGTGAATCACCTGGATCCGAAGATCCAAGGACAACGGGGATTTGTCCCAGGTGGACAAGATCTCCTTCTGCAATGCCCTGGTGTGTGATTGGGCATACGGAATGGCCGCGAAGGAGGCCACCAGGAGTCCCGGGACTCTCATGCAAACAACGGATTGACAACCATGTTCGGGATGTCAGCACCCGCACCGCAGACTGAAGTGTCAGCAACTTCTCCAGAGGTAGAATACCTTTGCCTCCAAGGAGTCCAGAACCAGAACTAGAGACTCCAGACACTGAGTCGGGACCAGGACTGACTCCTGAATGTTCAGGAACCACCCGAAGTCCCTGAGGGTCTAATTGACGATAGTCACCCTTCCTCTAAGTCTGAGCCACTTTCTGCTCATAGCAGAAGACCGTCCAGATAGCCCACGACAGCAATACCTCGCTGTAACAGAAGGCTAGAACCGGAGCAAGCACCTTGGTGAACACCCTTGGTGCCGAGGCAAGGCCGAAAGGAAGAGCCACAATCGAGAGTGGACTTCGCTGATCGCAAGGCGCAGAAACTTCTGGTGACTTGCGCAGATCGGAACATGCAAGTAGGCGTCCTTGAAGTCCAAGGACGCCAGAAGAAAATCCCTTTGGTGGAGTGTAGCGATCACCGTGCGAATGGATCCCATGCGGATTTTCTGCACCTTCTCGAAGGCATTCAGGGCCTTGAGGTCCAGGATAGGTCGAACCACGTCCTATTTTTGGGACGACAAACAGATTCGAGCAGAATCCCTGAAAACTCTCCTGTGACGGAACCGGCACAATCACTCCGGACCTGATCAAATCCTGTACAGCCCCCAAGAGGGCTGCCCGACAGGTAGGAAGGAGAGGAAGATTCAAGGGAAAGAATCTGTGTGGGGGCCAGGATCGGAATACTATCCTATAACCTGAGGTGACCACCTCGCACACCCACCAGTCGGAGATTCGGGAGGTCCACCAATCCGTGAACCTGCGAAGTCGTCCCCCCACCCCAGAGTCGGGCGGAGGCAAGACTTCACGCGGAGGCGGGCTTGGGAGCCGCTTGTTTGGCTTACGCACCCAGGGGCACTTGTGCCCACCAGCCGCACTGCCGTCAGTCTGAGAGGGCCTACCTGTGGACTCTGACTGACGAAAAAAACCCTGTTTTGCTGGAAAGGAAGGCCCCTGTTTGCGGCGGGCCTCCTCACCCTTGCTAGTCTAAGGAAGAAGAGTGCGTTTACCTCCTGTGACATCTATGACGATGTCATCCAGAGCAGCACCGAAAGGTCTACCGCCTTTAAAATAGTAGATCCGTCAGGAGCTACCTAAGGCTAGGTCAGCAGACCAGCATTTTAACCAGATAAGACGACGCAATACCACCGCCGAGACAGAGGCCCTGGATATTAAAGGGGCCGCGTTCACCGTGGCGTCGCACACAGAAACCAGGCCCTGAACCAGTTGGTGGGCCAGAGCAACTGTGTCTGGAGGAAGAATATGCTCCTGTACAGCTAGGTGCAACATTTTTGCCCAACCTGTAAGTGTTTTAGACACAAGGGTCGCCGCTACCACAGGTCGTAGGGCGGATCCCAACAAGGCAAACATGGTTCTGCTCGCCACTTCTGACCTCCTGTCAGTGGGGTCCTCAAATGCAGGAGTCCCCTCCATCGGGAGAGTGATGGCCTTGTTCAACCGTGCGACTGGAGGGTCGACCACTGGGGGAGAAGCCCACTTTATAAGTAGGGCATCTTCAAGGGGTACCTGATAGACAAACGCCGCGGGACCATAAAAAAATTCTTCTGCGGCTTTTCCCAGACCTTATCAATGAGCTGGTCAAAGAAAGTACAATGGAAAAAACCTCTTTAGAAGGCCTGGCCTTAAAAGAACCAAAGGAGACAGTATCCGCCTGAGGTTCTGCATCCGCAGCATTTGAGCTTGAGAGTGTCCCTCACCGCAGTCATGAGCACACTAACAAGCGCCCTGTCATTTACTGACTCAGAACTGGAGTTTCCCTCATAAGGAATGTCCTGTTCAAAACCATCCATACATCCAGAACTAGGGTCCTGAGCGATAGTGGCTAGGCCCATATCTGAATCAGCGCACTGCCCTCGAGTAGATAAAGTGGGGAGAGGGCGCCTTTTTGCACCTTGCGCTTGCACACAGCCCCCATCCTGGTCAGAAATTGATTCCAGGGCTGCCCACAACAGGTCCATAGGGACCGCAGTGCTGAAGCACTGCTGCCACTGACATGTTTAGGGGAAGCTGGTGACACAGACTCCATATTGTCCCTCTCTGAGACTCTCTCAGATAAAAAGTCCACCCACAGGCTGTGCTGACTGAGGAGGGGGCGCCCAGGGGACTCACCAAACCGGACCAGGGACCGCTCAGTTCGGCTGTCTGTACTGCGCTGTGTCAGCGCTGGTAAGCTGTGAGGAGACTGTGAGGAGATTCGCGCTGCTATAGCAGCGCTAGAGGCCAAACTAGTGCTGAAAAGCGCGCGGGCTACAAGAAAATGGCCGCCGCACTTCACTGAGGCGATCCGCGGCAAGATGGCCGCCATGACGCAGTTAAAATGAAACAGCACACATGGGCACTGTGGACGGAACATTTCTCCGACCAAACTCAGGTAACATCGAGACTAGAGATGTCACTATTGAAGCTAGCAGACCCAACTTTTAGTCGGCGCGTTGACCTTGCTGACAGTTAAACCTGACCGCCCCCCCCCCCCCACATCCTGAACAAGAGCATAGACCCTGAGCGTAACATGTACACCTTTTACAGAACGAGATATCATCCTGGTGGCAGACAATCCGGTGCGGAACGCTAGCGAAAATTATCAGCTCAAGGTGAGATCCTACCCCCTCTCCTCCCTCCACTTTACCCCATATCCCCTTCCCCCCTCACCCCCCTATTTTCCTTCCAAGCTCTTGAATACTTTCCTAGTTGCCTCTTGCCATAATTGTGCAATGTTAAAAAGTTATCTGATAATCTGGCAGCCAGCACTCTAATCATAGTGAGTAAGTTAAGCCTGGCAATAGGATCTCGGCCAATACCACACTAGCCCACGGAGAAGCACAAATGCATACGCCGGGCACCCCGGCTGGGGCCTGGCTGTGGTAACGGCGCGGGTGGGGTGCCGGAGGCGGTCAGTAGGAGGCCTTTAAATGGCCCCCCTCCTCCGGCATGGAACCCAAACGGAAAGCACAGGGGCTGGCTGAGGGTAGAGCACCCCCCCTCCCCCCGATGACACATACCGCTGTGAAACAAAGGATCGTTCGGGAGGGCGGGTGCTCGCCCAAATGGCTACAAGCCGGCCAACAAGCCGAGGTCCCGTACCTGCCACAGTTAATAGATAGGGCAACATGGCTACATAACATAACTAGGAGAATACTTCTTCAGACGATATATCTGCCTTTACTTTGCTATGCTCTTTTTCTTTTGTTATTGAAGAAATTTTAAAATGTTGGTCATTGTAACATATGTATTATGCGTGCCTGTAAACCCATGACTAACCTAATAAACACAGTTTACAAAAAAAAAAAAATGAAACAGCACACACGCACAGCACCACTCGGCGCTCAGGCCCCAAAAAAAAAAAAAAAAAAAAAAAAGCCCCAAGGCATACATTGCAGACCAGCATGAGCCCCCCAAGAACAGTGTGACTCCCAAGCACCCCACACAGTCAGCGCCAGTAATGGTGACAGAGAGCGACAATAAAATACAGGGGGAGACAGGGAAAATCCCCCACAGAGAAACACACAGCCCTTTGTACTCACCTGTAGGCAGGAGAGACTACTTACCCGTCCCCTGAGGGACACACTGGTGTTTCTGACAGGACTATCACAGTGCAGTACTGAGTAGCTGTCGGCCCGGTCCACCGCGAAAGATACAGTCAGTCAGGAGCTGTTCAGTCTTGAGAGGACCGTGGGAGCATGAAAGCAAACCCGGCCACCCCTGGAGTCATGGGGCCTGTCGTGAACTGAGTCTCACGCACAGAAGGCGAGGATCAGCACGCTCGATGGTCGGACAGGGAAGACTACGAGGATATCTTGTACCCAACCTGTTGCCCAGCCGACAGTTGATAGAAGATTCTCAAAAATAAAATAAAAAAGAATCCCAAAAAGGAATAAAATAGGTCAGGAGACTGGCTCCTGAGAGAGCCACGTCTTCTCCTTCTGCTAGGCAGAAAAAAACTGAAGTCTGCTGACTGTAGTGGGAGGGTTATGCCCGGAGGGACCGCCCCCTGGGTGGGGCTGTTCAGCTCTGGCTTTTAGAATGTATGTATAACATCTCACATTCTGCCTAGGTCTTCTCCTGCAAGCAGGGACATAACCCACGTGTAAAGTGTAAAGAGACACCGTGTCAGTCCATGGATGATAAGAGAAATATGCGTAAATAGAATTAATAAATACAAAGTGAAACAATACATCAAATCCACAGAGGTATTCAGTCCAATATGCTCAAACAATGGTGTCCAAACGTGTTACTTTAACTGAATGTGATCCGTGAACCCACCACCTAGGTACATCTAGCCGCTTACCAGAAGCGCTGACCCCAAATTATAGGAGGTCTGGCATGGAACAATAGTAAAACAATGGATCATCCAAATCGGGAGAATCAATTGGAAGTATGGAAATCTCATCCTGTAGGTCTATATGGCTCGATTTAAGGAGAGAGAGACCTCCGATAGTGTAATATCATTTAAAATGTATTAGTTAAAAGACAAATAACTACTTACAAATTGAATCTCTTGTTGGCATGCAATAAACCTAAACAAAAACGCAGCTGGTATCAGCTCCAGCTAAGTGAGGAATGTGGAGATTTGGAGGAGGCTGAGAGCAATAGAAGGTACTTTTCTACGTTAAAGTGGTTCTGGAAATCAAAATGTTTTTTACCGAAATGCATGGTCTGCAATAAGGTAAAAAAACTATGGATGTACACAGCCTTGCTCTGGAGAGCGCATCCTTAGCACCTGGCATGCGTAAGGAAGTAACTGGAATATCCGTTGCCTTTTTCTCAATCTCTCGGCCAATCATGACAATGCTGGTACAAGGGTGGTGGCCTCGTTGGACGCAGAAAAGGCTTTTGATTCGGTCGAGTGCCCCTTTCTCTGGAGCGTGTTACGTAGGTTTGGATTTGGCTCCAGATTTCTCCAGTGGTTGGAAATGTTGTATAGAACTCCCAAAGCCCGAGTTCACACTAATGACAGAATCTCAGCACTATTCCTCTTGGCCGGAGGCACTCAGCAAGCTCATTTGTCCGTGTACTTGAGCCATTGGCCATTCTTATACAGAACACCCGGCTTGTCGAGGGTTGGCGGATCGGCCTGCTGGAGGAGAAGATTTCGCTCTATGCGAATGATACCCTGTTCTACCTAAGAGACGCAAACTCCTCCTTGCGGGCCGCTCTGACTATCTTTGACGAGTTTGGGTACTTCTCGGGTGTCAAGATAAACTGGAGTAATCAGTTTTGTTTCCAGTTTTGTTGAGTATGAAGGTGTCCAGGGATTTGGACAAGTACTACGACCTGAATATCCACCCCACACTATTACAATTGAAAGACAGCTGTACCTCCTGGTGTAACTTAAGCCTAAATGTTTTCGGTCGCATTAATATATTAAAAAAAAAAATCCTCCCCAAATTTGTTTGTGTTCCGCAATTGTCCGATATGATTGAAAAAAACCTTCTTTAGGGAAGTGGACAGTTGTGTAAGTTCCTTCCTATGGGAGGTGCTGCTTTGCGTCTGGCGAGGTCCACCCTCCAGCTCCCGGTTACTTATGGCGAGTTGGCCCTTCCTAACTATCAAGTCTACTTCTGGGCGGCAGTACTCGTTACAGTCCGCTGGTGGTTTGTGGGTTCTAGAACAAATGCGGCGGTCTGCCTGGAGGTGGCCTTATTGGGATCCCTTACAGAACTAGGTAATCTGATATACAGGGGGTCGAGAGCCTACCCATCGCTTCCAATCCCTACTAGAATGGTGTTGTAGGTGTGGATAGCTGCAAGGGCTCGGTTTGCCAAGCCTGATCACTGGTCTCCTTATGAACCATTGTGGGGTAATCCCTGCTTTCCACACATTATAATGCTCCCTGACCCACAGGTCTGGGCTAGATTTGGTGTACAGAGACTGAGGGATGTTATGGCTACAGGAACGCTTTATCATTTGGGGCACTGTGGCTAATTTTAGACTACCTCACTGGATGTACCTCCATTACTCCAACAGGAACATGCTGTACGTTCCCAATTTCCGAATCCCCCTACGCTTGAGACTGACCCGATAGAGGATATTTTGGCTCAGGAGGCTTTGACTAAGCCTGTATCTGTGCTTTATCTAGCTCTTCTTAGTGTGCAGTCAACTAAGGCCCATTTCACACATACAGACCGTTCAGGTTCGCCTGTCAGTTTTTCAGGCGGACCTGAACGGATGCTTCATTCACCTCTAGTGAGTGACGGATGTCAGTGGTGACATGTCCGCTGACATCCGATCTGCTAAATGCAGATGGATGGAAACCCTATTTTCCATCCGTCTGGCGGATCGGATGAAAACAGACAAGCGGTCCTTTTTCATCCGATCCCCCATAGAGGAGAGCGGAGCTCTGACAGGTCTGTCTCTGCACAGTGAGCAGAGACGGACCTGTCATCCACCGGCTCAGCGGGGATCAACGGATTGATCCCTGCTGAGCAAGCAGAGTCCGTCAAAAACGGACAGTCCCGTGTGAAAGGGGCCTAAGATGGATAGGCTTTGGGAACAATGGCATGTAAATATTCCTACATTAGATAGGGAAATATGGGAAGAATGCTTTGAGGATAACTTCTAAAGACAAATTAATTCAGACAAAATTCCTCCATAGAGTGTACTTCACAGCACAGAGATTGCACAGAATCTATCCACAACGTTCCTCTGTCTGTACTAGATGAGGGTACTTGCTTTCATGTTTTGGACATGCCCACAGGTAGCACAGTTTTGGACGGTGGTTCTTGATTTCATCAACTCCAGTCTACAGCTGTCCCTCCCTTATACACCTGAATTGGCACTGCTGGGAATTCATGATGATGAGAAAAGACCTAGATGTACCAAGCTTTTCATATGATTTCATATTTGCGGTATTATGGGAAAAAAAGAGGGAAATAGTTACCACAATTTGTATATTTTGTGGACTGGTGCTGCCCCCACCAAGGGCTTGTGTCAATGGCTAAAGCGTAACATCAGTTTGAAATGTGAATTAACACTGACAAGTGCATTTGACCTTTTTCTGATTTGCATTTGACCTGCTTCAACACTTCTATGGGAATGCAAAACAAAAGGCCGTCGACAGAGACTTTGCTGTCCTAGGCATTGGCAAAGAGTGCCTGATGGTATATACAGTTCTTTCTGTTCTATATACAGTGTGAGCTTTACCATTATATTTTACTTCAGTTCTACAACAAGACATTCCATTTGTAACTTTAAAAACCGGAGAACATGTAATGTCAAAAATTACAGAAAATGCTACAATTCAATTTTTGACAGATCGTTATACACGCTCCAAGATGCCTACGCCATTCTTGTTCACACCGTATTGACATACAATAGAAATGAAATTATTTAAATAAATAGGTTATCCACCTACAAAATCAAAAAAATAAAAATATTTCTGTAAGAGAAAATGTTTTCTTCATATAGCCGGAGGGTGCCAGGGGGAATCCCCCCCGCTATCAGAATACAATAGCTCCATGATAGGGATTACATCCAACCCACCGATTGAACAAAAGAGAATGAATGATGTATTGGCTGCCTTATGCCCCGTACACACGGTCAGAGTATTCTCCGGCCAAAAGCACATCGGAATTCCATCGGAAAAAAATAGAACATGTTCTATTTTAAAACTCAATTGGAATTCATAAGAATTACTCACCGTCTGACTTTTTCCATCGGAAATTCCTATCATGTGTACAAGGCATCAGGATAAAACTTTTACAAAAATAAATCAAGGCTGGTCATTGTAAGCACCCCCTATCATTGTTAAAGAGTATGTTATCCCAACATTTCATATTCCTGATAGGCGCCTGGTGTACCATGTACTTGTATGAGAAAGTCTCCTGTTCTCTTTGTATTGCTTCCTTTGTGTAAAATCCCTGGTGTTCCTGCCATTCCCCCTGCTTTCCTATTAAAAACTGACCACAGTAGGCATGAGAACACAGCGTGGTAAGTTCTCTAGCTGTGCTATGCAAACTTCCTCTCCTGCTCAGCCTTGTCCTGACACACCCAACCTGCACAGCATTTCACTGGGAAGATTAGTGTGCTGTTGTTTCTCCTCCCTCCAGCTCTTATGCAGTTGAGAACACAGGGAAATGAGAGAATATGATCACTTATAAAAAGGGGGGAAAGTGTTTTTTTTTTTTTTTTTATATCTATACACAAATGATTTGTCGTTCATTTTTATTTTAAACTGAATGGGTTGTTTTACAAGATGAAGGTTCACATACACTTTAAATGGTTTGTCTCATCCCTGTAAACTGATACATCTGAAAGAGAGCTTTTTCTTTTAAAAAACAGCCTTACTGGCTGGATCAATAGATGAAAATAGTAGAAAAAAAGCATAAAAAGTAAAGGAATACAGCCATCACATCTAAGAATTGGTAAACTGAAATATAAAAAAAAAAAAGTTTGCTTTTGGGATTAATATTGCTTTACGTTATCAGGCCTATTTCTCCTTAAATCTCTTTGCGTCCCAGAGGTTCTTTTTTTTTCATTTCAGCAGAGCCTCGTTTTTGCACATTGTATCTGTTAGCATTTGCAGTCTACCCATTTTCTTTGGGACAAAGTGGGCTTTAATTTGGTAGATAATTTGAATACATATATTTTTATTTCCTTGGTTTTTATTGGGAATAAATAGTAAAAAAAACATCCTATTTATTTTTCCCAACATTATTTTCATTAATATTATAATTAAACAGGATTTACACAGCACCGATAGTTTGTACAGCGCTTCACAAAAGAAAGAAAGAACGTACAGTTACAATACAATTCAATACAGAACGTACAGTTACAATACAATTCAATACAGAACGTACAGTTACAATACAATTCAATACAAGAGGATTACAAGGACCCTGTTCAGGACAGCTTACACTCTAGAAGGGAAGGGCAAGTGATATAAAAGGTAATAACTGTTACGGATGAACTGAAAGAGAAAGTTAAAGTTCAGTTTTTAGGTGGAGGTGGGATAGGCTTTCCTGCAGAGTTGAGTTTTCAGGGATCGCCTAAGGGTGGACAGCGTAGTTGATAGCTGGACAGATTGGGGTAGGGAGTTCCAGAGGATGGGAGAGGCTCCGGAGAAGTCCTGGAGACAAAGGAACTAAAGGGCAGGAGGTCTCGGGAGGATAGGAGACAATGGTTTGTGTGATATTCTGAGATTAGGTTGGTAATGTAGCTCAGGGATGAGTTGTGGATGGCTTTGTATGTTGTTGTTAGTAGTTTGAATTGTATTCATTGGACGAATGGAAGACTGTGGAGGGACTGGCAGAGAGGAGCAAAACACACTGAATGGTTGGTAAGGTGGATAAGTATGGCAGCAGTATTCATGATAGACTGAAGGAAGGATAGGCTGTATAGAGGTAGGCCAATGAGGAGGAAATTGCAATAGTTGAGGCGAGAGATGAGGGAGTAAATATGTCGCTTTGTGATATCATGTCAACACAACATTTATTTAATCTGCACACCTGCATATATCGACAAAGTCTGTTGATTAAAATTATATCACATTTTTGTGACCTTTATGTAACGTAGCAGAATAGTAGAGCTCAAAATACTGTAAATATTAGAGAAGTAGTGCCAAAGCTCTTTTGGCTGTACTTTCTACTGGGCATCACAGGAGTGCACTTCGCTCTGCACTCCTGCTCCTGTGACACGTATTCAGCCGGTCCAAACTCTGGAGATCCACCAGACATGGTCGGGATCCACCCAGATGAATAGGCCGGGAGCTGACTCAGCCTCTCAGCATGCCGCAGAGAGGCTGAGCCAGCCACTCCCATCACCCTGCACAGCCTGGCACTCTAGTGAGCACTGGAGGGGCAGAGCAGAGAGCCGATCACTGACAGTGATCGGCTCTCTGCTCACTGAAGACTGAGAACTGAGCGATCAGCAGTCTTTGATCACTCTTGATGTAAAGGCGGTGGGAGACAGATGAAGCACTGGATATATACTGCATCCACCTAGGTGAGTATGAATGTTTTTTTTTTTTTTTAAACCTGGAACTTGTCTTTTTAATTGTTTGAGTAAATGAAATAAAGTGTTTTACATGTATTCCTCTTTCAGCACTACATTGCGACGTTTGTAAGGGTTTTCAAAACTGTGTAAATGTTTGGCTTGACAAGGGCACAAATTAGCATGGCGGCGATTTTTTCACAGGTTTGTAATCGCTATAAATTTGAGTGACATTGCATTTACTTACAGTATGTGAGCATTTGATGCCTATGCAGTGAACGCAAATATCAATCAGATCCTCTGACATCATTGTTGAAACCTAGGAATTCTTTTTGAGGATGAATATTTTTTGTTTATTTTAGGATAGAAAAACAGCTCTGCATGAGCCTCTGTAGTAACAGGAAGTGTGGTGACATCACTACATTCCCAATCTAAACACTATGTAGAATGATAGTGTTTACATTTGCCTCTATAGCATGCAGCTATGTGGCAAAATGTAGAAGCATCAGAATCTCAGGAGGCGATTATGTCAGCTCATGGGCTTAGTTCTGTATCCCGGCTATCACAGACAACCAGTGGCAACAGTTTGGACCCGCACAAGGACAGAACAGAAATGCTGATTCCTGTGCTGTGTTTTGGTTATTCAAAAAACACAACACTACCTGTAAAAGAAGTCAGCAAATACTAAACTTTCCAGGTGCCTGACCAATAAAAAGCCACTTTGTAATCTTTTGCTGACATCCAGAGGGAGTTTGCCACATCCTGGAATGTAGATCTCTTGGCTCTCCTGCAGCCCTCATGAGTTCTTTCCTCTGACGATCTCCACCTACAGGATACAGCAATGGCATGGAGGTCAGCAGGAGAACCAGTGAAAACAGCAGGGGCCCCAGGAGATCAACACTGGAAATGATGGTTTACCAATCGATTTCTCATCCCCACAAGGTCCCCATATAATCAATTTTAACACAAATGGTCAAGTTATTGATTGGCCAAATGAATGTACAGTATCTCACAAAGGTGAGCACACCCCTCACATTTGTGTAAATATTTTATTATATCTTTTCATGGGACAACACTGAAGAAATGCCACTTTGCTACAATGTAAAGTAGTGAGTGTACAGCTTGTATAAGACCACTTTCACACTGAAGCGCTTTTCAGGCGCTTTCACGCTAAAAAAGCGCCTGAAAAGCTTACGAAAACGTATTTCCATTAAAATCAATGAATGCTTTCACACTGGGGCAGTGCGCTGAAAAAACGCCCCTCTCCATTGAAATGAATTGAAAGTGCTTCAAAAGCGCCTGAAAAGCGCTTCAAAAGCACTCAGTGTTTTACTGGTAGTTTTTTAAGCGCCTCAGTGTGAAAGTGGCCTAACAGTGTAAATTTGCTGTCCCCTCAAAATAACTTGTAGCGCTACCCCCAGTTAAGAGAGCCGCTGATATTGATTTGGGCCCTGCAGTGCACCGCTGTCAACCCCCGGCAATCGGCTCTAACCTCCCGTGGCACAGCTGGTGATAGAGAGATAGGACCGCGTGATCGCAACTGTTGGTGACGCAGTCCTATAACAAACATACACAGAATATACTTTAAAACTCCTATTAAAGTAAGCGGAACTGACACCAAATGTACTTTACCCAGATATTTTACTGAGGCTAATGGGCAAGTAATAAACAACAGTATAACAAGTTGCAGATCCCTGCAACAAACAGTAATAAAGATAAACAGAGTAATCAGAATAATAAAGTATTGCTATGCAACTCTAGCGCTGCCCTTTTACAGCTACTTCCCCTCATGGGTAGACTAACACCCAGCAATGTCTACCTATGCAGTCAGGCCTGACTGATCTAAATGGAAGTTCAGTGAAACAATATTTGCTAGCAATCTCTCGGTGGTGCACTTGAAGAACAACTTTGTAATCCCAACGAATAGTAAAGATAAAGTATCTGTCTTTAAACAGCTCTCACCACCTGGACAAGTCCAAGTCCCTTTCCTCCATCGATTCGTCTAGGAACAGGAATCCACCGACATCCAAGTCTTCAATCCTTCTGGTGTACTGCAGCAAGGAGGATTAGATGTCTCTAAGGCTCTGCTAGGCTGGCAGAGGGCTCTTTGGAAAGGAGCACACGGCCCGGGCTTCAGGCCTTGTGCACACAGCAGTTCAGCACAGACATCCTCTTGCTAGGAGAGGGGTGTCCAAAGAGGCCGACCAAAACTCCGCCTCCCCTTTATAAAGTCTGCCCCAGCAGTCTCTGTTCTGGAGCAATGCACCCTGGGTGCTGCAAGATGTACTGGGAGATGTAGTCTCTCTCTCCTCTGCTTTCACTTCCATCATGTCTCTTTACTTCCTCCCGACTCACCTCTCACCTGGAACTTCTTGTCTCTCTGCATTAAAGGGGAACACCCCGCTACACACTCCCCCCACTTGAACTCTTTGGTCCCCAAAGATAAACTTCAACAAATACTGTTTACCATTTTGGACAATGTCGAGCATGATGTTGGCATAGGGAATTCCCACCAAAACTTTGGGATGGAACTCTCTTGCCCACAGGTCACACTACCATGAGTGGCCTGCCTAACTGTGCCAGAGAGTGAGCTGGGGTTGCCCTCCACCAAATGGACGGTGGAAGGATCAGGTTGTTCAACACTTCTCCTAGCCGTTACAACAGAGTCCTCTGAGCTCGTCCCCATTTGGGGGTAAGTTAGTTTCTTGGGAGGCCTGATGACTCTGCGAGCCCTCTGCTCTCTTGGTGCTTCTGACTCTGGCACCACAGGCTCTTCTTCAGGAGTAAGTTCAGGTAACATTGCTGGTTCTGGAACCTCTGATTCAGAAGTCGACTGACGTATGGAATCTCTAGAGTCCTCCTCAGCGCAAGTGTCAGGAACATCTTCCCAGTAATCAGCTGAGGGACTGAAGGGTATGAATTCAGTAGCCTCCGGATTCAGCGTTGCATCTGGGGTATCCCCTCCATTTGGGAGATCTATGGCGGACGTTCCCAGAGTCGAGGGAGGCCACAGCCAGTCCAGTTCTCCACCTTCTTCTGTACTCAATTGGGAGGCCTCCCCATCTTTGGCTCGAGAGGTCTGGGACCGAGTGTTCGGCCTAGGAATATCCAGGATAGAGGCCGGTTCAGGGGAGTCTCTCACGGGAGGTATTCTGACTGCCTCAGCAAGTGGGAGCAGGTGGTTCCGATGCCACATCTTCAGTGGACCCACCTTTCCTTCTGGCTTTAGTTTGTAGACAGGCAAACCGGGCAACTTCCTACAGACAACATAGGGCTCAGATCTCCACCTGTCGGCAAGCTTGTGTTTTCCAGGGACCCCCAGATTGCGTAGCAGTACTCGGTCCCCGGGCTGCAGATCTTGCACTCGAACCTTCAGATCAAAATTTCTCTTGTTGCGGGCCCCCCTTTGATCCGAAGCCGCCTGGGCTTGTTCATAGGCCACCTGCAAGCTACGTCTAAGTCTGTCCACGTATCCCTTGTGGGATGTAGCTGAGGTATTGTCTATAGAAGTGCCAAAGGCCAGGTCCACAGGTAGCCTTGCTTCTCTCCCAAACATAAGTCGATAAGGGGAGTAGCCAGTGGCGTCACTTGTGGTACAGTTATAGGCATGTACTAGGGCTGATATGTGCTGACTCCAGTGTTGCTTCTTCTCTGTTTCTAAGGTTCCCAACATGTTGAGCAGGGTCCGGTTAAATCTCTCCGGCTGAGCATCTCCTTGTGGGTGGTAAGGCGTGGTTCTGGTCTTCTTTATTCCTAATGAATCCAAAAGTCTTCGGATCAACCGACTCTCAAAGTCCCTTCCTTGATCTGAGTGGAGTCTCTGTGGTAGTCCGTAATGGACAAAATACTTCTCCATAAGTATCTTGGCCACGGTGGATGCCTTCTGGTCTTTGGTTGGGAAAGCTTGAGCATAGCGGGTGAAATGGTCGGTTATTACCAGAACATTCCCCAATCCACTCAGGTCGGGTTCAAGGCAGAGAAAGTCAATGCATACCAGATCCATTGGGCCTTGACTCTGTAAGTGGCCCATTGGGGCAGCTTGATGGGGTAGGGTCTTTCTCTGAATGCATCGTGCACAGGAATGGCAATACTCCTCTACTTCTGCCCTCATGCAGGGCCAATAGAACCGATTTCTGACAAGCTGGAAGGTCCTTTCTGCCCCTAGGTGACCATGATGGTCATGCAGGGCAATTAGTACAGTCTCTCGGTGCTTCTCTGGAAGAAATAACTGCCACTTATCTTCTGAGTCATCAGAGGGGCCCCTTCGGTAGACCACTCCCTGATGTACCTGTAGCCTGTCCAATTCCTTCCTCAACAGGCGAGCCTCCTTTGAGGGGTGATGTAGGAATTTGTTGGGATCCTGATTCTCCAGGGCTTCGAGGACCAATCTCCCCATGGGGTCTTCCAATTGGTCACACCTCAACTCCTTCTTGGACAGTCTCGGTAGGTTGTCTTCCTCCAGTTGAGTTACCCCACAATAGTGTTTGGGGACTCCTACCATGGTAACCCCTATTTCTTCTGCTCTGGAGCCTCCTCTGGCTTGGAATTCAGCCCCTTGACAAAGGGCCCGCACCCCGTCCGGTGCCACTTGGGTCCAATCTTCCCAGTCATTTGTCGTGGCATGAGACCTCCGGGACAGGGCATCTGCATCCCTATTTCCGGCTCCTGGTCTGTACTTCAGACTGAAGTTGAATCCAGACAATGCGGCCAACCACCTGTGTCCGGTGGCATCTAGTTTCGCGGTGGTGAAGAGGTAGGTCAGGGGGTTGTTGTCTGTCTTCACAGTAAACTCTGCCCCATACAAGTAGTCTTTTAGCTTGTCTACTACCGCCCATTTGAGGGCCAGGAATTCCAGCTTATGAGTGGGGTAATTCTTTTCTGAGGGGGTCAGGCTCCTGCTCACATAGGCCACTGGTCGCAGTTGTCCTTCATGTTCTTGGTAGAGTACACCACCTAGACCCTCATGGCTGGCATCCACATGTAATTCATAAGGTCTGGTAGGGTCGGCGTAGGCCAGGACTGGGGCAGTGGTTAAGCTCCTCTTCAGAGCATGAAAGGCCTCTTCACACCTTGGGTTCCACTGATCTTGAACTGACTCACCAGGCCTCCTGGGCCCTGAGTCATCCTCTTCCCCTTCTGCCTTTAGCAATTCATTCAACGGGCGGGCAATCCGAGCAAACCCCTCCACAAACCTCCTATAATAGGAGCAGAACCCCAGGAAGGATCTGAGCTCTGTTACTGTGGTGGGTCGTGGCCAGGAAGTGACTGCTTCCAACTTCTCAGGATCTGTGGCCACCCCTTCTTCAGACACTATGTGCCCCAGATAGTTCACAGAAGACTGGTAGAACCGACACTTCTCGGGGGAAAGCTTAAGTCCCTCTTCGCTGAGTCTTCTCAATACTTTCTCCAACCTGGCTTCATGTTCTTCCAAGGTTCTTCCAAAGACAATGACATCGTCCAAGTACACAAGGACTTCTATAAGATTCATGTCTCCAACAGTCTTCTCCATAAGGCGTTGAAAGGTAGCAGGAGCTCCAGACAGACCCTGAGGCATCCTATTGAATTCGAAGAATCCCACCGGGGTTATGAAGGCTGTCTTCTCCCTGTCTTCTGGGTGCATAGGGATTTGATAGTACCCACTCTTGAGGTCCATCACACTGAACCATTTGGCTCCAGACAAACTTTGTAGGGCATCTTCTATCCTTGGCGTGGTGTATTGGTCAGGGATGGTTCTCCTGTTGAGAGTCCTGTAATCGATACAAAGCCTCAACGACCCATTCTTCTTTCTGACCACCACGATTGGGGAGGCATAGGGACTTCTAGACTCCCGGATCACACCAGTCTTCTTTAGTTCTACAAGTTGTTCCCTCAGATCCTCCAGATCTGCCAGGGGGACCCGCCTGACCCTCTCTCGGAAGGGCTTATCTTCTTGGAGGCGGATCCGATGGGTGGCACTTCTTGCACACCCCACATCGAATTCATCTTCGGAAAAGATCTTCTCCCACCTGGTCAGCTGGGCCTTGGCTCTTTCTTTCCAAGCCCTGGGTAGGTTCGGGTTTTCCACGGACAGTTTCTCCCAAACATCTCCTCCGTCACCCGTCCCCTTGACTTCGGACCAAGTGACCGGGGCAGCAGGGCTCACCTGACCAAGCAACACTCTGGCAGGGATCTCCATGGGTCCTCCCGTAGTGTTCCTAACACTCACCGGAACTCTGCCATGGGCCTTCTTCAGGGCCTTGAACGGAATCACTTCTGGTATCACTTCCAGGCCTGAGGACTCTTCCCTTGGGTCTGATTCCAGCATGACAAAGGGGCCAGGTTGTTCCCACGAAAGCTTCACAGTGGCCCTAAGACAGGTTACTTCTCCGGGCTGTAGTACTACTCCTTCTCTGCCAAGTCTCCACACCTTCCCTATCCCCTCTCCCGGGGTCTTCTGCTCTAAGACCAGTCGTTGGTAGGCCGTCTTTAGCATGGGATGGATTTTGGTGGCTGAATGGTTTCTCTCTTTCACGAGAGGGGTCAGGAGTCTCCTGACTAGATCCGTGTTTGTCCCAATGATCAGGGAAATCTTGCTGGCTCCAGGCGGCCGGGGACACACAACTGCCAGGGTGTCAAACACTTCAGCCTTCCCAGCCACGGATGGGTCGAAAGTCATCTTTATGGGCAGGTACCCATCATAAGGGAAACTCTGGGTTCCAAGTCCCCATATCTCCAGCTCTTCTATCTTCTGGATAGGCAGATGACTCAAGTGCCTATCATAGAAGTCCCGGTATAGTAAAGTCACCTGTGCTCCGGTGTCCAAAAGAGCTTTAGTATAGACTCCTTCCACTTGAATGGGCACAGTAGGAGACGGGCCCACCAGTTCCTTTGGGTATGGCCGGACTGGGGTCACCTCTTTTTTTTGGCTTTCGACCCTTGCCCTGCTCCTTTTGGACTTTAATTTTTCCTGAGCCTGGCATGCATTGACTTTCTCCCTCTCAATGGGGGCACAAACCCGCTGAGGGATGTTATTGTTCCTTTTAGGTGGATGTTCCTTCTTTGGGGTGCTGTACTTCCACTGAGGGGTCTTGCCCCCTCCCTCTGGGGTACATCTTGGTGGGGGTGTACTATACCTCCTCCTAGGAGTTTTGTCTCCTCCATTCTTGGCCTTTTTTTTTTTAGTTTGGAGCGCACTGAAGATGATGGGCACCCGGTTGACTCCTTCACCGGGACCCTTTGGAGTTTCCCGCCGGCTTGCAATTATCTGTTCTCTTCTTCTTTGGGCTGGAGCATACGTTAGCAAAGTGGCCACTCCCTCCGCAGTTATAGCAAATCACCTCTTCTCGGTCCTGTAGGGAGGCCGGTGCTGAGGTGTTCGGGAACAACTCCTTTCTTGGGCTTGGTTTCTCTCGTCTTCTCTGATCTTTCTCCATCAAAGAGGTCAGCATCTCCAACACTTGGGCCATTTGCGATTTCAGAGTGTCAACCTCCGCATCTCTTTCTGGGCTCTTGACCGAATGGACCAACACTGGTACAGGTGTGACATTCGCCTTGGCCACCTGCTGATCTTCCTCCAGCGCCTCTTCGTCCCTAATAATTTTTATTAGATCAGAGTAGGTTAGTGACATTCCTCCTCCTGAGGTTTTCAGGTGCAGCCAGACCGGGTCTGAGCGCCGCACTCCCCTCATGATCTGCTTCATGCGTGCTTCATCTGCATCTTTGGGCAGCATTCCCTTCTTCAGTACAATCTTGCATAACTGCCTGTTCAGCCTTCTAACATATTCTGACAGTTTCTCATTCGGCTGCTGGAGAGTGTGTTCAATTTGATAAATCATCTCTGACACCTTCTCCAGCTGACCAAACTCTTCCTGCAGCATGGCCAGGCAATCTTGAGCTGTACAGTTTTCATTTCCAAACCGGAAGCTCTTCACCGCTTCTGCCGCGGCACCTTTCAGACTTTCTAAGACTCGCTGTCTCTTCTGTGCCTCAGGCACCTCCCATGCTTCTACTGCCTGCAATGCCTGTTCCACCCAAGTGTCAAAATCTTCCTCCCCCGCAGGGACGGGGAGCTTCCCTGAGAAGGTGCTAAGCTTCCGGTAACTGGCCTCCACATGCACCGTACTGCTTTTCTGGCACTTAATTACAAGGTCTCCTAGAGCATTCAACAATTCAGGCCCTATAGCGGCCAGCGGTGATCCCGGGCTTAATAGTTCCTTAAGCTTTTCTGCTTTAGGGGATAGTGGTGGAGATAATTGTGGGAGTGATGGCTTTGGTGTCTGAAACCATTCTTCCTTCACTGGCAGCATATGTATCAAGTGATAGATCTGATTATCTATGGCTTGTATACTCTGACTTTTAAAATGCTCTGGGATTTCGTTTTTCCATTCTACCAGTGCGTATGTAAACGAGATCACTGGATCTGGCCTAAAATCCATCACCCATGCTTTGTGGCTCGGAGACAGTAACAATACGAGCTGTTTTATCTCCTCTTCCTTCCATCTTTCCCCCGGGAGTACAATGACTACCGCTGCGGTTGGATCGGCGCCAATCGCTGCTCACCACTGTGACATTGCCAGCGGGTCCATGCTGGTACTTCTGACCGGCTTGATTGCAGCGTGCAACGTACAAGGATCCCGGACTCGAGCCCCCACGTGTAGCGCTACCCCCAGTTAAGAGAGCCGCTGATATTGATTTGGGCCCTGCAGTGCACCGCTGTCAACCCCCGGCAATCGGCTCTAACCTCCCGTGGCACAGCTGGTGATAGAGAGATAGGACCGCGTGATCGCAACTGTTGGTGACGCAGTCCTATAACAAACATACACAGAATATACTTTAAAACTCCTATTAAAGTAAGCGGAACTGACACCAAATGTACTTTACCCAGATATTTTACTGAGGCTAATGGGCAAGTAATAAACAACAGTATAACAAGTTGCAGATCCCTGCAACAAACAGTAATAAAGATAAACAGAGTAATCAGAATAATAAAGTATTGCTATGCAACTCTAGCGCTGCCCTTTTACAGCTACTTCCCCTCATGGGTAGACTAACACCCAGCAATGTCTACCTATGCAGTCAGGCCTGACTGATCTAAATGGAAGTTCAGTGAAACAATATTTGCTAGCAATCTCTCGGTGGTGCACTTGAAGAACAACTTTGTAATCCCAACGAATAGTAAAGATAAAGTATCTGTCTTTAAACAGCTCTCACCACCTGGACAAGTCCAAGTCCCTTTCCTCCATCGATTCGTCTAGGAACAGGAATCCACCGACATCCAAGTCTTCAATCCTTCTGGTGTACTGCAGCAAGGAGGATTAGATGTCTCTAAGGCTCTGCTAGGCTGGCAGAGGGCTCTTTGGAAAGGAGCACACGGCCCGGGCTTCAGGCCTTGTGCACACAGCAGTTCAGCACAGACATCCTCTTGCTAGGAGAGGGGTGTCCAAAGAGGCCGACCAAAACTCCGCCTCCCCTTTATAAAGTCTGCCCCAGCAGTCTCTGTTCTGGAGCAATGCACCCTGGGTGCTGCAAGATGTACTGGGAGATGTAGTCTCTCTCTCCTCTGCTTTCACTTCCATAATGTCTCTTTACTTCCTCTCGACTCACCTCTCACCTGGAACTTCTTGTCTCTCTGCATTAAAGGGGAACACCCCGCTACAAACTCAACACACAGCCATTAATGTCTAAACCGCTGGCAACAAAAGTGAGTACACCAATTAGCCATTTTCCCTCCCCGGTGTCATGTGACTCGTTAGTGTTACAAGGTCCCAGGTGTGAATGGGGAGCAGGAGTGTTAAATGTGGTGTTATCGCTCTCACTCTCTCATACTGGTCACTTAAAGTTCAACATGGCACCTCATGGCAAAGAACTCTCTGAGGATCTGAAAAAAAGAATTGTTGCTCTACATAAAGATGGCCTAGGCTATAAGAAGATTGCAAAGACTCTGAAACTGAGCAGCAGCAAGGTGGCCAAGACCATACAGCGGTTTAACAGGACAGGTTCCACTCAGAACAGGCCTCGCTATGGTCGACCAAAGAGGTTAAGTGCACAGGCTCAGCATCATCTCCAGAGGTTGTCTTTGGGAAATAGACGTATGATTGCTGCCAGCATTGCTGCAGAGGTTGAAGGGGTGGGGGGTCAGCCTGTCAGTGTTCAGACCATACACCGTACACTGCATCAAATTGGTGCAGAGTGCAGTGGTTGAAATAGTGCCCCAAGGGCCAGATAAATGCAAGCAAAGGGCAGCATCTGGCCCCCGGGCCGCAGTTTGGAGACCACTGATCTAGGTTTCAGACTCATCATAAACGTGGCCTTGGGATGGAGGGTTTTTGTTCTCAGAAAACACTATGCTTTTATTAACAATTTCAGTTATTAAAACTCAAGGAAAAAAAAAAATATTTTGGGTTAGGTTCACATATTCTCTGAAAAGTGATCTGCAGTGGATCGCTTTCAGAACGCAGCTAAGAAGCTGTTGTCAAGCATTCAGCAGACAATGCTTCCACCTGACAAATACCTGTTGATTTTTTTTCTCAGAATGGCAGTTTTCAATTGCACCAATGTGCTGCAACTGTGAGCCAAGCGTTTGGCTCATGGTTGCAGTGCAACCCTAGCCCCATTGACCTGAATGGCCTGTCAACTTGACAAGCTGCAATTAATTTGCACGACATGTGCACAACCCTCCCTGGTTGTTTGGTAGGCATTAGGTGGGCAGTCAGAGGGCAGCAAAGCTGTGGCTTAAATGCCTGTTTTAACCACCCCTCCAGCCACCCATGTAAAAGAGTTTGGGTTGGATGATTAAAAATGTAAATTAATAAACAAACAGAAAAAACACCAGTATAGCGAACCTCTGAATTTGTGACCTCGATGCTTAAAACAAGAGGCAGCTTTGTATCTACATTTTTAAAGTACCAAAAAATGTAATGGCAATTAGAATTTTTTTTTTCTATTAAAATAACAAACATATACTTACTTGCTTTGTGTAGTGGTTTGCACAAGGCAGCCCAGATCCTCCTCTTCTCGGGTCCCTGGCCTCTCCCTCCTGTTCAGTGCCTCCACAGTAAGCAACTTGCTATGGGGACACCCAAGCCGAGCAGCAGCTCTGTGTATCCATTCAGACATGGAGCTGCGGTTCAGCCCCGCCCCCTCTCCCTTCTGAAGGCTAATTGTGTTTGATTGACAGCAGCGGGGGGCCAATGGTGCCGCTGCTGTGTCTAAGCAAATCAGGAGGGGAAGTCACGGACGGGCAAGGTGCTCGTGGAAATCGCTGGATAAAGATGGGCTCAGGCAAGTATTAGGGGGGCTGCTGCACACAGAAGGCTTTTTATCTTAATGCACAGAATGCATTAAGATAAAAAAAAACTTCTACCTTTATAATCACTTTAATGCATAGCATCAGATGGATTTTCATGGTTCTTTTAACTCTATGCTGATGGAGGGCACCCATCCCAGCTGTCCCCATTTAGCCAAAGCAGTAACAACAGTGGAACCAGAAGAAGTAAGGATTATGAAACCGATGTGGTTTTGCCTACACAGCCATCATTGTCCTTAGCTCTTCCTTATTAAAACAAACTTGAAAACGGTTTTAAAATTGTAAAAGAAAAAGTCCTGCCTAACAGCAAATACCACAAGATCCGATACTGCTTTTATTAACCTCCTCTGTTCCCCCCTTGTTTAACCTCATGTTGGTACCGGGCCTGACTTTTCCTGGCTTTATGGATAAATCCCACCATCTGTCATTTCATTGTCCAATGAGGCTGCCTCAGTGACCAGCAAGGGCACTCTCATTGCATTTCTTTTAAAGTGGTTGTAAATGCGCAAGAGCAGCGGCTCTCCTAAATCTCTTCCTCCTCATTGGCTGAGACGGCGGCGGAAGCCATTGGCTCCTGCTACTGTCAATCACAGCCAGTGAGCCAATGAGGAGAGGACGGGGACACGCAGTTCAGGAGCGAGCCTGCCCAGGTGCCCCCATAGCAAGCTGCAAAATATGTTGTAGGGGCACTCAGTAGGAGCGCCAGCGGGGACCCGGGAAGAGGAGGATTGGGGCTGCTCTATGCAAAACCACTGTACAGAGCAGGTATGACATGTTTGTTTGTTTTTTTAAACAAAAAAAAAAAGCATACCTTTAATATCATTTTAAATGGGCAAATCCAGGTTATCAGTGAAAGTAATCAGTGAGCTACTAAGACTATACAGCAAACACTGCAGCTGTGCTAAAGGCAAGTGAGTTTTGTTAGCTTTATCTGATTCAAGAAAAAATTACTTTAAAACCACTTTAAAGTCTCGATTGATTACTTCCTACTGGCCCCTTTTGCAGGTATAGCTATTTAAAACGTTAACAATTAAGTGCCTCTACTGTTTAAAATCCAAAAAAAGGCACTGTCTCGCCCTGCGCTGCAAAGCCTCAGTTGTCCTGTATTCTCAACACTGTGCCGATAATCAGCGAGTCACTAGAGGCCCATTCTGCTGATAGACTCAAGATTTACTGCTGCTGAGTGGGGAAGAAACAACATGACTGTGCTGAGGAAGGCCAGATTAGGGAGGAAGAAAAGAAAAAGGAGAGGTGACAGGACAAGCCCTGCCAGAGAGACACAGAAGAGTTGAAGGATTGTGCCTTATCTTTTCTCCCGATATTCTCTTCTTTCTCCTCTGTAGTGCTATAAACTTCAGCACTGTAAATCTTCTGTCAGCCTTCCTCTCTAGCTGAGCCAAGGCATACAATCAAGGTTGGAAATACATATATTTTAAATACAGAAAACAGGGGGGGGGGGGGATTTACAGCACACACTCATTTTGGTAGCACTAGACCTCTTTCAGATGATCGTTCCAATCAGGACCTCCTGTCAGTTTTTTAGGCTGACCTGATCGGAAGGTCCAATCATCTCTATTGACAGGTGGGTGTAAAAGGACTTGTTCAGTTCTAGCTATGTCTATAGTAGGTGAACTTCACGTACATAGTATACTATTCCATCAACACAAAGGCACAAACAATGCAGAGATAGCAACAATGGGGGGACCCAGATTGTTTGGCAGACAACATGGCAATCCGGTTCCTCCTACTCTACATACACTATATTACGAAAAATATTGGGACACCTGCCTTTACATGCACTTGAACTTTATTGGCATCCCAGTCTTAGTCCGTAGGGTATAATATTGAGTTGGCCCACCCTTTGCAGCTTCAACTCCACTGGGAAGGCTGTCCACAAGGCTTAGGAGTGTGTCTATGGGAATGTTTGACCATTCTTCCAGAAACGAATTTGTGAGGTCAGGCACTGATGTGGACAAGAGACCCTGGCTCGCAGTCTCCACTTTAATTCATTCCAAGGGTGTTCTATAGTGTTGAGGTCAGGACTCTGTGCAGGCCAGTCAAGTTCCTCCACCCCGAACTCGCTCATCTATGTCTTTATGGACCTTGCTTTGTGCACTGGTCCAAGTCATTTGGTGGAGGGGGGATTATGGTGTGAGGTTGTTTTTCAGGGGTTGGACTTGGCCCCTTAGATCCAGTGAAGGGAACTTTTAAGGCGTCAGCATACCAAGACAATTTGGACAATTTCACGCTCCCTTCTTTGTGGGAACAGTTTGGGGATTTCCCCTTCCTGTTCCAACATGACTGCGCACCCGTTCATGTGCGTGTAAAGGCAGGTGTCCCAATACTTTTGGCAATATAGTGTATGTTCTTCAAAGTAAGGATATAATGTGTGTGTAACTGTGTGCCACCCCAGGCAACCCTGACGCCCTAGGCAATGGCCTATGTTGGCTATGCATAAAATCTGTCCCTGGTTAGGTCATTAGTAGAGAAAACTTTAACATCTGGGTGTAGAGAACAACCAATCCCCTTCCCACATTCTACAAAGTTGTGCTTAATGCCTAAGCCAGGACTAAACTCTGCCACTAAAAGTCCACTTATTTCACTACACACTAGAGTTGATTTTCTAAAAGAAAATAGACTGTTCACTTTGCAAGTGCAGTTGCTCCAGAGCTTAGTAAATGGGGCAAAGCTCTGCTGACTTCCATCATCTAATCATTTGCAAGCAAAAATGCTGTTTTTTTATTTTCCTTTGCATGTCATTGGGTATTCTTTGCAAAATGAAGCTTTACCTATTTTAGGGTCCATTTACACCAAATACAGTGGGACTACTTTGGACGCTTATTACAGTGCAGTTCCACTGCATGACAAGGCAAAATGCATTGTCTCCCTATCTGCCCACTTTACACAGTTGCGTTGTGGTGGTGTGAGGGCGGTGTGTGCTGAAAAAAGCTACTGCATGCAGTACTTTATCAATTTCTGTGTGATATCTCAATAAAGTTTGTTTGGAAAAAAAAGAAAACAGTGTGATGCATCAAGATAGGAGCATCATCACTGCGCTGATCTTGGCTGGACTGTGCTGCACACTAGCTGCTGCATTGCAACTCAGTGGCTGGAGTGAACACGGCCTTACTAAGCTCTGGAGCAACTGCACTTGCAAAGAGCACAGTCTTTTTGCCTTTTTAGTAAATCAGCCCCACTATGGTGCAAATGCCGACAAAATTGTGTTTAGAAATATTAAATTTGAGGTAAGAAACATATAGGCTTGGTTTACATTAATGTGATGAGTTTTGAAAGCGATTTCAGATCTGACTTTGCAATGCAGGTGCTGCACTGCATCACACCAAAGTAGCACAAGTACCCTTCCCTGAATCTTCATTGCACCTGCACTGCATTGATGTGAATGGCTATCATTGAAAATAATGTTATTTACATTGTCATGCAATTCTGTGCGACTCAAGTCTCATCAGAAGTTGCACTAGCCTTAAAGAGAAATTGAACCCTGGAAGCTGAGCCAAAAAGGCAGACACGGAGTAGTCACTACTTTTGCCTATGGTCTTCTTGCAGATGTTTTTCCCCTATTACTGGATTACCATACATTGGCTTGCTCTGCACAGTCTCTGTATGGAGGGGAGTCATCTTGGTAGAGGCAGGGATTTGCTTCCAGATGTCAGAACCTCTAGCAACGAGTACATTGAGCAGCCCAATAGTGACATCACCAAATTTCTTTCCAAATATCCTAAGACTAGCAGTCAAACTCAGGAGTATCTTCGATCCCGCCCTGCAAATATACAGCTATGGGGTTGTAAACACAGAAGAGCCTAGGCACCCTCACATACCAGGAAGTGCTTTGCTTTTTGTCAGGAGGAATTCAAGAAGAATTGTACATTTTTAGGGTGCTACCTAGGCACAATCAACATTTCTAGATTCTACCTAAAACATAGAAAATATTCACAATATTGATGAGTGCCCTCGTAGTCCATTGACACTTCCTCCAGATTTGTAACGGAAAGCCTGTACAGAGTTATGGGCACAAAGCTGAAGAACGTGTCTGCAGGAGCCTCACATTGCACCTGCAATCTGCTTTAAAGCCAAACTCTAGGCAAAGAAAAGTGTTTTCCCATGCTGCCCGGGTTGCACAGGTCAACTGCTCATTTTGTCTAGGGGTGAGCAGAAAGCTTATACTTACCTGATCCTTCAATCCTCTGGAAAGTGGTTTTCCCCCACAGCCCAGTGGTGGACTGTTTCTGGTCTAAGGTGCCTGTTCTAGCCATGATTGTGTCAGAAACAGTCCACTATTCAAGACTGCGCAGGGGTGCCAGACTAGTCCTTTGCTGGAAGGATTGGAGGTTCAGGTAGGTATCTCCACTCTCCTCTCCCCTAGAAAAAAAAACAAGCAATTAACCCGCGCAATGCGGGCACAGCCCCACTGCATGGGAAAAACATTTTTTGCCCAGAGTTGGGCTTTAAATTCTATTCTGACATCTTTGTGCTTGACAAAGTGCTTTCTCACAGAATTCAAAAGCAGTAAATTGGCTTTATGACAAGTCCTCACTGACTTATGCAGCTGTAGGCACTGTGGTATAATGTATCCTCAATGTTTACAGCAAAAGCTCTTAAAGTGTTACTAACCCCAGGACCCTGTATTCACTATATCTGGTCTCCCACAGTACACAGAACATGGAAATGCAATTATTTTAGTAAATATAAACTGCTAAATACCTTTTTTCATCGGCAGTATATAGCAGTCTTGTGTGTTCTACCAGTGTCTGGTTAAAGATTGTAGGAGGAGTTTTCATTCTGCTCTGACTGTCCTATCAGGCTGCAGGACCCCTGACCCTCTGTCTGGACAGTGCTGATTGTCCCTGTGCTGATCACAGCACTCTCCAAAAACTAAGCATGTGCAGAGTTCCCCCTAGCCTCTGTTCCATCAGTAGATAGATTAGGGACATTAGAAGACGAATCAGAGAAGACAGGATCAAACAGTTTTTTACACAATGCAGAGGATTAACCGCCTAGATTCAACAGTAAGTATAACAAGCATGCTTTACTGCATATACACATTGATTTGACTGTTGTGGGTGTAGTGAGACTTTAAGTCCTTCAAGTTGTTTTTTAAGCAGCTCAGTTCACCCTGCTTCCCCCTCCCAGGCATAACAATTGAACTTGAATTATAATATAAATCATACACATCATTACACCTACATGTCTTTTCCCTGCCCCCACCTCATGACTGGACACTGAAAAGAGAAGCAGCAGACTGATGAGCTCATTTCTCTGTCACCCTGCTCTAACCTCCTGTTAGCATACACTTTGCACTGCAGGGCTACTAACTGGCCTACACATGGCCATGTAACATCACATCTGTACAGCAATTAAAAAAAATTAAAGAGGCACTGTCACTTTGCCTACCTCCTCAGCAAGGTATACTCTCCCATCCACGGAGTGGGACTTCTAAGTAGGTGAGAGCATGTGACCTTCCCCATGTAACGGGAAACAATGAGACCGCACTCCAAATTACATTTGACGTTTTAATGTTTAATTTCATAATCTATGAAAAGACAACAAGACCAATATTTTGAAGACTTACATGGCCCCTTTATCTGCAGTAAATGCAATGTCTTGGACCACCATGTGTATTTAGGGTTGCCACCCATCCAGGATTCACCCGGACATTCCGGGTTTTGAATCATGTGTCCAGCTTTCAGATGGCCTAAAACCCAGACACATTTTTTAGACTGGACTGTGGCCCCCTAACTTAGGAGTGCCTGGGCACACCCTAATCACCCAGTGTGGCACAGATTCCCCCTGCTGCCCGGGTTGCACACACCTATGCTTCCCAACTAACCAAGTACCACAACCGCCAAGTGCATAGGCCCCCTCACTACCTTCTCTCTCCTGTCTCCGAGCAAGTGAGTACATTAAGGTAAGGGGGACTCAGATGTAAGGGGTGCTCTGCGGACTCTGATGTAAGGGGGGCTTTGGAAACCATGATTTAAGGGGGAATGCTGGGAATTCTAATGCAAGCGGGAGCTTTGGTGAGCAAAAACCCCCTTACATCAGCGTTCCCTTTTACACCAGGGTCCACAGCGTTCCCCCTTAAAAAAAAGAAAAAAAAATGCGGCGTGCCCCTAAATAGTTCAAGTTTGGCTTGAAGAAAAGGTGGCAACCCTATGCGTATTGCACTTTGGTAAAAGGAAACTGCGTGTCCCGAAAACTTTGGCCTTGCTGTTCTTGACAGATTATGAATGAAAACTATCTTCAAATGATACTTCGAGTACTGGTTCATTGTTACCTGTTGCATGAGGTGTCACCGCTTGCAGTGTCCCCCGATTATCCATTTTGGCCTCTAGAGGTACAAGTGCAGGATGAATGCTTCTTATTCCTCTTATGTGACAGTTCTCAGGTCTGTGTGGCCAATCATGTGCTGGATGGACTTCCGCAGGGGCGAGGCGGTAAGGCAGCATGGAACAGTGAATAAACTTTCTGGCTGGGGGGCACATCTAGAAGCACTGCCATGCTGCCCCCCATTGGGGCCGCTGACAACCAGTCAACAATGTTAGCCTTATATTCCTTTCATTACAGGCTTCCTTTAAAGTGTTATTAGACCCAAAAGCAAACATTTATGATATTGCAGCTTACCAATTCTTAGATGGGATGGCTGCTTTAGTTTTATTTTTTAGGCTTTCTTTTTTCTATTTTCATTGCAGATCTGGCTAGTAAGTCTGTTGTTTTTCAAAACAACAAGCTCTCTTACAGATGTATCAATTACAGAGATGAAACAAACACTGGGGTACGTACAATAGTACTCTTTTATTTATGTAAAAACTTTATCTCAAAAAGAAAATAAACTGCTGTAACTGCTTATAAAGTATAAGCTGGAGTTCAGCTTCAATGTATGAGTGCATTGGTCTCCAAACTGTTGCCCGAGGGCCAGATGCTGCCCTTTGCTTGCCCTTATCTGGCCCTTGGGGCTCTTTTCCTCCAAAGAACAACAATGATAGCGCACCATTCTTTTCACTGCCACCATCAATGGGGCACCATTGCTCCCACTGATACCAACAATCGGATGTTATTCCTCCCACTAAAACAATGACGAGGCATTGTTTACTGACACTGCCCCCCCCCCCCCCCCCAAAGCCTGAAGGTTAGTAAACTGGCCCTTTGTTTAGAACATCTGGAGACCCATGTATTAGTGTATTTAAATTTGCTAGTCCATCTAATACTCCCCTCCCCCCAGACTGACAATGCAGATGTCCAAATGTGCCCCCTGTGCTCCTTGATCCTGAGTGGGAGGGGAGATGTGTTGCTGGCCAGATCAGCAGGTGAAAACAAAAGGAAAAAAAGACAAAAAATGAAGGAAGTCACCACATCTGTTTTGTAAGCTGCATTATATGACATCTTTGGTTTTGGGTTTAATACCGCTTTAAGGAACAGTCATAACACTCAAAGAACTTAAACATTTTAGGGAAATTAGTTATTTCTGTTGATCTGTGCTTTAAACTGTAGCAAAGACCATAACTGTCCTTTACTCTAAATAATTACTACTGTTAACAATATTTCTGGAAAAAAAATATTGTCTGCAGAGATTGATTTTGCATTGGAAAATCATTCTGAAGCGAGTCTGCGGTGATATTATTTCTCGTAAAATACTGTGCAGCGATTGATTTTTTTTAACAAGCTGGAAAATAGTTTAGAGACCAATATTTCCTACTTTCTTTTTTTTTTTTCTTTTTTTTTTTTTAGCGTACAATGTTGCAGTTGTCATTGTGATTCTCAAGTTTCAATCAATCTTCTGAATTATTGGCCTGTAAATGGCCATGCTAAATTACACTGAAAAAAAGCCACAAGACACAAGTATTACCAATACTAGATCAGAGGCCTGTATTTAACAGAAAATTAAAAAGAAAAAAAAAAAAAACAGACTTCAATAACAAAGTTAAATATCAGTGCTTGTATGGTGGATGTATTTTGAGCTAAATGAAACGGAATTGCGTGATTAATCATTAGAAATCGCTTGTGCAGCATAGGCCTAAACACGTGTCATATGAAGCAAAATCAGCTTTTAAAATGTTCAAGGTATTTTTCTGTGATCTGCAATGCAAAAAAAGGAAAAAAATAAAATAAATAAAATAAGCACCCCCCCCCCCCCACTACCATTATGGCATAGAAAATCCAGACAGGCCTCAGACATGCGTGATAACCAGCACTGCACCCAAACTCCACTGAGAAAATTCTTATTAGGTGTGGAGCTCTAGGACATTCTGGAAAACAAAAAAAAAAAAGATAAAAGGCGCTGCCTCTGAAACACACAGCACATTCAGAAAATATATTACTTTACGCCAGAAAAGAGACCAGGGATGCTTTCAAGAAAGACAAAACAAAATGAATAAAAAAAGACAAATGACAAATAAAGGTTAAACAAAAAAAAAACCTTGTTCTGGCATAAACCCAATTGGGCTTGCCAGCCATCTTTTTAGGCCCGTGCAGCAAGCAAAGGGTAAAATTTGCTTTATCACTACAGGACTGAAAGCCGACTGAGTTTTGTAACCACGGCAACCGAGGACTTGGAGCCACCGCTCTCAGCATAACAAGCATAAATACATACAGTCTACATGCAATTATTATGTCAAATATCCTAATTTTCCTATAAAAAAAAGGAGCAATGGGCCTGATTTTCTCTATACTGGTTTTTTTTTGGGGGTTTTTGTTTTTTTATCTGGATTTTGCAAACGCTTTCTCATGTCCTGTCGTTACAGAAACACCCAAATAAAATAGGGAAATCAGCAGATAAAAACGCAATTCTGACGTTAAATTCTCAGCTGACAGCCGAGCCTGGCACTGATTTTTTTTTTTTTTTTTAACTACAACAAAGGATGCAGGCAGGACACTGACAACATGGCTGAAAAAGCAGACAGAAGAGGAGCTTCACAAGCCACACCCAGAGCTAAATATTAAGAAACGTTTCATTTAAATGAAACCCTAAAAACCAACGTTAACAACACCATCCTGGCCCTTGGGCGGCTACAGCCCAACCCGGTACGTTATTGCAAAACAGTAAATTCAATTTATCGCCATAAAATAAATATATATAAATATAAATATATATTTATATTGTGATATTACGGGTACAGTCTAAGCACAGATTTCTTTGTGTAGAGCGCAGACAGGGATATTACATGGGCGTGCCCCCCCCCCCCCTGGAAAGGAGTCCCTTTAATATAAGCCTAGAGCATTGTTCCTCGCCATAAATATTCTCAAAAGCATAGCATTTTCTAGAACATTAAAAGAAAACCTATTAAAGAGCACAAACACACAGGGCTGGCATTGTGTATAGACAATAAATTCTTCTATCACGATATGCATTTCCATGTAACAAAAGAAATGGTAGGACTGGCATGCGACGGTCATGATTAAAAGATGGAGATGGATAAAACAGATCATAAGGATAGCCTGCAGGTGAAATAAAAAAAATGGGTGTTCTCAGGGCTAAGACATGCAAGAGGTGTCATTGTGTATGGCGTGCATGGCTCACGATTGAGCGAACATTACCCTGGCATTTCCAGTTGCTCCAGAAACATTCCATCCTGGTGGAGTCTGCACTGGCCTGCATCCTTGTAGGGCTGGGGAGTCACTAGTGCTTTCTTCGGAGGCGCTGTATTTTTTTGCTACAGCATTCCAAAGCATAAATAGGTGAAAGGACCAGACTTGCTCACATGCACTAGCTACAGACTGATGCTCTAAGCAGAATGGGAGAGAAGGGGGAGGGCACAGTGTAGACGCTGCAGTCTCCACTGCAGCAAATCAGCACGGTGATGTGATTGCCTCAGGGATGTATCATTAGAAAAGGGATGCACAGCTGCCTTTGAACTGAAATGCATTTGCTGGGAAGCTTTACGGCAAAAAAAAAAAAAAATCCAGACTAAATAGAGGGGTTTACAACATGCATAGGGCAGTATAAGCATTCCATCTGTTTGTATGACTAATACAGAGATGATGTATAGCTGAGCTAAGGCAAGCATGGCTCACTGTCCTGATTACCACTGCATCCCTTGTTTTTCTTTATAGTCACCTCATACACTGTCATCTCCATTGAATCCGAATTTACCATCATTCACCTGATAATACCACACTTTTATTTTAAATAAAATTTATATTATTAATAGAATTCGGAAGGTAAGGGGGTGCTTAAAGCATAGTTTAGGCATTTGTTTTAGCTTTGGATATAGCAGAGAAGGGACACAACAGGAAGTAAGATTGTATTACTGTCTACACACCCTCATTAGTGATATTCCTCTGCACTTCCCATCCCTAGGGACACAACAGGAAGTAAGATTTTATTACGGTCTACACCCTAATTATTGGTATTCCTCTGCACCTCCTATCCCTAGGGACACAACAGGAAGTAAGATTTTATTACGGTCTACACCCTAATTATTGGTATTCCTCTGCACCTCCTATCCCTAGGGACACAACAGGAAGTAAGATTTTATTACGGTCTACACCCTAATTATTGGTATTCCCCTGCACTTCCCATCCCTAGGGACACAACAGGAAGTACGATTTGATTACTGTCTACATCTTCACCCTTATTATTGGTATTCCCCTGCACTTCCCATCCCCAGGGACACAACAGGAAGTAAGATTGTATTACTATCTACACCCTCATTAGTGATATTACTCTGCACTTCCCATCCCTAGGGACACAACAGGAAGTAAGAATGTATTTCTGTCTACACCCTCATTATTGGTATTCCCCTGCACTTCCCATCCCTAGGGACACAACAGGAAGTACGATTTAATTACTGTCTACATCTTCAGGCTGGGTTCACACTAGTGCGACACGACAGCCGTCCTACTTCGGATCCGACTTTGCCCTGCGACATGAAGCCGACATATGTCCGACTTTCAATGAACGGGGATCCGACTTGGATCCCCGCCAATAGCAGGCACTGTGTGTGGTATGAATCTTGAGGGGGAACTCCAGGCCAAATTTTAAAGAAAAAAACGGCATGGGTTCCCCCTTCAGGAGCATACCAGGCCCTTGGGTCTGGTCTGGATTTGAAGGGGAACCCCTACGCCGAAAAAACGGCGTGGGGGTCTCCCCCAAAATCCAAACCAGACCCTTATCCGAGCACGCAACCTGGCAGGCCGCAGGGGAAGAGGGGGGGACGAGAGAGCGGCCCCCCTCCCTCCTGAACCGTACCAGGCCGCATGCCCTCAACATGGGGGGTTTGGTGCTCTGGGGCAGGGGGCAACCTGCGGCCCCCCCACCCCAAAGCACCCTGCCCCCATGTTGATGAGGACAGGGCCTCTTCCCGACAACCCTGGCCGTTGGTTGTCGGGAAGAGGCCCGGAGAGCGAGAGAAGAACCGGAGAGCGGGAGAAGAAGAAGGCGACGGAGAAGACCGAGCCCCGCTAGCAAAAGAGCTGGAAGAAGATAGCGGAGGCCCGGCAGAAGAAAGAACCGGAGACCCCCGAAGTCGGAAGAAGACCCCCGGAGCTGTGCAATAAATTAATTTAAAAAGCTGTGTGTGTGTTTTTTATTGACATTTTTTTCCACCAGGTGAATGGGTAGGGGTACATCGTACATACTCATTCACATAGGGTGGGGGGCCAGGATCTGGGGCCCCCTTATTAAAGGGGGCTCCCGGATTCCGATAAGCCCCCCGCCCGCAGACCCCGACAACCAACGGCCAGGGTTGTCGGGAAGAGGCCCTGTCCTCATCAACATGGGGGCAGGGTGCTTTGGGGTGGGGGGGCCGCAAGTCGCCCCCCTGCCCCAGAGCACCAAACCCCCCATGTTGAGGGCATGCGGCCTGGTACAGTTCAGGAGGGAGGGGGGCCGCTCCCTCTCGCCCCCCCCTCTTCCCCTGCGGCCTGCCAGGTTGCGTGCTCGGATAAGGGTCTGGTTTGGATCTTGGGGGGGACCCCCACGCCGTTTTTTTGGCGTAGGGGTTCCCTTTCAAATTCAGACCAGACCCAAGGGCCTGGTATGCTCCTGAAGGGGGAACCCATGCCGGTTTTTTATTTAAAATGTGGCCTGGAGTTCCCCCTTAAGAGCAGCACAGCACAAGTCGCATGCCAAAGTCGGATCATGCAAGACTGCGGTCCGACTTTGATCCGACTTCAATGATATTCAATGGGCTGAAGTCGGATCAAAGTCGGACCGAAGTAGTACAGGGAGCATTTTCAAAGTCGGACCGACATGTGTCGGACCAGTTAAGATGGCTCCCATAGGGAAACATTGATTTTCACACGTCATGCGACATGAGCTCCCAATGTCGGAGCGTTTGTCGCCCCAGTGTGAACCCGGCCTCACCCTTATTATTGGTATTCCCCTGCACTTCCCATCCCTAGGGACACAACAGGAAGTAAGATTGTATTACTATCTACACCCTCATTAGTGATATTACTCTGCACTTCCCATGCATTTACCTTACTTCGGTCAGATTGGCTAAAATATTCCCTGCCCTGTTGCTGGTGGTGCACTTCATCCAATGCAGACTTTTTACATATATTTTGGGGCTGTGCAGTCAACCAAATTTTTGGGCTGGGGGGGGGGGGGGTCACTGAGTGTGTGGAGGATGTTACTACAATTAGTGTACAGCCAGTGGTTGAATTGTGTCTCCTGGGGCTTGTTGATGTCCTGGCTCCTAGGAGAGAGTGACACATACTCTTTTGACATTATTATTTTATTGTGCTAGGAAGATGATAGTGCTTTCCTAGAAAAAGTCTGCCCCTCCGTCTGTCCTGGCATGGAAGGCAATTATAAACAAGTCATATCTGGGGATGGTGGGGGATTGCTTATCAATTTCCTTGGGATGAGCGAGCGACTATATATCATTCTAGAGATTTGTTGATTTATTTAATGAGTAGAGTTAGTTTTATTCTGTGTGGAGCCTATACAGTGGGTACGGAAAGTATTCAGACCCCCTTAAATGTTTCACTCTTTGTTCTATTGCAGCCATTTGCTAAAATCATTTAAGTTCATTTTTTTCCTCATTAATGTACACACAGCACCCCATATTGACAGAAAAACACAGAATTGTTGACATTTTTGCAGATTTATTAAAAAAGAAAAGCTGAAATATCACTTGGTCCTAAGTATTCAGACCCTTTGCTGTGACATTCATATATTTAACTCAGGTACTGTCCATTTCTTCTGATCATCCTTGAGATGGTTCTACACCTTCATTTGAGTCCAGCTGTGTTTTATTATACTGATTGGACTTGATTAGGAAAGCCACACACCTGTCTATATAAGACCTTACAGCTCACAGTGCATGTCAGAGCAAATGAGAATCATGAGGTCAAAGGAACTGCCTGAAGAGCTCAGAGACAGAATTGTGGCAAGGCACAGATCTGGCCAAGGTTACAAAAAAATTCTGCTGCACTTAAGGTTCCTAAGAGCACAGTGGCCTCCATAATCCTCAAATGGAAGACGTTTGGGACGACCAGAACCCTTCCTAGAGCTGGCTGTCCGGCCAAACTGAGCTATCGGGGGAGAAGAGCCTTGGTGAGAGTGGAAAAGAACCCAAAGATCACTGTGGCTGAGCTCCAGAGATGCAGTCGCGAGATGGGAGAAAGTTGTAGAGAGTCAACCATCACTGCAGCCCTCCACCAGTCGGGGCTTTATGGCAGAGTGGCCCGACGAAAGCCTCTCCTCAGTGCAAAACACATGAAAGCCTGCATGGAGTTTGCTAAAAAAAAACACCTGAAGGACTCCAAGATGGTGAGAAATAAGATTTTCTGGTCTGATGAGACCAAGATAGAATTTTTTGGCCTTAATTCTAAGCGGTATGTGTGGAGAAAACCAGGCACTGCTCATCACCTGTCCAATACAGTCCCAACAGTGAAGCATGGTGTTGGCAGCATCATGCTGTGGGGGTGTTTTTCAGCTGCAGGGACAGGACGACTGGTTGCAATTGAGGGAAAGATGAATGCGGCCAAGTACAGGGATATCCTGGACGAAAACCTTCTCCAGGGTGCTCAGGACCTCACACTGGGCCGAAGGTTTACCTTCCAACAAGACAATGACCCTAAGCACACAGCTAAAATAACGAAGGAGTGGCTTCACAACAACTCTGTGACTGTTCTTGAATGGCCCAGCCAGAGCCCTGACTTAAACCCAATTGAGCATCTCCGGAGAGACCTAAAAATGGCCGTCCACCAACATTTACCATCCAACCTGACAGAACTGGAGAGGATCTGCAAGGAGGAATGGCAGAGGATCCCCAAATCCAGGTGTGAAAAACTTGTTGCATCTTTCCCAAAAAGACTCATTGCTGTATTAGATCAAAAGGGTGCTTCTACTAAATACTGAGCAAAGGGTCTGAATACTTAGGACCATGTGATATTTCAGTTTTTCTTTTTTAATAAATCTGCAAAAATGTCAACAATTCTGTGTTTTTCTGTCAATATGGGGTGCTGTGTGTACATTAATGAGGAAAAAATGAACTTAAATGATTTTAGCAAATGGCTGCAATATAACAAAGAGTGAAAAATTTAAGGGGGTCTGAATACTTTTCGTACCCACTGCATATGTCCTTTGGTGAAGTTGTATGTACTAATGTTATATACAGTCGCTGTTCTGTCTCAACTACAAAGCGATAAAGTTCATCTCCAGGTTTAAGTAGGCCTTACTCAAGCTGGTTTGATATTCATCCCTTGCATCGATACAGGCAGTTTAACTCAATGAATAAACTCACAGTTAGGACGACAGACGATGAATCCGTTCGAATGTTCCGTTTAATGATGGATATTCATAGGTAGAAAAACGTTGCAGTTGTAAGCCACATGTAAGATGTTTAGCATGGAAGATATACAGGAGTAATGACCAGAATCAGGAAGTGGAGGAGATATATAAAGAACTACGGTGAGAGAGAGAGTTCAGCTAGAAAGAAGGGGACAGATCTTAAAGACACAGAGCAAGAATAATCACATAGTGTAACACAACACTCCCCGTCTGAAATCTTTAGATTTCATAACCTTAAACTAATATATATATTTTCAAAAAGTCCAAAACTGACGAATGTCCTGGAACCTGTAATAAAAAACATGCAACAAGCAAATAATAAACGTAAGTTCAACAGGATGAAGAACATAAAGTCACAGTATGATGTCTTCAAATAATTCCAAAGTTCTGAGTAGAACCTGTAGATGGCAGCAATGTACTCCCCCGCCGTGCCGACAGCATGGCTAGTCCTTGCACAAGTCACTCACCTGGCAAAAGGAGTACTAACTCTGTAATTGGTCGACTAAAGGTTCGTGTCGATCCTCCCTTGGTTACCTTGACTTCTACCTTCCGGACTTTGTTATCGTCGCTGGGCATAACTTTTAGTAATAAGACCCATAGGCCACTCATTCCGACAAACTTCCTTGTCTTTTAGAAGGATGAGGTCTCCAACCTTAAGATTCGGCTTAGATGCTTGCCATTTGTTACGACCTTGAAGGTGGTGAAGATACTTTTTCTTCCAGCGATGCCAGAACACATTGGCTAGATGCTGCACCTGCTTCCATTGAAGCTCGTAATGGTGTGACCGCAGCTTCTGTTTTGTACTTACAGAAGTGTGGAGTGAGGTGTTCACAGTTCTTATTTCCTTATCATCTTCAGGGTTTACTAGCCCATAGGTGGTGTCAATAGGGAGTAAGTAAGAGTCCTCACACAGAAACCTTGGAGGTGACAGCCATAAGCTGTCCTGAAGAGCGGCAGGTGACACGGCTCTGGTCCCACAGTCAGCTGGGTTGAGTTCAGTGGGAACGTGATGCCATTGACTTGGTAGAGAGAATCTCTTGATACATTCAACCCTGTTGCTGACGAACACATAAAATTGTTTTGTTTGGTTGTTTATGTAACCAAGTACTACCTTACTGTCTGTATAGAAGGTGAAAGAATCAATTCTAGTGTCCATTTCACTTCGTATGACCTCGGCAATTTCTACTGCTAGCACGGCTGCACAAAGTTCAAGTCTTGGTATGGTATGTGCAGGCTTGGGTGTGAGTTTTGCCTTGCCTAGGACAAAACTACAGTGTGATTCTCCATTCAGTTCAGAGGTCTTCAAATAGGCTACTGCAGCAATAGCTTCAACTGATGCATCAGAGAAAATATGAATCTCTCTCCGGTTAGCAGTTGAAGTGGATCCTGGAACATAGCAACGGGGAATCTGAAGTTTTTCTAGTGACTTCAAAGAATATCTCCACCTTTCCCACTTGTGTTGATTCTCACTAGGCAATGGAGTATCCCAGTCTATGTTCTCAGTAGACAACTGTCTTAGTAAAATCCTACCTTGAATGGTAACTGGAGCAAGGGAACCCAGTGGGTCATAGATGCTATTCACCACGGACAGGACTCCTCTCTTAGTGAAGGGTTTGTCACAAGTTGACACTTGGAAGGTGAATTTGTCTTGCTTGATGTTCCACAACAAACCCAGACTTCGCTGTACAGGAGGCACATCTGTACCTGAGTCAAGGTTTTTTAGACTAGTGGCATAGTCCTCAGAGTGAAAGGCATTCAGAAGTTCCTGGCTGTTGGATATAATCTTGTGCAGTCTAAGGTTTGCTACAGACAGCATCTCCTTTGTTCTGAAGTTTCTTTCAACAAATTGACGGGCATCAGATCCATATTCAACTTCTCCAGTCTGAGCTGTTCTCCTTAGCCCATAAGTTGCCACTGCTGGGGAAGGACTGTTACCGAAGACATGTACCTTCATGTGATAATCTATAACTTCCTTGTTGAGGTCATTGTCCTTGTGCCATAGAAACCTGAGGTAGTTTCTGTTGTCTTCTCTGACGATGAAGCAGTGAAACATCTGTTGAATGTCGGCCATTACTGCTACAGGCTATTGTCTGAAACGAATCAAGACTCCTATTAGACTGTTGTTCAAGTTGGGTCCAGTAAGGAGCATGTTGTTAAGAGAAACACCTTCGTGCTGAGCACTGGAATCAAAGACAACTCTGATTTGGTCTGGTTTGCGTGGGTGATACACGCCAAAGGATGGAAGGTACCAGCATTCTTCTCCATCCTTTAGTGGGGGAGCAGGCTCTGCATGATCTCTGTCAAATACATTTTGCATAAAGTCCACAAAGTGCTTTTGCATCTCTGGTTTCCTGCTTAAGTTTCGCTTTAAGGAGGAGAATCTACTGATGGCCTGCTGTAAGTTGTTGGGCAATCTCTCTCTTGGGAGACGAAAGGGTAGGGGTGCTACCCAGTTATTGGAGTCATCTTGAAAGAACTCCTTGTCCATTACCTTGATGAATTCTTTGTCTTCCATTGAAGGAGCCAGTATGTCATCTTCACTGGTTGCTTTAAACACTGTAGAGCCGAAGTCGCCATCATGGCAGGAGAAAGGGCTTGTGTCACCTGAGATACCATGTTGCCATTCGTGGCTGGCTATCTTCTCTTTCACCCAGTAGTGATGTGGGCATGGCTCAAAGTAAGTGTTTCGGCCATTTGGCAGAACATTTGTCTTGAATGACGAAATGTTGGTAGGTCTTTTCATTTTGCCTATGCAGACATTGCCTATGATGACCCACCCTAGATCCGTGCGCTGGGCAAATGGGGTATCTGGGGGTCCACTGACTTGTCTGTGTACCTTGTGAACTCTAATGCCCCATACACACGATCGTTTTTCATGCCGTTAAAAATGCCATTAAAAAAAATGGCCATTAAAAATGATCGTGTGTATGCTCCAGAGCATTTTTAATGACGTGAAAAACGGGCATTAAATATTTCGAACATGCGCTCTTTTTTCACGTCGTTTTTCATGTCGTTTTTTTTAACGACGTGAAAAACGATAGTGTGTATGCTTTAACGACGTGAAAAAAACGCGCATGCTCAGAATCAAGTATGAGACAGGAGTGCTTGTTCTGGTAAAACTAGCGTTCGTAATGGAGATAGCACATTCGTCACGCAGTCACGGACTGAAAAGCACGAGACTGAAAAGAGCGAATCGTCGCTCAACAAACTTTACTAACATGAAGGGTGGCGCCATTCGAACGGAACTTCCCCTTTATAGTGCCGTCGTATGTGTTGTATGCCACTGCGCTTTGCTTGATCGTTTTTTAAAATGATCGTGTGTACGCAAAACAGGCTTGAGAGGAAACATGAAAAAAAACGACGTGAAAAACAGCAAGAAAAAAAATGGCAAGAAAAACGATCGTGTGTACGCGGCATTAGAATGTCTCTTCCTAACAGAAGAAGGATCTGAGCATCTTTGTCAAGCGGTGGTATCTCATTTGCTATTACCTTGAGGTGAGGGTGATGGAAAGCAGCAGCTGGAGTAGGGATTTCTTCCCTGTTAGCAGGTATCTGATTGCACTCAACAAGTGAAGGTAAGGGTAATTGCAAGTTACCTTTGAGAGAAGATACCATGAGTCCATGAGCCCTTCTTCCAGAAACCTCTATAGTTCCACTACAGGTACCCAAGGTGTAAGGATGAGCTTCGCCTTTTATTTCAAATAGATTGAACAATTCAGATTTTGCAAGTGATCGATTGCTCTGATCGTCTAAGATAGCATATGCCTTTAGAGACTTTTCAGGTTGATCCTTGTGGTATATGTTCACCAAGCATATCTTAGCACAGGACTTACCACAGCGGTCTTCTCCACAAACTTCAGTGCAGGATGAAGAAATGATGGTAGAATTAGGCACTTGGTCTGTATTCTCCCCGCCATGCGTTAACCTGGGAGGAGTGTTGGCAGGTTGTGCAGAGCTGGGCTCAAGAGGATGGAGGGCTTGCACATGTTCTTCAGAGCCACACTCTATGCACTTGATGGACACATTACAGTCCCTTGCAAAATGTTCTGTAGAAGCACAGCACCTGAAACATACCCTAAATGTCTTTAAAAGCTCCTTGCGCTCTTCCAGAGGCTTTTTCCTAAAGCCGATACATTTATTGAGGGGGTGTGGCTTCTTGTGTATGGGACACTCTCTGTTAGGGTTTTCAATCTTCCTACTCTGTTTGTTCGTGGCCAGAACTGTGGTAGGAGTGGGAAGGATGTCAGTCTTTTTCACGGACACTGGGCCTCTATGGTTTCTATAGTTGCCCTGAAGACTGGTACTCTTAGGAAAGGGTGAGAAGAGGCTGTACTCACCGTAGGAAAAACTTGGATCGTTCTTGGTCTCTGCAATTTCCCTGATGAATTCACAGAAGAAAGAGAATGGAGGGAAGGAAACCTTGTTCTCTCTTTTGTATGATGACCCTAGTGCAGTCCATTTCTCTTGCAAACCATACGGGAGCTTGGAGACAATTGGGTTTACCCCTCTTGGAGTGTCAAGGTAACTGAGTCCAGGTAGTTTTGGGTCTGTCTTGGCTAGCTGAAGCTCAAGGAGAAGGTCACTCAGTCTCTGGAACTCCTTGTTGTCCTTACCGGATATCTTTGGGAAAGTTTCCAGACGCATGAACAAAGCATTTTCTATAGCTTCTGGACTGCCATAACTTTGCTCTAGTCGCTCCCATGCAGCTGTGAGGCCTGCAGTAGGATTGTCCATGAAAACCGATCTTAATGGCTTAACACGTGCAGCAGATAGAGGACCAAGCCATTTGATCAGCAGATTCAATTCTTGATCAGCTGTAATGCCAATATTGCTGATTGTAGTTCTGAAGGCACATTTCCAACTTCTGTAGTTCTCAGGTTGGTCATCAAAACTTGTAAGACCAGTCTTTGTGAGCTCTCTGCGAAGCATGTACCTCACAAACTCTTCTGTCTCAGTTGTCTCCGCCTTTATGTGAGATGCTGTTGGCTGTATGGTGCTGATTGCGTTATCTTTGACATTGTTGTTAAAGGACACAGGGAAATATGGTGCAGCAGATGCATCCAGGTGAGTTGCTTGCTTGAAGTCAGTTGTTCCAATGGTACGTTGATTCAAGGCTGTACCGATGACTGGAGATTGATGACTTGCCTGAAGCTTGCGCTGATGCTCTGTGACGTATGAAGGCAGGCAAGGTAGGCAGGTAGGAAATGCAGTGGAGTGATTTTGAGTGCAGGAAGTTGCTGGAACCTCTTTAACTTGAAGCTGTGAAGGAGTCTCTATGTAGTCGGGAGCATTGGAGACAATGGAGTGTGCACTGCAGTGGCTTAGGACATAGTCTTTAGTGCGTTTGAGGGGTTCTTCCATATCTGCTATGTTTAGGTTAATGCTGTCTTTCTCACTTGCACCTTCGTCTGCACTGATAGCTTGCTGTAGGACCCTTAGCTTTGCCATAGCTGCGTCATGTTTACACTGTTCATTTAAGGTTTCCATTGTTGCTCTTTGTCGTGCTGACTGCGCTTCCAACTCTGCCCTTTGACGTGCTGACTGCGCTTCTGACTCTGCTCTCTGAGCTTCCAACTCTGCTCTTTGACGTGCTGACTGCGCTTCTGACTCTGCTCTTTTTTCTGCATATGCCACCTGCACTTTGCTGGCTTCCACTTCAGCGCGGGCATTAATAAGTCGCTCACTGAGTGTTGAGTATCTTGAACTATGGGATCTTGACGAGTTTTTAGAACGTCTGGTGGAAACAGATCTGTGAGATGCAGTGTCCTGTAACAGCTTTATTTTTGCTTCTGCCTTTAATCTGGTTTGCTGGATAAAACTGTCTCTTTCAATATTGAGAGCATTGACGCGCTTTAATTGCATCATCGCACTTTCTGACTTCATGTTTTGTAAGACATTAGTGAATTTGATGCTGGTAAGCTGATAAAGCTCATATGAGGCAGAAAGTTGTTTAATGGCGCCCTCTAGTGTCAGTAGTTCACGTTCAACAGACACTGTATTGGCTTCAGCAAGGATTTTCTCCCAGACTAATTCCAAGCTATTTGACAATTCAGTCCTTGAAGCTTCATAATTCTCCATTACTTTCCAAGTGGGTTTAACTGAGCGTTTGGGTAACTCAGTTTCTTCAGGAACTTGTGAGGAGGTAGATGTGAGTTCACATGCAGAAGCTTGGTCACTCATGATAGCAGACTGACTGTGAAAGCAGGCAGGATCTGTGTGCTGAAATATGACACTGTGCAGATTGTCTCAGGCTATAAGGCTGCCATGTGCTGCTCTGTCCCTTCTGTCTTGCTATGAGGGCAGTAAATCTTGTCTGTTTCAGTACTGACATGCAGAAATCTTGTAATTAGGCTGTGAAACTCCGTTTTTCTACTGTTCTGTCTCAACTACAAAGCGATAAAGTTCATCTCCAGGTTTAAGTAGGCCTTTCTCAAGCTGGTTTGATATTCATCCCTTGCATCGATACAGGCAGTTTAACTCAATGAATAAATTCACAGTTAGGACGACAGACGATGAATCCTTTCGAATGTTCCGTTTAATGATGGATATTCATAAGTAGAAAAACGTTGCAGTTGTAAGCCACATGTAAGATGTTTAGCATGGAAGATATACAGGAGTAATGACCAGAATCAGGAAGTGGAGGAGATATATAAAGAACTACGGTGAGAGAGAGAGTTCAGCTAGAAAGAAGGGGACAGATCTTAAAGACACAGAGCAAGAATAATCACATAGTGTAACACAACAGTCGCACTTGTGAATATTTTTACATGTTTAGTCTCAGGGTTATACAGTAAGTCCAGTGCTGAGGACTGGTATATTTGTGTGTAATATGTGGCCTATGTTAAGGCTGTCATACTGTGTGTTTTATGCATCTGTGTTGAAATACTTCAAAAACAGAATTTTACAAAAAAAATAAAAAAATGTAGATTGTATAACTGTCTACACCAGGGATATGCAATTAGTGGACCTCCAGCTGTTGCCAAACTACAAGTCCCATGAGGCATAGCGAGATACTGACAGCATCAAGCATGACACCCAGAGGCAGAGGCATGATGGGACTTGTAGTTTGGCAACAGCTGGAGGTCCGCCAATTGCATATCCCTGGTCTACACCCTCATTATTGGTATTCCCCTGCACAACAGGGAGTAAGATTGTATTACTATCTACACTCTAGTGATATTCCTCTGTTCTTCCCCTCTCTAGGGACACAACAGGAAGTAACTGGAAATCTACCCAAAATTATTGGACATTCCACTGTTGGGAGTTATTACTGGAGGTGGTATCCCAATTAAGATAACCTCTCTACTCTTGTTTAAGTGAAAATTTTTGCACTCACACTCATTTTCTTTCCTGGTGACAATGGTAACTAGGATAAATATCAAGATTAGATTTCCCAAGAGGGGTCCCAGACACCAGCCAAAACCTTTTATTTATTTTGGATAGAGTAGGGGAGGGTTAAACTGCTTTTGCCATCTGTGTCTCATTAGGGAGATTTTGCTTAAATTTCTGTCCTGTAGACTTAGCTCAGTTTTTTTGTTTTTTAATCCTGCAAGGTAAAGCCATAATGTGCTAGTTTGCATCGCATACTAGCACATTATGTGAAACGTATCTTAGAACAAAGCCCTGCAGCGGCGCGCTTCCATTTTCACCCAATCTTCTTTTCCGGTTCGCGTACTCCGGCTGTGTGAGTGGTGGGAGACGCAATGAAGTCACTCCCACACATGCACGTGGGAGCCGCCGTTCACGGCACAGGACTCTGAAGGAACGGCACCGTATGCCGTTTCTTCAGAGCGCATGCAACGGTGACGTCACGGACTGCCTTAAAAGTAAATATCTTCTAAACGGAGCACGTTTTAGACCTGGTTCACGCCTATGCAGGTTGCAGTTTGCATATTGCAGGTGCATTTTGTGTTTTTCAATACACGCTTTTGATCCATCGAAATCTATGGAACTAAAAACAAGCAAAAAGTGCCTGGCCCTTTCCATAAAATTCACAGATGTGAACTACAGCCATAGGAAATCATGTTAAATGGACTGTAGTATGTTTCTGCAAAACTGAAAATGCACAAAAAAGTGCATAGGTGTGAACTAGGCCTTAGGAAGATATTTACTGTACTTATAGGTAAGCATAGGCGTGCGCAAGGGGTGTGCCAGGTGTGCCTGGGCACACCCTAATCCTGGGGTTGGCAACCTGTCAATGGTGGGCAGGTGACAGGTAAACCACAATCCTTCCTTGCCAACCGTAAGAACCTGAAACCGATCTGTATTTTCCTCCTGCAGCGGCTGAAAGTAGGCTTCTCCTCCTCTCCCTTTTATCAACATTGAGCTGCCACAGGAGGAAAATATAGGGGATTGGTACTAATATATGCCACCCCGCCACCCCTCATTTCCCTGTTCCTCTTCCTTCTGTTGCCCAAGTCCCCCTGTGTGCTCCCTTGCTCCCCCTTGCTCCTATTGTTTCAGGATGGAGAGCGAAGAAGAGGCCGGTAAATATGGCTAACGCATATGTGTTGGAGCTTTGAGGTGCACACCCTAATGCAATAGGCTGCACACACCTATGTAGGTAAGCCTTACTATAGGCTTATTATCAAAAAAGCACTTTGCCACAAAGAAAGGCTTACCTGTAGGTAAAAGTCTTCCATGGGAGTTTACTCCCACTTTACCAAGTGAGAGGATACCTTTCCAATGTAAAGAAAACCCCCACCTTGGAAATCAGTCATAGGAACAAATGTTCCCATTGGAAGTTCCTCTTTATTTCTGCTCTGGTGGCAACTCGAATGTAAAAAATAGGATTTTTGACTTACCAGGAAAAAACCTTTCTTGGAGTACAGTACAAGACACATTTTCTTTATTCTTTAATCATGGGTTATGTGCAGCTATCTTCAGGTGATTGTATTGAGAAAAAAAAAAGTACGCAGCAGGGACAGTTCCTATTTAACGTCTCCCAATCCCTGCTAGCCTCAGTTCTATAGCAAGCAATAGAGAGATCATCAAGAACAACGGGGATAGACCTGTGTCCTGTACTCAAAAAAACAGATTTTACTGGTTAGTCAAAAACCAGTTTTTATAATCGCACAGTAAGTGTAGGTTCACACTGACTGTGGGTTAGAAATCGTGGGAGTTCAACCGGCAATGCAGTCCGACTTCGAGGGGGCGATTTCACAGACATCTGTGCGGGTTGCGGCACAGATGTCTATTCACCAAAAGTAGTACAGGAACTACTTTTGGAAATTGGTGTGACGCCGATTTTGCAATTCGTCCCCGAAGTCGCCAAAAGTAGTACAAGAACTACTTTTGTGAATTGATGTGACTTTTACAGTTTCGGACGGTGCCATTGCCGGCACAATAGCCGTTGATTTGGCATGCGATTTGACATGTCAAATAGCATGCCAAATCGGCCTGATGTGAACGTGGGCTAAAGGACACAAGATCTTTAGTCTTTAAAGGGTAACTCCACTTTCGTGGGGAAAAAAAATTGAAAATAAAGAAAAAAAAATATAGTATACAATTGTGACACAAGTCATATTGTAATTGAATTTTATTCAAAATTACCTTTCCTTTTCAATCGCTGCAATTTTTTGAAAATGCAATGCAATATGGCTACCTGGAGGTGTTCTGTACACAGAATGTGTACAGATCGCCCCTCAGAAACATAATTTCTTGCTTGCATGATTGACTCACCGATTTTCCCAAAAGTCTACACTAACATACAGCTCAGATTTCAGGCATCCCTTGGAACAAAAATTACATTTTTGGTGAGATACTCCCAATAGGAGCACGTCTAAAGGGATGCAGGCCCAGCGGATTTCCTCATTAGTGCCCTGCAGCTGATTAATAATTATGATACCACTCCCATTAGATTCACTTTCCCACATGGACACAGAGAAACACACAGGGATTTCCTTAGAATAACGAAAATGTAGGAATCTGCAACAAAGTTTGTTAAAATCCTTGCAATGTACATACAGTACACCCCTCACATTTTTGTAAATATTTTATTATATCTTTTCATATCTTTTCATGTGACAACCACTGAAGAAATGACACTTTGCTACAATGTAAAGTAGTGAGTGTACAGCTTGTATAACAGTGTAAATTTGCTGTCCCCTCAAAATAACTCAACACACAGCCATTAATGTCTAATCCGCTGGCAACAAAAGTGAGTAAACCCCTAAGTGAAAATGTCCAAGTTGGGTCCAATTAGCCATTTTCCCTCCCTGGTGTCATGTGACTTGTTAGTGTTACAAGGTCTCAGGTGTGAATGGGGAACATTGAGTGGGACCGCACTCTGCACAGGGACAGGTATATTCCTTGCAGGATTTCACTCCAAGTTGTCTGATCCCCCATAGGGAGCTCAGCAATCTCACAGATGTGAGTACATTATTGTATTTTACCTCCTCATCATACACTGTATCAAACTACCCTTTTCATTCACACACAGAACTGCAGCTCTGCGTCATCCCCTCTCTCTCCTCATTGGCTCAATGGCTGTGAATGGCAGCAGCAACGGCTCCCGCTGCTTTCTCAGCCTATGAGGGGGGAGAGTCCCTGGAGAGCCGAGGCTCTCATGTACATCGCTGGATCTCAATGGAGATCAGGTAAGTATTAGGCGGGGCTGCTGCTCGCAGAAGTTTATTTTTACTTTCATGCATGAAATGTATGAAGGTAAAAAACCTGGAGCCTTTTCAACCACTTTAACCACTTGAATACCAGACACTTTCACCCCCTTCCTGCCCAGGCAATTTTTCAGCTTTCAACGCAGTCATGCAACGCTGTATCCAAATGAAATTTTTAGTATTTTTTGAGACAGACAGAGCTTTCTTTTGGTGGCATTTAATCACCAATGTGTATTTTTTTTTTTGCTTTATAAATGAAAAATACCAAACACATGTTTTTCTTAGTCTCCATTATAAAATTTTGCAAATAAAATATTTTCTTAAATTTAGGCCAAAGTCTGTTCTGCTTCCTTTGCACTTCTTTAAGATAGGGAGGAGAGAGAGAGCCCGGTATGCCATAAATGTACTGTAACACTATCAATGTTTCCCATAGGAGCCGTCTTAACTGGTCCAACACATGTCGGTCCGACTTTGAAAATGCATTCCACAATGTTTTTTTTTGTTTTTTGTTTCATTGACTATGATTTTCAAAACAACAAAAAACAAACAATTTTTCATGTTACTGATTTCACATGATTATTGTACGCTCTACGGTGCCTTGAAAAAGTATTCAAACCCCTTGAAATTTTCCACATTTTGTCATGTTACAACCAAAAATGTCAATGTATTTTATCAGGATTTTATGTGATAGACCAACACAAAGTGGCACATAATTGTGAAGTGGAAGGAAAATGATAAATGATTTTTCAAATTTTTTATAAATAAATGTAGCGGGGTCCTCAAATTGATGGGATACACCTGGGCAATAGTGTGACCCAGGTGTATAATTGTGTTAGGATTCAGACCCCTTTTTGTTTCGTGGAGGATTGGAGGATGTAATATTCTCCTTTGCCTGTGGGTGGCGTAGTACCCACAGGCTTCAGGTAGAATCATCCCCTGCAGTGCTCCCTGTTTGGTCTCTTCCCGGAGATGGTATGGCTGGGGCGGGGAACCCGCCGGGCCGTTGAAGGGAGGAGATAAAAGGGGGAGACGCCCTGACCACGAGGTCGTCGTCTTGCGGAGAAGGAGGTCCTCGGAGGAGGAGGGTTGCGGTCTGCACCCAGGGCCCTTAGGCCTGGGTGCGGGAGATCCAGGAGTCTGGTCCAGGTGCCCATGGCCTGGTCCGGAGTCATGTTGGCGTCCATCCCAGGCACCTTTAGCCTGGGGTGAGGTACTATCGAGGAGGCCTGGGGCCCAGTACCTTCGACTGGGTCCCGCTAGGGTGGACTGTCCGAGGGTCCCTGAGCGGAGGGACTCGTACCTGAGGTGAGGAGGCCGGGGAGGTTACCCACTGGAGACCCGGAGCAGCACCAACCCGGTGACAGTGGGCCTCTGGGAACTCTCTTGGGAGGACACATCCCCCTGATAGGGGCCACAGCGTATCGAAGAGGGCTCCATTGCTGTTCATAGGGGTTGCTGGAAGAGACCCCATCCTTCCTGTTCTGTAACAGCCGGATTGGCTTAGGCGCCGCTGGTCATAGTACAGTGGCATAGAACTCAAACTTTAGGAAGTGCCTCGATCTGCTCGCCCCACCGTTGGCAAGGTTATAGGTCCCAACCAGTTTGCTGCAAAAGAACTGTTTATTGTGCTTTGCGTATTGGAGTGTCAAATAAACAAGTGTTGGACCTTCCTCCGGTGTGTGAACTCCAGTTACTGGAAGCAAAGGGGAGGCTGGTGAGCTTGCAATTACAGACTCAGTGCATTCACAGAACACACCGGCCCGAGGAAACATCAGGAAGTGGCCTTCACCTCCCTACTACAATGGGGAGGACATGGGCCGTGGCGCATCTCACTCTCACAACCCAGGAACCCCTAGACATGAGTTGGTGTGTAACCGATAAAGATGGAGAGAGGGTGAGGCCGCTACACGTGGGGGCTCGTGAGTCCGGGATAGAGTGTGTTCTAGAGATGGACTTGAGAATGTCTACATTTGAACTTTGCTGCCCAGAGGAGTTCCGAGCAGATCGGCCAAATTACTGGCCAAAGTGCGTCCCTGCTCGGAGTTGTGGAAATGACCCTAACACGGGAAAGGCCCATGCGGAGGAGCGGAAAAAGGGAGAGGTCCAGCCGTGTGACGTACTACACGTGGGGACTGTTAACGCACTGCGCCACGAGGCACCCCATGGCGACATCGTTCGTGGGCGGAGTCAAGAGGAAGCCCGCGAAAATGTACAGCTCATGGGAGGAGTCTGGCCAAGTGTGGGGATACACGTGGAGACTCCGGCGCGGGGTCAGTGCATGATGGAGCAGCAAACAGTCGGGATGACCTCAAGTGCCCCGTGGATTATGGTTCCTCACCCCACGAGAATGACTTCCTTTGCTGCCCCCATCACAGACACGGGGATAAGACTTAGGCCCCGAGGGCGGTTGGCTCTGTACACCTGCAGAGACACGGAGGCCCTCGGTGTGATCTGTCCCGGCTGCTCGGGACTGGTGGTCACCCTGAAGCCATTCGGGCGATGTGAGGAGTGCAGAGAATTCCTTTTTGAGGTCGAGTCGTCCACAGCAAGGCCCCGGGCCCTTCGCCTCAATCACCTCACGGGTACTGCTACTCCGGAAGGGGAGATCAAGGCCTTTGTCGAGGTTCCCGTGCGCGCTGACCAGGGCGATGGACTGCCCAACAGAGAAAAATACGAAGATGCTGCTTCGGTCGCCACAAGTTCTCTGCTCCCACCACCGAAGAGGAAAGTTGGCCTAGTACAGGCATCCTATGGACGTGGTCGAGCTTCACCCCGCTGCTTGCCTGGCCTGGATGGCGCCGGTCGAGATGGAAGTCCCGGACATCCCAGTCTTCTACAAGGGTCAGGTGAGCCAGGGGCTGGGACTGTGGTGGTGGTTGGAGGTGTCGGGGGCCCATTGGAGGTGGAACCCCCCAGAGAAGATGATTCTGTGTCCACCGGTAGATATCTGCCTGCGGAGATGTATGACACCTCCGACCTAGAGTCGCCGTCTGATTGCGGAGATGATGGCGAGATAGACGAACTGTTCAGCCGCAAGGGCTGGGATAGAGTGCCACTTCTTGCTTCCCGTGCGGTACGGGATTCACCTATGTACACAGGAGACAGCACGCCTTGGGTGGAAGACCCGCAGCTTACGAGGGAACCTACCCCTCCACCTGTGTCCTCATCTACTGTTACCTCACCTACTTTGGTTGTGGGGATACCCCGCGCTTCTCTGAGAGCGCCGAAAGTCATTTCCAGGGAGCTGGTAAAGGCACCTCGGCATCCAGAAGCTATTGTGCTGCCTGGAACTGGAGAGAAAGCCACTATGCCACCTTTGGCCCGCTTGCAGAGACTGTTTTGCCACAAAGTAGCTCGGGAATATGGGTGGGAGTACCCGTATCTACCCCGGGAATTGCTGTATGAGGTGGAAGTCTGGAGAACAAGATGGTATGACGAGTTTGTGTGGGACAAGTTGAAGGTGCCCCATGCTCGCAGGTACCTGGAATGTGTGCCGTCAGTGTCTAAGAGGTTTGAGGACTGCAAAGCTGAATGGAAATTGGGGCGCCATATCCATGCTGACAAGATAGTCATTTGCAGAAGAGAAGGAGAAGATGTCGAGTATTCGATAGAGGCATTTGACAAACACCTGAAACCCCTGTACCTGCCGGATCCAAAGTTTTACTTATAGGAGAAAAGAACTCCTGTTTATTTCTTTTGTGCACTTGAACTTTCTGGAAGAGCCATTCCCAGACACGCAGGACTGTGCCCTGTTTTTGTTTTTGTTTGGGCTTTTCTTTTTCTCGTTGGAGACTTGGGGACTGTTGTGTTTTCGTGTTTCCCCTTTTCTACATGTGCCAAAGGCAAGGACATTTGGGAATAGTGGCAGAGTAGGGAAAGCTGGAAGAACGAAGATTCGTTGAGTGTCATGACCGCGGCGCTGTCACCAGGTGGCAGTGTTGCGCAACAAATGTTTGAAAATATTTCACCCACACATCACCTTGCTTGTTGGAGTGAGTGGGTCTCTCGGCTGACGGGCCCACTCATCCCAAATGACACAAAATTATGTTAGGATGTTGTTTTTTTTCTTTCCCCTGCAGGAGAATCGTCAATCAAGACCATTGAGAGTGGGTGGCTCTTAGACAGTGTGGGAGAGGGGTTGTGATTTTGCAGATGTTAAAAATGTTTTATGACATAAGTTGTTTTATATGTTCCCCATTCCCTGAGCAGGTCTTGGCACTTGGGAAAAAAATTTAGAGGAATTGCTTCAGGGGTTTCACTCCATGCCACCACTTTATGGGAGGTATGGGTGTGCACCTGACGCTGGGGACCAGCGTCAAATTACAGGGGGGAGTGTGTAGCGGGGTCCTCAAATTGATGGGATACACCTGGGCAATAGTGTGACCCAGGTGTATAATTGTGTTAGGATTCAGACCCCTTTTTGTTTCGTGGAGGATTGGAGGATGTAATATTCTCCTTTGTCTGTGGGTGGCATAGTACCCACAGGCTTCAGGTAGAATCATCCCCTGCAGTGCTCCCTGTTTGGTCTCTTCCCGGAGATGGTATGGCTGGGGCGGGGAACCCGCCGGGCCGTTGAAGGGAGGAGATAAAAGGGGGAGACGCCCTGACCACGAGGTCGTCGTCGTCTTGCGGAGAAGGAGGTCCTCGGAGGAGGAGGGTTGCGGTCTGCACCCAGGGCCCTTAGGCCTGGGTGCGGGAGATCCAGGAGTCTGGTCCAGGTGCCCATGGCCTGGTCCGGAGTCATGTTGGCGTCCATCCCAGGCACCTTTAGCCTGGGGTGAGGTACTATCGAGGAGGCCTGGGGCCCAGTACCTTCGACTGGGTCCCGCTAGGGTGGACTGTCCGAGGGTCCCTGAGCGGAGGGACTCGTACCTGAGGTGAGGAGGCCGGGGAGGTTACCCACTGGAGACCCGGAGCAGCACCAACCCGGTGACAGTGGGCCTCTGGGAACTCTCTTGGGAGGACACATCCCCCTGATAGGGGCCACAGCGTATCGAAGAGGGCTCCATTGCTGTTCATAGGGGTTGCTGGAAGAGACCCCATCCTTCCTGTTCTGTAACAGCCGGATTGGCTTAGGCGCCGCTGGTCATAGTACAGTGGCATAGAACTCAAACTTTAGGAAGTGCCTCGATCTGCTCGCCCCACCGTTGGCAAGGTTATAGGTCCCAACCAGTTTGCTGCAAAAGAACTGTTTATTGTGCTTTGCGTATTGGAGTGTCAAATAAACAAGTGTTGGACCTTCCTCCGGTGTGTGAACTCCAGTTACTGGAAGCAAAGGGGAGGCTGGTGAGCTTGCAATTACAGACTCAGTGCATTCACAGAACACACCGGCCCGAGGAAACATCAGGAAGTGGCCTTCACCTCCCTACTACAATGGGGAGGACATGGGCCGTGGCGCATCTCACTCTCACAACCCAGGAACCCCTAGACATGAGTTGGTGTGTAACCGATAAAGATGGAGAGAGGGTGAGGCCGCTACATAAATATCTGAAAAGTGTGGCATGCATTTGTATTCAGACCCCTTTACTCTGATACCTCTAACTAAAATCGAGTGGAACCAATTGCCTTCAGAAGTCACCTAATTAGTAAATAGAGTCCACCTGTCTGTAATTTAATCTGAATAAAAAAGTAGCTGTTCTGTGAAGCCCTCACAGGTTTGTTAGAGAACCTTAGTGAACAAACAGCATCATGAAGGCCAAGGAACACACCAGACAGGTCGGGGAGAAAATTGTGGAAAATTTTAAAGTAGATTTAGGTTTTTAAAAAATATCCCAAGCTTTGAACATTTCACGGAGCACTGTTCAATCCATCATCTGAAAATGGAAAGAGTATGGCACAACTGCAAACCTCCCAAGACATGGCCGTCCAACTAAACTGACAGGCCGGGCAAGGAGAGCATTCATCAGAGAAGCAGGCAAGAGGCCCATGGTAACTCTGGAGGAGCTGCAGAGATCCACAGTTTAGGTGGGAGAATCTGTCCACAGGACAACTATTAGTGGTGCACTCCACAAATCTGGCCTTTATGGAAGAGTGGCAAGAAGAAAGTCATTGTTGAAAGTAAGCCATAGGAAGTCCCATTTGCAGTTTGTGAGAAGCCATGTGGGGGACACAGCAAACATGTGGAAGAAGATGCTCTGGTCAGATGAGACCAAAATTAAACTTTTGGCCTAAAATCAAAATGCTGTGTGGCAGAAAACTAATACTGCACATCACCCTGAACACACAATCCCCATCGTGAAACATGGTGGTGGCAGCATCATGTTGTGGGGATGCTTTCCTTCAGAAGGGACAGGGAAGTTGGTTTAGAGTTGATGGGAAGATGGATGGAGTCAAATACAGGGCAAACAGAAGAAAACCTGTTAGAGTCTGCAAAATACTTCAGACCGGGGCAAAGGTTAACCTTCCAGCAGGACAACGGCCCTAAACATACAGCCAGAGCTACAATGGAATGGTTTAGAACAAATCATATTCATATGTTAGAATGGCCCAGTCAAAGTCCAGACCTAAATCCAATTAAGAATCTGTGGCAAGATTTGAAAATTGCTGTTTACGGATGCTATCCATCCAATCTGACAGAGATTGAGCTATTTTGCAAGGAAGAATGGGCTAACATGTCCTGCTCTAGATGTGCAAAGCTGGTAGAGACATACCCAAAAAGACTTGCAGCTGTAATTGCAGCGAAAGGTGGTTCTACAAAGTATTGACTCAGGGGGGCTGAATACAAATGCACTCCACACTTTTCACTTATTTGTGAAAAATTTGGAAAACCATTTATAATTTTCCTTCCACTTCACAATTATGTGCCACTTTGTGTTGGTCTATTACATAAAATCTCAATAAAATACAATTACGTTTTTGGTTGTAACATGACAAAATATGAAAAATTTCAAGGGGTATGAATACTTTTTCAAGGCACTGTATATAAAGTATGTGGTTGCCATAAGAATAGGTCATTCATTGTTATTTGCTATGCCATCAAATGTATAGAATCATGTGTGAGTTTTGCCTTGCCTAGGACAAAACTACAGTGTGATTCTCCATTCAGTTCAGAGGTCTTCAAATAGGCTACTGCAGCAATAGCTTCAACTGATGCATCAGAGAAAATATGAATCTCTCTCCGGTTAGCAGTTGAAGTGGATCCTGGAACATAGCAACGGGGAATCTGAAGTTTTTCTAGTGACTTCAAAGAATATTTCCACCTTTCCCACTTGTGTTGATTCTCACTAGGCAAGGGAGTATCCCAGTCTATGTTCTCAGTAGACAACTGTCTTAGTAAAATCCTACCTTGAATGGTAACTGGAGCAAGGGAACCCAGTGGGTCATAGATGCTATTCACCACGGACAGGACTCCTCTCTTAGTGAAGGGTTTGTCACAAGTTGACACTTGGAAGGTGAATTTGTCTTGCTTGATGTTCCACAACAAACCCAGACTTCGCTGTACAGGAGGCACATCTGTACCTAAGTCAAGGTTTTTTAGACTAGTGGCATAGTCCTCAGAGTGAAAGGCATTCATAAGTTCCTGGCTGTTGGATATAATCTTGTGTAGTCTAAGGTTTGCTACAGACAGCATCTCCTTTGTTCTGGTGAGAAGATCAATTGCTTCTTTAGCAGTTGGAAAGGACTTAAGTGCGTCGTCAAAGTAGAAGTTTCTTTCAACAAATTGACGGGCATCAGATCCATATTCAACTTCTCCAGTCTGAGCTGTTCTCCTTAGCCCATAAGTTGCCACTGCTGGGGAAGGACTGTTACCGAAGACATGTACCTTCATGCGATAATCTATAACTTCCTTGTTGAGGTCATTGTCCTTGTGCCATAGAAACCTGAGGTAGTTTCTGTTGTCTTCTCTGACGATGAAGCAGTGAAACATCTGTTGAATGTCGGCCATTACTGCTACAGGCTATTGTCTGAAACGAATCAAGACTCCTATTAGACTGTTGTTCAAGTTGGGTCCAGTAAGGAGCATGTTGTTAAGAGAAACACCTTCGTGCTGAGCACTGGAATCAAAGACAACTCTGATTTGGTCTGGTTTGCGTGGGTGATACACGCCAAAGGATGGAAGGTACCAGCATTCTTCTCCATCCTTTAGTGGGGGAGCAGGCTCTGCATGATCTCTGTCAAATACATTTTGCATAAAGTCCACAAAGTGCTTTTGCATCTCTGGTTTCCTGCTTAAGTTTCGCTTTAAGGAGGAGAATCTACTGATGGCCTGCTGTAAGTTGTTGGGCAATCTCTCTCTTGGGAGACGAAAGGGTAGGGGTGCTACCCAGTTATTGGAGTCATCTTGAAAGAACTCCTTGTCCATTACCTTGATGAATTCTTTGTCTTCCATTGAAGGAGTCAGTATGTCATCTTCACTGGTTGCTTTAAACACTGTAGAGCCGAAGTCGCCATCATGGCAGGAGAAAGGGCTTGTGTCACCTGAGATACCATGTTGCCATTCGTGGCTGGCTATCTTCTCTTTCACCCAGTAGTGATGTGGGCATGGCTCAAAGTAAGTGTTTCGGCCATTTGGCAGAACATTTGTCTTGAATGACGAAATGTTGGTAGGTCTTTTCATTTTGCCTATGCAGACATTGCCTATGATGACCCACCCTAGATCCGTGCGCTGGGCAAATGGGGTATCTGGGGGTCCACTGACTTGTCTGTGTACCTTGTGAACTCTAATGCCCCATACACACAATCGTTTTTCATGCCGTTAAAAATGCCATTAAAAAAAATGGCCATTAAAAATGATCGTGTGTATGCTCCAGAGCATTTTTAATGACGTGAAAAACGGCCATTAAAAATTTCGAACATGCTCTCTTTTTTCACGTCGTTTTTCATGTCGTTTTTTTTAACGACGTGAAAAACGATAGTGTGTATGCTTTAACGACGTGAAAAAAACGCGCATGCTCAGAATCAAGTATGAGACAGGAGTGCTTGTTCTGGTAAAACTAGCGTTCGTAATGGAGATAGCACATTCGTCACGCAGTCACGGACTGAAAAGCACGAGACTGAAAAGAGCGAATCGTCGCTCAACAAACTTTACTAACATGAAGGGTGGCGCCATTCGAACGGAACTTCCCCTTTATAGTGCCGTCGTATGTGTTGTATGTCATTGCGCTTTGCTTGATCGTTTTTTAAAATGATCGTGTGTACGCAAAACAGGCTTGAGAGGAAACATGAAAAAAAACGACGTGAAAAACAGCAAGAAAAAAAATGGCAAGAAAAACGATCGTGTGTACGCGGCATTAGAATGTCTCTTCCTAACAGAAGAAGGATCTGAGCATCTTTGTCAAGCGGTGGTATCTCATTTGCTATTACCTTGAGGTGAGGGTGATGGAAAGCAGCAGCTGGAGTAGGGATTTCTTCCCTGTTAGCAGGTATCTGATTGCACTCAACAAGTGAAGGTAAGGGTAATTGCAAGTTACCTTTGAGAGAAGATACCATGAGTCCATGAGCCCTTCTTCCAGAAACCTCTATAGTTCCACTACAGGTACCCAAGGTGTAAGGATGAGCTTCGCCTTTTATTTCAAATAGATTGAACAATTCAGATTTTGCAAGTGATCGATTGCTCTGATCGTCTAAGATAGCATATGCCTTTAGAGACTTTTCAGGTTGATCCTTGTGGTATATGTTCACCAAGCATATCTTAGCACAGGACTTACCACAGCGGTCTTCTCCACAAACTTCAGTGCAGGATGAAGAAATGATGGTAGAATTAGGCACTTGGTCTGTATTCTCCCCGCCATGCGTTAACCTGGGAGGAGTGTTGGCAGGTTGTGCAGAGCTGGGCTCAAGAGGATGGAGGGCTTGCACATGTTCTTCAGAGCCACACTCTATGCACTTGATGGACACATTACAGTCCCTTGCAAAATGTTCTGTAGAAGCACAGCACCTGAAACATACCCTAAATGTCTTTAAAAGCTCCTTGCGCTCTTCCAGAGGCTTTTTCCTAAAGCCGATACATTTATTGAGGGGGTGTGGCTTCTTGTGTATGGGACACTCTCTGTTAGGGTTTTCAATCTTCCTACTCTGTTTGTTCGTGGCCAGAACTGTGGTAGGAGTGGGAAGGATGTCAGTCTTTTTCACGGACACTGGGCCTCTATGGTTTCTATAGTTGCCCTGAAGACTGGTACTCTTAGGAAAGGGTGAGAAGAGGCTGTACTCACCGTAGGAAAAACTTGGATCGTTCTTGGTCTCTGCAATTTCCCTGATGAATTCACAGAAGAAAGAGAATGGAGGGAAGGAAACCTTGTTCTCTCTTTTGTATGATGACCCTAGTGCAGTCCATTTCTCTTGCAAACCATACGGGAGCTTGGAGACAATTGGGTTTACCCCTCTTGGAGTGTCAAGGTAACTGAGTCCAGGTAGTTTTGGGTCTGTCTTGGCTAGCTGAAGCTCAAGGAGAAGGTCACTCAGTCTCTGGAACTCCTTGTTGTCCTTACCGGATATCTTTGGGAAAGTTTCCAGACGCATGAACAAAGCATTTTCTATAGCTTCTGGACTGCCATAACTTTGCTCTAGTCGCTCCCATGCAGCTGTGAGGCCTGCAGTAGGATTGTCCATGAAAACCGATCTTAATGGCTTAACACGTGCAGCAGATAGAGGACCAAGCCATTTGATCAGCAGATTCAATTCTTGATCAGCTGTAATGCCAATATTGCTGATTGTAGTTCTGAAGGCACATTTCCAACTTCTGTAGTTCTCAGGTTGGTCATCAAAACTTGTAAGACCAGTCTTTGTGAGCTCTCTGCGAAGCATGTACCTCACAAACTCTTCTGTCTCAGTTGTCTCCGCCTTTATGTGAGATGCTGTTGGCTGTATGGTGCTGATTGCGTTATCTTTGACATTGTTGTTAAAGGACACAGGGAAATATGGTGCAGCAGATGCATCCAGGTGAGTTGCTTGCTTGAAGTCAGTTGTTCCAATGGTACGTTGATTCAAGGCTGTACCGATGACTGGAGATTGATGACTTGCCTGAAGCTTGCGCTGATGCTCTGTGACGTATGAAGGCAGGCAAGGTAGGCAGGTAGGAAATGCAGTGGAGTGATTTTGAGTGCAGGAAGTTGCTGGAACCTCTTTAACTTGAAGCTGTGAAGGAGTCTCTATGTAGTCGGGAGCATTGGAGACAATGGAGTGTGCACTGCAGTGGCTTAGGACATAGTCTTTAGTGCGTTTGAGGGGTTCTTCCATATCTGCTATGTTTAGGTTAATGCTGTCTTTCTCACTTGCACCTTCGTCTGCACTGATAGCTTGCTGTAGGACCCTTAGCTTTGCCATAGCTGCGTCATGTTTACACTGTTCATTTAAGGTTTCCATTGTTGCTCTTTGTCGTGCTGACTGCGCTTCCAACTCTGCCCTTTGACGTGCTGACTGCGCTTCTGACTCTGCTCTCTGAGCTTCCAACTCTGCTCTTTGACGTGCTGACTGCGCTTCTGACTCTGCTCTTTTTTCTGCATATGCCACCTGCACTTTGCTGGCTTCCACTTCAGCGCGGGCATTAATAAGTCGCTCACTGAGTGTTGAGTATCTTGAACTATGGGATCTTGACGAGTTTTTAGAACGTCTGGTGGAAACAGATCTGTGAGATGCAGTGTCCTGTAACAGCTTTATTTTTGCTTCTGCCTTTAATCTGGTTTGCTGGATAAAACTGTCTCTTTCAATATTGAGAGCATTGACGCGCTTTAATTGCATCATCGCACTTTCTGACTTCATGTTTTGTAAGACATTAGTGAATTTGATGCTGGTAAGCTGATAAAGCTCATATGAGGCAGAAAGTTGTTTAATGGCGCCCTCTAGTGTCAGTAGTTCACGTTCAACAGACACTGTATTGGCTTCAGCAAGGATTTTCTCCCAGACTAATTCCAAGCTATTTGACAATTCAGTCCTTGAAGCTTCATAATTCTCCATTACTTTCCAAGTGGGTTTAACTGAGCGTTTGGGTAACTCAGTTTCTTCAGGAACTTGTGAGGAGGTAGATGTGAGTTCACATGCAGAAGCTTGGTCACTCATGATAGCAGACTGACTGTGAAAGCAGGCAGGATCTGTGTGCTGAAATATGACACTGTGCAGATTGTCTCAGGCTATAAGGCTGCCATGTGCTGCTCTGTCCCTTCTGTCTTGCTATGAGGGCAGTAAATCTTGTCTGTTTCAGTACTGACATGCAGAAATCTTGTAATTAGGCTGTGAAACTCCGTTTTTCTACTGTTCTGTCTCAACTACAAAGCGATAAAGTTCATCTCCAGGTTTAAGTAGGCCTTTCTCAAGCTGGTTTGATATTCATCCCTTGCATCGATACAGGCAGTTTAACTCAATGAATAAATTCACAGTTAGGACGACAGACGATGAATCCTTTCGAATGTTCCGTTTAATGATGGATATTCATAAGTAGAAAAACGTTGCAGTTGTAAGCCACATGTAAGATGTTTAGCATGGAAGATATACAGGAGTAATGACCAGAATCAGGAAGTGGAGGAGATATATAAAGAACTACGGTGAGAGAGAGAGTTCAGCTAGAAAGAAGGGGACAGATCTTAAAGACACAGAGCAAGAATAATCACATAGTGTAACACAACAGTCGCACTTGTGAATATTTTTACATGTTTAGTCTCAGGGTTATACAGTAAGTCCAGTGCTGAGGACTGGTATATTTGTGTGTAATATGTGGCCTATGTTAAGGCTGTCATACTGTGTGTTTTATGCATCTGTGTTGAAATACTTCAAAAACAGAATTTTACAAAAAAAATAAAAAAATGTAGATTGTATAACTGTCTACACCAGGGATATGCAATTAGTGGACCTCCAGCTGTTGCCAAACTACAAGTCCCATGAGGCATAGCGAGATACTGACAGCATCAAGCATGACACCCAGAGGCAGAGGCATGATGGGACTTGTAGTTTGGCAACAGCTGGAGGTCCGCCAATTGCATATCCCTGGTCTACACCCTCATTATTGGTATTCCCCTGCACAACAGGGAGTAAGATTGTATTACTATCTACACTCTAGTGATATTCCTCTGTTCTTCCCCTCTCTAGGGACACAACAGGAAGTAACTGGAAATCTACCCAAAATTATTGGACATTCCACTGTTGGGAGTTATTACTGGAGGTGGTATCCCAATTAAGATAACCTCTCTACTCTTGTTTAAGTGAAAATTTTTGCACTCACACTCATTTTCTTTCCTGGTGACAATGGTAACTAGGATAAATATCAAGATTAGATTTCCCAAGAGGGGTCCCAGACACCAGCCAAAACCTTTTATTTATTTTGGATAGAGTAGGGGAGGGTTAAACTGCTTTTGCCATCTGTGTCTCATTAGGGAGATTTTGCTTAAATTTCTGTCCTGTAGACTTAGCTCAGTTTTTTTGTTTTTTAATCCTGCAAGGTAAAGCCATAATGTGCTAGTTTGCATCGCATACTAGCACATTATGTGAAACGTATCTTAGAACAAAGCCCTGCAGCGGCGCGCTTCCATTTTCACCCAATCTTCTTTTCCGGTTCGCGTACTCCGGCTGTGTGAGTGGTGGGAGACGCAATGAAGTCACTCCCACACATGCACGTGGGAGCCGCCGTTCACGGCACAGGACTCTGAAGGAACGGCACCGTATGCCGTTTCTTCAGAGCGCATGCAACGGTGACGTCACGGACTGCCTTAAAAGTAAATATCTTCTAAATGGAGCACGTTTTAGACCTGGTTCACGCCTATGCAGGTTGCAGTTTGCATATTGCAGGTGCATTTTGTGTTTTTCAATACACGCTTTTGATCCATCGAAATCTATGGAACTAAAAACAAGCAAAAAGTGCCTGGCCCTTTCCATAAAATTCACAGATGTGAACTACAGCCATAGGAAATCATGTTAAATGGACTGTAGTATGTTTCTGCAAAACTGAAAATGCACAAAAAAGTGCATAGGTGTGAACTAGGCCTTAGGAAGATATTTACTGTACTTATAGGTAAGCATAGGCGTGTGCAAGGGGTGTGCCAGGTGTGCCTGGGCACACCCTAATCCTGGGGTTGGCAACCTGTCAATGGTGGGCAGGTGACAGGTAAACCACAATCCTTCCTTGCCAACCGTAAGAACCTGAAACCGATCTGTATTTTCCTCCTGCAGCGGCTGAAAGTAGGCTTCTCCTCCTCTCCCTTTTATCAACATTGAGCTGCCACAGGAGGAAAATATAGGGGATTGGTACTAATATATGCCACCCCGCCACCCCTCATTTCCCTGTTCCTCTTCCTTCTGTTGCCCAAGTCCCCCTGTGTGCTCCCTTGCTCCCCCTTGCTCCTATTGTTTCAGGATGGAGAGCGAAGAAGAGGCCGGTAAATATGGCTAACGCATATGTGTTGGAGCTTTGAGGTGCACACCCTAATGCAATAGGCTGCACACACCTATGTAGGTAAGCCTTACTATAGGCTTATTATCAAAAAAGCACTTTGCCACAAAGAAAGGCTTACCTGTAGGTAAAAGTCTTCCATGGGAGTTTACTCCCACTTTACCAAGTGAGAGGATACCTTTCCAATGTAAAGAAAACCCCCACCTTGGAAATCAGTCATAGGAACAAATGTTCCCATTGGAAGTTCCTCTTTATTTCTGCTCTGGTGGCAACTCGAATGTAAAAAATAGGATTTTTGACTTACCAGGAAAAAACCTTTCTTGGAGTACAGTACAAGACACATTTTCTTTATTCTTTAATCATGGGTTATGTGCAGCTATCTTCAGGTGATTGTATTGAGAAAAAAAAAAGTACGCAGCAGGGACAGTTCCTATTTAACGTCTCCCAATCCCTGCTAGCCTCAGTTCTATAGCAAGCAATAGAGAGATCATCAAGAACAACGGGGATAGACCTGTGTCCTGTACTCAAAAAAACAGATTTTACTGGTTAGTCAAAAACCAGTTTTTATAATCGCACAGTAAGTGTAGGTTCACACTGACTGTGGGTTAGAAATCGTGGGAGTTCAACCGGCAATGCAGTCCGACTTCGAGGGGGCGATTTCACAGACATCTGTGCGGGTTGCGGCACAGATGTCTATTCACCAAAAGTAGTACAGGAACTACTTTTGGAAATTGGTGTGACGCCGATTTTGCAATTCGTCCCCGAAGTCGCCAAAAGTAGTACAAGAACTACTTTTGTGAATTGATGTGACTTTTACAGTTTCGGACGGTGCCATTGCCGGCACAATAGCCGTTGATTTGGCATGCGATTTGACATGTCAAATAGCATGCCAAATCGGCCTGATGTGAACGTGGGCTAAAGGACACAAGATCTTTAGTCTTTAAAGGGTAACTCCACTTTCGTGGGGAAAAAAAATTGAAAATAAAGAAAAAAAATATATAGTATACAATTGTGACACAAGTCATATTGTAATTGAATTTTATTCAAAATTACCTTTCCTTTTCAATCGCTGCACTTTTTTGAAAATGCAATGCAATATGGCTACCTGGAGGTGTTCTGTACACAGAATGTGTACAGATCGCCCCTCAGAAACATAATTTCTTGCTTGCATGATTGGCTCACCGATTTTCCCAAAAGTCTACACTAACATACAGCTCAGATTTCAGGCATCCCTTGGAACAAAAATTACATTTTTGGTGAGATACTCCCAATAGGAGCACGTCTAAAGGGATGCAGGCCCAGCGGATTTCCTCATTAGTGCCCTGCAGCTGATTAATAATTATGATACCACTCCCATTAGATTCACTTTCCCACATGGACACAGAGAAACACACAGGGATTTCCTTAGAATAACGAAAATGTAGGAATCTGCAACAAAGTTTGTTAAAATCCTTGCAATGTACATACAGTACACCCCTCACATTTTTGTAAATATTTTATTATATCTTTTCATATCTTTTCATGTGACAACCACTGAAGAAATGACACTTTGCTACAATGTAAAGTAGTGAGTGTACAGCTTGTATAACAGTGTAAATTTGCTGTCCCCTCAAAATAACTCAACACACAGTCATTAATGTCTAATCCGCTGGCAACAAAAGTGAGTAAACCCCTAAGTGAAAATGTCCAAGTTGGGTCCAATTAGCCATTTTCCCTCCCTGGTGTCATGTGACTTGTTAGTGTTACAAGGTCTCAGGTGTGAATGGGGAACATTGAGTGGGACCGCACTCTGCACAGGGACAGGTATATTCCTTGCAGGATTTCACTCCAAGTTGTCTGATCCCCCATAGGGAGCTCAGCAATCTCACAGATGTGAGTACATTATTGTATTTTACCTCCTCATCATACACTGTATCAAACTACCCTTTTCATTCACACACAGAACTGCAGCTCTGCGCCATCCCCTCTCTCTCCTCATTGGCTCAATGGCTGTGATTGGCAGCAGCAACGGCTCCCGCTGCTTTCTCAGCCTATGAGGGGGGAGAGTCCCTGGAGAGCCGAGGCTCTCATGTACATCGCTGGATCTCAATGGAGATCAGGTAAGTATTAGGCGGGGCTGCTGCTCACAGAAGTTTATTTTTACTTTCATGCATGAAATGTATGAAGGTAAAAAACCTGGAGCCTTTTCAACCACTTTAACCACTTGAATACCAGACACTTTCACCCCCTTCCTGCCCAGGCAATTTTTCAGCTTTCAACGCAGTCATGCAACGCTGTATCCAAATGAAATTTTTAGTATTTTTTGAGACAGACAGAGCTTTCTTTTGGTGGCATTTAATCACCAATGTGTATTTTTTTTTTGCTTTATAAATGAAAAATACCAAACACATGTATTTCTTAGTCTCCATTATAAAATTTTGCAAATAAAATATTTTCTTAAATTTAGGCCAAAGTCTGTTTTGCTTCCTTTGCACTTCTTTAAGATAGGGAGGAGAGAGAGAGCCCGGTATGCCATAAATGTACTGTAACACTATCAATGTTTCCCATAGGAGCCGTCTTAACTGGTCCAACACATGTCGGTCCGACTTTGAAAATGCATTCCACAATGTTTTTTTTTGTTTTTTGTTTCATTGACTATGATTTTCAAAACAACAAAAAACAAACAATTTTTCATGTTACTGATTTCACATGATTATTGTACGCTCTACGGTGCCTTGAAAAAGTATTCAAACCCCTTGAAATTTTCCACATTTTGTCATGTTACAACCAAAAATGTCAATGTATTTTATCAGGATTTTATGTGATAGACCAACACAAAGTGGCACATAATTGTGAAGTGGAAGGAAAATGATAAATGTGTAGCGGGGTGTTCCCCTTTAATGCAGAGAGATAAGAAGTTCCAGGTGAGAGGTGAGTCGGGAGGAAGTAAAGAGACATTACTGGAAGTGAAAGCAGAGGAGAGAAAGAGACTACATCTCCCAGTACATCTTGCAGCACCCAGGGTGCATTGCTCCAGAACAGAGACTGCTGGGGCAGACTTTATAAAGGGGAGGCGGAGTTTTGGTCGCTCTCTTTGGACCCCTCTCTCCTAGCAAGAGGATGTCTGTGCTGAACTGCTGTGTGCACAAGGCCTGAAGCCCGGGCCGTGTGCTCCTTTCCAAAGAGCCCCTCTGCCAGCCTAGCAGAGCCTTAGAGACATCTAATCCTCCTTGCTGCAGTACACCAGAAGGATTGAAGACTTGGATGTCGGTGGATTCCTGTTCCTAGACGAATCGATGGAGGAAACGGACTTGGACTTGTCCAGGTGGTGAGAGCTGTTTAAAGACAGATACTTTATCTTTACTATTCGTTGGGATTACAAAGTTGTTCTTCAAGTGCACCACCGAGAGATTGCTAGCAAATATTGTTTCACTGAACTTCCATTTAGATCAGTCAGGCCTGACTGCATAGGTAGACATTGCTGGGTGTTAGTCTACCCATGAGGGGAAGTAGCTGTAAAAGGGCAGCGCTAGAGTTGCATAGCAATACTTTATTATTCTGATTACTCTGTTTATCTTTATTACTGTTTATTGCAGGGATCTGCAACTTGTTATACTGTTGTTTATTACTTGCCCATTAGCCTCAGTAAAATATCTGGGTAAAGTACATTTGGTGTCAGTTACGCTTACTTTAATAGAAGTTTTAAAGTATATTCTGTGTATGTTTGTTATAGGACTGCGTCACCAACAGTTGCGATCACGCGGTCCTATCTCTCTATCACCAGCTGTGCCACGGGAGGTTAGAGCCGATTGCCGGGGGTTGACAGCGGTGCACTGCAGGGCCCAAATCAATATCAGCGGCTCTCTTAACTGGGGGTAGCGCTACACGTGGGGGCTCGAGTCCGGGATCCTTGTACGTTGCACGCTGCAATCAAGCCGGTCAGAAGTACCAGCATGGACCCGCTGGCAATGTCACAGTGGTGCGCAGCGATTGGCGCCGATCCAACCGCGGCGGTAGTCATTGTACTCCCGGGGGAAAGATGGAAGGAAGAGGAGATAAAACAGCTCGTATTGTTACTGTCTCCGAGCCACAAAGCATGGGTGATGGATTTTAGGCCAGATCCAGTGATCTCGTTTACATACGCACTGGTAGAATGGAAAAACGAAATCCCAGAGCATTTTAAAAGTCAGAGTATACAAGCCATAGATAATCAGATCTATCACTTGATACATACGCTGCCAGTGAAGGAAGAATGGTTTCAGACACCAAAGCCATCACTCCCACAATTATCTCCACCACTATCCCCTAAAGCAGAAAAGCTTAAGGAACTATTAAGCCCGGGATCACCGCTGGCCGCTATAGGGCCTGAATTGTTGAATGCTCTAGGAGACCTTGTAATTAAGTGCCAGAAAAGCAGTACGGTGCATGTGGAGGCCGGTTACCGGAAGCTTAGCACCTTCTCAGGGAAGCTCCCCGTCCCTGCGGGGGAGGAAGATTTTGACACTTGGGTGGAACAGGCATTGCAGGCAGTAGAAGCATGGGAGGTGCCTGAGGCACAGAAGAGACAGCGAGTCTTAGAAAGTCTGAAAGGTGCCGCGGCAGAAGCGGTGAAGAGCTTCCGGTTTGGAAATGAAAACTGTACAGCTCAAGATTGCCTGGCCATGCTGCAGGAAGAGTTTGGTCAGCTGGAGAAGGTGTCAGAGATGATTTATCAAATTGAACACACTCTCCAGCAGCCGAATGAGAAACTGTCAGAATATGTTAGAAGGCTGAACAGGCAGTTATGCAAGATTGTACTGAAGAAGGGAATGCTGCCCAAAGATGCAGATGAAGCACGCATGAAGCAGATCATGAGGGGAGCGCGGCGCTCAGACCCGGTCTGGCTGCACCTGAAAACCTCAGGAGGAGGAATGTCACTAACCTACTCTGATCTAATAAAAATTATTAGGGACGAAGAGGCGCTGCAGGAAGATCAGCAGGTGGCCAAGGCGAATGTCACACCTGTACCAGTGTTGGTCCATTCGGTCAAGAGCCCAGAAAGAGATGCGGAGGTTGACACTCTGAAATCGCAAATGGCCCAAGTGTTGGAGATGCTGACCTCTTTGATGGAGAAAGATCAGAGAAGACGAGAGAAACCAAGCCCAAGAAAGGAGTTGTTCCCGAACACCTCAGCACCGGCCTCCCTACAGGACCGAGAAGAGGTGATTTGCTATAACTGCGGAGGGAGTGGCCACTTTGCTAACGTATGCTCCAGCCCAAAGAAGAAGAGAACAGATAATTGCAAGCCGGCGGGAAACGCCAAAGGGCCCTGGTGAAGGAGTCAACCGGGTGCCCATCATCTTCAGTGCGCTCCAAACTAAAAAAAAAGGCCAAGAATGGAGGAGACAAAACTCCTAGGAGGAGGTATAGTACACCCCCACCAAGATGTACCCCAGAGGGAGGGGGCAAGACCCCTCAGTGGAAGTACAGCACCCCAAAGAAGGAACATCCACCTAAAAGGAACAATAACATCCCTCAGCGGGTTTGTGCCCCCATTGAGAGGGAGAAAGTCAATGCATGCCAGGCTCAGGAAAAATTAAAGTCCAAAAAGAGGAGAGCAAGGGTCGAAAGCAAAAAAAAAGAGGTGACCCCAGTCCGGCCATACCCAAAGGAACTGGTGGGCCCGTCTCCTACTGTGCCCATTCAAGTGGAAGGAGTCTATACTAAAGCTCTTTTGGACACCGGAGCACAGGTGACTTTACTATACCGGGACTTCTATGATAGGCACTTGAGTCATCTGCCTATCCAGAAGATAGAAGAGCTGGAGATATGGGGACTTGGAACCCAGAGTTTCCCTTATGATGGGTACCTGCCCATAAAGATGACTTTCGACCCATCCGTGGCTGGGAAGGCTGAAGTGTTTGACACCCTGGCAGTTGTGTGTCCCCGGCCGCCTGGAGCCAGCAAGATTTCCCTGATCATTGGGACAAACACGGATCTAGTCAGGAGACTCCTGACCCCTCTAGTGAAAGAGAGAAACCATTCAGCCACCAAAATCCATCCCATGCTAAAGACGGCCTACCAACGACTGGTCTTAGAGCAGAAGACCCCGGGAGAGGGGATAGGGAAGGTGTGGAGACTTGGCAGAGAAGGAGTAGTGCTACAGCCCGGAGAAGTAACCTGTCTTAGGGCCACTGTGAAGCTTTCGTGGGAACAACCTGGCCCCTTTGTCATGCTGGAATCAGACCCAAGGGAAGAGTCCTCAGGCCTGGAAGTGATACCAGAAGTGATTCCGTTCAAGGCCCTGAAGAAGGCCCATGGCAGAGTTCTGGTGAGTGTTAGGAACACTACGGGAGGACCCATGGAGATCCCTGCCAGAGTGTTGCTTGGTCAGGTGAGCCCTGCTGCCCCGGTCACTTGGTCCGAAGTCAAGGGGACGGGTGACGGAGGAGATGTTTGGGAGAAACTGTCCGTGGAAAACCCGAACCTACCCAGGGCTTGGAAAGAAAGAGCCAAGGCCCAGCTGACCAGGTGGGAGAAGATCTTTTCCGAAGATGAATTCGATGTGGGGTGTGCAAGAAGTGCCACCCATCGGATCCGCCTCCAAGAAGATAAGCCCTTCCGAGAGAGGGTCAGGCGGGTCCCCCTGGCAGATCTGGAGGATCTGAGGGAACAACTTGTAGAACTAAAGAAGACTGGTGTGATCCGGGAGTCTAGAAGTCCCTATGCCTCCCCAATCGTGGTGGTCAGAAAGAAGAATGGGTCGTTGAGGCTTTGTATCGATTACAGGACTCTCAACAGGAGAACCATCCCTGACCAATACACCACGCCAAGGATAGAAGATGCCCTACAAAGTTTGTCTGGAGCCAAATGGTTCAGTGTGATGGACCTCAAGAGTGGGTACTATCAAATCCCTATGCACCCAGAAGACAGGGAGAAGACAGCCTTCATAACCCCGGTGGGATTCTTCGAATTCAATAGGATGCCTCAGGGTCTGTCTGGAGCTCCTGCTACCTTTCAACGCCTTATGGAGAAGACTGTTGGAGACATGAATCTTATAGAAGTCCTTGTGTACTTGGACGATGTCATTGTCTTTGGAAGAACCTTGGAAGAACATGAAGCCAGGTTGGAGAAAGTATTGAGAAGACTCAGCGAAGAGGGACTTAAGCTTTCCCCCGAGAAGTGTCGGTTCTACCAGTCTTCTGTGAACTATCTGGGGCACATAGTGTCTGAAGAAGGGGTGGCCACAGATCCTGAGAAGTTGGAAGCAGTCACTTCCTGGCCACGACCCACCACAGTAACAGAGCTCAGATCCTTCCTGGGGTTCTGCTCCTATTATAGGAGGTTTGTGGAGGGGTTTGCTCGGATTGCCCGCCCGTTGAATGAATTGCTAAAGGCAGAAGGGGAAGAGGATGACTCAGGGCCCAGGAGGCCTGGTGAGTCAGTTCAAGATCAGTGGAACCCAAGGTGTGAAGAGGCCTTTCATGCTCTGAAGAGGAGCTTAACCACTGCCCCAGTCCTGGCCTACGCCGACCCTACCAGACCTTATGAATTACATGTGGATGCCAGCCATGAGGGTCTAGGTGGTGTACTCTACCAAGAACATGAAGGACAACTGCGACCAGTGGCCTATGTGAGCAGGAGCCTGACCCCCTCAGAAAAGAATTACCCCACTCATAAGCTGGAATTCCTGGCCCTCAAATGGGCGGTAGTAGACAAGCTAAAAGACTACTTGTATGGGGCAGAGTTTACTGTGAAGACAGACAACAACCCCCTGACCTACCTCTTCACCACCGCGAAACTAGATGCCACCGGACACAGGTGGTTGGCCGCATTGTCTGGATTCAACTTCAGTCTGAAGTACAGACCAGGAGCCGGAAATCTGGATGCAGATGCCCTGTCCCGGAGGTCTCATGCCACGACAAATGACTGGGAAGATTGGACCCAAGTGGCACCGGACGGGGTGCGGGCCCTTTGTCAAGGGGCTGAATTCCAAGCCAGAGGAGGCTCCAGAGCAGAAGAAATAGGGGTTACCATGGTAGGAGTCCCCAAACACTATTGTGGGGTAACTCAACTGGAGGAAGACAACCTACCGAGACTGTCCAAGAAGGAGTTGAGGTGTGACCAATTGGAAGACCCCATGGGGAGATTGGTCCTCGAAGCCCTGGAGAATCAGGATCCCAACAAATTCCTACATCACCCCTCAAAGGAGGCTCGCCTGTTGAGGAAGGAATTGGACAGGCTACAGGTACATCAGGGAGTGGTCTACCGAAGGGGCCCCTCTGATGACTCAGAAGATAAGTGGCAGTTATTTCTTCCAGAGAAGCACCGAGAGACTGTACTAATTGCCCTGCATGACCATCATGGTCACCTAGGGGCAGAACGGACCTTCCAGCTTGTCAGAAATCGATTCTATTGGCCCTGCATGAGGGCAGAAGTAGAGGAGTATTGCCATTCCTGTGCACGATGCATTCAGAGAAAGACCCTACCCCATCAAGCTGCCCCAATGGGCCACTTACAGAGTCAAGGCCCAATGGATCTGGTATGCATTGACTTTCTCTGCCTCAAACCCGACCTGAGTGGATTGGGGAATGTTCTGGTAATAACCGACCATTTCACTCGCTATGCTCAAGCTTTCCCAACCAAAGACCAGAAGGCATCCACCGTGGCCAAGATACTTATGGAGAAGTATTTTGTCCATTACGGACTACCACAGAGACTCCACTCAGATCAAGGAAGGGACTTTGAGAGTCGGTTGATCCGAAGACTTTTGGATTCATTAGGAATAAAGAAGACCAGAACCACGCCTTACCACCCACAAGGAGATGCTCAGCCGGAGAGATTTAACCGGACCCTGCTCAACATGTTGGGAACCTTAGAAACAGAGAAGAAGCAACACTGGAGTCAGCACATATCAGCCCTAGTACATGCCTATAACTGTACCACAAGTGACGCCACTGGCTACTCCCCTTATCGACTTATGTTTGGGAGAGAAGCAAGGCTACCTGTGGACCTGGCCTTTGGCACTTCTATAGACAATACCTCAGCTACATCCCACAAGGGATACGTGGACAGACTTAGACGTAGCTTGCAGGTGGCCTATGAACAAGCCCAGGCGGCTTCGGATCAAAGGGGGGCCCGCAACAAGAGAAATTTTGATCTGAAGGTTCGAGTGCAAGATCTGCAGCCCGGGGACCGAGTACTGCTACGCAATCTGGGGGTCCCTGGAAAACACAAGCTTGCCGACAGGTGGAGATCTGAGCCCTATGTTGTCTGTAGGAAGTTGCCCGGTTTGCCTGTCTACAAACTAAAGCCAGAAGGAAAGGTGGGTCCACTGAAGACGTGGCATCGGAACCACCTGCTCCCACTTGCTGAGGCAGTCAGAATACCTCCCGTGAGAGACTCCCCTGAACCGGCCTCTATCCTGGATATTCCTAGGCCGAACACTCGGTCCCAGACCTCTCGAGCCAAAGATGGGGAGGCCTCCCAATTGAGTACAGAAGAAGGTGGAGAACTGGACTGGCTGTGGCCTCCCTCGACTCTGGGAACGTCCGCCATAGATCTCCCAAATGGAGGGGATACCCCAGATGCAACGCTGAATCCGGAGGCTACTGAATTCATACCCTTCAGTCCCTCAGCTGATTACTGGGAAGATGTTCCTGACACTTGCGCAGAGGAGGACTCTAGAGATTCCATACGTCAGTCGACTTCTGAATCAGAGGTTCCAGAACCAGCAATGTTACCTGAACTTACTCCTGAAGAAGAGCCTGTGGTGCCAGAGTCAAAAGCACCAAGAGAGCAGAGGGCTCGCAGAGTCATCAGGCCTCCCAAGAAACTAACTTACCCCCAAATGGGGACGAGCTCAGAGGACTCTGTTGTAACGGCTAGGAGAAGTGTTGAACAACCTGATCCTTCCACCGTCCATTTGGTGGAGGGCAACCCCAGCTCACTCTCTGGCACAGTTAGGCAGGCCACTCATGGTAGTGTGACCTGTGGGCAAGAGAGTTCCATCCCAAAGTTTTGGTGGGAATTCCCTATGCCAACATCATGCTCGACATTGTCCAAAATGGTAAACAGTATTTGTTGAAGTTTATCTTTGGGGACCAAAGAGTTCAAGTGGGGGGAGTGTGTAGCGGGGTGTTCCCCTTTAATGCAGAGAGATAAGAAGTTCCAGGTGAGAGGTGAGTCGGGAGGAAGTAAAGAGACATTACTGGAAGTGAAAGCAGAGGAGAGAAAGAGACTACATCTCCCAGTACATCTTGCAGCACCCAGGGTGCATTGCTCCAGAACAGAGACTGCTGGGGCAGACTTTATAAAGGGGAGGCGGAGTTTTGGTCGCTCTCTTTGGACCCCTCTCTCCTAGCAAGAGGATGTCTGTGCTGAACTGCTGTGTGCACAAGGCCTGAAGCCCGGGCCGTGTGCTCCTTTCCAAAGAGCCCTCTGCCAGCCTAGCAGAGCCTTAGAGACATCTAATCCTCCTTGCTGCAGTACACCAGAAGGATTGAAGACTTGGATGTCGGTGGATTCCTGTTCCTAGACGAATCGATGGAGGAAACGGACTTGGACTTGTCCAGGTGGTGAGAGCTGTTTAAAGACAGATACTTTATCTTTACTATTCGTTGGGATTACAAAGTTGTTCTTCAAGTGCACCACCGAGAGATTGCTAGCAAATATTGTTTCACTGAACTTCCATTTAGATCAGTCAGGCCTGACTGCATAGGTAGACATTGCTGGGTGTTAGTCTACCCATGAGGGGAAGTAGCTGTAAAAGGGCAGCGCTAGAGTTGCATAGCAATACTTTATTATTCTGATTACTCTGTTTATCTTTATTACTGTTTATTGCAGGGATCTGCAACTTGTTATACTGTTGTTTATTACTTGCCCATTAGCCTCAGTAAAATATCTGGGTAAAGTACATTTGGTGTCAGTTACGCTTACTTTAATAGGAGTTTTAAAGTATATTCTGTGTATGTTTGTTATAGGACTGCGTCACCAACAGTTGCGATCACGCGGTCCTATCTCTCTATCACCAGCTGTGCCACGGGAGGTTAGAGCCGATTGCCGGGGGTTGACAGCGGTGCATTGCAGGGCCCAAATCAATATCAGCGGCTCTCTTAACTGGGGGTAGCGCTACAAATGATTTTTCAAATTTTTTATAAATAAATATCTGAAAAGTGTGGCATGCATTTGTATTCAGACCCCTTTACTCTGATACCTCTAACTAAAATCGAGTGGAACCAATTGCCTTCAGAAGTCACCTAATTAGTAAATAGAGTCCACCTGTCTGTAATTTAATCTGAATAAAAAAGTAGCTGTTCTGTGAAGCCCTCACAGGTTTGTTAGAGAACCTTAGTGAACAAACAGCATCATGAAGGCCAAGGAACACACCAGACAGGTCGGGGAGAAAATTGTGGAAAATTTTAAAGTAGATTTAGGTTTTTAAAAAATATCCCAAGCTTTGAACATTTCACAGAGCACTGTTCAATCCATCATCTGAAAATGGAAAGAGTATGGCACAACTGCAAACCTCCCAAGACATGGCCGTCCAACTAAACTGACAGGCCGGGCAAGGAGAGCATTCATCAGAGAAGCAGGCAAGAGGCCCATGGTAACTCTGGAGGAGCTGCAGAGATCCACAGTTTAGGTGGGAGAATCTGTCCACAGGACAACTATTAGTGGTGCACTCCACAGATCTGGCCTTTATGGAAGAGTGGCAAGAAGAAAGTCATTGTTGAAAGTAAGCCATAGGAAGTCCCATTTGCAGTTTGTGAGAAGCCATGTGGGGGACACAGCAAACATGTGGAAGAAGATGCTCTGGTCAGATGAGACCAAAATTAAACTTTTGGCCTAAAATCAAAATGCTGTGTGGCAGAAAACTAATACTGCACATCACCCTGAACACACAATCCCCATCGTGAAACATGGTGGTGGCAGCATCATGTTGTGGGGATGCTTTCCTTCAGAAGGGACAGGGAAGTTGGTTTAGAGTTGATGGGAAGATGGATGGAGTCAAATACAGGGCAAACAGAAGAAAACCTGTTAGAGTCTGCAAAATACTTCAGACCGGGGCAAAGGTTAACCTTCCAGCAGGACAACGGCCCTAAACATACAGCCAGAGCTACAATGAAATGGTTTAGAACAAATCATATTCATATGTTAGAATGGCCCAGTCAAAGTCCAGACCTAAATCCAATTAAGAATCTGTGGCAAGATTTGAAAATTGCTGTTTACGGATGCTATCCATCCAATCAGACAGAGATTGAGCTATTTTGCAAGGAAGAATGGGCTAACATGTCCTGCTCTAGATGTGCAAAGCTGGTAGAGACATACCCAAAAAGACTTGCAGCTGTAATTGCAACGAAAGGTGGTTCTACAAAGTATTGACTCAGGGGGGCTGAATACAAATGCACTCCACACTTTTCACTTATTTGTGAAAAATTTGGAAAACCATTTATAATTTTCCTTCCACTTCACAATTATGTGCCACTTTGTGTTGGTCTATTACATAAAATCTCAATAAAATACAATTACGTTTTTGGTTGTAACATGACAAAATATGAAAAATTTCAAGGGGTATGAATACTTTTTCAAGGCACTGTATATAAAGTATGTGGTTGCCATAAGAATAGGTCATTCATTGTTATTTGCTATGCCATCAAATGTATAGAATCCAGTTGGAAGGAGTATAGGTGTGTTCCTATAGGACCTAATTTCCTCTGTATCGTTCGGAGGATCTCAATGTAATACATTCTTCCTGTGATGTATTACATTGAGTGCCATTCAGTTATGGCAATGACTTTTTTTCTTCTTTTTGCCATGTGAATGGCAAGTAAAAACCTTTAAAATGTGTTCTGCTAGATTTCTTTGATAAAAAACAAAACAAAAATAAATCAGTGTATATTATTCAGCTTGTGTAAAGGTCTACAATCTATAGTATATACAATTCTGATGTACTGACGGGCTATGCAGGGACGATCCAGGGCAGGTGCACAGGGTGCACCGCAAGCTGAGGCAGTGTTGCCAACCTCCCGTTAATTTACAGGCAGCCTGTAAATTTCAGCCCATTTTCGGGCAGCGGCGCCTGTAAAAAATATGGCTGCGGGTCGACAGCACAACTGCACATGTGCCGTTCTAGGCTCGGGAAAGCTCGTACACGCTTGCCCATTTTCAGCCAAGTGGGCGAATGCACAGTGATGTTATGGTGTCGACTGGTGCCATTTTTTAAGAGAAAAGCAAGGCACTCGGTCTCAGCTGCGGTGCCTCGCCACAGGTCAGGACACCGATGTGACGGGGGTAATATAAAGGGGGGCAGAGGAGGACACTAACAGCTCTGCAGTTTATGGATAACCTGTCTGGTAATGGTTACAATTTTAGTTGCTCTACACTAGTGAGATACCAGGTTTTCATGCTTATATATGCATTAGTCTCTATAATGCAACAAACCAGCTAATTCACATTATCCTTTCTGACTCTGATTCTGACTCTTTCCTATTGCCTAAACTAGGGAGATGTATTTTTCTGTTCCACTGTGGTTGCTCTGGGGGGGGGGGGGGGGGGTTGAAATGGGCAGAGGAGGATACTGATGTGGGGGAGGATGAAGGAAGGAGGCAGAGATGGACACTACTGTAGGGGTGGATGAAGGGGGCAAAGGAGGACACTGATGTAGGGGGAAGAAGGGGAAGAGGAGAACACTCAGATTAAAAAAAGTGTTGGGGCTTATAGATAGGGTGGTGGAATTGTTGCCATAGAAACATTTGTAAAGGGGAGGAGTTAGTAAGATGACCACCCCCAAGTGGGGGGCGCCAGAAATATTCCTGCACCTAGGCGTCTGTGACCCTAGGATCGGCCATGGGCCTATCTCATTTCTTGTGGCTCTAAAATGCCAGGACAATACAAATACCCCCAAATTACTGCTTTTTGGAAAGTAGACAGTCCAAGGTTGTGGGTAAGATGCATGGTAAGTTTTTCGAAGATTTTGGTCACGATTTTTTGGAAAATTAAGAAATTAAATCAAATTTGTTTTTGTAGTATGTATGTAGTTTTTTTTCTACTGTGACCATAGTAACACTGACTGCTCTGGGGAGGTGATAAGGATTTTTTTTTTAAACTATGATATGCTTATTACAGTGATGATTGCTGTTATAAGCAATAATTTTTATGACTGGCATCCATTCATGTGCCATTGATTGTGTACAATTGTGATAGCCGTGATTGGCCCTGGTACTATGTGATCACAATACTACACAATGAATGGTTATGAATGAAGACCATTGTGTACAACTGACATGTGATCAATGTGATTGGTCACAGCGATCACATGGTACCAGGGCCAGGCGCTCGGCCCCTAGGGCTTGCACAAGGCAAGTGGGAGGACATCATATGCTGCATGGGCAAAGCACACGTTCAACAATCCAGAAAACAACAAAACTGTGCTAGTAAGTTCATTAAAGTTAATTTCAATATGAATTTTATATGTTTCTGTGTAACTAGACTCAACATGCTGTTTATAGTGCTTCTAGGTGGAGCTATATCCCCTGCGACATGACTTTGTGTTCTGAAGTCTTCTGAGAATTATCAAGAATTGTGCTAGGAAGCTGCACATAAACTGACATACAAGTTATTCTCTCAGCATTTCAGCTCATCCTGTTCCCCCTCCCAGCTGTCACGCTTCAGCCATCTGACCCCTTATGTAAACACAAAGCAGAATTTATGGGACTCGGGAGCAGGGTGAGCTGCGCTGCTGAGAGAACAAGTTGAATGTCTTTAGCACATCTACTGTAAACATTGTGGAAAAATTACTCCATAATGCCTACAGCAACAGAGGTCAGTGAGGATTTTTGTTATGAATGTGTAAACATTGGAATATTCATAGCAGTGGCAGAACTACCAGGGTCGCAGAGGTCACGCTTGCGACTGGGCCCCGGAGTTCCATCATTGTGGGGGGCCCAAGAGCCTGGACTGTGGCTCCACAGCAGGTTTGCTGGTTGCAGTTGTAAGCAGAGAGTGTCTATTACACTCTCTCTCACACCCAGACCCAACACTGACAGCTCCCCACCCCTCCCCTGTACGGACAGAAGAGGAGAAAAAAAAAGCTGGACCCGCTTCTCATCCTCCCACCCCTCTCCTCCTATATGTGCCCGCAGTCCTGCCCACACTCCAATCCCTGAGCACTATACTCAGAAAGGGGATGAGTGGGTGGGAAAGCCCAGCATCCGGCAACTACTGTACATGGTGGAGGAACTATGCAGAGGGCAGACTGCCTGAGCCTCCTCCCTGGGGTGAGTGAGCTCACCCTCCATGGTGATTGAAGTGTCCCCTCTCCCTCCCCTACCTCTACATTATTGTAGGGGGACTCAGATGTAAGGGGTGCTCAGAGGACTCTGATGTAAGTGAGGGCTTTGGTGAGCAGAGAACCCCTTACATTAGAGTTCCCCTTTACACCAGAGTCCACAGAGCTCCCACTTACAGTGAAATTCTGCAGACTCTGATGTAAGGGGTGTTCTGGGAACCCTAATTTTGGGGGGAGGGGGGCACTGATGTAAGGGGGAATGCTGTGGACTCTGGTGTAAAGGGGAACTCTGATGTAAGGGAGGCTCTGGGAACCGTGATTAAAGGAGAATGCTGGGTACTATTATGTAAGTAAGGGCTCTGGTTGCCAGAGACTTTATATCAGAGTTACCCTTTACATCAGAGTCTACTGTGTTTCCCATTACATCAGAGTCCCCTCATTACATCAGAGTTCTCAGTGTTCCCTCTTAAATCAGGGTCCCAGAGGTCTTCCTTACATCACAATCCCCAGAGTTCTCCGTTACATCAGAGTCTGAAAAGTCCCTATTTACAGTGTAAAGGAACTTTGCGAGTTTAGATTAAGGGGAACGCTGCAAGTTCAGATTAAGGGGAACTCTGTGACTTCTGATGTAAAAGGGAACTCCTGCGGATTCAGGTAAAGGGAAACTTTCTGGACTGTGATTTGAGGGGGGACTCTTGTGATTAAATCCGTATAATTAGAAATGTTATTTAACGTAAGGGGAACTCTGCAGATTCAGATGTAAAGGGGAACTATGCAGATTCAGATGTAATGGGGAATTCTGTAGATTCAGATTTAGGGCCAGTTCACACCACAGAAACGCAATACGGATGCGTTCCAGGTACTTTTTTGCATGCACGTTTTTGACGCGTTTTTGATGCGTACCAGTGCATTTTTGGAACGTTTTTAATGCAGTCCAGTGCTTTTTTTCACTCCTCTTTTTTATTAACCTTAGATAAGGACAAGTGTGTTCCAGTGCGTTTTTGGTGCATTTAGGTGCGTTCCAGTGCGTTCTTGATGCGTTTTACAGCGTTCCAGTACAGTCCAGTGCAGGTAAAATGCAGCATGTTCTACTTTTTATTCTGGAACTGGAACGCACTGGAACTGCAAGCACTGTTGTGAACTATGCCATTGAAAACCATATAACCTACTTTCCATGCGTTTTTGATGCAGAAAAAAACGCTCTGTACTGCATGTGGTGTGAACTGGCCCTTAAAGAGGAAACTCTGGACCCTGATGAAAGGGGGGACTCTTGTGAATAAATCCATATGATTAGAAATCTTATTTTATCAAAATATATGTATAGTGTGTAGCGCTACCCCCAGTTAAGAGAGCCTCTGAGTTTTGTTTTGGGCCCTGTATACAGCACCGCCAACCCCCGGCAATCTACTCAACCCACACTGGCACAGTTAATCTAGGGATTGTTACCTTGTAACGGTCTATACCTGATCTTACACAATCTGGCAGTATTTATAGATAACCACTATCTGCAAAGATGACACTAATACCAATGTGATAAAATATAACTGGATTTACTTTGGTATAAGGATTCAAAGTTAAACACATCACATAGTATACATGCAGAGCCCTGCAGCAATAAACATATTCTTCAGCGATAGTGCAGAGTGATCACCCACCACGTGCAACTATCTTCTTTCCCTATGCGCAATATGGCGCAGCAACAAAGTTTTAACCCCCACCCTGGTCAGGCCTGACCCAGATTAAAACTCAGTCCCTTATGACAACAATTCTTTGCATGCAACTTGAACGGTGGTGCACTTTCAGGAAACAATATTTGTAAACCAAGGGTAATTCACAAATGAGAACACTTCACCGGAGACTATGCAACTCAATTCCCCCGCTAGTCTCCGGTGGGATAGTAAATGTAAAAAGGAAAAGGGCCAAGGCAGTCACTAGACCCAACAAAGTACAGCTAATGTAGTGAGCAAGTGCTCGCTCACCCCTCCGGACGCGATCCCAGTCCGGGCTTCCACCTTCTGTGTATCCGCACACAGTGTTCTCCAACGGCCGGGTCTCCGGTCCAACTGATGTCAGCAACTTGAACAGGAACAGGTGCCACCCAGGCTCCGCGGTGGGGTGGAAGGCTCTTTGGAAGGTACGCAAGGCCCCGGCTTCAGGCCCTTCACAGCAGCGGATCCGCACAGGGAGTCCTATTGCTTGCAGCGCGGTGTCCAAAGAGGCCGAGCTTAGCCTCGCCCTCTTCTTATATAGCCCCACCCATGAGTCTCTGCGGCGGCCCAATGCACCCTGGGTGCCGAGCAGGGTTCTGGGTAACGTAGTCCAGGGGCCTTAAAGGAGACCCCGCTACACACTCCCCCCACTTAAACTCTTTGGTCCCCAAAGATAAATGTTAACACATGCTACGCACAAAATTTGACAAAGCAGCGTATGTTGTCGGCAAAGGAAGTTCCCACCAAAAACGAGGGGGTGGACTTCCTTGCCCACAGGTCACACTGTCATTCGTAGACTGCCTAGCTGTGCCAGCGGGTGAGTTGGGGTTGCCCCCCACTCATAGGTGTGCGCAGCCTGTTGCATTAGGGTGTGCACCGGAAAGCTCAAAAACACGGTACCGATCTCTCATTGTGTTAATTCAGAAAGGGAAGGGGTCAGTAAATTACATTATCCCTTCCCCCACTCATCCTGAAATATCATCTATGTGTGCCCACTGCAGTAGCCAATGGGAGAGGAGGGAAGTCAGCCATGCTATGGGAGGGGACACCCGGGCAGCAGGGGGAATCTGCACTGCAGGGAGTGATTAGGGTGTGCCTGGGCACCACTGGCACACCCTGTGCGCACGCCTATGCCCCCACTAAATAGACAGTGGAGGGATCAGGGTCTTTCACACTCCTCCTGGCAGTGACCACAGTGTCTTCTGAGCTCCCCCCCATTTGTGGGTAAGTCAATTTTTGGGGAGGCCTTATGGTCCTTCTCATCCTTCGTTCCCTTGGGATTTCTGGTTTTGGTAATACAGGCTCTTCTTCTGGAACCGTCTTGGGAGTTTCCACTGGTTCTGGGACGCTCGACTCAGGAGCAGGGAGGTACATAGATACTCTCTGATCCTCCTCTAAGAGTAAGTCACAGGCATCTTCCCAAGAATCCGACAAAGGACTGGACGGGATGAACTCAGTAGCTTCTGCATTCAGTGTACTATCTATGGCGTCTTCAGTAGGTGGAAGATCTATAGCAGAAGGTTCTGGGACCTGGGATGGCCATAGCCAATCAAGTTCTTCTTTCTCATCCTCACTTAATTCAGAGACACCTGATTCATCAATCCGAGGGGTCTGGGACCGAGTGCTTGGCTTGGGAGTATCCAGGATTGAAGTTGGCTCAGGGGGATCCCTCGCAGGGGGTATCCGAACTGCTTCGGCAAGTGGGAGTAAATGTTTCCGATGCCAAGTCTTTAAGGGCCCCACTTTTCCTTCTGGCTTTAGTCTGTAAACAGGTAGGCCTGGCAGTTTCTTGCAAATAACGTAGTGTTCAGGTCTCCATCTGTCTGCAAGCTTGTGCTTTCCAGGGACCCCCAAGTTCCGTAGCAGCACTCTGTCCCCAGGTTGCAGATCCTGAATCCGGACCTTTAGATCAAAGTTTTTCTTGTTGCGGGCTCCCCTTTGATCAGAGGCTGCTTGTGCCTGCTAATAGGCCAATTTTAAACTGTGTCTGAGCCTATCTACAGATTCCTTGTGTGAAGTGGCCGAGCAATGGTCTATGGAGGTACCAAAAGCCAGATCTACAGGTAGTCTTGCTTCTCTTCCGAACATAAGTCGATAGGGCGAGTACCCTGTAGCATCACTTGTGGTACTGTTGTATGCATGTACAATTGCTGCTATATGCTTGCTCTAATGCTGCTTCTTTTCACTACTCAAAGTCCCCAGCATGTTGAGCAGGGTTCGGTTGAACCTCTCCGGCTGAGCATCCCCTTGTGGATGATAGGGGGTGGTTTGGGTCTTCTTGATCCCTAAAGAATCCAGGAGCTTCCGAATCAGCCGACTGTCAAAGTCCCTCCCTTGATCCGAGTGGAGCTGTTGTGGTAGCCCGTAGTGTACAAAGTATTTCTCCATGAGTACTTTAGATACAGTGGAAGCCTTCTGGTCTTTGGTTGGGAAAGCCTGGGCATACCGGGTGAAATGGTCGGTTATCACCAGAATATTTCCTAGTCCACTCAAGTCGGGTTCGAGGCAGAGAAAATTAATGCATACCAAATCCAGTGGGCTTTGACTTTGCAGATGGCCCATTGGGGCAGCTTGGTGGGGTAAAGTCTTCCTCTGGATGCAGCGTGCACATGAGTGGCAGTATTCCTCGACTTCGTCCCTCATGCAGGGCCAATAGAACCGGTTCCTAACGAGCTGGAAGGTCCTTTCCGCTCCCAAGTGGCCATGATTGTCGTGTAAGGCGACCAGGACGGTCTCTCTATGTTTCTCGGGCATAAACAGTTGCCATTTGTCTTCTAGGTCATCAGAGGGGCCCCTTCGGTAGACCACTCCCTGATGTACCTGCAGCCTGTCCCATTCCTTCCTCAGTAGACGAGCTTCCTTTGAAGGGTGGCGTAAGAGTTTATCTGGATCCTGACTCTCCAGGGCTTCCAGGACCAATCTCCCCATGGGGTCTTCCAATTGATCGCACCTCAACTCTTTTTTTGACAGTTTTGGCAAATCAGCCTCTTCCAGCTGAGTTACCCCACAGTATGGTTTGGGGACCCCTACTACAGTGACTCCTATCTCTTCTGCTTTTCAATCGCCACTGGCCTGGAGTTCAGCCCCCTGACAGAGGGCCCGCACCCCATCGGGTGCCACTTGGGTCCAGTCTTCTGTACTTCTGGTGGGAGCATGGGACCTTCTTGACAAGGCGTCCGCATCTCGATTTCCGACCCCAGGTCTATATTTCAGGCTAAAGTTGAACGCAGACAGGGCTGCCAGCCATCTGTGTCCTGTGGCATCCAGCTTTGCTGTGCTGAAGAGATAAGTAAGGGGGTTGTTATCAGTTTTCACAGTGAATTCTGCCCCATACAAGTAGTCTTTGAGCTTGTCAACTACAGCCCATTTGAGGGCCAGGAACTCCAACTTATGAGTAGGGTAGTTCTTTTCCGAGGGGGTTAGACTCCTGCTCACATATGCAACGGGTCGCAGTTGCCCTTCATGTTCCTGATAGAGCACTCCTCCCAGGCCATCGTGACTGGCATCCACATGGAGTTCATAGGGTTTCTTTGGGTCTGCATAAGCCAGGACAGGGGCAGTGGTTAGGCTTTTCTTCAACATCTGAAAGGCCCCTTCACACTTCTCGTTCCACTGGTCCTTGACTGACTCCCCCGGCTTCCTGGAGCCCGAGTCATCCTCTTCTCCTTCCGTCTTGAGCAGCTCATTTAGTGGTTTTGCAATCCGGGCAAATCCTTCCACGAACCTCCTGTAGTAGGAACAGAATCCCAAAAAGGATCTGAGTTCTGTCACAGTGGTGGACCTAAGCCCAACTTAGAGGTGACTGCCTCCAACTTTTCAGGGTCTGTAGCTACCCCTTCTTCGGACACTATGTGTCCCAGGTAGTTGACAGATTACTGATAGAACTGGCATTTTTCAGTTGAAAGCTTGAGTCCCTCCTCACTGAGCCTTCTCAGAACCTTCTCCAGTCTCTCCTCATGCTCTTCCAGGGTTCTCCCAAAGACAATGATGTCATCCAAGTAAACAAGAACTTCGATGAGGTTCATGTCTCCCACAGTCTTTTCCATAAGGCGTTGAAAGGTGGCTGGACCTCCAAACAGACCTTGGGGCATCCTGTCAAACTCAAAGAACCCCACTGGGGTTATGAAAGCTGTCTTCTCCTTGTCTTCTCGATGCATGGGGATCTGATAGTACCCACTCTTGAGATCCATTACACTGAAGCACCTTGCTCCGGACAAGCTCTGTAAGGCATCCTCTATCCTTGGTGTGGTATACTGGTCAGGTATGGTTCTCCAGTTGAGGGTCCTGTAGTCTATACATAGCCTCAATGACCCATTCTTCTTCCTGACCACCACTATCGGAGAGGCATAGGGGCTTCTAGACTCCCGGATAACACCAGTTCGCTTGAGCTCGGCGAGCTGTTCCCTCAAATCTTCGAGGTCCGCCAATGGGACTCGCCGGACCCTCTCCCTGAAGGGCTTGTCTTCCTGGAGGCGGATTCGGTGGGTGGCACTCTTTGCACACCCCACATCAAACTCATCTTGGGAAAAGATCCTTCTCCACTTGGTCAACTGGGCCTTGGCTCTCTCTTTCCAAGCCTCTGGCAGGTTCGGGTTCTCCATGCAGAGCTTCTCCCAAATAGTCCTTTCTCCATCTGTCTTCTCCACATCTTACAAGACAACCGGGGTAGCAGGGCTCACCTGGCCCAGTAACATCCTGGCTGGGATTTCCATTGGATCCGTAGTATTCCTGACACTCACAGGTACTTTACAATGTGCCTTCTTCAAGGCCCTCAACTGGACCACTTCTGGGACTACTTCTAAGCCTGAGTGTTCTTCCCTTGGGTCAGGTTCCAACATGACAAAGGGTCCAGGCTGATCCCAAGTAAGCTTCACAGTGGCTCTGAGACAGGTTACTTCGCCGGGTTGCAGCACTATTCCTCTTCTTCCCAGCCTCCAGACCTTTCCTACCCCCTCTTCCGGGGCCTTCTGCTCTAAGACCAGTCGCTGGTAGGCGGTCTTCAGCATTGGGTGGATCTTGGTGACCGGGGGTCCTTCTTTCGTACTAGAGGGGCCAAGAGTCTCCGAACCAGGTCCGTGTTGGTCCCTATTATTATGGAGCTCTTGCTAGCTCCAGGCGGACGGGGGCATACCACAGCCAGGGTGTCGAACACTTCAGCCTTCCCGGCTACAGATGGATCAAAGGTCAGTTTTATGGACAGATAGCCATCATAAGGGAAGCTCCTGGTCCCAATCCCCCATATCTTCAACTCTTTAATCTTCTGGATGGGTAAGTGGCTCAGATGCTTGTCATAAAAGTCTCTGTATAGCAAGGTAACTTGTGCCCCAGTATCCAATATGGCTCTTGTGTAGACTCCCTCCACTTGGACAAGTACTATGGGTGAGGGGCCTACCAGCTTCTCTGGATATTGCTTCGAGGGGTTCCTTTCTTTTGATCCTTGTATTTCCCTTTTGGACTCTCTTCCTTCCATTTCTCTTTGGACTTTAGTCTCTCTTGGGCTTGGTATGCATTGATCTCCCTCCTCTTAATGGGTGTAGCTACCCGCTGAGGGACACTATTCTCTTTCTTTGTTGTGTATTCCCGCTGAGGAACACTGTGTCTCTTCTGTTGTCCCCTCTCTTTCTACCCTTCTCATTCAGTTTGGAACTCACTGGAGATGATGGGCATCCGGTTGACTCCTTCACCGGGGCCCTCTGAAGTTTTTCGCCGGCTTGCGGTTATTCATCTTTTTCTTCTTTGGACTGGAACACACTTTGGCGATATGACCAGCCTCTCCACAGTTGAAACAAATCGCATCCCCCCAATCTTGCAGGGATGCGGGCGCTGATGTGTCTGGAAACAGTTCCTTCCTCGGACTTTCCCTCTCTGGTACCCCTTGATCCTTGGCCATCAGGGAGGTCAGCATCCCCAACACTTGGGACATCTGCGACTTCAAGGTATCCACCTCTGAGTCTCTCTCTAGGGTCGTGGCCGTCCTGACCATCACCACCGGAGGATGGGTTGGCTCAACTGTTTGGTTCCTTCTTTTGTCTTCCAGCATAGCCTCTTCCTCTCTGACCACTCGGATTAAGTCAGGGTACTCCAGGCTCTTCCTGTCCTGTCGAGTGCGTAATGCCAATGCGATGGGGTCTAGGGGCTGAGCTCCCCGCAACACCTGCTGAACACGGGCCTCATCCACCTTCCTTGGATCGATTCCCTTCTTCAGTATAATTTTATGCAGGATCTTATCCAGACGCCTCATGAACTCTGACAGTTTCTCTCCTGTCTTCTGATAGCAGTGTTCCAGCTGGTACATGAGCTCAGTGACTTTCTCTGTTCCACTGAATACATTCTGCAAAATGTCCAGATAATCCTGTGCATCAGTCTTTCTTGCTCAGCTTTAGGTTGCGTATGGCCTCCAAGGCAGGCCCCTTCAGACTCTGTGATTCTCTGTGTCTTTCGGTGTTCTGGGACTTCCCATTCTTCTAAAGCAGGAGTCTCAAACTGGCGGCCCTCCAGCTGTTGCAAAACTACAAGTCCCATGAGGCATTGCAAGGCTGACAGCAGCATGACTCCCACAGGCAGATGCATGATGGGACTTGTAGTTCCGCAACAGATGGAGGGCCAGCAGTTTGAGACCCCTGTTCTAAAGCCTGAGTGGCACTGTCTAGCCACTCCTCAAATCCCTCTTCCCCTGAAGGTACAGGCTTCCTTCCAGAAAATATCCTAAGTTTTCTGTATCCCGACATCGGGTAGTCTGTAGGATCCTTCTTACACTGGGCTACAATCTCCCCCAGGACCGCGCATAATTCTGCGCTGAGGGTGGCCGGTGGTGATCCGGGACTCTCTTTCTTATGCCTTCCTGCTTTTGGGGACTGCACTGGAGATATCTGTGGAGGTGATGGAATTGGTGTCTGAAACCATCCTCCCTTGACTGGCAGCGCATGCATTAAGCTATAGGTCTGATCATCCGTTGCTGTTATGCTTGGACTTTTGAAATGCTCTGGGATTTCATTCTTCCATTCTATTAGTGCATGGGTCAGTGAAGAATTCGACCTGACATCCATGACCCATGCTTTCTGGTGTGGGGACAGCGACATTACTAGCTGATTTACCGCTATTTCTTGCCAGATCCCCAGGAGTTCAATAACTACTGCCGCGGCTGAATCAATGCCAGCCACTGCGCATCACCGTTCCACTTCTAATGGATCCATGCCGGTACTTTTGGCATGTTGCTTGCTGTATCAGGATCCCGGACTCGAGAGCCCCCACGTGTAGCGCTACAACCAGTTAAGAGAGCCGCTGAGTTTTGTTTCGGGCCCTGTATACAGCACCGCCAACCCCTGGCAATCTACGCAACCCACACTGGCACAGTTAGTCTAGGGATTGTTACCTTGTAACGGTCTATACCTGATCTTACACAATCTGGCAGTATTTATAGATAACCACTATCTGCAAAGATGACACTAATACCAATGTGATAAAATATAACTGGATTTACTTTGATATAAGGATTCAAAGTTAAACACATCACATAGTATACATGCAGAGCCCTGCAGCAATAAACACTCTTCAGCGATAGTGCAGAGTGATCACCCGCCACGTGCAACTATCTTCTTTCCCTATGCGCAATATGGCACAGCAACAAAGTTTTAACCCCCACCCTGGTCAGGCCTGACCCAGATTAAAACTCAGTCCCTTATGAGAACAATTCTTCGCATGCAACTTGAACGGTGGTGCACTTTCAGGAAACAATATTTGTAATCCAAGGGTAATTCACAAATGAGAACACTTCACCGGAGACTATGCAACTCAGTTCCCCCGCTAGTCTCCGGTGGGATAGTAAATGTAAAAAGGAAAAGGGCCAAGGCAGTCACTAGACCCAACAAAGTACAGCTAATGTAGTGAGCAAGTGCTCGCTCACCCCTCCGGACGCGATCCCAGTTCGGGCTTCCACCTTCTGTGTATCCGCACAGTGTTCTCCAACGGCCGGGTCTCCGGTCCAACCAATGTCAGCAACTTGAACAGGAACAGGTGCCACCCAGGCTTCGCGGTCGCGGTGGGGTGGAAGGCTCTTTGGAAGGTACGCAAGGCCCTGGCTTCAGGCCCTTCACAGCAGCGGATCTGCACAGGGAGTCCTATTGCTGGCAGCGCGGTGTCCAAAGAGGCCGAGCTTAGCCTCGCCCTCTTCTTATATAGCCCCACCCATGAGTCTCTGCGGCGGCCCAATGCACCCTGGGTGCCGAGCGGGGTTCTGGGTAACGTAGTCCAGGGGCCTTAAAGGAGACCCCGCTACAAGTGTATACTACAATTTGCTGTGCTCCATTAAAGGGTTCAGGTTTGGCTTGAAGCAAAGGTGGCAACCCTACCCAAGACAGCAGGAATGGGGCCTGCTACGGGACATGTGAAAGAGTCCCACTGTGGGACCGTAATAAAGGGCCCTGGGATTGGTGGAAAGGGCCCCGGGACCAGAGGTCATGGTTTCTCTGATCTATAGCCTGGCCACAGATTCACTACCCTTATATTACCTCCAATAACTCTGAATTTAAAATGTCGTTCTGTTCCACATGATGAGGATATTAGGAACTTACTCTCCTTACAAGTGAGGCATTGAAGTGTTGATTTCAGAACGTGCATATTATCTCATGTGAACTGCACTTTCCTCCACTGGGAGTAATGGAAGCCATAAAGGGTTTTTCCTCTGTTACATTGCATCAGCTATTCTCCATTAACTCTGAAAGCTGCTTGTTCAGGATGCATATCATCAGTATTCTCTATTGATCACCACCTGACATCTTTTTTCCAAGATCGAAGTCCAGCTACATCTTTGTGTCTTTGAAGAAAAAGCTTACAGGGCAATAAATTGCATTCTGAACCTGGTATGCTTGTCTCATTCTCACTCTATAATACACAGATATCCTTAGATGTATTCAGCATTACATATGGAATATTTGTTCTGTCCTATTGTCACTACAGATAGAAATGCATGACAGCTCTATTGCAGGAAAGCAGGAGACGGCACTTTAATCAGGGATCTACAGCCTCTATGTTGTTGTCACAGGTATAATCTATAGACATACCTTCTGCATCCAAGTCCAGTGGCATTCTGCCTAAATGCCCAGATTTTGGCAAGTTCCCTTTCAAAGTAATTGTAGATATTGGTGAAGAGTACAGACAGCAAAGCCCTGGCTAAAGACTCCCCTCACACTAACCTCCTTATTACCCTAATGCCGCGTACACATGGTCGGATTTTCCGTCGGAAAAACCTTGGATGGTTTTTCCGACAGAATTCCGCTCAAGCTTGCTTGGCTTGCATACACACGGTCACACAAAAGTTCTCGGAACTTTCGACCGTCAAGAACGCGGTGACGTACAACACCATGACGAGCCGAGAAAATTAAGTTCAATTTTTCTGAGCATGCGTCAAATTGTTTCCGAGCATGCGTCGGAATTTTGCGCGTCGGAATTGCTACAGACGATCGGATTTTCCGTCGGAAAATTTGAGAACCAGCTCTCAATCTTTTGCTGGCAGAAATTCCGACAGCAAAAGTCCGATGGAGCGTACACAGGGTCGGAATTTCCGACTAAAAGCTCACATCGGATTTTTGTTGGCGGAATTTCCGACCGTGTGTACGCGGCATAACACTAAACTCAACACTAACCATCACATTAACCCCATCCCTATAGCCTTAACACAGATGCCAACAATAACTTTCTCCCTCCCACTTACCTCACACTGGTCCTCTCGTTGTAATCCTAACATTAACCCTTACAGTTACCATCACAAAAACCCTCTTCTTGTAACCTTAACACTAGTTCTCACACTAACCAACACCCTAACCCTCTCCTTGCAACCCAAACACTAGCCTTATCCCTTTAACCCTAACACTAGTCCTCACCCTAGTCCTCTCCCTGTACCCCCAACACTTCGAGCTTGTTTACTCCAGATGCTTTCAGATGCATTTTTTAAATGCACCCTGAAAGCATGTACAGTAAATTCAAAGTTTTCCAATCACTCTAGTTCACACCACTGCATTCAGTTCTCATGCTTTAAAAAAAAAAAAAAAGTACATCAGCATGTATTTTATTGCACCGGAACACATGTACATAGTTGAATGGTTGAAAAAAGACACAAGTCCATCCAGTTCAACCCACATAAAGAAAGAACACCAAAACACACACAAATCAAAACCTCCATATACACAATCATATACCCCGGAGTTGATCTAGAGCAGGGGTCTCCAAACTTTCTAAAGAAAGGGCCAGTTTACTATCCTTCAGGCTTTAGGGGGGCCGGACTGTGCCCAGTGGGAGCAAATAATGCCAGATCTTTGGTATTAGGGGGAGAAAAATTGCCCCATTGTAGGCATCAGTGGAAGGAATAGTGCCCCATTGTTTGTGTCAGTGGCAGGAATTATGCCCCATTGTTGGTGTCGGTGGCAGGAATATTGCCACAAGGGCAAGATAAAGGCAAGCAAAGGGCCACATCTGACCCCAGGGTCACAGTTTGTAGACCACTGATCTAGAGGAAGGCAAAAAAATAAAAAAATAAAACATGAACCAAATTACTCCAACGGCAGGAAAAAAATCCTTCCAGGTACCCCAAGAGGCAATTGGATATTCCCTGGATCAACTTTACCTATAAACATTAGTATCCAGTTATATTTTGTGCATTTAGGAAAGAATCCAGGCCTTTTTCAAGCAATCTACTGAGCTGGACAGAACCACCTCTGCAGGGAGTGTATTCCATATTTCCACAGCTCTTCAGCCTCGTACACACGACTGAGTTTCTCGGCAAGAACCAGCAAGAAACTTGCTGGCAGAGATGTCTTGCCGAGAAATTTGTTCGTGTGTATGGTTTCTCGTCAAGAAAACCGACTAGACTCTCGACGAGAAAATAGAGAACCTGCTCTCTATTTTCTCGTAGAGATTCTCGTCAGCCTGTTTCTCGACGAGAAAATTGTGTGTGTGTACACTTACCTGTCCTCCGGGAAGCCTGCGCATGTTCGAAATGACTTTGACGCATGCGCAGTAGCTTCCTAGGCATAGGATAGGGTGTACAAAGATGGCGGCGACGGCATCGAATGTGACGAGCGCATGCTCGTCGTATTCAATTACGTCACCGCGTTCGCTCCATTCAAAGAACCGCAGGTTCTTTGAAATGAGCGTGTGTACACTCGGCCGGGACAAGTTTCTTGTCCAAGGATCTCTTCGAAAAAAACGACGTGTTTTTTACGACGAGATTCTCGGCCGTGTGTAGGAGGCTTGACTGTGAAGAAACCTTTTTCTGTATTTGGAGCTTTAATCTCTTTTCCTCTAGACATAAAGAGTGCCCCCTTGTCCTCTCTTATGGCTTTAAAGTGAATAACTCAACACTAAGTTTACTATATGGACTACTTAGATATTTATACATGTTGATCATATCCCCCCTTAATCTCCTCTTCTCAAGAGAGAATACATTTGGTTCAGTTATGCCCTGTACACACGATCGGAATGTCTGACTGGTTAAACTCCGACTGAATTTTCCGACGGAATTCCGTTCAAGCTGTCTTGCATAGACACTGTCATGCCAAATTCCGACCGTCCAAAACGCAGTGACATACAACACTATGACGAGCCGAGAAAAATTAAGTTTTGCTTCCGAGCATGCGTCGACTTGATTCTGAGCATGCGTGTTTTTTTCTCCGGAGTTCCACACAGACGAACGGAATATCTCTTTCTAAACTCAGACGGATGGGGCACACACACGGTCAGAATATCCGATGAAAAAATTCCGTCTGACTTTTTCCATCGGAAATTCTGATCGTGTGTACAAGGCATTAGTCTTTCCATCTTTCTCCATAGCTAAGCATCTCCTCTTATATGTTTGATTGCTCCAGTTCCTCAATATCCTTTTTGTGAATTGGTGGCAAAACACCAATCCTCACACCCTCTCCTTGCAACCCTAACCCTCACACCCTCTCTTTGCAACCCTAACACTAATCCTCACACCAGTGGCGGCTGGTGCTCAAAATTTTTGGGGGGGCGCAAACAAACTGAAAAAAAAAAAAAATCAATTGCCGCCACTGTGCCCATTAAACGCAGCCACTGTGCCCAAACGCCACCAGTTTGCCCCCTCAAATACAGCCAGTTTGTTTCCATATACAGCCAGTGTGCCCCCATATATATACAGCCAGTGTGCCCCCATATACAGCCAGTGTGCCCCCAGATACAGCCAGTGTGCCCCCATATATATATAGCCAGTGTGCCCCCATATACAGCCAGTTTGTCCCCATATATATAGCCAGTGTGCCCCCATATACAGCCAGTGTGTCCCCATATATATATAGCCAGTGTGCCCCCATATACAGCCAGTTTGTCCCCATATACAGCCAGTTCCCCCCAAATGCAGCCAGTTTGTCCCCCATATACAGTCAGTTCCCCCCAAATGCAGCCAGTTCCCCCCAAATGCAGCCAGTTCCCCCCCCCCATATACAGCCAGTTCCCCCCAAATGCAGCCAGTTCCCCCCCCCATATACAGCCAGTTCCCCCCAAATGCAGCCAGTTTGTCCCCCATATACAGCCAGTTCCCCCAAATGCAGCCAGTTTGTCCCCCATATACAGCCAGTTCCCCCCAAATGCAGCCAGCGTGTCCCCCATATACAGCCAGTTCCCCCCAAATGCAGCCAGTTTGTCCCACATATACAGCCAGTTCCCCCCAAATGCAGCCAGCGTGTCCCCCATATACAGCCAGTTCCCCCCAAATGCAGCCAGTTTGTCCCCCATATACAGTCAGTTCCCCCCAAATGCAGCCAGTTCCCCCCCCCCATATACAGCCAGTTCCCCCCCCATATACAGCCAGTTCCCCCCAAATGCAGCCAGCGTGTCCCCCATATACAGCCAGTTCCCCCCATATTCAGCCAGTTTGTCCCCCATATTCAGCCAGTTCCCCCCATATTCAGCCAGTTTGTCCCCCATATTCAGCCAGTTCCCCCCAAATGCAGCCAGTTTGTGCCCCATATTCAGCCAGTTTGTGCCCCATATGCAGCCTGTCCCCCCCCCCCCCCCAGCCCTGCACTTACCTTCCTCGGTCGCGCCGTCCTCGATGTGCTCTCCCGCCCTCGATGTCGCTTCAGCCAATCAGGTTACCGGTAACCAGATCCGGAGAACCTGATTGGCTGAAACCTCCACACAGTCTTCTTCCAGGAACGCGTACCTGGGAGGAGTTTTTGGAAGCCGAATACAGCGTGAGAGCTGTATTCGGAAAGCCTATCAGAGCCGCTGGCTCTGATAGACACTTCCAAGTCACACCCACCGCCGGCCGCCGCTCTAATTCATATGGCCGGCGCTCACCAGGAGGCCGGCCATATGAATAGTGGGCAGCGCGGCAGCGGTGACAATACACAGATTCATGCAATGCATGAATCTGTGTATTGTCTTTCAGTGGCGGTGCGGGAGCGAGAGGGGGCGGCGCTCCGGCGCCCTCTATGGACGCACCGCCACTGCCTCACACCCTCTCCTTGCAACCCTAACACCAATCCTCACACCCTCTCCTTGCAACCCTAACACCAATCCGCACACCCTCTCCTTGCAACCCTAACACCAATCCTCACACCCTCTCCTTGCAACCCTAACACCAATCCTCACACCTCTCATTGCAACCCTAACACTAACCCTCACACCCTCTCCTTGCAACCCTAACACCAATCCTCACACCCTCTCCTTGCAACCCTAACCCTCACACCCTCTCCTTGCAACCCTAACACAAATCCTCACACCCTCTCCTTGCAATCCTAACACCAATCCTCACACCCTATGCTTGCAACCCTAACACTAACCCTCACACCCTCTCCTTGCAACCCTAACACCAATCCTCACACCCTCTCCTTGCAACCCTAACACTAACCCTCACACCCTCTCCTTGCAAACCTAACACAAATCCGCACACCCTCTCCTTGCAACCCTAACACTAACCCTCACACCCTCTCCTTGCAACCCTAACACCAATCCTCACACCCTCTCCTTGCAACCCTAAACCTCACACCTCTCCTTGCAACCCTAACACTAACCCTCACACCCTCTCCTTGCAACCCTAACACTAACCCTCACACCCTCTCCTTGCAACCCTAACACCAATCCTCACACCCTCTCCTTGCAACCCTAACCCTCACACCCTCTCCTTGCAACCCTAACACTAACCCTCACACCCTCTCCTTGCAACCCTAACACAAATCCTCACACCCACTCCTTGCAACCCTAACACTAGCCTTCACACCCTCTCCTTGCAACCCTAACACTAACCCTCACACCCTCTCCTTGCAACCCTAACACCAATCCTCACACCCTCTCCTTGCAACCCTAACCCTCACACCCTCTCCTTGCAACCCTAACACTAACCCTCACACCCTCTCCTTGCAACCCTAACACAAATCCTCACACCCTCTCCTTGCAACCCTAACCCTCACACCCTCTCCTTGCAACCCTAACACCAATCCTCACACCCTCTCCTTGCAACCCTAACACAAATCCTCACACCCTCTCCTTGCAACCCTAACCCTCACACCCTCTCCTTGCAACCCTAACACCAATCCTCACACCCTCTCCTTGCAACCCTAACACTAACCCTCACACCCTCTCCTTGCAACCCTAACACCAATCCTCACACCCACTCCTTGCAACCCTAATGCCGCGTACACACGACCGCTTTTCTCGACGAGAAAAACTGCATTTTTTTTTTCGCTGAGAAAAACGATCGTCTGTGGGCTTTATGTCGTTTTTCTCGTTGAGAAAAACGGCAGAAAAAACGACGAGAAAAATTAGAACATGTTCTAAATTTTCTCATCGTTTTTTCCATCATTTTTTTCCGCGGCAGTTTTCCCATAGGGAGACACTGCCGCGGAGCCCACAGACGGTCGTTTTTCTCGACAAAGAAAAAAATGACGGGAAAAACGGTCGTGTGTGGGGGAACATGCCGTTCCCTCGTTTTTCATTTTATTTCATGTCGTGATTCACGGCGGTGTTTTCACCGCCGTGAATCACGATCGTGTGTACGCGGCATAACACTAACCCTCACACCCTCTCCTTGCAAACCTAACACAAATCCGCACACCCTCTCCTTGCAACCCTAACCCTCACACCCTCTCCTTGCAAACCTAACACAAATCCGCACACCCTCTCCTTGCAACCCTAACCCTCACACCCTCTCCTTGCAACCCTAACACCAATCCTCACACCCTCTCCTTGCAACCCTAAACCTCACACCTCTCCTTGCAACCCTAACACTAACCCTCACACCCTCTCCTTGCAACCCTAACACAAATCCTCACACCCTCTCCTTGCAACCCTAACCCTCACACCCTCTCTTTGCAACCCTAACACTAGCCTTCACACCCTCTCCTTGCAACCCTAACACAAATCCTCACACCCTCTCCCTGCAACCCTAACCCTCACACCCTCTCCTTGCAACCCTAACACCAATCCTCACACCCTCTCCTTGCAACCCTAACCCTCACACCCTCTCCTTGCAACCCTAACACCAATCCTCACACCCTCTCCTTGCAACCCTAAACCTCACACCTCTCCTTGCAACCCTAACACTAACCCTCACACCCTCTCCTTGCAACTCTAATACTAACCCTCACACCTTCTCCTTTCATCCCTAACACTAACCCTCACACTCTCTTGTTGCAACCCTAACACTAACCCTAACACCCTCTCCCTGTAACCCTAACACTAACTCTCTACCTGTAACCATCACACTAACCCAAACTCTAACCCTCTCCCTATAATACTAAGCCTCATTTATGTAAATGTAACTCTCTGCAGTATATACAAAATATTATACACAATTCTTCATGTGTGTGTGTAGAAGGAAGCAGCTATGGTAAGTTCTTCAAGTATAGTTGCAACCCTAACACTAACCCTCACACCCTCTCCTTGCAACCCTAACCCTCACACCCTCTCCTTGCAACCCTAACACTAGCCTTCACACCGTCTCCTTTCAACCCTAACCCTCACACCCTCTCCTTGCAACCCTAACACTAGCCCTCACACCCTCTCCTTGCAACCCTAACACTAACCCTCATACCCTCTCCTTGCAACCCTAACACTAACCCTCACACTCTTTTCTTGCAACCCTAAAACTAACCCTCACACCCTCTCCTTGCAACCCTAACACTAACCCTCACACCCTCTCCTTGCAACCCTAACCCTCACACCCTTTGCGTTCAAATTGCCGTTTTTCTGCGGGAAAAAACGTAAAAAAGAGCCAAACGCCGAGAAACGTGAATTAGCGGCCGCTAATTAGCGTTAGGCATTTCTCTGGCTCTATTCAAAACCAATGGTTTCCTATGGGAGCCCATTGATTTGAATAGAAGTCGCACCGCAAGTCAGATCATCATGATCCGACTTGCAGTGCGACATGCGTGCTGAGGATGAAGGAGAACCCCGCCAAAAAAAAAATAAAAAAAAATTGGTGTGGGGTTCCCCCCTCAGATGATACCAGGCCCTTCGGTCTAGTATGGATTTTAAGGGGAACCCCCTACGCCCCAAAATCCATACCAGACCCTTATCCGAGCATGCAGCCTGGTCGGTCAGGAAAGGGGGTGGAGACGAGCGAGCACCCCCCCTCCTGAACCGTACCAGGCCGCATGCCCTCAACATGGGGGGGTGGGTGCTTTGGGGCAGGGGTGCGCTCTGCGCCCCCCCACCCAAAAGCACCTTGTCCCCATGTTGATGAGGACAAGGGCCTCTTCCCGACAACCCTGTCCATTGGTTGTCGGGGTCTGGGGGCGGGGGGCTTATCGGAATCCGGGAGCCCCCTTTAATAAGGGGGCCCCCGGATCCTGGTCCCCCACCCTATGTGAATGAGTATGGGGTACATCGTACCCCTACCCATTCACCTGGTGGGAAAAAAAAGTTAATAAAAAAACACTACACAGGTTTTTAAAGTAATTTATTAGGCAGCCCTGGGGGTCTTCTACCGACTTCGTGGGTCTCTCCGGCCTCTTCTCCCGCTCACCGGTGCCTTCTCTGCACTCTCTGGTTCTTCTCCCGCTCTCCAGGGCCTTGTCCGCACTCTCCGGTTCTTCTCCCGCTCTCCGGTGCTTTCTGCCTTCTGCCGGGCACCTCCGCTATCTTCTTCCAGCTCTTTTGCTATCGGGGGCCCGGTCTTCATTGTCGTCTTCTTCCCTCTTCTCTTCTTGAGATGTTGCCTCGTCGCTCTCTGCCGCTGTAATGCTGTGCGGGCGGTTCGCAATGACTTATATAGGCATGAGGCGTGGTCACCGGGTGATGTCACCCCGCCCCCTTATAACGTCACAGTCCTATCATGCCCCGGGGCTGCGACGTCTCCCGGTGACCACGCCCCATGCCTATATAAGTCATTGTGAACCGCCCGCACAGCATTACAGCGGCAGAGAGCGACGAGGCAACATCTCAAGAAGAGAAGAGGGAAGAAGACGACAATAAAGAGCGGGCCCCCGCTAGCAAAAGAGCTGGAAGAAGATAGCGGAGGTGCCCGGCAGAAGGCAGAAAGCACCGGAGAGCGGGAGAAGAACTGGAGAGTGCGGAGAAGGCACCGGAGAGCGGGAGAAGAGGCCCGAGAAACCCCCGAAGTCGGAAGAAGACCCCTGAAGTCGGTAGAAGACCCCGAAGTCGGAAGAAGACCCCAGACGTCGGTAGAAGACCCCCGGAGCTGCTTAATAAATTACTTTAAAAACCTGTGTAGTGTTTTTTTATTGACTTTTTTTCCCACCAGGTGAATGGGTAGGGGTGCAATGTACCCCATGCTCATTCACATACGGTGGGGGACCGGGATCCGGGGGCCCCCTTATTAAAGGGGGCTCCCGGATTCCGATAAGCCCCCCCCGCCCGCAGACCCCGAAACCAACGGCCAGGGTTGTCGGGAAGAGGCCCTTGTCCTCATCAACATGGGGACAAGGTGCTTTGGGGTGGGGGGGCCGCAGAGCGCCCCCCTGCCCCAAAGCACCCACCCCCCCATGTTGAGGGCATGCGGCCTGGTACGGTTCAGGAGGGGGGGGCGCTCGCTCGTCCCCACCCCCTTTCCTGACCGACCAGGCTGCGTGCTCGGATAAGGGTCTGGTATGGATTTTGGGGGGACCCCCACGCCGTTTTTTCGGCGTAGGGGGTTCCCCTTAAAATCCATACCAGACCGAAGGGCCTGGTATCGTCTGAGGGGGGAACCCCACGCCAATTTTTTTTTCCATTTTTTGGCGGGGTTCTCCTTCATCCTCAGCACGCATGTCGCACCGCAACTCGGATCATGATGATCCGACTTGCGGTGGGACCTCTATTCAAATAATGGGCTCCCATAGGGAACCATTGATTTTGAATAGAGCCAGAGAAACGCGGCTGAAAGCTAGCGCCACTAAACGTCCATTGACGACAATGCAAAACGCTGATAAAATCTCGTTTTTAAGCAGCGTTTTCCTGCCAGCAATCCGGGGTTCAAAACTGACATTTTTGAGCTCCAGTGTACATGGAGCCTTACTCTCTACCTGCAACCATCACACTAACCCTAACTCTAACCCTCTCCCTATAATACTAAGCCTCACTTATGTAAATGTAACTCTCTGCAGTATATATATAAAATATTATACACAATTCTTCATGTGTGTGTAGAAGGAAGCAGCTATGGTAAGTTCTTCAAGTATAGTTACAACAGTTAAAATATTGTGCTGATACTGATGATAATGTCCTTGATGAAGCATGACAAAGGGATATTGGTGAAGGTCAGATGCAATTCTATTAATTAACAAAATGTCAGAACACTTTCCAGCCATATAGCTAAATATAACAGTAGGCATTATGCCTAGCTAAGATTGCTTACTTATGGATGCATGCCAGTCATCAAAGTGCTAGAGCATATTTAAAAGACCAAGAAAGCGTGTAGGGCAGCTGAACCAAGGCCATGAAGCCATTATATCACTAACAACCTCGCTGTCAACATGTATAAATAACAAAAATCAAGAACACTTAAAGAGGAGTTCCGCCTGGGGAAAAAAATAAAAGTCAGCAGCTATAAATATTGTAGCCACTGACTCCTAATATAAGGACACTTACCTGTGCAGGGAGCCCGTGATGTCGGCACCCCAGTCGATTTTCTCCCGGGTGCTGCCATCACAACTCCTGGCAAGGGAAACGGAAGCATTTTGGCTTCACAGCCGATTCCCTACTGTGCATGTGCGAAGCGCGCTGCGCTTTCTAATTGGCCCGGCGGCACTGTCTCCCGGAAGTGGGGAAGGGTACCTGTCAAAAACAGGTACCTGTTCCCCCCTTCCCCCTGAAAGGTGCCAAATGTGGCACTGGAGGGGGAAGCAGATCATTAAAAGTGAAATTTTTGGTCGGAACTCCGCTTTAAAGAATCAGTCAGATTTTGTTTGATTCTGAAAAGTTAAATCATGTGATAGTTTTGTAGCAGGATGTCCATATGTAAGAAGGAATCCGGCTCCCTCCGGTGGTATAAGTGTTACAATGCAACTAATGCACTTTGGGACAGATATCAGCTAGGAGAAAAGACTTTGTTGCTTTTAGTAAAAGACAGACTACATTACCCAGGGTGCATTGCAACACCGCAAAGCATTCTGGGCAGACTACTTAAACCAGGGGAGGGGCCAGCGTCTCTCTCTCTGGATCCAGCTCTCAATCAAGCAGGAAGTTGGCACGGAGGCCTGCTTCCTAAGGATTAGGCCAGAAGCCTGGGCCTAAATTACGGGAGTGCCTGAGTGATTTCCAGCAGAGGATCGTCCACAGTGTCCTGTGATTGCCCAGCAGAGACCGGAGTCGTCCATCACCATATGCTGTTAGTGACGGAGTCCGGAGACTGCAGCTGAAGCAGAAGCGTGGAGATCGAGTGACCGGGACAAGCCAGAGGAGACTATCTGAAAGTCGGGCCTGTTTGGTGAGAAGGGCACCTGCCCAGAATTGATTACTACCTTAGAGGAAAGTGATTTAGTTAGTGCCAGCCACACTTCACCTATCACGCCACAGCTTGCGGCCTAGTGTATCTCACTGGAGACTATGTGATCAGAGATTGGTGCATCTGTCATTAGTGGGTGGCAGGCACACGAGTACTCAGGTATATTGCGGATAATTACAGCATCTTGTTGAAACCCTGTGGATTACAATTTAACTTGTGCACCGACGGTGGCTAGCGAAGACTTCATTGGAGAAAGGAACTTTGAGTGGGATGCAGATAGGCCTTGCTTACCTATTATAGGGAATGAACACGTGCAAGGTATTGCAACAAAGGGGGAGCTCGCGAGCAACCAGTTAGCCGTGCAGAGACACATATAGATACATGTACATATATATATAGCTGATGTTATTTCCTGTTATTACCTAATCTCAGTGATACCTATCCTTATTGGTTTATTGACTCTGCAATGCGCATGCAGAGTCAACTGTGTGTATTAATGTGATTCTTTACCCTTCCCTTTTATACTGAGTAAAGGTACCTTTGATTAAGCATATAACTTGTGTGAAGTATCTCTGTCACTTAGAAGGACTAGTGACCAGCAAAGGTAATAACATTTACAGGTTATTGTGTGATGTATGCAGGATTGTGTCTCCTAATACTCAATAGGTCTCACACTCCTTATTCATATCAGTTGTGCTAAGGGAAGGTTTGAGCCACTTCCAGGGGTTGATAGGCAGGACGTAGACCCAAATCAAACAAACAGCAGCTCCTACGGGGGTAGTGCTACACGTGGGGGCTCGTCCGGGATATTCTACGGTTCTGCAATCAACTTTCCCCCTAGACAGAACCCTTACAGCACAGAAATGGACCCTGCTGCCGTAGCCCGGTGGTGCAGGGATGAAGGCATCCTACCCGGAAATGGCCTGGTGGTTGAAATCCAGAGAGAGGCCTGGGTAGAGGAGCAGCTAACTCCAGTCTTGAGAGCATTGTCCACGGACAGGAAGCCATGGGTGATTGACATAAAGACAGATACTGTAAATCCCCACACCTATGCATTATGTGAGTGGAGGAACGGAATCTCTGACTACTTCAAGGGTGCCAGCATAAAAACTACAAACCAAGTAGAACTCCTCCTGATACACCCAGAAGAGAATAAAGATGGCCCCACATCCACTACTTCAGGAGGCCCCAGCACAGGAGGGAGCGCCCAACAAAAGGGTCCCGGTTCACCACCATTGACCACCCTTAGCTCAGAATTGTGCGCTGTCCTGGGGGAGATTGTGACCAAGTGTAAAAAGGACCCTCCAGACTACCTGATGTCAGGATACAGGAAACTCAGGACCTTTTCTGGGAAGAAACCTGTACCTTCAGTGGAAGATGGATTTGAAGAGTGGCTAGATGGCGCCACTCAGGCCCTAGAAGAATGGGAGGTGCCAGAACAACAAAAAAAACAACGGATTGTGGAAAGCTTAAAGGGGCCTGCTCTGGAGGCCATACGTAACCTCAAGTTAAGCAAGAAGGACTGCAATGCACAGGATTATCTGGATATTCTGCAGAATGTGTTCGGCGGGACGGAAAACGTCACTGAACTCACTTACCAGCTGGGGCATTGCTACCAAAAAGAGGGAGAGAAGCTGTCAGAATTCATAGGACGCCTGGATAAGATCCTGCATCGGATCCTACTGAAGAAAGGGATCGATCCAAGAAAAGTGGATGAGGCCCGTGCCCAGCAGGTGTTGAGGGGAGCTCAACCCTTGGACCCCATCGCATTATTGCTACGCACCCGGCGGGACGGGAGCAGCCTGGAATACCCCGACTTGATCCGGATAGTCAGGGAGGAGGAGGCCATGTTGGAAGACAAAAGGAGGAGTCAACACACCGAACCAACTGCCCGAGTCAGAATGTTAAGTGCAGAAGAAGGTGATTCAGAAGTTGAACTCCTAAAGACCCAGGTGTCACAACTAGTAGAAATGGTGTCCATGCTGACTAGCCAGGCCTCTGTGCCACACAACAAGAACACGTCAGAGGAACCAAAAAAACCTCCTAGCTCCAATATGGAACTAGTACAGAAGCCTAAGAGATTGATAACATGCTTCAATTGTGGGGGAATCGGGCATGTTAGAGCAGTGTGTCCCAGCCCAGATGAAGTTGCATCCAGACATCGCAAGCCGGCGGAAAACTTCAGAGGGCCCCGGTGAAGGAGTCAGCCGGGCGCCCACCAGTTTCCACGAACTCCTTCAAGAAGTCCAATGATCCAAAACATCAGAGTCAGGGACCTAAACCTCTGCCAATTAGGCCCCGTCCCACAACTCAGGCTGCTGTTGAACAGAAGGCCAGTGCACACCAGACCCAGAAGGGACTGAGACCCACCGGAAACTCAAGAAAAAAAGAAGTGAGGGTACAGGTAACTGAACCCAGCAAGAAGTCTGTGTTGAAGGAGTTCCCTGCCAAGTTAGTGGGGCCTTCTCCAGTAGTCTCCATACAAGTAGAAGGGATCTACACCAAGGCTCTTCTTGACACTGGGGCTCAAGTGACTCTTCTGTATAGGGATTTCTATGATAAACATCTTAAACATCTGCCCCTACAGAAATTAGAGGAACTGGAAATATGGGGTATTGGAACTCAGAGCTTTCCCTATGACGGTTACCTGCCAATCAAGTTGACTTTTGATCCCTCAGTGGCTGGGGAGACAGAGACCTTCGATACTCTGGCAGTAGTGTGCCCTCGCCCACCAGGGGCCAGCAAGAGCTCACTCATCATAGGGACCAACACTGATCTAGTCAGGCGACTGCTGACACCGTTGGCCCAACAGGAAGAAGCCCCGGCCACAAGAGTCCACCCCATGTTAAGGCAAGCCTACCAGCGCCTGGTACTGGAGCAGAAGGCCCCGGCTGAGGGAGTTGGCAAGATTTGGAAGCTAGACAAGACGGAGAAGGTATTACAACCGGGAGAGGTGACTTGCCTGAGGGCTTCTGTCAAGCTCACATGGAAACAGCCAGGCCCCTTCATTGTCTTCGAACCAGGCCCACAGGAAAGACAGAAAGGGATTGAAGTAATCCCCGAAGTGATCCCATTGAAGGCCCTACAGAAAAGCCATGGGAGGGTTTCAGTGAGTATAAGGAACACTGCTAATACACCAGTGAAGGTGCTGGCCAGAATGCTGTTGGGCCAGGTGAATCCAGCCACCCCCATTGCCCCCTGTGAATTGAAGAAAGAAGAAAGGGGTGAAGTCACCATAGAGAAGCTCTGTTCTGAAGACACGGCCCTCCCACCAGAATGGAGAAAAAGGGCCAAAGCTCAACTTGCAAGGTGGGAAAAGATCTTCTCTAAAGATGAGTTCGATGTGGGGTGCGCAAGGAGTGCCACTCACAAGATACGCTTACAAGAAGATAAGCCCTTTAGAGAGAGAGTTCGACGGGTCCCACTGGGTGACTTAGAAGACTTGCGGGAACAGTTGGCTGAGCTGAAGAGGACGGGGATTATTCGAGAATCCAGGAGCCCTTACGCTTCTCCAATAGTGGTAGTCCGAAAGAAGAACGGGTCGCTGAGACTGTGTATCGACTACAGAACACTAAACAGAAGGACCATCCCAGATCAATACACCACTCCCCGAATTGAAGACGCCCTGCAGAGTCTGTCAGGGGCCAAGTGGTTCAGTGTAATGGATCTAAAAAGTGGATATTACCAAATCCCCATGCACCCTGAGGATCGGGAGAAGACAGCCTTCATCACCCCTGTGGGGTTCTTTGAGTTCAACCGTATGCCTCAAGGGTTATCAGGAGCCCCCGCCACTTTCCAAAGGCTAATGGAGAGAACCGTCGGGGACATGAATCTAATAGAGGTACTGGTATATTTGGACGACGTCATCGTGTTCGGGAGAACCCTAGAAGAGCATGAAGAGAGACTGGAGAAGGTCCTGAAGAGGCTCAGTGAAGAGGGCCTGAAACTCTCCCCAGAGAAGTGTCAATTTTACCAGTCCTCAGTCCATTACCTGGGCCATATCGTTTCTGCAGAAGGGGTGGCCACGGACCCAGAGAAGCTGGATGCCGTCACCTCTTGGCCGAGACCTACCAACGTGACTGAGCTTCGGTCATTCCTGGGGTTCTGTTCTTACTACAGAAGATTTGTAGAAGGATTCGCCAAGATTGCCAGACCCCTGAACGAGTTACTCAGAAACGAAGGGGAAGATGATGTTCCAGAGCTGGTCAAACCAGTGAAACTCACCATGGGACCCCGAAGGCCCAAAGAGTCGATTCAAGACCAGTGGACAGGGGAGTGCGAGGAAGCCTTCCAGATGTTAAAGAAGAGTCTTACCACTGCACCAGTCCTGGCCTATGCTGATCCAAAGAAGCCTTATGAACTGCATGTAGATGCCAGCCGAGATGGGCTGGGTGGGGTGCTGTACCAGGAACATGATGGTTACCTAAGACCCTTCGCATATGTGAGCAGGAGTCTGATACCTGCTGAGAAGAATTACCCCACCCACAAGCTTGAATTCCTGGCCTTGAAATGGGCAGTGGTAGACAAACTGAGAGACTACCTATATGGGGCGGAGTTTGTGGTGAAGACAGATAATAACCCGCTCACCTACCTTCTGACCACTGCCAAGTTGGATGCAACGGGACACCAGTGGTTGGCTGCCCTTTCAAGCTTCACCTTCAGCTTGAAGTACCGACCCGGAGTGGGAAATAGGGATGCAGATGCCCTGTCCAGGAGGTCTCATGCCCCCACCGACCCTACCGAAGAATGGGCCCAACTAGACCCAGAGGGAGTGCGAGCCCTATATCAGGGGACAGAACTTCAAGCCAGAGGTGGGTCAAGAGCCGAAGAAATTGGGGTCTCAGCTGTTGGAGTACCGAAGTGCTATTGCAGTGTGACCCAAGTCGAAGGGGAGGGCTTGCCCAAGCTGACAAAAAGGGATTTGAGAAAGGAGCAAGAAGAAGACTCTTTAGGGAAACTCCTGATAAAGGCCCTGGAAAGCCAGCGTCCCGAGATGCTTGAAACAGACTCCCCAAGAGAAGCCCGATTGTTGCGCAGGGAGTGGGATCGGCTACACATACGTCAAGGGGTGGTCTACCGAAGGGGCCCCCTGACGACTCAGAAGAGAAGTGGCAGCTGTTTCTACCAGCCAAATATCGAGAAGCGGTCCTAGCTGCCCTCCATGACAACCATGGTCACCTAGGGTCCGAACTGACTTTTCACCTTGTACGGGATAGGTTCTATTGGCCCTGCATGCGGGCTGAAGTGGAAGGATATTGCCATTCCTGTGTCCGATGCATTCAAAGGAAGACCTTGCCACGTCAAGCAGCCCCAATGGGCCATCTGCAAAGTCAGGGACCTATGGAACTGGTGTGCATTGACTTCCTTTGCCTGGAGCCTGATCTGAGTGGTCAAGGGAATGTCTTGGTGATAACAGATCACTTTACCAGATATGCTCAAGCATTCCCAACAAAAGACCAGAAGGCCTCAACAGTAGCCAAAGTACTGGTAGAAAAATTCTTTGTGCACTATGGTCTACCCCAACGCCTTCATTCAGATCAGGGCAGAGACTTTGAAAGCAAATTAATAAAGAAGTTATTAGACCTGTTAGGCATCCAGAAGACCAGGACAACCTCTTATCACCCACAAGGAGATGCTCAGCCTGAACGGTTTAACCGGACTCTCTTGGATATGTTGGGAGTTCAGAGAAAAAGCAGCATTGGAGCAAGCATGTAGCTGCCATAGTGCATGCCTACAATAGCACTGCCAGTGATGTCACCGGGTATTCCCCATACCGTTTGATGTTCGGGCGGGAGGCTCGGTTGCCAGTGGACTTGGCCTTTGGCATATCGCTGGATCATACCTCAGCAGCATCCCACAAGGGGTATGTAGACCGATTGAGAAAGAGTCTGAAGACAGCTTTTGAAAAGGCCCAAGCAGCATCTGACCAACGGGGGCTGAGAAATAAAAGAAACTTTGACCTAAGAGTCAGAATTCAAGATTTACAGCCAGGAGATAGAGTGCTGTTGAGGAACTTGGGAATTCCAGGAAAACATAAGTTGGCTGACCGTTGGAAATCCCAACCTTATGTTATCTGCAAGAAGCTGGAAAACCTTCCTGTGTACCAAATTAGGCCAGAAGGAAGCGTGGGACCGTTAAAGACCTGGCACAGGAATCACTTGTTGCCCCTCTCCGAGGCAGTTTGCATGCCTCCTGCATCTGACTCACAAGAAACCCCTTCAACTTCTCAAGGTTCCAGACCCATCACCCGATCTCAAACAGTGCTTCCAGATGTGAGAGATGGAGACTCTGACAATGAAGGTCAAGAGGATGAAGAAGCAGAATCTGACTGGTTGTGGTCATCCCAATTGCCAGAACCCATGACCACCTCCCAAACCTCACCCAAAACAGTTGACAATGGAACTCTTCGGGCAGAAGCTCCTGAATTCGTGCCTTCAAACATTCTCATTGAGGAGGTAGCTGATGACTCAGACTCTTTGTCAATGGAAGACCCAGAAGAAGGGTCGTTGTCTCTATCTGAAGGAGAGCGGGACGCTCCTGAAGTTCTGGAGCCCAACATGCCTGAACTAGATGAGGAAGCCCCTGAAGAGCTTCTAGAAACAGCCAGCCCCAATGTCCTTGAGAATATGATACCTAAAGAGCAGAGGGAAAGAAGAGTAATTCACCCCCCAAAAAGACTGACGTACGACCAATTGGGTGAATGCTCTGAGGAGGCCATCATCACTTCTAAGAGAACCATTGATCAGTCTAGCTCTTCCATTCCAGATTCAGATTCAGTGGAAGACAACCCCAGCTCACTCCCTAGCACATCTGAAACAGACACCCAAGTGTCGGTGGTCCGTATACAGGACAACCTCCCTCCTTGTGATAATTGGTGGGAGGTTCCTCTGTCGGCTCTGTGTTATGATATGAGCTGTTTAAGTTTAAATCCTGCTTATGAAAAGGCAAGTTGTTTATTGTCATGCATAAACTAACAAATTTCCCTGCAGGTATTGCCAAAGTATGTGTTAGGTTACATACTGTTGTCCTCTTTGGGGACCAAAGACTTTAAGTGGGGGGAGTGTGTAGCAGGATGTCCATATGTAAGAAGGAATCCGGCTCCCTCCGGTGGTATAAGTGTTACAATGCAACTAATGCACTTTGGGACAGATATCAGCTAGGAGAAAAGACTTTGTTGCTTTTAGTAAAAGACAGACTACATTACCCAGGGTGCATTGCAACACCGCAAAGCATTCTGGGCAGACTACTTAAACCAGGGGAGGGGCCAGCGTCTCTCTCTCTGGATCCAGCTCTCAATCAAGCAGGAAGTTGGCACGGAGGCCTGCTTCCTAAGGATTAGGCCAGAAGCCTGGGCCTAAATTACGGGAGTGCCTGAGTGATTTCCAGCAGAGGATCGTCCACAGTGTCCTGTGATTGCCCAGCAGAGACCGGAGTCGTCCATCACCATATGCTGTTAGTGACGGAGTCCGGAGACTGCAGCTGAAGCAGAAGCGTGGAGATCGAGTGACCGGGACAAGCCAGAGGAGACTATCTGAAAGTCGGGCCTGTTTGGTGAGAAGGGCACCTGCCCAGAATTGATTACTACCTTAGAGGAAAGTGATTTAGTTAGTGCCAGCCACACTTCACCTATCACGCCACAGCTTGCGGCCTAGTGTATCTCACTGGAGACTATGTGATCAGAGATTGGTGCATCCGTCATTAGTGGGTGGCAGGCACACGAGTACTCAGGTATATTGCGGATAATTACAGCATCTTGTTGAAACCCTGTGGATTACAATTTAACTTGTGCACCGACGGTGGCTAGCGAAGACTTCATTGGAGAAAGGAACTTTGAGTGGGACGCAGATAGGCCTTGCTTACCTATTATAGGGAATGAACACGTGCAAGGTATTGCAACAAAGGGGGAGCTCGCGAGCAACCAGTTAGCCGTGCAGAGACACATATAGATACATGTACATATATATAGCTGATGTTATTTCCTGTTATTACCTAATCTCAGTGATACCTATCCTTATTGGTTTATTGACTCTGCAATGCGCATGCAGAGTCAACTGTGTGTATTAATGTGATTCTTTACCCTTCCCTTTTATACTGAGTAAAGGTACCTTTGATTAAGCATATAACTTGTGTGAAGTATCTCTGTCACTTAGAAGGACTAGTGACCAGCAAAGGTAATAACATTTACAGGTTATTGTGTGATGTATGCAGGATTGTGTCTCCTAATACTCAATAGGTCTCACACTCCTTATTCATATCAGTTGTGCTAAGGGAAGGTTTGAGCCACTTCCAGGGGTTGATAGGCAGGACGTAGACCCAAATCAAACAAACAGCAGCTCCTACGGGGGTAGTGCTACAGTTTCTTATATCTGTATGGGTTCCATGGTTGCTAGGGGTTCCTTGAGCTGTGGCTAAATTACCCCAATCTGATGATACCCTCACAGTACTTGGGCCAAAGTCATTTAGCAAAACCAATCACCAAAGATCTTTGTAGCTGTCAGTAAGTGTGGCATTCTTACCCCCACTGACTGTAAAAGGGGAATTCTTCCCATGGACTAGCAATGTAAGTTGCATTTTTCCCACAGACCCCCAATGATTTTTTAATAGGGGTTCCCTGAGACCTGAAAATTATGTCAAGGGGTTCTCTGGGGTTAGAAGGTTGAGAAATATGAGAAAAATGCTCTAGAGAAGCGGTCCCCTACCTTTTTGGCCAGGGGTGACTGCACTGTAAAGGGGAGCTGTGATATAAAGGGGACTGCACTATAATGATTACAGACAGTGCAGTCCCCTTTATATCACAGCACCCTTTGCAGTCATGCCCTCCCATCACAGTGCCCCTTGAAGTCATGCCCCCCCATCACAGTGCCCCTTGCAGTCATGGACCCCCGTATCACAGTGCCCCTTGAAGTCATGGGCCCCTCCCTATCACAGTGCCCCTTGCATTTATGGGCCCCCCTATAACAGTGCTCCTTGCAGTCATGGCCCCTCCCATCAAAGTGCCCCTTGCAGTCATGAATCCCCCCATCACAGTCCTCCTTGCAGTCATGTCCCCCCATTACAGTGCCCCCTGCAGTCATAGCCCCCCCTATCACAGTCCTCCTTGCAGTCATGTCCTCCCCCCATCACAGTGCCCCCCCCAGTCATAGTCCCCCCCATCACAGTCCTTCTTGCAGTCATAGCTCCCCCCCATCACAGTCCTCCTTGCAGTCATGCCCCCCCCTTTCCTCTTTAATAAAACAGTGTCCCTTCCAATCTCTGCCTCCCCGGCAGTCTTACCTTTAGCAGGGCAGAGGCAGTTAGCAGCCTATGTCTATTCTCCTAGGTCTCCTGTCCGGCTGCCGATATCATCCCATCAGCAGGGCGGTGAGGGGCAGATCGGGATGGAGGGCAGGAGCTGCCAAAACTTATTGTGTTACCAAGCAGGTGATTACCGGTTTGTTAACATGAAATGTCTCCTCCCGCCCCCTGCTCACACCCTGCTGTGCGGCGGCGGCCCACTTATCAACAGGCTATGGACCAGCACTGGTCTGCGGCCTGGGGGCTGTGGACCCCTGCTCTAAGGAAATATGTCACAGGATGGACCAATAATAATTCTGTACATACAATGGCTTTTGGCCCCTATGAATTGTCCAGCCCAAGTGATATAAGCTGGACTAGATAACCTCTGCCTATTGTTTTCATTCCTGTAACAGATTTCACCGATATATATATATCATATTTGGTCAACCATACCAATTTTTATAGCATTATCCCAGGGCATGAAGATCAGGGCTGTTCCACCAGGATAGGGAAAGTAGGTTTGCAAACTATATTTCATTACTAAAGTGGAAACTAAACTCAATCAACATTAAAGTGATTCTAAAGTCTCATTTTTTTTTTATTAAAAATAATAAAACTGTTATACTTACCTCCTCTGTGCAGTTGGGCATATACATACGCCAGGAGGCTTAGCCTTTCATTCAAGGAAAGGAGGAGGGGGCGGGCCTATCGGCATGTCATAGAGAGACCTGCCTGCTGAACCCGGAAGGGCCGATAGGCCTCTCGATGACATCATAAAGAACTTGGCGGCATGGGACTGAGCTGTAGCCGGGGCATGAGAGGATCTCAGTGGGACACCGCTGGATCCACTGGATGGGTGAGTATCTGAAATGCGCAGATACCACCATTTGGTAAGTGGGGTTCTCTTTAACCGGTTCCCGACTAGCCACCTTAGTTATACTGCGGCAGGTTGACTCCCCTGGGCAAGCTGTCGTAGCTGTACGTCCGCCCTTTAAGACACTGTAGGAGGGGAGCGTGCACGCCCGCAGCATGTCACTAGAGCCGATGCGAGTGCCCAGCGGGCGCGATGACCACCAGGCACCCACGATTGCTCGTGACAGAGCGAGAACCAGGATCTGTGTGTGTAAACACACAAATCCCGGTTCTCTCAGGGGAGAGGAGACAGATCGCGTGTTCCTACTAAGTAGGAACAACGATCTGTCATCTCCCCTAGCCAGTCCCATCCCCCCACAGTTAGAACACAACTAGGGAACACAGTTAACCCCTTGATCGCCCTCTAGTGTGAACCCCTTCCCTACCAGTGACATTTATACAGTAATCAGTGCATTTTTATAGCACTGATAGCTGTATAAATGTCACTGGTCTCAAAAATTTGTCAAAAGTGTTTGATTTGTCTGCCGCAGTCACAATAAAAATCGCTGATCGCCACCATTACTAGTAAAAAAATTAAAATAATAAAAATACCATAAATCTATCCCCTATTTTGAAGAAGCTATAACTTTTGTGGAAACCAATCAATATGCGCTTATTGCGTACTTATTGCTTATTGTATACATATCGGCCTAAACTGAGGAAAACATTTAATTTTTTTTTATTTGGGATATTTATTATAGCAAAAAGTAAAAGATATTGTTTTTTTCAAAATTGTCACTCTTTTGTTTATAGCGCAAAAAATAAAAACCGCAGGAGGTGATCAAATACCACCAAAAGAAAGCTCTATTTGTGGGAAAAAAAGGACGTAAATTTTGTTTGGGAGCCACGTCGCACAACCGCGCAATTGTCAGTTAAAGCAAAAAATTACCTGGTCAGGAAGGGGGTAAATTCTTCCGGGGCGGAAGTGGTTAAATAGTGTTTTCAGTTTGTGGTGTTCAGTATAGTAATACAGTATAGTTCCACTTGAAGGACTACTCTTATTTTAAAGAGGAAGTAAACCCCGGCTGATTTTTTATGTTTTTGAATTTTTATGTTACACATGGGCATCGCAATGCATACTATATAGATCATTTTCAAAAACGAGTCCCGCAAATACCTTTTTCCACCCGTTGTAGTTTGCTCTATTTCCGGGTACTGAAAGCGCCATTATTTGTCCTGTTTGTTGATTCCTAATCTGACGTCACTTCCGCCCTTACTGAGTCCCTGGTAAAAATCTCGCGCATGTGCCGTAGTGCAGTAACCAAGCCTTGATGTCGATAGCTGTTACCGTGGCAACCAATGATTCGTTGGTGTGTGTCTGCGGCTGCTGTGTTCTTTCACTCCCCCTTGTGACGTCTTGTCCAGTCACACGGGGGGGAGTATCAGGAAGAGGAGAAGGAGTATAACAATGCGAGACTTCTCTGTGCCTGACAGAGGGGAAGTTTACTTACATTCATTGCCGGAAACCATGAAAATGAAAACCCGGCAAACTTTAGATGCCGGTTTTGAGGGTCAAAAGTGCGCAAGCGCGGTGACGTCATCAAAATGAAAAAGACGATTTTACAGCTAAATACAGCGGTGAGTACACTTTCACAGGCAGCGATCAGCTACAGCAGCTGCCTGTGTTATGGGCTAATTTTTAAAATAACGTTGTCTCCGAGGGTTTACAACCACTTTAAATTATAATATTTATCATATTTATCATATTTTTTTTATATCCCCCAGAATGATTTTTTATCCCCCGGAATGAATTACTTACACAAGGTGTCCGGACAACAATTAGGGTTGTATCCCACATGCAATACATTTCAAGACTTGACTGGCATGCACTATATGATGTCATTGATTTCCAGATAACAGAGGAGTGGCACATTTCCCACAATGCTTTGTAACATCCTCAAGGCAACACTAGACTATAAAGCAACAAATGAAACGGTTACTGTTTATTAGCCAATTATTCCAGCAAGCACTTACTGCTGCTGTATGCTGCCACCTTGTGGCCAGATCCTGTATATCATCACCCCGGCTGGATTGGAAATCAGTAAGCAGCTCACGGAGCCACATGTATTATTAATACCACATAAAGCTGACTGTTTACTGTACGTGACATGTTCCTACCTGCACTGAATTTTACTTAGAAAAAGCTACAAAGACAACTTTCCTTATGACCAGGCCATTTTATGCTATTTGGCACTGTGCTACTGTAACAGGTGATTGTGCGGTTATGCAACGCTGTACTCAAATTACATTTGTATCATTTTTTTCCCACAAATAGAGCTTTCTTTTGGTTGTAATTGATCACCAGCGGGTGATTTTTTTTATTTTTTATTTTATAAATAAAAAATGAAACAAAAAAATAATAAAAAAAATGTACTTTCCGCTATAAAACATACCCAATAAAAAAATGTTAACCACTTCAATACAGGGCTTTTATACCACCTCAATACCAGGCCTAGTCTGGCACTTCTCTCCTACATGTACAAATCATTCTTTTGCTAGAAAATTACTCAGAACCCCCAAACATTATATATGTTTTTTAGCAGACACCCTAGGGAATAAAATGGCGGTCATTGCAACTTTTTATCTTGCACGGTATTTGCGAAATCATTTTTGAAACGCACTTTTTTGGGTAAAAAAAACTGGTTTCATCAATTAAAATAACAAAACAGTAAGGTTAGCCCAATTTTTTTGTAAAATATGAAAGATGATGTTACGTTGAGTAAATAGATACCTAACTTGTCACACTTTAAAATTGCGCACACTTATGCAATGGCGCCAAACTTCGGTACTTAAAAATCTCCATAGGCGACGCTTTGAAATTTTTTACAGGCTACCAGTTTAGAGTTACAGAGGAGGTCTCTAGTCTATCTCACATATGTGGTTTGAACGGCGTTTACATATGTGGGCTGGACTTAGGTGTGTGTTCGTTTCTGAGCGCAAGCTACCGGGGACAGGGGCGTTTAAAAAAAAATATATATATATATATTTTTATTTTACTTAATTTTTTTTATTCTTACACTTTTTAAACATTTTTTTTTTTTTTTGATCACTTTTATTCCTATTACAAGGAATGTAAACATCCCTTGTAATAGGAATGGTGTGTGACAGGTCCTCTTTATGGAGAGATGCGGGATCAATAAGACCCCACATCTCTCCTCCAGGCTGGAAAGCATGAGATCGGGAAAAATAAATCACCGATCTCATGCTTACTAGCCACAATCGCGGCTTTGTTTACTTCCGGTAAACCGGGCGTGACGTCATAACGTCGCGCCCGGGCCCCCGACGGTCAAAGAGATGACTGGTCATCGGAAATCTCTATGCTCGTCATCCGGCGCCGGACGATTCTTTCTCCGGGCCCCCGATGGCACGGGAGAGCCCGGAGAAGCACCGGATGGTCCCCTCCCGTCGCCTATAAGAACTATCAAGCGGCGGAACTGCCACTATGATTGTTCTTATCGTGTGCAGAATCAGCGGCTGAAAAGAAAGATATCTGAATGATGCCTCTAGCTGCAGGCATCATTCAGAAAACCCCCCTACAAAGTCAAAGACATCATATGACGCCCACCCAGGATGGGAGATCCCATCTGTGGATGTCATATGACTATGGGCGGGTAATGAAGTGGTTAAAAATCAACATTTTTCATAAAATTTAAGTCAAAATGTATTCTGCTACATATTTTTGGTAAAAGAAAATCCCAATAAGCGTACAGTATATGAATTGGTTTACGTGAAAGTTAAAGTGTCTACAAACTATGGGATATATACTGGAATTTGTATTTATATATTCATTTTTATACTTGCGATGGCGGTGATCAGCGACTTATAGTGGGACTGTGATAGTATGGCAATCTGACACTTTGTGGGACGTGACTGACACCAACAACACCAGTGACACTAATACAGTGATCAGTGCTAATAATATACACTGACACTCTACTAATGTGTCTGGGAAGGGGTTAATATCTGGAGCAATCAAAGTGTTAACTGTGTGCCTAACAAGTGTAAAGTGTTTACTGTGTGGTGCTTTTTTTTTTTTTTCCCTTTGCTTTTCCCTTTGCTGTCAGTAGAGAGCTCTGTGTTTACTTACACAGAGCTCTCTCCTGTCACTCGCTCATCCGATCGGCCAATGATATATGGCCGGGACCCAGTGATCAGCATGTGCTGGAGCCAGTGAAAGCATGCGCCCCCTACCCGGAAATGCAAAAGCATGTATATATACGTGATTCTGTGCAGTTGGCCGCAGTAAAACTACAGTGCACAGTCAGCAACTGATTAAAGTGAGTCTAAAGGCAAAAAATGTATTAAAAAAATAAATAAATGTCATACTTACCTGTTCTGTGCAGCGGTTTTGCACAGAGCAGCCTCGATCCTCCTCTTCTTGGGTCCCCCACTAGCGCTCCTGGCCCCTCTCTCCTGCTGAGTGCCCCCATAGCAAGCCACTATGTGTGCTTGCTCCCGAGCTGGCTCTGTATATCTGGAGCTAGCCTCCAGAACATGATCTCTGTAAGGAACACGTTTGGAGACAATGACAATTTTACATTGGGGAACTGTGCTGAGTTATGTATGTGGATGTTACTACTGTTTACAGTGATGATGTCAGAGTATACATCCTGGCAATGACAGTGGAGTGCCCTGCTCCCCTGTCACTGCCTACACACAAACCCACAGCAGTAGTTCTACTGATATAGGGTGCCCCAAGGACCCCTCCTTCTGGGTCTCACTTGATTTTTCAGCCTCTGCACAGGGGCTAAAAATACAGAAAATAGACCTTTGTAGGCAAAAAAAGAAATATTCTGGGGCACATGATAGAGGCACACAGGGATGTGGTGTCTGCATTACTTTTCTTTTTTAGAATTGTATTCTTTATTTTCACCTGGTTATCCAGCCAGTTAATTTGTTATTTTTCATCTTTCTTTAACAGCCTAAGCAGTCCAGCAAAAGTGTCAGTTAGAGGGTTGAGACAAACTAATTGCCACTGACAGGGGTGCTTACAGATTATTGTAAATTTATTTATGTAAAACCTTTAACTCAAAAGGAAAAAAAACTGTTGCTGTAAATTATTAAAAGTGTTAGCTGGAGTTCAGATTTTATTTGTTAGTCAACTCCATCTAAATCTTCCTGTAGGTAGGCGCAGTCTATTTTCTCCACTGCAGGTGACGCTCAACCGCAGCGGCATAGCAGGGGAAGAGGAAGTCAAGAGGAACATGGTTCCTCTATGGTTTCCAGGGTCACTGGAGAAGCTATCTGATTGGATGCTGCCACCCAATGTGACTCTAGCTGCCATCTTGGGTTAGGCAAAGTTTATTTAAGGCCCAGGCTCCCAGGCTTGGCACACATTTTGCTCGTAGGTAGTGTAGGGACAGGTCACCAGTCTGACAGAGACAGTGATTAGCAGCAGGGAAAGGTTCCAGATGAGTAGGGAAAAGCTAGGGACATTCAATCCTTCTGGAGACCTTCCCATTTGGGCTCGGACCAGCCAGGCCGCATTCTGCCTCTAAAGACAGATGGCTTCGGTCTATCTGAGACCTGCTCTGCTACATACTGCTGATATTTTTGTGAGTGTTCCTGGTCGGGTGCCTTCCCGCCTGGTTTGTTGTGAATTACTGACTTCTGCATTAATACAAATTGTGTTCTCTGCAACCGGACTCTGTAGTTACTGCCGCTGCACCTCCCCACAATTGTCGGCAGTTGGCAGGATATATCCCTTCTTGCAGTGAGTGCGGAAGTAGGAGCAGGCACCATCATGGCACTGCTAGGATTGGCTCTGGCCCGTACACCCAAGTTTAATGGCTTCAATATTGCCCTGGTTACGTGGGAGGAGAGACCAGTATTAGGTTCATGCTTGGCTGATCGCGGAGCTGGCCATTAAAGGGGTTGTAAAGGATTGTTTTTTATTTTCTAAATAGGTTCCTTTAAGCTAGTGCATTGTTGGTTCACTTACCTTTTCCTTCGATTTCCCTTCTAAATGTTTTTTTTCTTTGTCTGTGTAGCACTTACCCTCATTTAAGGGACCGGCTGGTTTTGTTGGGTCTGCGAATTACCTCCATGGCTTCCATTGTCAGGGGTGTTAGAAAGGTCTTCAGAAAAGTCAATGTCCACACCATGTAAAACCCAAAACAGTTAGGCTTTATTTTTATCTTTGCTTAGTGAACTTAGAGGAAGAGTAGGACACGAGAGAAAATATACAGGGGAAGGTTCAGGCATGCAACACTTAAACAGCACTCGTCGCCACTCAAGCCTGAGTGGGTATTGCTCACCCGGATAGTCCCTTTAGTGGTCCTAGCAGCCGGAATGTAGCACGAATCAATCTTTCCTTTGTATTAGTATACGATCGGGAACCCTCTGCCACAGGACTAAAAGTCCCGAACCTCCCAGCCAAGCAATAATGAAGAAAACCTTTTATGCCAGATTGGCGTATTGCAGGGCTTGTAATTATGGATCCTTCCTTAGGCGAGTTTCCAGGCCTCTTCCCGAGAGGGACTGATCCTCCCCTGGACTCCTTTCCTAAACCGTGGCTCCCCGTAGGTGGGTAGCTTTGGGATCCCTTCTTAAAACATAGGCCCCAGCCAGCAGAGTCGGACCTCCGAAGCAGCAATGCGGCCACGGGCTGAAGGTGCCCGGGACCAGAACACGTGCACCCTGTGCCATCCGGTCCATGAGGCGCACACATGGGACCAATGGGTCCCCAGGAACGACCCCCTCAAAATGGACCCCGAACAAAGGCGTCTGCCCCTTATGTACCCCCTCCCAGCATGCACAGCAGGTTCACCACGCCCACTGCACGGCTGCCGAGAGAGGACACTCAAGGTGCTGTGATACCCCCTGTGGTTTAACCTATGCTGGTGGTGACAGTGCCACCTACAGGCAACAGGGAACACTACTGCCAGGCAGAATCACACCCAGAGCAGAAGCAATAATGAAATATCAATTGGTCTGAGCCAAACTACTGGCCCAGACTACCCCTAAATAGACACATAGCGCCCCCAAATATTGGGGGAGGCGCTACATCTGAATTTCTCATTTCCTGTTTCTCCTCAGTAAGCTTGCCCCCATCATCCGAGCCGTTCTGGCTGGGGGTTAGTCAGCCAGAACAGCTTACTGAGGAGGAACAGGAAGTGAGAAATTCAGACAAAGAAAAAAAACATTTAGAAGGGAAATCGAAGGAAAAGGTAAGTGAACCAACAATGCACTAGCTTAAAGGAACCTATTTACAAAATAAAAAACAAACCTTTACAACCCCTTTAACTCCTTGGAGGATGATGCCTGCCGAGTGGTGATGGCACTCCTGGAAGAAGATTGGGCCACTTAAAACAGATTGCCTAGAGGACCTGTTCGGAGAGAAAGTAACAATACCAGCGTTGAGGCACAGATTTTTTCAGAGACAACAGAAACCCTCACTCATTTTGCAGTGGCGCTACAAAACCTCTGGAAACGCCTGGAGAAGAGGGATGCACATGGCTGTGCCGATATCACCGACTCGAATCACCTGTTGAGGGACCAATCTGTGATAGTATTGAAAGCTGGCACTGTCTGGAGGGCCATACAAGATTGATTTAGAGCGCAGTCTGCCATGTCTTTCCATGATGTGGTGGTAGAAGCGATTGTGCGGGAGCAGGAAGATGTGAAAGCAACTGTGACCCCTCCCCACCCTAGTATGGGTTACTTATTGGGTCCTTAAACTAATTATATGCCTTACACCTAGAGATCGACGCACTATCCCCCTTGTCCGCCGGGGGGGGGGGGGTACCACATGGGCGGCCCACTTCCGCGCCTGTTCTAGTACTCATTGGGTAAGCTTCTACTCCTTTTCATGTATTATTTATACTATTGCTGAATTGTTTCTTATATCTTTTGTTATATTATTCAATGTATAGATTGGCTCTCCTGAAGAAGCGGTATTCCCGCGAAACTAGTAGAGACTCCGACCAATCCTTGATGTGCATCATTGTTCATTATTGTACAATTTTATCTGCAATAAAAACCTTTAAATTCAACAATGTTTCCCATGTGTATCAGTACCGAGATAGTCCACAAATTATTTGGGTGGGTTGCTCAAGGTTTAGCTTCAGCAACTATCCTCTTGCCCCCACCACCTCCCCCTTTTGTTTCAACTGTGACAGTGAGGTATGACCCAGCACACATGAAAGAGGAGGCCCTAGCACTTTCACCGCTGTCAGCCATACACACAGCACTAAGGGAACTTGCCCTGGAAGGGGGCTCCCTGAAACAAGAACTGTTCTTCTCACTCAAACAAGATTCAGTGTCTTCCCCAATGTTACGGAGGGAGCCAGAGGAGGACCGCAAGTGCTGGAGGTGCTACCATTTTGGACATGTAAACAAGAACTGCGGTTGGCCTGAGTTTAAAAGCTCACCAATGGCTCCCAGGGCAGAGGGATGACCCCTGGGACACTCAACACAAGGTCCCAGCAAACCAGAGAGGCTGCCCTTATTAATGGACAAGAGGTCCCATGCCTGACTGACACAGGTTCTAAGGTCACACTTATAGAGTATGATTTCTTTGCCCAGTGGTTTGGGAAAAGAGAGCAACTGGCCCTCTTCTGGCTACCCCTCAAGGCGGCCAACAATTTGCCAGTTCTGGTCAAAGGAGTCATCTGGGTGATAATCTAAATTAACGATCAAGTGGTGGACTGAGCAGGAGTATTCGTAGCCCAGTGAGCTCAGCAGTGCCTATTGTCCTGGGCGTGAACGTGTTAAAGGACCTGGACTTGCTCCGCTTACTGGCTACGTTTGAACATTATGACCGGCGTGCACGGGTCTGCGGTCTGTGTAGCTCAACGTGATACGGGTCTGCAAAGCTCACTAGAAAACAGCGAGGAAACAGCCTGAACAAGTGGGAGTTGCCCGCACACTGCCCAAGCAAAAACTACTCCTGGCACCCCTCCAAGAACTAGTCTGGTCTCACAAGAAACTTCATAGGTCCTCAATGGTTTATCTGGGTCACTGGGGAAGCTATCCGATTGGATGCTGCTGTCCCATGTGACTCCAGCAGCCATCTTGGGTCAGGCAGAGCCTATTTAAAGCACTGACTCCCAGACTTGGCCCACATTTTGCGTGTGGGTACTGTGAGGACAGGTTACCAGTCTGACTGGGACAGTGATTAGCGGCAGGGAAGGTTTTAGATGAGTTAGGAACGCATAGGGACACACTATTCTTCTGGAGATCTCCCCATTTGAGCTCAGACCGGCCAGGCCGCATTCTGCCCCTCAACACAGATGCTATTGGCACATCTGAGACCTGCTCTGCTACACATTGCTGATATTTCAGTGTATGTTCCCTGGTCGCGTGCCTTCTCATTAGGTTTGTTCTGAATTACTGGATTTTACATTAAAACAAGTTCTGTTATCTGCAATAAGACTCTGTGTGTTTACTGCTGCCACACCACTCTGCACCGCCCCACATGCTAGTGCAACACTACCCTCTCCACAGACTGACAATGCTGCTGTGCAAAGGTGTCTCCTTTGCTCCTCCATCCAGAATGGAGCCACCCTAAGACTAAAATCGCATGACAATCGCAAAGCACTCACACAAAAAATGAACAGCACATGCGTTGCATAATCACACTGCAAATTGCAATGAAATCTATCTCATACTTTTTGATACATATAGAATGTTGTCACATAGGTAAAAAAAACAATCGATTAAAGCAGTATTAAAGCGCTTTGTGATTTTTACCTACAGGAAAGCCTATAATAAGGCTTACCGTTAAGTAAAATGAATGCCCGTTTAGGAGATATTCACCCTGGATGCAGCCGATGATGTCACGGCACCGCAGCTCCGGCCACTCACACAGCCGGAGTCCACAAACTGGGAAGGAGGACCGAGGGAAGATGGAAGCCCTCTCAGCGGTGACGGCTTGCCTCCGGGGGCTTTGTTTTATAGGTAAGTATTTTATAATGTGCTAGTATGCGATTTTTTTATTTATTATTGCAGCGGTTTACTACCGCTTCAAACCTAGAACCAAAAATGTAATATATTGCAGCTTACTAATCATTAGTTGTGGTGGCTGCATTCTGTTTTTTTTTTTTATTTGGCCTTTTTCCCTCTGTTTTCCCCTGGTGATATGGCCAGTAACACACTTCCTGTACCACTCTGGATGAATGAGTACAGGAGGCACAGCAGACAGCAGCATTGTCAGTCTGGGGGGAGGGGAGTGTTAAATGTATTAGCAGATTCAAATACACAAATTAATCGCTTAGCGACCATCCACTGTAGATTTACTGCGGCAAGATGGCCCCTCTGCCCCAGATCACGTACCTGGTACGTGATCTGACAGTCCTGGGTCTAAAGCACGCACGCCGGTGGTGACCCACTCCCGCTTTGATTCGACACAGCGGGAGCCAATCAGTGGGTCCAGTGGACGCAATGTCCACCGGAACTGGGCGATCGTTCGTGAGAAAGGCAGAACAGCAGTCTGCCCATGTAAACAAGGCAGACCGACGTTCTGTGAAAGGGAATGTGCTGATCTTGAGTTCCTGCTAAGCAGGACCACAGATCTTTGTTTTCCCCCAGTCGAAGCACCTCCCCCACAGTTAGCAATCACTCCTCGAGAGCACACTTAACCCTTTGATCGTCCCTGATGTTAATCCCTTCCCTGCCAGTGTCATTAGTACAGTGACAGTGCTGTTTTTTAGCACTGATCACTCACTGTATTGGTGTCCCCAAAAAGTGTCAAAAATGTCAGTTAGGTGTCTGATTTTTCCACCGAAAAATCCCAGTCCCGCTGTAAGACGCTGCTCACCCCCATTAGGCCTCTTTCACACTGAGGCGCTTGAAAAACTGCCAGTAAAACACTGAGCGCTTTTGAAGCGCTTTTAAGGCGCTTTTGAAGCGCTTTCAATTCATTTCAATGGAGAGAGGCTTTTTTTGTGAAAGCATTCATTGATTTTAATGGAAATACGTTTTCGTAAGCTTTTCAGGTGCTTTTTTTAGCGTGAAAGCGTGTGAAAGTGGTCTAAATAGTAATAAATAAATAAAAATATACCATAATTTGTAAAGGCTATAACTTTTGCGCAAACCAAATAATATACACGTATTGGGATTTTTTTTACCAAAAATATGTAGCAGAATACATATCGGCCTAAATTGATGAAGATATTAGATTTTTGACATTTTTTTATTGGGAATGTTTTATATCAGAAAGTAAAAAATATTGTTTATTTTTCAAAATTGTCGATCTTTTTTTGTATATAGCGCAAAAAATAAAAACCTGCAGAGGTGATCAAATACCATCAAATTAAATCTCTATTTGTGGGAAAAAAAGCACAAACATTTTTTTTGGGGTACAGCATCACACGACTGCGCAATTCTCAGTTAAAGTAAGGCAGTGCCGTATCGCAAAAATGGCCTGGTCATGAAGGGGGGTAAACCTTCCTGGAGCTGAAGTGGTTAAAGCCTAATGCCAGCTCACACTTTACAATCAGTTATAGCAAAAAAAAAAAAAAATCCTTTTGGGATAAAGGTTTTACATGAATAAATAAAAACTGATCATTTTAATCACCCTTGCCAGTAGTAACGCGGAGGTCCACACAAAAAGTGAACCTCCGCTTTTCGGAACCCTCCGCTATAATACAGGTATTTGCACCTACTTCCGGGCATAGACTCCCGCGGGAGTCACACCCCTTCCCCGCCACCCCTGCTGTCTTCTGGGAAACACACAGTTCCCAGAACACAGCGGGGACCAGTGAGGAAACGCAGCGCGACTCGCGCATGCGCAGTAGGGAATCGGGCAGTGAAGCTGCAACGCTTCACTTCCTGATTCCCTCACCAAGGACGGCGGCGGGGGCAGCCGAGAGACGGGCGATTCCTCGTCTTCTGCTGCCGACATCGCGGGCACCCTGGACAGGTAAGTGCCCATTTATTAAAAGTCAGCAGCTGCAGTATTTGTAGCTGCTGGCTTTTAATATTTTTTTTTTTAAGGTGGACCTCCGCTTTAAGTGGTTTGTCTCATCCATGTAAACTGATACATTCTGCTGGGGAGCTTGAACTTTTGAAAAGCAACAGCCTTGCTGGCTGGATCACCAGATGAAAATAGAAGAAAGACGGAAAAAGAAAACGAATGCAGCCATCACAGCTCGGAATTAGTAAGCTGCAATATAATAAAATGTTTGCTTTTGGGTTAAATACAGCTTTAACCTTGTTTTGCCAACCTCAACAAGTAGCCTGCGCTCAGACTTGTTGGATGCGCATCCATTTTAATCGATACTGTTAGCAGCAAACACGGCTGTATTCATTAAGTAATATTATGTTTTGCTGTTTGGGTTATGCGCACGTATTTTTCAGCAGAAGCACTAAGACAGAAGCAAGGACTATTTTTAGCATCGCAGAACCAGGGCAAAGCAAAATTATTGATTTAGAGCAGGAGGAGACTAGATCTCCATGGAAACAGAGGTATTTATCGGGCTGGAGGGAGAATTCCCACTAAGATGTCTTTCTTATTAACACTTGCACTACTATGATATAATGGGGTTATAAAACGCTGTGGTCTTTGTGTATGACATGGGAATCATTCAATAAAAGAATCACTCATTATGAGGCCTATCCAGGAGCCCAGAACAATTAGTATTTAATTACTGTTATTAATTAATCTTATATATAAAATATTAATTTTTTCCCATGTAACCTTAAAGTGTTTTTTTTTTATCTTAGAGGAAGTAAACACTTGATTTTTTTTTTTAAAACCCTGCAAAAGAAAGGAACAATGAGCTAGTATGCATAGCATACTAGCTCATTATGAATGACTTACCTGAGATCGAAGCCCCCGAACTGCTCCTTGTTCCCCTCCGTCGCCGCCGCCATCTTGCCTCGATGTCCCTTCCTGTTATCGCCGCTCCGGTGCTGTGATTGGCCGGCGCGGCGATGACGTCACACGCATTCGCGCTTGGGCCGGCAAGATCCTATTCAGAAAACCGGCAAGAAGCCGGCCCGCTAGTGCGCCTGCACTGTTGTCTATGACATTGGTGCTGTGTTTTCAGCAAATATCTCCTTAACCATGTAGATTAACCACTTCCATACCGGGTCATTGTAAAATGACGCCGGCAGGAACCCTCTCTCCCTCCGGGTGAACGTCATATGACGTCCTGGGTTTGAGCCTCAAGCTGCAGGCATCATTCAGATATCCTTGTCTTCAGCCGGCGATTCTGCGCACCACAAGAATGATCATAGCGTTCTTATAGGCGGCGGGAGTGGACATCCCCCTCCCGCCGCCATCCGGTGCTTCTCCGGGCTCTCCCATGCCTTCGGGGACCCAGAGAGAATCGTCCGACGCCGATGGTGGGTCACGTGACGAGCATAGAGTCATCTCTATGACCTTTGAAAGCCCAGGCGCGATGTGATGACGTCACGCCCGGGTCATCAGATGTAAACAAAGCCGCATTTGCGTCTAGTAAGCATGAGATCAGTGAAAATTTTTTCCCAATCTCATGCTTTCCAGCCTGGAGGAGAGATATGGGGTCTTATTGACCCCGCATCTCTCAATAAAGTGGACCTGTCACACACATTCCTATTACAAGGGATGTTTACATTTCTTGTAATAGGAATAAAAGTGATCAAAAATAAAAAAAGTGTAAAAAATAAAGTAAAAATAAAAAAAAATAAGTAAAATAAAAAAAAAAAATATATATATATATATATATTTTTAAAACGCCCCTGTCCCCAATAGCTCGTGCTCAGAAGCGAAGGCACACGTAAGTCCTGCCCACATATGTAAATGCCGTTCAAACCACATATGTGAGGTATCGCCGCTTGCGTTAGAGCGCGTGCAACAATTCTAGTACTAGACCTCCTCTGTAACTCAAACTTGGTAACCTGTAAAAATTTTCAAAGCGTCGTCTATAGAGATTTTTAAGTACCGAAGTTTGGCACCATTCCATGAGTGTGTGCAATTTTAAAGCGTGACATGTTGGGTATCTTTTTACTCAGCGTAACATCATCTTTCATATTTTACAAAAAAATTGGGCTAACTTTACTGTTTTGTTATTTTTTAATTCATGAAACCATTTATGTTCCAAAAAAATGGCGTTTGAAAAATGATTGCGCAAATACCGTGCAAGATAAAAAGTTGCAACGACCGTCATTTTATTCCCTAGGGTGTCTGCTAAAAAAACATATATAATGTTTGGGGGTTCTGAGTAATTTTCTAGCAAAAGAATGATGATTTGTACATGTAGGAGAGAAGTGCCAGAATAGGCCCGGTATGGAAGTGGTATAAAAAGCCCTGTATGGAAAGGGTTTAGGAGATATTTCTTGCACCTACAGGTAAGCCTTAATCTAGGCTTACCTGTAGGTGCAAGTTGTCAAAGTGGGTTTACAACCACTTTAATGCATTCTATGTGTAGCGGGTACTTACTTTCCTGGGGTAAAATTTTGAATCTTTTGGTGACACCGGTGGTGTATTCCGGCGGTCCACTGGGTGGCGCTGTCACCATGGGCTGACGGACGGATATCGCTGTGTGCTGAGTCTCCTTTTTGGCCTCTCTCGGCAGCGGTATGGTGGGGCGGGGAACCCACCATGCTTGCTGGGAGAGGGAATAAAGGGGCCGGCCATCTTGGTCACGGAGTCTTCGTCCCACTCACCTTCAGCTTGCGGATGGTGGTTCGCGTTCGTCCTCTAGGCGGCCTAGGCCTAGAGGACCACCGGAGATCGTGTTCAACCTCAGGCACCTTTAGTCCTGGGGTGAGGTACTCGGATGGAGGTCCGGAGCTCAGTGCCCAACACTGAGTTCCGCGAGGGAAGGATCCTAAGGCACTCCGGGGATGGATTCCTGAATCCGAGGTGGGCGTAATGGACCGGGAAGAGCTCCTCATCTGAAGACCCGGTGCAGCAGACTGCCGGTGACGGGTGAGTCTCTTGTCGGAGACCGTCCGGAAGGAGAATTCCCCTCGTGCGGAGACCATAGATCACTCTCAGGGAGGAGAGTGGATGATAGAACTTGTGTCTGGGCCTATTCGTACACACACCTCCTTTTCTGTTCTGAAGCCAAGGGAGTCCATGTTATGTTCTAAATAAAGGAGTGTTGGACTTTGACGGTGTGTGGCTCAATTTCTGGCAGACGAGGTTCTCGGAGACTCTTGGAGGGAGGATCCGATGCACAGCACAGACCCTAAGGTAACAAGAGACATTGCTGAGACCACATACACAACTGTGGTGGAAGCCTGGCGTAGCTCACCCCTCTTCCTCCCCTATCATACCCCTAGACCAGAGACAGTGCGAGTTGGAAAACTTTAATAGAGGGGAGTGGGGAGAGGGTGTGCGCTACATATGCATTAAAAGAGAAGTATGTTTTTTTTTTGATTCAGGTGGATTCAGCATGGGTCCAATGCTGCATCTGTCCCTTGGCGCTTCTAACTGTGAGAATCTAGTGGTCAAACACCGCCGATGGCTCGATTCTCACAGCTCCCCAAGCAGAGAGCTGCTGACTGTCAATCACTGACTTTCTGCTCTGCCCCCTCCTCGCTCACTGGAGCGCTGGGCTGTGGAGGGGCGGGAGTGGCCGTCTCAGGCTCTCATGGGCTCGCAGAGAGGCTGAACCGGATGCCGGTCCAGGGATCTAGGCGGATCCCGACTCCGTGGTCGTGATGTCACAGAGCCTGGACCGACTCTGTGACATCAGCAGAGAGTGGACTTCAGCCCACTCTCTGCTGAAAACAGAATGAACTGCATTCCTGTGATCCAAAGGAGAAGTACAGCCAAAGGAGTCAAAGATGGTAGTTTACTTCCACTTTTTTTTTTATTATTATTATTTTTATTGCAAGTTTCGTAGACAAACAAGACACATACAACTTAAGTGCTTACAGTACTCATGAACAACGACGGTGCTACATTACATTTCTGCAAATACGGGTGTGATGGATAAAGATGCATCAGTTGTATGGTACGCAACCTCACGCCTAGAACATGCCCATGGAAAGTGTCAGAGTGGGCTTAAACAAAAAAACATCTAACAATAACAATGCCCAAAAACCACCACCCCTCATGAGGTGTTGGCCGATAACCCAGCAAGTGATCCGTACACAATCCCTATCATTTAGGCCATTTCAGGTTCAGCCAACCATGTACACCAGACTTTATCATACTTTAGTGGGCAGCCTCTGTTTACCTAAGTATCTTTGTACAAAGGAAGGCTGTTGTTTACCAACCGTTTCCACTGAACCAACGAAGCGGAAGTGTTTTTTTTTCCACTGCATTGCAATGTTTTTCCGTGCGTAAAATAGTAACAAGCCAATCATTGTGCGTTTAGCCATGGTCGGTATAATAGTTTTAATGAGTCCTAGGAGACATACCTCTATTGTCAATGGTAGTGTGACTGACGCGGCTCTGTTAATCAAGTCAAGCACCGCCCCCCAATACTGCTGGACTTTAGGGCAATGCCAGAACATATGGGAGAAATCTCCCGGCGAGGCTCCACATCTCCAGCATTCTGAGGAATGTGCAGGGTCCATCTTATGAAGTCTGTGTGGGGTGAAGTATGCCCTATGAACTATTTTGAACTGCACCAGTCTGTAGTTTACTCCCACTTTAAGTAATTCACGACATGCTGTAACAGCCACCTCCTACACCAAACAAACCTATTGCTGTGCTATTATTAATGTAGCCCCTTAAAACTGAGTTCCACCCAAAAAGTGTAACTTCCGCTTTAACCACTCCTCGCCCCCTTACATGTCATTTTTTTTGGGGGGGGGAGTGGGGGCTTCGTTAGGAGTGGGACTTCCTGTCCCACTTCCTCCTTCCGCCCAGGGACCGCCTAGGCGACTCCTCCTCTCGCCTTAGGCGGCCCCTCCCTGTAGGCGATCACCTGGAACACGTGACAGGTCCCAGGCGATCGCCTGTCCACGCCGGGAACGCAGCGCGACTCGCGCATGCGCCGTGCGTGCCCGGCCGTGAAGCCGAAAGCTGTCACGGCCGGGTGCCCAGAGTGACAATGGAGGCGCCAGCGGAGAGGAGCGACACTCCGTTCGGCCGCATCGCTGGATCGGGGAACAGGTAAGTGTCTGTTTATTAAAAGTCAGCAGCTACACTTTTTGTAGCTGCTGACTTTTAATAAACATATAAAAGCCTGGAACTCCGCTTTAAGATGTAACTCTGCTTACAGAGTACCATTATATGTACACTGTCAAAATGTGCCTGTTTCAGAGCGGGAATGGTTGGGGATATAACAAATAATGCTAAAAAATAGAATGACAATTGACAGTATGTGCAGGTGAGGCGTGCAGAATGTATGACAGTGAGTGCAGGAGAGGAGTGCAGAGGGAATGACAGCAGGCAGTTTGTGCAGGAAATGAGTGCAGAAGGTATGACAGTGGGCAGTGCGTGCATGAAAGGAGTGCACAGGGTATGACAGTGGGTAGTGTGTCCAGGAAAGAAGTGCACAGGGTATGACAATGGGCAGTGTGTGCAGGAAAGGAGCACATAGGGTATGACAGTGGGCAGTGTATGCATGAAAGGAGTGCACAGGGTATGACAGTGGGTAGTGTGTCCAGGAAAGAAGTGCACAGGGTATGACAGTGGGCAGTGTGTGCAGGAAAGGAGCACACAGGGTATGACAGTGGGCAGTGTATGCAGGAAAGGAGTGCACAGGGTATGACAGTGGGCAGTGTGTGCAGGAAAGAAGTGCACAGGGTATGACAGTGGGCAGTACATGCAGGAAAGGAGTGCACAGGGTATGACAGTGGGCAGTGTGTGCAGGAAAGAAGTGCACAGGGTATGACAGTGGGCAGTGTGTGCAGGAAAGGAGCACACAGGGTATGACAGTGGGCAGTGTATGCAGGAAAGAAGTGCACAGGGTATGACAGTGGGCAGTGCATGCAAGAAAGGAGCACACAGGGTATGACAGTGGGCAGTGCGTGCAGGAAAGGAGCGCACAGGGTATGACAGTGAGCAGTGTGTGCAGGAAAGGAGTGCACAGGGTATGACAGTGGGCAGTGCATGCAGGAAAGGAGTGCACAGGGTATGACAGTGGGCAGTGCGTGCAGGAAAGGAGTGCACAGGGTATGACAGTGGGCAGTGTGTGCAGGAAAGTAGCGCACAGGATATGACAGTGGGCAGTGTGTGCAGGAAAGGAGCCCACAGGGTATGACAGTGGGCAGTGTGTGCAGGAAAGTAGCGCACAGGGTATGACAGTGGGCAGTGTGTGCAGGAAAGGAGCGCAGAGGGTATGACAGTGGGCAGTGTGTGCAGGAAAGGAGCGCACAGGGTATGACAGTGGGCAGTGTGTGCAGGAAAGTAGCGCACAGGGTATGACAGTGGGCAGTGTGTGCAGGAAAGGAGCGCACAGGGTATGACAGTGGGCAGTGTGTGCAAGAAATGAGCACACAGTGTGTTCCCATTTGTGCCTGATTCTCTTTGAGGCTGGGTTCACACTGCTACGACAAAAGCTCTGAATTTGGGAGCTCATGTCGCATGAAGTGTGCAAATTAATATTTCCCTATGAGAGCCATTTTAACTGGTCAGACTTTGAAAATGCTCCCTGCTCTACTTTGGTCCGACTTTGATCCTACTTCAGCCCATTGAATATCATTGAAGTCGAATCAAAGTCGGATCGCCAACTTAACTGACTTTGGCATGCGACTTGTGCTCAGAAGATCTTGAAGGGGAACCCCAGGCCAAATGAAAAAAAAAACGGCATGGGGTTCCCCCTCCAAGAGCATACCAGGCCATCGGTCTGGTATGGATTTTAAGGGGAACCCTTAAAATCCATACCAGACCCTTATCCGAGCATGCAGCCGTGCAGGTCAGGGTGGGGACGAGCGAGCGCCCCCCTCCTTAACTATACCAGGCCACATGTCCTCAACATGGGAGGGTTGGTGCTTTGCACCCCCCACCCCAAAGCACCTTGCCCCTATGTTGATGGGGACAAGGGCCTCTTCCCGACAACCCTGGCCGTTGGTTGTTGGGGTCTGCGGGCGGGGGGCTTATCGGAATCTGGAAGCCCCCTTTAACAAGGGGCCCCCAGATCCCAGCCCGCAGACCCCGACAACCACTGGGCAAGGGTTGTCGGGAAGAGGCCCTTGTCCTCATCAACATGGGGACAAGGTGCATGCCCATGTTAAAGGAATGCGGCCTGGTACGGTTCAGGAGTGGGGGGCGCTCACTCTTCCCCACCCCCTTTCCTAACCTGCTGGGCTGTGTGCTTGGATAAGGGTCTGGCATGGATTTTGGGGGGTCTCCATGCCATTTTTCGGCGTGGGGGTTCCTCTTAAAATCCATACCAGACCGAAGGGCCTGGTATGGTCTTGCAGGGGAAACCCATGCCGTTTTAATTTTTTTTTATTTGGTGTGGCGTTAACCCTAAAGATTTATACCAGACACAGTGCCTGGCATTGTCAGGATCAAAGTCGGATCCCCGTTCATTGAAGTCGAACGGATGTCGGACTTCAAGTCGCAGGGCAAAGTCGGATCCACAGTCGTACGACTGTCGTGTCGTACCAGTGTGAACCTGGCCTAACTTCTACCTGCCAACACTCACTGCCAGTGGCGTCACTAGGGTTGGTGTCACCCGGTGCAAAAAAAAATGGTGTCACCCCCCAACAACTATAGTCCCCCCTCAGTACAGACCCCCCTCCACTAACTACAGACCCCCCTCCCACAGTATAGATCCCCTCCCTCAGTACAAACCCGCTCCACTAAGTACAGACTCCCCGCCATCAATATAGACCCGCCTCCCTCAGTATGAACCTCCCCCTCAGTACAGACACCCCCACCTCAGTGCAGACTGCTCCATAAGTACAGACCTCAGTGCAGACCCCCTCAGTTACAGACACCCCCTCAGTTACAGACCCCCCTCGTACAGACACCCCCCTCAGTACAGACACCCCCCTCAGTAACAGACCCCCCTCAGTAACAGACACCCCCTCAGTTACAGATCCCCCCTCAGTTACAGACCCCCCCCTCAGTTACAGACCCCCCCTCAGTACAGACACCCCCCTCAGTACAGACACCCCCTCAGTACCAGACCCCCCCCTCAGTACAGACACCCCCCCCTCAGTACAGACACCCCCCTCAGTACCAATCCCCCCTCAGTACAGACACCCCCCTCAGTACAGACACCTCCCTCAGTAACAGACCCCCCTCAGTAACAGACACCCCCTCAGTTACAGATCCCCCCTCAGTTACAGACCCCCCCTCAGTACCAGACCCCCCCTCAGTACCAGACCCCCCCCTCAGTACAGACACCCCCCTCAGTACCAGACCCCCCCCTCAGTACCAGACCCCCCCCCCTCAGTACAGACACCCCCCTCAGTACCAGACCCCCCCTCAGTACAGACACCCCCCTCAGTACCAGACCCCCCTCAGTACAGACACCCCCTCAGTACAGATACCCCCCTCAGTACAGACACCCCCCTCAGTACCAGACCCCCCTCAGTACAGACACCCCCCTCAGTACAGACACCCCCCTCAGTACCAGACACCCCCCTCAGTACAGACACCCCCCTCAGTACCAGACCCCCCTCAGTACAGACACCCCCCTCAGTTACAGCCCCCCCCTGGTGCAAACTCCCTCTTGTGCAGACCCCAGCAGTACAGACACCCCCTCCCCCCATCAGTAAAGATGCCCCCCTTACCTTTCAGACCTCAGAACAGAGCGGCAGATACACACAGCGGTGTGTCTCTCGAGCGCGGGCTCCTCCTCCTCCTCTGTGGATGTAAACATAGAGGAGGCAGAGGGGGCGGCGGCTTCCTTCCGCTCCGCTGAGGGACACAGCCGCAGCGTGAGCCTAAGGCACAGGGCAGCGGGCGGGCGATGTCAGTGTGGCCGCTGCGCTACCCACGGGTGTCACCCCTCTGGTGGGTGTCACCCGGGTGCGGCCCGCCCCCCCCGCACCTGGCTAGCAACGCTAGTGCTCACTGCTGTTATTTTGCCGGTACTGGAACTTTATCGGTTTTGATTTTCCATATTTACTCTTTTGTGGTTTACTGTCTGCTCAGACCATTTGTTTGCAGACTGCAGTCCTGATCATTGTTTTGCATCAGCGTCTGTCTCACAGTAGGTTCACCAAATATTTCCAGCACCTTGTTGAATCCATGCCCATGCAGATTAAGATAAGTCTAATTAAAGCGAAACTTCACTCTCAATAAACATTGACTTTTTTTTTCTCTAATCCTTGTGCTGCTAGCATTAGTAAATAGATAGGAAAGTGTATTATATTTGCATGTTTTACATTTTTATTTATTTTTACATTTCTTCAGCTACTTCCTGGTTGTCTATGCAAATTATGTCATACATCCCAGGAGTCTTCAAGAGAGGAAGGAGGGCCTTCACAGCAAAGCACACCCTTCTGCCTGCATGCCTGAGCTAAGGGAAGATGGATTCCAGGAAGTAAATGCTACATGAATCATCTGCCCTTACTCAAGATTCACTATATTGCCAAAAGTATTGGGACGTCTGACTTTACACAGACATTACGCACACATTTAATGGCATCCCAATCTTTTGGCCCGTACACTCGATCCGAATATCGTACGAAAACTATCGTCCAAGGAAGAATCGTACGATAATCGGATTGTTAGTACAGAGCTTTCCAGAAGCCGATCAGGACAATTCATTCGATATTATTTGATCGGAAAAGCACGAAAATTTTCCTCGTGCGATACCAGATCGTACGATTTTCGTTAAGTCAGTAAAGTTCTCATCCAAAAATACAATACAAATACATTACAACACATGACATGACTTCCGTTTTTTTTTTTCTGTCGTACGAGAATTTTCGTGACTTTAGTAACCTATTCAGTTTCTACTTGCGACTATTAAGCGAAAAAAGTCAGACGATTTTAGGATAGTGTGTACGGGCCATAAGTCCTTAGAGTTCAATATTGAGTTGGCCCACACTTTGCAGCTATAACACCTTCAACTCTTCTGGGAAGGCTGTCCTCAATGTTTAGGAGGGTGTCTATGGGAATGTTTGATCATTCTTCCAGAAGCGCATTTGTGAGGTCGGGCACTGATGTGGACAAGAAGGTCTGGCTCGCAGTCTCCACTCTAATTAATCCCAACGGTGTTCTATCAGATTGAGGTCAGGACTCCATCCGAAACGCATCAATGCAGAGTGCCCCCAAGGCTCTGTTCTATCAGCAGATGGATTGGGGACAGTGGAAGAAGGGGAGGATCAGAGAAGACAGGATCAAAAAGCCTGTTTACACAATGCAGAGGATTAACCCCTTAGGTTCCACAGTGAGTATAACAAGCATGCTTTACTGCATATACAGACTGATTTTAGTATGGTGGGTTTAGTAACACATTATCTATAAAAATCCTAGTGCAAGCTTTTCAGGCACACCAACCTCATCTCCAGGCTATTAAATGCAAACTTTTACTTTTTACTAAAAATACAAATTTTTTCAAGCTAATCAATGTGTAAATGGAGGTAACATGTAAACAGTGTAAAGGCGTGTTCGTGTAGTGCTCTGCATGTGTCGCACAAACACAATGCGTCCATACCAGGCTCCAAGTACTCCTCAGTCTAATCCTGCCCACTATATTCTCAGACCTCAGACTGGTCACCATGTAAGATGTCAGAGCAATTTTATAGTCCTTAGTGGCCTGTTTCATACATAAGGAAAGCACATCTCGTCTGCACTTCTTCAATATGGTCAGAGCTCCAAGTAAGGCATGGAAAAGCAGACGTGACCATCAGGTGAAGCCCGGTCTCTAATCATTTGTAAAATAGAAGAAAGGAAATACTATGTTGTTACAATATAAATATTTAAATAAAAATTGGAAAAATAATATTGTATGATCCCCCTATTTATCAAACTCACCAACAATTAAAATTGTACCTGTTGCTTAAAACGAAAAGACCTTATAAATTCACACTTCCTAATTCCTTTTTAATTACTCCCATCCAGGACTACATACCGTCATTTCACACAACTGGGAAGTACAGCTGTGAGAAAGCGTTAGCAAACCTTACAAATTATAAGGATTTCCATATAAATAGCAACTAAATTTCGATCACATTTGTGTCAACAAAAAGGTCTTAAAACACACAAAATATTTTATGATGTCATTTCTTTACTAAACAAATAGTTTTGACAATTAAAAAATAAAATAATGTTAACCCCTATACTGTATCCAATACCAGAACATCTTTATTATTCATAATCTCAACTAAGCAGCAGTAAGGAGGTATTTTGCCCTTTCCTCTGAATATAAAAAAAATATAAGTTTATGTCTATTTTTGAAATCTTCTACCTGAATGCCATATTTCAGATCATGCCACTGCATTTCAATGGGACTGAAGTCTGGACAGTCACTCTAAAGCCCCATACACACGGTCGGACTTCAAACAAACGTGAACTTGGTATGCATACACATGGCAGGACTTTTTCAGCCAACTTTCCCCAAATCACGTGTTTTTTCTGCTCTTTTCTGCTCTTTACCGCCACCCTTTGGTCAACTTCTGCTATTGTTGGTTGATTTTAACCACTTGCCGACCGCTCACTTTATATATATTGTGACAGCAGGAAGGTAAAGTCACCTGGTTGCATCCAGGGGGGTAGATATATTTCGCCCAGATTCAGGCTTTACGCCGACTTATACAACTAGGTGGAGAGTTGTATAAGCCCAGCTGAGGCTAGTGGGCTCATGGATGACTCATACCTCTAGGGAGAGTGTGGGGCGTCGTGCAGACAGGGAGTTGATGAGACCAGCTGAAGCTTGTCAGCTCATTTAGGCCTCTATAAGAACTCCCAGCTTCATTAGGTGTTTGCTCATGCCTGGAACCAGACCTGTGTGGACTGTCTAGGGAGAGTGAACCCCTGTGCGGTGAGACCAAGCCTGTGTGGCTATTTGCTTGGACATTTAAAACCAGGGACTTAGGGACTAGGACAGCACTAGGCTGATCCCAGTTGTTAGTTAGGAAACCTGTATGTTTACTCAGAGGTCAAGTTGACCAGGATTTATTTTATTTATGTTTCTTTTGCTTTGCTGTGTTTTGTCACTGTAAATAGAAAATAAACCGCACCTTTTTGATTTTGAAAACCACAACCTCCGTTTGCTGGGCCTGTTTTTGTGTGGGGAGCCCATCCCGGGGGTCACACACACCCGCTGCCGAGCTAACCCCCTCACAGTTGGTGGAGAACCAGTGGCAGTTTTTTTTAAGCCAGCATGGAGGAGATACTGAAACAGCTGGCTCTAGCAAATGCCAATCAACAGCAGACAAATGCAGGTTTGCAAAGGAGCCTTGCAGCCCAGCAGCAAGCTCATCAACAGAGCCTTGCAGCCCAGCAGCAAGCTCACCAACAGAGTCTGGAAGCTCAGCAACAAGCCCAGCAGCAATCTGAGGCCCGCTTCATAGACCTGTTACAGAAGCAAGAGCAGAGACTACAACAAATGGAAGCAGTAATGCAGCAACGTCCGCAGACCAGTGAGGAAAGCCGTCCCACTAATACCGCGTCCTTTGGGGTGAGTCGTTTATTGACAAAAATGACTGGAGAGGATGATCCAGAGGTATTTTTGACCACATTTGAAAGGACCGCTGAAAGAGAAAAGTGGCCTGAGGAGCAGTGGGCTGGACTGGTGGCTCCTCTGTTAACTGGTGAATCGCAGAAAGCTTACTATGACCTAGAGCCTAGCCAAGCAAAAGACTATGTGATGCTAAAAGCTGAAATTTTGGCAAGGCTGGGTGTCACCCAGGCTGTCCGGGCTCAGCGTGTGCATAACTGGACTTTCCAGCTTGGAAAACCCCCCAGGTCTCAAATGTATGATCTCATTCACCTGAGCAGAAAGTGGCTACAGCCAGAGACTTTGTCCGCACCAAAGATTGTGGAACGTGTTGTAATGGATCGGTTTTTGAGAGCTCTTCCTACTGCCATCCAAAAGTGGGTAAGCCATGGAGACCCAGAGACGGCCGATGGTCTTGTGGATCGTGTGGAGAAATACTTGGCTACAGAGAACCTGACGGCCTCTTCCAGAGACACTCGGACTTTCCACCCTAAGACCAGACCATCCCCAGGGGCGGATAAGAGGATTCCAAGGGGTGAGGGTGGAGAGAGTGAGAGGGTGGGAGCTCTACCCCAAGTTTGGCGAGAACAGCCTGGGAAATCAGCGGCTCAAGAGGCGGCAAGAAGGATCGTTTGCTACCGCTGCCGGCAAGCGGGACATATTGCAGCCAATTGCCCGGTTGTGGAGGAACCCATGCAGTGTGACTTTCTGACGGGCAGACGTCAGTCGCTGTGTGCGACAGTCGCATGCACTGCCATTCGAGGAACTGAGAAACATTTATGCAAAATCTGTGTTAATGGTAGAAATGTTGTGGTATTGCTGGATTCAGGTAGCCTTGTGACCCTGATAAAGGCTGAGTTAGTTAAAACAGAGGTCTTTGGGAATAGCAAGGTAGCTGTTATTTGTGTGCATGGGGACACCCGAGAGTATCCAGTGACTACAGTGTGTTTCGAGACCCCCAAAGGTACCCTCTCTCATCCAGTGGGCTTAGTATCTCAGTTACCGCATGACGCCATTGTGGGAAGGGATTTTCCGAAGTTCTGGGAACTGTGGGATGATCCTGAGCCCCCCACTGGTGCCCCTATGTACCAGGAATGTGATAGCCAGAACTCCCCTGAGAGTGGTGAGGACTCTCCGGAATTTCCCTTATCAGTATTGGCAGGGGAGACTCAAGAAACTGGAGAGGAGCCCACCTCCTCAGACGAAAACCTACCGTCTGTGGAGTTTTCTGATCTTGAGGTTCACAGGGAAAACTTTGCCACAGAACAGTTGAAAGACCCCGCCCTAATAAAGGCACGGGAAAACGTAGTGAAAATAGATGGCGAGTTAGTGAACCCAGATAATACCTGCACTTACCCATACTTCAGCGTAGAGAAGGACCTACTGTATCGGGTGGCAAAAAGGGCAGAAGAAACCGTTGAGCAGCTTGTGGTGCCCAAACCTTACAGGAAGTTGGTGTTGGAGTTGGCCCATGGGCACATTCTTGGAGGTCATCTGGGGACAGAGAAAACCCGAGAGAGGGTATTACAGAGATTCTATTGGCCGGGGGTGATGAAGGACATAGAAAATTATTGTTCCTCCTGCCCTGTGTGTCAGAGGTCGGCCCCGATGCCACATTTCCGTAGCCCGCTGGTCCCTCTACCCATCATTGAGGTCCCGTTTGAGAGGATCGCCATGGATTTGGTAGGGCCTATAATCAAGTCCGCTAGGGGGCACCAGTACATATTAGTTATAATGGACTATGCCACCCGTTATCCAGAAGCGATCCCTCTCCGAAATACCTCGGCCAAAACCATAGCCAAAGAGCTATCTCTTGTGTTTAGCCGGGTGGGTATTTGTAAAGAACTGCTTACGGACCAAGGTACACCCTTTATGTCCCGGGTTATGAAGGAGCTGTGTAAATTGTTCAAAGTGACGCAATTACGTACATCTGTGTATCACCCCCAAACCGATGGGCTGGTTGAAAGATTCAACAAAACCCTAAAACAAATGTTGAAGAAAGTGGTGGATAGAGATGGAAAGGATTGGGACTGTCTACTTCCTTATCTGATGTTTGCTATTAGGGAGGTGCCCCAATCCTCTACGGGATTCTCCCCCTTTGAGTTACTGTATGGGAGACACCCAAGAGGGCTGTTGGATATTGCCAAGGAAACTTGGGAAAGTGAGAGTTCTCCCCACAGGAGTGTGATTGAGCATGTCGCCCTGATGCAAGACCGAATTGCACAGGTAATGCCCATCGTGAAGGAACATTTGGCCCAAGCGCAGTTAGCACAGCAGAGAGTGTACAACCGTGGAGCCAAGACCCGTACCTTTTCCCCGGGGGATAGGATACTGGTACTTGTCCCTACGGTTGAAAGTAAATTCCTTGCCAAATGGCAAGGCCCCTATGAGATAATGGAAAAAGTGAGCGAAGTGAATTACAAGGTCAGACAACCAGGAAGGCGAAAGCCCGAACAGATCTATCACGTTAATCTGTTGAAAGCCTGGAGGGATAGAGAGTCCCTAGTCGCAGACACTTGGTCACCAGCTCAAACTGGTTGCGTGATTCCTGAGGTTGGAATAGCAGTCACCTTGTCACAACCCCAACAACAGGAGGTTAAGGAGTTTGTGCTTCGCAACAAGGAGGTATTCTCTGAGCTGCCGGGACAAACATCTGGGGTAGAGCATGACATCATTACCCCGCCCGGTGAAAGGGTGAAGTTAAAACCCTATCGGATCCCAGAGGCCCGACGGGAGGCAATACGGGAGGAAGTACAGAAAATGCTGAACTTAGGGGTGATAGAGGAGTCCCAAAGTGATTGGTCTAGTCCCATTGTGTTGGTGCCTAAACCGGATGGGAGCTGGCGATTTTGTAACGATTTTCGTCAGTTGAACAAAGTTACAAAATTTGACACCTACCCCATGCCACGTATAGATGAGTTGATCGACCGGCTGGGAACAGCCCGATACATGACGACTCTTGACCTCACAAAAGGGTATTGGCAAATCCCCCTGGCCAAGTCGGCCAAAGAGAAAACCGCATTTGTAACCCCAGACGGGGCGTTCCAATATAAAAGAATGCCGTTCGGGTTACAGAATGCGCCGGCCACATTCCAGCGGAAAATGGACCAGATGCTGAGGCCCCATCGGAAGTATGCTGCGGCTTACCTGGATGACGTAATTGTCCATAGCACAGATTGGGCCTCACATCTGCCAAAAGTGCAAGCAGTCCTGGACTCTGTTCGGGAAGCGCGGTTTACGGCTAACCCCAAGAAGTGTACCATTGGGCAGGAGGAGGCCAAATATCTTGGGTACACCATTGGGAGGGGAGTAATAAAACCCCAACTCAACAAAGTCGAGGCCATCCAGAGTTGGCCACGTCCCAACAGCAAGAAGCAGGTACGAGCCTTTCTGGGAATCGCTGGGTATTATCGGCGATTCATTCCCCACTTTGCTTCTAAGGCTGTGCCCCTAACCAACCTGACGAAGGGGAAAGGGTCGGTCATGATTAAATGGACCCCCGAGGCTGAGGCAGCATTCCAATTCTTGAAACAAGCCTTATGTAGCCAGCCAGTGTTGTACTCACCCGACTTCTCTAAAGACTTTGTCGTACAAAGTGATGCGTCAGATGTGGGGTTAGGAGCAGTATTGTCCCAGGTCTGGAACGGGGAAGAGCACCCAGTCATTTACCTCAGCAGGAAGTTGAAGTCCCATGAGGTAAATTACGCCACCGTTGAAAAGGAGTGTTTAGCGGTGAAGTGGGCTCTAGATTCCCTTCGGTACTACCTGCTAGGTAGGCACTTTGACATGGTTACGGATCACGCTCCGTTAAAGTGGATGGCTCAAAACAAGGAAACAAATAGAAGAGTGAATAGGTGGTTCCTGGCCCTCCAGGAATTCAACTTCACAGTAAAGCATCGCCCTGGCGTTCAAATGGGGAATGTGGATGCTTTGTCTCGAGTACATGAATGCCTGATTGCTGGTGTTCCAACCCCGAGGTTAAAACAAGAGGGGGGGGGTATGTGACAGCAGGAAGGTAAAGTCACCTGGTTGCATCCAGGGGGGTAGATATATTTCGCCCAGATTCAGGCTTTACGCCGACTTATACAACTAGGTGGAGAGTTGTATAAGCCCAGCTGAGGCTAGTGGGCTCATGGATGACTCATACCTCTAGGGAGAGTGTGGGGCGTCGTGCAGACAGGGAGTTGATGAGACCAGCTGAAGCTTGTCAGCTCATTTAGGCCTCTATAAGAACTCCCAGCTTCATTAGGTGTTTGCTCATGCCTGGAACCAGACCTGTGTGGACTGTCTAGGGAGAGTGAACCCCTGTGCGGTGAGACCAAGCCTGTGTGGCTATTTGCTTGGACATTTAAAACCAGGGACTTAGGGACTAGGACAGCACTAGGCTGATCCCAGTTGTTAGTTAGGAAACCTGTATGTTTACTCAGAGGTCAAGTTGACCAGGATTTATTTTATTTATGTTTCTTTTGCTTTGCTGTGTTTTGTCACTGTAAATAGAAAATAAACCGCACCTTTTTGATTTTGAAAACCACAACCTCCGTTTGCTGGGCCTGTTTTTGTGTGGGGAGCCCATCCCGGGGGTCACACATACCCGCTGCCGAGCTAACCCCCTCACAATATATATACGTCGGCAGAATGGCTCGTACAGGCACAATCACGTACCTGTACGTCCCCTTTAACTGCCCGACGTCGGCGGCGCGCTCGCGACCCCCCTGCCTTCCCCGTGAGTCGGACCGTGGGACCCGCGGACTTGATCACCGCGATTGTCTCACGGAGGCATGGAGCGGGGAGATGTTAGTGTAAACACAACATCTCCCCGCTCTCCTACTGACAATGTCAGGGATCTCCGCTCTGTGTAATCAGAGCGGAGATCGGTGACGTGTCACTCGTAGCCACGCCCCCACACAGTAGTAATCACTCCCCTAGGCACACTTAACCCCTCCAGCGCCCCTAGTGGTTAACCCCTTCACTGCCAGCGTAATTTTCACAGTAACCAGTGCATTTTCATAGCACTGATCGCTGTGAAAATTACAATGGTCCCAAAAAGTGTCCGATGTGCCCGCCATAATGTCGCAGTCACAAAAAAAAAATCGCTGATCACCGCCATTACTAGTAAAAAAAAAAAAATTTTATAAAAATGCCATAAAACTATCCCCTATTTTGTAAACGCTATAACTTTTGCGCAAAACAATCAATAAAAGCTGATTGGATTTTTTTTAACCAAAAATATGTAGAAGAATACGTATCGGCCTAAACTGAGGAAAATAAATGTTTTTTTATATATTTTTGGGGATATTTATTATAGGAAAAAGTAAAAAATATTGCTTTTTTTCAAAATTGTCGCTCTATTTTTGTTTATAGCGCAAAAAATAAAAACCGCAGAGGTGATCAAATACCACCAAAAGAAAGCTCTATTTGTGGGAAAAAAAGGACGTCAATTTTGTTTGGGAGCAACGTCGCACGATTGCGCAATTGTCAGTTAAAGCGACGCAGTGCCGAATCGCAAAAAGGGGCCTGGTCTTTATGCTGCGTATTGGTCCGGGGCTTAAGTGGTTAACATTGGTTCTGAGCATGCATGTTTGTACTTTGGACTAAAGTCCGATGGACTTCTGTACACACGATAGGATTTTACACCGTAGGACTTTTGTTGCCGAAAAGTTTGTTCGTTTGCAGAGCGAACATTTGTCCGATGAAAAACGAAAAAGTTTGTCCGATGGAGCGTACACACGGTCAGATTTTTTTAAAAACCTGGGAATTTAGAAGTCCGAGTGTGTATGAGGCTTATGATATAGAATTCTTTTGTTTATTAATTTACTGCTGTGCTTTAGATCAATGGCATTTTGGCAGACCCGATGTCCTTTGAATTTTTGATTATGAATATCATGATAGGTATCAGAATTTTGTATAATTTTTGCTAGAACTTTTTTGCATGTTACATAAATCTCCCTTATGCAGTCATCCACAAGCTTTGAAATTGCTGCTGGATGCTGCTACCTTTGTTATAGCGTCAGCAGCATCAGCAGACTCAGAGCTTTCACTTAAAGGTGAAGCACAGCCAAAGCTCATTTGGCTGTGCTTCATTTGTGGATCACAGGTGTGTAGTTTGTTCTGCACTCCTGTGACCCATCAAGGCTGGGGCAAGATTGTGACAATAGGATCAGGGTCTGCCCACAACCCTGGATCAGCACCTGGCTCAGCCTCTCAGTATGCCGCTGAGAGGCTGAGCCAGCCGCTCCTGCTTTTTCCACAGCCCAGTAGTGCAGGGGGGAGCAGAGCAGAGAGCTGGTGACTGATTCACCAGCTCTCTGCTCACAGCTTTTTGAGAAAAAAGTGATCAGCGATCACTGATCGCACAGTTCGCTCAGAGCCAGCAGGGGGACAGATGCAGCATTGGACCAAAGCTGCATCCACTAGGAAATTATAATTTATAAATAAAAAAACAATCTGAACTTCTCTTTTAAGTGACACTCCATAGTATTCCCCTTCTCTCCACCTTTGGCAGCTACATAGAAGGTTCCCTGTTTATGACCAATCTTTGTCTTATGGGGGTAGAAGGGGACATTCATGGCTACCCTTAAAGTGGTTGTAAACCCATTAAAAAAAAAAAAACACCTGCAAGACAAAGCCATAATGAGCTAGTATGACTAGCATGCTAGCTCATTATGCATTACTTACCTTAGATCGAGGCCCCTGAAGCCGTCCTCGTCTCCCCCTCCAGCCGCAGCCATCGCTCCACAGATACCCGGAAGGTTATTTCTGGGTATCGCCGCTCCGGCCAATCACAGCTGGTGCTGTGATTGGCCAGAGTGGCGAAGATGTCACTCTGCGCATGCGCGCGGGAGCCGGATTTGTGAATGGGGATTCTGACTGTGAATGCACCGTTGTCTACGGCGCGCATGCGCCGTAGACATTGGTGCAAGTCTTTATTGTAAATATCTCCTAAACTGTGTAGGTTTAGGAGATATTTCTTGCACCTGCAGGTAAGCCTTAATCTAAGCTTACATGTAAGTGCAAGTTGCAGAAGTGGGTTTACAACCACTTTAAGCCTTGTACACACGGGCTGAATGTCAGGTGGCATTGGCCGTCTCAATAGAAACCGGCTGACATTCGACTCGTGTGTACGGCAACCGGTCTGACAGAAGTCTGCCAACCGACTCTCGATCAGCACTCTCAGCCAATGGCTGAGGGCACTGACCGGAGCTTTCTGGTGGTGGGGGGCGTGCCTCTGTAAGAACACAATAGAACAGCAGGGGAGATCGCTGTACTAGCATTGGATTGTTAGTACAGTGGCTCCGACCAGAGCTGTCAGTTTTTTTCCTTTCAACCCGTTGGGTTGAACGAAGAAGACTAGTGGTGTGTACAAGGGGTGGGTCATAGATGAGTAGAAAAACAAACAATCGCTCAAATTAAAATCTCCATTTGATCTAACATGCGATAGTCCCATCATTGTTTCTGAATTTGTGAAGTGAAATTACAATTTCTAATTGTTTTTAACATAGACACATTTTTTTTAATCGATTTATTCAGCTCATTCAAATTCATTTTTATTTTTTTTCTCAGGTGAGTCCCCTTTAAAAATTAGAAGATCATTGGCTCTGAAATTTTTTTCCAACATGTTCGTTCATTCAGTTTCGTTGGCAGCACGAAAATCGCTTGTTGCAATGGGCACACTAATTATGCGAAAATTGAACAAAACAAACAAACTCATCTATGGTTTGCTTTAAAGTGGGACTCCAGGTAAAAATGATAACCAGATCATCTCAGATATATGTCCTTTATGTGAGCTACTCTACTCTTATGGCTCAAGCATACTACTTTCTCCTGGAAATGACAGTAATGGTTCTCACACATCTGATAGTGTCCCTTAGTTATCTGCTCCTGTAAAGCATGTTCAGTGTTATTAAAAAAACACTATGCAAAGCAAAGTTCTGATTGGCTGCCAGTGTTGCTCCTTCTTCTCCCAGTGTGAGTGATTATTATTATTATTATACAGGATTTATATAACGCCAACAGTTTGCACAGCACTTAACAAAATGAAGGCAGACATTACAGTTACAATACAATTCGGTACAAGAGGAATCAGAGATCCCTGCTCATTATGCTGTAGAGAGACTACAGGCTCCTGGTGTAAAGGTGTGGATGTGTATGCTAGTTTTACATAAAATATATTTTTAATAAATGTATTCATTTCTAAATAATAAAAATCATTTGTAATAACCATTTTAATACATTTAATATTTTTTTTTTTTTTTACATGTCTGGATAGAATGGCATTACAACAGAATATAACAAAATATAACACATACAATGTTACAAAACGTAGTACATGTGGTTGTTTGGACAAAATGTAGCAATAATAGGGGATTATAGTAGTGATCTTTCTGTCTTTACAAGAATACAACTAATGCCGCGTACACACGACCGTTTTTCATGACGAGAAAAATTCAATTTTTTAAAATGGTCATTAAAAACGATCGTGTGTGGGCTCCAGAGCATTTTTCACGACGTGAAAAATGGCCATGAAAAATTTGGAACATGCTCTAATTTTTCTCGTCGTTTTTCACGTCATCGTTTTTCTCGTCATGAAAAACGGCTGTGTGTGGGCTTTAACGACGTGAAAAAAACGCGCATGGGAAAGAAAAGAGCCCTGGACTGCCGCACTCTGTATAAACGTCCAAAAACAGACAAAAACAGAAAACTGACATGCAGGGGTGGATAGCTGACGCGTTTCACATCAAAGATAGATGCTTACTCATAGCTGAAAAAGTGAAAAAAGTGAAAAAAACACGCATGCTCAGAAGCAAGTGATGAGACAGGAGCTCTCGTTCTGGTAAAACTAGCGTTCATAATGAAGATAGCACATTCGTCACGCTGTAACGGACTGAAGAGCACGAGGCTGAAAATCGCGAATCGTCTCTCACCAAACTTTACTAACACGAGGATCAGCAAAAGCAGCCCAAAGGGTGGCGCCATCCGAATGGAACTTCTCCTTTATAGTGCCGTCGTACATTTCGTACGTCACCGCGCTTTGCTCGAGCATTTTTTTCCCGATAGTGTGTAGGCAAGGCAGGCTTGAGAAGAATCACGTCGAGAAAAACTTCGTTTTTTTCAATGACATTAAAAACGGTCGTGTGTACGCGGCATAAGAGGTGTTGCATTATAAATGCAACAGCATTGCATTTGTAATCTGGACAAAAAAAAAATAGTAATACTGTATACATTATTCGTATTTGTTTGCACAGTAGGACCCAGAAATGTTTAAAGTTTGCAAAAACGACATGCACCTACATGAATAAAAAATGTGCATTTATTAAATGTTTGTTTTGGAGTTTGCAGAGCATTGCAAACACAACTAAAATCATGTGTGTAATGCTCCTGAAGACCCTTACACCAACCCCAAGTCCTTATCTCAATATGGTCCTTCAATGATTCAGCTGGAGGAAGTACTTCTGCCATGGTGAAAGATGACTCTTATAGTTTTTCCCTACACAGATCCTGAATGGATTACACGTCTGCATTCTCTGTGACCAAGTTTTATGTTACACTTTAAATATGGTTGTAACATGAAGCACAGTCCCGAAGGTGAAATTAGCCTTTAGGCAGACTGGCAATTGTTGTTTCGGTTTTTAGGTTATTATTCCCTTGAATATTCCAATATTTTTCTGGTATCAATAACTGAATTGGTAGAAACTAAAATAATTATTAATTCTATTGGAAGAAAGTTGTTCTAATCTAAACGGAAAAAAAAAAAGTTGAAGAATAAATGCATGAAGCAGTTATCATTTTTGACCACTAGAGGGGGATAGTAATTAAGAAGTCTTATTTTTGCACTGCTAAAGCCAAGCCAGAACATAATACAATAGGTGAGAAATGTCATTCACTGGTATAAATAATGAGAAAGTGGGCTTAGAAGGACCTGCTGAGATGGAAGCAGCCATCCCCTGGTTCAAGTGATATTAGTTCCAGGCCAGTGGCAGTTATCATCTAGGAAAAGATGCCTTGTGCAGCACTGTAATCATCATTATTATTATTATTATACACGATTTATATGGCGCCAACAGTTTAGGCAGCGCTTTACAATGTAGAGGGGGACAGCACAATTACAGTACAGTTCAATACAGAAGGTACAGAAGGGCCCTGCTCATAGAACTTACATTCTAAAGGGAGGGGGTGGTAGTACAAAAGGTAATAGCTGCGGAGAATGATTTGATGGGGGTGGCTATCTATCATTAATCTATTATTAATAGATCATTACATTTATTTTGGAAATGCAAGTCGTGGTAGTATTGAAAATGACCTGGTATCAGCCTCTTGCAGTCTCTGTACAGCAGGGCCAGAGTGTTAGAGGAAGAAGCAGCACAAGGAGCCCGCATTTCATGTGCTAAATAGTAATACCTAAAGGCCCTGGTCTTGTTATGAAAACTCTCCACAAAAACCCCTGGCCTCTTGACCCCCCTAAGTCCTCCCATTTGATGTTAGCAGCTGCTCCAGACCATGCAAAATGCATGCATGCGCAGTGTGCTCTCCCCTTCTCTAGCTGAGCTCAGTAGTGGTTTCTCCATGCTGTTCAAACTGTACGTGTGCGCAGTGCGCTCTTTCCTTCTATAACTGAGCTCAACTGCTGCAGCTAGAGAAGGGGAGAACATACCGCGCGCATGTGCAGTTTAAATGGCCCAGAGCTTCCACTAGGGGGCATACCATTGTAATGTTCAGCATATGACAGGATGGAGGGGGATGAAGGGACCAGCAGTTCTTGCAGAAAGGCCCCCATCAAAGGCTGCATGTGTAATAGGAGGGGTGCAGCATTTGAAACAGGAGCACTGCTATGTTCCAATCAGAAGATATCGAATTGCATAGGGAGATTTTTGGAAAATGTTGCTGAAGGTGAACTTACACTTTAAAGCCTACTTTATAAAACCGCACACGCTTATAGGCTCAGAATTGAAAAGTGGAGTTTTGAAAAACAATTCATTGAATGTACAGGGAATTTTTTGACAGATGTCAATATGTATTTATACTGCTGTATAATCAGCATATTCTGATGTTCTATTTTTATAGCTGTAATTTACTGTAAATGCCAAAAGCTCCGACCAGAGGGGTGAAATATCAAAGCATTATACAAATAAGAAAACTTTTAAAGAAGTTTACAATTATTAATACGCTTCATGCAGTGCTGAGTGATTGCCACAGTAATTAAGTTCACTATGTAAGCCTTGAGTCATTTACATTTCTTCAGAGGTAATTGCCTGGTAAAGCAGTGGAGTCAGTAACGGGAAATAGCATTTTTTTCCCAACATTTTGGGTCTTTTTCTGTTTATATTGCAGGAAAAGAAAACCCAGTAGTGATCAAATACCACCAAAAAGAAAGCTCTAATTGTGTAAAAAAAAAAGATCAAAATTTTGTTTGTGTACAGTGTTGCATGACTGCGCAATTGCCAGTTAACGTAGCACAGTGCTAAATAGCAAAAAATGGCCTGGTCATGGAGCTCAAGTGGTTAACCACTTCCCGCCCGGTCAATAGCATATTGACGTCCGGGAAGAGGTTCTGTTATCCTGACTGGACGTCTATTGACGTCCTGCAGGACAACAGCCGCCGCGCGCCCGTGGGGGCGCGCATCACGGCGATCAGTGGTGCGGTGTGTCAGTCTGACACACTGATACACCGAACACGGTAAAGAGATCAACCGCGTCCAATCACGGCTGATCACGATGTAAACAGGAAGACCCGTTGATTGGCTCTTCCTCACTCGCGTCTGCTAGACGCGAGTAGAGGAGAGTCGATCAGCGGCTCTCCTGACAGGGGGAGTTTGTGCTGATTGCTCATCAGCGCAGTCCCCCCTCGGATGCTCACACTGGACCACCAGGGAACCCGCCAGGACCACCAGGGAAGCCTTCAACATGTGGATGGCCAGGTACATCCCCCATGGCCATCCACATGTTCCAAAACATGCCATACATATGCCAATCAGTGCCCACAAATGAGCACTGACTGGCACCATAATAGTACAGTATTAAAAAAGTGATGCCCACTTGCCCAGCAATGCCACCCACTCATCAGTGTCCCTCAGTGCCACCTATCAGTGCCCATCCGTGCCCATCTGTGCCACCTATCAGTGCCACCCATATGTACCCATCAGTGCCACCCATAAGTACCCATCAGTGCCACCTATGAGTGCCCATCAGTGCCACCTATGAGTGCCCATCAGTGCCCATCAGTGCCGCATACCAGTGCCACCTATCAGTGCCCATCAGTGCCGCCTATCAGTGCCCATCATCAGTGCTTATCAGTGCCACCTCATCAGTGCCACCTCATCGGTGCCCCTCGTTGCCGCCTTATCAGTGCCCGTCAGTGCAGCCATATCAGTGCCCGTCACTGAAGAAGTAAACGTATTTATTTACAAAAAAAATTAACAGAAACAAATAAAAACAGTTTTTTTTTCAAAATTTTCAGTCTTTTTTTATTTGTTGCGCAAAAAAAATAAAAATCGCAGAGGTGATTAAACACCACCAAAAGAAAGCTCCATTTGTGGGAACAAAATGATAAAAAAATTGAAAAGCTGAAAATTGGCCTGGGCAGGAAGGTGCGTAAGTGCCTGGTATTGAAGTGGTTAAGTACAAAAATAATAAAGTAAACCCAAGTAAAAAAAAGGCACAACCAGCCTCAATTGTGGTCACGCAGGACCATCAATAATGAACGGTGTATCTTTAAAGCGGTATTAAATCCAAAAGCAAACATTTTTATTCTGCAGCTTACCAATTCTTATATGTGATGGCTGCACTCGCTTTCTTTTTTGGTTTTCTTTCATTTTCTCCTGTGATCTAGCCAGTAAGTCTGTTGTTTTTCAAAAGAACAAGCTGCTATGCAGATATAGCAGTTACAAGGATGAAACAAATCATTAAACGCTGGCAGGAGTGCTTACAATGATAAGCTTTTATTTATGGAAAACCTTTTATTCCAAAAGGAAAAAAAACTGTTGATGTAACTGCTTATAAAGTGTTAGCTGGAGTTCAACTTTAATTTGTTTAGTGTATCTAAATCTGCTAATACATCTAACACCCCCCCCCCAATATTAAAACTGCTACTGTTCAAAGGTGCCCCTGTGCTCCTTCATCGCTGAAGTGCATGTAGACAGGAAGTGGCTGCGAAGAAGCTGATCAGTAGCACTAAGATGCAACGAAGGATGAAAACATTTGAAAACAGTTATTGTATTTGAATTTTTTTTTTTATGATACATAGAGCTTTAGCAAACTAAATGCCATTCAGTTGGAGTTTACATCGACTTGAATCACTAGCTGTCGTTATACGTCGGCTGTTTGAAGAGGAATATCGTTGTTATGGCAGCAGCTAGCTGGTATCCTCTTCTTCAGCAGGCGGTCTGCTTTCAGATAAAAGTGGTCTCTGCAGCGGATTCGCCGTAAGATCACTTTTATTGGTGGCGGGAGAGAGGTTCCCCCTCCTCCTGCCGCTTCGGTGGTCTCTGCCGCTTACCGGACGCGCCGGTAGCGGCGGAGACAATTGCGTCCTTCCCCCTGTTTGGTTGGCTGAGGGGAAGATGGCCCCCACTTGGCTCTAGAGCATTGACTGGCGGAAGCGACGTCAAACGCCACTTCGGCCCAATGCTCTTAAAGGAGAATTTTTTCAAATTACTTTTTTTTTTATTGCATTTTAGTGTATATATGAGATCTGAGGTCTTTTTGACCCCAGATCTCATATTTAAGAGGTCCTATCATGCTTTCTTTCTATTAATTATTATTCTATTAAATTTCACTCCCAGTATACGTGTCCTTCCCATTCTCTCTTTTTATTACAAGGGATGTTTACATTCCTTGTAATAGGAATAAAAGTGACCCCAAATTTTTTTTTTTTTAAAGGACAGTGTCAAAATAAAAAATCGTTACAGCGAGATCGTTAGAACGAGAGCAATAATTCTAGCCCTAGACCTACTCTGTAACTCAAAACTGGGAACCTGTAGACATTTTTAAACATCGCCTTTGGAGATTTTTAAGGGTAAAAATTGTCGCCATTCCACGAGTGGGCGCAATTTTGAACCATGACATGTTGGGTATCAATTTACTTGGCGTATCATTATCTTTCACAAAATAAAAAAAAATTAGGCTAACTTTACTGTTGTCTTATTTTTAAATGAAAAAAAAAGTGTATTTTTTTTCCAAAAAAGTGCGTTTGTAAGACCGGTGCGCAAATACGGTGTGACAGAAAGTATTGCAACGACCACCATTTTATTCTCTAGGGTGTTAGAAATATATATAATGTTTGGGGGTTCTAAGTAATTTTCTAGCAAAAAAAAAAATGATTTTAACACCAAATCTGAAAAATAGACCAGGTCCTTAAGTGGTTAAAGCCGGGTACACAAAGGCCGAATGTCGGGAGAGTATTTAAAAAAAAAACGTCTGACATTCGGCCTGTGTGTATGTCAGTCTGTCTGACAAAAGCCGGCTGTTTGCCGGCTTCTGTCGGGTGAGCATGCTGGAAAACCAGCAGCTGACTGACTCCCAATCAGCACTCTCAACCAATTGCAGTGAGCACTGATAGGAGTGTTCTGGCGGGGGGTGGTGCCCCCTGTCAGAACACAACTGCTCAGCAGGGGAGATTGCTGTACTAACTTCGCATGGTTAGTACAGTGGCTCCTACTGGAGGTGTCAGATTTTTTTTGTTCGATGATACCATTGTCACATCCAATCACTGTTTGTTTGTGCTGCTTGTGTTTACAATAGCCCCACCCACTGCGGCTATAATTTACAGAATCTAAATCCAGGACAGCCCCAGCAGCCTACACAATGGTAAAAAAAAAATCTGCACCGTCTCAGCTGCTTCCTCATGATACGGAGACAATTTACATTCTACAAGTATAATTAGATGCCTGTGATTTGTTCCAAGCAGCTGATGCTGAGACTAGGACAAACACAGGGAATTACTTACATCACTTACATAAATGTAACAAAATGTATTCCGCCCAACAAAAACTACACTGCATAATATCGCTCTGTTAGTGTGTTTGTTACTGTACGAACACTGGCCGCATGCTTCGACCACTATTAAAGGGCCAAGTCCACCCAAAAATAATACTTCAACTACTCTTGTAGTTAGGTGGGATGTAATACCTAGTGCACTGCTTTCTTACTTCTCTTGGGGACCACAGTGGCAAGTTATGCCCAGCACAGTGTCTATGTGGTTAGCACTTATGCCTAGATGCACTAGGATGGTCAGTTTGAATCCCAACCACGGCACTACCTGCCTGGAGATTGCATGTTCTCCCTATGACTGTGTGGGTTTCCTCCCACACTCCAAAGCCACGTTTGTAGGTTAATTGGCTCTTGTATAAATTGGCCCTAGTATGTGTACGTATTAATGTGAGTAAGGGACCTTAGATTGTAAGCTCCTGGAGGGCAGGGACTGATGTGAAAGTACAATATATATGTGTAAAGTACAATAGAAAGCAATAAACTACTCAAGTGTAGATACTCACAGGGATCACAGACAGGTGCCCACTAGTGGTGGCCCATCCATACGGAGCGCCGCCCCCCTAATCCATGCGCCCGGCTCCTAATCTAAACAGGTGATGCTCTCGCGCTATCACTTTAAATAGTGTAACTTAACTGCTGCAAACACTAATTAGCAAATCCGTGACTAAAAAGGTGCAATGAATAATAGAGTGATGATGTTGCGCTGTCAAGTATCAATATATCAAGAAAGGTGATCAAAGTAAATATGTGTAAATAAACATCCAATAGCATATAATATACATACACAGAAAAATTAAAAAGTGCAAAGAAATAAATAATAGCAACAATGACAATGTACAAAGTGACCACACTCGTGCCAACCAAATAAATGTGCAGTGGTTGATATAGAACAGAATATAGTCCAGGTGCAGACACAGCAGTGTCAAATGAGGTGAAGGGGTAGAAAAACCATGTCTTCCAACCAATAAATAAATTGACTGGTGTCTATTCCTTATAGTTGTTGTGACACCTCAGTGCTCTCTAGCAGCTCACCTTACTGTTGTAAGGTAAGAGCATTACATAAATGGGTCTTTCTCTAGGGGTCCAAGTATCTCTGCCCGCCTCCAAGGATGTTTTCAGTAGTACACACTGTGGATCTCTGGGATCGGGAAAACCTCTTCTAGAAGAATCAACGCTCTTTTATAAACAAATTTAAGTTTAATGGGTAACATGGCTTGTAGATGTCTGTCTGCAGTATATGCCAATGGCGCTGTATGATCCTTTCTATTATTTATGTTGTATATTATAGTCGAGAATGATGGGTATTTGATCCGAATATTGGTCCAGTGGTCAATTCTTATGGACAATTGCTGTTCTTTCCGTTTGTGCTACTTCTGCTATTTTCTCTTCAATAAAGACTAAGACCCGGTTCACACTGGGGCGGCACGACTTGTCCCGCGACTCTGCCGAGCGATCTCCACACGACTTCAGAGGTGACTTGCAAAATGACTTCTGTATTGAAGTCAATGCAAGTCGCTCTGAAGTCGTCCCAAAGTAGTACAGGAACCTTTTTCTAAGTCGGAGCGACTTGAGTCGCTCCTATTAGAACAGTTTCATTGTACAAAGCGGAGCGCGACTTGTCAGGCGGCTAGGTCGCCTGACGAGTCGCCCCTGTGTGAACCCGCTCTTAAGACTTTGTCATATCCTTTATCAATAAATCTGTGTCCCATTTTTTTTAGCCTTTTCTGCATAATCAACTTATCTGGTACAATTGCGTCTAAGTTGCATAAGTTGACCTTTGGGTATATTGTAGAGCCAGTTGCCATGACAGCAAGTTTGCATAGGGAGATAGCTGTTCCGGTCTACATTTTTGAAGTGTGTTTTTGTGAAAAGTTGATTTTGTATAATTTTGTATAATTTCTAGGACTAAAAAGGAGATTTTACTATCATTGATTTGCCAGGAGAATTTAATGTTTCTATCATTGATGTTTAATGATTCGAGAAATTCCTGTAGTTGGTTTTGGTCTCCCTTCCATAAAATAAATATATCATCGATATAACTTTTAGAAAAAACGAAATCAATTGGTCTATTCATATAGACGGATTCTTACTCCCATTGGGCCATAAATAACCCTGCTACACTGGGTGCAAGTTTGGCCCCCATGGCTACACCTGTTTTTTGTTGATAAAATTTATGATGATACCAGAAATAGCTATTTTGTAAACAGAAATCTAGGCATTTAACAAGATATTTTCTTTGTTTGCATAGCAGTGTAGTATATGTTTTAAGCCCCCATTTTGTCGCCCCACATGCCTGATGATGGTGAATGATCATATACAATGGCGAGATATCCGCCGTCGCCATCTCAGGGTGCCGGACGCATGGATTCCAATGTGTTTTTTTTTTTTTTTTTTTAGAAACACGTGATTAAAGCCTGAGGCTCTAATTGGCTTAAAAAAAGGATGGCTGCGCCCCGAGCCTACCCAGTTGTGTGACAATAGCGAATTAAAATTTGCTATTGTCTTCCTTATTCTCCTCCTAGCCAATCAGGAAGCGGGTCCTGGGATGGCTTTAAGTGCGTTTTTTTAAGATTAAGCATTTTCTTTCTTTGGAGCAGGAAAAAAACACAATTTAATTCATTTTTAATATTCAAAGAAATCCCATCCACCCATGTCTCCATTCTTTATTCATTACTTTGAAAAACACCCCCTAGTATTTCTGGGTGTGGCCATATTCAGTAAAGGCAGATGGTTTATGATGGTGCCTATTTCTCACATTATATGAGGTGATTTAAAAAGTCAGATATCTCAACGGCAACATGGGCCAGGCATGCGTGTATGCACATGGCTATCCAGAGAGATGTTGAGAAGTGTCATCTAGCATGGAGTACACATGCCCATCAGGGTAAACTCGCTGTAGGCGGTCTAGTCAGTGTGAGAGGTACGGTCACAGTGCAATGGAGCAATAAGTGGAGCTACAAATTGGGGAAAATGCCAACGGAGACGCATGAAATGTTGGTGCTAGTGTACAGGACGGAAGCAGTAAGCAGAAAATGTGTTTACGACTAGTTCAAATGCTTTTGCGACGGGAAGGAAACGACTTAGCATGAGCCACATTCGGGTTGGCCATCAACAAACAGAACCTCAGACATGCTTGAGCGAGTGTGACAAATGCTGGCACAAGATTGATGGCGGAGGAATTGGGCATTAGGACACGGTGCGCACCATCGTCCGTGAAGATTTGGGTAAGCAGAAGATCTGTTTCCGGCTTGTGCCGCACAAGCTGACAGACAAACAGAAAGCAAAACGGATGGAAACCTCTGGAGATTTCATTACTATGTGTGACCAGGATCCATTCTGTCTGCGAACCATCATCACAGGAGAAGACCTGGTGCTAACAGCTTGATCCGGAATCCAAGTGGCAAACAATGGAATGACGTTCACCATCTTCCCTGAGACCCAAAAAGAGTCACCGAAAAAGGTCCTTGAAGAGAGTCATGAAAGCCACATGTTTTGCGGACATGGCGGCAATCCAAGAATGTGTGACAGCGGTTCTGCAATTGATTCCTAAAGAGGCCTTTGCCTTCCACAGAGCCTTTGGAGTCACTATGCACATGCTCAGTTTGGTGTGTAGTGTACTGCTAGAGAGTTTTCTTGGGAGGGTGCATGTGCTCAGCACAGGACCAATCAGCACTGTCCAAACGGAGGGTCTGGGGTCCTGCAGCCCCACAGGACAGTGAGAGTAGAATAAAAACTCCTCCTACAAGCTTTAACCAGACACTGATAGAAGTCACAAGATTGTTATATACTGCTGATGAGAAAAGGTGTTTAGCAGTTTATATTTACTAAAATAATTGCGTTTCCATGTTCTGTGTACTGTGGGAGACCAGATATAGTGAATGCAGGGTCCTGGGTTTACTAACACTTAAACCTTTTAGACACACCTCGTATGTTGTTTTTTTCCCCGGTGTAAGAAAAGCCTACACTGAGAAAAACATCAAGCCTGCCTCCTCCTGAAAATTCCAATTTCCTGGCTGTCATGCTAAACCAACAGCTCCAGTACTCTTTAAAGCAGAACTCTCTCAATCAACATTGACTATTTTTAGTCCTTATGCTGCTAGCATTGGTAAATTGATAGGAAAGTATCTCATATTTACTTGTTTTAATTATTTATTTATTTTTGTTTTTTTTTGTTTTTACATTTCTTCATTTTTTTTCTGGTTTTCAGGCCTCGGCCAATGATGTCACACATCTCAGGAGACCACAGGAGGGGAGAAAGGGTTTTCTCATCTCAGCCTGCATGACAGATGGTTCATGTAGCATTTATTTCTTGGAATCCATCTTCCCTTAGCACAGGGATGCAGGCAGGAGGGTGTGCTTAGCTGAGAAAACCCCTCATGTAGACTCCTGAGATGTATGACATCATTTGCTCAGGCCTGTAAACCAGGAAGTAACTGAAGAAATATTAAAAAATAAAGTTTAAAACAAGTAAATATGAGATACTTTCCTATCTATTTATGAATGCTAGCAGCATAAGGATTAAAAATAGTCAATGTTGATTGCAGGGACGTATCTACCATGAGGCAAACAAGGCATTTACCTTGGGCGGTATTTTTTTTGGGGGGGGAAGCGCTACCCCCAGGCAGAAGGGACACTATGCAGAGAAGCAGTGGCATTGCTACGAGGGGTGCAGACCGCACCTGGGTGACACCTACCAGAGAGGTGACACAAGGGGCGGCTGCGGACTGGCCATTCGGTGACCGGGGAGTGAAGCGGAAGCAGGAGGCCGCAGTGGCTGCAGCCTCCGATCCTGGAAGCAGCTCAGTTAGCAGAGCGGGTCGTGTGCTGTGATTGTGCCTCGGCAGCCTCGCTACACACAGCTGGTAAAAAGGAGCCAGCGGGCTTCGGGAAGGTGAGAGTCTGGTGTCGTTTTTTTGGGGGGGTAGGAGAGTCTCCTGGTGTAGTATAGGGGTATAGGGGAGCCCCCTCTCTCTCACCCCTCCTCTCTCTCTCCCCACCTCTTTCCCCCTCCCTCTCTTTCACCCCCTCTCCCACTCCCCCCTCTCTCTCTCTCTCACCTCCCTCTCTACAGAGACCCCGCATAGCCACCAGAGAACCCACACAGCCACCAGAGACCCTGCATAGCCACCAGAGACCCCACACAGCCACCAGAGACCCTGCATAGCCACCAGAGACCCCACACAGCCACCAGAGACCCCGAATAGCCACTTGAGAAAAAAGGGGCCAGACTAATTTAGATGGGGCGCCCAATTTTAGTCTTGCCTAGGGCAGCACAAAACCAAGCTACACCACTGGTTGATTGAGAGAGTGAAGTTCTGATTTAAAGAGTACTGGAGTCATTAGTTTAGCAAGGCAATTAGAATTTTTAGGAGTTCAGGAGGAGGCAGGTTTGATGTTTTTCTCAGTGAGGGCTTCGTTTACACTGGGAAAAAACAACATATCATGCGAGAAACAGGACAATGATTACTCTACCCTCTGAGATCTTGTTTTTTACAAGTCTTGCTGCAGGATTTTCTCATTCAATGCACATGTGATAAGGTCAGGATGTGATGTGCATGATGTCTGTGAGCTGATGAGAAAATGATATGCAACATATCCGCTCTGTAGAACATCCAGCTCTTTATTGCTTTATCTGCAGGGCATATTCACACATCTCTCCTGACTTGCAGGAGAAGTACAGAGCAGGAGATGAGATGTCACAATGTATTGATTAGAATCAGAACACTATAGACGGAATCATTTCCAATATGTGTTTTTCAGCAACTTCCATATCAAAAACTGTCAATCACTAACGTCCTTCTTTATAATGGCTAAAGGCCCCTTTCAGATGAGGCGGACTCCGTCAAAGGGATCTGCCTGCTCAGCGGGGGATCTCTCCGCTGATCCCCGCTGAGCAGGCAGGTGACAGGTCCGTGTCTACTCAGCTATGCAAAGCAGACACGGACACAGTCCCGCTGTTTTCTATAGGGCGGTCGGATGAAAATGTACCGCCTGTCTGTTTCCATCCAACTGTCATCCGATCTGCCAGATGGATCCCCATCCATCTATTTTTAGCAGACCCGTTTGGATGCCGGCGGTTGTCAGTGGACACATGTTCGCTAACATCCGCTGCTCCATAGAGAGTAATGGATAGTCCGATCGGGTCCGGCGGAAAAACTGAAGGGTGGACCAAATTGGTCCGTGAGTGTGAAAGGGGCCTAACAGATCATAGAAGTTAGAAGAAGCCTACAGTGGCCTTCCTAGAAAGTGTGCTGTTTGTCAATGAGAACATTTCTAGTATCTAGGGACCCCTCTCTCTCAATTATATTGACTATTTTTAATCCTTATGCTGCTAGCATTAGTAAATAGATAGGAAAGTATATCATATTTACTTATTTGAAACAAAGCAAATGATGTCATATGTCCCAGGAGTCTTCAGGAGGAGAGGAGGGGTTTCTCCAGCTAAACACACCCAACCATAATTCCTCAAAGTCCGGGACCCCTGTCTAGGATAGTTGTTTCCTACCTTAAAGTGGAACTTCACTCTCTTGATTATTTTGACTACTTTTAATCCTTATGCCGCTAGCATTAGTAAATAGATAGGCAAGTAGATCATATTTACTTATGTTAAACTTTTTTTTTTAATTTTTTCAGTTACTTAATGGTTTCCAGGCCTAGGCAAATTATGTCATATGTCCCAGGAGTCTTCAGGAGGGGGGGGGAGGGATTTCTACAGCTAAACACAACCTCCTGCCGGCATGCCTGAGCTAAGGGCAGATGGATTCCAGGAAGTAAGTGCTACATGAATCATCTGCCCTTATTCAAGAAGGCCACAGCCAGAAATGCTAGGGAAGTGTTTTTTTAAAGTGATATATCAGCAAAATAAAACATGGAGACATGGATCGTTGGGTGAGTTTGCTTTGAAAATGAAAAATCTATTCTATAGCGTTTTTGGTTTTGTGGTGCTGAAATGCAGTGTAGTTCCACTTTAAATCTATCCAGCTTCTATTGTCTAGACCTTGGGGTTATTGGATCGTTTTTGTCTCCTTCTTCTTTCCTACTAATTTCTTTAACTACACCTCTCCCTTCCCCCTCCCACTTTGCCACTATGGACTCCTACTATCAGGGCCGCTGATAGGGGGGGACCACCAGCACTCCTGTAGGGGGCCCGGGCACACAGAGGGGCCCGGACAGCAGGAGGATCGGTGGAGCAGAGAATAAAGAATGACAGCGTCTCTCACCCAGAAACTCAAAGCCGGTTTCTCTCCATCTTGCTCCCGCCGGCTTTCAGCTGCTAGGTGAGAGGCTAGGTGAGAGACACAGGGCTGGATTTAGGGGATGCCAGGGTGGGTTGTTATGTCCCCCCTGGCCGGCCGCAGCTGAGCTCCTTTCCCCGCCCCCTCCCCGCCCGCACTCACAGCTGGGATGAGGAGACGGCAGCTTGGAGCCTGGAGCGGTGAGAGAAGAAGTGCCAGCGGGAGGTGTGCTGTGTTTTGTTCTCTCCTCCTGTCAGAAGAGCGCTGGTCTTTACAGTACATGAGACCGGATCGCTCTTACTGTAGGTCGCATGGCACTGTACACACTGCCCCCTATCCACATTTGTTGCTGCCGGGAGGTGAGCACTGAGCACTCTTTGGAGGAGATGGGGGTGCTGTGTGTGTGTGTACAGTGCAATGCAATCTACAGTAAGAGCAATCCGGTCTCATGTACTATAAGGTGACCAGATTTTTTAAATGAAATCCGGGGACATATTTTTTTTTTTACTAGTAATGGCGGCAATCAGCGACTCTCTGCCCATCGCCGCCGCCCGCCTCACAGCCTGTCAAGTCTTACTCTCCGGGCCCCGGCTACTACTGGGTGGGGAGAGGAGGAAGATCACTCCGCCAGGGAAGGCATGAAGATAAGCAGGCAGGCGGCTGGCCGGGACTTGAGCCAAGGCAGAAGAACATGCGAGCGGAGCTGAATGGACATGACCCCGAAACTGAAAAAATATTCCCTCCGCCCCGACCAGCACATGATCATCAGAAAGGGGCACAGATAATGGAAAAAAAAATACACCCCCCTAAGCTAGTAGGAGCGGCGGTGTGTATACCAGAATTTTTTTTTTTTTATTCTGCACTAACTGTCTTTGAAATTGCCCCAACTCTTGTTCATATCCAATCCAGGGACAAAACCGGGGACAGACTTGGTCCGGGGACAGTGTCCTCAATCCGGGGACTGTCCCCTGAAACCGGGGATGTCTGGTCACTCTAATGTACTATAAAGACCAGCACTCTTCTGACAGGAGGGGATAACAAAAACACAGCACACCTCTTCCTGGCTGTGTTGGCATTGGCAAATGTAATTGGGATTTGGGGGGGGCAATATGTGTGAGTAGGAAGAATGGGGGGATATGTGCTGGGAGGAGAGAATGGGGGGGTCAGGGGGGTAATTTAGAGGGGGTTGTGCTAGGAGGGGGGATTTTTGTTTGGAAATTTGTGCTCGGGGGCCCCGTCAGGTAGGCTGTACGGGGCCCCGTGATTTCTATAAGTGGCCTTGCCTACTATATATATATATATATATATATATCTATAGCGGCATGGGCCGGGGAATGTGGGTCACCACTCAGAGGCATCAAAGGTTCTACATTATTTAAATGTTTTATAGCCTTGAATACTAGTCTTTTCCTTATACTGCTTTGTATGTCCTTGGCGGTTCTTTACAGCCACTGCGCAAATGACTCTGTTGTTTCTATATTTCCTAGAAAATTCAATAAAATATTGAAACAGAAAAACAACAATCAATATTTTATCTCCATGAAGGATGCACTGCTTTAACTTGAGAGACAATTTTCCAGTAGACAAAAACTGCTGAAACCGTATTGCATATGCCACCTCTCATAGAACCGTATATACCCGAGTATAAGCCGACCCAAATATAAGCCGAGGCACCTAATTTTACCACAAAAAACTGGGAAAACTTATTGACTCGAGTATAAGCCTAGGGTGTCCATCTGCATTCCTCACTTTGCCTCACTGTGTCCATGGGCATGCCTCACTGTACCCATGCCTCACTGTGTCCATGCCTCACTGTGTCCATGCCTCACTGTGCCCATGCCTCACTGTGTCCATGCCTCACTGTGTCCATGACTAGACTGATGTTTAACATGGGAGTCTATGGAAGGGGTGCCCGGATTTGAAAAATCGGTGCTCCCCGGCCGTAGGTCCCCCAGACAACAAACTTTGCACACTTGTAGAGGAAGAACTGGGGCTACATGTGTGCCACGTTTCGGGTCCAGGGAACTTACGACCGGCCAGTACCAGGTCCCCAAATTCACCAGAGAAATTACCATTTAACATGGGAGTCTATGGAAGGGGTGCCCGGATTTGAAAAATCGGTGCTCCCCGGTCATAGGTCCCCCAGACAACAAACTTTGCACACTTCTAGAGGCAGAGTGAGGCTACATGTGTGGCAAGTTTGGGGTCCAGGGAACCCACGGCCGGCTGGTACCGGGGCTCCAAAGTCCGGGAGATCAGGCGCAAAAAGGTGACTCGAGTATAAGCCGAGGTGGGCATTTTCAGCACAAAAAAATGTGCTGAAAAACTCTGCTTATACTCGAGTATATACGGTAGTTGTTACACCCAAAGCCCAAAAACAGAATAGAGCAGGTTTTATTGTTACGAGTCCCTACTACACTACATTTGCATGTGCTTCTAAATTGCTGATCCTTTGAAAAGCAGTCTCTGCTCGATTTCATCTGAAAGGTATTATATCGGGCCGAGGCCAGGACTCTGTGCAGGCCAGTCAAGTTCCTCCACCGCAAACTTGCTCATCCATGTCTTTATGGACCTTGCTTTGTGCACTGGTCCAAATCATTTGGTGGAGGGGGGATTATGGTGTGGGGTTGTTTTTCAGGGGTTGGAATTGGCTCCTTAATTCCAGTAAAGGGAACTCTTAAGGCGTCAGCATACCAAGACATTTTGGACAATTTCATGCTTCCAACTTTGTGGGAACAGTTTGGGAATGGCCCCTTCCTGTTCCAACATGACTGCGCACCAGTGCACAAAGCATGGTTCATAAAGACTTGGATATGCGAGTTTGGGGTGGAGGAACTTGACTGGCCTGCACAGAGTCCTGACCTCAACCGGATAGAACACCTTTGGGATGAATTAGAGCAGAGACTGCGGGGGAAATGGGAATGCCCCCCGGTGGGGTTTTTAAGCAGCAAAGTTATGCAAAAAGCTAAGGTATAGTAAAAAGATTTATTGTATATGTACATGGAATTACAGACAAGTTAAAGCTCTGATAGAGGAAGCTTTAGTTACACACACAGGATGTAAAAACACAACATGGACAAACACAGCAATGCTATACAGTTATACATGTCAAATGCATCTGTATATGTCCTGACGCGTTTCGATCACAAGGGATCTTCTTCAGAGGGTATGTGGTTTGCTGCAAATAATTATATAGTGAGTATCAATTCATTACCTGGGTGTATGCCCAATGGTAAGAGACACGGGATATATAATTACCAATAAGCTGTGTATTAAAACCTAGCTACCAATCAGAGCTCTGCCAAAAAATGGATGCCTCCAGGGATCCAACAGCCTCCCAGCTAAAAAAGAGCAGAGACTGCGAGCCAGGCCTTCTCGTCCAACATCAGTGCATGACCTCACAAATGCACTTCTGGAAGAATGGTCAAACATTCCCATAGACACACTCCTAAACCTTCTGGACAGCCGTTGAAGCTGTTATAGCTGCAAAGGGTGGGACAACTAAATATTGAACCCTACAGACTAAGACTAGGATGAAATTAAAGTTCATGTGCGTGTAAAGGCAGGCGTCCCAATACTTTTGGTAATATAGTGTATTAAACGTATCAATCGGGCACATCTGCCAAATGCACCCAATCAGAGGAGTCATGTCAGCCTTACTGGTTGCCAAGCAACCAGCCGAGCGAGCCAATCCACCTTGGGATGCTGGTGGCGCATGCTAAGAGGAGCCCTATCGGCAGCATTGGTCACCAAGCAACCAGCCGAGGCAGCCAATCAGCTCCGGGGACCCGGCCGTGCATGCTCCGTGAAGCTGGGTGTATCCCGGTAATAAGGGATGCTAGTCAGCGAAGGACACTGACGACATGGAAACCAATGACGTCAGTGTGCCCAGCCACTGTCAGTCCCAACATCACCAAGCTGCTGTTACGGGGAGGGAGGGAAGAAAAAAATAAAAACCTACAGAGGTGTGCAAGTGCAGTGAGGAAGAAAAGAAAGCCAAGAGTGGAAAATACCTCCCGAAGAAGAGGGGAACAGAGAAAGAAAAGTATATGCAAAATAAAAATTGAGAACCATAAAAAAAACAAAAAAAAAACAATTTAATAAAATATGACGATATGACACCTCAGTTTTAACTCCATAAATCCCGAACCAATGCCCAGGGGTAGTTGCGGTGCATCCCCATTCGCTTGAATGGGTCACATCAGTGGCAGTGCTGTCCGCCAACCATGAAAGGGGAAATACATTTTGTCGTGGGTACAAAACAAAGCATCGCTACTGCAGCATGTAAATACCCCCCCATCCACTTAAAGGTGGGTGCTACAAGTGTGGCTCAACCAACCACGTGTTTTTAATGGCCCCCCAAACAGAAGTCTAAACAGGCCCTTGAGGAGATTTACTTTCACTTACTGCCAGAATAGGAACTGATGGGAAGCTGAAGGACTAAGACAAAAACAGAGTGAGGGGGAGAAATTTCTAGGGTAGGGTGACCAGACATCCCCAGTTTCAGGGGACAGTCCCCGGATTGAGGACACTGTCCCCGGACCAAGTCTGTCCCCAGTTTTGTCCCCGGATTGGATTTGAACAGGGACTGGGGCAATTTCAAAGACAGTCAGTGCAGAATAAAAAAAAAAAATCTGAATTACACCCCCCCACTCCGCCGCTCCTACTAGCTTAGGGGGGTGTATTTTTTTTTCCATTATCTGTGCCCCTTTCTGATGAACATGTGATGGTCAGAGCGGAGGGAATATTTCTTCAGTTTCGGGTGCCCATTCAGCTCCACTCACATGTTCTTCTGCCTTGGCTCAAGTCCCGGCCAGCTGCCTGCCTGCTTATCTCCTTGCCTTCCCTGGCAGAGTGATCTTCCTCCGCTCCCCACCCAGTAGTAGCCGGGGCCTGAAAGAGTTAAGCCTCGTACACACGATCGGATTATCCGACGGGAATTGTGTGATGACAGGCTGTTGTCAGAAAATCGGACCGTTTGTATGCTCCATCGGACAATTGTTGTTGGATTTTCCGCGGACAAATGTGGGATAGCACGCTCTAAAATTGGCCCCCAACAATTGTGTGTTGTCGGATTTTCCGATCGTGTGTACACAAGTCCGTCGGACAAAACTCCAAAGTACAAACATGCATGCTCGGAAGCAATGCTCACCATAACACAACATTAGCAGAAGTTGCCCAAAGGGTGGCGCTAAAGAGCTGAAAACCCGCGTAGTTTCGTGTTTGTTGGCCGACAATTCTTTGCCGTTTGTATGCAAGAAAAGTTCATGGCCAACGCCCTATGGACAAAAGTCCTACGCTTTGTCTGCTGAAAATCTGATTGTGTGTATGAGGCTTAAAGCTTAAGACTTGACAGGCTGTGAGGCGGGCGGCAGCGGCGATGAGCAGAGAGTCGCTGATTGCCGCCATTACTAGTAGAAAAAAAAATATGTCCCCGGATTAAATTTAAAAAATCTGGTCACCTTATTCTAAGAACATTCATGTTGTTGTCTGTAGCTTCCTGTCCTGGCAAGGTCCACGCCACTTCTATTTTGAACAAACATCACAGGGAAAGGAAGTGAGGGAAAATCTTCCCAATAGGCTCACAGATAGAAAAAGAATGGTACAGTGTATATAAAGCCTTAGGCCTCATGCCCACGGACGTTTTTACAGCCACGTTTTTTACAGCTTAAAAACGCCTGTCCATGTTGGTCTATAGCTTCATGTCCACCTAGACGTTTTTGAGCTGCAAACAGCATAGACGTTTTTAAGCTGTAAAAAAACCCCAGGACCAGTGCGTTCCTCAGCGTCGGAGTTAGGCAGAAAAAAACGCGAGCGTCAAAAAAAGCGCGGACAGTAACATGGACAGGCGTTTTTAAGCTGTAAAAAACGCAGCTGTAAAAACGTCTGTGGGCATGAGGCCTAACAATGAATTTTTCTTATTTGGTCCCTTTTGGTCTGTTAAATATACCATTGAATGTGTATTGTTCTATCTGTTTGAGAAGTGAACAACATAATCTTGCCAGAACTAATGTGAGCTGCTCACTTCCTGTTGTCTGTGCTGACTGTTATCAATTACACTGCTCAATGAACTGCAGAACCACACCCCTCCATGTTAAAGAGGAACTGCAGTCTGCTCACATAATTTGTAATAAAAACATCTTTGCCATTCTGAAGCTTCCCTCCAAATCACTTTGCATATAAATTGTATATATACTGTGATTCTGTACTTGCCAAATATGTTGCAGAATTCTCCCTCCACTGAGTCTGGCTGCATCCATTTTATCTGTGGGCAGCTGAAGCTGCTGCCTGTTCACTTCCTGGATTTACACACATACACAGAGGCACACCTCCAGCCCTGCATCTCTCATTGGCCCTCTTATGACTCACCCCCCTCCCTTCCTGGTAAACTCTCACAAGAGTGAGTGGGGGCTGTACATGCTTACATAAGCATGATTACATAGGCTTTTTACCTGACAAGAAACAGGAAGTGGGCTGTATAAGGTATTTACTGGCAGAAAAAAAAAAAATACTATCCAAATTTAAAACAACAAGGGCAGAGGATTTAATAGATGGAAAGTTGAAAAAATGACTGACGGTCCACTTTAAGGAGAGGGGGAGTGGGAGGGTTCTGCAGTCCTTTATTGTTTCTGTTGTCCTCACATAGAAGGGTGAGTGAATGCTGTACTCTAAAGCCTCGTACACACGACCAGTTTTCTCGGCAAGAAACCACCAAGAAAACTGCTGGCAGAGCTTTTTGCAGAGAAAACCGGTTGTGTGTATGGTTTCTCGTCGAGAAAACTGCCGGGAATCTCGATGCGAAAAATAGAGAACCTGCTCTCTATTTTCCCGTCCGGATTCTCGTCAGCCTGTTTCCCAACGAGAAAACTGTGTGTGTGTATGCGGCTACAAGCTTACCTGTCCTCCGGTAAGCCCGCGCATGCTCGATGAGACTTTGACGCATGCGCGGTAGCTCGGTAGTGTCGGGTGAAGCAAGATGGCGGCGACGGCATGGAATGTGACGAGCGCATGCTCGTCGTAGTCGATGACGTCACCGCGTTCTTGCCATTCAAAAGAACGGCGGTTCTTTTGAATGGCCATCTGTATGCACGGCTTGGCAAGAAAAGCTTGCCAGGAATCTCATCAGGAAAACAACGTTTTTTTCCTGACTGGATACACGACCATGTGTACTAGGCTTAAGGACTAGAAGTGTATTACTGTCACATCAACCAGTGAAAATAAAGGGGGAAAAAAGATTTAAAAAGGAATGCAGCCACCATATCAAAGAACTGGTAAACGATTACCGTATTTATCGGCGTATAACACGCACTTAAAATCGTAGGTGCGTGTTATATGCCGATCCCCCGCTGAAACGAGCGAGCAGAGCCGAGATACACAACGCTGAAGTACACTCGGCTTTACTCGGCTCCTCTCGCAGTCCGCCCATCTCCACTGATTTCCCACTGACATACAGAAAGCCGAGTGTACTACGGCTAGTCTCGGCTCCTCTCACAGTCCCGCCCCTGACTGTGAGCAGAGCCGAGTCTAGCCAAAGTACACTCGGCTTTCTGTATGTCAGCGGTGCAATCAGTGAAGATGGGCGGGACTGTGAGCAGAGCCGAGTCTAGCCGAAGTACACTCGGCTCCGCTTGCTCCTCTCAGCTCAAATTGGCGCCAATTTAAAAAATGCAAAGAGACTGGCAAGGCTGCAAAGGCACTGGGCAAGGCTGCAAAGGCACTGGGCAAGGCTGCAGATGGACACTGGGCAAGGCTGCAGATGGACAAGGCTGCATTTAAATGTAAGTTTTTTTCCTTAAACTTCCCTCCTAAAAGTTTTTTTCCTTAAAATTCCCTCCTAAACTTGGGGTGCGTGTTATACGCCGACGCGTGTTATACGCCGATAAATACGGTATATATAAAATTTTTGTTTTTGGGTTTAGATACGCTTTAACTCTTCCCAATTCTATCCAAACCTAAACAAAATCTTCTGGAGCAACTTTCTTGCAGTACCTAAAACAATAAGTTATTGTCAGGTATAAAGTGAAGGCACCTACCTACATTATGCCTAAATACTGGAGCTTTCCGACAAGCTAAACTCCAACACTTGTTAATAGTAGTGTAAAACTTGCCTGCTAACACACATTTTTATGAAGGGCAGGCTAAGAGGCCAATAGGAATGAGCAGTAGGTGAGCGGTAGGCAGGAAGGGGGGTGCAAGTTTTGACAAGCCAGCAAATTCCAGTGGTTTGCCCATCAGAGCAGGTTGGGTTTGGGTTTTATGGCAGAGACTAATGCAGGTATGTGGTGGTACCTCTAGGACAATGACAGTTGCTTAACCACTTGACAACTGGGCACTAAACCCCCTTCGTGCCCGGACCAATTTTTAGCTTTCAGTGCTGACGCACTTTGAATGACAATTGCGCGGTCATACAACGCTGTACCCAAATGATATTTTTATCATTTTTTCCCCACAAATAGAGCTTTCTTTTGGTGGTATTTGATCACCTCTGCCGTTTTTATTTTTTGCGCTATAAACAAAAAAAAGACAGAAATTTTTGAAAAAAACCACAATATTTTTTTACTTTTTGTTATAATAATATCCCAATTTTTTTTAAAAAACTATTTTTTTTCTCAGTTTAGGCCGATACGTATTCTTCTATATTTTTTTGGTAAAAAAAATTGCAATAAGCGTATAGTGATTGGTTTGCGAAAAAGTTATAGCGCCTACAAAATAGGGGATAGAATGATGACATTTTTATTATATTTTTTTCTTTTACTAGTAATGGCGGCGATCTGCGATTTTTGTCAGGCCTGCAATATTGCGGCGGACATATCGGACACTTTTGACACCATTTTGGGACCATTCACATTTATACAGCGAACAGTGCTATAAAAATGCACTGATTACTGTATAAATGTGACTGGCAGGGAAGGGGTTAACACTAGGGGGCGAGGAAGGGGATAACTATGTTCCCTATTTGTGATTCTTACTGTGGGGGGAGGGGACTGACTGGGGGAGGTGACCGATCTGTGTCCCTATGTACAAGGGACACAGCATCGGTCTCCTCTCTCCCTGACAGGACGTGGATCTCTGTGTTTACACACAAATATCCACGTCCTGCCTCTGTCACAGCCGATCGCGGGTGCCTGGCGGACATCGCGGCCGCCAGACACGCGCATCGGCATCACGTGACCGCGGCGGGCACAGCTGTTCCCCCGTTGCGCGCCCTCGGCGGCGCGCAGGGGGAGAGAAACAGCAGGACGTCCATGGACGTCCACTCAGCACTTGAGAGCCGCGCTGCAGACGTCTTTTGTCTATAGCGCGGGTCTCAAGTGGTTAAATGATTTTTTTGCCTATCAAGAAGGGAGACAGTGGAGAAGGGGGAATTTGAAAGCACTATTGTGCTTTCAACAACAGTGCTGCACTCTGGGGGTGTGCAATTAGATTAAAATGGGATAGTCACGGCTTTCCTTTGTCCGTGGCTTTATACCCATCCTTCTCAGCAATGCTGTATCCTAGGTGGCCGCAAATGCTTAGTTACCTCTTAGAGATTAATGCAACCGGCTTCTGAGCATCTCCAGCATAGGGATAGCAGAATAAGGAACTTTATTGGAAACTTTAAAAGTTAATCTTGTGTCATCAGAGCAACCTAATGGAATTTGGGATCCCTGCCAAGAAACAAGAACTTGTTGGTAGGCTGAACAACTAGAGAACTGGAACTCATCTCTCATGATGTAACATGGCTCAGTTGGAAGTCTCTGATGGACAACTGCAATCTATGCCAATGGAGGAGCGCCCCAAGAGAAATACAACATTCCCTTTTATGTGAAGTAATAGTTATTGTAGCAAGGTGTTACTTTGGCACGTAGCTCATGGACTACAGTTTGTGCCTATAAGAACTTAGCTCTTTCCATTATCCGTTGCCCCATATTGCTGCAAGTTGTTGGGTTCAGCTATGGTAGGACAATGCATGACGGATCTTGTGGTGCGGAGAGACACCGACTCTATTGTTACGGGTCAGGAATGGACTACAAGGCCCACAACACCACTTGCTGGAGAGGAGCGTGGCACCATGCACTGCTTGCTGGGAGGACCTTTCAAAAGGCGAGGCGGGGCTTGTGTTCGGTCTCTTGGGACGCCATCTTGCAAGCAGCAAGAGGCCTGCAGCGAGGGTGCTAGGCCGGAAAAGCCTGGGCCTAAAGTGACGGCCTCATGTGGTGAGAGGGCACCCGCCCACTAATACAACTAACTATGTTACAGGAAGGTGACTTCCACAATTTTACTTGTTTGCTTAGGCTTGCTGGTAACTGCAGTACCGCAAGCAGAGTTACGCTGCATCCAGGATTAAGTTAGCGTCTTGATAAGGATCAGCATTCATCTGTTCCTTCTCATCATATACTTTAACTGTTCAATCTTCTTCTATTTGCCTGTGAATTACAAATTATTAACGTGCACCAACCAAGGCTAGCGAAGATTACTGTTAACCACAAGAAACTATTACAGGATTCAGCTTGTCCATTTGAACTGGTATAGAAGGACACGTGTGTGGGAATTACCCAGAGGGAACCAAAGAGCATTAGACTCCTACTAGGGCTGCAACTAACAATTATTTTCATAATCGATTAGTTGGCCGATTATTGTTTCGATTAATCAATTAATCAGTTAATAGCCTTAAAAAAAAAAAAGTGATTTTGCGGCGATTTGCATTTTGACATTTTTTTTTTGCCAATATGTTGTTGGGCAGATTATAAAACGCAAATTGCCGCAAATACGCATTACATGCTTTTCTGCAACCTCTCAATTGAAGTATATTGAATCAAAATAGCACCGTTTTGCATTAAAAAATGTCCTTGCCCTTTCCAAATATGCAGCAGCTGAAAAAAGCATGGATGAGAACGTGTCCCATAGGAAACCATGTAAATGAACTGTAGTGCGTTTCTGCAAAAAGCACCAAAAAACAGAGGTGTGACCCAGGCCTGAGATGTTTAGTAACATAATGGGGTTAGAAAAACTAAAATTAGTACAAAAAGAGCAAATAATCTACTGTAAGGGGTTAATTTTTTACTGTGGGACAGTAAAAGTTATATTTACAGTAGCGATTTGCTCTTTTTGTACTATAAAGGGCTAATTTTTTTTTTTAACCCCAATATGTTACTGGCCGATTAATCGATTATGAAAATAGTAATCGATTAATTTCATAATCGATTAGTTGTTGATTAATCGATTAGTTGTTTCGGCCCTAACTCATACCATCCTATAATTTGTTGTACAGTTACTATATTTCCAAGAACTGGGTGAGACCTGGTGGAGAGGTGCTTCAGTGTTAACGTATTGCACTGGGGAATCCATCCGTCGACGCACTTACCCACGTCAAGCCTCAATTTTGCATTGTTCAACCTGATTGTTATTATATATAAATCATTGACTCTCACAGGGCCCTGTGTGAAGTCAACTGTTAATGTTTGACTGTGTCTATTCTTTTCTCATTCACCAGGTAAAATACTCACTCTTGGTTAAACTGCATTTGGTGTGGAGTCTTATCTGGTGGTGCCATTGGAGAGGGGGCCCATATAAGGTAATAAACTTTAACTGTATTTGCATTGTTATATGGTGTCATTGTGGTTCCCAACTGCCAGTGGGTTCCACAATCCGTGCATTGTCCAGTTGTGCCAGGGGGAATTGAGCCAAACTTACAGGTGGTTGACAGGCAGAGTAAAGGCCCAAAACGAACCAGCAGCTCTGAAGAGGGTATTGCTACAGTTATTTAGCTGGTACTATTTCATTTGCACCGTTCAGAAGAAAAAATCTGAATGTGTAAACTGTTGGGTTTGTAGCACTAGGACAACTTTAAATCAGTGTGTTGTGTTCAACATGGCACCCAACAAACACATGGCAAATAATGCAACCAAGTAATGCAAACTTCCTGTAGCTTTCTCTAATCAAGTAAATGGAAGACAATCAAGGGGTTGGGCCTTGTGGGAAAGGGGCAGGGCCAGGTATTTCAGTTGTGCCAATAAGCTCCACTACAACATACATCTACCTGTACTTTAAACTAGGGATGCTGAAATTAATCGCAGCATCGATGCATCGCGATTCGGGTGTCCCCGATGCGGCATCGATGCATGCGACCGGGATAATCGATTGCCCACCCCGCCCCTCCCGGGAGAGCGTTCAGTGAGTTACCTCATTTCGGTTTGTGTATGCCGCTCATGTGACTGCCCGGTGCGCCTCTCTCCTCTCGTCTTTCCTGACGTCAGCCCGGCCCGCCTGTCTCCTCACGTCAGCCCCGCCCGCCTCTCACGTCTCCTCTCTTCTCATGTCAGCCCGGCCCACCTCTTTCCTCACGTCAGCCCCGCCCGCCTCTCTCCTCTCACGTCTCATCTCTCCTGACGTCAGCCCCGCCCACCTCTCTTCTGAATCTCTGATGGCTACAGTCGTGGGCGGGCCTGAGAATTCCCTGGTGATGTCAGGAAAGACGTGAGAATACTGATGTTCTGTCAGATTCTCCAACAGCGGCGGCTGGAATGGAGATCGGGGGGATGGTGAGCACTGAGTGAGCATACAGCCACAATTATCACTCAGTGTTTACAGCCTTACCAGGGAGACCAGCAGCTGGGGCCTGCAGAATGGCCACCAGCACCGGCAGAGCAGCATGTGAGTACAGAGGGGGAGGGGGGAGCTGTGATCCGGGGACACAGGGGGGGGAGTCCGGGCATGTAGTGGAATGATCTGATGAGTAATGTCATTGCCACTGCAGGGGACTGGGCTGTATGGAGGAGAAATATAGACAGGAGGAATGGTGTATTATCATAATTATCTTCCTGAATGTGATGACAGCTCGGGAGGGGACACAGGACACCATTAGATTGTCAGAAATAAAAACACAAATGTCTGCTCTTATTATTCCCAGTATGATGCTGGGGGTGACACACACTATGTGTATTGCTTTCTCTTTCCAATCTGACCATCTGTCAGGTTGTGCCATAATCTACATAACCCAACACAAGTCCATATGATAGAATTGTCTTATATGTGCCTTCATCACACCACAACTTTGCATTATTGTCCGCAGTCTCTGCCCATCTCCTGTACTATGTCCGCAGTCTCTGCCCATCTCCTGTACTATATCCGCAGTCTCTGCCCATCTCCTGTACCATGTCCGCAGTCTCAGACCATCTCCTGTAGTAGGTCTGCAGTCTCTGACCATCTCCTTTAGTATTTTGGGGGAGAGCCTGGAGCTCCTTTAAGTTGTTGTCTGCTATGTTTAGACTTTGCTACATGCAGGAAGTGTTGTCTTTTTTTTTTTTTTTTAAGAACAGATAGAATTAAAAAAATGGAGTTCTCCTGACTACTTGAAATTTTTTTGATAAAAACCATGCGCACTGTAATCGTGATGCATCGTGGAATCGAATCGAATCAAATCGTTGACATGATAATCGTAATCGAATCAAATCGAATCGTGAGGCCAGTGAAGATGTGCACCTCTACTTTAAACCATTTGTAGAGCTTTTTTTTAATTAAAATAATAAACACGCTATACTTACCGGCTCTGTGCAATGATATTGCACAGAGTAGCCCTAAACCTCCTCTTTTCGGGTCGCCTTTCAGCGCTCTGGGCTCCTCCTCTTCTAGATGCGCCACCATAAGAAGTTGCTTCCTATGGGGCGCACCTGTGGGTTTGCTCCTGAGCTGGGCTGTATGTGTCTATTAACACACACAGTGCGGCTCAGCCCCACCCCATGCTCTCTGCTCACAGGATTTGCCTGACAGCAGCAGGAGCCAATGGCCCTCACTGCTGCCTCTGTGAGCTGAGAAAGAGAAGAAAGCCGCTGCAGATGGACACAGCACTGGATCGAGATCAGGCTCAGGTAAGTATACAGGGGGGTGAGGGGCGATATAAGTAATGGGACATTTTTTACCTTATGGCAGAGAATGCCTTTAAGGTAAAAAAAAATGTCCAGTCTTTAGAACCACTATTAGAACAAAGGCCATTTTTAGCAAAACAAATTAAGGTTAAACAATATGGCATGAAAACTAAAGCAAACAAAACAAACCACTATCCTAATCACTACTGTACATCATACATTTCCTAATAAAAACATCTAGACCACAGGTGTCAAACACAAGGCCTGCGGGCCGAATCCGGCCCTCCAGGCCATTTTATGTGGCCCTCGCACCTCTTCTGCAGCTGCAGGAGAGCTCCAGCCCTCCTCTGGTCCTCCTGCAGACCCTTACTTTCTGCTTTTAAGCAATGCATCCAGTTTCTTACCAGCAGCAGCATAAGGAAAGGGGGGGGGGGTGCACTGTGATGTAAGCGAGAGTGGGAGACTCAACTTCTGATGGTGGGGTGGCTCTTGACATCTAATGTAAGGGGAGGGGATGCGCTGGACATCTAATCTTACAGATACAACCGGCCCTTTTGAGGGCAATCATAATGCTGATGCGGCCCACGATTAAATTGAGTTTGGCCCCCTGATCTAGACAATTGTGTACAACACTTTCTTTTGAAAGGTGAACAATGTGTGACAAAAACATGCAATGCAGTAAACGATATTAATGACTGAGAACACAGTGGAAGAGTAGCGGAATACACTTTTAATTCTATGGGTCAGCATAAAATTGTGCCATAAAGATTTATTAGCCAATTAACAGTATCCAGGCCTAGTGCAGTTCATCCATACACTGCACTGAGAGTGGATGTAATACTTAATTTAGAAACACTGCACGCCTTTTACTACTAATTAAAACATCTGTTTTCTCATCCTTAAAAAGCTAGACAAACAGAAGAAAAACATTTAGCTAAAAATCAAAAATGGTGACAGCCTATTGCTTTGGCTATGGGTATGTGTTGGGTATGCAACTATGGCTTTAGGCTTGATGGGTGAATACCTGTGGAAGATGGAAGAGGAATTATTAAAATGTTAAGGTGTGAATAGAATAACGTTGGGCTTTGTAACTTTCTTAACTATTTTTGTTATGTGCTGTTTTTTGTCCTTTACTTGACTGATATGTGGTCAATGATATCATGCCAATTTATTTCATGCTTGCATGTCCCTATGTATTTTCGTTGTATGAAAAACTTCTTAATAAACAATTTTTAAACAAGAAAAAAAATTACCACCTGAAGTCCCAAAGAAATCTGAGAAGCAGTTTTTTTATATACGGTAATTTTGATAGCTAGAATCACCATTGCGAAATATTGGAAACAGTCTATGATGCACCTTGATTATGTCAAACTCTAACTATAATCAAGTTATCTGTATATATGACTGTCATATGATTATTACAAATCTGTTTTAATGACAAGTTAATTATGTAACAAATCTCATTTTTGTATTATTCTTCTTTCTAAATGTCTATGTTTATTCTAGATAAACTAAAGTCCATGTGCGTCCCTGGAGAAGCATAATTTATGTGAAACATGTAGGACGATCAATATGTGACGTATAAGGAACGAATACACTGCGTTGTATCTTCTTTCCTCATTGTTTTTATACCATGAAATTCATGTATTAAATATAGATATTTTTTAGTACTTTTTTGGTATTCACTCTTTATTCTTTTGATTCGGTAATTTCCTCAGTGAGCACCTTCAAAGTCCCACCTACACTGCCTCAAATGGGCCCCTTTATATAACTTAATATCGGGACCTAGGTGCCATTGAGCAATTTTCTCTACAATAGTGGTTGCTCTGTATATTTTCTATATAAATTGGATCATGTTTAATGATAAGCTTACCTGTACCCACCAGAACGATACCTCAAATTTTGAACGGGCATGGGATTCTTGGAATCAGTATTTGTCTGCCTCCCTACTTTATTCCTCCATTCTTTATTTCCTATTACTTTCATTGTTCTTCTAGTTCTCAGTCATGCTTTACTTTCTCCTTCTCTGCTATTGACATGGTTGTATTCTCAGGTATTTGATACAAGCCTACTTGGCTTTCCCTTTCCCACATTTAACTCCCCCCCCCTCCTTTTTATCCTTTACATTGCTTTATTACAATCCCATTATGTCCACAAATGTGGCTGTTATGGCTTCTTATGACCCTACATCCCCTTCCCTCACCTCTCCCCTACAAGCTGGAAGTTTAAGGCAATGGTGAAGATCATCAAGGGACCCAGTGGTGGTGCCAAGGACAGCAGGTAAGTGTTTAGGGGACAGGAGGAGTTGTGAATGTACTGGGGCATTTATATCTTGATGCTGTAAATGTGATACGGTAAAATATGCTTAGCCTTTAATACTACTTTAATATATTAAAGCAGAGTTCCACCCAAAATTGGAACTTCCACTTAATCCACTCCTCGCCCCCTTACATGCCACATTTGGAATGTCATTTTTTTGGGGGGGGGAGTGGGGGCTTTAATAGGAGTGGGACTTCCTGTCCCACTTCCTACTTTCGCCCAGGGACCGCTTAGACGATACGTCATATCGCCTATTGGCAGCCCCTCCCTGTAGGCGATCGCCTGTCCACTCAGAGTGCGCTGCGCGGTTCGCGCATGCGCAGTGAGTGCCCGGCCTTGAAGCCGAAAGCTGTCATGGCCGGGTGCCCACGGTTATAATGGAGGCGCCGGCGGAGAAGGGGGGGAGAGGAGCGAAGCTCCGGGCGGTGCTGGACAGTGGAACAGGTAAGTGTATGTTTATTAAGAGCCAGCAGCTACACTTTTTGTAGCTGCTGACTTTTAATAAACATAAAAAAAGGCTGGAACTCCCCTTTAAGATTTTTTTTTTCGGGAAAAACAGAGAGGCTGACATTGCTTACGAGAATAATCTATTATCAGCATTTAAAGGCATTGTAACTAAGTATTAGGGGCTATATTTCTAAAGACCAGCCAGCGTTACCAATGGAGGCCCACCTTTATGCAAGCTGATGTGTAGGCTTGGGCCGAGAGTCAGTATGCAGGAGACACCGCTGATGGGGTGCTTAGCTAATATGCTTAGGTGCCCCCTGTGTCCGCCCCCATGATTGATTATCGCCCATGTCTCCACATTCAAGGTCAATCAGCACCCAACCAACAAGTCCTGAAGAAGCAAGCAAATCTTGCGAATCGCGTTGACTATAAAGTATGGAGGAACATCTGTGATATCCATGCTGACATCATACATATATACTGTACTTTCCATTGATGAACTCTCATCCATTATACACACTGTTTGGCTGTATCTGTATCTTCATGCCTGGAATTGGGTATTCTTGACCTATTGAATGTAGAGGGTGCTGTAATGATTTTATGTTTACAAATTTTTTAGGAATTTTTGGAATAAAGATTGATATTGATTTTAAATAGATTGCCTCATGTTGTGCCTACAAAGTCTGCCATGTTCTCTGAGAATCTAGGGTTCTATTTTCTCTCTAGTTTATATTCAACGTGGATGTTGGCAAGGTGAGGGTCCTCCTTTTCCATGGTTATATTGCCCTTGTCGTTTGTTTGCCTTACCTTGTAATGTTGTGTCCACAGTTTGTAGTGTCATGGCTGATTACCGTAATTCCCCTATGTTCATGTATTCATTCACCAAACTTGCCCCTATTTACTAAAGGGACAGTCAACTTCTTGTTCTGGATCACACAGCATCTAATGCACTCCTTGTCATTTCCTGTGTGTTGCATCATAAACGTGGGAATGCTAATGTCATTAAAGAATAATCTATTAATTGCTCTGCTGCATGTGTCTGTGTCATCTCTAGTTACTAGCTTTCACCTGCACAAGCACTAGGCTTAGAGACCCAGGGATTGCAGCATATACAATTTCTTTACAGGAAATGTCTGTTTTTGGACTACATAGGACAGGGGACGGCAACCCGTCGACCGCAGGCAGGTGACAGGTAGACTGTGAACAGGTTCCTGCGCCGCCGACCCCTGCCTTCTAAGTACCGGTCCCTGTCTATCCTCCCAGCCTCAAGCCTCCTCCACTGCTCTGCCACACCTTCTATGTCCTGCTCTTTCTCTCTTACTCCCGCCCCTAGCTTCCCCTGCCGCTGTCATCAGTGAACAGCGGAGTCCGGGAGGCAGCACAGCTCAGGACGGAGGGTGGGAGGAGGAGCTGGCCAAATTAACTTTTTATGGTAAACCGCAGGTGATTGGTTGCTAGGACACATAGTGTGCTAAGCAACCAATCACCAGCTTGCTAATATGAAAAGTCACTCAGCCAGCTGTCCAGAACTGTGTTGCCTCCCAATCTCCGCTGTGGAAACAGGTAGGACACTATGCTATGGGAGGGAAGGGGGGGCAAAGGTTACTGCTATAGGGGAAAGAGGGGGGTGAAGATGACACCACTGTGTGTGTGTGGGGGGGGAGGTGATGTGAAGGGTGGTAGAGGACACCATAACAGTGTCCTCTGCCCCTTCACATCACCCCCCACCTGAACCCTGCATTCTGAGCCTAACATACTTCTGAACCCTGCATGTTGAGCACAACGCACTCCTGATCCCTGTATTCTGAGAGCAACGCACTCATGATGCCTGCATTTTGAGCGCAACACACTCCTGATCCCTGCATTCTGAGTACAACGCATTCCTGATCCCTGCATTCTGAGCACAACGCATTCCTAAATACTGAATTCTGAGTGTAATGCACTCCTGAACCCTGCATTCTGAGCATAATGCACTCCTGATCCCTGCATTCTGAGTGAAACGCAGTCCTGATCCCTGCATTCTGAACGCAACGCACTCCTGATCCCTGCATTCTGAGCGCAACGCACTCCTGATTCCTGCATTCTGAACACAACACACTCCTGAACCCTGCATTTTGAGCGCAAGGCACTCCTGAACCCTGCCTTCTGAGCATAATGCACTGGTGAACCCTGCATTCTCTGCATAACGCACTCCTAGACCCCTTCATTCTCTTGTAATACTTATTTTTGTTCTGAGTAAAAATATTTAATAAAAAAAAAAAAAAAAAAAAGGTCTGTCTTACTGTCTTTTTTTTTTTTGGGGGGGGGGGGGCACTGTGCCCGGTGATCTTTGACTTCATCAGTGTTGTTCCAGTAGATCTCAATCTATCAAAGGTTGCCTACACCTGACATAGGACATATGTTAACCTGTGTAATGCTATGTCGCATGTTTGAACACAAACAGAAACTACTGCCAACGGAATGTGAAGATTTACTCTACAATAGACTGCGTGTATAGGGCAACAAATGACACCATGAAACTACTTAATCAATGTATATCTTATGCAGGTGAAAACATAGGGTGCAGGTAGTTTAAGTCATTCATCTTTCATCAGCTTCTAACTTCAGAATGTTCAATCAAGCTTTGACAAAAAAAAAAAATGGAAGTTGATTGGTTTCTATGCATGTCTGAATTCTTGGCATCTTAGGGACTGTTCAAGCCAGGTGAACCCCAATAAAGCCATTATACAGTACATGACCATTTCAACCAGCTTTTTAGGGGGCTGGTGCTGACTTATTAGGGGGAACAACAGCAATCAGGTCAAACTGGCCAGAAGGGTAAGGAATCTATCATACATCTTCTAATAGAGCCAAACATGGTGACTGTTATCAATGCCTATGGGTACCATTGGACCACAGAAATCAAATGTACCTATGGTCATGCGTTATATACATTTAAACCAAAAGAGATTAGTGGCATATAGCAGCCAATACATTTTCGAACCTTGTACTAGATTGGATTCTAAATGGTTACTACATGCAATAGTGCCACTGTTTAATTCACAGTTGCATAGAAATGAATTATATAAACGTAATTACCTTTCTTCCTGCTTAGCAATGCTGTTGAGGATGCCATCTCTGTGACCAGCCTCCCGGATGCTCTACTTGGACAGGTTGATGCTTCAATACCTTTTCTCTGGTGTAAGGTTTCATCTTTCTTGATCATTAGCAAATCTGCCCGTCCTTCTGCAGTATAAGAGCCCTTTATATAAGCAGCTGATTCTGCCAGATTCTCCATGTTGAGCTTCCTCTCTGTAGAGCTACAAGAGTCGAAGTCTGAGGCATCAAAACTTTCAGTTCTTGAACCATTTTCTTCTTCGATAATGTCCATCATTGGTCTCATCAAAGGAGAGTCTTGGTCTCTCTTTGGGCTTTCTTCAGAAGCGGAAGATCCATCACATGACTCAATAATGAGCTCACTGTCCAGTTCAGCTTCACGTTCCTCTCTCAATATACTGTACTGTATGGATGGGGAGGCAGGTGAGGGTGGCGGGCCACCAATGTGGCTGAATGTCATGTAAGCAGATTGCATGGCCTCTTCTCCTGCCAGCTGATCTTCGGAAACAAGCTCTATTTCAGAGTCACCAGATTCCACGCTTGAAGCCTCATTATCTGCCAAAGAAGGGACAGCTGGTAGCCCTGGCATGCTCTTATGATCCATTTTTTCAGAGTAAACACTAGGAGCTTTCTGTTCTTCAGTTGTTTCATAGGAAAAGCTTTTTGTTGCATCTTTTGCTTTCATGGCACTGATAAGTTCATCTTCAGATATGCGGAATTTACTCTGTTTCTCCGAGCCAGATGGCTCTGTATATCCATCTGGATGCAAACAAAAAGTATAGTCAGAGAAAGCAGCTCCTCAGAGACTTGCATAATTAAGTGGGGGGGGGGGGGGGTACAATTCATTTGCTGTTTACAGTATCATTGCCTTATTTCACTAACCAAACTGATTTGACCTAAAGTGCATATGGATAAGAACCTCTGATAAGTCCTCATTGGGGTGATATACCCAAGACAGGTGTCCTTGTTGGGAGATTGTTCCATTCTGGTGACAAATGTCAATGATGGCATTTCCCACTATTTTTTTTTTTTTAGTAATCTTTATTTGTAAAAAGGTTTCTTTAACATTGACATGACAAAGAAACACCACAATGCACAAAACTAGTGCATCAAGGATCAAACACAGCTGACAATATCAAGAGTTTACAAGAGAGTCATCTCAGACAAAAGCAAAGGTACAAGGCCCTTTAAGGGCCAGACCTGAGCCAATACGGCAGGTACTGCAGAAGTATACACATGCACAGTACACAAATAAAGTTGATGAGCCCAGGAGGGTAAGTGCAGGTGGCAAAGGCACGAGCCAGTCAGCTCAACACTCAAGCCTAGGGCCACAAGAACCAGAAGCCCTCTAGACACACCAAAGCGGCACACCAATATCATTAGAGATCCAGGGATGTATCCTGACATATGGCGTGGGCTCCTGTTAGTTGTGTATCAAATGCCATAACATAGAAAAAAATCCAAACACCCTAACACAAGTGTGGAGAAAAAAAGGGAAAGACAAAGGAACTCAAAACGTATTTCCTACTTTTAAGTAGTGACAGTTGGAAGTGAGGAAAAATCTCTCAAACGGGAACAATAACAGTAATAATAACCTCAAACTACAAGAACAAATGGGGTGCTGGATTTAGATTTTCTATTGCCGCGTACACCCGCTCGGAATTTCCGATGGAAAAAGTCAGACGGAATTTTTTCATTGGATATTCCGACCGTATGTATGCCCCATCGGAATTTCCGACGGCATTAGATAGAGAACATGTTCTCTTTTTTTCCGATGAAGAAAATTTCTAATCGGAACTTCCGTTCGTCTGGATGCAATTCCGACGGACTAAAAAGCATGCATGCTCGGAAACAATTCAACGCATGCTCGAAAGCATAGACCTTCATTCTCTCGGCTCGTCGTAGTGTTTTACATCACCGCGTTCTTGACGGTCGGATTTTAGTGTGACCGTCTGTATGCAAAACAGCTTGAGCAGAATTCCGTCTGAGTTTATTCCAACAGAAATTCCGCTCGTGTGTAAGGGATACTAAAATTATCACTGGGCAGAACTACACAAAACAAAGACTCCCCTCCAGAGCAGGGAAAGGACCCAGTGCTGAGAATCCACTACAAACAATCCAATATAAGAGTGCCAAACAAATGTCCAAGAGCCCATCATTTTCAATGATAAAATTGATTCATAACAGAAAAATTAAAATGTGTTTCAGGGGTCAAACACACTTCCCCTTTATCAGGGCTACAAAACAAGGACAAATACAAAGGTCATATATATATATAAAAGTAAAAGGTCATGAATATATAAATTAATATAGAAGTAAAAAATAATGAATATAAAAGTCAAACGGTATTATTATTATTATTTTTTACTTGTATATTTAGTTTAATAGTCATTAAAAACCCTGGACTCTTGAACATGCGTTCTTATTGGATTGTAAGTAATTATATCTTCAAAGGTGGTTCTAACCCTTTTCACTCAATCCAAATAAATAAATGGAGTTGTGAGTAACTGTGAAATAACGTTCATGGCAGTGCACAAGTGCTGGGGACTATAGTACACTCAATGTTTCTAGGCTTTGGCAAAGATTGTCTCCAGGCAGTTTTTATTATTTTTTCGTTTTGGGTAGAAGGGTTAGAGCAGGGGTCTTCAAACTACGGCCCTCCAGCTGTTGCGGAACTACAATTCCCATCATGCCTAGTCATGTCTGTGAATGTCAGAGTTTTACAATGCCTCGTGGGATTTGTAGTTCTGCAACAGCTGGAGGGCCGTAGTTTGAAGACCCCTGGGTTAGAGTGACCTTCTATCATTTGTGTGCTACTGTCTGTAACCCCCTTGGGGAGCATCAACCTATCTGTAGTGGTGATCACTGTCCCTCAGAAAGAAAGTAGGTGGGAATCCAACATTTTTAAATTGTCCTCAGAACAAGGGGTGAGGGGAAATCTTTCAATGGGGACATCTGTCTTGGGGACAACTAAGAGAGGAAAACCCCTCAATTTGGTAAACTTTGCCTTACTTTTGGTTGTGTCTCGGAGACAGGAAGTGATGGAATTTTCCTTAATGATACACTGACAGCTCAAAATAACCTTGCAGGTCTTTAACCCATACTACTCTATCCAAAATTAAAAATGCATTTGTGTTATTGTGCAATATGCCATGTGCATAAATTGGGTTGCCATTCCGACTGAATGGCTCTGCATCACACATGTGAGGAAAAGGCTTGCCAATAGACGAGATGACTCCTCTTGACGGACTTCTGTGCACAGGCTAAAGGCTAAAACATGTTCCCTTTAGTGCTCGCAAGAATTGGGCACTGGCTAATGCATATGCGCAAACTCGCGCGATCGCACACGTGCCCTCGTGCATTCTCATGCGCGCCGGCGCTCATGTGCACCTATGACAGATCTTGGAGCTAAACGGGCTATTTAAGCTTGGCCAGTGCTCAGGATCAGTGCTGCTTTGTCTTCAGCCTCCTGTGTATCCTGTGTCCCTGTGATTCTGTATCCTGATTCCAGTTAATGACTGGCTTGTCTTGACCACTCTATGAACTACGCCTGTAATGACTTTGGCTTGTCCCCTGACCTCTGCTTCTGTCTGCTCCATTGGCTCCTTGCTTTACTGATCAGTTTCTAAACTGGCTTGTTTCCTGACCACGCACCTGCACCTGCCTGTGCTCTGTACCCGACCCATCCTGTCTGTGTATGACCCGGCCTGCCTGACTCTGCTACTCTACCTGCTTACCAGGCCATCTGATGACTTCTCCTGCCCAACGTGGACATCTGCCCTACTGCTAGGAAGACTTACAGGCACTCATGCCACTCTGTACTCCTGCCCCTCCTGTCTACTCTATCAGGGGTCCCGAGTCAGAGGTGTAATAAAGGCCTTCCTTACCATATCAGGCTCTGTTACCAGATACGTGATAACACAACACGCATATCTACTACAATGTACAGTAACACACTGAGTATTGCAGTGTAATAGTGTCATTGGGCTCATTGGCATTACTGTTAATGTTCAAGATACACATGTGATAACAAGCTTAGGCTGTGTTGCAGTATTTATCTATATTCTTAGATGCTTTTTATGTCATGATCTTGGTGCGTGTTTCATAGTCTAATTACTTCAGTACCAATTATTTTTTTCTTGAGAAGCTGGCTGGATGTATGAGATGACTCTATTAGATTGTGGCAGTTATATTGACAGATAAGCTAGCTTTACCGTAATTGTGTTACTGAAAATTGACTAGTCATTGTAATAATTTTGAGCATGTTTGCTTTTGACAGCATTGATGCATAGCTGTGCACAAGGGCATATTGATGCATAGCTGTGCACACATATCTCTTTTAAAGCTAATCCCATTAATGACAGTAAACACAAGACATACAAATTAAAAACATGACTCAAATGTATGCAAACGTATTAGATTACAACTTGATTTGGCAAAGTATTAATATACATTACAGATATCTATAGTGCAGGCATCCATTTCTGATTAAGGTGTGTTAAGGATGAGTCCTCTAATTTTGAAATAAATGAAGACTAACTTTTATCCAAAGATTAATCTCTGCTGACCTTAAATCATGTTTGAATCAATCGCTACTATTTTTCCAGATCTACTATTGTTTCGTCTGTCTCTTAGGCAGCCCATAGACCATGGGCAGAAAGAAAGAAAATTGCTTAATTCCCCCATCAACACGGACTGTCGGAATGCCTCCTGCAGTGCTATTGTGTTCTGCCAGTAGAGGGAGCGCAGGGAACATTTCCTGCTGTTAGAACACATGGATTACTGCTAGCAGCTTTAGCCGCCGGCAGTAATTGCATGCCAAAAATCCTACAGGCTGGTTGTACCCAACTCAATCGATGGATTGACCTGGGTATACTCAGTCTGCCCAGACAAGGATTGAAGTTCCGCCGGTCCCTGCTGAATCCGCCAATTTTTGATCCATGTATGGCCCAAAGCTGATCGAAATTTCAATCCAAGTATGGCCATTCCTGCTCGACAGAAGTGATGATTATTTTTTTTTTTTCATACAAATACCATACTAATTACACGAAAATCGTTTGTTCTGTTATTGTACAAGAAACATTTTCGTGCTTGTGCCATGGGATATTTTCGCATGAACAGTCGTGATCGGTGCCTGAAACTTTGTGCTAACAAATAGATTATCGTACGATATTCTCATCATGTGTTAAGCCCTGTACACACGATCGGTTTTACCGATGAAAACAGTCCGATGGACTTTTTTCATCGGACAAACCGATTGTGTATGGGCCCCATCGGTTTTTTTTTCCATCGGTGTTAAAAAATAGAACATGTTTTAAATTTATCCGATGGAAAAAAAAACGATAGCAAATTACTATCGTCTGTGGGGAACTCCATCGGATAAAAAACCCACGCATGCTCAGAATCAAGTCAACGCATGCTCAGAAGCATTGAACTTCATTTTTCTCGGCTGTTCGGAGTGTTTTACGTCACAGCGTTTGGAACGGTCGTTTTTTTGACTGATGGTGTGTAGGCAAGACTGATGGAAGTCAGCTTTATCGGATTTCCGATGGAAAAATCCATCGGTTTAAAATCCATAGGAAATCCAACCGCGTGTACAGGGCTTTACGGTCCTTTAGAGCCTGGAATTCACATCTGAACTGCACTGCAGTGCTCAGAAAATGCACAGGACTCTTTTCAAATCCGCAGTGAATTTGCACTGCCGCTGCACCGTAGATATGTGAACCGGCTCCATAGAAAGCTGGTTTGGTTCACATGCCATGCAAATCGAGTGCGGTTCAAAACGCATCCAAATCGCACATAAGTGAACGAAGCCTTATGCACTAAAACCTGGTCATCTGCCTGCTTCCATCCTGAACATGGACAGGAGCAAGAGAATGCTGGGGAGAGAGCTGCTGGAGTTGGCTTACTGTACAGAAATGTAAAATAGCCAGCATGGTCTTCCCACCTAAGAGGTTCCAGCTCAATACACAGACAAGCATACAAATATCAATAGGAAGGGGGCTGGAAAGTATGTAGCATCCTCTTATATTAATTCCAGTCTGTGTGTCCTTCCGCATCCAAAGGGTGCCTTAAGATGGATGCACTTATAAAATGGGGGACCCCTCTGAAACTTCCACTGAGACTCCAGGAGGCCTAATGTTTTAGGCTGGTATCTTATAGGAGGGAGGCAGATAAAAAAAATAGAAGAATCTGTCCTATATCATTACAGAAACAGTGACGATTATCAGGACCGTGGACAGTACTTGACTAAGGGTATCTTAGTTACTATACTGAATTTTTCATGACATTTCAGCATCATCGGAAGTTTAAAAACTGCTGGACCTCATCTTCAGGCAAACAGAAATTGTGTGATATTTGGGTTTACTGGCTTTTAGTAAGACATGGCCATAAAATGGTAGAACTTTATGAACACATCAGCACTCTCAAAACGAAATTCCAGCCTTACCTGCGATCTTACACAGTTATACAGCCTCCTGTACTGAAATAGTTTCCTCAAATTTTGCTGCACACTGTGAGCTTTGCACCACATGCAGCAAGTTGGCTTAGGGCCCACCTCATCTCCTTGCTGAAGGATTTCAAGCACCATCTAGCTCTTTCCTCCTCAGACTGACTGTCCCTGGTCCATGTCTTTCATTTCTTGGGTTTCTTTTCTATCAATCATGGAGGTTCAACACCACATATGAGCATTACCTAAGGCAAGGTACAAGTAAAGGCAGCCTGTCTAGGAACTCACACTCCTGCAGACGGATACCCACCATTTAAGGTATTTTGAGATCTGCATAACTCATTCCAAGAGCCAGCCCACTGCTTGCAACAGGGTTGAGGGCTCTTGCAAGGAGTACAGAAGCATTATATTGTGATGTTTTCGGGAAGCTAAGAACAGCCCCCTGCTGGGCCCTCTCACCAGCCATGACCTACCTGCATTGCATAGAGAAATACATGGTATTTAATAAAAAAAAAAAATTATTAGCATGTTGATGGGGGGAGAAAGGAAGAACTAGATGAAGCAAAATATTTGCAGACTTAGGCCAGCCATAGACGGAGCAATTTTCTTTCCTGCAACCATGGTTTGCAAGAAAGATAATCGCTTGATTCCCCTGGGGCTATTGTGTTCTCCCGGTGAGGGGGAACCATCTCCACCGGGAGAACATAGTGATTGCAGCTAGCAGTTTTATATCCACTAGCAATAATCGCGTTTAGAATCTGACAGGCTGGTCATACCCAAGTTGAACGATCAATCAACTTGGGTACATTCAGCCTACCCATCCATGGGTCGATTTTTGTCCGGGTTCCTGCTGAGCCAGACGAGATTCTAACCGTCTATTGCCGGCTTTAACTTCATATTTAAAGCAGACCAAAAATCGAAAAGGAAACAATTCCATGGGAAGGTCAACAGTACACCTCAAAAATGTACAATATAAATGTAAATCTCATGTTACTGTTACCACTTTACGAAGAAGTTCTGTAATAATCAATACTTCTGCTTAGTCACTTACCTCCATGAAAGGACGGTGGTGTCAAGGACTCAGGGCTATCATCTTCTGGTTCTGATACCGTTACTGTTGGAACTGAGTCACCACCTGGTTTTAAGCCTAGTTCTGATACCCCCTGATAACTAGTTTCAAAAAAGTCACATTCTATAGACGATTCTGTCCCAGTAAGAGTAATTTTCACAGGGGAGGTCTTAGTATTTACGGTTGCTGTGTGGCTATATAAGCCAACATTATCATCAGGTTCCTCCATATATGGTGAATATGAGATATCTTCACGCTGATGATCCTTAAAAGCAAAGTCATAACCTACTGGGCTCTGCTTTCTGTCGTAAACCTCTTCAGGAGAATGCTGAGGTTTTGTATCTGGAGACCTGCTGATGTCGATGTACTTGCAAGCTTCTAATTTATCACCCTCTGAAGGGTCAGATAATGTTTTGATCACATCCTTGCTTTCTGCGGGTGTCATCTCAATTCCTGAATCTGAACTAAGCAAACCACGGCCCTCAAACATGGGTGTGTCTTGAGGAGAACGGGAGGCGGTTCCAAATTCCTCTGCATCTAACCTTGTACCACCATCTCCTTTCTTCAGAATGCCAGTAAAGTAGGAGGACTCTGGCTGTGACATATAACGTTCATCTGATTTCAGAGATGTGTATAAAGATTCCTCATCATCCAATGAAAACTTCTTGGAATTGGCATAATCTAAAAACACAAAATGTAAATTGAAGAATTAAAGAATGCTCTTAGCACATATAAAGAAATAAACTTTAGTACGTGTCATTATATAATATACAGAGAAGGGGAGAAGGAATGATAAAGAGAGGAACTTGAGGACGTTGTGGAAGCCAGGTAGCCAATGTGTCGAAAAATAATTTACAATGCTTGGATGTGTATGAAGAAGCGCCTGGTACAAAAGTTAATCTCGCTCAAAAGACTTTTGAAAAAATGTAATTGTTAAAGTGGAAGAAAAGTCTAAGGCCCCTTTCACATGTGCATGTTTTTAAACATCCGCTTGCTCAGCAGGGATCGCTCCCTTGATCCCCGCTGAGCTGGCGGATGACTAGTCCGTCTATGCACACTGTGCAGAAACGGACCGGTCAGAGCGCCGCTCTCCTCTATGGGGGGATCGGATGAAAATGAACCATCTGTCCGTTTTCATCCGATCCACCAGACGCCTGCAAAATAGGGTTTGCATCTGTCACACTTTAGCGGAAAGGATCGGATCAGGGCTGATCGGATGTCACCGCTGACATCCGACGCTCCATAGAGCGCCCGTTCAGATCCGCCTGAAAAAACTGACAGGTGGATCTGAACGGTCCGCACGTGTGAAAGGGGCCTAACACTTACTATTCTTAAAACCCTCCTCCTACCTATCATGCATAACCTGCGTAAAAAAGATCTGTGTATTTCCTTTTTTTAATCCAATCTGGGCAAGTGATCCTGCAGCTCCTGCTCCCCATTAAATTACCCATAGGCTCCTATGACTCGGTTGGTGCTCCCTCCTCTCCCCTGCAGCAACCACTCACTGACACCGGGGATTAAAAAGAGTTAAGTAAATAAATAAAAACATAACAAAAGCCAGAATAACAGGACAAGCATGTCCATACTGACAATACCACATAAAATACAATGCATAATAATGGTCACAGACTGATAGTTGCAAATAATGGACACAATGGGCAACAACCAATATGTATGGTACAATGCAGATCACCACACACAGGACCAAAATCCTCATACATAGCAAATAAAATCCCACCCAAAAAGGAGGGACTAGAGACCTAGCAAAATATTTTTACATGATCCATTCTATATATGAGTGAATTTGGAGACCATCTATCGATTGAGGAGTCTTAGTGAAGGACCTTATGTGAAGACAACATCTTACCACTACCCTAGTTAAGGGACAGCGTGACTGACCTTCTGTTTGTTCAGAGGTCCATATGTTCAGGTGAGCGGTTTGTACTTCTGGTGGAGGAGACACACATGTCTGGATGCATGGTGATTGATTGAAGCACCCCATTTACTACCTAAGAAGTCTTACACCTCTGTTGCCCTTCAACATCCTCTGGCCTCATCTTGCCACATATTTTTTGGACTTTTGATGCTAATTTTTAGTTTAGTTTTCAGCGCTGCACTGCTTTTTATATGGAGCCTACACATGGTCAGAATTTCAGACCAAAAGCTCACATCGAACATTCGTTGTCGGAAATTCCGATCGTGTGTATGCGGCATTACTCTCAAGCACCTGTGCTTTCCAGCCAAGCCTGATTGGCTCTTGATCTTCCTTCCCCAGTGAAATTCCAGTTGTTACATTGGTTGCATTTAATGCTTTTTTTTTTTTTTTTTATCAATACATTTTTATTTTATCAATTAAGAACATAACAAAAAAAGTTGCTGCACATATTACACAACATTGTAATACAGTAAACTGTGAAGGCATATAGTATAGAATTTGTTCAGGCCTTGATGGCCTAGTCCAGCCTACTCCTAATTGGTTCAAACGGTAGGAATGGGAGGTCACCATGTTAAACAATGATTCAGCCTATACAAACTTTAAATAGGGAAATAATAATATTGGGAAGTGGGAAATTAAAAATACAAGATAACCAGAGAATAAAGGATAACAGAAATATTGTTCTACACTGGCATATTGCTTAATTGGTTGATCAAGGTATTTCAGGCTGTAGGATAAATTTAAATTTTACATTCTTTTAGTTTCAATAGTTTTTATTAAGGTTTTCAATAATAAGAACAAACGTTTCAACCATACATTGTGTTTCAGACAATTTCAATAGGGTATCAAACTGTACATTAAGAGAGTCCTGCACTGGTAACTGGCGTATCGCTGTATCAAATTTTACATTCTTTTAAATAAATGGAGGCTCTAGGGTGGGATAACCAAGTTTTCCATTTTCTACTAAAGGTGGTGATGGAGTGTTTTTTGTAAGCAAGCATTAATTCAAATTGTGCTTTGGTATTCAGTCTGGTTATGACAGTATATAGATTGGGTGGTTCCGTAGATTTCCAGAGGTTAGCTACTGTGATGCCGTGTACACACGATCATTATTCACGGCGGTTAAAAAACCGCCGTGAATAATGTCATTTAAAACGGGGGAACAGCTTGTTCCCCACACACGGTCGTTTTTCACGTCATTTTTTCTCTTGACGAGAAAAACGACTGTCTGTGGGCTCCACGGCAGTGTTTCCCTATGGGAAACACTGCCGCGGAAAACATGTCGAAAAAAACGACGAGAAAAATTAGAACATGTTCTAATTTTTCACGTCGTTTTTAATGCAGTTTTTCTCGTCGAAAAAAACGACAGAAAGCCCACAGACTATCGTTTTTCTCGTCGAATGGGAAAAATGTTGTTTTTTTCGACGAGAAAAACGGCCGCGTGTACGCGGCATGAGTCTTGAGGCTATTAAAATGTGGATCACAATAGTTCTATGGATAGTGGGATATTTCTCAAGGTCTATACCTAATAAGGCTGAAGCAGAAGTAAGCGTGGAAAGGTTTCCTGTAATATCTGCTATGAAGGATCAGATTGAGTTCCAAAAGCTTTTCAGGGTTTTACAACTCCAGAGTGTGTAAAAGATTTCCAGTTTGCTCATTACACCTCCAACAAATGTCGGATGTGGATGGATAGATTTTGGATAATTTATAAGGGGTTAGATACCACCTGTTAGTTATTTTTTGGGCATTGTCCCAGTGTTCGATACACGATCATGATTTGTTAATTATTTGGAATGATTTTTTACACTGGTCCCAGGAGAAGTTTTGATTTAAATCTCTCTCCCATTTCAACATATGAGCATTTTTATTGTCTAGTTGGGATGATAGTATATCATAGAAAAAGGAAATGCCTTTCCTAGTATGGTCTTTTTGGTGAGATAAATATTCCCATATTATCGATGGAAATTCTATCATGTTATTAGGATTGAAATCCTTTAAACGTTTACACTTTCCAAGCTTACTCATAATAACATTCTTATAATTCGAGGGTAGATTTACATGTAACCGGTATCCCTGTTTGATCCATTCGTCTACTGATAACCGAATTCTACAGTAGTTAATAACTTCTGTAGGAAGACATATTTTGGATTTTTTTTCTAAATGTCTAGTTTAAGAAAGTATATGTTTCCAAGCAAATATTGTAGCTTTAAGCCCTGGTTCACACTGGTGCGTTTTGACATGCGATTTGGCATGTCAAATCGCATGTCAAAACAGCGATATTTGCCGCAAATTGCCGGCAATGGCACCGTCCTAATCGGTGCGACGCCGCATCTGCAGCGCTGCACCGATTTCAAAAAGTAGTTTCTGTACTACTTTTTGCGATTTCGGACGCGATTTACATTGACATCTGTGCAGAAACCTGCACAGATGTCTCTGTAATCGCGGCTGAAATCTGGACTGCCAGCGGGAGAGAAATCGTGCGAGTTCAGCTGAACTCACACGGCTTCACTCCCGCAGCCCAGTGTGAACCTGGGCTAATACTTAGTAGATTGGAAGTGATTACTTTAGGAAGTATGGCATTGGCTATTGCTAGGGCGTATAAGTCAGAATTTTTAGTACATTCTTGTTCTATGTTCCATTTAATGCATTTTAAAGAACACATAACAATATTATTTGCTTTTCTAATATGCATACCTAGCATTCAGCTTTAACCACTTGAGACCCACGCTATAGACAAAAGACGTCTGCAGCGCGGCTCTCAAGTGCTGAGTGGACGTCAATGGACGTCCTCCTGTTTCTCTCCCCCCTGCGCGCCCCCGAGGGCGCGCGGCGGGGAACAGCTGTGCCCGCCGTGGTCACGTGATGCCGATGCGCGTGCCTGGCGGCCGCGATGTCCTCCAGGCACCCGCGATCGGCTGTGACAGAGGCAGGACGTGGATCTCTGTGAGTAAACACAGAGATCCATGTCCTGTCAGGGAGAGAGGAGACCGATGCTGTGTCCCTTGTACATAGGGACACAGATCGGTCTCCTCCCCCAGTCAGTCCCCTCCCCCACACAGTAAGAATCACAAATAGGGAACATAGTTAACCCCTTCCTCGCCCCCTAGTGTTAACCCCTTTCCTGCCAGTCACATTTATACAGTAATCAGTGCATATTTATAGCACTGTTCGCTGTATAAATGTGAATGGTCCCAAAATAGTGTCAAAAGTGTCCGATATGTCCGCCGCAATATTGCAGGCCTGACAAAAATCGCAGATCGCCACCATTACTAGTAAAAAAAAAAAAATATAATAAAAATGTCATAATTCTATCCCCTATTTTGTAGGCGCTATAACTTTTTCGCAAACCAATCGCTATACGCTTATTGCAATTTTTTTTACCAAAAAAATATAGAAGAATACGTATCGGCCAAAACTGAGAAAAAAAAATAGTTTTTTAAAAAAAAATTGGGATATTATTATAGCACAAAGTAAAAAAATTGTGTTTTTTTTCAAAATTTTCTGTCTTTTTTTGTATATAGCGCAAAAAATAAAAACCGCAGAGGTGATCAAATACCACCAAAAGAAAGCTCTATTTGTGGGGAAAAAATGATAAAAATATCATTTGGGTACAGCGTAGTATGACTGCGCAATTGTCATTCAAAGTGCGTCAGCGCTGAAATCTGAAAATTGTTCCGGGCACGAAGGGGGTTTAGTGCCCAGTTGTCAAGTGGTTAAAGTCAATTCAGAATGAACATTCTGCCTGTAGCACAGCCCTAGTGTGATGTGTACCATTATTGCTTCATTCATTGACTTTACTTGCTGTCTTCAGGCATTGTTGTATATACATTTACATGGCAAGATGTGCTCAATATGAATATTTCAGAACACAGTGGTAATTGGCATGTTAGAGGACATCTGTTCTTTTTAAAGTCGAGTAATAAGATAAATATTCAACAGTTGTGAAAAGAAAACTCAGCAAATGGATTACAGCAATCTTATCAGTAAAACGGTGAATGGAATTTGTTCAGTGGACTGAAGATATTTTCCTTAAAAAAAAAAAACAGTGCTTGACACCCACCTAATCAAAGTGTCATTGGCATTCCCTCAAACTACACTGCGCTGATAGCTAATGTTACAGGGTCAAGCGGGGAGCTGTCAATCAGATGGGAATTGGCTGTCAATCTCAGGCCTGTGCTGCTATTTGCTGCCGAGGAGCAATGAGCATGGATCACATTTTTGCACATCTGGATGCATTGAAAAAAATAAAATAAAATAATATATATATATATATATATATATATATATATATATATATACACAGTATATATATATATATATATATATATATATATATATATATATACACACACAGTATCTCACAAAAGTGAGTACACCCCTCACATTTTTGTAATGATTTTATTATATCTTTTCATGTGACAACACTGAAGAAATGACACTTTGCTACTAATTGGGCCCAATTTGGACATTTTCACTTAGGGGTGTACTCACTTTTGTTGCTAACGGTTTAGACATTAATGGCTGTGTGTTGAGTTATTTTGAGGGGACAGCAAATTTACACTTTTATACAAGCTGTAAACTCACTACTTTACATTGTAGCAAAGTGTCATTTCTTCAGTGTTGTCACATCAAAAGATATAATAAAATATTAACAAAAATGCAAGGGGTGTACTCACTTTTGTGAGATACTGTATATATAATGTGCAGGCCAGTCAAGTTCCTCTGCCCCAAACTCGCTCATCCTTGTCTTTATAGACCTTGCTTTGTGCACTGGTGCGCAGTCATGTTGGAACAGGAAGGGGCCATCCCCAAACTGTTCCTACAAAGTTGGGAGCGTGAAATTGTCCAAAATGTCTTGGTATGCTGATGCCTTAAGAGCTCCCTTTCCCCTGAAAAACAACCCCACACCATAATCCCCCCCTCCACCAAATGATTTGGACCAGTGCACAAAGCAAGGTCCATAAAGACAGGGGAGGAGGGGAGGAGGAAGTTTGGGGAGGAGGAACTTGACTGGCCTGACCTCAACCAATAGAACACCTTCGGGATATATTAGAGCGGAGACTGCGAGCCAGGCCTTCTCATCCAACATCAGTGCCTGACCTCACAAATGCGCTTCTGGAAGAATGGTCAAACATTCCCATAGACACACTCCTAAACCTTGTAGACAGCCTTTCCAGAAGTGTTGAAGCTGTTAACCGTTAACCTTAGCAGGCGTAACTTACGTATGCATTCGCTTCTGCGCGTGAGCACAGAGGGATGGGGCGCTTTCATTTTTTTTTACACTCTCCCTTTAAAAAAATAAATTCTGATAACTTTTATTTCTGTCACAAGGAATGTAAACATCCCCTGAGACAGTAATAGGCAGTGACGGGTACTCTTTATGGAGAGATCTGGGGTCTATAAGACCCCAAATCCCTCCTATGCAATTAAAAGCATTAAAAACCCCAAGTTTGGCTGTTTTGAATGCTGTCATATTTTACAATTTGGCGCCTTTAAGTCTTCAGTAAACCGGAAGTGATGTCATGACTCGGGTTACTAGTTCCGAGACCCGATCGAAGCCGCTTGCGGCTTCGTTCGGGTCTCCGGCCAGCCGGTGTGCCGTGGGATGGGTGAGACCGGGCCAGCTGCGGAAGGTCACCCCGGTACAACCCCTTCAAGCCGAAGGCCGTATATTTGCATTACGTCGGCGTGAAGGGGTTAAATAGGTGTTATCCCAATTTGGCTGCAAAAGTGGAAATACACTTTCAGCCATTGGGGGAGATTTACTTAAACTGGTGAACACAGAATCTGGTGCAGCTGTGCATGGTAGCCAATCAGCTTCTAACTTCTCCTTGTTTAATAAAGCATTGGCAATAAAACCTGGAAGCTGATTGGTTTCTATGCAGTGCTGCAGAAGATTTTGCACGCTCCAGTTTTGGTAAATAACCCCCATTGTCTCGCAATTAGCAACAGCCTGACATGCAGCTCCTTTAGTTGCCCATGCTGTCTATCAGATAGGCAACCCAACAGCCAACTGAAGAAGCTCACACGGCAGGCTGACAACGCTGTTGCAAATTGCATGACAAATTTTAGCGCTGTCAGCCTGCGGCAGGAAGTGCTGTTTAACTTTGCATTTGTGTTCCATTTTATTTTGTGAATGTAATGATACACAACGTAGGTTTTTCCAATTCAGCTCACTGATGCCCTGCTGCTAACACAACATAAATATTTAAAGAGGATTCTGAAGAGTGCTGGCTTGCTTGGTTTTATAATCCCTCTCTTACAAGTCAATGGGTTGGATTAATGTAAAATGCATATTTTTATAGCTGCTTCCCGTCCAAGATACAACACACAGAAGTGACGGAGATGGCAGGATTGCATGGAAAGATGTTCCCTCCTAGCCAGAACCATTAAACCGAATGTATTGTAAGCTTTGAGGTTAAAGTGAACTCATTCATTTTAAATATCGGAACTGTTATGATGAGAATGTATCCGTGGAATAAATTTACCCAGCCGCACATACTGGAATCAGGAAAGACAAGTAAAGCCCTCTCTCTGTTCAAAGGGCTGTAGCAATTTCAGACATTTGGGATCATTTGGTTTAACTTGAAAATAAATATCACTGTTACAGTGCTGCGCACTAAAGTAAATTAAGTCAATCTCACGACAAAACCATGGAGAATGGCAGTGTTGACGTCCTTTTGAAAAATAGTTGCTGGGCAACCAGAACACACAGATCTGAATAGAGCCTCAAAATATATGTCTGGGCAAAATAAAAAAAAAATCAGTACATCTCCACAATACATGTACATTTCACCATGCTTTATCCTTTTATTAAATTCTGCAAGTAAAAAAAAAATACCTGTTGATCTCCCTCATACCCCGTGTTTTCCTAATGCCTCGTACACACGACCGGTTTTCCCATCAGAAAAAAAAACAATGGTTTTCCCAACAGAGTTCCTCTCAAGCCTGCCTTGCATACACGCGGTCAAGAATACGGTGACGTAAAAGACTACGACAAGCCGAAAAAATAAAGTTCTATACTTCCGAGCATGCGTCGCATTGTTTCCGAGCATGAACGTTTTTTTTCCCCGTAGGAAAAGCATACAGACGAACGGTTTTCCCGCTAGGATTTTTCCTGACGGGGAAAAAAGACATCCTGCTCTCTTTTTTCCCCGGCGATCGCGCCGCTTCAGCGTTATATGCTTACATTGTTATTTGGCATGTACGAGCATTACCTTTTTAAAACAAATAAATTCCCCATTTTTCAACATACTTCACCATTGGAGACTCTCTCTCCATCTCGGAGCCAATACCCCATTGGAATCGAGCCACCGCTTCCTCCCTCCCCTTTAGGATCATCACATTAACAACATCCGTGGCGGTAAGAAGGAGACAGTTACACACGCTGGAGGGATCCATATAGAGGAGAGAGAGCTTACAGATTTTGCCTACATTTATACATCTGGAGGTGAGAGTCCTGTGAGACTTAAGTTTGGAGATATATATATTATACCAGAACCCTACCTGTTCACCACATCCCAGCAAGGACCACTCATTTCAGAGACTATTTGCTATATATTTTTTTCCCATTTTTCCCATTTTTTTCACTCATTTTATATAGTTTACATTTATGGTTGTTTTCCTCACTGGAACTTTGTTACCATTATGGATTCTTGCATTTATCATTAATTCATGTTCACCAGTATATTCACATATTCACGTGGTTTACACTGCATAGGCACTTTACTTACAGGGTTATATTATTTTCTCTGTATGTTTTTTTGTACATTTTTCACAGACACCAGGTTTGCAGCTGTGCCATACTCTTTCCATTTTCAGATGATGGATTGAACAGAGCTCCCTGAGATCTTCATAGCTTGGGATATTTTTATATAACCTAACCCTGCTTTAAACTTCTCTACAGTGGGACTTGGATGGAATATGAAGTGCAATTTTTGAAATGTATGCGTTATCATGCCTATGCCTATTCTACCTGATGTAATGATAAGTGCTTGTACATTTCTATGTTTCTCCTACAATATCTCATCATATACTGTCGTAAATTGTTGTATACGCAGTATGTATGTTTGTGGATCAGTTGTTTATTTCAATAAACTTTTGTCTGATTTAAAAAAAAAAAAAAACTTCTCCACAACGTTATCCCTGACCTGTCTGGTGTTTTCCTTGGCCTTCATGATGCTTGTTCACTAAGGTTCTCTAAAAAACCTCTGAGGGCTTCACAGAACATCTGTATTTATACTGAGATTCAATTACACACAGGTGGACTCTAGTTACTAATTAGGTGACTTCTGAAGACAATTGGTTCCACTAGATTTTAATTAGGGGTAAAAGGGGCTAAATACAAATGTACGCCACACTTTTCAGATATTTATTTGTAAAAAATTTGGAAAACCATTTATCATTTTCCTCCACTTTCAATTATTTGTCACTTTGTGTTGGTCTATCACATAAAATTTCTATTAAATACATTTACGTTTTTGGTTGTAACATGACAAAATGTGGAAAATTTCAAGGGGTATGAATACTTTTTTCAAGGCACTGTAAATACAGTAGTGCTATTACCATTAACATACAATGTTAAATTGATAAAGTGCTTAAAGGTCTACACAGAACACCTCCGTGCTAATACAGTGACATGCAGGGCCGCCGTTAGAAATCATGGGGCCCCATACAGCGTACCCGATGGGGCCCCCTTGGCCCCGCCCACAACCCCACCACTGGTTCCGCCCCTGACCCCATGCTGTTACGACATCTGGGGGAATGATGGTGGCAGGAGCTGAAACGTGTAACATGTCCAAAAGGTGAACCTTTAATAACCATCATTATTCTAACATTTTTACACTATGATAAAGCAGCAGAGATGTCTTATTTTAGAACTTTTTTGACAACTAATTAGCTGGGATGAGCTCAGGTGTGTTGGGACCGTAGTCTGAACCCACCTTGGCTATACCACCAGGAAGCTTTACAGTGCCCCACCAATCATAACTGAATCTGAATGGGGAGAGATGTCAGTGTTTTGACATCTTTGCCGATCAGTTTGTGTCTGCATACACCACAGACTTGTGTCCATTTACATCAGGCTACCTCTGATCTGTCACATTTAGGTCTGGAAAAATAGGAAAGGATGTTCTTTTCCATTCTTTTTTTTTACCTGAATGCACACGGAGGTAGGCGGATCTAAATGCACACAAGCCAATTCATATCTGGACCTCTGTAGACCTACATGGAGCTTTCAATCAGGACCACATGAAAAACTGACAGGCGGACCTGATTGCAAAGCTTGGGTGAAAAATTCTCAAAGGGGAGTGGTTTGGGGGGGGGGGTAAAAATACAGCTTGGCTGTGTGTTTTTACTGTCCCTTCCCCCCAACACACGTGTAAAGTAGCATCCCATTGTGTGCTCATGGTCATTATGATGATCAGAGCACAGCAGGTGCTGTATGGCTCTATCAGTGTAACATGCTGTTGGGTGCTGACTTTCTTATGGCTGTACTGTGTTCTAGTCTGTAACACACAGTACAGCCATACATTAAGGAAGTCATCACCCAACAGCATGTTACACTGATAGAGCCATACAGCACCTGCTGTGCTCTGATCATCATAATGATGACGACCATGAGCACACAATGGGGAGTCTGGGGACTAAAAACCTCAGCTGTGTGATGTGTGTGTGTGTCTAGGGGGATTGGTTGCCTGTGGACCAGCGTTGGGATTACTCTTTTTGCACTACTGTCTCAGCCTCCTCAGTGATGTCTCTCCTTCAGGCTGCAGCACGGCACTTCCTCCTGAGGAAAGGAGCCGCATTACAATTGAATCCATCCACCATGGAAAGCATACAGTGAGCACAAGGTACACTGGTGAAGAGCAGGGCTGGTATCCCTCCGCCCGAAAATGGAGAAAAAGTCCCTCTTCTGCTCTCACCTCCCTCCTGGGCCCCTCTGTTTACCTTATGGGGCCCAGGAAGGTACTATATACCTTGCCAATCAAGTAGGTGCAAGTTAATAAAGTTATTTAGCTAATTTTTTCGTTTTTCTTTTTACCTAGAAATTAACTACAAAGCTGCTCGGCCCCCCCCCCCCTGCTGGCCAGGCCCGGTACAACAGGGCTGCTTGTACTGCCCTATCAGCGGCCCTGGTGACATGTGAAATTATATATATTCATATACTGTATCTTTAGTGCAGAAATTATAAAAAAAAAACTTTTCTAGTGTCCTTTTAAAATATTCAGTGTCATAGTTCATATTCATATATTGATCCACTCTGTATGCCACAGTGAACGTGATCAGTGTCTAATACCACCTTTCAAGGTTGCGCTGACATCCAAGTTAGGCCTGCATCTCCCAGGTCAAGCCACACATTCCCCACTCTGGGGGGGACACATTAGACTCCACTCAACTCCTCCTTCACCTCTGTTTATATAAATGGGGTCCACTGCTCACTCCTTAGCCTCAATGCCTGACCCTTTAAGGCCATGGTGCCGCTGTTGCATGTAGGCTCACACAAGACAAAGGAACCTCATGGTGTAGTAAATTAAAACTTGCAAAGGTTTATTAAAACAATTGCACTTACATCGGGGTAATGAAGACACAGCTTTAGGTAAACTATCGTAATGGGGCTTGCGGCACAACCGCGTCACGTCCGGTTTCGGCTATGTCACTCGACTCTGCCCAACGAGTATCGTCACGGTCACATGACTTCCTCAGGGGTCAAATGTTTTTAGCATGGAATTATTACATTTTTTAACTGAGTAAACTTTTTTTAAATCATGTTCTAATGTGTAAGTTGGTTTACTAGCACCTTAAAAGTCCCACCTTCCTTCTCTGTGGTCTAACTCCCTATACCCTCACCATCCCCCTGGTCCCTGTTGCACTTACCTCTGTGGGTTACTGCCCTGGTGCAAGGATCAGTGCATTTTATAGCCCTGCTCTTCTTCCCTGTCTTTCTTTAGGGCTCTCGAGATGGATCAGATGATCACAATTGATCAAAGTGTCCAGCACTGACCAATCAGAATCATTCTGACTCATCCTAGAAATATCAGATAATAGGAAATTTATGGGGACTTGGACTTTTTAGGCACAGTAATATGAAAAATCAATTGGTTAAAAAAAAATATAAATTTATTAAACATAGATATAGATTTAAACAGACTTGTTAAAAAAAAGCCCACATCAATGGATCAATACAACAATACTGCCACTATAAAAAAAACATAACCCTCAATTGGATGATGAAGGAATTGCAATGATACTTTGGAATGTGTACTATAGGATGCATTAAGGTGAAAAAACGGGAAGCTTTAAAACCCCTTTAAACCTGGATCTCCTAGTTATCCAAATACTGCCATTAGGCCTGGAATCTGAACTTGGGCAGTCCTTTTTACACCCCTTTATTGGTCTTTGAAGACACCCACAAAATTCTAGGATCAGTACTGGGATAATTTGAAACTGACACAGGGCTAAAGACACTCACAATCAAACTTTCCCCCTAAAAAAATCAAGCCTCCTTTCTAATTTTTAAGCCTTCCTATAGGTCAAGGAGGTTGTCATCACATTAGAGGATCAAGATGGAGAGTCAGAAGATGGGAGGTAGCACGGCAAACATAACTTCTACAGGAAAAGTAGAAGTTTGCTTGTAAGTCCAGCTGCATATGGAGTAAAAAGATACAAAGGTGAGCAGTAGATTAACTAGCTTACCAGCTGTGGGCTGCAATTTACCACTGGGAGATTTGAAAACCAGTGAAATGATAAATATATAATGTGATTTCCTATAAATGTCTCAAAGTGAATTAAATGAAAATGAAGGCTGTTGCTCACCTCTACATGCGTTCCCGCTAGGACAGGTAAACATCTATCAATAATTGTGTGGCGCTCCCTAAAATATATGATCCTGTATAAAACTCACTATAAAACACAAAGCTCTATACACACACGTGGTAAGGCTGGCCGCAGGCCAGCCTGTATTTGTGGGAGGAGACTGAGAGGGCTACTTAAGCCTCCTCCCCTGTCGGGTCTGGGTTGCCGTCATTTCTGGGCGACGCCGCCGACGCACGTCATGTCCGGCCTCCTTACAGCACGGTGGTCGGCCGTTTCATGGTATCGTTCCTCTACCCCTGTGTTCCTTTAGCTTCGTGGGGGCAGCCCGCCCCCCCCCTCCCTTGCAGGCCATGTTCCATCCTGCACCATGGGGGCCGCCCGTCCGCTTCTCCCAGCCCCGGGGGGTCTCGTCTGTCTCCACATCCACCTTCCTTGCTATCCTTCCTTCCACCCACCACTTCCGCAGGGCTTCATCTGGCCTCTCTCTGGCTGGGTGCCGCCTGCTTCCCACGGTGCGCTCGCCGGGGGGGGGGGGGCGGCGTCTGTCCATCCATCCATCCACCTTCCTTGCTGGGCTAATCCCGCATGGTCGGGTGGGGAGGGGGCCCCACCACTCCTCGCTGCTCAATCTTCTGAGGGACCGCCTGTTGTCTTCTCAATCTCCCCCCCGCTCTTCACTGTCCTTACGGCCGGACACACGCCAGCTTCGGGTGCAGGGCCGCCCGCTTGTTACCTGCTCCTCCTTCCGGGCTCGGACTCAGGGGAGGGCCACTCCGTCCTGCCTCCCACTCCTCCGGGCTCGCACAGTGAGGGGGGGGTCCGTCCGTCCGTCCTCCCTCCCACTCCTCTGATCGCACTGGGTCATCTTTCGTTGGGCTCATGCCGGCTTCAGAGGGGGGGGGTCACCCGCCCGCTCATCCGTCCTTCCACACGTTGGGACTCATGCAGGCAGTCATTTCGTTTCTGCCCCGGCATTTCTGTCATTGCGTTTCTGCCCCGGCATTTCTGTCATTGCGTTTCTGCCCCGGCATTTCTGTCATTGCGTTTTTGCCCCGGCATTTCTGTCATTGCGTTTCTGCCCCGGCATTTCTGTCATTGCGTTTCTGCCCCGGCATTTCTGTCATTGCGTTTCTGCCCCGTCATTGCGTTTCTGCCCCGTCATTTCTGTCATTGCGTTTCTGCCCCGTCATTTCTGTCATTGCGTTTCTGCCCCGGCATTTCTGCCCTGGCATTTCTGTCATTGCGTTTCTGCCCCGGCGTTTTCTGTCATTGCGTTTCCTGCCTCAGCGTTTCTGTCATTGCGTTTCTGCCCCAGCATTTCTGTCATTGCATTTCTGTCATTTCGTTTCTGCCCCAGCATTTCTGTCATTGCATTTCTGCCCCAGCATTTCTGTCATTGCATTTCTGCCCCAGCATTTCTGTCATTGCATTTCTGCCCCAGCATTTCTGTCATTGCATTTCTGCCCCAGCATTTCTGTCATTGCATTTCTGCCCCAGCATTTCTGTCATTGCATTTCTGCCCCAGCATTTCTGTCATTGCGTTTCTGCCCCAGCATTTCTGCCCCAGCATTTCTGTCATTGCGTTTCTGCCCCGGCATTTCTGTCATTGCGTTTCTGCCCCGGCATTTCTGTCATAGCGTTCCTGTCATAGCGTTTTCTGCCCGGCGTTCCTGTCATAGCTTTTCTGCCCAAGTATTGCTGTCTGCGTTTTTTGCCTCAGCATTTCTGCCCCGAGATTTCTGTCTACGTTTTTCTGCCCCAGGATTTCTGTCTGCGTTTTCTGCCCCAGGATTTCTGTCTGCGTTTTCTGCCCCAGGATTTCTGTCTGCGTTTTCTGCCCCAGGATTTCTGTCTGCGTTTTCTGCCCCAGGATTTCTGTCTGCGTTTTCTGCCCCAGGATTTCTGTCTGCGTTTTCTGCCCCAGGATTTCTGTCTGCGTTTTCTGCCCCAGGATTTCTGTCTGCGTTTTCTGCCCCAGGTTTTCTGTCTGCGTTTTCTGCCCCAGGTTTTCTGTCTGCGTTTTCTGCCCCAGGTTTTCTGTCTGCGTTTTCTGCCCCAGGTTTTCTGTCTGCGTTTTCTGCCCCAGGTTTTCTGTTGCTGCGTGTCTGTCGTAGCATTCTGCCCCAGTATTTCTGTCTCCGTGTCCAGTCTCAGCATTTCCATCATAGCGTATCTGCCGCTGGGTTTTTCTGTCATGGTGTTTCTGCTCTGCGTTCTGCCTCAGGATTCTGGCATTGCGTTTCTGCCTCAGCATTCCTGTCTTAGCGTTCTGCCTCCAGGATTTCCGTCTTTCCATTTCTGCCTCAGCGTTGCAGTCTCAGCGTTTCCATCTTCACATTTCTGCCTCAGCGTTGCAGTCTCAGCGTTTCCATCTTCACATTTCTGCCTCAAACGTTTCCGTTTCAGCATTTCTGTCCTTGCATTTCTGCCCCTAGATTTCTGTCTTAGCATTTCCGCCTCAGCATTCAGTCTCAGCATTTCCGTTGCAACGTTTCAGTCTTCGCGTTCCAGAGGGGTGTTGTGGTCCAGTCACGGCATACTCCGGTAGCTGTTCTCTTCTTTGTTGGTTTCTATGTATCATGTTATCTTCGTCCATGTTTGTACCTGGGTTAGTTAGGGCACACATTTCCGGATCTGTCACGTCTACAGATCCATACAGGCTGAGGTTTCGTTTTTAATGATTGTTGACCACAATCTTCTCGCCCGTATACCATACGTCATACGATGCACGTTCATTCTTACACCTATACGATCACCCACCACGGTCCGTGGGTACACCAGCCCTGAGTGTTCAGTTAATTGCCTGTCTCTGCGCTACAGGTTACTCAGGCTCACTCGCCACTCACACAAGGTGGGGGGGGGGGGTCATCCGTCATCAGGTTCATGTACGCGCGGTGGTCTTGTCACTTCTGCATGTTCTCTTCTTCTTAGGTAGGCTCGTTGTTGTTCTCATGTCTGGTTGTCTGTCATTTCTCTGGTTTGTGTTCTCAGGTTGGGCTGCGCTGGCATCTTCGCCTTCATCAAACATTGCTTGCACTCGCTTCCATCAGTCCTGCCCGTTGCCAGGGCTAGTTGATTGGTGCGGATGTCATTCATCACTGGGTTCACCCTTGGGTAGGAAGCAGTCTTCATTTTACTAAAATCGTCGTTCTGTTGCTGAGGCCCTGGTCACCACCTAGGGTTTCACAGTCTTTCTCGGGGTGTGTGCTGAGCCACGGCCCCTTGTCGGCCACAGGGGTGGGTTGGGGTTCCGCTAGCGGCTCTGATCTTTTGTCCAGGCATGTCTGCATCATGCCATGAGACTTCTTGCCCGGGATGGAGTCTGACCTTCCTTTCTAGGTTCAGGATTCAGTCGCTTGTCAGGTCACAGGCGGTGGCACGATCCGATTGAGTCAGGTGGGACCAGTGTTCTGTGTCTGGCATGTTTCTCCCATGCTTGACTATGCTGATTGCCGTAGCGCTTGGCCTTTTCTGCCTACTCCGGCAACCCATCCTCCAGGTATCCAGTCCTACAACTCCTGCCAGTTGTCAATTTTTGCCCTCTCCCTCTCTTCCCCATACCTAGTATGGGTAGGCCGGAGGCACATCTTTGATGTCCGGTTGGAGTATTACGATCTACTCGCCCATCGGTTGCAGAGGCTCCTCGGGCCAGCCTTTGCTTCCTTTCCCCCACGTATCCTCTCATTTGCTAGCAGGTCATTCTCATGTTTGGATTGTGCCGGGCATCAGGCTTATTCCATTCTTGCACGGGACCGGGTTCAGATACTGTTGCCGTCTGGGTGCGTGCTACTTCTCTGTTCGTTACCTTCCCTTCTTCACCTACAGTTGTCTCTTTTTGCCCACTTTTCAGGCATACTGACCAGCTAGGCCAAGGCACACCTCAGGCCTTGGTGCATTAGGGTTATCACTGTCACACTCGAGGACTCGAAGACTCTGACGACAAGTGGTAAGGCTGGCCGCAGGCCAGCCTGTATTTGTGGGAGGAGACTGAGAGGGCTACTTAAGCCTCCTCCCCTGTCGGGTCTGGGTTGCCGTCATTTCTGGGCTCCCACCCACCCGTTCCCCCAGATTCATGCATACTCATTCTATTTTCCTTATTCTTATTCTTACATTCAGGGTATGCCCACTTTTCAGGCATACTGACCAGCTAGGCCAAGGCACACCTCAGGCCTTGGTGCATTAGGGTTATCACTGTCACACTCGAGGACTCGAAGACTCTGACGACAAATATATATATATATATATACACAGTATCTCACAAAAGTGAGTACACCCCTCACATTTTTGTATATATTTTATTATATATTTTTTTGTGACAACAATAGTGAGTACACCCCAAGTGAAAATGTCCAAATTGTGCCCAAAGTGTCAATATTTTGTGTGGCCACCATTATTTTCCAGCACTGCCCTAACCCTCTTGGGCATGGAGTTCACCAGAGCTTCACAGGTTGCCACTGGAGTCCTCTTCACTCCTCTATGATGACATCATGGAGCTGGTGGATGTTAGAAACCTTGCACTCCTCCACCTTCCATATGAGGATGCCCCACAGATGCGCAATAGGGTTTAGGTCTGGAGACATGCTTGGCCAGTCCATCACCTTTACCCTCAGCTTCTTTAGCAAGGCAGTGGTTGTCTTGGAGGTGTGTTTGGGGTCGATATCACGTTGGAATTTTGCCCTGTGGCCCAGTCCCTGAAGGGAGTGGATCATTCTCTGCTTCAGTATGTCACAGTACATGTTGGCATTCATGGTTCCCTCAATGAACTGTAGCTCCCCAGTGCTGGCAGCACTCATGCAGCCCTAGACTGACACTCCCACCACCATGCTTGACTGTAGGCAAGACACACTTGTCTTTGTACTCCTCACCTGGTTGCTGCCACACATGCTTGACACCATCTGAACCAAATAAGTTTATCTTGGTTTCATCAGACCACAGGACATGGGGGTTATTTACAAAAGGAAAATCCACTTTGCACTACAAGTGCACTGCAAGTGCACTTGAATGTGCACTGAATGTGCACTTGGAAGTGCAGTCGCTGTAGATCTGAGGGGGACATGCAAGAAAAAAAAAGAAAAAAACAGCATTTTTGCTTGCACATGATTGAATGATAAAATCAGCAGAGCTTCCCATCAGATCTACGGTGACTGCGACTGCACTTCCAAGTGCACTTGTACTGCAAAGTGAATTTGCCTTTAGTAAATAAACCCCATAGTTCCAAAAATCCATGTCCTTTGTTTGCTTGTCTTCAGCAAACTGCTTGCGGGCTTTCTTGTGCATCATCTTTAGAAAAGGCTTCCTTCTGGGACGACAGCCATGCAGACCAATTTGATGCAGTGTGCGGCATTAGGTCTGAGCACTGACAGGCTGACCTCCCCACCCCTTCAGCCTCTGCAGCAATGCTGGCAGCACTAATACGTCTATTTGCCAAAGACAACCTCTGGATATGACGCTGAGCACGTGTACTCAACTTCTTTGGTGGACCATGGCGAGGCCTGTTCTGAGTGGAACCTGTCCTGTTAAACCTCTGTATGGTCTTGGCCACCGTGCTGCAGCTCAGTTTCAGAGTCTTGGCAATCTTCTTATAGCCTAGGCCATCTTTATGTAGAGCAACAATTATTTTTCTCAGATCTTCAGAGAGTTCATGAGGTGCCATGTTGAACTTCCAGTGACCAGTATGAAAAAATTAAGAGCGATAACACCAAATTTAACACACCTGCTCCCCATTCACACCTGAGACCTTGTAACACTAACGAGTCATATGACACCGGGGAGGAAAAATGGCTAGTTGTGCCCAATTTGGACATTTTCACTTAGGGGTGTACTCACTTTGGTTGCTAACGGTTTAGACATTAATGGCTGTGTGTTGAGTTATTTTGAGGGGACAGCAAATTTACACTGTTATACAAGCTGTACACTCACTACTTTACATTGTAGCAAAGTGTCATTTCTTCAGTGTTGTCACATGAAAAGATATAATAAAATATTTACAAAAATGTGAGGGGTGTACTCACTTTTGTGAGATATATATATATAGATACAGTGCCTTGAAAAAGTATTCATACCCCTTGAAATTTTCCACATTTTGCCATGTTACAACCAAAAACGTAAATGTATTTTATTGGGATTTTATGTGATAGACCAACACAAAGTGGCACATAATTGTGAAGTGGAAGGAAAATTATAAATGGTTTTCCAGATTTTTTACAAACAAATATCTGAAAAGTGTGGCATGCATTTGTATTCAGCCCCCTTTTTACTCTGCTACACCCAACTAAAATCTAGTGGAACCAATTGTCTTCAGAAGTCACCTAATTAATAAATAGAGTGCACCTGTGTATAATTTAATCTCAGTATAAATACAGCTGTTCTGTGAAGCCCTTAGAGGTTTGTTAGAGAACCTTAGTGAACAAACAGCATCATGAAGGCCAAGGAACACACCAGACAGGTCAGGGATAAAGTTGTGGAGAAGTTTAAAGCAGGGTTAGGTTATAAAAAATATCCAAGGCTTTCAACATCTCACTGAGCACTGTTCAATCCATCATCCAAAAATGGAAAGGAGTATGGCACAGCTGCCAACCTAAAAAGACATGGCCGTCCACCTAAACTGACAGGCCGGGCAACTAATCAGAGAAGCAGCCAAGAGGTCCATGGTGACTCTGGAGGAGCTATAGAGATCCACAGCTCAGGTGGGAGAATCTGTCCACAGGACAACTATTAGTCGATCACTCCACAAATCTGGCCTTTATGGAACAGTGGCAAGAAGAAAGCCATTGTTGAAAAAAAGCCATAAGAAGTCCTGTTTGCAGTTTTAAAGAAGCCATGTGGGGGACACAGCAAATATGTGGAAGAAGATGCTCTGGTCAGATAAGACCAAAATTGAACTTTTATGATAAAAGCAAAACGCTATGTGTGGTGGAAAACTAACACTGCACATCACCCTGAACACACCATCCCCACCGTGAAATATGGTGGTGGCAGCATCATGTTGTGGGGATGCTTTTCCTCAGCAGGGACAGGGAAGCTGGTCAGAGTTGCTGGGAAGATGGATGGAGCAAAATACAGGGCAATCTTAGAAGAAAACCTGTTAGAGTCTCCAAAAGACTTGAGACTGGGGCAGAGGTTCCCCTTCCAGCAGGACAATGACCCTTAATATACAGCCAGAGCTACAATGGAATGGTTTAGATCAAAGCATACTCATGTGTTAGAATGGCCCAGTCAAAGTCCAGACCTAAATCCAATTGAGAATCTGTGGCAAGACTTGTAAATTGCTGTTCACAGATGCTCTCCATCCAATCTGACAGAGCTTGAGCTATTTCGCAAAGAAGAATGGGCAAAAATGTCACTCTCTAGATTAGGGATGAGCTTCGAGTTCGAGTCGAACCCATGTACGACTCGAACATCGCCTGTTCGGTTGTTTGCCGAATTGCGAACATTATGGGCCGTTCACGCCAAATTCGAGTGGCGCATCACGGCCCATAATTCACTGCAGCATCGCAGTGCATTGCTGGCTGATGATTGGCCAAGCATGCACTATGACCCGCATGCTTTGGCCAATCACAGCGCGGAAAAAACGGAGAGCCATAATTGGCCAAAGCCAGGGTGGCTTTGGCCAATTATGCCTCAGGGGATTTAGTACACGCCCCACGCTATATAAGGCGGCCTGGAAGTCGGCCTTGTGTAGTGTGTTGTGGTGTTGGTTAAAATACAGACGGAGAGAGAGAGACAGTGTATTTTGATTTGAGTTTGATAGAGCAGGCAGGCGAGTCAGTTAGCTGCAGTTACAGTGTGTATAGGATATATATGCATCCTAGGTGTTTTATATATATTTATACACTGTATTCAGTTTAGCTAGATCCGTTCCTGTTATTCTCTATACTGTGACAGGCAGGCAGGTTATTGTGCTAGCTGCAGTGTTTCATTTAGTGTACTGTGTCCTTTGCACAGTGTTCACTTAAAGCTTACCTGAATACAATTGCTGGTGTTCTCGTACAAATACAGGCAGGGAGCTGCAGTATTTTCCTTTATTGTCCTTTGCACAGTGTGCACCCAAAGCTTACCTGAATACAATTGCTGGTGTTCTGATACAAATACAGGCAGGGAGCTGCAGTATTTTGCTTTAGTGTCCTTTGCACAGTGTGCACCTAAAGCTTACCTCAATACAATTGCTGGTGTTCTCACACCAATACCACAGGCAGGGAGTTCAAAATTACAAACAGATTCTACGTAACAACAAACCTACAGTCCCTGTCTTGTTTGCACTGCCTGTATACTGCTGTTCAGAGTATATAGGGCCTGGGGGCCTTTCCTTTTTTTAATTTGGGTGCGGGATTCCCCTTAAAATCCATACAAGACCCAAAGGGGATGGTAATGGGCGGGGGGGGGGGGGACACCCATGCCATTTCATTTTTCTCAATGATTTTCATCCATATTGCCGGGGCCAGACATTACATTAAAGCCGCAAGCAGTTTTAAATGACTTTTTTTCCTTTAGAAATTTCATTTTGTGCAGGGACAGTTCTAAACACGGGAAACACGTGCCACTTCACAGGCATACTATAGAAACCCCCCAGGTACGATATTTAAAGGAATATTTCACTTTTTTTTTTCACTTTATGCATCATTAAAATCACTACACCCGAAAAAACTGCAGTTTTTAAAACTTCTTTTTGCATTGATACATGTCCCCTGGGGCAGGACCCGGGTCCCCAAACCCTTTTTAGGACAATAACTTGCATATTAGCCTTTATAATTAGCACTTTTGATTTCGAACGTTCGAGTCCATTGTATTTAATAGGGTTCTAAAGTTTGCGCGAACTTTCGGTCCGTTCGCAGGTTCTGGTGCGAACCAAACCGGGGGGTGTTTGCTTCATCCCTACTCTAGATGTGCAAAGCTGGTAGAGACATCCCCAAGAAGACTTTCAGCTGTAATTGCAGTCAGTGAAAGGCGGTTCTACAAAGTATTGACTCAGGGGGGCTGAATACAAATGTATGCCACACTTTTCACATATTTATTTGTAAATATTTTGAAAACCAATTTATCATTTTCCTTCCACTTCACAATTATGTGCCATTTTGTTTTGGCCTGTCACATAAAATCCCAATATTTTTTTTTTATCTTTTTGGTTGTAACATGACAAAATGTGGAAAACTTCAAATACTATGAATACTTTTTCAAGGCACTATAGATATAGATATGTATGTATAGAGCTTTGTTTTGTATAGTGAGTTTTATACAGGGCCACTGGGAGTTTCGTATTCAGGGGATAAACTGCTTATTTATTTTTTCCTTTGGAACCTCTAAGGCTGTGTGTAACATTATGGATCGGGTAAAACAAGAGCCCGATCGCTACAGCAAAAACTGCAGAGTTAATAATTACCGTATCCATGAGATCCACATGTTAACGTGCACGTATGGGGGGTGTGTGTGGCTTTCTGATGGCCATGTTTCTGAAAAATAGAACTGGAATGCCCCTGGCTGACCCAACATAAAAACTAACAATGGGGAGCCTGGCTACCAAGCTTTGCTTGAGAATGATTACGAAATTCCTTGTGGGTTCACATGAGAACAGTTACCAAGTTGCCTGTGCAGTTACCGAAAGACTGTTACCAAGATAAAGCAAAAAAAAAAAAAAAGCATTGAAATTAGTAGTGTGTTAAAAGCGAAATCTGGTCCAAAAATTGTATTATGTAATGGAATTCCAATGACATAACTAAAACCTATATAAACCAGTTGCATCTTAATGAAAATCATTAACGTGTTTCCACATGGAAATATTATAAGTATCTCAACCTGTCTTGGTCTCAGCCTCCTGTAGTCTCCTGCACAGCAGAACTCACACCAACAGGTAAGATCACTACTATGAACTCGTTAGGGCTTCACAGGCATGCGCACAGGAGAAGGAAACATGCACTGACCTGGGACCTCGCTGATATGCTGCTGCTCTTTCACTGTCCTATCATAGACTGAGTTAAGTTCTGGACTAGTAAGACTGAGTTAAGTTCTGGACTAGTGTGTAGGGCATGTGTGAGGAGCTGGCAAAACAATAGCTTGCTGATGCCATAAAGTTGACAAGCGGGATGGAATACCCCTACTGATATACTGATCATTTTGATGTAATCACTTATGGTCACTTCTACTTACGCATTTTCCATATTATATGCTCAGTATGAAATGTCAAGGTAAGAGACAGATTACTTTAAAAACATTTTTAAACTAAAGTTAAAACTTTTTCGTAGCTTTGAAAAGATCAGAGAAGGTTTAAAACTAATACCGCCCACTCACGCAGACTGGATAAAACAAATGGGTGAAATGCTCAGGCTGGAAAGAGATAGATAGATAGATAGATAGATAGATAGATAGATAGATAGATAGATATCTATCTATCAACATAGAGGATATGCAGGCAAATTCGAAAACGGTTGGTCCCTGTGGTTGGATACTGAATAGCCCTCTTGATATAAAGGTGGAAAGGCTACTTCTCTGATTGGGAAGGTACGCCTTCAAATAGTCATTTCTTTTCTTTTAGAGATCTGTAGTGATACTTTTCGGTGTGCATTTTACACTTGTAGACGTACTGTAAATGTTTAGATGCTTAACAATCTTTGGATATATGGATGTTAGCATTGAATATGAGCATTGTACTGTGGCATGGTTACTCTGGAAACTGTGAATTTTTATCGTTGTTTCTCTGGCACATTTTATTAATAAACCATTCTCTGATTTTAACAAAACGAATGCCGGGTTTTGCTGTCTCTGTACCATTGGAAAAATCTCCTTTCACATGGGATGCAACAGGAAGTAAGAGGAAATCTCCCAAATTGATATGGAATTCCCCTTCTAGATAGTATTCCAATTGAAAGATTTCCCCTTATCTCTTGTTCTGGGAACAACTCTGAAGCCTCGTACACACGGCCGTGTTTTCCGACGGGGAAACTGCGAGGAGAGCTTTCGGCCGGGAAAACTGCCAAAATCGGCCGGCTAAAAAAAGATAACCTGCTCTCTTTTTTCCCGACAGGTTTCCAGACGGACATTTTCCCGTCAGAAAACCCAGCCATGTGTAGCAGAAAACGGCCATTTTTGGCCATTTTCCTGTGGGGAAAAACTCCCATGGAGCAATATACACGGTCGGGATTCCCGAGGAAAAGCTCTCATCTGAGTTTTCCCGATGGGAAAACCGAGCGTCTGTACGGGGGAAAAGTAGAGAGCAGGCTCTCAGTTTTCCCCTCGGTCTTTTACTGTCGGGAATCGCGTTCGTGTGTACTAGGCATTAAAGTGGTTGTAAACCCTCCCCCGGCAGTTACACCTACATGTAAGCCTAGATTAAGGCTTACCTGTAGGTGTTTGCAATATCTCCTAAACCTACACGGTTATATTTGCCGAAAGGTATACACCATTGTCTACGGCGCTTGCGCGCCGTAGCCAACGTGCAGTGAAAATCCCATTCATAAGACGGCTCCCGCACGCATGCGCGGAGTGACGTCTTCGCTGCTCTGGCCAATCACAGCGCTGGAGCGCCGATACCCGGAAGTAACCTTCCAAAGAGATGACTGCGGCCGGAGGGGAAGACGTGGATGGCATCAGGGGCTTCGATCTAAGGTAAGTACTGCATAATGAGCTAGTATGCTAGTCATACTAGCTCATTATGGCTTTGTCTTGCAGGTGGTTAGTTTAAAAAAATAAAAAATTTGGGTTTACAACCACTTTAAATGTTGGATTTCCCCGCACTTTCTTTCTCTAAGACAATGGTCACTGGGAAAAAATAAAGGTGTGAATATCCCCCTTGAGGGAACAGACAGCAAAAAAAAAACTGCAATACAAAGGCATAATGAGCTAGTATGCATCGCATACTAGCTCATTATGAAATACTTACCTTAGAACAATGCCTTGCAGTGCTGAACGCACTCTGCTCCCACGGTAAACATCTTTCACCGGAGTTACTTCCAGGTTCGCGGGCCCAGGGACTGTGATTGGCATGAGTGGGCATACAAGTTTAGGAGATATTTACAGTACCTACAGGTAAGCCTTATGCTTACCTGTAGGTACAAGTGGTGTAATAGAGTTTACAACCACTTTAAATAACAAACATCTCTATACTTACCTGCTCTGTGCAGTGGAACTGCACAGAGCGGAAACAGAACCTCCTCTTCTTGGGTCCCCAGCCAGTGCTCCTGGCTCTTCCCCTATGTCCAGTGCCCCATGGGAAGTTGCTTCCCACAGGGGCACTTGTGCTCGGCTCCTCCCCCGCTCCCTCGTCACTGGCTTGGATTGACAGCAGTGGGAGCCAATGGCTTCTGGAGCCCCAGCAAAGCCAGCGAGACCCGGAAATGAGGGGAGAGAAGAGCTGCAGACATGAACAGCGCTGGATCAAATGAAGGGCTTAGGTGAGTAAAAGAGGGGTGAGGGGGGATACTGATTCTTAAATATTTGTTACTTTATTGCAAGGAATGCATTAAGGTAAAAAATGTTTAGGCTTTAGAACCACTTTAATCCTTGCCCTAAGGATCGTCTTGTTATTGTAGTTAATTCATACAGTTAAAGTTGAACTCAGGGTAACATCACTGTTTGGCCATTTGCCCTGTAAAAATATAAATATTAAAGTGGTTCTAAAGGTAAAACATTTTTTTTACCTTAATGCAGACTTACTTGAGCTCTGTAACAATCCAGTGCTGTGCCCATCTGCTTGGCTTCTCTATTCTCTCCCCGAATTCTAGGGTGCAGACGGGGGACCTGTCACTACCAACATGCTGGTCCAGTCAACTCACTAGCCACCACTGCCTTTCACTGAGCCATGTTGCACACAAGATTCTCCAGGTATAGGCCACCCACCTTAATAGACAAGGAAGAGACCTACTCCAAGTTCTTATTTTCCTTGCTTACCTGAACATAAAAATTGTCATAGATACATGAAGGGCACAGCATAACTTGGTTGAACTTTTGAATCAGTGGCCGAAAGTTCCATCCTTTGTCCACAACAATCCAGGGGCAGGGAGAGTCCTAGCATTCCTCAGAGGGGAAAGCCATGGTCCGTTGTACTACATGGTCTCTGTTCGTGAGGCCCTTGGAGTCCTATGGGGACCTAAACCGGGAACACCTGCCTTGCCCGTCTGCTCTCTCTTACTTCACCACCAACCCCCTAACTCCACCCAACTCCCCTATCTATATATATCTTACCTAAACTGGGAGACCTCTAGTGTCATAACTGGAGACTACCGTTACCAAACGGGAGCTACAGCAGGGTCCTACAGCCAATTGTCACATGCTAAAACCTACAGTTCTGGCTCGAGTACACAAATCAGCAATGAACATCTGCCTTCCCCGTCTGCTCTCTCTTACGTCACCACCAACCCGCTAACTCCACCCAACTCCCCTATTTATAAACTGCTTACCTAAACTTGCAGCCATACGTCCGCTACTAAAACCTACAGTTCTGGCTAGAGTACACAGAGCAGCGGTATTCCCGCTCTGCACCAAATCCATTTCAAAAACATCTAGCATTCCTTTTCAGGAAATGCAAGTTCTGTGATTGGAAAAAATGAGATTGTAATGTGCATCCACACCTCCTCCAATCACAGAACACTGTACATTGATTTAAAAAAAAATGCAAGATGTTTTTGGAATGGAAGAGCTGCAGAGCGAATGATCCACTCTGATCTGTGTACTTCAGACAGAACTGCGGATTTTGGTGCCGACTGTAATGAGGGGAATGAACTTAAGAGTATTACATAACACAGCAGCGGCCCCTTCATTAGCGTTCATTTAATTGTACAGTGCAAATGGCCAAACATTGTTTTTGGCCACAGTTCAGCGTGAAGCATGCATTTGTCATCACTGTAAGGTAATTTAATAAGTATAGACAATGTTCTTCTTTGTTTTGTTGTATTGACTGCAAATCACTGGATTTGTTCCATTGTATTCTGGATGAAGATTTGCTAATGCTTTTTTAAAGAGGTAAGAGATCATATTCTGCTGAACTTTGGCACCACTGTTGTCAAAAGTATTGACTGCCTTTTCTTATAAATGTCTTCTAATAAAAATATCAAATGTTCTCAGATACAGAAATCCAAAGGTAAGAGCTTCTGTAGAGTTCACATACAGTGTAAATATTGATTGGAAAATTGATAAAATTACGTTGTTCTCTCCATAGATAGAAGAAGGAAGGAGCAGGGCAGGGATGACTGACACAACACACTGTCAGCAATCTCCTTTATCTTGTTAAGAGTCTATTATTACATAGGTTAGGCTTTGCATAAATGTCCAAAGGTTAGTCTGCACTTTAAAGGCCAAATAAATATCGCACTATACATTAGGCTTGTGCAATTCGTTTCGTAATGAATCGAAAATCGTCCGAATTTAGCAACTTTCGGACATTCAGAAGCATTCGAATTTCCAAACAAAGCAATTACGAATAAAACCGAATCCAAAATAAATTATATCGCAAATAGCGAATGCCCGAATGTCTTCGGCATAATTCGTTATGAAAAAAGTTACGAATGTACGAATCCATTCGAAGCACAATAACACTCTGCTTTGCTCTCTGCTTCTCCCTCACCGTGCTGAACCCTCTCAAAATGGTGTACAGGGGCGGAGGCTATAGCCGCATGTAAAAAACGAAAGTAAAATACGAGATTTCAAATCGTTACAAATAACCGCTATGTATTTAGAAAAGTACAAATCCATTCGAAGCACATTAGGCATAATAGGCAGCGTCGTGAGAGAGACACGGAAAATTACGAATCAACGAACCCCAAAAAAGTTACGAAAGTAGGAGTTGTGTCCAGAATCAACGAAAAACAATGTACTCTACCGAAAGTACGAATTATAAATCAACGAAAAATAAGGCTTACATTAATACGAATCATTCCGATTCAACGAAAAATGTCGTTTGCGAAAATACGAATTAGTCCGAACACGAAAAATCCCGTCTAGCAAAATTACGAACGATTACGAATCAACGGGACCGAAAAGAAACGAACCGAAACTAAACAAATTTTTCCGTTGTGCACAAGTCTACTATACATAATAAATAATGGGAAATAAGTACCGTATTTATCGGCGTATAACACGCACTTTTTTCCCCTTAAAATCGGGGGAAAATCGTGGGTGCGTGTTATACGCTGATACTCACCTATGCCCGGCGATCTCCGCTGACTGAGCGGAGCGGAGCGATCGCCGCCGAGATACACATAGCCGAGTGTATTCGGCTATACTCGGCTTTTCTCGGCTCCGCTCACAGTCACGCCCAGTCCCGCCATTGGACCTGTGATATGTCCATCATAGGGCGGGACTCGGCGTGACTGTGAGCGAAGCTGAGAAGAGCCGAGTACACCCGAATACACTCGGCTATGTGTATCTCGGCTCCGCCCAGTCCCTGCGTTCTCAGCGGCGTTCGCCCCACTCCGCCCTGTATCAGCGGCGATCTCGGCGGCGCCAAATTTCAATTCAAGGCTGCAATAAACCCTGGGGGGGGGGGGGGCAAGGCTGCAATGTGACAAGGCTGCACTGAACACTGGCAAGGCTGCACTGGACACTGGCAAGGCTGCACTGGACACTGGCAAGGCTGCACTGGACACTGGGCAATGCTGCAATGGACACTTGGCAATGCTGCAATGGACACTGGCAAGGCTGCACTGGACACTGGCAAGGCTGCACTGGACACTGGCAAGGCTGCACTGGACACTGGGCAATGCTGCAATGGACACTGGCAAGGCTGCACTGGACACTGGCAAGGCTGCACTGGACACTGGCAAGGCTGCACTGGACACTGGGCAATGCTGCAATGGACACTTGCAAGGCTGCACTGGACAGTGGCAAGGCTGCACTGGACACTGGCAAGGCTTCACTGGACACTGGCAAGGCTGCAATGGACACTGGCAAGGCTGCACTGTGACAAGGCTGCAAATGACACTGGTAAGGCTGCATTTAAATGTAATTTTTTTTTTTCTTAAACTTCCCTCCTAAAAGTTTTTTTCCCTAAAATTCCCTGCTAAACTTGGGGTGCGTGTTATACGCCGGCGCGTGTTATACGCCGATAAATACGGTACTTCATATGAAAAATTGCTCTACATTGATATATACAGTATTTCTTATAAGTAGGCCCCTAAACTGAACCTGCATTTGCCAAAGTAACCTGTTCACCTAATACCCTGTTCCCCCCATGATGATTCCTAACACAATATGAAAATCAAAAGTAAAATTTTGTCCGATGAACGATCTGCCGATTTTCGGGTTGGTTGGTACGGTGCTTTTGACAGCCGATTCCAATTTTTCGTCCGACAAAAGCTGGACGTGCAGACTATAAAATTTTTGTTCTACATGAACACAAGGTCAAATTTTCCTTTAATTAGTATGGTTTTTGTCCGAAAAGAATCGTAAGAGCAATACTACGCATGCTCAAAAACAAAAGAATACATAAAAAACTATTCAACACATTACACCACTTCTGAAGTTGTATTCTGCTGTACAAGAACGTTCGTATGGTGAGTAACCTCTTCACTTTCGACATGAGACTAGCATGCAACAAAAAACGGACGAACGGTCATCCGAAAATTTGATCGTGTTTAGGAGGCTTTACTTTTTCCAATTTCCCCACTGCCTTTTTTTGCCTGCTGGAGCCAAAAATAGGCCTGCATAAGCTTCAAGTCAGCCTAGTTGTGACACTAATGATCCAGCTCAACCTTCATGTGACAGTGCATGGGCATAGAAATCGGCCACTAAGCACCCATCGATGCATCATTGGAGAAAGAGGAGAGAGTCACGTGGGTAAATTCAAACATGCTTGGGATAAACAGATCTATATTCAGACAAAAAAAGTCAACAAAAAACAAGGACCTATATAAATAAAATAAAAAAAATGAGGCAGACTTAATGGGCAACTTGGTCTTTTTTTCTGCTGTCACTCTTCTATGTTTTCATGTGATCCCCCAAATAAAGAAGTATTGGCCTTTCCGGCAAATGGCTCCCGCTGCTGACAAAAGCATATCAGGAGTGTGAGTCCCCGGAGAGGCAAGGCTCTCATGCACATCGCTGGATCGAGTGGGGGCTCAGGTATGTATGGGGGGGGGGGCTGCTGCACACAGAAGGTTTTTTACCTTCTTGCATAGAATGCACGAAGGTAAAAAACGTTGTTGCTCTTTTTGGTGAAACTGCTTTAAGCTAAAACTTTATCTTGGAAGGAAAAAAAGTGTTACTGTAACTGCCCAAAATGTGTTAGCAGGAGTTCAGCTTTAATTTGATAATCAAGTCCAACTAAATCTGTAGGGTAACACTACTCTCCTCTCAGATTGACAATGCTGCTGTCCAAAGGCGTCTCCATTGTTCTTCCATCAGAGTGGAGCGACCCTAATGCCTCGTACACACGACCGGTTTTCTCTGCAAGAAAACTGCTGGGAGAGCTTTTTGCCGAGAAAACCGTTCATTTGTATGGTTTCTCGGCAGGAAAACTGCCGGGAATCTCAACGAGAAAAATAGAGAACCTGCTCTCTATTTTTCTCGTCGGGATTCTCGGCAGAATTGTTTCCTGCCGAGAAACCCGGTCGTCTGTATGCTTACCTGTCCAGGGAAACCCGCGCATGCTCGATGAGACTTCGACGCATGCGCGGTAGCATACAAGGGTAGTGTAGGGTGTAGCAAGATGGCGGCGACGGCATTGAATGTGATGAGCGCCGGCACGTCGTAGTCAATGACATCACCGCGTTCTTGCCATTCAAAAGAATGGCGGTTCTTTTGAATGGCGCACGTGTACACAGGGCTTGGCAAGACAAGCTTGCCAGGAATCCCTTCGAGAAAACCGATGTTTTTTTTTTCGACGGGATTCCCGCCCGTGTGTACGAGGCTTTAGGCAGGAAGTGTGTTACTGGCCAGATCACCAGGTAAAAATAAAGGAAAAATACCAGAAAGAAAAAAAATGCATCCATCACCTTTAGGGATTGGTAAACTGCAATATATATTTTTTTATTTTAGGGTTTAACCTCCCTGGCGGTAATCTCGAGTCTGGCTCGGGGTGAGTTTTTACTACCAAAAGCGGTAACCCCGAGCCAAACTCGGGCTGCATCGCAGTATCCAGGGAGAGTTACTTACCTTGTTCCCTGGATCCTGCGATGTCTCCCCGCTGTGTGTGCGAGCTGTCTCCTCGCTCAATTCACACTGCCGAGTGCCGAGCTCCGTTCCCTGCGACGTTGCGGCGCATGGGGACGGAGTTCGGCGCCAAATTCAAAAAGTGAAAAATATAGTATAGATATACTGTAATCTTACTGATTACAGTACTGTATCAAATAATTACACACCCCCTTTGTCCCTAGTGGTCTGTCCAGTGTCCTGCATGCACTTTTATATTATAAAAACTGTTCTGTCTGCCTGGAAACTGGAGATTGTCCATAGCAACCAAAAAGTGTCCCTTTATGTCAAAAGTGGTTTTAGACCAGCTAAAAAACAGCGATAATAAATTAGAATCACTCGCAGAATTGAGCGATAGCGATTTGTGGGGAAATTCGTCATCAAACACTAAATTTAATGACAGCGACAATTCTGCAACTGAGCAAATTTCAGTGTTTTTGATTTGATCACATTATTGAATATTTTTTTTTATTATTATTTATTATAATTATTTATAGTTATTTATTATATTATAATTTATGATTTTGTGTTTCAAACTTTATCATACCCGGGATGTCTACTAGACTCTTGTTTGGACAGATTTAAGTGAGTTATTCCTAAGAATTACAGGCCTACAATATAAAACGCAAACCAAATTTCCATGCAAAATAATTGTACCGCTTTCAGCACCTAAAATTTGACAGAATCATACCGCCAGGGAGGTTAATACCCCATTTAATAGGGAAAACAGACGGCTAGGGGAACATAGGGAAAGTGGAAGCTATTAACAGAACCTGTCACTTTAAAGCACAGTCCTTTTTTATTTTATTTTTTTCTATTTTTAACGTCTATGAGACATTGCTAGACTATGCTGTTTGCATCTTGTAATGCTCAGCATACAAGAGTTCACTTCAAATTATAACTGTAAAATATTACATGCTGCTGCTTAGCTGTGCTGTCACCAGGCGGTGTCTGTCATTAAAACGGTTATTGCCTTATGCCCATGGGGTTTTATAATTACACATATACAATTATCATTTTCATTATGACTGTCGTAAAATATGTACAGGAGAGCAAGTTAAAAGTACACACCAGTCTAAAAGGAAAATTTTACATCTGAACCTGAACTGCAGGCAGATATAAAAAAAATAGGTTGTTTCAGTTATGGGTTCATTTGATCAATAATCTATTCAGTTATTTTATTAAAACAATGAAATGTGTTTTTAATAGAGCTAGCATTGGTATGTTAATCTACCTTCATCTCTCTAGTGGGAGCCCAAGAATGGCCTCAGCAAGATACCTCTACCCTTTCATAGTCCAGTCACAAACTGGTGCTGTGCTAGGCTGTTTTTCTTAAAGTAGACCTAAACCTTAAAGCGGATCCAAAAACACTATTTGATATATTTTTAATAGTCAAAGCAAACTTCCCTATCCATCCATGTCTCAATGCTTTATTTTGATAAGAAATCACTTTGCAAAACACCCCCCCTAGCATTTCTGCCCATGGCCACCTGGAGTAAGGTCAAATGATTCATGTAGCATTTACTTCATTGAATCTATCTGCCCTTAGCTCAAGCATGCATGCAGGAGAGTGAGAAAACGTCTCCTCCTCTCCTGAAGATTTCTGAGATGTATGCCATCATTTGCTTAGGCAGGAAACCAGGAGGTAACTGAAGAAATGTAAAAAAAAAAACCTTTAAAGAGGAAGTCAACTTCCCTTTAATGTTTGTACCTATAGGTAAGCCTATAATAAGGCTTACCTATAGGTACTGTAAATATCTCCTAAACGTGCGCCATTTAGGAGATATTTACTGTATACTGCACCGATTACGTCATCGGCGCACGTGCTCTGAAGGAACGCCCGCTAGTGCCGTTTCTTTAGAGCCCTGTACCGTGACCGGTGGCTCCCGCGTGCATGCGCAGGAGTCACATCACGCGGCTCCGGCCAGTCACAGAGCAGGAACCTGCGGACCCGGAAGTAAGACAGGCGAAGATGTATGCGGCCTCCAGTGGGGACGTCGAGGGCTTTGTTCGCAGGTAAGTGTCACATAATGTGCTAGTATGCTATGCTTTAATTTTGCAGGTAAGAAAAAAAAAAAAAAACAGCCAGCTTTACTTCCTCTTTAAAACAAGTAAATATGATATACTTTCCTATCTATTTACTAATGCTAGCAGCATGAAAATGAAAAATAATGAATGTTGATTGGGAGAGCGAAGTTCCACTTTAAGAGCCCATTCACACAGGGGCAACACGACTTCCAGCGCGATTTTATGAGGCAACTCAGACACGACCTGAGTATGAATCACAGCGGGACCTGGAGCTATTTACAAGGCAACTCCAAGTTGCCTGCAGGACAAGAGACATTCCAGTGGCCAATCAAACAAGAATCAGCTCTGTGGGAGGGAGGAGTGAGAGAGAGCTTTGCAGGAGAAATGTATGTTATCTTCCTGGAGAGTTGCTCCTATTAAGACAGGGAGAGGCGACTCCCATTGAAATGAATGGGTACAGGTCGCCTAGGAGTCGGATTGAAGTAGTACAGGGACCTTTTTTGAAGTCGGAGCGACTGCAGTAGTGTGCATAAGGACGGCTCCATTAACTTACATTGATTTCTTCAGCCAGCGCGACCTGAGGCGACTAGGGGCGACCTGGGGCGATTTGGAGTCGGATCCAAAGACGCCCCTGTGTGAATGGGCTCTAAGTGAAAGACATTTAGGGGGTTATTTATGAAAGGCAAATCCACTTTGCACTACAAGTGCAAACTACAACTGCAAAGTGCACTTGAAATTGCACTGAAAGTGCACTTGGAAATGCAGTCGCTGTAAATCTGAGGGGAAGATCTGAAATGAGGGGAAGCTCTGCTGATTTTATTATCCAATCATGTGCAAGCTAAAATGCTGTTTTTTATTTTCCTTGCATGTCCCCCTCAGATCTACAGCGACTGCACTTCCAAGCGCACTTTCAGTGCAATTTCAAGTGCACTTTGCACTTGTAGTTTGCAATTGCAGTGCAAAGTGGAGTTGCCTTTAGTAAATAACCCCCTTAGTTTGCTAAAGCACTGTGTACTAAAAACTTTATTTTCTTTTTTTTTTAAGAAAATACTATTTTCATCTTTTTTTCATTATTTTTTATATCTTAGTGCTGCTGATCTTTTCTGGGCTCTTTAGAGCTACAATGATTTAAAGTTTACACTGGAAGCGCGTGTGACAGGGTGACAATGCAAAATCACAGTTGGGAGACAGGGATACAGCGTTGTCACTCCATAACAGGCAGTGCCTGAACAAAGTTTTTTTTGAGGGTTTTTATTTTGTAATCAACAAATTATGTGTCACATACTGTACATCCGACAAGACACAAGATAAAAACATAAATACAATACACTACAAAGTCAAGCAGGACAATACAACATAAAAATGTATCTGTATCTAAGTCAAGAACATTACTACTGACAAACAGCCCAATGTAGGAGAAGAGTCCATCATGGAGGGTAGCTTTCTATATCAAACCTGCTATACAGTGCCTTGAAAAAGTATTCATACCCTTTGAAGTTTTCCCCATTTTGTCATGTTAAAACCAAAAGCTTATTTTACTTATTTTATTGGGATTTTATGTGGTAGATCAACACAAAGTGGCAAATAATTGTGAAGTGGAAGGACAATGACAAATGGTTTTCAATTTTTTTTTACAAATAAATATCTGAAAACCGTGGTGTGCATTTGTATTTTTACGTTCTCTCGACGCTCTCTCCCGGTGTAATGCTAGGGCCGCCATGTGCCATTACTTATATAGCCAAGGGGCAGGACCACCCGGCGACATCATCGGGAGGCTCCGACCCTTGTGATATCACCGCCTGGGGCATGATGTCCCAAGTGGCGGAGCCTCCGGATGACGTCACGGGGTGGCTAATAAAATAATGGAACATGGCGGCACATAGCTCCTTGGCTATATAAGTATTGGCACACGGCGGCCCTAGCATTACACTGGGAGAGACCATCAAGAGAACATTGGAGGAAGAACAGAGGGAGAAGACAGCAGACAGAGGAGAACCGGCAGCGGGAGAGGACAGTGGAGAGAGAAGAATCGGCAGCGGGAGAAGACATCAGCGGACAAAGGAGAAGAACCGGAGGATGAAGACATCGTCGGAAGGAGTAGAAATCAGAATTACTTTGTCAAAAACCTGTGTACTGTTTTTATTTTTGACACTTTTTTTGGGGGGGTAAATGGGTAGGGGTACAATGTACCCAATACTCATTCATATAGGGTGGGGGCCGGCATATGAGGGTCCCCTTGTTAAAGGGGGCTTCCAGGTTCTCATAAGCCCCCCTCCCCGCAGACCCAGACAACCAACGGCCAGGGTTATCGGGAAGAGGCCCTTGTCCCCATCAACAAGGGGACAAGGTTCTTTGGAGTGGGGGCGCCCTGCCCCAAAGCACCCACCCCCCCATGTTGAGGGCATGTTGCCTGGTATGGTCCAGAGGGGGAGGCGCTTGCTCATCCCCCACTTTCCTGACCTGCCAGGCTGCAAGCTAGTAAGCCGCCAAAGCCGCCCAGGAAGCTGCCAAGGAGGATAAGCAGCTGGGAAGCCACTGAAGCCACCCGGGAAGCCGCCGAGGAGAAGCAGTGGGGAAGCCGCCGAAGCTGCCCGCGACCTGGAGGGGGTAAGTAGTGCGGGCCGATCGGGGGGGGCCACTGCTTACGATTATTGCAAGTGGCTGCTATAGCCACTAGCAATACTCAGTGTCTTCTCCCGGCCAGGACGGCTTCCCCCCGTGGCTGCAGGAAAGAAATTTGCTCCGTATATGGCCGGGACTTTGACGAGGATTAGATAACATTTATAGCAAATTACTACATAAAACCAGTTAATTTTTTTGCCAATGTATATGAATCTCTACAACTAAGTCTAATTGGACCTAATCAGGTAGTTTAAGAAATATATTGGTTTTCTTTAAAGGTTTCAGTATTACCATTGGTCTTGTTCTGCTCGGGTATCTGTGTTGTGAAAAGAGAGTCAATCACGCCTTGAAATCAACTGGGTTATCTTGAAAACATTAATCTTGCACAACTCCATTCTGACCTGATTACAAGTGAGGAATAATTCATAAATCAGCCAGGCTTTCTATTTCTAAGTCCCCACATTTCTACTGTCCAAAAATCTTCTGTGCATACAGAATGTTCCCCTCCTCTTCACTCAGAGAGCCATACACAATGTATCCTGCCAGGAACAGTGACAGTGATAAGTGGCTCCATGCAGGTGTCACACAGATATATCGGAGAGGGAACAATGTGAACGTTAAGATAGCAAAGCAGAAAATCTTACAGTGTTACGTGAAGATATAGCCTTCCCTGTGTAGTTACTCTGTTAAAGTTACAATTATAGTAAAGAAGACATAAACCCTAACTGAATAACATTTAGTTTCTAATGCATTAAGTATAATGAAGATTTGCCATTTTTATTCAATAAAATATTTGTTTTTACTGTTTGTTTCATCCTTTGTTGCATCTTAGTGCTGCTGATCTCTTGCAGACTTTTTGCAGCCACATCACATCTACCTGTATTAGCTCCAGCAATGGCTGCATGGCATTTCCTGATGGTGACAATAGTGTAACATTCTTAAAGTGTAACTAAAGGCTCTATACTTACCTCCTCTCTAATGGTCCAAATTAAAATAATACCTGTTGATCCTGCCAAGAAGGTCCTTGTTAAGATGCTCACTGTTAAACGGTAACAATACTCGGTCTTTTTTTACCAATTGCTCTTGTCACCCTGTCACACTTGCTCCTAATTGAGACTACATCCAGCCGCATGGACATATTTGCACAGACCTGTTCTGCCATTGTCACTTTCAGGAATCCAGTCCTGAGCAAAAATATGACTCCAGAGCAAGTGTAGGGGTTGGAGGAGACCAGCAGCACTGAAATGAAAGAGGTAGAAACAGTGTTTTCTAAAGGGGAAAAAAACATGGCAGTTGTTTATGATATGCATTGCTTTTAGCACACTAATGCCGCGTACGCACGATCGGAAATTCCGAGAAGAAAACCATGGATTTTTTTCCGATGGAATGTTGGCTCAAACTTGTGTTGTATACACAAAATTCCGACCGCCAAGAACGCAGTGACGTACAACACTACAACGAGCCGAGAAAAATGAAGTTCAATGATTCCGAGCATGCGTCGAATTGATTCAGAGTATGCGTGTTTTTTTGCACGTCGGAATTGCATACAGACAATCGGAAAGAACTTTTCTTGTCGGAAAAATTGAGAACCAGCTCTCAAATTTTTGCTGTCGGAAATTCCGACAGAAAAAGTCAGATGGAGCCTACACATGGTCGGAATTTCCGACCAAAAGCTCACATCAAACTTTTCTTGTCGGAATTTCCGATCATGTGTACGCTCCATTAATGTCATCTATTTAGCGCTTACATCTACTTTATGAAAGGTGTAATTATAACAGTTGCTAACTTTTAAAGTCAATTTTTTATTTAAAGCGCAACTGAACTCTCTCTTAATCAACAATAACTATTTTTAATCCTTATGCTGCTAGCATTAGTAAATAGATGGGAAGGTGGGGGGCGTGTCCTGATGTGATCAGCGGCGGACGTGTCAAAGGGGAGCTCCGGGTTTTCTACATCCCATCCGATGCCATCCTTGCAGCCTATAGTGGAATCAGCATCTACCTGCCTGCCAGCGGGTCCCCCTCGATCCTCTGGAGCATTCTGAGTCAGAAATTGTACAGCAGCTCTGCCAGGGGACGTCTGCCCAGCACTGCTCCTCTCGTCCGCGGCCGCCGCCATCTTGCCGTCCCGGCGTCTTCCCGGACGAACGACTCCGGGCCTGACTGAAGGTAAGGAGGGTCATCCACTCTCCCCTGCCTGTCCATCCGCCCATCTAGTGGGGCCCGGAGGCCTGTCTGGCCGTTGGGGACGTCCGTGGAGGCCGTGGTCCCGCACGGCCGAGTGCGGCCTAGTGCGGCCTGCAAAGCACCGCTGTCTCCTGAGCCGCGGCCCCGCGAGTGTTTCCGGAGCTCGGATCCTTGGCTTCCATCCCTCCGCCCTGTCCTATCTGCCCACCGCTGCCTTGGCCTAGTGTGCCGCCCATCTAGTGAGGCCCAGAGGCCTGTCTGGCCGTTGGGGACATCCGTGGAAGCTGTGGTCCCGCCCGGCCGGGTGCGGCCTAGTGCGGCCTGCAAAGCACCGCTGTCTCCTGAGCCGCGGCCCCGCGAGTGTTTCCGGAGCTCGGATCATTGGCTCCCACCCCTCCGCCCTGTCCTCTCTGCCCACCGCTGCCTTGGCCTAGAGTGCTGCCCTGCAAGAACTGTGACTGCTGCTGAGGTGGCCTGGATGATAGATCCTGGAGTCCTCTGCTGCCTGCCTGCCTATACTACACTGCTCTGAGCCACCCTCACCCCTGTACCTCCAGCCTCACATCCTCCCTAACTGTCAGCCGGGTGTTGGCTGCTGAGTGACGGGTGCCTGGAGACCCCCTGTGTTCTGATCACTGCGGCCAGTCTGGCTGGGCTCTCATTGCTTCCTAAAGCCTCCTCTGAGCACGGCTGCAAATCCTACCCCTGTGTGACCTGCCAGATGCCCTCCTCCTCTAAGAAAGACAAGGGGAGCTCTAAAGCCACAAGGGCCCACACACCCTTCCGGGTACCACCGCCATCTTCCCCGCACACGGATCCCGTCCTGGTGGGGCGAATCCGGGCCTTGCTAGCCGAACTAGACATGGATCCCAGCGAGGCCCCGGAGGTGGAGGGGGTGGCCCCGTCATCTCATGACAACACGGCCATAATCCTTGCTGCGATCGAGCAGAGTAGGACTTCGCTACTGGTACGCATCGACCACCTTGCTGAGGAGTGCAATTTCATACGGAATGATCTAGACAAGATAAGGGGGAGGATGTCTGAGACAGAATCAAGAGTGTCGGCCACGGAGGATCTAACGGCCAATCACTCCACCTCCATTGCTGAGCTACAACGCACAGTACAGTCCCTTGTCGCAAAGTCGGATGACGCAGAAAATAGGCTGCGACGCAACAATGTCAGAGTCCTCGGTCTGCCTGAGGGAGAAGAGGGGGACCACCCTGCTGTATTTGCGGAGGAGTTTTTCAAAAATTTACTCGACCTGACGGATGTTCCCCCTACCTATGTTGTTGAAAGGGCCCACCGAGTGCCTACGGGCAGAGCCATTCCGGGGAATATCCCCAGACCTTTCCTGGTCCGCTTCCTCAATTACCGGGACAGGGACAGGATCCTCTCTGAGGCCCGCAGACACGCCGCACTCAAATACGGCAACGCCTCAGTTCTCCTTTTCCCCGACTTCTCGGCAGAGTTGCAGAGGAGGAGAAAGACCTTCAATGACGTCCGCAGACGGCTCAGAGACAAGAACATTAAATATGGAATGCTATACCCAAGCCGCCTTCGTGTCCAACATGGTGGAGAGGTCCGCTTCTTCGACAACCCTGCGGATGCTGATAGCTGGTTGACCACCCTGCAATGAAAGATTCCTCCCACCGATCTATTAGATGCCTGATTCTTTCACATCCTGGTTTGCTCTATCCTACTCAACTTCCTGCAAGCCCCGGAGTTACCCCAAAGTACCTCTACAAGTGAAACACAGCCGACCCCCCCTGTTTTGTTTGGTTTTGTTGTTTGCTTCCAAGTGAAGGACCAGGAGACCTACCTCTACCTGGGGCAGCTCGCTTCTTGAGGGGACTGCTCCGCTGTTCCAGAGGGCCGGTCTCCTCCCACTGTAATGGGATGCAAGTTCCCTCACTCTCGCCTAATGTTCTAGGTTGAACTCACACTGAGGTTATCTCAGAGACTTTGAGCCTCCAGAAGGCGACATCTACAATCAAGTTTAGGGTAAGAAACTGCCTCGGCGAAAATTGGGGATATGCCAGGCGGTAGGGCGTTATTTGTACTGTTTGTAAGTTTCCACACCTGCTCGGGTTCTACACTATTTTCCTTGTTGGACTATGCTGTCATCATTTTGATACTTCTCTGGGTCACATACTATTTTCTATTTTTTCACTTTATGTTCTCTCCAGTTCCACTAGATTGCTACACCCTGTGGACTACCTCTGCAGCGGGCCTATGGCCAGGATATTACTGGGTATGGGTCTTTTATGATCCTAATGTCATCAAAATTCTCTACTTCAAATGGGTATAGATTTAAGGCTGATATCTTGGAATGTTAGGGGCTTGAATGACAAGATAAAAAGATCATTAGTATTTAAATTTCTGAAATCCCACAAACCTCACATTTTGTTTCTCCAGGAAACCCACCTGACGGGCAACAAAATCCTAGCACTCAGGCGGGCATGGGTCAAACAAGGGTTTCATGCCACATATTCCTCCTACGTGAGGGGCGTGACTGTCCTGTTGAACAAGTCACTCCCCTGCACAGTGGAACAGGTCTTCACGGACCCTGGGGGAAGATACATCATCCTTATCCTCGAAATGTATGCCCAACGCTGGGCAATAATTAATGTATATGTCCCCCCTCCATTTAATTCCTCCATCCTGTACACGGTCCTTACAAAAATAGCCCCCCTACGGGTCCATAATATTCTAGTCGGAGGGGATTTCAACGCCATCCTTGACCACAACAAAGATACTACTAACCCCCTTAGAACTGCCCCCCCCCCCGATTTGGAGCTCTGGGCAGACACCTTTGGTCTCCAAGAGCTCTGGCGGTGGAAGCATCCAGAGGAGAGGACATATTCATATATCTCAGCATCACATAGGTCGGGATCCCTCATAGACTTCATGTTCGGGTCGGCTTCTGCACTGTCCCAAGTCAGAACAGTCTCCTATCTCCCGGCAGGTCTTTCAGATCACTCACCGCTAGAGCTTGGCTTGAGTCTGGGCACCCCCCGCGAGCCGGGATGCTGGAAACTGGCGTCCCATTGGATAGCCAACCCACAAGTCCAGGAGCTGGTGGAGCCCAGACTCAGGGAATACTGGCAGACAAATGAGGGATCGGCTTCCCTTGACATGGTCTGGGAGGCGGGCAAGGCTCATGCCAGAGGAGAATACATCTCTTCCATCAAGGCAGTGAGATCCGGCTTTGCGTTACAGACCACTCAACTGGAACAGAGCGAAGGGGCGGCACTGGATCTTTTCACGAAGCATCCAACGCCTGAAAATTATTCTACCCTAGCACAAACGAGAAGAGATCTGAAGCTCCACTACACCTCGCTGGTACACTCAGATGCGCGAAAGCTTGTAGCCAAGCTTTTCGAGTCAGGGGACAAGAACGGGAAACTACTGGCCAACCTTGTAGCAGAACCTACGCTCCAAACAGTAATCCCTAGACTTCAGACTTCCACTGGTTGCCAGGTTACGGACCCCGAAGGTATACTGCGGGAATTCCATTGTTTCTATAGCAACCTGTATAACGACCCATTCTCTGGCTTAGCTGCTGCTGGGCTAGAGGAACTGGGGGGAAATACTTTGCCTCTCCTCTCCGAGGAGGACAGGATAGCGTTAGACAAGCCGTTAACACGTCTGGAAATAGAGGCAGCAATATACTCCTTGCCCAACAATAAATCCCCGGGCCCGGATGGTCTACCTGGGGACTGGTACAAAACTAACGCTACTTTACTGGTCCCTAAATTAAATCAGCTATACACAGACTGCCTGGAATCCGATAGGCTACCAGACAGCATGCACCAGGCGCATATAGTGCTGCTGCCCAAGCCAGGGAAGGACCCCACCTGTTGCTCATCCTATAGACCCATCTCGTTGCTGAACTACGATCTTAAGATACTCACAAAAGTGCTAGCCAATAGACTCATGAAGGTTTTACCATCCCTAGTCAACATAGATCAGACAGGCTTTATGCCGGGCAAGTCCACGGACATTAACCTTAGACGAGTCTTTACCCATCTCCAGCTCCCACCCGAAGAGAATGCCTCCCGGGTACTGGTATCCATCGACATCGAAAAGGCTTTCGATACAGTCAGATGGTCCTATATGATGCAGGTTCTGGAGGGTTTTGGCTTCGGCCCAACTTTCCGGAAATGGATCGGCCTACTATATAGGGCACCCACCGCCCGTATCAAACTGAATGGTGGCCTCTCGCCCTCTTTCCCGATTAGGAGGGGAACAAGACAGGGGTGTCCTCTATCACCTGCATTGTTCGCCCTGGTAATGGAGCCTCTGGCTGAGGCCCTGCGGAGGTCGGGGGAGGTGTCTGGAATACGGGTCGGCTCGGTGACCGAGAAGCTGGCATTGTATGCCGATGATTTGATTCTCTTCCTCAGGGACCCCGGTCCCTCGCTCGCCGGGGCGCTTCGGCTTCTGGACCGTTTCGCGGCTCTCTCTGGCCTCAGAACCAACTGGAGCAAATCACTAATTCTACCCATAGACCCCGGGGCAAGGAGGCTGAGTGATCCTACTTCGCCTCTACAATGGGCGGATACCATCAGATACCTAGGGATAAATATCTCGTCCAACACTAAAGATTTTTTCAAACTTAACTTGTCCCCGGTGCTGCAGTGGTGTAAACTAAAACTGAAGGCTTGGTCAAACCTCCCACTATCTCTGATAGGGAGAATTAATTTAATAAAAATGAAACTACTCCCGGTCTTGCTGTACATCTTACGGCACTCTCCGTTATGGATCCCCAAGTCTCTTCTCCAGCAACTAGACTCCTCAGTAGCTTCCTTCTTGTGGCAATCACACCCGGCCAGATTTAGTAAAAAGATTTTGTGTAGACCATGGACACAGGGGGGACTTGCCTGCCCAGACTTTCACACCTACTATCTAGCAGCAATGCTCACCCATGCACATAACTGGCTGGTTTCGGATGACACCAATGCGTCAGTTGTCCTGGAGGCGGCACACCTAGGATCTTTTGAGGCCCTCCGCAACGCACTCTATAGGGGGTCGGAGGGCTCTGCGGTACCCTCGACCCTAGCTATGAAAGCGATCATTAAGGCATGGCACACGGTAGTGATTAAACCTAACTTGGCAAAGGCCAGATGGTCCCCCAACACACCACTTTGGTGCAATCCGAGGCTCAGGGAGTTCCACTCTTTGCAGGATCCGGGTCTGTGGGCCGGCAAGGGCATCAAGTATTTGAGGGATATCTGCGATGAGCTGGGGCTATTTACATTCGATAGGTTGAAGAATAAATTCCAGCTTCCGAACTCTTTCTTTTTCAGGTTCCTGCAGCTCCGCCACGCCTTCAATTCGCAATTCAAGTCGGTTCAGCTTCGGCTGGAGCTTGACACCCTGGAGATTCTCCTGGATGATGCCGAGCTCTCAAAACCCCTATCCCGGATCTATCGAGCACTCCTGCCGTCCATTCAGGAGGGTCTGGATGGTCTGCGTGGTTTGTGGCGGGCGGAGGTGCAGGAGCTGGACAGCGAAGACTGGGAAGATATGTGGGATTACCCATTTCAGCCGCTGGTGGCTACCAGGGACAAACTGATCCAATTCAAAATCCTCCACAGGATCTATTACACACCCCAACGCCTCCACCGCATATACCCGGCCCTGCCAGCTAACTGCTGGAGATGCTCTGATACTCCTGCAGATTTCACACACATATTCTGGGACTGCCTACAGATTCGGGACTATTGGCGGGAGGTAACGCAATTTATCCACAGCCTAACTACCATTTCTATTCCCCTGACAATTAGTGTATGCCTCCTTGGCCTGGTGGGGCAACTGGCACTTGCCAAAGCCCCACGTACCCTAATAGGTATCCTCCTGTTTTATGCAAGGAAAGCCATAGTACTGAAGTGGAAGTCAACCACCCCCCCCCCCCCCCACCCTGACCTCATGGAAACATCTAGTCAACACAGTGGTGCCCCTCTATAAAGCGACGTATCTGTCTCGTGGATGCCCCAAAAAATATGAAAAAGTCTGGCATCCGTGGACTGATTCAGAGTCCACAACAGATGACCGACCTCAAGAGGAGTAACTCGTAAGATCTCCTCTGTACTCATCAGTCCTGATAGGAGCTAAGGTCCGTACTCTGAATAAATAAATGGAGGTGCAAGCATCGCTCAAATTAATAGCACCTACCCCTGCATGCTCCTGATAAGCCCAACCCAGACATCTAGGAACAAGTAGAGGTCCCGCAAGGAATAATAACTCCTGTTGTAATCCTACCATGTGTACCCCGAGAGGTGTCCCTGTTAAGTTAGCTAGATATATTTAATGCTAAGATGTGATGATAAGTTGTCCTCTGTTTTTTTTTTTTTTTTTTTCTTTTATGTGCACGTGGTTATGTGCAAGGATTGGCCGGGGTATGCCCCAAAGGCCCTGTTTTGTATCTCAAAAACACAAAAAACTTCAATAAAGAGAATTAAAAAAGAAAAAATAAATAGATGGGAAGGTACATTATAATATCTTGTTTTAAATCTTTTTTATTTTATTTTTTTATTTCTTCAGGTGCTTCCTGGTATCTGATCTAGGCCAAAATGATGTCATACATCCCAGGAATCTTCATGGGCATTTTTTTTTATTTCATCTGGAGGAGGGATTTTCTCAGCCCAGTACACCCTCCTGCCTGCATACCTGAGTTAAGGGCAGATGGATTCCAGGAAGTAAATGCTACATTAATCATCTGCCACTACTCGAGATGGCCATTGCTAGAAATGCTAAAAGGGTGTTTACCAGAATTATTTCAACAAAATAAAGCATGGAGACATGAATGAATAGGTGGGTTTGCTTTGAATATTAGAAATTAATAAAAAAAATGGAACTTCTGCTTTAAGTAAAGGTGACCCTCTGACATGCCACATTTGGCATGTCATTTTTTTTGGGGGGGGGGAGCAGATACCCTCTTTTTAGAGGAATCCAGCTCCCACTTCCTCCAGGGGCACCGCGGCGCCAGAAGAAAGTTCACCTCTCCCCCCTCCCTCCCTGCAATCTTCTGGGACACGTCACAGGTCCCAGATGATTGCCCGGCCAGTCACAGTGCGGCATGGCGTGGCTAGCGCATGCGCAGTGCGTGCCCGGCTGTGAAGCCACAGCTGGGTGCCCACAGTGACAAGCGCCGCAGCGAGGAGGGGTAGAGGAGCGGGGCTTCGTACTACGCCCACATCGCTGGACCGTGGGACAGGTGAGTGTCCGATTAATAAAAGTCAGCAGCTACGCTTTTTGTAGCGGCTGACTTTTATATGGGTGGAACTCCCCTTTAAATAGCATTTTCAGTTTGTGGTGTTCAGATACAGTTTAGTTCTGCTTTAAATGTATCAAATGCTGCATTATTTCATGCACTGTCCATGGTGCTGATGCCATTTGGCATTTTATGTTCATTTGCTACTATTGAAATAACATAAGAAAGAAACTGTTTATTAATCTAAATGCATCTGCTAGGCTCCCGAACACCAGCCATGTAATCTCGGCAGAAGCAGTGGCCAATCATGAGATCAATCTTCATAACCGCTCACTCAAGGTTTTGAAGCATATGTTTATGAAAACTGAGACTTGCATGGCTGAGTTTGATAGATATTTCCTTAGAAAGGATAATGGCCACTGCTTGGCCATTGCTGCATTCAGGTCTATTTGAAAATCTAGATATGTTCAGTACAGTATGACTCTTCATCTTGAAGCCATTCATCTTACAAAGACCTAGATGAGCATCAATCTATCAACAGATTGTAAAATATTCCATGGATAGTGCGGGGAAGACATGTGAGAAAACTTCAAGAATGCGCAAAACTCATTAGTATGTGACAGGTTCGTAGTTCTTCATTCAGAACAAACAGCATATGGTACAATACAAGATGGTCTATTCTCATCTTCAGGAGGATTGTGCCTTGACTGCAGACTGAAGAGTATTGATCAAGTCATCTATTTATAACTTCTCACTTTTCTCCACTGGATTCAAAGGTCATCTCTGCTTAAAGTTCATATTTCAGTGGAGCCACCTTCTGCTTTCCTAAAGCGTAAATTTGCTAAAATTTTTTACTTCCGCTAATCTGGCTCCCTACCCTTAGAACATGGGGGGAGGGGTAAATTCTTTATTCAGTGGAGAGCCGCCACCTTTCTGGCCTAGGCCACAATTTATTCCACTCACCCAAAGCCTCTTGGGATGCCTACATCGCAGTTCCCAGGAGGCTTTGACTTTGTGTGTAATCCAATGTACATGAACAGTGCAGCATGCTCAGGAGGCCGGCTGCTAGAACCTGGAAGAAACGGTCAGCCACCTGATAACATCACAAACAAAATGGCCGTGTCGGACTCAGTGGTGCGGCAGCTTTTAGTGGATGATAATGAGACAGAGCTGGATTCGCTGGATGGGTGTGTATGTTATTTCATTCCACACCGGCAGACCAATTAAAAACAATCAAGTTAAGCCCACTGGAGTGAAGTTTCTTTAAAGTGGAAGTAAACCCATTGATTTAACAGTTTACAAAAACTGTTAAATTCCCGGCATGCCGGAAATGCTAACTGCCACATTGGTTGTGCTCTCAACCAAACTGTTAAACCATCCAATGGCTGGTGTCATAACTGGTCACATGTGCAGCATCATGGCAGTTGAAGATTAAACAAAGGTCAAGATGGCAGCTTCCTTGGCTGAAAACGATAGGAGGGTTTACTTCCACTTTAACTACTTGAGTCCACAGTGCCCTTGTAAACCCTGAGAGAGCAGTTATTTTTCCCAGCGCCATTTTAAAATACCAACTGGAATCAGTAACCCCTTGCAAGTCCTGGAACTTATGATAAGTGTTTACATTGGAAATGTACTGACATCACCAGTGACACCATGGCATTTTCTGTGCGTTTGTAGGCAGTTTGTCTAGCAGCATGCACTACTTTAAAAACTCAGAGCAACTGGATCACATGTTACAAAAGTACAGACAAACACACTGCATTTGTGAGGTGACTTTGGGATGTCATTAACTTAACATTGACACCTGCTACAGATCGCAACTGCAGCACATTTTGAATGCGGTGTGGGAAATGCGCACAGAACGAGGGTTTCCCACACTGTTCTGGAGTGAATCGGCCCCCAATGACTTTTCATTATTTCCTTCCCTGTACTGGACAAACTAAAACCCTAAACAAAAAATATTATGCAGATAAATAAGCCAATTGGCAATTCTTCTTTCTGGGTCATACGATTATCAGCTTTAGGTTAACTAGCCCTATGCCTAATATTAACGTCTAATTTCAGCCATATGCTTTTTCAGGATAGTATGAACATTTTTACATTTCTGTTACCGTATATACTCGAGTATAAGCCGAGTTTTTCAGCAATTTTTTTTGTGCTGAAAATGCCCCCCCGGCTTATACTTGAGTCACCTTTTTGCGCCTGATCTCCCGGATTTTGGGGACCCGGTACCCCCCGTCCGTAGGTCTCCTGGACCCCAAACTTGGCACACTTCTAGCGCCACTCTTCCTCTGCAAGTTTACATAGTTTGTTGTCCGGGGGACCTACGGCCTGGGAGCACCGATTTTTTAAAGCCGGGCACCCCTTCCATAGACTCCCATGTTAAACGTCAATCTAGTCATGGGTACAGTGAGGCATGCACATGGACACATTGAAGCAAAGCTAGGCACAGTGAGTCATGCAGATGGACACCCTAGGCTTATACTCGAGTCAATAAGTTTTCCCAGTTTTTTGTGGTAAAATTAGGTGCCTCTGCTTATATTCGGGTCGGCTTACACTCGAGTATATACGGTAAGTTTTTATTTAGCTGCAAACCCTCTGGGAGATTTTCCTTGCTTCCTGTCCCTGCAAAGCTTTTACACGAGATACGGGGAAGGGTTGTCACCAGGACGATAAGGCTGGCCATACACGGTCGAATTTCGAAATAATTTTCTTTTGAAAATCTGAAAATTTGTGTGTTTTGTGATCCGATGGTGCCACCATTAATTTCAAAATTCGACCAACCAAGCCTTCAATTTCACCTCATGTTACTACAGAAAAGAATTCTCGTGGCTGGGAATCTTCCTTTCTTTCTGGGAATTTTCTTTTCTTGCACATTTCTTTTTCGATTACATTTCTCGCGCGACTCTCCCATCATTGATTAGAAAATTGTTTGTTTTTTTAAAAATTTCCAACATGTCCGATTACTCAAATTCGATGGCCGCACGAAAATCGGTTGTTGCTGCAGCCCACTAATGGTGCAAAATACGAACGAAAATTCTTAGATAAGATTTTCGAAAGAAAATTCTTTAGAAATTCGACCCATGTATGGGCCTGCCTAAGGCACAGAGATAAAAACTTTGCCATGTTACTATAGGAAAAATTTCCTAATCCCTCCAATATGAACATAGATGGCAATAAAAACAGAAGCTCTAACCCTTCCATTGTGTATCTACAGGGAAATACAACTTGCTTGAGTTAAAGGCATGGGGAAGATTTACTAAAACTGGAGCACTCAGAATCTGGTGCAGCTCTGCATGGTAGCCAATTTGATTCTAACTTCAGCTTGTTCAGTTAAGTTTTGACAATTAAACCTGAAAGCGGATTGGTTTCTGTGCAGAGCTTCACCAAATTTTGCATGTTCCAGTTCTAGTAAATATCCCCCATACTGTCATGAGCAAAATAAAATAAAAATGTGAGAAGCCTTAGATCATGGGTGCTAGACTTCCAGCTGTTGCGGACATACAAGTCCAATGAGGCATGGCAAGCCACTGAGAGTTACAATCGTGGCTTGTAAAGGTAGATGCATGATGGGACTTGTAGTTCTGCAAAAGCTGGAGGGCCACAGGTTGAGCACCCATGCCTTAGCTGAAGCTGTCATTTTCTGCCACCCTTCCCTAGGCTAAATATTAGTTCCCGAGGGTATTCCTGAATTCAGCTTCACACATTGCCACTAAACTAGTGCACAGCACAAGCATATGAGAATGGCAGCTTCCAGCTGAGGTTTCTCACACAGGTGTTTTGCTGTGCGCCAGCTTCACTTTCGTGTGTTTGTACCAGGGAGACGTAGCCCCAGGGTGCATACGGTGGTGTCATCAGTACATTTCTAGATATCCTTGGCTTCTGTAAACAACTGCCACCGGGGACCCCTGAGATTCCATGGTACATGTAGTCATGCAGAACATGAAGCAATGCGGTATTCTGTCGACAAGCCTGCCACCCTTGGCTTATGTTGACACTGATAACCATTAATCTCCCTGTCATTCCACTCATCTGCACTGCAATGAAGTCTTCATCCACAGACAAGAGATTAATTTCTATCCCTGCTGTTATTCCCAGACTCTTTCCTGCAAACTCATTAATCTGTAATATGTATCATAGCCTGCAAGCAGAAGTAGGTCAGTTTGTGCTCCGGGAGCCCTCCTCTTCAGATATCTGCATTGCCCAGGGCCTTTACAAAGTCCATCCTCATAAGGTGCAACTCACTGCTCAGTGAAACGAGGAGCATCCCCTTACATCGGTTGTGTTTACTTAGTATCGCTCATAGGGAAGACATTTCTGTAGCTTTGAATATGACAAAAAGTATCATTAGCGTTCACTAACTACAGACGTTTGAAGATTGATCTGCTTATATTTTGCCTTCACTGGTTCATCACTCGGTCTCTGTGCTTATTTATGCAAAGCAGGTAGATCATGGTTGGTGGGTAGGGCACCCTACAAATCTTCCTGAAAAGAAATCACAGTGGACTGGTGCTTGGGAGGAGTAATGCGAGTATCAAAATGCCTTGATGGGTACTTGTCTGTCTGGAGAGGTAGGAGTTACTAGGCAGGCTGCATACAGACCACCCAAGGTAATGCCCACATGTGATGCTGAGCCTCCATGACAGCTCTTGCTCAGGGATACTGGTCATCTGGGTGCTAGCAACAGCTGGGTGACAGGTTAATTTAAACAAAGGAACAGGGACAGTGTTTTAAAAAAAAATGGTTTGGGGATTCCCCACAATCCACACCAGGCCCAGGCTCTGGTATGAAATTAAAGGGGGACCCAATGTCAAAAAAATAACAAAAAACGGCTTGAGGTCTGCCCAAACTCCATACCGGCCCCTTATCCAAGCAGGCAGCCTGTCAGGCCAAAAAAGGGGGGGAGCATACCAGGCCCCATGCCCTTGACATGGAGGGGGGTGTTTTGTTGGGGGGGACCCCTGGCAAAGCACCTTATACCCACATTGATAAGGACAAGAGACTCTTCATTTACCATGGCCCGGAGGTCGTGGGGAACTGTAGGCAGGTGGCTTGTCGGAAACTGAGAGCCCCCTTTAACCACTTAACGACCGCCCACCGCCGATTTACGTCGGCAGAATGGCACGGACAGGCAGAATCACGTAGATCTACGTGATCGCCTTTGTGCAGTTGGGGGGTCCATCCGGACCCCCCTTCACTGCAGTGAGCGGCCGTTAAGTGTTCGGGAGCGATCAGGCATGAGGGGGCGGCCGCTCGATTCCGCCCCCCCCCTCGCGATCGCTCCCGGCCAATGAAAATGCTTCCTCCGCCATGTGATGTAAACAAGGCTGGAGGAAGTGATGTCATCTCCCTCGCTGCGGTCTTTTCGTTCCCGGCGCCGAGGAGTGAAGACAGAGGTTAGTGCACCAACAGTCCACTGACACGTAGGTACACATAGGCACACAAATCACCCCCCAGTCACCCCCAGATCACCCCCCAGGTCACCCCAAAGCCCCCAATCACAGTGTCACTGATTGCAGTGATCATTTATTTTACTGATCACTGCATTTAGTGTCATCTGTGATTGTAAAAAGTTGCAGGGCAGTTAGGATTAGGCCCCTTTAGGTCCAGGGTAGCCCCCTAACCCCCCCCTAATAAAGGTTTAACCCCTTGATCACCCCCCAGGTAACCCTTTCACCCCCTAACTTCAGCGTCACTAAGCGATTGTTTTTCCGATCGCTGTATTCGTGTCGCTGGTGTTTTAGATTATTAGTTATTTTTTTTTAGGTTCGCCGCAGGTTTTTATTAGTGTCAGGTACCCCCATATATTATTTTAACCCCCTGATTGCCCCTAGAGTTAACCCTTTCACCAGTGATCGCCGTATAAGCGTCACTGGTGTCACTGGTTAGCCAGTAAGTTATTTAGTTATTTAGGTTACCCGTCAGGTTTTTATATAGTGTCAGGTACCCCCATATTTAACCTAATAAAGGTTTTAACCCCCTGATTGCCCCTAGTTAACCCTTTCACCAGTGATCACCATATAAAGGTTACGGGTGACGCTGGTTGATTAGTTTGCTTTTTATAGCATCAGGGCACCCGCCGTATATAACCCAATAAAGGTTTAACCCCCCTGATCGCCCGGCGGGTGAGATCAATTAGGTTTTAGCGCCAGAGAGGGTCTGCGTCGCCCCAGGCAGTGTTAGGTTAGTGCCAGTAACGCTAACACCCACGCGCAAAGCATACACCCCCCTTAGTGGTATAGTATCTGATCAGATCTATACTAGCATCCCCAGCGGTTTAGGGTTCCCAAAAACGCAGTGTTAGCGGGATCAGCCCAGATACCTGCTAGCGCCTGCGTTTAGCCCCTCCGCCCAGCCCAGCCCAGCCCACCCAAGTGCAGTATCGATCGATCACTGTCACTTACCAAACACAACACACATAACTGCAGCGTTCGCAGAGACAGGCCTGATCCATATCAACCAGTCCATAGCAAACGTCCATAGCAACCAGTCCATAGCAACCGTCCATAGCAACCATCCATAGCAACCAGTCTATAGCAACTGTCCATAGCAACCATCCATTGCAACCAGTCCATAGCAACCGTCCATAGCAACTGTCCATAGCAACCATCCATAGCAACTATCCATAGCATCCAGTCCATAGCAACTGTCCATGGCAACCAATCCATAGCAACCGTCCATAACAACCAATCCGTAGCAACCGTCCATAGCAACTGTCCATAGCAACCGTCCATAGCAACCAGTCCATAGCAACCATCAATATCAACCAGTCCAAGGTGAATGTTTTGAACGCTACCACTCAAAAGTGAAGTTTTAGCGTAGGGTACAGCATTTCACAGACAAGGACACACTTACACAGGGTCTCCCAAGATGCCATTACATTTTGAGAGACCCGAACCATTACAGTTGTAAAGTTACAAAAAAAGTGTAAAAAAGAAAAAAAAAAACGTAAAAAAAAAAACACAAAAAAAATATAAAATAAAAAAACCAAAAATAGTTGTCGTTTTATTGTTCTCTCTCTCTCTATTTTCTCTCTATTGTTCTGCTCTTTTTTACTGTATTCTATTCTGCAATGTTTTATCATGCTTGCTTTTCAGGTATGTAATTTTTTGTTTTCAGGTGCGCCATTCAACTGCAGCGCGGAATTATTTATCTTGACAGCAACAGCGTTTGCTCCCACGATACATAAAGCCGTGACACCACAGTTAAAAAAAAGAGCATATATGCCGAAGCATGGGGGCAGCAGGGGCGGAGGAGCGATTTTGCTCCTAATGCCGCGTACATACGGTCGACATTCCGACGGAGGCCTGCCCGTGGAAAATTCCGACCGTGTGTACGCGACATAACTTTTTTGCGGGAGGATGCCCCCATGCTTCGGCATATATATATTTTAGGCACAGGTTGCGTTAAAACATTTTTTTATTTTTTACTAGGTTTTGTTTTGGTATTTGCTTTGCAGGTATGGCATGGTAAGGTCTTACTGTTGTACTGTAATGTTACTTTGTTTTAATGTTAACCACCATTTGCTTAGCAGGTACGCCATTCAGTTGCAGCGCGGATCTATTTATCTTGACAGCCGTGACTCCAACGCTGTAGGAGGTGATTTCACCACCACAGTTAAAAAAAAGAGCATATATGCCGAAGCATGGGGGCAGCAGGGGCGGAGGAGCGATTTTGCTCCTAATGCCGCGTATATACGGTCGAAATTCCAACGGAGGCTTGCCCGTGGAAAAGTCCGACCGTGTGTACGCGGCATAACCTTTTATGCCGCGTACATACGGTCGAAATTCCGACGAAGGCTTGACCGTGTGTACGCGGCATAACTTTTTTGCGGGAGGATGCCCCCATGCTTCGGCATATATGCCCATCATTAGAAGTGGGTGGATGAAGGGAGGTATTCTAATGGTGGGCATACCCACCAATCAATCTCTTTTTTTCGTTCAGCCAATAGGCTGTATGAAAAAAAAGATTACAATACATGTCCAACAAGGACCAGCAACGTACTGGTATGTTGCTGGACTTTGAATGTTTATACCAGAATGATGCCTGCGGGTTTAGGTATCATCTTGGTATCATTCTTTTCAGCCAGCAGCCAGCTTTCATGTAAAAGCAATTCTAGCAGATAATTAGCCTCTAGACTGCTTTTACAAGCAGTGGGAGGGAATGTCCCCCCCCCCCGGATATAAAAAGCGCCATTGGGAAATTGGGAAACCATTTTATCACACCGATCTTGGTGTGGTCAGATGCTTTGAGGGCAGAGGAAAGATCTAGGGTCTAACCCCCCAATTTTTTTCAAAAAAAGAGTACCTGTCACTACTTATTGCTATCATAGGGGATATTTACATTCCCTGAGATAACGATAAAAATGGTAAAAAAATAAAATATGGAAGGCACAGTTTAAAAATAAAATAAAAAAGCCAAATAAATAATTAAAAAAAAAAAAGCACCGCTGTCCCCCCCTGCTCTTGCGCAAAGGCGAACGCAAGCGTCGGTCTAGCGTCATATGTAAACAGCAATTGCATCATGCATGTGAGGTATCACCGCGAAGGTCAGATCGAGGGCAGTCATTTTAGCAGTAGACCTCCTCTGTAAATCTAACGTGGTAACCTGTAAAGGCTTTTAAATGCTTTTAAAAATGAATGTAGTTTGTCGCCGCTGTGCGTTTGTGCGCAATTTTAAAGCATGTCGTGTTTGGTATCCATGTACTCGGCCTATGATCATCTTTTTTATTTCATCAAACATTTGGGCAATATAGTGTTTTTTAGTGCATTAAAAATAAAAAAAGTGTGTTTTTCCCCCAAAAAATGTGTTTGAAAAATCGCTGCGCAAATACTGTGTGGAAAAAAAAAATGCAACACCCACTATTTTAATCTGTAGGGCCTTTGCTTTAAAAAAATATATAATGTTTGGGGGTTCAACATAATTTTCTTGCAAAAAAAATTTTTTTTTCATGTAAACAAAAAGTGTCAGAAAGGGCTTTGTCTTCAAGTGGTTAGAAGAGTGGATGATGTGTGACATAAGCTTCCTAATGTTGTGCATAAAATGCCAGGACAGTTCAAAACCCCCCCCAAATGACCCCATTTTGTAAAGTAGACACCTCAAGCTATTTGCTGAGAGGCATGTTGAGCCCATTGAATATTTTTTTTTTTGTCCCAAGTGATTGAATAATGACCAAAAAAAAAAAAAATGTACAAAAAGTTGTCACTAAATTATATATTGCTCAAACATGCCATGGGCATATGTGGAATTACACCCCAAAATACATTCTGTTGCTTCTCCTGAGTACGGGGATACCACATGTGTGGGACTTTTTGGGAGCCTAGTCGCGTACGGGACCCCAAAAACCAAGCACCGCCTTCAGGCTTTCTATGGGTGTAAATTTTTGATTTCACTCCTCACTGCCTATCACAGTTTCGGAGGCCATGGAATGCCCAGATGGCACAAAACCCCCCCAAATTACCCCATTTTGGAAAGTAGACACCCCAAGCTATTTGCTGAGAGGTATGTTGAGTATTTTGCAGATCTCGCTTTTTGTCACAAAGTTTTGAAAATGTAAAAAAAGAAAAAAAAAAAGAAAAAAAAATGTCTTTCTTAATTTTCAAAAACAAATGAGAGCTGTAAAATACTCACCATGCCTCTCAGCAAATAGCTTGGGGTGTCTACTTTCCAAAATGGGGTCATTTGTGGGGGTTTTGGGCTATTTTGACATTTTATGGCCTTCAAAACTGTGATAGGTAGTGAGGAGTGAAATCAAAAATTTATGCCCTTAGAAACCTTGAAGGCGGTGCTTGGTTTTTGGGGTCCCGTACGCGGCTAGGCTCCCAAAAAGTCCCACACATGTGGTATCCCCGTACTCAGGAGAAGCAGCAGAATGTATTTTGGGGTGTAATTTCACATATAACCATGGCATGTGTGAGCAATATATCATTTAGTGACAACTTTTTGTACATTTTTTTTTTCTTTTTGTCATTATTCAATCATTTGGGACAAAAAAAAAAAATATTCAATGGGCTCAACATGCCTCTCAGCAAATAGCTTGGGGTGTCTACTTTCCAAAATGGGGTCATTTGGGGGGATTTTGTGCCATCTTGGCATTTTATGGCCTTCAAAACTGTGATAGGTAGTGAGGAGCGAAATCAAAAATGTATGCCCTTAGAAACCTTGAAGGCGGTGCTTGGTTTTTGGGGTCCCGTACGCGGCTAGGCTCCCAAAAAGTCCCACACATGTGGTATCCCCGTACTCAGGAGAAGCAGCAGAATGTATTTTGGGGTGTAATTTCACATATGCCCATGGCATGTGTGAGCAATATATCATTTAGTGACAACTTTGTGCAAAAAAAAAAAGGTTTGTCATATTCCCGCAACCTGTGGCAAAATATAAAATATTCCATGGACTCAACATGCCTCTCAGCAAATAGCTTGGGGTGTCTACTTTCCAAAATGGGGTCATTTGGGGGGGTTTTGTGCTATTTTGGCATTTTATGGCCTTCGAAACTGTGATAGGTAGTGAGGAGTGAAATCAAAAATTTGCGTCCTTAGAAATCCTGAAGGCGGTGCTTGGTTTCCGGGGTCCCGTACGTGGCTAGGCTCCTAAAAAGTCCCACACATGTGGTATCCCCGTACTCAGGAGAAGCAGCAGAATGTATTTTGGGGTGCAATTCCACATATAACCATGGCATGTGTGAGCAATATATTATTTAGTGACAACTTTTTGTAATTTTTTTTTTTTTGTCATTATTCAATCACTTGGGACAAAAAAAAAAAAAATATTCAATGGGCTCAACATGCCTCTCAGCAATTTCCTTCGGGTGTCTACTTTCCAAAATGGGGTCATTTGGGGGGGTTTTGTACTGCCCTGCCATTTTAGCACCTCAAGAAATGAGATAGGCAGTCATAAATTTAAAGCTGTGTAAATTTCAGAAAATGTACCCTAGTTTGTAAACGCTATAACTTTTGCGCAAACCAATAAATATACGCTTATTGACATTTTTTTTACTAAAGACATGTGGCTGAATACATTTTGGCCTAAATGTATGACTAAAATTGAGTTTATTCGATTTTTCTTATAACAAAAAGTAGAAAATATCATTTTTTTTCAAAATTTTCGGTCTTTTTCTGTTTATATCGCAAAAAATAAAAATCGCAGAGGCAATCAAATACCATTAAAAGAAAGCTCTATTTGTGGGAAGAAAAGGACGCAAATTTCATTTGGGTACAACATTGCATGTCCGCACAATTTACAGTTAAAGCAGCGCAGTGCCGAATCCCAAAAACAGGCCTGGTCCTAATGGCCCGAAATGGTCCGGGGCTTAAGTGGTTAACAGTATTTTCTATATTCGTTAAATCATGAGATAATTATCTTTTTTTTTGCAATGTTTATCTCAAGTAATTACTGCAAGTGTGGTATTTAACTGTAGTTGCTCACATAATTTGTAATAAAATCATCTTTGCCATTCTGAAGCTTCCCTTCAACCACTTTGCATTTTATTTTATATATACTGTGTTTCTGTACTTGCCAAATATGCTGCAGAAACCTCCCTCCACTAAGTCTGGCTGCATCCCTTTTAACTGTGGGCAGCTGAAGCTGCTGCCTGTTCACTTCCTGGATTTACACAGACACACACACCTCCAGCTCTGCAGCTCTCATTGGCCCTCGTATGACTCATCTCCCCTCCCTTCCTGGAAAACTCTCACTAGAGTGAGAAAGAGAGCTGTGCATGATGTCATAAGCCTAGGCTTTTTACCAAACAAAAAACAGGAAGTGGGCTGTAGAAGTTATTTACTGGCAGAAAAAAAAAATGTTTTACTATCCAAAGTGTAAACAACAAGGGCAGAAGATTTAATAGATGGAAAGTTGAAAAAAATCAATGAAGGTCCACTTTAATTGACAATTTAAAAATCACATGCGATATAAAACACGAATATTGCATGCGATAAGTGTTTTTTTATTTGACCCCATTATCCCTTACAATAAAACTACATGTATGCTGCATATGGGGACAAGGACTGATGTGAATGATACAATGCTTATCAGCAAAGTTCTGCAAAGTGCATGAACTATTCTACAACAAATTGCCTATCTACCTTTGTGTCATCCTGACAACTGCAGCTAAGTGTGCAGAAAAACTGGAGCCTTTCTGGGTCCTGACATCTCATCAAAGTATGTGAACATGTCCTCATGTGGCCTTATGTCATGCTAATTGAGAGAAAAATGCTGAGCAGACACTTTTGCCATCTCACATGACATAATCCAGAGTGAAGCCGCGTACACACGGCCAGTTTTCTTGGCAAGAACCGGCAAGAAAACTGCTTGCAGAGCTTTCTTGCTGAGAAAACCGGCCGTGTGTACGCGGCTTTCAGGTTTCTCGTCAGGAAAACTGACCAGAATCTTGACGAGAAAAAAAGAAGACCTGCTTTCTTTTTTCTCGTCGGAATTCTCGTCGGCCTGTTTCCCGATGAGAAATCCGAGTGTGTGTACACTTACCTGTCGCCGTGGAAACCTGCGCATGCTCGAAATGACTTCGACACATGCGCGGCAGCTTCCTAGGCATAGGTAGTGTGTAGCAAGATGGCGGCGACGGCATCGAATGTGACGAGCGCACGCTCGTCGTAGTCGATGACGTCACCGCGTTCGTGCCATTCAAAAGAACGGTGGTTCTTTTGAAAGGTACGTGTGTACACTCGGCCGGGACAAGATTCTTGTCAAGAATCTCGTCAGAAAGAACGACGGGTTTTTTCCTGACGAGATTCTCGGCCGTGTGTACAGGGCTTGAGAGTGCTTGTACAAAAACGATAAGAGCCCTACCCATGACATAATAAGCAAGAGCAATGCATGGTGGAAGAAAACCAATTTGGAAAATAGTAAATGTATTGGGGTTTTACCAGGCTAAACACTGTGTTAAGTATTTAATAAGTATTATATCATAAGTACTATATTTTATTTACATTACAGTGGGGCTTTGTTAGGTCACCATCTCAGATATCAGTACAGATTGTATTTATATGAAATCACATGTTCAAAATTTACATCAATTCCAAATCCGAATATTCAAGCATACAATAACCAAAAGTCAATTTGCCCAAACTACTGGAAATCAGTAGTACTCCACAAATATGACAGAGAAATCCCCAAATAGATTAGTGTCATACATCATAGTAGTAGCTAAGATAGCAATAACAAAACAGACCTTGTGTCAGGATTGGGATCTGAATCCACAACCTCTGCTGTGTCTGGCAGTAGCTCCCCTTGCTGAGCCACATGAGATGCAGGACAGTGTCTTATCTGAACTCTTGGATAATCTTGTCTTGTACCTTGTTTATGGTGAGTCTTGAACTCCTTGCTCCTCCCTTGAACTTCCTATTTAAACTTTGCCTTTGCACTTCCTGTTTGCCAGATTATTGTGCTCTCTCCAGCTGATATCTTGCTTCTTTTGTGTACATGAAGCTGTCTTTATCTCTAATACCACTCATTACCAACCTTTGGTTAGTTTCTCGACTATGTCTCTGCTTGTTTTCAACCTGCAACCGCTTGTTACTGACCTTTGGCTTGTTTACTAACTACACTTCTGTAGAGAAAGGAGAACTGTGGGACTTTGAGTGAGGCTACCACCATGTCAGATATTCAACAGAGACATAAAATTTACAGTACATAATTTATTGTTACATCGTAAAAAATATTGTATCAAATAAATAGGTAGTCGCATGACTTACACTAAATATGCTGCTATATAGCATGCAATACAAAAAGGAATTCAACATAATAACTGTACATAATAAGGTAAATGGGTTGAAAAACATTTTAGGGACAGATAACTTGGGGCGTCTAGGGGCACTCAACGCGTTTCCTGGCATTACAGCCATTCATCAGGAGTGTTGTAGCATATTATACTGGAAAGGAAAGGGACAAGGATTAATAATGATACTCGTTAGAATAAGGGAGGACAGAGAGAATGTGTCCCAACAAAGTGGGGACAATCTGGGATACTCACTGCGCAGCCCCAAGGCCAGGCCCGGTGTCCACCAGGGAAGATGGGGGTGACAGGCATGATGTCTCCCCCGGGGTTGAGACGGGGGAACCCTCCAAGGACGAAGAACAGCGCCCAGAGCATGACACGGTGGTCACAGCCTGATCCAATAGGCTATGTGTGCACAAAAAGTGCATAGTGTTCCTGAAAAAAAATGTGTATCAAAAAAAGGGGAAGAATAATTCCCGGGAACACATAGATACCTGCCATGAGTTCACACACTTTACACTTTTACACATTCAATTAATCTTCCCCTTTTTTGATACACATTTTTTTCAGGAACACTATGCACTTTTTGTGCACACATAGCCTATTGGATCAGGCTGTGACCACCGTGTCATGCTCTGGGCGCTGTTCTTCGTCCTTGGAGGGTTCCCCCGTCTCAACCCCGGGGGAGACATCATGCCTGTCACCCCCATCTTCCCTGGTGGACACCGGGCCTGGCCTTGGGGCTGCGCAGTGAGTATCCCAGATTGTCCCCACTTTGTTGGGACACATTCTCTCTGTCCTCCCTTATTCTAACGAGTATCATTATTAATCCTTGTCCCTTTCCAGTATAATATGCTACAACACTCCTGATGAATGGCTGTAATGCCAGGAAACGCGTTGAGTGCCCCTAGACACCAGTGGCGGATCCAGGGGGGGGGGGCAACAGGGCAATTGCCCCCCCCCGAGACCATCTGTCACACTCACTTGCTTGCTCTGTTTTTTTTTTGCGCCTGATCTCCCGAACTTTGGGGACCCGGTACTGGCCGGCCGTAAGACCCCTGGACCCCAAACTTGGCACACATGTAGCCCAATGTCTCTTCTACAAGTGTGCAAAGTTTGGTGTCTGGGGGACCTACAGCCGGGGAGCACTGATTTTTTAAATCCGGGCACCCCTTCCATAGACTCCAATGTTAAACGGTCATTTCTCCGGTGAATTTGCGGACTCGGTACCGGCCGGTCGTAAGTCCCCTGGACCCCAAACTTGGCACACATGTAGCCCCATGTCTTCTCTACAAGTGTGCAAAGTTTGGTGTCTGGGGGACCTACGGCCGTGGAGCACTGATTTTTTAAAACCGGGCACCCCTTCCATAGACTCCAATGTTAAACGGTCATTTCTCCAGTGATTTTACGGACTCGGTACCGGCCGGTCGTAGGTCCTCTGGACCCCAAACTTGCCACACATGTAGCCCCATGTCTCCTCTATAAGTTTGAAAAGTTTGGTGTCTGAGAGGACCGATTTTTCAAAGCCGGGCACTCCTTCCATAGACTTCCATGTTAAACATCAGTCTAGTCATGGGCACAGTGGGGCATGGGCACAGTGAGGCAAAGTGAGGCAAGTATAAGCCTAGGACACCCTAGGCTTATACTTGAGTCAATAAGTTTTCCCAGTTTTTTGGGGTAAAATTAGGTGCCTCGGCTTATATACGGGTCGGCTTATACTCGATTACATACAGTACTTGTTCTGCGGCTACCGCTGCCTCTCTGAGTCTCTCTCTCAGTTTCTCACATCAGCCGATCAGCGGCGCTGAGAGAGAGACTCGTCTAATGTAGTTACGTGGCGCACTGACACGATACCAGGAGCGGAGGAGGAGGTGGGTGGAGCCTCTTCCCTGCACTCGCTGCTAACGCCTGGGCCGCTTGGCGTCTAGCAACGAGTGACGTCAGTAAGTCACGTCAGGCCGCTCTGCGGGCAGGTGCAATAGCGTGCGGCTCCACAGACGGGTAAGAAAGCGGGTGGCTCCACTTGCGGCGCGGTTTGTTGTCGGGGGGGCGGCGCGGTTGGTGGGCAGACCGTGCTGCTCAGTGTGTTCGCAGCGCAGGTGAGAGTGAGAGAGCAGGCTCAGTGTGGCAGCTGGCCAATCAGCTAGCCGGGAGCGGGGGAGCAGAGAGATGAGATCATATCTCACCGCCCGTGCCTGCCCTGCATTCCTGCAGTGACTTCCGCCCTCACTGTGCAGGCAGCAGAGAGATTACATTATCTCTCAGCTGCCTGACTCTGGGAGTCTGGGACACAGCAAGAGACAACCAAAACTACACCTTAGCAGGCAAGTTAGTGACAATCCGCAAGGTGTGGCAGGCGATGTGGCAAGTGACAATCCGCAAATTGTGTCAGGTGACGTGGCAAATGACAATCTGCATCTGGTGGCAGGCAAGTGACAATCAGCAAGGTGTGGCAGGTGACGTGGCAAGTGACAATCCGCAAGGTGTGGCAGGTGATGTGGGAAGTGACAATCTACAAGGTGTGGTAAGTGACAATCCACAAGATGTGGCAGGTGACGTGGCAAGTGACAATCCACAAAGTGTGGCAAGTGACACGCTCAGGGCTCCCACTAATTGCAGGCGACGGTGGCAAGTGACACACTCGGGGCTCCCACTGATTCTGCATTGAACTATTTAATTTCATATTACAATGTAATAATAGAAATAATGCGCTTCAATCATCCTGACACCATAACAACCATGGTGCCGGGATGATTGAAGCGCCGACACCAACCATTTCCCCGATAAATTTCCCACAAAAAAAACATTTTTTGGCAGTGCCCCTCCCGAGAAAAGACTCTGGATCCGCCCCTGCTAGACGCCCCAAGTTATCTGTCCCTAAAATGTTTTTCAATCCATTTACCTTATTATGTACAGTTATTATGTTGAATTCCTTTTTGTATTGCATGCTATATAGCAGCATATTTAGTGTAAGTCATGCGACTACCTATTTATTTGATACAATATTTTTTATGATGTAACAATAAATTATGTACTGTAAATTTTATGTCTCTGTTGAATATCTGACATGGTGGTAGCCTCACTCAAAGTCCCACAGTTCTCCTTTCTCTACAAATTAATACAGGGATGGAGGTCGCCATGTTGTGCTATAGTGTGTGTCAGGTCACATCCAATTCACTGTTTTAACTACACTTCTGCTTGATCCCTACCTGCTATACCCTGGCTTGCTCACCTCCTAGTGTGGCGATCCTAAGGAATACTAAAATACTAGTTAGTGCTTAGACCCCGCACCTTAGGTGAGCCTGCGTCATCCGCCATGGTGACCTGCTTGTGTACTTATCCAGCTAGTCAGTGGGAGCATCTCTACTGCTATTGCTACTGGTCTCTGAGCCTGACCCCTGACAATGACACCTTGGTCCCTATCGAATTTGTAAAACATAAGTTGATTTAGATAATGGTTAATGACAAACTAACCAGTTTACTGCACAATTTCCAAAAGATATTAGAAAAAGTGTGGGATCTTAGGATACAATATTTCAGGGTGGACTGGCGAGAGTGATACGTCTACTCATTCTTTCCCCATTTGTGAGATCAGGTACTGATGTTTGATGAAAAGACCTAGCTCCCTGATGATTTTCCAATTCACCCGAAATATGTTCAGAGTTCCTCCACACCAGACTCTTTAAACCATGTCTATGAAACTGGTCTTGTACATAGGGGCACAGTCAGTGGCGAAGCTACCAGGGCCGCAAAGATCGCATTTGCAACTGAGCCCTGGCGTTTCACCATTGTGGGTGGGCCTACTGCAGGTAAAGCTCGGTTCACACTGCTGCAACTCCAAAGTCCTGCAGCTTACTTCCGATTTTTCTTGTGACTTCTTTGCAACTTGCTTCCGATTTCCATGTGACGTCCTTGAGACTTTTGTAAATTAACAGTCTATGGCGATCAAATCGCACCAAAATCACAGAAAAGTAGTGCAGGAACCTTTTTTTGTCGCTGCAACTTCAGTCACATTGATTAAGATGCACCCATTGAAATGAATGTGTTTTGATTTGTCATGCGATTTTTATGTGTTGTAGTGCGACCCGTAGCTTATAAAGAGCCCTGTGGGAGTAAAGGGCCCCAGGATCAGAGGAAAGGGCCCTAGGACTGATGGAAAGGGCCCAGGCAGTAAGGGGGGCCCTTCATGGTTTCTTGCAGAAAAAAGGAAATGGGTCGTGGGACTTTAAATGAGGCAAGGATGTGTGTCTGAAAAGGTCTAGGATATCAGAAAATAGATTGACTGTCACAATCCCAAAAGGGAAATCTCTGTAGCCATGAGAGACTGCTGTGTAATCAATCCAATAAATGAAATACCAATAGTGGATATGAAATTATATAGTATGTATCATATTAAATAATACAAGGATCATGCAGACAAAGACATAATTCAAATCGTAATAATAACATTGACATATTTAATATATTCATTTAGGGTATACATGATTAGTAAAGCAATCACAATCAATAAATGGACATATAGATAGAGTGAACATGATTATCCTTTTAAAATAGATACACAATATGATTGGTAAAAATTCATTGTTGGATAAACTTGACATAACAGGTCACTACTCTAATTTTTGTCTCCTTCATTGTTTCTTTAGTTTTTTTGATCCACCAGCCACTTAGCATCATTTTTTCCACCCATCCGTGGCTTGCCCAGCCCATCTGATGACAGATCCTGTTGTTTTTGATCTCTCTTCCCCGGGATTGCGATGCGCCCAGCTCCTCCCCCTCTCCCCATCCCTCCTTGCGATGGGGGGGGGGGCGGACCTCGGCGCATCGGCGTCATGCCTAGCACGTCGCACACACGGCGTCTACGGATGCCGGTTTGTGTCTCATTGGCTTTTTCCATCCCGCATGGCTTAGGGAATGGGATGGTCCCCCGCTGAGGTCTCTGCACCGCAGGTGGGTGTTTGTTCTGTCCCCCTCCACGGCCTAAGCGATGACGCATGACGCTGGCGGGGACACGCCCCAGGTAATGGGTACTTCAGCCAGGGTGTTGCCCACTGTTCACTCCATTGCTTCCAGACCCAGGAGAGGCTCCCAGGTTTTTCAACCACACTTCAGGTACTAGGGGATTCCACATTAGGACTCACACCATACTCACTCACACTTATTTGTAGTTTATCCCCATTCATCCATGCACACATTCCCCCCCACACACACACACACACACACTCGCACCTCACCATCCCATACACATCTCATATGCATCAGTGTTGTGGCCCACATATTGGTTTCCATTTATAATTTTCTCATAATACACCCCCCCCCCCCCATCTGCCAAAGCGCCACCTTTGATTTAATTTTGCAGGTACTGTTTGCACTGTTTGCAGGTACTTTTTTGATCTCCCGGTCCCCTCCTTTTCCCACCTCCTTTTCTCTTACTCTCCTGCTTTGCATTTGGTCACTTTTTGTTCGTCTCATCATATAACTTTCTTTCCTTCCATTAGAAGCTGAAATGTGTCCCCTGCTTGTCCACCTCCTAGTCTGGCAATGTGCTGTGGCTGTTCGTGCTCCTCCTTGGCTGATGTTTCCCACCACCCTTTCTTTGGCTCCCATTGTCGGCTGGAGAGTCTTTGTTGTGTGGGGGGCTCTATCCCTGCCTCTACCTCGGGGGAGACAGCTCATCTGGGGCCATCAGCCTATTCCCAATTGTGGGACTATTGGGCTATCTACTTGGGCTTTGTCACTGGTAATGTATACAATCTCTTACCCTGCTCTCTTATTGAAAGCATGATCTAACCCTTTTGAGACTTTCGTGACCTAATTGTCCATTTACTTACCATTCTAGTTAACACTTATGCACCCCACTCCTGATGACTGGCTTTAAACGCCAAGAAACGCGTCGAGTCCATGCTCAGGGATGCCAAGTCAAGTTTGTCCAACAATGAATTTTTACCAATCATATTGTGTATCTATTTTAAAATGATAATCATTTTTACTCTATCTGTATGTCCATTTATAGATTGTGATTGCTTTACTAAACATGTATACCCTAAATCAGGGATATGCAATTAGCGGACCTCCAGCTGTTGCAGAACTACAAGTCCCATGAGGCATAGCAAGACTCTGACCGCCACAAGAATGACACCCAGAGGCAGAGGCATGATGGGACTTGTAGTTTTGCAACAGCTGGAGGTCCGCTAATTGCATATCCCTGCCCTAAATGAATATTAAATATGTCAATGTTATTACAATTTGACTTATGCCTTTGTCTGCATGATCCTTGTATTATTTAATTTGATACATACTGAATAATAACATATCCACTATTGATATTTCATTTATTGGATTGATTACACAGCAGTCTCTCATGGCTACAGAGATTTCCCTTTTGAGATTGTGACGGTCAATCAATTTTTTGATATCCTAGACCTTTTCAGACACACATCCTTGCCTCATTTAAAGTCCCAAGACCCATTTCCTTTTTTCTCCACATCCAGGGATGGAGGCATGGATGTGTTATTTGAGGGTTCCATTAGGTCATTTGCTTTTATGGTTTCTTGCAGGTTCCCAAGGTTCTAGTTACACTTCTAGGCACAGACATGGTTGAACAGAAAAGGGTCTTTCTCATACTAGTAACGTAAATGAGATGGTATGCAGAAGTGGTGTGTCTAAAAGGCTAAACCAGCCTAATACCAAGAGGTCATCAACCCATCAATAGTGGTCAGACTAGGAAAGGCAAAGGAAAATGGCCATTTAGCAATGACCTCTTGGTATATTTAATGTCATCAAATATACAAAATATTAAAAAAGTCATAGCTTTATTACAAAACATAAAAAATACTTACCCCTCCCTCCCATCACCCCCCCCCCCCCCTTCTTACCTCTCTCCCCCCCCCCTTTTTTTTGTCCCCTCCTTACCTTTTTCTTTTTTGACTTATATTTTATATGCTCCCTATCCTAATATATAGACGCCCACATACCGCGTCCTCACCTACGATTAAGCTTACTGATTAGGAATGTTTAAACATATTATGCTTTGTACTTAATTGAAATATATCTGTATAACCCCTGTGAGGGGGTTAGCTCGGCAGCGGGTGTGTGTGACCCCCGGGATGGGCTCCCCACACAAAAACAGGCCCAGCAAACGGAGGTTGTGGTTTTCAAAATCAAAAAAAGGTGCGATTTATTTTCTATTTACAGTGACAAAACACAGCAAAGCCAAAAGAAACATAAACAAAATAAATCCTGGTCAACTTGACCTCTGACTAAACATACAGGTTTCCTAACTAACAACTGGGATCAGCCTAGTGCTGTCCTAGTCCCTAAGTCCCTGGTTTTAAATGTCCAAGCAAATAGCCACACAGGCTTTGTCTCACCGCACAGGGGTTCACTCTCCCTAGACAGTCCACACAGGTCTGGTTCCAGGCATGAGCTAACATCTAATGAAGCTGGGAGTTCTTATAGAGGCCTAAATGAGCTGACAAGCTTCAGCTGGTCTCATCAACTCCCTGTCTGCACGACGCCCCACACTCTCCCTAGACATATGAGTCATCCATGAGCCCACTAGCCTTAGCTGGGCTTATACAACTCTCCACCTAGTTGTATAAGTCGGCGTAAAGCCTGAATCTGGGCGAAATATATCTACCCCCCTGGATGCAACCAGGTGACTTTACCTTCCTGCTGTCACATACCCCCCCCTCTTGTTTTAACCTCGGGGTTGGAACACCAGCAATCAGGCATTCATGTACTCGAGACAAAGCATCCACATTCCCCATTTGAACGCCAGGGCGATGCTTTACTGTGAAGTTGAATTCCTGGAGGGCCAGGAACCACCTATTCACTCTTCTATTTGTTTCCTTGTTTTGAGCCATCCACTTTAACGGAGCGTGATCCGTAACCATGTCAAAGTGCCTACCTAGCAGGTAGTACCGAAGGGAATCTAGAGCCCACTTCACCGCTAAACACTCCTTTTCAACGGTGGCGTAATTTACCTCATGGGACTTCAACTTCCTGCTGAGGTAAATGACTGGGTGCTCTTCCCCATTCCAGACCTGGGACAATACTGCTCCTAACCCCACATCTGACGCATCACTTTGTACGACAAAGTCTTTAGAGAAGTCGGGTGAGTACAACACTGGCTGGCTACATAAGGCTTGTTTCAAGAATTGGAATGCTGCCTCAGCCTCGGGGGTCCATTTAATCATGACCGACCCTTTCCCCTTCGTTAGGTTGGTTAGGGGCACAGCCTTAGAAGCAAAGTGGGGAATGAATCGCCGATAATACCCAGCGATTCCCAGAAAGGCTCGTACCTGCTTCTTGCTGTTGGGACGTGGCCAACTCTGGATGGCCTCGACTTTGTTGAGTTGGGGTTTTATTACTCCCCTCCCAATGGTGTACCCAAGATATTTGGCCTCCTCCTGCCCAATGGTACACTTCTTGGGGTTAGCCGTAAACCCCGCTTCCCAAACAGAGTCCAGGACTGCTTGCACTTTTGGCAGATGTGAGGCCCAATCTGTGCTATGGACAATTACGTCATCCAGGTAAGCCGCAGCATACTTCCGATGGGGCCTCAGCATCTGGTCCATTTTCCGCTGGAATGTGGCCGGCGCATTCTGTAACCCGAACGGCATTCTTTTATATTGGAACGCCCCGTCTGGGGTTACAAATGCGGTTTTCTCTTTGGCCAATTTGGCCAGGGGGATTTGCCAATACCCTTTTGTGAGGTCAAGAGTCGTCATGTATCGGGCTGTTCCCAGCCGGTCGATCAACTCATCTATACGTGGCATGGGGTAGGTGTCAAATTTTGTAACTTTGTTCAACTGACGAAAATCGTTACAAAATCGCCAGCTCCCATCCGGTTTAGGCACCAACACAATGGGACTAGACCAATCACTTTGGGACTCCTCTATCACCCCTAAGTTCAGCATTTTCTGTACTTCCTCCCGTATTGCCTCCCGTCGGGCCTCTGGGATCCGATAGGGTTTTAACTTCACCCTTTCACCGGGCGGGGTAATGATGTCATGTTCTACCCCAAATGTTTGTCCCGGCAGCTCAGAGAATACCTCCTTGTTGCGAAGCACAAACTCCTTAACCTCCTGTTGTTGGGGTTGTGACAAGGTGGCTGCTATTCCAACCTCAGGAATCACGCAACCAGTTTGAGCTGGTGACCAAGTGTCTGCGACTAGGGACTCTCTATCCCTCCAGGCTTTCAACAGATTAACGTGATAGATCTGTTCGGGCTTTCGCCTTCCTGGTTGTCTGACCTTGTAATTCACTTCGCTCACTTTTTCCATTATCTCGTAGGGGCCTTGCCATTTGGCAAGGAATTTACTTTCAACCGTAGGGACAAGTACCAGTATCCTATCCCCCGGGGAAAAGGTACGGGTCTTGGCTCCACGGTTGTACACTCTCTGCTGTGCTAACTGCGCTTGGGCCAAATGTTCCTTCACGATGGGCATTACCTGTGCAATTCGGTCTTGCATCAGGGCGACATGCTCAATCACACTCCTGTGGGGAGAACTCTCACTTTCCCAAGTTTCCTTGGCAATATCCAACAGCCCTCTTGGGTGTCTCCCATACAGTAACTCAAAGGGGGAGAATCCCGTAGAGGATTGGGGCACCTCCCTAATAGCAAACATCAGATAAGGAAGTAGACAGTCCCAATCCTTTCCATCTCTATCCACCACTTTCTTCAACATTTGTTTTAGGGTTTTGTTGAATCTTTCAACCAGCCCATCGGTTTGGGGGTGATACACAGATGTACGTAATTGCGTCACTTTGAACAATTTACACAGCTCCTTCATAACCCGGGACATAAAGGGTGTACCTTGGTCCGTAAGCAGTTCTTTACAAATACCCACCCGGCTAAACACAAGAGATAGCTCTTTGGCTATGGTTTTGGCCGAGGTATTTCGGAGAGGGATCGCTTCTGGATAACGGGTGGCATAGTCCATTATAACTAATATGTACTGGTGCCCCCTAGCGGACTTGATTATAGGACCTACCAAATCCATGGCGATCCTCTCAAACGGGACCTCAATGATGGGTAGAGGGACCAGCGGGCTACGGAAATGTGGCATCGGGGCCGACCTCTGACACACAGGGCAGGAGGAACAATAATTTTCTATGTCCTTCATCACCCCCGGCCAATAGAATCTCTGTAATACCACAACATTTCTACCATTAACACACATTTTACATAAATGTTTCTCAGTTCCTCGAATGGCAGTGCATGCGACTGTCGCACACAGCGACTGACGTCTGCTCGTCAGAAAGTCACACTGCATGGGTTCCTCCACAACCGGGCAATTGGCTGCAATATGTCCCGCTTGCCGGCAGCGGTAGCAAACGATCCTTCTTGCCGCCTCTTGAGCCGCTGATTTCCCAGGCTGTTCTCGCCAAACTTGGGGTAGAGCTCCCACCCTCTCACTCTCTCCACCCTTACCCCTTGGAATCCTCTTATCCGCCCCTGGGGATGGTCTGGTCTTAGGGTGGAAAGTCCGAGTGTCTCTGGAAGAGGCCGTCAGGTTCTCTGTAGCCAAGTATTTCTCCACACGATCCACAAGACCATCGGCCGTCTCTGGGTCTCCATGGCTTACCCACTTTTGGATGGCAGTAGGAAGAGCTCTCAAAAACCGATTCATTACAACACGTTCCACAATCTTTGGTGCGGACAAAGTCTCTGGCTGTAGCCACTTTCTGCTCAGGTGAATGAGATCATACATTTGAGACCTGGGGGGTTTTCCAAGCTGGAAAGTCCAGTTATGCACACGCTGAGCCCGGACAGCCTGGGTGACACCCAGCCTTGCCAATATCTCAGCTTTTAGCATCACATAGTCTTTTGCTTGGTCAGGCTCTAGGTCATAGTAAGCCTTCTGCGATTCACCAGTTAACAGAGGAGCCACCAGTCCAGCCCACTGCTCCTCAGGCCACTTTTCTCTTTCAGCAGTCCTTTCAAATGTGGTCAAAAATACCTCTGGATCATCCTCTCCAGTCATTTTTGTCAATAAACGACTCACCCCAAAGGACGCGGTATTAGTGGGACGGCTTTCCTCACTGGTCTGCGGACGTTGCTGCATTACTGCTTCCATTTGTTGTAGTCTCTGCTCTTGCTTCTGTAACAGGTCTATGAAGCGGGCCTCAGATTGCTGCTGGGCTTGTTGCTGAGCTTCCAGACTCTGTTGGTGAGCTTGCTGCTGGGCTGCAAGGCTCTGTTGATGAGCTTGCTGCTGGGCTGCGAAGTTCTGTTGTTGAGCTGCAAGGCTCTGTTGATGAGCTGCAAGGCTCTTTTGCAAACCTGCATTCGTCTGCTGTTGATTGGCATTTGCTAGAGCCAGCTGCTTCAGTATCTCCTCCATGCTGGCTTAAAAAAAACTGCCACTGGTTCTCCACCAACTGTGAGGGGGTTAGCTCGGCAGCGGGTGTGTGTGACCCCCGGGATGGGCTCCCCACACAAAAACAGGCCCAGCAAACGGAGGTTGTGGTTTTCAAAATCAAAAAAAGGTGCGGTTTATTTTCTATTTACAGTGACAAAACACAGCAAAGCCAAAAGAAACATAAACAAAATAAATCCTGGTCAACTTGACCTCTGACTAAACATACAGGTTTCCTAACTAACAACTGGGATCAGCCTAGTGCTGTCCTAGTCCCTAAGTCCCTGGTTTTAAATGTCCAAGCAAATAGCCACACAGGCTTTGTCTCACCGCACAGGGGTTCACTCTCCCTAGACAGTCCACACAGGTCTGGTTCCAGGCATGAGCTAACATCTAATGAAGCTGGGAGTTCTTATAGAGGCCTAAATGAGCTGACAAGCTTCAGCTGGTCTCATCAACTCCCTGTCTGCACGACGCCCAGCACTCTCCCTAGACATATGAGTCATCCATGAGCCCACTAGCCTTAGCTGGGCTTATACAACTCTCCACCTAGTTGTATAAGTCGGCGTAAAGCCTGAATCTGGGCGAAATATATCTACCCCCCTGGATGCAACCAGGTGACTTTACCTTCCTGCTGTCACACCCCCCTGTTTGGGCTTATGGAATCATTTGTATTTCTTTTGCTTATGTTATCTACAAAGAAATTTCTTTATAATAAAATCTTTATGGAAGAAAAAAAAAAATACCTTTTACTTCAGGTGGGCAATATGAAATCCCTATACATAAAATCAAGAGAAAGGTAGCAGTCAGACTGTTCGTAGAGCTTTCCTACACTTTTCACAGTCACAGCCGCTTCTTTAAAGCTTCAGTCTCTCATCATCTGACTAAATACCTTATGTTGATAATCAAACAGAAAAGGGGCCTTTCCCATACTGTTGCTACGAGGCTGGAAGTGCACAATTGTCTATATTTGTATGGTGTGGAATAGCATTTTACTGGAATCATCTGAGCTCCAAAATTTTCAAGGGTATCACATACTTGGTCTTACAACACAAGTTTGGCAGCTGTTACCCGAACCTTTGTATGAAAATGCAGATATAGTACTAACTACTAAAGTGGTTTGCAAAATGAGCTTCACCCTGGAGCTATGGCATCATGCAATCCGGTGACAATACACAGTTGTATTTCCTGCAGTGGCATTGTGATGTGGTGATTTGCGTGCAGTATTCTTATTTAGTGAACAGCAATGTTGCGGTGTGAACTGACAGCATTGGAAACATGCATAGGGGCTGCGCTGCAAATAGCTGCCAGAGTAGCTGCCAGAGTAGCCCCAACGCATCTGGTGGGAATGAGCCCTAAGACCTGGTTCACACCAGGGCGGCGCAACGCGGCACGACTTGTGGGGGCGACCTCGGTGGCGCGATCTCAAGACGACTTGAGATGCCCGCCGAGGCGATTTGCATAAGACTTCTGTATAGAAGTCAATGCAGGTCGCCTTGGGTCGCCCCCAAAAGTAGTACAGGAACCTTTTTCTAAGTCGGAGCGACCTGAGTTGCTCTTACTTAGAACGGTTCCATTGAAAAGCGTGGGATGCGACTTGTCAGGCGACTGAGTCGCCTGACGAGTTGCCCTGGTGTGAACCGGCTCTCAATGTCCATGCTCATGTTGAGTTCACATACAGTATATATCCAGTTTAATGACAAACTAGCACAAATATTCTCACAATCATCTAAGCTGCCTGACTAGGAATTAGGACTATGCCTGTAATTTTGTAGCAGCAATTTTATTCAACTACATTGCCTCATTAGTGTTTTTGTTGCTAAGAATTTTTTTTTATAACAGTCAATGAAAGGTATGTGTGTCACAGTGATTGGATCTCAGTCACTCATTGATCTACTTTCTGTGGTGTTCAGTGTTACCTACAAAATTGCGAGTTTCACTAACTGCTCCTGTTATCCAAGGCAGTTCCTGAGGATCATGGCACACCAGCAATTTGTAGCTGTATAGATGCACTTTGTAGACAGCTATTAAAGAGGAGTCGTGGCTGGTGCTCAATATTTTGGGGGGGTGGCGTCAAACAAACCTGCCCCCCTCGCTCGCTTTTACCGCCACCACCCGTGCACAGGCCGGCCTCAGTACTCACACTGCTCCCACTTGCTGATTGGCCAGGAGGAGAAGCAGGAAGATATAAGCGAATATTAATTTGCTAATGTCACACAACTGGGTGGGCTCAGGGCACAGTGCTCTGCGCACCGAGCCCACCCCTTTTTGAAGCCAATTAGAGCTTCAGGCTCTAATCATGTGCTTAAAAAAAGAATAATTGAAATCCATGAGGCCGACGCCCTGCATGTAGATTAGGGGCCGGGCGCATTGATCAGGGGGCGGCGCCCCTGCGCCCCTAATGGAGCGACTGCCACTGCTAAAGAGATTACTAGAGAGATTTGTGGGTGCTACAATTTTTGGTTAGAGTGACTTTCAGATGTAAGTACTGTATTAAAAACACACATAAAGTTATCAAGTCTGTAAATGAAACATAATCAAAAGAGCTACAGACAAACAAGTGATTCTGTCGGCACCTGGCTGCAAAAATCCTTGTAATAAAGAAGGCCTTTTTTTCCGCATTCGTAGAAAACCTCTCTATCAATTTAATTAGCCAGTTTGAAGGCTCAAATCTCTAGCCATTGCTCTTCTGGATCTTAATAATAAGCCCCTGTGTGCTCTGGTTATCCAAAATGCATTGCACAGTGAGTCTAACACAGGTCATTCAATTAGCCTTTGCAATGCTTCTTCTCCATTTAGAAAAATATTTGTATTCATTTAAAGGGCTGCGTTCATCGGAGAGTGATTGTCCGATTGACAGAGACATCAAAGATGAATTCCAAGTACGGCAATTTTTACATGGTTACATTGGTCCAGCTTAGACCAATGTAATTATGTATGTGCCATACCTGTTAAAGCTGGAAATCACTGTAGTAGGCAACCCTACTATAGTGATCTCCACTAGCTTCTGAGTCCTGTGCCACGCGGCTGCCCTGCTGCATTGTGAACACAGAAGATCACTTATGGGTGCCATTCAGGGAACACTTGGCTTTTTCTCAATGACTTTAAAGTATTCTCTGATTAGAGGAGGTGAATAAGAGCAGTGGTGACATCCTCAACATCCTTTAGAGAATGCTTTGCATTGAAAGTGTTCTCTAAATGGTGCTCATGCCAAGCAGGTGACCTCCTGTGTATAGAAAAAGCAGTAAAGCCAATTGGCATGTGACCTGGAAGCCAGTGGAGATGACTGTATGAGTGGTGCCTACTACAACGGCTTCCAGGGGGATCTCACATATATGGAAAATACATACTTGAACCAATGTAACTAATTACAAATTGCCAAACCTAAACTTCAACTTTAAAGATTTCTGTAGAGTAAAACCTGTTATTGAAATATTTTGATCACTGTGGCCAAGAAGTCAAAGACTGCAAACATTTAGCTGGGGGGGGGGGGGGTGTGCACACAACCTATTAGTTCTTTTTATGGTATGGACAGATATATAACGTGCTAAAGCAATGTGACAATATGGTGGTGATTTACTAAAACTGGAGAGTGCAAAATCTGGTGCAGCTCTGCATAGAAACCAATCAGCTTCCAGGTTTTATTGCCAAATCTTAATTATACAAGCTGAAGTTAGAAGCCGATTGGCTACCATGCAAAGCTGCAACAATTTTTCCACTCTCCAGTTTTAGTAAATCTACCCCTATGTATCAATTTAACTAGTAAACCTACACGTACTGATATATAAAAATTGTCCAATGCATCAATATATAATAGTGATCAGTAAAGTGCAATAAATGCAAATAAAGTGACTGTAGTGTATAAATACTAAAATAGAGCTTTCTTTTGGTGGTATTTGATCACCTCAGCGGTTTTTATTTCTTGCGCTATAAACAAAAGACAAGTTTGAAAAAAACACAATATTTTTTACTTTTTGCTTTAATAAATATCCATTTATTTATTTTTTCCTCAGTTTAGGCAGATGTGTATTCTTCTACATATTTTTGGTAAAAAAAATTGCAATATGCGTATATTGATTGGTTTGCGCAAAAGTTATAGCAGCTACAAAATAGGGGTTAGATTTATAGTATTTTTATTCATTTTGTTTTTTTTACTAGTAATGGCGGCGATCAGCGATTTTTATCGTGATTGCGATATTGCGGCGGACACATCGGACACTTTTGACACATTTTTGGAACCATTCACATTTATACAGCGATCCCTGCTATAAAAATGCATTGATTACTGTATAACTGTGACTGGCAGGAAAGGGGTTAACACTAGGGGGCGATCAAGGGGTTAAATGTGTTCCCTAGGGAGTGATTCTTACTGTGGGGGGAGGGCACTGACTGGGGGAGGTGACCGATGGTTGTCCCTATGTACAAGGGACACACCATCGGTCTCCTCTACCTGACAGGACGTGGATCTGTGTGTTTACACATACAGATCCACGGTCCTGCTCAGTTACTGGGCAATCGCGAGTGCTTTGCCCAAGAGCAGTGGCTCTCTCTGCTCTCTCTCATTCAGGCAGCAGCCATTGGTCAATCACAGCGAGTGAGCAGAGAGCGGGGGAGGGCAAAGCCACACTGTGTGTGTCAATGGACCCTAAAGAAGACGAGAAGATAGCAGCAATGAGGATGGACTGAAGATTAAGTAATGATCTCACAATGCTGGAAGACGGCACACTAGCAGGTAAGTTGCCATAATGTATAAGTATGCAGTACATTTTTGCACATTATGGCAAGTGCTCTGGGGCCCTTTAAATAAGCCCAAGTTTCAAATATCTTATCAGGCTTATTTAATAGAGTACTGTGAAGTGTAAAGGCTATCTTAAAAGTAAAGTTACCAATAGTAACCAATGAGATTTTATTTTTTATTGGTTGCTATGAGTTCTCCTTGGCCTGCAGTGTAATATCATCAGGTCCTAATCGGTGTCCCTGCAAGAACTGACTTCACTGTGTCAGGTTTTTGTCAGCATTTTCAATCGGAAAATGCTTACATAAGTTTCTTTCAGTCTTTAAAGGCTTTCAAAAATCTTTACAGTTGACCTATTATACAGGAAAAAACTGTATATGTTTGTGCAGCACTTCAGCAGGCAAGCGAGATGCCATTCCAGTTGTTTCTGATCTGAGGAAATGTTCTTATCTCCTTTCCAACCTTACCTAACCAGAAAGACATTTGATACATATGCCATAGGCAAAAAAATTATAGCTTTTAGTCTTAAAGTGGAACTAAACCCTCCTATCCTTTACTGCCAAGGAAGCTGCCACCTTAGCCTCTGCTTGATCTGAAGTTGCCATGGTGCTGCACATGTGATCAGTTATAACACCAGCCATTTGATGGCTTGACAACTGGGTTGGAGGTACAAGCAACTGTGACAGTTATCATTCACAGCATGCCTTGAAGCAGTTAAAGCGGTAGTAAACCGCTGGGTGTTTTTGTTTTTTTAAACCTGAAAGGCAATGTCATAAATGTGCTAGTATGCATCACATACTAGCACATTATGTAAAACTTACATGAAAATTACCGTGTTTCCCTGAAAATAAGCCCGGGTCTTATATTCATTTTGGCCACCAAAAACACAGTAGGGCTTATTTTCGGGGTAGGACTTATATTGCAATGTGCCAAGTGTGAGTAATAGCAAAAGTGCTTGTAAACTGCCAGAATCCTCGCCACTACAGCAATATACAATCCAAAAGTGTATGTCTCACGTTCCTATAGCATTGCTCGATGCTTCCATTACTTGCCTGAGCTGTCTTCCTTGCACCGAGCACTGCAGAAGGGGGGCCGAGATCCCCCGCTGACAGGAGGAGAAGAGAAGGGGAGAGCAGTGAAGATCAGATGAACGGCGCTTCCATGACCCGCACCGAGAAATGCAGAGGAAGGGGGGTCGAGATCCCCCGCTAGCAGCCAGGGGAGAGCAGTGAAGATTAGCTGAGCGGCGCTTCCGTGGCCCACTCTGAGCAATGCAAATGGAGGAGGGGTCGAGATCCCCCACTGAAAGCCAGAAGAAGAGAAGGGGAGAGCAGCTGGAGATCATATAGCGGCACTAAAAGAAGGTACCTGATTAAAGCAGACCACAGCAAACACACACATTCCACACTATACAACACCGCATTAGTAAGGATTCTAGCAGTTTACAACCACTTTAAACTAGGGCTTATTTTTGGGGTAGGGCTTATATTGCAGCCCTCCCCGAAAATCCTGCTAGGTCTTATTATCGGGGTAGGTCTTATTTCAGGGAAACACGGTAAGCCTTCCAGTGGCATGCTATCACCGCTAAAGGTGCTCCCACCTTCACTCCGTCTTCCGTCCAGGTTTGCGGACTTCGGCTTTGTGAGTGGCCAGAGCCGCGATGACATCACTCCTGCGCGTCACCCTTTAAGGCACAGGATTCTGAAGGAATGGCCCAGGTGGCCTTTCCTTCAGAGCGCATGCGCCAGTGACATCACCGGCTGTATCTACAGTAAATATCTCCTAAACGATGCACGTTTAGGAGATATTTACAGTACCTATAGGTAAGTCCTATTATAGGCTTACCTATAGGTAGAATTCATGCATGGGAGTTTACTTCACTTTAAATTAATGGGTTTAGTTTTGCTTTAAAGGGTAACTCCACTTTCGTGGGGAAAAAAAATAGCAAATAAAGAAAATTTTATATAGCGTGCACAATTGCATTATAAGTCATTTTGTAATTTAATGATATTAAAAATTACCTTTCCTTTTCAATCTGCAGCCCCTGTACATTTCTATACGTGCAATGCAATATGGCTACACGGGGTTGTTCTCTACACAGAGTTTGTACTGACCACTCCCCAGAAACATAATTTCCTGCTTGTGTGATTGGCTCACCAATTTTCCCAGAAGTCTGCCTATAGCCCCATACACACGGTCGGACTTCCATCGGACTTTTCCCTGGATTTTTGTCTGAACGGAGTTGGCCGGGCACACCCATAGCATACACACCACAGGACTTTTCTGCAAACTTTCCCAAAACTTTTTGCAACATCACGTGGTTTTTCTGCTCTTTACCGCCACCCTTTGGTCAACTTCTGCTATTGTTGGTTGATTTTAACATTAGTTGTTTTGTCCATCGGACAAAAGTCCTACGGTTTTCTGTACACACGGTAGGACTTTGCTCCATCTGACTTTTGTTGGCCAAAAGTTTGTCCTTTTGCAGACCCAACTTTTGTCCGATGAAAACACACACAAAAAAAAAGACGTTTGTCCGATGGAGCGTACACACGGTCGGATTGTTGGTCCAACTTGCTCAAAATTAAGTTTGTTGGCCAAAAGTCCGACCGTGTGTATGGGGCTTAAGACACAAGTCAGATTTCAGGCATCCCTTGCAACGAAAATGTAATTTTTGGTAAGATATTTTCAATAGGAACACGTCTAAAGGGATGCAGGCCCATCAGATTTCCTCATTAGAGCCCTGCAGCTGCCACAGCTGACAGGTAATTATGGAACCACTCCCAGTAGACCCATTCAAAGCAGAGACACAGACAAACACACAGGGATTTCTTCGGAATAACAAAAGGTAGGAATCTGCAACAAAAGGTTGTTATAATTCTTGCAATGTACATAGATCACCCAGAGGGGAATGTTTTTTTCTCAGCAAAAGTGGAGTTACACTTTAACTATTCTCAAATTATATATATTGAGTAATGAACAGCCCCATAATCTGTACTAATATATATATATATATATATATATATATATATATATATATATATATATACACACACACACACACACACACACACACACCTGTATACTCCAATAGGGAGAAAATAAACAATATTTTTTACCTATATTCTTGTGACATATTTTTTACCTTTTAATATAGTTTAAATCCAGCTTGTACCATGCTGTTTTTCAAAACAACAATGCCAAAACCACCACTCTGTAATTTATATAATGTAAACCAACTGAGTATGTAAGAAGCTATACTACAAGATAAATTACATACCAGGAATCTATTTGCTATTGTCGTTGAGCTGAAGAATTTTTGTCTACTTAGGTGAAGGTGCATTTTGGTGCAGTAGTAGCATTTTAGTAGCTTTTAGGAGCGTTAGCGTTTTATTTGCGTTTTTACAGTACACAAAGAAAGAAAAAAAGCTTGATAAAAGTTTTTTTACCTTCATGCATTCTATTAATGAAGGTAAAAAAATCTTCTGTGTGTAGTAGCCACCCGTCCTTTATACTTACCTGAGCCCCCTCTCAATCCAGCAATGTGCACCTTCCTTCTCATTGGCCGAGACAGCAGCAGGAGCCATTGGCTCCCGCTACTGTCAATCACAGCCAGTGTGCCAATGAGGATAGATCAGGGGTGGGGGAGAATGGACACACAGAGCAGTGGCTCGGAAGTGAGCCTGCTTGGGTGCCCCCATAGGAAACTGCTTGCTATGGGGGTACTCGGCAAGAGGGGGGCCAGGAGCGCCGGCGGAGGACCCGAGAAAAGGAGGATCGGGGCTGCTCTGTGCAACGCCATTACACAAAGCAAGTAAGTATAACATGTTTGTTATTTTTAAAAAATTTCCCTTATTATCACTTGAAGCAATGCTCTCAGCTTTCTTAGTTAGCTTCTATGAACTACATAGCAACACCCCCTAAGGAGAGGGGAAAGTGTTTGTAGTCCAAATCAGAAGAGCAGCCTAGGTGACAACGCACTCCTCTGTGAATATAATACAATGAGTAAACAGTGTCATTCAAGGACAGGAATTTGTTACCGGCAGGATCAGTAGGTGAAACTAAAGGAAATTAAAAATGCTTGCAGCCAATACATTCAAGGACTGGTAAGCTGCAATAAACTCAGTTTTTATTTTTGTGTGTAGATATGCTTTAAAGTATAAAACTCTAAAGTGCAATTTCAGCTAGAGTAATAATTTTTACATTTTGGGATCTACCTTACAAGGATCCTAATCCTCCTTCCCAAGCTCAGTCCATACCCTTAAGTTTTTTAAATTGTAAAATGGCTAACTGGATTTTAATTGACATTTACAGTGCCTTGAAAATGTATTCATATTACTTGAAATTTTCCACATTTTGTCAACCAAAAACGTAAATGTATTGTATTGGGATTTTATGTGATAAACCAACACAAAGTGGCACAGAATTTGTGAAGTGGAGGGAAAATGATAAATGTTTATTTTTTATTTTTTACAAAATAAATATCTGAAAAGTGTGGTGTGCATTTGTATTCAGCCCCCCTGAGTCAATACTTTGTAGAACCTCCTTTCACTGCAATTACAGCTGCAAATCTTTTTGGAAATTTTTGCCCATTTTTCTTTGCAAAATAACTCAAGCTCTGTCAGACTGGCTGGATAGCATCTGTGAATAGCAATTTTCAAGTCTTGCCACAGATTCTCAATTGGATTTGGGTCTGGACTTTCACTGGGCCATTTTAAAACATGAATATGCTTTTAAACTGTTTTTATGGTCATTATCCTGCTGGAAGGTGAACCTCCACCCCAGTCTCAAGTCTTTTGCAGACTCTAATGCCGCGTACACACGATCATTTTTCCCGTCGGGAAAAATGTCATTTTTTTCCTTTGGACGAGAAAAACGATCGTCTGTGGGCTTTTTGTAATTTTTCCCGACGGGACAAACGGCATTAATCACGACGAGAAAAATTAGAACATGCTCTATCTTTTCTCGTCGTGATTCCCGTCGTTTTTTCCCGCGGCAGTTTTCCCATAGGGAAACACTGCCGGGGAGCCCACACACGGTCGTTTTTTTCGACCAAAAAAAAAATGTCATTTAAAACGGCCGTGTGTGGGGGGAACAAGCTGTTCCTCGTTTTTCACGTCGATTTTCTCGACGGTGTTTTCACCGTCGAAAAAAATCGATCGTGTGTACGCGGCATAACAGGTTTTCTTCTGAGATTGCCCTGTATTTGGCTCCATCCATCTTCCCATCAACTCTGACCAGCTTCCCTGTCCCTGCTGAAGATACACACAACATGATGCTGCCACCACCACCGTGTTTCACGGTGGGGATGGTGTGTTCAGGGTGATGTGCAGTGTTAGTTATCCGCCACACATAGCGTTTTGCTTTTAGAACAAAAAGGTCAGTTTTGGTCTCATCTGACCAGAGTACCTTCTTACATGTTTGCTGTGTCTCCCACATGGCTTCTCGCAAACTGCAAATGGAACTTCTTACGGCTTTCTTTCAACAATGGCTTTCTTCTTGCCACTCTTCCATTCAGGCCAGATTTGTGGAGTGCACGACTAATAGTTGTCCTGTGGACAGATTCTCCTACCTGAGCTGTGGATCTCTGCAGCTCCTCCAGAGTTACCTTGGGCCTCTTGGCTGCTTCTCTGATGAATGCTCTCCTTGCCCAGCCTTTCAGTTTAGGTGGACAGCCATGTCTTGGTAGGGTTGCAGTTGTGCCATACTCTTTCCATTTGCAGATGATGGATTGAACAGTGCTCTGTGAGATGTTTAAAGTTTGGGATATTTTTTTATAACCTAACCCTGCTTTAAACTTCTCCACAACTTTATTCCTCACCTGTCTGGTGCGTTCCTTGGCCTTCATGGTGCTGTTTGTTCACTAAGGTTCTCTATCAAACCTTTAAGGGCTACACAGAACAGCTGTATTTATACTGAGATTAAATTAAACACGGGTGGACTCTATTGACTAATTAGGTGACTTCTGAAGGCAATTGGTTCCACTAGATTTTAGTTAGGGGTATCAGAGTAAAGGGGGCAATACAAATACACGCCACACTTTTCAGATATTTGTTTGTAAAAAAAATGGAAAACCATTTATCATTTTCCTTCCACTTCACAATTATGTGCCACTTTGTGTTGGTCTATCACATAAAATCCCAATAAAATACAATTACGTTTTTTTGGTTGTAACATGACAAATAGTCTAACAGGTACATAATAAAGTGACTATATTAGACAAAAACTAATACATGGTTCCGCAAGGATGCAGGCCTAGACAACGCTGGTCTACCACTATACAACCCCGTAGGTATGTAAGTATGCAGGTACCCAGGTATGCAAACATGCAGGTATACAAGTATTCTTGCTGTTCATGCATTTATGTATGCAGTATAATGCAAATAAATACCTATCTTTACAGTTTAATGTAAATAAGCACATATTTATGCAATTTAATGCATAAAACACACATGTAAGTTTATGTAAACATGCGTTTTTATGCTAGTAAGAATGTATTCAACATGTGTTTATGCATCAAGTGACCATGTATATAGGCAAACATGCAATATGTATCTATGCAAACATGTGTCTTATGTAACTCTGCCTTTCAGAAAACATGAGCTTTCAGCAAACATAGCGCTTTTAGCAAACATATAGTATATACTAGAGTATAAGCCGACCCGAATATAAGCCGAGGCACCTAATTTTACCACCAAAAAAATGTGAAAACGTATTGACTCGAGTATAAGCCTAGGGTGTCCATCTGCATGCCTTACTGTGCCCATGCCTCACTGTGCCCAATCTCCCTACCTGATCTCCGGCGCTGTGTGACTAGACTGACGTTTAACATTGGAGTCTATGGAAGGGGTGCCCAGGTTTGAAAAATCGGTGCTCCCCGGCCGTAGGTCCCCCGGACAACAAACTTTGCACACTTATAGAGGAAGAGTGGATCTATATGTGAGCCGAGATCAGGCGCACAAAGTTGAAGATGGACACTGACTCGAGTATAAGCCGAGGGGGGCATTTTCAGCACAAAAAAAATGTGCTGAAAAACTCGGCTTATACTCGAGTATATACGGTAAGCTTTTAGCAAGAAAGAGCTTTTAGCAAGCATGAGCTTTTAGCAAACATAAGCTTTTAGCAACCATGAGCTTTTAGCAAGCATGAGCTTTTAGCAAACATAAGCTTTAAACAAACATGAGCTTTTAGCACACATAAGCTTTTAGGAAGCATGAGCTTTTAGAAAACATAAGCTTTTAGCAAACATGAGCTTTTAGCAAACATGAGCTCTTAAGCCAGTTTGCAAGTATGCACCTGTTCAACTGCACCAGGCCCCATACTAATTTTGCACCAAATGCCATTATTCTGTTGACACAAAACTTTAAAGTGCACTGCTAGGGGTGTATCGACTTACAGTTGTACAGGCCCCCCGGATTAAGCAGTAAGTATGCAGTATATAATCATGACTTGTCTGGTCACACATTTCTCCCATAGTAAGTACCCACATGTCATTAGTATCCATGGGCTGCTGCTATGTCTCAAGATGCCCTGTTGAACCTGCCATCCACATGGCAAACATGGCCGTCCCTCCACTTCATGCCTATATAGAAATAGGCCCCTGTGCCCTCTAGTGGCTGAAGGAGACACGGCAGCTCATTCTCCTAATAAGTACACAGAGCATGTTTTAAACAGCACACTACCCCTAGGGGCTACTGGGAGAAGACCAGACAGTCAAATCTCTTTTATTTTTTAAAGAGAAACTGCAAAAAAAATGCAGACTTACCATTCCTGCTGCAGGACTCTGAGCATAACAGGAGTCCAATCTTCACCCATCATGGCGGGCTTTGTCATAAAAGACCTTCAGGGACTGGGTCCCCCCTTAATGTGGGGTCCACTCCACTGGACCTGTATAGCACCCTGCAGGAAAGCACCTTGGTCAGAACAAACACTGCACAGGGTTCCATTTTGCAGGGTCCAGCGCCGTAAGTTTGTATTACAGGCAAACCTAAAGGAATTTTCTCACCTTCCAATGAGGCTCGGGTACCATCAATTTTGGCTGACATCTTTTTCGAATGGATCCAAATGAAGTCCATGATTCTAAATAGAACCGTCCAGAGGCGATTTAGTTCGCATTTGTAGCGCTATACAAGTTATTCACTCACTCACTCACTCACTCAGACCTCCAAGTATGCTCCAAGAGCACATGTATCACATCAGTGATCATCACCTTACAGACTCTGGTGAAAAAACAGAGGTATTTCCCATGTAGGGGGGTTATATGGGGGAGGACTTCCTGTTTGACTATCTGCCAGTGTCCATTCACCTATAGGTGGCGTAAAACCCACATAGTCCTTATTATGGCTGCTCTGTGTCCCGTGATGTACGATATTAGAAACACATTTTGAATATGTACTTTATCTTTTACTTATTTACAATTACTTTACTGTTGTTGTGTGGGGGCGTTAAACAATGTTCTTGTTCAGTGTTATATGTATTGCCAAAGTTTTTCTACCTCTAATGTTCTAGCCTACACAAATTTTATTTTGGATTTTAGGCTAATGTGAAAAAAGTAATTTCCTAGCAGTTTTTTGGTCTGCCTTTGACAGGCTTCAGTTAACCAACCACTCAATCTACTTCTCAGGAAAAGCAAATGTGTAACTGCTTTGTATATGTTTCATTATTTATTATGGTAAGAACTAAAAAAAAATCTTTAACTCAGGTGAATATTTAACACAACACATGAATATTTGGTATTTTCAAATGCTGCCAGCAGGTGGAGCTGTTGGTTCCTTTGCACATGTTTTGCAGTCTATCCAACCCTGTTTTTGACACTCAAAAGCTGGTGCTGGCATTTCAGAGCAATGACCCATTACTCTCATTTCTCTTCCCTCTGTTCAACTTTTAATCATTGGCAATGTCTGGAAAAACCCTGCTGTGATTTAAAAGGAAAACTGCTTCAGAAATGCTGAATCTTGGGTGTTTACTGTATTAAATGTTTTTTTCTATAATACAGATTATATGCTTGTTATTCAGTGGCCAATTTGGTCGCCTGAAAATTCATGTTATATTTATTCTTCGCTGTATGCTTTATGTCTCATTATATTGTTTTGATTTGTTGGACACTGCTATCTATAAATAAAGAGATTGAAAAAAAAAAAAAGACAGATTATAAACAAATAGTATAAAACAAAGCCATATTTGGAGAAAGCTATACTATGTAATATATATATATATATATATATATATATATATATATATATATATATATATATACTTCTCCACTTTGAACACTGCATTGCACATTATATATTTCCCAATAATCCAGTCCTTACTCTGTGCTGTATTGTCACAGTCTGGAGTCAGGCTCGAAGGCTAGTAGCTATAGTAGTGGAGCAGCACCCACCGACAAGTGGGACAGGTATACAAACAGGTCACCCTGGCTGATACAGGTTCACCTGAGGTGCGAGGTCTAAGTACTAACCAGTGTTCACCAGAGCTCCTGATGGTGGAGATGGGTTTTGCTGCATGTTAGTACCAGGTTGTGGTCCTCAGGATTTCCCCACAAGGAGGTGATCAAGCGGGCATCCAGTAGCAGATATAGCACATATAGCACATAGGGATCAAGCAGAAGTGTAGTCAGTAAACAAGCAAAAAGGTCAATAACCGGTGGTTGCAAGTTGGGATTAAGCAGAATTTTAGTCGAGGAACAAGCCAAAGGTCGGTAACAAATGGTACCGAAGATACGGATGGCAGCAGGAGAGACAAAAGCGAGATATTGGCTGGAGGGAGCACAACAATCTGGCAAACAGAAAGTGCAGCGACATGGCTTAAATCAAGAAAGTTCATGGGAGGAGCAAAGAGTTCGAGGCAGGATCATTTTAGCAATTGTCCAGGGAACCGTCCAGCATTCCAGGTGGCTCAGCAAGCAGATTCATTGCCAGACACAGCAAAGGTCCCAGGTTCAAGTTCAGGCCCTATGTACATGATATAATTCCCAGTGCATCACTATGTATACCATGCTGTATGTCATTAATTTCACACTGCTCTAATATGTATAAAGATTGAAGTTCTGTCACACTGATTCAGTCTGTAAATTATATACTTCAACTTCTCCACAGTATAAGTTGCTTTACATATTATACACTACACAATGTTATACACTGTGCTGTATGTTATGCATTCCACAACCAAACATCCTATACAGCAGGGGTCCTGTCATAGAAATCCTGTCAGCTACAGGATTCCTGGACTTCCTGATTCCGAATCTCGGGCACGTCCACGCGCGCGGGCACGCGCGCGCGATGGCGAGCACGTGCGCGCGCACGCGCTTAGCGGGGGCGCGCGCACGCTCCACAAAGCGTGCCAGAAGAGCTATTTAAACATGCCTGTGACAGACAGTCCCTGCTGTCTGCTCTACAGCGTGTAGTACCCAAAGAGATCTGATTCGTGTATTTACCTGCATCCGACCCGGCTTACCTTGACCCTTCCAGTTTCCTGCCTGCCTCTGACCCCCGGCTTTGTTTGACCAATCTTCTGCCTGATCCTCCAGTACCTTGCCGTCAGCCAATACTACCGACCCGGCTTGTCCGACCAATCTCTCCAGTTGCTGTGTCCTGGTTCCAGTCCAGTCAGCCTCATCAGTTCCAGTCCAGCTGCTTGTTCCTAGTTCCAGTCCAGTTGCTTGTTCCTGGTTCCAGTCCAGTTGCTGTATCCTGGTTCCAGTCCAGCCAGTCTCTTCAGTTCCAGTCCAGTTGCTGTGTTCCTGGTTCCGGTTCAGCCTGCCATACTTCCTGGGTGCCTGGATCCGTCCCAGTCTTCAGACTCTACTCTACCTTGATCCATCCTGCCAGGCACTCGTACCCCTTCTACCTCCGTGCCTCCTGTCTTCAGTACCAGGGGCCGCCGGTGGAAGCCGTAAGAGAGGCCTCCCTCTGCAGATCCGGGCTCGTCACCGTCAGGTACGTGACAGTAGCAGACAGCCATGTCTGAGCCCGGGCAGGGAGCCTCACCTATGGAGGAACTCTGTCGGCACCTGGCAGGTTTGTCTGAAGCAGTCAAGAGTCTTCAACAAGGATACACCCGCTTGGAAGAACAAGTGCGGGTCCTCTCCAATCCCTCTGCCATCCAAGAGGGGCCCCACGCCTCTGCTTCCACAGCCGGAACAAGTTCCTCACCCACAGTGGTCATGCTTCCTCCTGAACCTAAGGTTCCTACACCCGAAAGATTTTCCGGGGATCGGAGCAAGTTTAGGGCCTTCCGGAATTCGTGTGAACTGTATTTTGCCCTACAGCCCCGTACCTTTTCTCTAGAGGCCACCAAGGTGGGCTTTGTGGTCTCTTTGCTCGCTGGAGACCCTCAGAGCTGGGCCCACCGTCTCTTTGAACAGAAGGATGTATCACTAAACAACCTCGCTGCTTTTTTCGATGCCCTGGCCCAGCTATACGAAGATCCCCAACTCTCAGTAACCGCAGAAGCCGCCTTGCGTTCCCTTCAACAAGGACGCAGACCAGCGGAGGACTATGTGGCAGAATTCAGGCGGTGGAGTGCGGATACCAATTGGAATGATGCCGCCCTCCGCCATCAGTTTCGCTTAGGACTTTCCGATTCCTTGAAGGACGAGCTAGCTAGAGTTGGTGTACCACAGACACTCAACCTGTTGATTGATCTAACCATCCAGATTGACCGACGTCTGAGGGAACGGAGGGCTGAGAGGACCACTGGCTTCTCCCGCCCAACCTGGATGCTTCCTCGGGCTCCTAGTCACCTGTACTCGGCTCCTGCTACACCTCCAACTCCCACATCTGACACGCCTGAACCAATGCAGCTCGGGCTCCTTCGTCCATCCCTCGCTCCTGAGGAACGCCAGCGCCGCCGAATAAATAATCTGTGCCTGTACTGCGGGGACCCCGGACATTTCGTTAGAACCTGTCCCCTGAAGCTTCGTAAGTTTCTTTCAGTTTCTTCTAACATGACTAACCTACAAGCCAAAACCACATCTCACCTTGCCCTCTCTGTTTCATTACAGCTCCCAGGAAGGACTTTGCAAGTACCCGCCATTATTGATTCCGGAGCATGCAGCTGCTTTATGGACTCAGCCTTTGCCATTAAACACCAAATTCCCCTTCGTACCAAGACCCACGGACTTCGTGTCCATCTGGCTGATGGTTCCGTCATTAAGTCCGGACCTGTGACCCAGGAGACCACTCCTATACCCGCTACCATCTTTACCACCTCTGGAACCCACCAAGAATGCTTGTGTCTGAACATCATCTCTTCCCCGTTGTTTCCCTTGATCCTTGGTATGCCTTGGTTACAAGCCCACAATCCCACTATCAACTGGACTACGGGAATAGTTGCCTTTCCTTCTTCCTATTGCCAACAGTCCTGTGGCTCATACAAACCTCCTGGGCCGGCCTCGTTACTATGCATTGACACCGAAGATGGCACCCGTCAATCCATCCCAGAAGTTTACCACGACTTTCTTGACGTATTTAGTAAACAAAAGGCAGAGACTCTACCACCCCATCGGGCCTACGATTGCCCCATCGACCTACTTCCTGGAGCAAAGATTCCGTTCGGTAGAGTCTTCCCTTTAACGGAGGTGGAACAAGGGGCTTTAAAAAATTATGTTGATGAGAACTTGCAAAAAGGGTTCATCCGCCCTTCCACATCCCCAGCAGGCGCAGGCATCTTTTTTGTAGAGAAAAAGGACCACACCCTTCGACCTTGTGTGGATTACCGGGAATTGAATAAAATTATAGTAAAAAATCGCTACCCTCTCCCCCTGGTACCAGAGTTATTTCAGAGACTAGGAACTGCCACCATCTTTACCAAACTTGACCTCCGCGGAGCCTACAACTTGATCCGTATCAAAGAAGGTGACGAATGGAAGACCGCCTTCCGTACCCGGTATGGACATTTTGAGTACTTGGTAATGCCATTCGGGTTGTGTAACGCCCCTGCCACTTTCCAGTATTTTATCAACGATGTTCTGCGGGACTTCCTAGACCTCTTTGTTATTGTTTATCTTGATGATATCTTAATTTTTTCTTCCTCCCTTGATTCTCATCGCAGACATGTCAAAAATGTGTTGGGTCGGCTCCGCCAGCATGGCCTGTATGCGAAGGCCGAAAAATGCGAGTTCGAGCAAGAGAGTATATCATTTCTGGGGTTAATCATTTCCAGCGAGGGCATCAAGATGGATCCTCAAAAGATTACCGCAATCCTGGACTGGCCAGAACCGGTGGACAAGAAGGGAATCCAACGTTTCGTTGGATTCGCCAACTTCTACCGCAAGTTCATCAGGGGGTTTTCAGCTATTATCGCACCCATTACTCAACTCACCAAGCAAGGAACACGTTTTCACTGGTCTCCTGAAGCCCAAGAAGCTTTTGAACGCCTGAAGGCCCTATTTACCTCAGCCTCTATCTTGAAACACCCAGACTCCTCACTACCATTCGTACTTGAGGTAGACGCCTCCGAAATAGCGGTAGGAGCAATACTGTCCCAAAGACAGGGAGTCAAAGCCTTGCTCCACCCAGTAGCCTTCTTCTCCCGCAAGCTTTCTGCAGCAGAGAGGAACTACGACGTGGGGGATCGGGAGCTACTAGCGATCAAGTCTGCACTAGAAGAATGGCGGTACCTGCTGGAGGGCGCGGCTCATCCGATCCTAATATTCACTGACCACAAGAACCTGGAGTACCTGAAAGCCGCGAGAAGATTGAATCCACGGCAAGCCAGGTGGGCACTCTTCTTCTCCCGGTTCTCTTTTCATGTTACTTATCGTCCTGGGGCCAAGAATATTAAGCCTGACGCCCTGTCTCGGATATTCCATAAGTCCAAGGAGACTTCTCCGCCTGATACCATCCTTGCCCCCGGAAATTTCCTTCTTCTACAGGAGAACCTGTTCACTCAAATCAAACAAGCTTCCACCGGGCAGAGACAGTTCTCCGAGCCAGAATTGCAGGTTAAGGATGGACTATTGTGGTACCAAGACAGAATCTACGTACCTGAGAAACTAAGAGTAACCGCATTAGAACTCTGCCACGACCACGCCCTGGCCGGGCATTTTGGCGTTGCCAAGACCACTGACCTGGTACAGCGCACCTTCTGGTGGCCTCGAGTACGTGAAGACTGTAGGAGGTTTGTAGATTCTTGTACAACTTGTACCCGAAACAAGGGTTCCAGATCCAAGGCCTGGGGACTACTAAAACCCTTACCCGTTCCAGATAGGCCCTGGAGAATGTTGTCCATTGACTTCATTGTCGAGTTACCCCCGGCCGAGAACCATTCCACCATCTTCGTTATTGTGGACCGTCTGTCCAAGATGGCACACTTCATCCCTATGAAAGGGACTCCCTCCGCTCCTGAAACCGCACAGGTATTCATCAGAGAAATAGTCAGACTCCACGGGTTACCAGCCAATATTGTTTCCGATCGCGGGGTTCAATTTACCTCTCGATTCTGGAGATCCCTTTGCAAAACCTTGAAAATCGAATTATCGTTTTCCTCTGCTTACCATCCACAGACCAACGGACAGACGGAGAGAACGAATCAGACGCTCGAGCAATACCTGCGATGCTTCTCCTCTTTTGCTCAGGACAACTGGGTTTCCCTACTTCCGTTGGCCGAGTTTGCGTATAACAATTCCATCCACTCCGCTACCTGCCAGACTCCTTTCTTTGCAAACTATGGTTTTCATCCTACTTTTCTGCCTAACTCCCTTCCTGAGTGTCCTGTACCTGCAGTCCAGGAAAAGTTTAATTTTTTCTCGGTCAATAACCAGCTTTTACAAGAGACCATGACCAAGACTCAAGAACGCAACAAGACAATCTATGACAAGAAGAGACGGGGTGAATTAGTGTTGGTACCCGGCGACCAAGTATGGCTATCTACCACAAACCTAAGAATGGCATGCCCTTCTAAAAAACTGGGCCCCAAATTTTTAGGTCCATTCCCTGTTAAGAGGAAAATTAATGAAGTAGCTTATGAATTGGAACTTCCTGACTCTCTTAGAATCCATCCAGTTTTTCATGTCTCTCTCCTAAAACCCACAGTCTCTAATCCGTTTCCAGATCGGAAGCCGGATCACCCTGATCCGATCATTATTGACGGTGAGCAGGAATTCGAAGTAGAAGCTATCATGGACTTCAGGAGAAGAAATAACCAGAACCAATTCCTAATTAAATGGAAGGGCTACGGACCCGAGGAAAACTCATGGGAACCCGAGGAGAATATCCATGCCAGGAGTTTGATACAGGCTTTCAAAAGGACTCACCCTGGAAGGTTCACCCGGCTGGGCATCCGGAGGCTGCCCCTTGGGGGGGGGGGCAATGTCATAGAAATCCTGTCAGCTACAGGATTCCTGGACTTCCTGATTCTGAATCTCGGGCACGTCCACGCACGCGGGCACGCGCGCACGCGATGGCGAGCACGTGCGCGCGGGGGCGCGCGCACGCTCCACAAAGCGCGCCAGAAGAGCTATTTAAACATGCCTGTGACAGACAGTCCCTGCTGTCTGCTCTACAGCGTGTAGTACCCAAAGAGACCTGATTCGTGTATTTACCTGCATCCGACCCGGCTTACCTTGACCCTTCCAGTTTCCTGCCTGCCTCTGACCCCCGGCTTTGTTTGACCAATCTTCTGCCTGATCCTCCAGTACCTTGCCGTCAGCCAATACTACCGACCCGGCTTGTCCGACCAATCTCTCCAGTTGCTGTGTCCTGGTTCCAGTCCAGTCAGCCTCATCAGTTCCAGTCCAGCTGCTTGTTCCTAGTTCCAGTCCAGTTGCTTGTTCCTGGTTCCAGTCCAGTTGCTGTATCCTGGTTCCAGTCCAGCCAGTCTCTTCAGTTCCAGTCCAGTTGCTGTGTTCCTGGTTCCGGTTCAGCCTGACATACTTCCTGGGTGCCTGGATCCGTCCCAGTCTTCAGACTCTACTCTACCTTGATCCATCCTGCCAGGCACTCGTACCCCTTCTACCTCCGTGCCTCCTGTCTTCAGTACCAGGGGCCGCCGGTGGAAGCCGTAAGAGAGGCCTCCCTCTGCAGATCCGGGCTCGTCACCGTCAGGTACGTGACAGGTCCCCAACCCCAGGGCCATGGACCAGTGGCGGTCTGTGACCTGTTGGGGGCGGGCCACGCGGCATGGAGTTGGCGGCAGCTCGATCTCTATTGGTGGGCGCTTGTATTGCCACCCTGCTCCACCTCTTGTTGGTCATATCCCCATCATAATCCCCAAAAATAACACATACAGGATGTCGCTTTAGCGGAGGTTCCGCGGTCCATCGTTTTTTGTTTTTTTTAAGTCCATTCAATGTGGTTTCATATAACAATTTATTACTCACTCTTCTGGCGATTTAAATCATCCCCCGTCTTTTTTCGTTTCAAAGAAACACTTATAAAAACTGATCCTGGGATTTTCCATTTTGCTTGTGGGCATCGTGAAGCCCACAAGCACGGACCTCCGGGTAGCGGTGGAAGGAGTTCCTCTTTGTCCCCTGGGAAGCATGACACTTTGCTCCCAGGAGACATTTCGGAGACCTCCCAGCATACATAGCGCCGCCAGGGAAAGCAAAGGACACGCCTACTCCTGCGGGAGGAAAACCCGGAAGTAGGATTACAGACAGCTGATTCACGCTAATTAGAGCTGCAGAAAAATAAAGGTTAGGCATATGTGTATGTTAATGTTAAAAGTATGTAGATAAAGTAATGTTGAAAATGTGGGTGAACCTCCGCTTTAAAGTGTATGTAAAACCTAAACCTATAATTTCAGTATGTTTGGCATCATACCTTACTTTATATAGTTTTCTTAAGCAAATATATTTTTTGAATCAGTTGGAAAGTTTCCTACATGGAAACCCTGCCAATAGAAGTACCTCCTGTTGCAGGCTGACAGCACAAAGGCTCAGTCTCACAATTAGCCGCAGTGTTGTCAGCCTGCTAAGTGTTTTATTAGGGTTCCCGTTGTTGGCGAGTTGCTGTTAGAGACAGGATTTTCAGTATGACATAGCCCTTAGCATAAAAGAATAAGTACACTGGAGAAAAGGGAGTGCTACAGAATAGATGCAGCTGAAAGTTCCATCAATCTTTATTATAGCTGGTTCATGTGTTTGATAGCGCTGAACTGATAGAAGTGGGATTGTCAGGAAGGCAATAGTCATAGTACAGATGAAGCCTCAAGACATATACAGTTGCGCAGGCACAGATGTGCAGTTGTCCATTTGCCTGTGCATAAACGTCCGCGAATGCATATGCGCATGCGCGCGTCCGTCTCTAATGTCGGCGCCAATGAGACTATTTTAACTGGAGAAGTTCTATCAGCCAGTGCTGTCTGATCTACAAGTATTACCAATGCTCCTGTATCTGTTTGTGTGCTGACTTCTGTTATTGACACGGCTTGCCCTGACCTTGTTTAAACGCTATCTGCCCTGACCTTGGCCTGTCTCTGGATTTGCTCTGCCTTCTGCTCATCTGCCTGATTCTACATTGCTGACTTCTGCATGTATCCTGACCATTCTCTGCCTGCTGTTTATGCCTGTATCTGACCGTCTGTTGCTGACCTGGCTCGTCTGACCTTGCATCCAGTTATCCTGCTCTGCATGCTACCTGGTCCCTGCTGGTCCTGCACCTGCTACCTGCCATCTGCCTGTCAAACACCTTCTGACTGCTGTCTGCTGTATCTGCTGCCATCTGCTGTTTCCAGCGATCTGGGAAACATCCATTTTTGGCGACCCACTGCCACGGCTAAGGGACATCTTAAAGGCACTCATACCTCGCTGCGTTCTATCGGCCACTGTTGCAATATCAGTGGTCTTAGAACCAGGGCTGTACGAGAGGCAGGCTCTGCCACAAGGTACATGACAGGCATATCGGTACATTTGGATTTAACCCAGAATGAGTTCTCCTTCAAAGGGGCTATGAACAGTGAATAAGTAGTGTAAACTAAACCTTGCTCCAGTCTTGGGCAGCTGCCTCTATGATAGTCTCAAAAGAGGACATACAGTAGGTGTAAAGTTTTGGGATGTGTTTTGAGGAGCACCCAGCAGTGGTGGCCTGTCCATTAGGGGCGCATGGGCATCGCCCCTGATTCTCCTCCCAGTCAATCTGGAAGCAGGTCCTGAGACCTGTCAACCGATTGGCTGAAAGGACAGGCAATCCTATTGGATGCCTAGGGGGAGAAGACGCATGGCAGAAGCTGCTGTGATGCAGAGGAGGATGAGACGCGATAGAAGGGTAAGGGTGACCCGGCCAACCGACAGCTGGGGGGGGTGGTGGCGTGCTGCCAGCCGACCGTGGGGGGGGGTTTGTTTGGGAGGCGGTTCTCTAGAAAACGCGTTGACTTTTCTTGTTACTCTATATTACTAAAACCCTGAACTAAAATTCCTGAAGTGTCATGAACTATTTCTACCAGGTTCTCCTCAATATATCAGCAGGTAGCCCACACATTTCAAGGGTTTCACAGACACCCCCCCCCCTTCTTCATCAGGTCATACAAAAGTAAGAAGAGGTGGAGAACCTGACTAAAAGCAGGTGGAATTCTTTAAAGTGAATTCTAGGCATACCCATAAAGTCTTGTTCAGGTCGTCAGCCTCAAAGAATGCATGAAAGATTGGGATATATAATCAGTCTTCAAAGCACACTTCAGACGCAAGGCAACCAGAAGTTAAACCTCTCGAGATGGGAAAAAAGCAGAATCAATGCCTATGTGAAATCAAATATTTGCTCAATAACTCACTAAGCAACATCAGCTTAAACATTTCGTTTCCAGGAAGAAGAAAAATTGAATAAATCTACTTTCCTAGTGAATGATTTAAGCTTTCTCCTCTTTGTGTTTTTCTGCTGGAATAGGTGGCAGCTGTCCCTGACACTCCAACTAGAGGAGTCAGATGGTGTCTAACTCACAAAAAGTAAAGACAAGTATGGGGGGAGGTGGGGGGGGGGGTATATAAATCTTTTATAAGTGAGTCTGCACAGTTAAAATAATTAGACTGAATGTTCAGGTTCCTGCATAAACCCAATTGTGACAGGTTCTCTTGAATGCTATCAAGCTAGATGCCTCCCTATGTGCTTTAAATAGACCCATTCCCTACAAGCCATGGCTTACATGTGGGTGTCACAAGACATATTTGATTTGCTCCTAAGGCTATAATGCCACTTGAATACACTATGTACAATAACACAGACATTTGGTATTCCGGTGAGATAACAGAACAAGTTTTGAAGATGAAAAGAAAAGTCAGTTGTGTATCATAATAAAGGAAACATAATAGCTTTTCTGTATATGTAATACAGATACAAATAGGCAGTGCTCGGATCAGGATATTAAATTCTGCCAAATGTCACCTAGAATTGTAAACTGAAATTACGGATGTTCTTTGTTTACTGCAGAGGCTGCAGATAGCGGCTTTGTGACATGATGCAATCTGTAGATTTAGCGGGAGCTAAAAGAAGAAAAACCCTTAAAAGGAAAGCAACCTTAAAGTGTGGCTGTACCCAAAACTTTTTTTTGTGGATAGAATTGGGAAATGTTAGAACCAATGTCAGGTTTTATTGCTATCCAAGGCTTTGTTAGAGCCGGTTCACACAGGGGCGACTCGTCAGGCGACTCGGCCGCCTGACAAGTCGCGTCCTGCTCTATTCAATAGAACCGTTCTAATAGGAGCAACTTAGAAAAAGGTTCTTGTACGACTTTGGGGGCGACTCGGGGTGACTTGCATTAACTTCAATACAGAAGTCATTTTGCAAGTCGCCTCTCAAGTCGTCTTGAGATCGCCTTGCCGAGTCGCCCCCAAAGTCGTGCCGCCCCTGTGTGAACCGGCTCTTAGAGAGATTTCCCTTCATTTCCAACTAAGGACAACATTTTACCAGCACTTTTCTTTACCCTTCCAGTATATACAAGATTGGTCAAAAGCAGGTATACTTTCCTGATTGGATCATGACATTTTATTTTCATTTTATTTATTTTCAATTTATTTATTTTTTTACTCATTCATTTTCTTTATTCTTTTACTTTACAGATATTTAGAGCATAGCCAAAAGTAGGTATACAGTACTGATCAGGTCATGTTTATTCTCCTAGGAGCAACAACCCTAGAACCTGTCCCGGACACTGCGACACTGTTTCGTTTTTGAGGTGCCTGAAATGTCCTCCATCAACGTTGCAACATTTCTGAATCCTACGTCCAAAATTATGACGCACAGTAATGCCCCGTACACACGGTCGGGATTCCGACCGTGTGTATGCTCCATCGGACCTTTTCTGTCAGGAATTCCGACAGAAATAGATTGAGAGCAGGTTCTCAATTTTCCCGTCTGAATTTCCGATGGACTTTTTCCCGTTGGAAATCCTGACCGTGTGTACGGGGCATTTCACCCAAATTCCAGTTAACATCAATGTCCATAAATGCTTGTGAGATGAACTACTTCAATTTGTCTACTGCATGGAGCTTCCATTCAAAAAAAACCTTATAATTTACTATGCCCCCCCCTCAAAAAAAGTCCATAGTTGTCAGGTTAGGAAAATGTGGTGGCTGCCACACTGGCCAATCCAATGCTGTGGGAAGGTGTTGTCAAAGTACAAAGCAAAATGAGGAGTGGACCCTATTATAATGTAGTAGTAACGTATACCTACTTTTAGCCCACCCTGTGCTATGCTTAGTTACACCTCACTGTTCTGAGATGGGGGTGTGCGGCTTGTCCAGCACTGCACAGCCTCTGGATAAACACTGGCTGCAGATGGGCTTTCCATTAAAGTGGAAGTAAACTTCCATCTCTTGCTTTAACCTATAGGAAAGCCTATAATAAGGCTTACCTATAGGTAGCATAACCCGTGCTGTTTCTTCAGAGCCCTGTGCTGTGACTGGTGGCTCGGCTCAGGTGAGGACAGCACTGGATCCTGGGGCAGGTAAGTGTCCTTATATTAGCCTGCCGGATTCTCTTGTGATTATCCATAACGACTGCTATAGCCTCTAGCAATAATCACTATCTTCTCCCAGTGTGGATGGCTTCCCCCATCTGCCACCGCCAGGAGCAGACAATTGGATGCCCCTGTCAGCACTGTCTGTGTTGGGGGAATTGTGCAAATTTCTTTCCTGCAACCATTTGCACTGTGTATGGCCAGCCTAAGTCTTTCCTCATTAACATACAATGCAAGAAGCCCCGCCTCTAACATTTACACCCTTGTGAGGACACACAGTGTTCAAATCTAGTTACAACTGATAATGAAGATCTGACTGCACAGTACAGACAGGGTTAATTATGGCAAACACGGCTTCCCAGCCCCTCATAAACAAAGACAAATTAGCAGGATTTTTCCTTGTTCGAGGGTCCAAAAAAATAGCATCTAAAAAAAAAAAATTAGCTGTAATTTTTAAATATTTGGCTGGAAAAGTGGAAATACACTTTAAACTTTCACATATCCCCATTTATATAGCAAAACTTGAAAAAAAAAATGGAAGCTTGTCTTTTTACACTCTCTTTTGTGGAATTTCCAGCATGGAAATTTTTTCTTAGTTCTCTTTGTTGTGATGGGGACTGAGAAGTGTATTATAAATAACCCTGTCTGGAAGCAGATATCCCATCATAGGTCTTAACAAAAGGGAAAGGTTTAGGAGATGGGCTTCTCCATTGCATGTCAATGAGAACTGGACTCAGCCCAGCTAGAGATCACACTGAGCTAACTAAGAAATGCTTGCATCCAGCCATGGTACCTTCTCCTTAGAAACATCTACAAGGTAAGAAATATATATATATAATTCAATCTTAGGTATGCTACGTGAATAGGAACACATAAAAAACATATAGTGGAGTTTTCAACCAAAAAAAGTGGAAATACATTAGTAGCTAAGGTGCAAACACGACATAAAAATTCTGTTGCATCCATAGATAGAGCTGTTTAGACCTCTCAATATTATCCTTCTCAACTCTACTGAAGAAAATGTCTTTATCTGTGTGTGTCCCATTGAAATGATTTCCCCTAACTTCCTATCACAGTGACACAAAATCGCAAATGTCTGCAATGGGGATTTATAGACCATAATTAATATTTTTAGCTGCAGTTGAAGTTTAAATGTCAATCAAGGAAATAGCTAAACAGGAGTAAGGTGGTATCTTGCTTCTTGTGGGAAAAAAAAGGTGGGTATCTTAAAGCGGTAGTAAACCGCAGCATTTAAAAAAAAATCCCCTGCAAGGCAATGGTATTATGTGCTAGTATGCATCGCTTACTAGCACATCATAAAATACTTACCTTAGAATGATGCCCTCCAGCAGTGAGCTGTCATCACTGACAGTATGCTGGACCTTCAGAGCGCATGCGCCAATTACGTCACCAGCTGCATCCAGTGTGAATATCTCCTAAACACCGCAAGTTTAGTAGATATTCACTTTACCTACAGGTAAGCCTTATTATAGGCTTATCTGTAGGTACAAGTTCAAAAACTGACTTTACTACCACTTTAAAGGATATCTAAAACCAAAACCAAAAATGTAATATATTAAAGCTTATTACTCCTTAGATGTGGTAACTGCATTATTTTTACATTTCCAGGCTAAGAACATTCAGCAGGTATCGAAAATACACGTGATCCTGCTAGAAATGTTGTTTCCTTGTTACTTCCTGTAAATTTGAACTGAAATCACAATGTTATCGTCTATAACCTACAATTTCCCCCACCCCTATGTCTATACGGATTATAAGAGGAGAACCTGTTTGTAGCACTATCTTAAGGAACCCACCAAATTTCGATCCACCTATGGCCGTTCCCATTCATGAAAAGTCAATCTAATGATTGATTCCTCACGAATGGGCTTGTTAGAAAAATTTTGTTCGATCAGATGCCGCCACCCAGATAGCAAGGATAACTTGCCACAAATTTGCGGCCGTGTTGAATTGTAAGTCTCTTAACTTGCTGCACATTTTTACTGGCAAGTTGTACACTTGCAGAGCACTAGTTTTAGCTGACACTTTTCCAATTTGTAGCACATTTGCGTGGCAAGTCTCTAACAAGAGCAAAGTTGCAGTGGTGAGTCTACAGCAAGAGCTCTGTCAGTCTAAAGCATGAAAATTCAGCCACAGTGACCCCTGTGGTGGAATGACTATTGCACAACATAATTGAACCAGAACTTGCAGGAGACTTGCAGAATGTTTGCAAAGAAAGTTGATCTGGAGTCATGCAATGTGGACTTGCTGCAATTGTGAAACACACTTGTAAAACCTGGCAAGTATAGCAATAGCTTAGCAAGTCATTTTCAAACTTCGAGCACAATTTTTTGGTATCTGGGCAATCAGTGTATTCTGACAGCGGAGGAGTCCCTGCTGTCAGAACACAATAACACAGCAGGGAGGCCTCGTCTATCCACCTCGCTTGTGTGGATGGGTAAATGGGAGAATCCATTCAGTTTTTTTCGATCAGCCCACTGGCTGATGAAAAAAAAACTGATCCATGTATGCAAAGCCTTAAAGTGACAACCATGGCTCCCTCCATAGATACAGTACAGTTAATGACAGTTGTCATCCAGTTTTTGGCAGGATTACCAGGTGAAAATAAAAAGGAAAAAATTAAACTGCAAGATATTAAACCCTTTACTTTGGGGTTTAGATGCGCTTTAAGATCCCACTGCTACTCCCTGGCTTTCTAGAAAAGTGCCAGGGTATCGAGCTGGTAATTGTGCTATCAAGTGGCTGTGATGACTTACAGAAAAATATATCCTAAGCGTAAATGCAATGGAAGAAGGAATGTCAAGAGTCTCCCAGTGATGATGCAGTCATTTACTGCTGTAATGCAGTGCAGTGACATCATCAGGGTCACATTCCTCATTCATCCTCCTTTGTCTTTTAGTGGCATCCTTCCATGGGCTCTCAATATAAAGACAAGTCATAATACATTGTGACATTAATGGCTGCTGCGGTGTGTAGAGGGCCAGCCATTTCATGTGACAGACTGCATTACGGAAATTAGATATCTGGGGATTATAGAGATCTTTATATAGAAAGATTACAGGAAGACGGATAGCAAGAAAAGCTGTTTGGGTTTGGCCAAACACCAGAAAAAAAAAGAAAAGTCTTCCAGCTAAAGTACATTAAGCTCAAAAAGCGAAATCATCTATGGTATATCAAACAGATGGGCAGAACAGCAAACTGTCTCAGAGTATGCTGGGACATCCAATACCCACATGTGCGATGATGGGACATGTGTGATGCCATGATTACCAGCAAGGGGTAAGCACTTTTGCACTGCAGCACTGTGGTACTTGGTTCAGTTCTTACAAATGTCGCAGCTTACAAGGAGTTTATGTGTAAACCCTGTGCTTTGACCTTCACTCTCCTCTCACAATTAAAAAAAAAAACAAACAACAGATTCGATTTTATATATGTGTAGCGGGGTGTTCAATTTAGGGGAAGTGTCTGAGTGGTAATTAGGCTCAGACACACTGATTGTTAGGGTTAATGGACCATTTCTGTTCATGGGAGATGGTGTTGGTGTGCAGTTCCCTGTGGTTTACAGGTGGCGCTGTTGCCGTAAGCCAGGGTTGAACCACTGATACAAGGCTGTGCCTTTTTTGTCCCCTCTCGGCAGTAGTACGGCGGGTCTGGGAACCTGCTGTGCCTGTCGGGAGAGGGTATAAAAAGGGGTGGCCATCTTCCATGGGGGTTCGTCCACGCCCAGGCACCTTCCGCCTGGGTGTGTGTGGTTCGTCCGCGCCCAGGCGCCTTCGGCCTGGGTGGGGTGCGTGTTGTCTCCGGGTGCCCTAGGCCCGGAGGTGGAGTTTCTGTTCCATCCCAGACAACTTCAGTCTGGGGTGAGGTACTATTTTGAAGGCCCGGGGCCCAGCAACCTTTGGCTGGGGTCTGCTAGGGATCGAGAGCTCCCAGGGTGCCGCTTTGCGAGGGGACCTGTATCTGAGATGAGGAGGCCAGGGAGGTAACCCTTTCCGAAGACCCAGCGCAGAGTCGTGGTGACGGTGAGGGCCTCTGGTAACTCTCCGGAGGGATGGTTTTCTCCTTGACATGGGCCAAATACTTCAAGAAGGTAGTTCTTCAAGTCAGTGACAGTGACTTCATAGGGCAAGGCCCTGTTCACCAGGTCAGTGGCAGTGACCCGTTCTCCAAGTCGGTGGCAGTGACTTTTATTCACCAGGTCTGTGGCAGAGACCAACCTCACGGTCTGTGGCAGAGATCGTGCGCCAAAACTGTTTGTGAAACCTAAACAGTCTGAAGAAATCATTTGAGTTTGTGCCTGGACCTCCTTCCACCTAAGCTGTCCTGTGTCTTGTTCCAACCTGTCTGCTGTTAAAGAGACTATTTTTTATCCAGTGTGAAATAAATATAGAACTTGGACTTTCAGTTGGTGTGGACAGTTGCATTACTGGGGAGAAATAAGGACTCGCATCTATTCAAGATAGAGGTGAGAATCATTCTCGGGAGGATTCAACTCCAGCCGCAGGCAGGCCCGAAAACTAACACCGCTCAACCTCCTCACACAGGAGGGTACGGACTTGTGGTGTGGTGTGCCTCTCTCTGCCTGGGAGGAGCCTAATTAAATGCAGGTAAAGACAGGGGTCTGTGCGCTACATGTGGGGGCTCGAGTCCGGGATGTGTTTGCGGTTGGAAAGTGTGAAGACCCCCCAGAGTTTGAACTTTATTCCCCAGTGAAGTTCCGTGGAGGTCGGCCATATTGAGAACTGCGCCTGACTGCGTAGTTCATGGGCGTGACAGAGTGAAAGCCCGCGAACGATGCAGGAGATGGGAGGAGTCTGGCCATGTGTGGAGTTGCACGTGGGGACTTTGGCGCGAAAAGGACAGTGCGCGATGGAACAGCGAATGGATAACATGGCTTCTCATGCCTCATGGGTTCCGGCTACTACTACCATGAAGATGACTTCATTTGCTGCACCCTTAACGGATACGGGGATTCGGCTCAAGCCCCGGGGATGTTTTGCCCTCTACGTTTGCAAAGATGTGGAGGCCCTCGGAGTGATTTGTCCCGGCTGCTCGGGACTGGTGGTACATCTGAAGCCATTCAGGCGATGCGAGCTATGTAAGGAGTTTTTGTTTGAGGTGGAGCAACCTACAGAAAAGCCTTGAGCTTTCCACCTCAATTGCCTTACGGGCGCCACCACTCTGGAAGGAGGAATCAGAGCTTACACAGTCACCCCTGCGCACACTGTTGGGACTTCGGAGGAAGTCACAGATGAGACTGTTCCAGAGATTGAGAGACCGGAGGATGCTGCTTCGGTCACCACAGAGTCCTTTCTCCCACCGCCCAAGAGGAAGATCGGGTTCGTGAAAGCTTCCCGCGGCCGTGGTGGAGCTATGCCCCAGCGCTTACCCGGAACGGATGCATCCGAAGGGAAAAGTCCCGGACATCCTGGTTCAGCTACAGGCCGAGGTAAGGGGAAGAGACTCTGTCCAAGGTCCCAAGTGTTGGGGATTCACATGCTTGTGAATTAGTCGGAGGCAGTGACTCGTCCTCTACCAAGAGTTTTGATTTTGCACATTTGATGGTGTGTTGTTGGTTCAACTATTCAACAGTGCACTGCACTGAGGTTGTTTTTTTGTGGCTGGCTAGCCCAATCAGCAAGTGCAGTTCTTACAGGCAAGCTGGTGTTCATATTTTTATTAATTAATTTTTTATTATTTAGATAATTGATATACACTATTGGTTATTAGCGCCCCCAATATATCTGTAAAATATTTTTGCACATATAACCACTCACACTCTACCAAGAGTTACCTGCCTGCGGAGGAGTGTGACACCTCCGATCTGCAGTCCATCTCTGATGCGGGAGATGACGCCGCTATAGATGAACTTTTTGAATGGAAGGGTTGGGATAAGATGCCCCTGTCCTTGTCCCGTAGTGCTAGGGACTCACCCATGTCCATTGGGGATAGTACGCCCCGGGTGGAGGCCTCAAAGCCTGAGGAGGGATCTGTCCCCTTGTCTGCCCTTTCACCGGTGGAGACGCCGTCATCAGCTGCTGAGACGAGACGGGTGTTGCTGCGGGCCCCTGTGTCTGGTCCTGAGGTAGTTAAAGTACCTCTGCACCCGGATGCCATCGTCTTGCCTGGCACGGGAGACCGTGCTACCATGCCACCATTGTCCCGATTACAGAGACTTTTCAATCAGAAAGTTGCCAGCGAGTATGGGTGGGAGTATCCGTACCTGCCCAAAGAACTTTTATTTGAAATGGAGGCCTGTAGACACCGGTGGTACGCGGACTTTATATGGACACACATTAAAGTACCCCAGGCCCGAAGATACTTTTCATGTTCACCTGCAGCTACCCAGAGATACAAAGACTGTAAAGCTGCCTGGATGTTGGGTCGGCACATTTTAACAAGAATGACTTGTGGCTAGTGCTGAATACAGACAGACAAACAAATGGAGAGACTTGGGACAGGAAGGATAGACAGGCAAAAGTGACTATAAGCTTGCTAGTGGAAGATGACCAGCTTATCCACATAAGAACAGAGAAAGGGTATGAGGACTTCATTACAAAAACTGCATGAGCGTTGAAGTCTAAACAGCAAGCTGTTTCTACTAAGAAAGTTGTATAAGATGAGACTAGAAGAAGGCCAGCATATGTGTGACCACGTCAAAGCTATGCTAAAGATCATAGAGCAGCTGCGTGCCATCGCAGAGAACATCAAAGATAACCATATTGTTGCCCCGCTCTTCTGCAGCCTTCCAGAGACATAAGCTACTCTTATTAACGCTTTGGAAACTAGACCTGAGCAGGAGCTGACACTGAAATATGTCAAAGAGAAATTAATCAATGAATATGATAGAAGGAAAGAAAATACGCACCACGATGACAAAGCTCTAAAGATGTACAAAGGCACAAAGCACAAAAAAGAAACCAGAGCCTGTTTTCGCTGTAAAAGGACTGGTCATTTAAAAAAGGACTGTTCTATCTGGAAAGCCGAGCAGTGAAAGCTAGAGCTATCCACAAAAGAAAGAGTCAAAGCAATCACAAAGGAAACTGCAGACACATCATGGACTGGCACCTTTAAAGTAACACAGAGCGGCAAGCCACGCAACTGATGCATAGACTCAGGAGCGACAAGCCACATGACTAGCGATGAGACCTTCTTCACAAACATTGATTACAGTGCAAAAGACAAAGTTTTACTAGCAAAACGGGAAAAGCATCTCTTCAGAAGGTAAAGGCCAGGGCTTCCTGAACTGCAATATACCACAAGGAGGTCACTACAGTATCCTTGTAAAGAAAGTGCTGTATTTTCCAGAACTAGAAGGCAGCCTTCTATCAGTGAAAAGTCTTGCAAACAACGGTCTCACTGTTAAGATCTAGGGTGATGAATGCACAATTCACAATAATAACCAGCAAGCCCATATAGTCTCTAATGACCTACACAGCAAATGCATTCATTTATGGCACAGGTGGCTGGGGAACAGAAGTCAAGAAGCTAAACAGGACATTATAAAGAGGGTCTTATTAGAAGATTTGACAAAAGTGCCTTGCAAAGTGCTCATGAAATGCAAATGCTGTTTTGAAGCAAAAGCCTCATGTGCTCTCCTTCCACAGGCATCTCAAAGAAAAATCACCCACCTCCTTCAACTCATACACAGTGACGTGTGTGGTCCGATGAAAACTCACACATCAGGCGGGAACATAGATCTACTGACTTTCATTGATGATTATTCCAGGTACACAAGAATGAAGCGTCAGAGAAACTTCAAAAGTTAGTTGCCATGTCTAGCAACAAATTCCAATGGAAACCAGGAATAATACGCACCAAAAATGGGGGTGAATACATAAGCAAAAAAGTTGCCTCGTATCTGAAGAGACAAGGAATAGTACACCAGACAACCACACCATACACTCCTGAACAAAATAGTGTAGCAGAAAGGAAAAATCGCACTCTTATAGAAATGGCCAGATGCATGTTGTCAGATGCCAACCTACCTCACAAGTACTGGGGAGAAGCAGTTATGACTGCAACCTATCTACAGAACAGACTACCCTCAAGAGCCATTAAAAGTACTCCATTCGTAATGTGGCATGTATCAAAGCTTAGCATAGGGCACATCAGAGTGTTTGGATGTAAAGCACATGCCTATATTCCAAGTAAAAAATGATCCAAGCTGGAGAACAGAGCCATAGAGGGTATTCTAGTAGGCTACAGTGAGCAAACTAAGGGTTACAGAATCCTACACCCAATAGTGTTTATTTTGATGAGAGCCTATCGTCAGAAACACAAATCCCTGAAAGCTGCAAAGTGAATATGCCCAACAAACCAGAAGAAAAGGTCGACCAAAGTGAATCTGAGCAGGAGTCAAAACAAGAGGTGGAACTTAGGATACCTAAATCAAGTTCCCCACCAGATCCTGCTGAACTTCCTAAAATCAAAAGATCCACTCAGACTACAAAGAGGATACCACCCCGCAAGCTGTCATACATTGTCAAAACACACAGCATACTTGAACCAACATCATGGGAAGACATAGAAAAACTGCCAAAACGTGAAGCCAATAAATGAAGAAAGGCAGCAGCAGAAGAATTAGGCTTCATGCCCACGGACGTTTTTACAGCTGCGTTTTTTACAGCTTAAAAACGCCTGTCCATGTTATTGTAAATGTTTTGTCTTTTTTGCAAAAAAAACAAAAAAAAAACGTCGGAGCTAAAAAACGCGGCCGTGCGTTTCTGCGCGTTTTTTTGACGCTTCATGTTTTTTTCTGCCTAACTCCGACGCTGAGGAACGCACTGGTCCTGGGTTTATTTTACAGCTTTAAAAAGGTCTATGCTATTTGCAGCTCAAAAACGTCTAGGTGGGCATGAAGCTATAGACTAACATGGACAGGCGTTTTTAAGCTGTAAAAAACGCTCAAAAAGGCGGCTGTAAAAACGTCCGTGGGCATGAGGCCTTAAAGTCACTTCAAGAAAATAATACCTGGACACTCACAGAGCTCCCTCCTAACCGCAAAACTATAGGAAGTAAGTGGACTTTCAAAGTAAAGTCAGATGCAGAAGGAAATATCCACAAATACAAAGCTAGACTAGTTGCCAAGGGTTACTTCCAGAAATTCTGTGAAGATTACGATGAAACATTCGCTCCCATCGTAAAACACTCCACCATCAGAGTGCTTCTTAGCGTTGCAGCTGGGAAGGGCATGAAAGTCAAACACCTAGACGTTAAAACTGCTTTCCTATGGGGAGACATTAACCTCCCTGGCGGTATGATTCTGTCAGATTTTAGGTGCTGAAAGCGGTACCATTATTTTGCATGGAAATTTGGCGTTTTATATTGTAGGCCTGTAATCCTTAGGAATAACTCACTTAAATCTGTCCAAACCAGAGTCTAGTAGACATCTCGGGTATGATAAAGTTTGAAACACAAAATCATAAATTATAATATAATAAATAACTATAAATAATTATAACAAATAATAATATAATAATAATAAAAATGATTCACTAATGTAATCAAATCAAAAACACTGAAATTTGTTCAGTTGCAGAATTGTGGCTGTCATTACTTTTAGTGTTTGATGACAAATTTCCCCACAAATCACTATCACTCAATTCTGCGAGTGAAATCTAATTTATTATCGCTGTTTTCTAACTGGTCTAAAACCACTTTTGACATAAAGGGACACTTTTTGGTTGCTATGGACAATCTCCAAATTCCAGGCAGAAAGAACAGTTTTTATTATATAAAAGTGCATGCAGGACACTGGACAGACCACTAGGGACAAAGGGGGTGTGTAATTATTTTATACAGTACTGTAATCTGTAAGATTACAGTGTACTGTATGTGTACTGTGTTTTAACTTTTTGGAATTTGGCGCCGATCTCCGTCCCCGTGCGTCGTAACGTCGCCGGGGAACGGAGCTCGGCGGCACTCAGCAGTGTGTGAATCGAGCGAGATGACAGCTCGATCACACAGCGGGGAGGCATCGCAGGATCCAGGGGACAAGGTAAGTAACTCTGCCTGGATTACTGCGATGCAATCCCGAGTCTGGCTCGGGGTTACCGCTTTTGGTGCTGAAATTTCACCCCGAGCCAGACTCGGGAATACCGCCAGGGGTGTTAAGGAAGCTCTCTACATGGAGCAACCACCAGGGTTTGAGCAAGTAGACAACCTTGTGTGTAAACTTCAGAAGAGTATCTACGGTCTTAAGCAATCTGCAAGGATGTGGAATGAGAAAGTGAACAAAGTACTTACCAGAGAGGAATTCTTAAGAAGTAAAGCAGACCTTCGTCTCTACTCCAGGAATCAAGAAGACAGATGGATATACATTCTTATCTATGTTGATAACATTATAAACTGTTTTCAACAAGAAGGGGATTACAATCAGCTCACAAGCTTAAAGAAAATTTTGAAATGAAAGAGCTAGGGAACATTAGCTACTATTTGGGAATCCAAATAGAAAGAGAAGATGGAAGTTATCTTCTCAACCAATCTCAGAAAATCTCTGAAATCTTGGAAAAATTCCATATGCAAGATGCAAAAGAAGTGAAAACTCCTATGGAACCAGGATATCAAAAGAGCAATGAAGCAGAAACTTGCTACTCAACAATGATACGTATCGCAGAGCAATCGGTAAGCTGTTATATGTTGCCACTGTGACAAGACCAGACATAGCCTCAGCAGTGGGCATACTATGCAGGAAAGTCTCAGCTCCCTGTCAGCGTGACTGGAACACAGTAAAAAGAGTGATGCAGTACCTCAAAAGAAAAAATTCAGATGAAGTTACGGTTACCAGCAACATCCAATTCAAAATTGGTCAGATATGCCGATGCCGATTGGGCTGGGGACTACACAGACCGCAAATCCACAAGTGGATTCATCTTCCAGTATGGGGAACAAACCATAAGTTGGTCTAGTCGAAAGCAAGCAACTGTCACTCTAGCAGAGTACATTGCAGCAGCACACGCGTGTCAAGAAGCCATATGGATTTGTCAACTTTTTGTGGACATTGGGATAGACATGTCAAAACCAATTCCCATTTTTGAAGACAACCAGGGATGTATAAAGCTTACGGAATCAGAGAGGCTCAATCCTAGGACCAAACACATCGAAGTCAAGTATCACCTACTGAGGGATAATCAAGAGCAAGGTGTTATTGACATTCAATACTGCCTGTCAGAGGAGATGACTGCTGATGCACTCACCAAGCATATGTTAAAGGAACGTCATAATTATATCCAGGAGAAGTTGAATAAAATTTGACAAAACACATACTGTTGAGAAGGGGTGTTGGAAAGAACAACAGCATGGTTGCTAATAAACTGTCAAAACTGTATGCAATATACTTATCTATGCAGCAGGTGGCGCTGTAGTATTATAGTTTAGTTCCTATTTCATGTTTCTAATGCTGTAAGACATGCATTGCTAATACTCCATAAAAGCAAAGCTATTGCTGCAAACAAGAAGCTTCCAATGTATTATTTCTTTACATACACAACAGGCTTCACTTCCCTCTTATTCTAGACACGGTCTGGAGGGGCGTGACACAGCCTGTGACTGGCAGAAATCCGCCCACACCATGTTTTTGCCAAAAAATAATACAGATTTATTTTAAAATGTATATTTGTATGACAAATTACAGTTTATTGATTATATTCATTTATTTTTACTCTGTATTCCAAAGGCAGCTTTTTTATTTTGAACATGTGACCAGAAGCAGAGAACTAGAAGCTCCTCCTGTTTATGTTTCCCTGCAGAAAGGCTGAGAAAGATCTGGGTCAGCTGTATATTGATTAGGAAAAAGGTACTTATATATTTTTTTAACTAAAATAAGTACAGTGCCATCATCCACATACAGAAATAGAAGGGACAATGTAAATTAAACAGTGTGTGGTAAAGAGGATGTAAACCTCCAAACAAAAAACAAAGACAATGTGAGCTAGTATGCATCGTATACTAGCTCATTATGAAATACTTAGCTTAGAATGATGCCCTGGATTGGCGCCGGCACACTGCTGACAGGGCCGACATGTTTCCTGGAGTTACTTCCGGGTTCACGGCAACGGGCCCTGAAGAAATGGCACAAGTAGACCGTTCCTTCAGCGTGCATGCGCCGATGACGTTGGCGGCAGTGATCACAGTAAATATCTCCCGAACGGTGCAAGTTTTGGAGATATTTACAGTACCTAAAGGTAAGCTTTATTATAGGCTTACCTGTAGGTACAATTAAAGAGGAAGACTTTACTTCCTCTTTAAGTATACCTTTAAGTCTTTTTCCTCTATCTGCAACCGGTGATCGTGCCAGTAACATACTTCTTGTCTTAAAGTGAGAGCATTCACTGTACTATATCTATGGAAGAGCAGCACCACTGTAGACTGCTCTCCTGATTTGGACTACAAACTACATAGTGGGGGGTTCTTTAGTAATTCGCAAAAGATAGCTGGGAAGGCAGATAATATTCTTTGAGGTTTCAGTGCACAGGAAGTTACAAAAACACAATATTTCTAGAAGGATCAGGATTTTTTGTACTTGCAGAAAATGTACTTGACCAATAAAAAGAAAACTAATATAGCCTCCACTAAGGACAGCTAAGGTGAAATATATTACAATTTTGCTCTTCAGTTTAGTCTTGGACTTTGTTCTTGAGTTCTTGCATTTTATTCTTAAGTTTAACATGCCATACAGTTATGAAGGTGGCATAAGAGTTTGGGAAACCCTGGACATTAGAGGTAAGGGAAATGTCTGGAAATGATGGGATATGGTTACTCAGCCATAAATGATAATAGTAGATAGGTAGTTTTGAAGAAGTGAATCCTGAGTACTTGTTTGAACATTGTAAAGACTGGGGATAAATCCATTAGACCTAGAAGAAGAATTTTACAAAATTCTGAGGGCTTCTTTATAGCAAAACTGAGGTTACAAGTAAGGAGGACATTACTAGGTCAAGGTAGGATCAAATAGTTTTTTTGAGAAGTATTTGAGGAAGCTTTTAGAAATATAGGTTGAATATGTGTCAAACAGTGCTAGCTGACATGTTTTCACAAGACCAAGGGGAATTACCAAGTAAATAAATGTGCACAGCCCACACAAGAAGCATTGGTTGTGGAAGACATCATTTTAAGAAAAAGATTTTATTGGTGCCGTATGACCAGCAAGGCAAATGTCAGCACAGGTATCAATCCAATGAGATCAAACAGTCTAGCCAAAACCTGAAAAGCTACAGGAAACATCATCAAAATGCCACAAGGAAGCATGTTTGCTAAGGCACTTTCTCAGAGGGCTAAGAAAAATTCATATTAGTATTGGGGATATTAGAAGTATGGCGGATGTCTCTGTTGTGTTCTTCAAAGTGCTGATGGAGATGTGGCTGTCCCAAATTCTATGCCAAAGTTAGTGATTCCTAAGCAACTTGATAAATTCTTTTACCCAATGAATATGGCAGCAGAAAATTGTTAAAGTGGAACTCCAGTAAAATCTCCTCAATCCCTGTCTTGTAAAACAACAGCCGCCAGATCAGAAACTGGATTTGAATTTTCTAAATGTAGCGGGGTCCTCAATTTAGGGGTAGTGTTTGAGTGGTAGTTATGCTCAAACACCTAAATTGTTAGGACATTATCAACCATTTTTTGTCTGCAGGAAGAGTATCGGTGTACCGTTCCCTCTGGCCTGCAGGTGGCGCTGCCATAGTGGCCCAGGGTTGAACTGCTGATACAGTGCAGTGCCTTGTGTGTCCCCTCTCGGCAACCATACAGTGGGAGTGGTCGGCCTGCTGTGTATGCTGGGAGAGGATATAAAAGGGCCAGACGCTGCCTGTTCGTGGTTGGTTGGTCGTCGTCGGCAGTCCTACTCCCAGGGAGTGTGTGTTCCTGTCCGCCCTGGGCACCTTTGGCCCAGGGGCAGAGGTTGGTGAATCAGTCCCAGGCACCTTTAGCCCTGGGGCTGCAACTAAAGGCCTTGGGCCCAGCACCTTCGGCTGGGGCCCATCAAGGATCGAGGAATCTCAGGGTGCCGCCTTGCGAGGGGACCCGCATCTTAGACGAGGAGGCCCGGGGAGGACCGCTCCGAGGGACTGGTGAGAAGTCACAGTGAAGGAAGGGGCCCGGTAACTCTCTGGAGGGATGTCTTCTTCTTATAAAGAGGCCAAGCTCTAAAGAAACCAAGTTCACCAGGTTTGTGGCAGAGACCAAGTTCACCAGGTCTGTGGCAGAGACCAAGTTCACCAGGTCTGTGGCAGAGACCAAGTTCACCAGGTCTGTGGCAGAGACCAAGTTCACCAGGTCTGTGGCAGAGACCAGGCGTACCAGTTTGTGTAGTGATTGTGCAGTTAGTTCGAGTACCATTTTCGCTGCTAGTCCCTATGAGAAGCCAAGCAGTGAAGTGTATTACGTTTGTGCCTGGACCTCTCCCACACCTTATGCTGTCCTGTTCTCTCTCCAACCTTTTCTATCAGAGACTGTCATTTAAGAGAAATAAACTCTACGTTGGAGTTACAGCTGGTGTGGACATTGAAGTCATTGGGGGAAATAGAGACCTGTCTTTATTGGCTATAGAGATAAGAACCATTCTGCGGGAGCATCTGGCTGCGGAGACCCATCACAACACCGCTCAACCTCCTCACACAGGAGGGTACGGGCATGTGGAGCTGGGTGTGCCCTTTCCTCCTAAGAGGAGCCAAAGACAAGGAGGAGAGGGTGGTAAGCGCTACATAAACAAGAATATAGACAAAACCTGGCAAAAGATCTGTCCCTTTCCTGCTCAGTGGTATTACTGGCAATATTACCAGGGCTTTGTTAAAGAAAAACATTACAGCCTGTCTAGAGATGGAATATGTGCAGCACCTTAAGTAGTGCAGAGCTCTAGATGGAGCAAAATCAATTCATCCAATTTACTGGGTTTATTTATAACCACAAGTGTTTCATATGTATACGTTGCATTCATAATCCAGCAGTGTAAGAGAATATAAAATGTGCACATTGGACACTGCTGTTTTTTTGTTGTCAATACAACAGAAGGTGAGGAGAAATTCTGCAATGAGGGGACATCTATTCCAGTGACAACAGGGGATTTCCCCTCACTATGGAGTTTCCTAAGGTTGTGTCACCAGGACAGGAAGTAAAGGGAAATCTTCCTATTTGATCCAAAAGCAGAAAAATAAAAATCATCATTATCAGGTAAGGTCCCAGAAGCCATTTTGTCTGTTAAAACAATGGGGTTGATTTACTAAAATAAAAAAGGCTGTTCACTCTGCAAGGGAGCTTAGCGAATTTGGTGAAATATCACTTTGCAAAGAATACCCAATCGCATGCAAGGAAATAAAACAAAAAATAAACAGCATTTTTTCTTGCACATGATTCACTCGATGGGATTGATTTAGTAAAGGCAAATGCAAAGCTCTGCTGAATTCCATCATCCAATCATATGCAAGCAAAAGTGAATTTTTTAAAAATTTGCTTGCATGTGATTATCGTAAGTATTCTTTGCAAGGTGGACTTTTCCCTCATTCACTAAGCTCTGGAGAAAATTCTCATGCAAAGTGAAGAGCCTTTATTTATTCAACCCCTATGTGTCAAGTGACCACCCATGGTAACCAGTGTGAAAAAACATCATTTAAAATATGGGTGGTTTTAGGACTTAAAGGAACACTAAGGGCAAAAATATATATTTTTTAAAATAACAAACATGTTATATTTACCTCCACTGTGCAGCTCGTTTTGCACAGAGTGGCCCTGAACCTGGTTTTCTGGGGTCCCTCTGCGGCTGTATCGGCTCCTCCCCACAAGAACTAACCACCTTCATGCAAGCTCTCTTGCATGGTGGTTAGTTGTTGTGGACGCGCTCCTGTGATAAAGCCGGCGGCCATAGCCGGTCACTGTATCACTCGGCCCTGCCCCCCGGCGCGCTGCGTCATGGGATGTGATTGACAGCAGCGCGAGCCAATGGCTGTGCTGCTTTCAATCAACCAATGAATGAGCCGAGAAGCCGTCCGAGAAGCCAGCGCGTTCTCGGCGCGGGACTTTCGAGGGGTCAGGTAAGTAAATGGGGGATCGGGGGGGGGGGGGGCACTAATCCTCTCATGTTTTTTCACCTTAATGCATAGAATGCATTAAGGTGAAAAAACTTTTGCCTTTAGTGTTCCTTTAAAGTAGAAGTCCACCCTAAATACTATACTCTCTAAATCTATTTGCATCCACAATCCAAGACTAACCTATGTAAAGAAGAAATTGCTATACATACCTTTTCTGAAGCTGATCAGGTCAGGTCACACGCTGAACTGTCAGAGGAGACACCTGACAACAGAAGCCCCATAGTAAGTCTATGTGTGACATCACTTCCCATTAATTTCCCAGCCGTTGTCAGCTGTCTCTTCTGCAGAGCTTCCGCCGCTGGAGACCGGACTGGATAGGTTTCAGAAAAGGTATATATAGCGATTTCTTCTTTACAGGGCTAGATCAGTTAGTCTTAGATTGATGAATAATGTATGTGATCTTGCGCTATTCCTTCATCTATAGATAGATGCCATATATAACAATGACCATGATGAATAAACAATAGTGATGAGTCCAATGATTTGTAGAAAGATAAGTGTTCCAATACAATCTGTGATCAGTCCTTAGATAGATAGTTCCCAGAGAGTCTATACACTGCCACCAACACCTCAGTGCTCACAGAACTCACCTCATAACCACAAAACATGAGCCTTGGGATCAAATCCAATAGGGTTAAACTGATCCTTTCTCCCGGAGTCCCCTCCGCAAATTCTTAGTCAAAGATCACTTCTCACATGTGGGGGTGAAGTAGACAAACAAGCCTCCACTAGTGTATAAATGTACCACAAACCATTTATTAAAAGATAACATCTGCTTACATCAAAATTCAGTAAAAAGCACTCAAATTGATAAAAACATCAGCGTTTTCAGCCTCTCAAATCATTTGTGGTGCTCTGGCCACGCCCTACCTGTTACGTCATGTGACTTCCTCCCCTGAGGAATTCATGTGACGTAGATAATGTAGGTAATGTCCCAATTACGTGACGTAACGCGTAGGGGTCGTGGCCGGAGCACACAGCTGACCGGAAGTGCCAAAAAGGTTGGGGACCGCTGGTCTAGCGGATTGCATTACAGTCGGATGGACAGAAACAGGCAGTCCGTTTCTATCCAACCACCCTTTAGTGTACAGCGAGCTGTGTCCGTGTCCACTCCTCATCAGCGGGTTCACACAGATCTGTCATCCGCCTGTTCAGCGGTGATCAGCGGACATATGCCCTGCTGAGAAGGCAGATCCACTTGACAGAGTCTGCCCCATGTGAAAGGGGCCCAACTGTGAACTTCTACTTTCAGAAAGTCTTACAAAAACCCCACACATCATACCAAGTATCTTTTATTTTCCCCATTTAGATTAAATAGATAACATTTTGCAGAAATGGCCAACAGAAAAGCCTACGGGCCGGTTCACATTTGAACCTGAACTTCCCCTTGCCCTTCTCTACGTTTCGTTTCTGGCAGCCTATACATTTTATTGGGCTGCCAAATGCACAGGAATGTGCAAAAAGTAGTGCATGAACTGCTTTTGAAAATGTACTACACCAAACTGTATGGTACTGTGGTGCCATGCAGTTTGGTGGCTGATTTGTTTGGGTTACCATTAACAATAATTGGCACCTACACGTTCTCGTAAGGGCAGCGCTGTCACCTGCGGTGTGGAAATCGGACATGAAATGTGCCTTTCCCTCACTGCATTTTGGTGGGAACGGGCCCCTAAATTTTACAAGTCCCTTTAAATTAGCTCTCTATAAGCATTCTTCTCCATCCTGTATGTTTTAAATAAACTTCTATTCTGAGCACAATTTCACAAGCCACCAAAATGAAAACTGCTAATGGCAAATGTGCCAAAGTAACTTTTATCTAGCTGGATTTATTTATGTTAGGTCCCATGACAACACAGTGCTATATCAAGGACAGTAATTCAATTACTGCACTCTCCCGAGTCATTTAAAAATCAGCTAGTAATCGCAAAGCATGAAGATTTGGTATCTTGTCACATTTCTCAAATTTGCAATGAAATGGCTTGCATTGTTCAAAACTTTTTACAACACTTAATAAGTACCGTATTTATCGGCGTATAACACGCGCCGGCGTATAACACGCGCCCTAATTTTAAGAGGGTAGTTTAAGGAAAAAAACTTTTAGGATGGAAGTTTAAAGAAAAAAACTTACTTTTTAAATGCCCATCAATGCAGCCTTATCAGTGTCCATCTGCAGCCTTGCCCATCCATCTGCAGCCTTGCCCATCCACCTGCAGCCTTGCCATCCATCTGCAGCCTTGCCATCCATCTGCAGCCTTGCCCATCCACCTGCAGCCTTGCCATCCATCTGCAGCCTTGCTCATCCATCTGCAGCCTTGCCCATCCATCTGCAGCCTTGCCCATCCACCTGCAGCCTTGCCATCCACCTGCAGCCTTGCCATCCATCTGCAGCCTTGCCGCCTTGCCATCCATCTGCAGCCTTGCCTCCATCCAGTGTCAATCTGCAGCCATGAGGGAACGAGCGCCACCGAGATACACAGAGCCGGATGTCCTGTGTACTCATTTCCTCTCGGCTCATCTCGCAGTCCCGCCCCTTGGCCCGGCTCCTATGATGGACATAACACCGGTCCAATGGCGGGAGGCGTGACTGCGAGTGGAGCCGAGAGAAGCCGAGTGGAGCCGAGTACACAGTACACTCGGCTCTGTCTATTTCGGCGGCGCTCGTTCCCTCTGAGGCAGCCGTTCGGTGTATAACACGCACCCACGATTTCCCCCTGATTTTAAGGGGAAAAAAGTGTGTGTTATACGCCGATAAATACAGTATTTATTTAAAGTGGTGCGCAACCTAAATCTACTACCTGCAAGTGCCTGTGTCAGCAGGAACCAGGCAACTTTCAGATGTACAGCTGTCTGTTCTAATGACCGGCTTCTGCCGAATGGGCGTGCTAGAAAACTAGCATTCGATCAGTGCTCACAGCCAATGGCTGCAAGTGCTGATCAGTGTATTCTAGACCCCATATCTCTCGTTAAAGTTTAACTAAAGGCAAAACTTATTTTTTAGTTTTGGATAGAATAGAGATAGATTAGAACCCTTGTGAGTTTTTATTGCTGTCTGTGCCCCGTAAAGGAGACTCATGCTCTCTATTTCTGCCGTTTACCATTATAATTGAAAGTGAAAGTAATATAAAATCCCAAATTTTGAGTTGTCTCCAGAAAAGTAATATAGGGGAAATCTTCCAATGGGGACACTAGTTCTGGTGAACTGGGGGGCTTCAAGAAATTCCCTTAATTTGCAGGAATTTCCTCTCACTTCCTGTTTGGCTATGGGACAGGAAGTGAAGGGAAATCTCTGCAATGGTACACAGATGGTGGAAAAAAAAACTGACAGGAGTTATAACCTTCCATTGCTCTACCCAAAATGGAAAAAAAAGTTTTGCCTATAGTTCTACTCTGAAGATGCCTGTCACATGCCTATTGATGCCAAAAATGATGTTTACATTCCTTCTGACAGCAATAAACGTGATTTTACAGCTACACTGTAAAAAAAAAAAATTATAATAAAAAAAAATGTTTTTAAATATAAAGTGGTAACCTGTAAAGGCTTTTAAAAACACTGTCTATGCATAGTAAAATGTATGTCGTTTTTCGCTGTTGCACAGGCGTGCGCAATTTTAAATCATGACATGTTTGGTATTTATTTACTCTGCATAACATCATCCGTTATATTTTACAAAAAAAAAAAAAATGGGTTATGCGTTGTGTTTTTTTCCATTAAATTTTTTATTTTTTTTTGGAGTTTGAAAAACCGCTGCACAAATACCGTGTGAAATAAAAAATTGCATAACCCACCAATTTATTCTCTAGGACCTCTGCTTTAAAAAATATATATTAGGTGTTTGGGGGTTCCAATAAATTTTCTCGTAAAGAAATACTTTTTGTAAACAAAAAGTGCCAAAAAAGGTCTGGTCTTAAAGTGGTTAAATCATTTTGTGTCCCCGCAGAGCACCCAAAAACATAGGTCCAGACTGTAAATGAGGCATTGATTTGTGCCCAAGTCAAGATTAAACTTTGCACCATTATGGCACTAAGCCCTCCCCCATTCATGTATAAATGTCAAAGTGCCTTAACTGCTCACAGACACTCTAAACAGAAAACCTCCATATACATGTAACACCTTGTCCCGCTCCCTTGGTTTAACCACTTCAATACCATGCACTTACACAGCTTCCTGCCCAAGCCAATTTTGAGCTTTCAGCGCTGTCGCAATTTGAATGATAATTGCGCGGTCATGCTACACTGTACCCAAATTTTTTTTTATCATTTTGTTCCCACAAATAGAGCTTTCTTTCGGTGGTATTTGATCGTCTCTGCGATTTTTATTTTTTGCACAACAAATAAAAAAAGAGCGAAAATTTTGAAAAAAAACTACTTTTTTCTTTGTTTCTGTTAATTTTTTTTTGTAAATAAGTACCTTTTCTACTTCAATGACGGGCACTGATAAGGCGGCACTGAAGGGCACTGATAAGGCGACACTGATGGGCACTGATGAGGTGGCACCAATGAGGTGGCACTGATGAGGTGGCACTGATGGGCACTGATGATGGGCACTGATATGTGGCACTGGTATGCGGCACTGATGGGCACCCATAGGCGGCACTGATTGGCACTCATAGGCGGCACTGATTGGCACTCATAGGCGGCACTGATGGGCACTTATAGGCGGCACTGATGGGCACTTATGGGTGGCACTGATAGGTGGCACGGACGGGCACTGATAGGTGGGCACTTATGGGCACAGATGGGCACTGATAGGTGGCACTGATGGACACTAGTAGGTGGCACTGATGGACACTGATGCCCAGCAATGCCAGCCACCACACACTGTGGTAGTGCCAGTCAGTGCCCATTTGTGGGCACTGATTGGCATATTTTTGTTATGTTTTTTTTTATATTTTTTTTGTTTTACTACATGTGGATGGCCATTGGGGCCATCCACATGCTTGGGGCTTCCCTGGTGGTCCTGGGGGGCTTCCCTGGTGGTCTAGTGTGGGTATCCGAGGGGAGGCTGCGCTGATAAACAATCAGCGCGAACCCCCCCTGTCAGGAGAGCCGCCGATCGGCTCTCCTCTACTCGCGTCTGTCAGACGCGAGTGAGAAAGAGCCGATCAACGGCTCTTCCTGTTTACATCGTGATCAGCCGTGATTGGACACGGCTGATCACATGGTAAAAAGCCTCCGCCGGAGGCTCTTTACCGAGATCGGTGTAGCGGTGTGTCAGACTGACACACCGCTCCACCGATCGCCGCGATGCACGCCCCCCCCGGGCGCGCGGCGGCTGTTATCCTGCAGGACGTCATATGACGTCCAGTGTGGATAACACAACCACTTCCCGGACGTCAATATGCTATTGACTGGGCGGGAAGTGGTTAAGGAACTGGGCTGGTTTTTTCCTTTTCTTGGGTCTGCAGCGAGTTACCTCCCCTGGGTGGATCCTTTAGCTCCATTGTCTAGGCACACAATAATCTCCAGGAATAAGGCCAATGTCCACACTTGAGTAAAACCTAATCAGCAAGGCTTTATTCTTTTTTTAGTCAACTTGAATAGAAGAAGAGCAGAAGTTGAGAGAAGTAGGGGAAGGTTCAGGCACACAACACTTAAGTACGGTATCTACACTCGTCACCACTCAAGCCTGAGTGGGTATTGCTCACCCGGATAGTCCCTATGAGAGCGGTCCTAGCAGCCGGGATGGAGCACGGATATCAGAGACGATGAATCCCCTCTAGGTAAGTCTCCAGGCCTCTCCCCGAGATAGCAGTACCGTCGCTATTTCCGCCGGGACTGATCCTCCCCTGGACTCCTTCCCCAAAGATGGGCCCCCTTCAAGCGGGCATCCTGGGATCCTTCTCTGAAGCGTAGACCCTAGTCAGCGGAGCTGGGCCTACAATGCAGCAACAGGACCTCGGGCTAAAGGTGCCCGAGGCCTAAACACACCAGCGCACCTCGTGCCATGCGGGCCACGAGGCACACTCACTGGACCAGAGGTCCCCCCTTAACGCCTTGGGGTCCTCCTGGAATCGCCTAACGCCAAAAGTTGTCTGCCCCTTTTGTATCCTCTCCCAGCATGCACAGCGGGTAGACCACGCCCACTGCACGGCTGCCGAGAGAGGACACCCAAGGTGCTGTGATACCCCCTGTAGTTCAACCTATGCCTGTGGTGACAGTGCCACTTGCAGGCAACGGAGGTCACTACAGCCAGGCAGTATAACCCCCGGAGCAGAACAACAATTTAATCATAATTGGTCTGAGCCCAGTTACTAGTGGTGCAACGGATCGGTGGTGATCCGTGATCCGAACGGGTCACCCTGTTCGGATCGGATCACCACGCGATCCGCGGAGCGCTCCGGAGCCTCGGCCGTAGGAAAGGCCGTGGCTTCGGCCTATCTCCGGAGCGGCGGCCATCTTGGTACACTCGGCGGTGGCCGCTGTAGTGACGTTTCGCTGCCATCTTGCGCCACCCCACACTCCTGCACAGTAATGATAGAGAAGGGGCCAAGCGGACATCTTGTTACACCCAACGGAGTTTTAGATTTCAGTTCATTTCACAAATTTCCACATAGCGCCCACAAATATTGGGGGGGGGGGGGCGCTACACACAGAACTCTATACACAAAGCTGATCCAGGGGAAGGCAATACAAACAAACCCTATAAAGCATAGTACAATTTCACTCCAGCAGGGGAAAAAAGTGTCTTTGTTGATTCCCCCGAAGGAGATTGGATGTTCTCTGGATCACAATAGGAACAAAAGGTTCACTGAAAACTGTTATACAGCTAACAGAAGAAAAAAAAACTGCAAAAACAACAAACACATAAATGCTCCAAAAAGACAGAAAGTATATTTACTACAATTTTCATATACCAGTTGTGGTACCAAGTCTTTTTCCCCAAGAGGTGGGGTCACACTTGCATTTGCAGCATGATTGCTGGGAAATGTACAGAGCTGCATTACACAAGACTGGGAAGATTTCCATTAATAGCAATCAGGCAGTTGAAGGTATAAAAAAAGGTTCTAACCAGAACAGGCTTCTTCCAAGTCAAGTCTACAGGGAATGAAGCAGCAAATGAAAAACAAAGTGAAGACAATATGTAGAGCGCAGTGACTGCCGGGAGAAGCAAGAAATTATTTATTCATAAAAACAATGCGGCACTTTTCTCAGATGAAAGAGAAATGTGAATCTGTAAGTATGAAGAATGTCCTGACATGTCCTGTTTATTACAGAGGGGGAAAAGCTGAACTCTCCGTTTTACAGGTAATTAAAATCAGCAGGGGGGAATGAAACTGGAGATGAAATTACACACCAAAACCCATAGCCTGCTGTGCTTCTGGTGATCCTTTGAAAAGTTGCACTCGACCTGACCGTAGAAAATAATGGCCATACTGGATTCAAGCGCCATTCTCAACAGCATGGCTCACGATCCAGATACAAATAAGCTGCAGCTCTGCTGTTCTGCAAGCTTACTGCAAGAGGTGCACCCTTACAAAGCCAGGCTGTGGCTTACTACCAGACTTTCTCCTACTTCTTCAATGTGTTTTAACCAAATTGGGGCTTAGTCATGAAGGAGTGCTGTACTATAGAGTCTCGATGTGGCCGATGTGCCACAATCTGGCTTTGTAAGGTTGCACTACTTGCAAAAAAAAAAAAGCTTGTTAAAAAACAAAACAAAAACTTGGTTTGTTTTTATTTGGATACTGCAGGAAGAATAAGGTCCTACCAAAGTTTCCCCAAAAATAAGCCCGGGTTTTATATTAATTTTGACAACCAAAGACACAGTAGGGCTTATTTTCGGGATAGGTCTTGCCCTGTAATGTGCTGTCTTCTCTCCTCCTCTCTCCCTGCCTGACAGAAATCCCCAGTGTGAACCGAGTTAAAATGCTTGTAAAATCCTATAATTTACTCTATTACAGTAGTATATAGTGTACAATTTGTGTGTTTCTGTAATATAATTGTGCCAAATACCTTCATTATAGTGCCATTCTGCGCTTCTGTGACCCACTGGAGCTCTCTTCCCCGTAATTATATTACAGAAGCACACACATTGTACATTATATACTACTGTAATAGAGTGGATTATAGGATTTTACAAGCATTTTAAACTAGGGCTTACTTTCGGGGTAGGGCTTATATTGCAGCCCTCCTGGAAAATAACGCTAGGTCTTATTTTCGGGAAAACACGGTAGTAGGTATGCGGGGGCCGGAGAATTGTCTGCCTGGAATGGTCATGTCTTTATGTATGTTTATTGTATTGCCATTCAGGCAAAGTGACAGGTCCTCTTGTAAAGATTACCCTCTGCTTATGCAATTAGAGCCTTTGGTAAATAATTGGCCTTTTTTTTTTTTTTTGATAAGTACTTTTTATTAGATTTTACAAAACAGTACATACAGCTACAAAACAAGTGGCTGCCAACGAAAACAAACAGCATCCCAAGAGAAAACTCCACTCTCACAATGCAGTACTAGGCAGTTCCACTTCCAAAAAAATACAAAGACAGGAGTACAGTGGAAATACCAAGTCACCACTGCCCTATGTACCATGACAATCAATACAAATCACATGTTTGGATCACTACACTAGCCGAGAATAGAGACAAGGTAGGCTAATAAAATCATGGACTCAAATCTGGGAGCCAAAGAGGAGCACCCCATCCCACAAAGTTATGGAAGGGGGGTCTCATTACCAGAGACGGAGATCCATCAGTGGTAATTATCTTGGGACTCAGTTGCAGTGTCCAGTAGACTTGTGCACAACGGAAAAATTTGTTTAGTTTCGGTTTGTTTCTTTTCGGTCCTGTTGATTCGTAATCGTTCGTAATTTTGCTAGATGGGATTTTTCGTGTTCGGACTAATTCGTATTTTCGCAAGCGACATTTTTCATTGAATTTTTAGTTGATTTATAATTCGTACTTTCGGTAGGGTACATTGTTTTTTTGTTGATTCTGGACACAACTCCTACTTTCGTAACTTTTTTTGGGTTCGTTGATTCGTAATTTTCTGTGTCTCTCTCACGACGATGCCTATTATGCCTAATGTGCTTCGAATGGATTTGTACTTTTCTAAATACATAGCGGTTATTTGTAACGATTCGAAATCTCGTATTTTACTTTCGTTTTTTACATGCGGCTATAGCCTCCCCCCCTGTACACCATTTTGAGAGGGTTCAGCACGGTGAGGGAGAAGCAGAGAGCAGAGCAGAGTGTTATTGTGCTTCAAATGGATTCGTACATTCGTAACTTTTTTCGAATTATGCCGAAGACATTCGGGCATTCGCTATTTGCGGTATAATCTATTTCGGATTCGGTTTTATTCGTAATTGCTTTGTTCGGAAATTCGAATGCTTCCGAATGTCCGAAAGTTGCTAAATTCGGACGAATTTCGATTTGTTACGAAACTAATTGCACAAGCCTAGTGTCCAGACTTTCTAGCCATAGAGACCAGATTTTGTCAAATTTGGTCGGACATCCTTGGCTATTGTAGTCGGCCTTGTACAGTGGAAGTAAAGAATTAATTTGAGATTTTTATTTGGTTAACAAGGGAGAAGCAGGAGATTTTCAGCATAAGACAATAGTTTTAACTGGCCTTTCTCTTTATAAAGGAGTACTGTATGTGACCTTCTCTCAAAGGATGAAGGTCCTGGCAGCCAATCTCCAGGCCCACACTTAAGAGGAGGAAAAAGAAGTTGAACTTGTGTAAGCTCTGAAAAAATCATCAAGTTTACACAGAGTTCATACACCTAGTTCTTACAAAGAAGTGCTGAGGAAGCAAGGGGGGTATCAGCTGGTGGCAGGTTCTTCTAACAAGGGAATTTGTTGCTGTACCACGTATGGGGTAGTCAAGTGAGTTTCAATAAGTGCCGGAACACTGATCGTGAAAGGTAAGATAAATTATAATTATAAATTAATGCTCAACTTTAGCCACAGGGAAAGGTTAGAGCAGCTATTCTCAACCAGGCTTTTGTGGAACCCTAGGGTTCCTCCAGAGGTTGCGAGGGGTTCCTTGAGCTGTGGCTGTTTGACCTCCCATTTGATGACGCTTGCATAGTTCCAGGATCAACACCACTTGGCAGAGCCAGCCACATGTACCCAATGATCTTTTTAGCTGTCTGTAAGGGTGGCATTGTGACCATCACTGTAAGGGCATTTTTCTAACTAGCCACCTATGTAAAGCAAAATTTTTCCCACTGACCACCAATGCATTGTTTTTTGCAAGGGTACTCAGAGGCATGTAAATTATTTCAAGGGTTCCTCTGGGGTAAAAAATGTAAAAATGTCTGTGTTAGAGGTTCTGTCAGCTTTTTGGTGTCATCTGCCATATATATCCCTATTGAGAAGATTAAGATGGAACTGAGAGTAAATCTATCCAATCATAGGCGTGCGCAGCCTATTGCATTAGGGTGTGCACCCCAAAGCTCAACACATACATACTACCGATCACTCACGATGAAAGGGAAGGGGCTGGTAAGTTACATATTTACCTGCCCCTTCCCCCACTCATCCTAAAACATCCCCAGCAGCAACAGCCGGTGGGAGAGGAGAGTAGGGAAGCTGGAAGCGCTGCGAGGGGAAAGAGGGGGGGGGCAGGGCAGTAGGGGGAATCTGTGCTGCACAGTGTGATTAGGGTGTGCCTGGGCACACCTGGCACACCCTGTGTGCACGCCTATGTAACCAATAGAGACACACGCAAAAACAAATACTGCTGTCTATGCTTTTCAGTTCTTGTGACAACCATTAAAGTGGTTGTAAACCCACTTTGTAAACAAACACCTACAGGTAAGCCTAGATTAAGGCTTACCTGTAGGTGCATGAAATATCTCCTTAACCTACACGGTTAAGGAGATATTTGCATTTAAAAGCGGCGACACTGACGTCACGCGCATGCGCATGGGGTTAATCCTATTCACTAATTCGGCTAGGTCGCAGTATTCGACGACGTAGCCGAATTCGACGGGTCATGCGCGCATGCGCGGAGTCACGTCTTCGCCGCTCCGGCCAATCACAGCGCCGGAGCGGCGCTGTGATTGGCTGGTGCGGCGATACCCGGAACAAACATTACGGCTATCGCCGATCTAAGGTAAGTGGTACATAATGAGCTAATATGCTAGTCATACTAGCTCATTATGCCTTTCTCTTGCAGGTTGCCAAAAAAAATAAAAAAGGATTAGTGGGTTTACAACCACTTTAAGGCCCGTACACACGGTCTGACTTTTTGCCAACAAACTTCAAAATGAGCAAGTTTTCCAAAAAATCCGACCGTGTGTACGCTCCATCGGACAAACTTTTTCGGTTTTCATCGGACAAAAGTTCGCTCTGCAAACGGACAAACTTTTCGGCAACAAAAGTCCGATGGTGCAAAGTCCGACCGTGTGTACAGAAATCCATCAGACTTTTGTCCGAAGTACAAATACGCATGCCCAGAACCAATGTTAAAATCAACCAACAATAGCAGAAGTTGACCAAAGGGTGGCGGTAAAAAGCAGAAAAACCACGTGATGTTGGGAAAGTTTTGGGAAAGTTTGCAGAAAAGTCCTGCCGTGTGTATGCTATGGGTGTGCCCGGCCACCTCCCTTCGGACAAAAATCCACGGAAAAGTTTGTTTGAAGTCCGATCGTGTGTATGAGGCTTAACTCTATTTCTTCTGCGGGTGTTTCGTCAGATATGGCGACCCGTCAGAATTTGTAATGGAAGCGACATTCCGTCGCTGCCATCTTGCTACACCCCACACTCCTCCATAGTAAGGATGCTCTGAGAATGGGAAAGTGGACATCATGTCACACCCACCGGAGTTTTTTGCATTTTTACACTTATATTTACAGGAAAGCGAGTTTACATACTGAAATCCAGTACTTAGAACTCTGTCTGACTGTTATGATGTTGATTTTTAAAGCAGCGGAAAGCCTGCTCATCTCACAGGTTTGCTAATCTGACAGAAGTTCGCTGCTTTTAAAATTCAATATCTTACCAGTCAGACGGACTTCTAAGTACTCTATTTCACTATATAAACTCACTTTCCTGTTAAAAATAAGTGTAAAATGGAAAACTCCAGTGGGTGTAACAAGATGTCCACTTTCCCCCTTCTCAGAGTATCCTTACTATGGAGGAGTGCGGGGTGTAGCAAGATGGCGGCGACAGAACATCACTTCTGTTACCAATTCTGATGGGTCGCCAAATCTGATGAAACACCGGCATCATAGGGACAGGAAGCAAAGGAAAATCTCCCCAGTGGGGTCACAGGTAGAAATAAAAAACGAACAGAAAAATACTTTTTCATGCTATTCAAAATGAAAAAAATAAAACAAAAATGACTGGATTAAAGCTTTTTGGATTTTGCCTTCATAATCATTGGTATGTGCTACTGTGCTGCTTATACCCTAGGTGATCAATTGTTCCCTCACTTAATGATGGATCGTGGGTCCTGAGAGATTAATAGCGGCTATTTTAGTAGTATTGTAGAGACTAAACAATGCCTGTGTAGTTAAGTCATCTGTTCTGATTGCAGCTTCCAGAAATTATGAATATTTTTCATTGGCTGCACAGAAGACAAGGATTGGGTCTCTCTTATGCCGCGTACACACGATCGATTTTCTCGACGGTGAAAACACAGTTGAGAAATACGACGGGAAAAATTAGGGAACGGCTTGGTTCCCTACACACGTCCGTTTTTTTTGGTCGAGAAAAACAACCGTGTGTGGGCTCCGTGGCAGTGTTTCCCTATGGGAAAACTGCCGCGGAAAAAAACGACGGGAATCACGACGAGAAAAATTAGAGCATGTTCTAATTTTTCTCGTCGTGATTAATGCTGTTTTTCTCGTCGGGAAAAATGACAAAAAGCCCACACACGGTCGTTTTTCTCGTCAAAAAGAAAAAAATGAAATTTTTCCCGACGAGAAAAATGGTCGTGTGTACGCGGCATTACAGTAATGCTTTATTTATATCTGCAAACCAGTAAGAAAAATTATATAAAACATGTTATAATTCAAGAGCGCTAGAAATTCAGCGGCAGCTTATATAGCTGTTGTGGCTATTCACCTGCCTTTGCTCAGTGCAATGGCGGACATATTCCTTGGTGTATATTTGGATGAATGCATTCCTTTTCTGCATTTATGATTACAGCATGGATTCCCTTTACCATACCAATGGCTGCCGTAGGCTTTCATTCTCTCTGTGCTTTGTAGTAAACACTCCTGCCTTTTGCGTACATTCAGAAAATCTTTTCCAACAGTGTCAAGGGAAGTATTCCATTTCGGCTTTAGGCTATATATAACTCCGTAAATGATTGTCATACATCAAAAAGATGGATTGCACTCTCAATGCATTACAGGCTACAGAATAAAGGAAAATCGAGCTGTGGATTTTCTTTGTAATAGAAGTGGACTTGGATGTTTTAATATTTAAAACAGAAATCCCCAACCATTTGTCATTCTGTAAGCTGCAGTCATAGAAGGCTGACCATAGACAGGCGGATGACCTGCTGAGAACAATGACTGCTGAGACATCTGCCTGTCCTTGATCACAGGGCGCTGCCGAGACTTGCCGCAATGTTCTTCCCAGCCATTCGGAGAATGCAGGAGGCCGGCAACAGTACCTCCACTAATTCTTTCATCGAAATTTTCATTTTAGAAAAGCCCAATTGAAGTCCCTTTTTCTCTTTAGTCCTATACTGTGAATGTCTGAATTTTCACTTGGAAATGCCTTCAAAATATCTGTTTCTGGGATTCTGCCTTCCTGTTTCTCTACTCCAGGGCTTAATGCTGACATAAGTGGGTAACAGCCACTCTCAGGGCATGTCTGACTAGTTACAAGGCAGTGGACAGCATAAAACATACCCTATATTACCAAAAGTATTGGGACACCTGCCTTTACACGAAAATTAACTTTAATGGCATCCCAGTCTTAGTCCGTAGGGTTCAATATTGAGTTGGCCCACCCTTTGCAGCTATAACAGCTTCAACTCTTCTGGGAAGGCTGACCACAAGGTTTAGGAGTGTCTATGGGAATGTTTAATTATGCTTCCAGAAGCGCATTTGTGAGGTCAGGCCAGGGGCAGATCCAGAGTCTAGTCTCGGGAGGGGCACTGCCAGAAAATGTTGTGGGCAAATTGTCGGGGGAATGGCTGGTGTTGGCAGTTCAATCATCACGGCGCCATGGTTGTTACGGTGTCAGGATGATTGAAGCGCATTATTTATATTATTACGTTGTAATATAAAATGAAATCATTCAACTCACCATAATGCAGAATCAGTGGGAGACCTGAGTGTGTCACTTGCTACAGTCGCCTGTCACCAGATGCGGATTGTCACTTGCTACAGTCGCCTGCCACCAGATGCGGATTGTCACTTGCCACATCCCCTGCCACCAGATGCGGATTGTCACTTGCCACATCCCCTGCCACCAGATGTGGATTGTCACTTGCCAATGTCTCCTACCACAAGATGTGGATTGTCACTTGCCAGTGGCTGTGTCCCAGAGTGAGGGCGGGCAGTGAGAGATGATGTAATCTCTCTGCTGCCCGCGTCTGCACAGTGATGGTGGTGTTCTGTCAGAAGCTGAGCTGTAGTGATGCAGGGCAGGCGGTGAGAGATGATGTCAGAAAGCTGCTACCCATCAGAATATGCAACCAAAGTGATGTTGCATTGGGGCCATCTTGGTACACCCGCACTCGTCCACAGTAAGCCTAGAGTTAGAAATCAGCAAGCGGACATTTTCAGACACCCACCCAGAGTCTTGCTTTTCACAGTTATTTTTAACAGTAAACTCAGCTTATATATTGAAATATACGTTGGGTTTACTGTTAAAAAAACAGTGAAAAGCAAGACTCTAGTGGGTGTATAAAGATGTCCGCTTGCCAACTTCTAACTCTAGGCTTACTGTGGACGAGTGCGGGTGTACCAAGATGGCCGCAACGTCACTTCAGTTGCATGTTAGGTGGGGAGCGGCATCCTGACAGAACACCTGCCTGCTCGCTCAGTCACACACTAGCCCACCAGCATGATTGCTCACTCACGGCCTGCTCTCCAGCTTGCCCGTCCACTCGCTCACCCGCTGGTCTGCTCAGTCACCCGCCGGCTCACCCGCTTGTTATTTTCTCAGGGGGAGCAATTGCCCCGTTGCCCCCCTGGATCCGCCCCTGGGTCAGGCACTAATGTGGACGAGAAGGTCTGTCTCGCAGTCTCCACTCCAATTCATTCCAAAGGTGTTCTATCGGCTTGAGGTCAGGACTCTGTGCAGGCCAGTCAAGTTTTTCCACCCCAAACTCGCCCATCCATGTCTTTATGGACCTTGCTTTTATGCCTATCATGGTTCTCAAAAGGATTTCCAGCTGGGGAAGACACCAAGAAAAGCAGCACGTGTGGATCGATGGAGCACAGGCAAGGACAGGAAATGATGTCAGGGGGGGTGGCAACATGTTTCAAATTCGATGTCTCTTTTTCAAGCCATCGTCCTGCTTCCTGTCCTGTGGCTGCCTGGTCACCCTGGCTACCATACTCCACTCCTTGCAGCAGCAGCAGCTCCATCTTGGGATCCTGGATGCCTCTTCCTCCCAGCCGCAGATGCACCAATGACCGTAATGCATGCGATCATCCACACACTGTGAGTTGCCAACTGTTGTGCAGCAAGGTAGAGAGGACGCAGCGCACTTGGATTGGCGCTCCCTTGCTGTCTCTCTTAGTTAATGCATGTGCCATCCAGACCTTATCCAGTGTATCCATTGTGACAGTTTCCTTGGTGCCCTCCCCAGCTGGGAATCCTTTTGAGAACCATGATAAGCATAATGTGTCCTAATTTAGTTGAGTTGCTGATTGTCTTCCTTTAATAAATGTTTACACACCCACTACACTTAGTCTGCGCACTTTGCTCTTTTCGTCTATTAATAAAAGGTAAAACTGTGTATTGTGACACGTCAGGAATTTATTTATTCAAGACCTGTGCAGTTATCAAAAGGTTGGCTTTATTGCATCGCTTGTAACAGAAAAAATTCACTTACTTTAAAAAGATAATAACATAAAATAAAAAAGTTATTACTTATTCTCTGGTTGCAGTTATTGATCTGGCAGGAAATATGAAGGTTATTATTTATGAACACTTGTAAAACCAAATGCATTTCTTCTGGTTTTTATTGCATACAATCACTGTGTATCTGCAGTGCAACGTTTCACCAACTTCTGTCCTATATTTTCATCCTGTGTCTGCTATTAATAACTTTGCCGTTCCCATTAATATCTGGAACTTCCTCCCTCATAATAGAGTTTTTTTGCAGCTATCAGTGATATTGTAAACATGCGGAACATAAAATTCACATCACTAAGGCAAAAATCTAAAAAACTGCAATTGTAAATTGCATCCTTTTAGTAGTTGTGCATAAAAACAGCTGGTTGATCTGCATTATACCCCCCCCCCCCCAACACACACACGCAATGAGGTTGATTTACTAAAACTGCAGACTGCTAAATCTGGTGCAGCTGTGCATGGTAGCCAATCAGCTTCCGGGTTTTTCTTGTCAAAGCTTAAGGGCTCTTTCACACGGACGGACCGTTCAGGTCCGCCTGTCAGATTTTTAGGCGGACCTGAACAGATGCTCCATGTAACCCTATGGAGCCATGGATGTCAGCGGTGACATGTCCGCTGACATCCGACCCGCTCCGATCCGCCAAAGTGTGACGGAGGAAAACCCTACTTTTCCATCCGTCTGCGGATCGGATCGGACGACAACGGACTTCTACGGTCCGTCGTCATCCGATCCCCCATAGGGGAGAGCGGCGCTCTGACAGGTCGGTCCCTGCACAGTGTGGGGAGACAGAACTGTCATCTGCCTGTTCAGCGGGGATCGACGGAGCGATCCCCGCTGAGCAAAGCGGAGCCCGCACACGGACACGGATCGTGTGAAAGGGGCCTTAGTGAACAAGCTGAAGTTAGAAGCTGATTGGCTACCATGCACAGCTGGACCAGATTTTGCACTCTCCCATTTTAGTTAATCAACCCCAATGTGTAATGGCAGACACTCAGGTCTGTTTGCCATGGCAGAGATGCTTTTTTCCTGGTGCGGGAAATTTTAACTTGGTATGTTGTGTTGGGCAAGCAATACTGCTGGCCAAATTTGCCAAATGAAGTCAACGGAACCAAGCTGCAACCTTGTGCTAAATGCTTGGCAAATGTTACAGCATGGTATTTCAAGGTAAGATCCCTCTTAAAGCGGAGCTCCGCCGAAAAAAAAATATTAAAAGCCAGCAGCTACAAATACTGCAGCTGCTGACTTTTATTATTAGGACACTTACCTGTCCTTGAGTCCAGCGACGTCCGCAGCAGAGGACGAGCAATCGCTCGTCACTCTGCTGCCCCCACCGACATCATCGGTGAGGGAACCAGGAAGTGAAGCCTTGTGGCTTGTGGCTTCACTGCCCGGTTCCCTACGGCGCATGCGCGAGTCGCGCTTCGCCGTTCTGACTGGTCCCCGTGTGTTTTGGGAGCCGAGTGTCTCCCAGAACACAACGGGTATTCTGTGGGAAGTGACGTACTTCCCGCAGAGAGGACTCCCGGAAGTGGGTGAAAATACCTGTCTTAGACAGGTATCTTCACCCCCTCCCCCCTGAAAGGTGTCAATTGTGACACCGGAGGGGGGAGGGTTCCGATGAGCGGAAGTTCCACTTTAGGGTGGAGCTCCGCTTTAATATCAAAGAAATAACAAGAGGCATTCAGGAGGTGGCAGTATCATATACCATGCTGCATATTGCCACAGCACATCAGATGCACCACAGGTCACCACACCGGAGCAAATCACGCCACGCTGTTTTTCAGAAATGTGAACGGAGTGTTCATTTTGATATTCTCAATAAAGTTAAAAAAAGAATGTAAACACTGCAATGTGCTGTCCCTCACCTCCTGGCAAAACAGACACCAGCTAAAATGGAGCAAGTAGTGTGAACGGGCCCTTAGTGATATGATAACAGGCAGTTTAAGTGTCAAGGTTGCAGACAGGGTTAGTGATAAGAATGCAGGCAGGGTTAATGTTAGCGTTACAGGGAGGGTAAGCGTTAAAGTAACAGGAAATGTTAGTGTGACAGACCCAACCAGGATAGGGGCTTTTGGAGGGGACTGCAGGGTAGCCTCTTGCCTATGGACTACAGGCCCTGCCATTTGAGGAAGCTACAAGAAATCAGGAAGATGTCCTGTAATATAATGCAAGAAGACATTAACGCATTTAACAGTCAAGGAAGTCATGATGGTCTCTGCCAACTTGAAACTTAGTGAGAAGATGTATGTGAAAAGAAAGCTGGTTAATTAAATTTGGATAGCCCTGTGTCTTCTTGAATACTGGCACCAAGCTGTCTGGGTGGGCACTGACCCGAGTCACCTAGGTTTGTCTAAGTGACTAGTTGTTAATTAGCTTACTGTTTAATTAAGATCACTGTTTATGTTTGTTAGCTGTTCATTAGATGAAATGATGATGTTATTGTTTACAGTCTGCATTGTTTAGGATAATGTGATCAGGCTCTTACCTGATTTTGTACGGTATATATTCTGTGTGAATTTACAATAATGTGAGTTTCAGTTTGCACCTAAGCTAGTGTCGTCTAGTTCTTGGGTACAATATTCAGCTATAACAGCTGGTTCCTGGTTCCAGACTGGAGGAAGCTGTATCTTGACAGAGGCACCCAGGCTGGGTGCCAGGAGGTCTGTCACAGATCTTTCAGAATGGGAGGCTATTGAGTTTTTTGGATCTCCGGCAATTTTGCCCTACCGCCACACATGGCTTATTATTACCTACAATTATCTCATGCGGTTAGGGCTCAGGTTGACGCGGTAGAATGGACGCTCTCCCCTACCCCCATCTTTCATCTACTTCAGTCTGTGACAGAAACGAAAGGTTTCATATCTCAATGCTACCACATGCTTTTGACGGAATATCTGAGGGCACATCCCACAAAGGCAATGTCCCAGTGGGAGGAGGATGTAGGTACATTGACAGGTGATCAGTGGGAAGAGGCATTTCAGTCGACCAATACATCTCCCTTAACGTATCTCAGAAGGTGTCCCAATTGTATATTCTACTCAGAGTACACTATACCCTTGTGAAGCGCCACAGAATGGGTAGGCTCCCCGACTCACTATGTGGAAAATGTAGACAAACATACAGGGATCTCATTCATCTCCTCTGGTGAATCGTATTGGAGAACGATTCTCTTAACGTTCAATAGAGTATTTCAGGTGACTGTCCCCCTGAATCCTGTTCATTGCCTGCTTGGAATTCTTGAGGAGGTGATCCCAGAGGAGAGTGGCCTTCTCTAGGGTGTTATTTCAGGCCATTGAAGGTCATTCTTTTAGGTTGGAAATCTACAACCTCCCCATCAGTTAAGACATGAGTGTACCACATGGGAAACACACTTCTCCTGGAAAGATATATATATCAGCATAGGAACCGGTTAGGTAAATTTGAGAAACTTTGGTCTCCGTGGCTAGATACCCCTGGGTTGTCCCCTAGGCCTAGGGAACCTGTTCTGATGAGGACGCTGCAGTGTCCTACGGGTTGAGTACATCCCGGGGGACTCTAGACTGTGCAGGCAAAGTCTGTGGGGAGGAAAATATTTGTATCATTACCCAAAAATATTTGTATCAGTACCACACCTTTCTTGTGTACTACTTTGTCACATATTTACACTTGTAGTCATGGTTAATGGGATGGGGAGTGACGTGTAAGCAACTTGACAGTATAAGGATGCAACAAGTCTCTGTTAATGTCTAATGCAGAATGTGAATCTTCTTTTATAAAATTCTGTGTTATTGTCCTGAACTGGAAATACTGTCTTTGTTCAATGTACTTGGCAACTCTTAAAAAATACTTTTCTGATTTAAACATCACGATTCAGCTACAGAGAATGGCCCGAAAAAGAGAAAAAATCCAGTGAGCGGAAGTTGTGTGGGCGAAAATGCCTTGTTGAGGTCAGGGGAGAATGAGCGGACTGGTTCGAGATGATAGAAAGGCTATAGTAACTCAAATAACCACTCATTACAACCAAGGTATGCAGAATACCATCTCTGAATGCACAACACATCGAACCTTGAAGCAGATAGGCAACAGCAGCAGAAGACAACACCAGGTGCCACTCCTGTCAACTTAGAACAGGAAACTGAGGCTACAATTCGTATGGGCTCACTAAATTGGACAACAGAAGATTGGAAAAAGTTGCCTGTCTGATGAGTCTCGATTTCAGCTGCGACATTCAGATGGTAGAGTCAGAATTTGTCATAAACATGAAAGCATGTGTAGCGCCCTGCTCCCAATGAGTGTGTGCTATGTGTTAAAATTATAGTTGTCTGAGCAATAGTTTGGCTCAGAAGGATTGTGTTTCAAATTATACTGTTTCAGCTCAGCTGGCTGCGTGATTTTCCTCCTGACAGTGGGTGTTGCTGTCACCACTGGTCAGAATTGGAAAGGCAACGGGCTGAATGCATTGGGTATCTCTTTCTCAGAAGCGGCTCAGGGGCGTGGTAAACCCGCGGTGCATTCTGGGAGAGGGTACTTAAGAGACAAAAACCATTTTGTGGGGTCGTCGTTCGTTGGTGGTGGGCACCACCCGCCCGATCCCGACCTGAGGGCCCTCATGGCCTCAGGGAAGTGCTGGCAGTTTCCACCTCGGGGCCACATTGGCCTGAGGCTCCGTTGCTGAGATGTAGGCCCAGGAGTTACCGGGGGCCTACTGATCCAGGGATGACCCTGTGTCGCCTTGCCTGCGGGAAGGGACCAAGCAATTGGGGACTCAATTGGAGGATGCATCCGGATCACAATCTATCTCACAGTGCTGCCGGAACAGCTGGAAGATCCTGGCACTGAGAGCTGTGTTCTTTTATTCAGAAGGTAACCCAGGGTAAGGGTTACACCAAGTCTGTGGCAGAGACTGTTCTATTTTCACCAAGTCTGTGGCAGAGACTATATGTGATCGAGCTGCGCACCGGTTGCTAGGCCAGTTAGATTGGGCCTATCCGGTGGTTGCTGAGTCCAGCGTGGAAACAGTTGTTCCTCTGGACCTAGGAAGATTCCTGTGATCCGCAATTAAGGTACCTGAGTGCTCCCCATCCCTTCAACCCCCTCTGTTGGAAACTTTATTCAATAAAACCCTTAAAAGAGACTTTGGGTTGGTGCAAACTTCTTCTGGACAACTCTTCAAGGAGAACCCCTGAGACGAGCATACGGAACAGTAAGGTAATGGTAGGCCCAAATTTAAACCAGCAGCTCCTACGGGGGGTAGTGCTACACATGGATCAATCCTGCCTTGTATCAATGACTCAGGCTGGTGATGGTGTAATAGTGTTGGGGATATTTTCTTGGCAAACTTTGGCCCCTTAGTACAGATTGAGCATTGTTTAAATGACACGGCCTACCTGTACCAATCTTCTGATGCCTACTTCCAGCAGGATAATGCACCATGTCACAAAGTTTAAATCATCTCACCACTGGTTTCTTGAACATGACAATGAGGTCACTGTACTCCAATTTCCTCCACAGTCACCAGATCTCAATCCAATAGAGCACCTTTGGGATGTGGTAGAACGTGAGATTTGCATCATGGATGTGCAGCCAACAAATCTAGAGCAACTGCGTGATGCTATCATGTCACTATGGACCAAAATGTCTGAGGACTAAAATGTCTGAGGAATGTTTCTAGCACCTTGTTGAATCTATGCCACCAAGAATTAAGGCCGTTCTGAAGGCAAAAAGGGGTCCAACCCGATACTAGCAAGGTGTACCTAATAAAGTGGCCGGTGAGTGCATAACATAATAATATGTTTCCCCAATGATACTGATAATTTATCCTACCAGCCTCCAATTTTATGCAAACCTTGGACAGTTGTGTACCACCATAAAATCTTTTGGGGTATCCATCTACACTGTTAGAACTTAAAGTGATAATACAGAAAAAATACAGAAAAAAAACTAAGGCCCCTTTCACACGGGACGGATCCGTGAAGATCCGCCCCGTGAGCCTCCGCTTGCTCAGCGGGGATCGCTCCGCTGATCCCCACTGAGCCGGCGGATAACAGGGCGGTCCCTGCACACTGTGCAGGGACCGCCCTGTCAGATCTCCGCTCTCCCCTATGGGGGGATCGGATGAACACGGGCCGGCTGTCCGTGTTCATCCGATCCGCTCTGCAGACGGATAGAAAAATAGGATTTTCCTCCGTCTGCAGAATCGGAGTATTGCGGACCCGGATGAGATCGGGGGATTGCGGATACGGAGGAGATTGGGTGTCAGCGGATGTTCATCCGCTGACACCCGCGATCTCATAGGGACCAATGTATGTCCCTTTTTCATCCGTAAACGGATGGATGAAAAAGCGGACATACGGTCCGCATGTGTGAAAGGGGCCTTAATAAGTGATATTAAAGGCTTGTTTGTTTGTTTTTTTAATAACAAACAGGTCATGCTTACCTGCTCTGTGCATTGAGCATTTAGAATAACTTTAAAATGTAATTTTGTGTGGGTTGCAGTGAGGAAGAATGACAATGCCACTAAAGCAGGAATAATAGGGAAATCTCCCGAACACTGAAACAAGCAGGAATAAAAACCTGATGGAGGCTCTAAACCCTTTCCAATGCTATCCATACCTAGAAATCAAAACGTTTTAGCCGGAGTTAAAGTAGTATTCCAGGATATACCCAACTAATCTTAAACCTGCTCCTTCCCCCATCCTAACACCTGTACTAACTTGTGGCGGCCCGTCTATAGAGGGCGCATGTGCGCCGCATCCCCTATCCATGCGTCCGGCCCCCTGATTTACATATCAGTGGCGCTGGACCATGGATTTGAATGCCGTAGGGTGTTTTTTTGAAGCAACAGATTAGAGCCAGAGGCTTCAAAAAAGGGTTGGCTTGGATCGCAGAGCATTGCGCTCCGAGCCCACCAAGTTGTGTGACGATAAGCAAATTAATGTTCGCTATTACCACACTAAAGTTCCTCCCCGCCAATCAGGAAGCAGGTCTGTGAGACCTGTTTTCCGATTGGCCAAAGCGTCAGGCGAACCTATTGGATGCCTAGCGCTTTGGCGGAAGAGAAGACACACCGCGGCGGAGGAAGCTGGAGGAGCGGACAACGTAGCGGCCGCTGCCCGCACTCCAGCCCGCCACACGAGCAGGTAAGTGCCGACCTCCCGCGGGAGGGGGGGGTTCTGTATCATTGCCGCCGTGCTGTGGGGGGGGGTGTTGTTTGTTTGACGTCCCCCCTCAAGAGAAGAACCCACCAGCCTCCACTGACTAACTAACCCGTGGAAGAAAGATCCGTCTACTTAACTATTCTCCGGCCACTATGGTCCGGCAACGTGATCTGGCTTTCCTGTGACAGCTAGCGGCAGCTTCAGCAGAGAAGAGGGAGTGCTGACAACAGATGGGCCATAGTAAGCCTTTGGGTAATGTCTCCACTCTGGCATTTCAGCTGTCATTGAGCACTCCCTCTTCTCCCCTGCAGCCAGAGCTGGCTAAAGCAGGGGGATCATGTGACTGGACTGGAGCGGCCTGAAAATAGGTAAGTATACAGATCTTTCTTCCTCGGGTTAGTTAGTATAAGTGTTAAGGGGGGGGGGGGGAGTCGTTTTAAGATTAGTTAGAATTCTACTTTAAACTATTTTGTTCTTCCACTTACCTAGAGAAACAGAACTCAACCTGCTGATATAGATAACTGAAGTCTAGAGAAACGGGCACTTGGGGTGGCAGAGATTAAATGAACATACCGCCCTGGTGTTTGCATCAAAGAATGAGAACATCCCCATCACATACATTTCATATAAGGAGCTGAGCTTTCCAATTTGAAAATTACGGAGTTCAAAAAGTCAATTTGGTGTTTCTGAATTACCAGGTTGGTAATATATTTAATACGTCAGGAATTTTCAGGTGTGGTTTTAATATTTCAAGTAACATCAGACACAACATAATTTCCATAATTATAGAAAACTGTCCAAAATGGTAAATCATTTTTTCCAACATCAATCAGGTATAGAACAAAGCAAACATTAAAGTGAAACCTTAATTATACATGTTGTGCTGTTATCCAATCTTGTTAGCTGGAACAAAGGTAAATGTATTTCAACTAAGGGTACTGCTTGGTTACCTTGTAACATGTCGATTTTTGGGGCTGTGATTTTAACCGCTTCACCTCCGGAAGATTTACTCCCCTTCATGACCAGGTCATTTTCTGCTGTATGGTACTGCGTTATTTTGACTGATAATTGCGCGGTCATGCACCACTGTACATGAATGAAGTTTATGTCATTTTTTTCCCACAAATAGAGCTTTCTTTTGATGGTATTTGATCACCACTGGGTTTTTTATTTTTTTTGCGCTATAAACCAGTGGCGGCCCGTCCATTAAGGGCGCAGGCTAAAAATATGCACCACTGTACTAATGACACTGGCTGGAAAAGAGTTATGGGAGATTAAAGGGTTAAATGTGTGCCCAACCAGTGTTTTTGCATATACTGGGAGCTGCTTTTACTAAGGGATGTGCTGGATTGTTTTCCTTTTTTTGCAGGGAAACAAAATCCAGCACATCCCCACTGACGGGACAGAGGTCTGCCTTGTTTACATTGACAAAGCTCCGTCCAGTCTGTCTCTTTGCCAATAAGTGGGTAACGGCAGGCATCCATTGGCCGGAACCCGCTGATCGGCTTCTGCTGTGACCAATTACAGCAGAAGCCACGCACGACAGCACGTGTGCGCCCCCTACCTGGAAGAGCAGAATCACATATATATATATATATATATATATATATATATATATATATACACACATGAATCTGCGCAAGACAGCCGCCCTATATCAGTAAAGCTACAATGGGCCGGTCGTTAAGCTGTACTAAGAAAATAGGATTTTTTGTACTCACCGTAAAATCCTTTTCTCTGTCATCCATGGACGGACACAGCTCCTTAATTCTTGACAGTTGGGTTATGTTCCTGTTCTATAGGAGAGGACTAGGCAGAACATGTTAGATATTTAATACATGTTACTTTAACAGAGTTGAACAGCCCCGCCCAGGAGGCGGTCCCTGCGTACATAACCCTCCACCCTGCATCAGCAGACTCAGTTCGTAACAAAGCAGTACAAACTAAAAAAGGAGGGGTGGGTGCTGTGTCCGCCCATGGACGACAGAGAAAAGGATTTTACGGTGAGTACAAAAAATCCTATTTTCTCTTTTCGTCCATGGACGGACACAGCTCCTTAATTCTTGACAGTTGGGACGTCCCCAAGCAGTGTAAAAAAAAAAAAACGAGGGGTGGGCACAGCAATCAAAAAAACATTTTCACCCCAAACAAGCAGAGCTCCTCAACGGAGGAGTTGCAACCTCAAAACAGCCATCTGCAAAACTTTGCGGCCGAAGCTAGCATCCGAAGATGCACTCACATCAACCTTCAGTATCCACCAAACTCCCAAAGGGTCTGACTGGCTATAGACACGTCCAAAAAAAAAAAAAAAAATTTAAAAATTTCTTCAAGACTCTGGGCCCAAAGGGAGCCAGGTCCTTCTCCTCTACTAGGCAGAAAAAAACTGGGGCTGCTGATGCAGAGTGTAGGGTTATGTACGGAGGGACTGCCCCCTGGGCGGGGCTGTTCAACTCTGTTAAAGTAACATGTATTAAATATCTAACATGTTCTGCCTAGTCCTCTCCTACAGAACAGGAACCTAACCCAACTGTCAAGAATTAAGGAGCTGTGTCCGTCCATGGATGAAAAGAGAAAGCATGGATGCTATCAATGCTGCAGCCTCCTTCTGAAAATACTACTTCCCTGGCTGTCATGCTGATTCAGTAGTTTCATTACTTTCTCAGTCACTGACCTGGAACAAATACGTATGAAGATTAGGAATTCTGCCTTCACTCTCAAGCAAGGTACACACAGAAAGTTTTTTTCTGTTTAACCCAGCAGGCTGAACGAAAAAAAAAAGAAGGTTTGTGTACTAACAAATCCATTCTTGTTCAACAGAAGCCAATTGTGAAACTGGCTTCTGTTGGATGAGAAGCTGTATACACAGGCCGAATTTCAGACGGTTTCTGTTGAATATATTGTATATATTGAATATATCCAGCCAGTGTGTACCAGCCTTAAAGTGGTTGTAAACCCTTTACAACCACTTTAACCTACAGGTAAGCCTAGATTTAGGCTTACCTGTAGGTGCTTGAAATATCTCCTAGACCTACACCGTAGGAGATATTTGCAATGTTCCCGAACGATGCCTTCTACTGCGCCGTCTTCCATGCGCCGTCTTGAAAGGGCACACTGTGCCGTTTCAAGCTGGGGTCATGCCGTGATTGGCGGCTCCCGCGCACATGTGCGTGGGAGTGACGTCACGCGACTCCAGCCCCGGAAGGAAGAGGGGTGAAGAATGGACACTCGCTGCCAGCGAGGAAGACGGGGACATCGCAGGCTTCTCCTGCAGGTAGGTGTCACATAATGGGCTACTATGCAATGCATAGTAGCCCATTTTTCTTTACCTTTGCAGGGAAACAAAGAGGAAGTAAAACCCATCAGGGTTTACTTCCTCTTTAACTTTTAAGATTTAAATGCTTGTTGCGAGTCAGTGTTGAAACCAGAGACAATGAGAGAAGGAAGTTAGTAATTTTACCCCAAATAGTTCTCAGGTTTCCTTTAATACCCATTAAAGCCAAAAATCTAGGTTCTGAACCCTGACCCCCAATTGATTCCCCTCCCTTCCTTTTTTTAATCTAAAACACCTGAGGCAGCTTTAAAAAAATATTTGAATATTTGTCTTTGCTTTAAGTTCAGAAAGTGGTGACAATGAGTCTACTGGTACTACTCTCCAAACAATTATATTTTTCATATACAAGCTTATACCTCTCCAAATAAAAATCATGACATCACTAATATCCAAAGCCATTTTTCTAAAGACGTACATTCTCAGGGCTCACAAAGATATGGAGCCCACCAGAGACATTAACACCTTATGCTAGCTGTCGAAAAATCGTTCACACGCGTTTTTTAGGAAAACGAACACACACCCATGAGAGCAAACGATTTTGCCATCATGAAAAAACCGAATTTTGATCGATAAAATTGTTCAAAGGGCATAAGTGAATCAGTTTTTCATTTGTTTTGTCACATGTGCCTAGTGCAAACTGTTCAGGCTAAAAACACATTAACCTTTCAATTTATCGTCTGTTCGGCAGAAGTTTTCCAAACTTTTTCTTAGATTTTTTTGGGCTCAAAAACCTCACAACCAATACCATATTGAACCAATTTCGATATGTGCCCATTAATTAGATAATAAACAAGCGAACTGTCTAAACGACAGATTTTTTAAAGATTTTTTGCCTAGTGTATGGGCATCATAAGACGCCAGTATTGAAATGACAGCTCTATTCACTCTCTTAGGCCCCTTTCACACTGGGGCGGGAGGTGCAGTGGTGGTAAAGCACCACTATTTTTAGCGGTGCTTTACCGTTGGATTTGCGGCGGTATTCAGCCGCTAGCAGTGCGGTTTTACCCCCCCTAGCACCCGAAAAAGGGTTAATACCGCCGGCAATGCGCCTCTGCAGAGGCGCATTGCCGGCGGTATAGCCGCGGTGTCCCATTGCTTTCAATGGGCAGGAGCGGTGGAGGAGCGGTAAACACATCGCTCCTTCACCGCTCCAAAGATGCGGCTAGCAGGACTTTTGGAGCGGTCCTGCTAGCGCACCGCTCCAGCATGTAAGCCCTCGGGCTTTCACACTGGAGAAACAGCAGCCGGTTTGCAGGCGCTATTTTTAGCGCAATAGCGCCTGCAAACCGCCCCAGTGTGAAAGGGGTCTTGGCAAGTCTCTTTTATTCTGTTTGATATGTACATACAAATCACTCTGCGTGCTTAATAATTATGGCTCTCTTTATTTATCAAGCTGCATTTAGCTGCCAGACACACAGAAATGTAAAAAAAGCCCAGGGATTCATTATGTATTTTTCTCAACCATATAAATTTCAGCATGGTTACCAAATTGTACCTGGTTACAGTATAAATAAATGAGAGAAAAGAAAATTATGACAATTAAAGTATATTGTGGAATTTTCTTGTGAAAAAAAAAAAAAGTATATTGTGGAAAGTGCAATCTTCAGCTTCTCAACATCGAAATGGACCGACTGACTATATATATATATATATATATATATATATATATATATATATATATATATATATATTTTATAATCTTTATTTTAATAATTTTTCATTTAAACAATATACATAAAAGAAATTTGACAAAAAGGAATGGATATTCTATACAATAAGCATATCATAAAAAATGTGTCCTCCCCTTCTCCGTTTTACCTTACCCTATTGAAATCTGACAGTGGGGTCATTTCTTATCCTTTACTGGGTTTTAAAGTTATTTCCAAACTTCAGAAAAATCCCCTATCAAAAAATTAGTATCCACAAAACGTAGGTCCCCCTGCTATCCTAAATAGAGAATCCCTAACCTTTCAATAATTGTATCCACCTTCCATATAATTTAATGATCAACAAATGTTACTATCAAATTTCCTTTACACACCCATACAAACCAAGACTAAGGCCTCTTTCACACGGGGCGGATCCGTGCAGATCCGCCCCGTGAAGCTCCGCTTGCTCAGCGCGGATCGCTCCATTGATCCCCGCTGAGCCGACGGATGACTGGGCGGTCCCCGCACACTGTGCAGGGACCGCCCTGTCAGAGCGCCGCTCTCCCTTATGGGGAATCGGATGACGACGGACCGTAGAGTCCGTTGTCATCCGATCCGCTCCGCCGACGGAAGGAAAAATAGGGTTTTTCTCCGTCACACTTTGGCGGAGCGGATGTCAGCGGACATGTCTCCGCTGACATCCGTGCCTCCATAGGGGTACATGGAGGATCCGTTTCAGGTCCGCCTAAAAAACTGACAGGTGGACCTGAACGGACCTCCGTGTGAAAGGGGCCTTACGTATAACATTTAAAAGACAAACAAACCAGGACCAACATTAAACGTAACATTACACAAAAGAAAAAGAGAAAAAAAAGGGGGGAAAAAGGGGGGGGCTATAGATATCGTGATAATATTGCATTCTGCCATTGAGGGGCTTGTTGCCTTCTGCCAGTTTCTAGCTATGACCGCACATGCTGCAGTGAGCATATGTCTTAAAATGTATTTTTTTTATAGATTTTATTGATCCAGAAATAATTGATAGCACGGAAACTACCGTAATATATCTGGTTGCAAAGTGGATTTTTGACCAGAATAAAAAAAACGTCGGACAATAATACCATATGTGTGACATTGTACTCCTTTGCGTTAGAACATCTCCAGCATGTCTCTTGATTTTCAAAATTAATTTTGTGCATATCCACTGGACACCGATACCATCTTGCTAAGATTTTATAATTTATTTCTTGATGTCTGCTTGATAAGGACAATCTATGTGGACTGACTATTTTTGACACATTTCTAGTGCTGTAAATTATTACAAAATATATAAATATACAGTATTTCACTGGAATATTCTCATCTATGTGAAATTGGAGAACTGGAGGGATTAAAGTGGTTCTAAAGCCTCAAGGTTTTTTTACCTTAATGCATTCTATGCATTAAAGTAAAAAAAAACCTCTCTGCTGCAGGATCCTCCTAGCCCCCCCCCTTATTCCCGCTGTCTGTGTCAATGGACTCAGCAGCAAGGCTAAGATACACTGTAAGTGGCCCATATTATTTTGATATCATCTTTTGCACATTTGTGTGATGGGGATATGTCAAGATGGCAGACATTTTTCCTGTCGCTCTTATTTATTATAAAAATTTTTGTTGTTATTGTTATTATTATTATTATACAGGATTTATATAGCGCCAACAGTTTGCGCATCGCTTTACAACATGGGGGCAGCCAGTACAGTTACAATAAAATTCAATACAGGAGGGATCAGAGGGTCCTGCTCGTTAGATCTTACAATCTAGAAGGGAGGGTCAAGTGGAACAAAAGGTAATAGCTGTGGGGGATGATTAGATGGAGAAAATCATGTCTTTTTTTCAGCAGGAACTAGGGGGAACTCAGTTCCACCACCTCTGGCTCAGGTCTTCTGCTCCCTGCTCACCACTATCACTTGGTAACACTGACGTCCAGCTTCTGTGTTTACAAGTGATAGCTTATCTCCCAGTAGCTCCCACAGGTCAGATCTCCTGCACAGATGCCACTGAGTGCCAGACAGGGACAAGGGAGATACAGAACAGGTGCCCAGGGTTCAGTGCAGTCATGGGCAGGAGAGGGTGCGTGGTAGGCTGCATCCTCTGTGGTCTCCATTTTTCCCCTGGTGACCAGTTGTTGATGCTCATACTGCATGATCTCTGTGACGGACCTGGCCGGGACAGAGGCTTTTGGAGGGGACTGGGTGCGGGCCTCCTGCCTTGCGACCGTGGGCCCTGGCATTTGGGGGAATGGTGCTCTTTGTGAGCTGTATGCCTGGGGACCATTGAGAGGGGTGTTACTTTGGATTCAGGTCCATGTCCCCCCCAAGACACACAGAATCTGGGGACCCTGGATATGCCATATTAGAGTGACTGATTCATACTGTTGGGATTTTCACACATTCACACTAAGGATATGCGAATGCATTCACCTCCAGCCATCTGTCTGTCCTCTGTGCTAATTTGACCCTGCTAAATGTGTGATGTTTACACTTAGGATAATGTATATTGTATAGCAGGTGAGACAGGTAGGAGCCGGGATGTCTACCCTGAACGGTCATATCTATGAGTCACCTTGGCTGGCTAAAGGATTTAGTTAATTAGCTCATGTTAATTATGTTTTTGGTTACCCCCTCTGTTACTGTATATAAGACTTGATTTTTGGTTCTAATAAAGTCTCTCTTGGTTGAACTTACATACAGCCTGCCTGGTGTTTGTTCTGCCCGACCACAAATGGATTCGAATGGCACATAGCGGTAGTTAGAAACCTGGAGCACCGGATGATCCAATAGAGCAGAGGAGTGTCGGGAGAGCGGAGTCGAGCGAGAAAAGGGGCTCGTTACATTGGTTGGCAGCGGTGGGATTTGCTCTCCAGTTACTGGGACACTCCAAACCACCACAGTGAAGGACCAGCTATGCAGCCTGCAGGAAAGTCACGCTGAAAGACCTACTTGAGAGCCGAGATGGACCAGAAGAAGGGTGATGCAGGACCTCGGTCAGTTGAAGATTTGTTTCAGCAACGAGTGCGGAAGCGGTTGGCATTATATGGGGCTAACCCATCAGAGACCGCCATACAGGAAGCCATTAAAGACATCCAGCTGCAGGATGCCCGGCAAGAGAGAGAACGAGAGCGACAAGAGAGAGAACGAGAGCGACAAGAGAGAGAACGAGAGCGACAAAAGAGAGAACTAGAGCGGCAACATGAGTGGAGAATGGCGGTAATACGGCAATCGGAGACAACGCCTAAAGAACCAGCCGCCAGGGAAGAGGAATTCGGAAGGAGGTTGCGAGAGATGCAGGGAGGAGAAGCAGGCCATCTCCCTCCCCCAACAGTTAACCAGAGCAGATGGTGTGGAGTCCCCAGCAGAAGTGCTGGCAACAAGGCAGAGTGATACCCACCTCTGCCCAGCACCGGAAACCACTGTGGAGTTTCAGGGAGCCGAGGCAGTTGGCCCTTCTCCCCAGCAACAAGCTGAGGCAGTAAAGCTTTTACTCCCAGCTGAATCACTGGCAGCAGGGCAGAATGCTACTGGCATCGGCACACAACTGCCACAGGAGCGGATATCGGTGGATGGGACTGCGGTCTCCACTCACAGCAACCCAGCAGAAGTGCTGGCAACAGGGCAGCGTGATACCCACCTCTGCCCAGCACCGGAAACCACTGTGGAGTTTCAGGGAGCCGGGGCAGTTGGCCCCTCTCCCCAGCAACAAGCTGAGGCAGTAAAGCTTTTACTCCCAGCTGAATCACTGGCAGCAGGGCAGAATGCTACTGGCATCGGCACACAATGGCCACAGGAGCGGATATTGGTGGATGGGACTGCGGTCTCCACTCACAGCAACCCAGCAGAAGAGCTGGCAACAGAGCAGAGTGCCGCGGGCCTCTGCTCTCAACTAACAGAAGAGGGAGGTCCTGTGGTACTGGATGGGACTTCAGTCCTCACTGACACAACCCCAGAAAATGGTGTGACACTGAGACAGGAGGATGTCAGCCTTGCTTTGCAAGCACTGGGGGATTTTCACCTACCACAAGTGGATGGGACTTCAGTCTCCACTTGTATACCCCAGGGATGCCGGGCAGTCGACCCAGATCCCCAACAGCATGACGGACTGAGCCCAGTCACCCTGTCTTCTCTCCAGCGGCTGAAAGGACTCCAGGGAGAAGGGCCAGTCCAGGCCTCTCCCCAGCGGCGGGTATGTTCTCTGAGAGAGGCAGAGGTTGGCTGGGTAAGTAATGCTCTGTTTGGAGCAATTTGTTTGGGGTACTGTGTGGATGCCGGCATTGGGGGAATGGAACTATGGACTAACTTCGGAGTCAACCCGTTTGGGGTCTCCTCCTATGTTAGTTTCCTGCCGAAAGGGGAGATGTGTGACGGACCTGGCCGGGACAGAGGCTTTTGGAGGGGACTGGGTGCGGGCCTCCTGCCTTGCGACCGTGGGCCCTGGCATTTGGGGGAACGGTGCTCTTTGTGAGCTGTATGCCTGGGGACCATTGAGAGGGGTGTTACTTTGGATTCAGGTCCATGTCCCCCCCAAGACACACAGAATCTGGGGACCCTGGATATGCCATATTAGAGTGACTGATTCATACTGTTGGGATTTTCACACATTCACACTAAGGATATGCGAATGCAATCACCTCCAGCCATCTGTCTGTCCTCTGTGCTAATTTGACCCTGCTAAATGTGTGATGTTTACACTTAGGATAATGTATATTGTATAGCAGGTGAGACAGGTAGGAGCCGGGATGTCTACCCTGAACGGTCATATCTATGAGTCACCTTGGCTGGCTAAAGGATTTAGTTAATTAGCTCATGTTAATTATGTTTTTGGTTACCCCCTCTGTTACTGTATATAAGACTTGATTTTTGGTTCTAATAAAGTCTCTCTTGGTTGAACTTACATACAGCCTGCCTGGTGTTTGTTCTGACCGACCACAAATGGATTCGAATGGCACATAGCGGTAGTTGGAATCCTGGAGCACCGGATGATCCAATAGAGCAGAGGAGTGTCGGGAGAGCGGAGTCGAGCGAGCAAAGGGGCTCGTTACAATCTCCCTTGCGAGTGACTGTAGTATAGTATAGTATGCTGGGAGGTACTACAGCCGGATAGGTGTTTCAGCTTAAGATTGCAACAAAGGTAAGACATATGACAGATAGTGGAGCTTTTAAGGAGGGGGGAGAAGATGAGGACATTGGAGGGAGGGGGTTGTATGCATAGGGAAGAGCTACTATTTGATGCCATTTGGCAGGTATGTGTGTGTGGCGGGCATGGTTGAGTTCCTGCACCTATTCTCCGAGAAAAAAAGCCCTGGAGAAAATGAAAATACAGTTGTTAGGTGTGTGTAGGATAGGCTTCTCTGAAGAGGAGGGTTTTCAAGGATCGTCTAAAAGCAAACAGAGTAGGAGATAATCAGACAGATTAAGGTAAGGAGTTCCATAGGATTGGAGAGGCTCTGGAAAAGTTCGGAGGCGAGCATGGGAGGAGGTGATAAAGGAGCTAGAAAGCAGGAGGTCTTGAGAAGAACGAAGAGAACGATTAGGTTGGTATTTTAAGACTAGGTTAGTGATATAGTTGGGACAGAGTTGTGAATGGCTTTGTAAGTAGTTAGTATTTTGAATTTGATTTGTTGAATTGAATTATTATTATTATTATTAGGAACTTACCCTATAATTTGTTATGCATCACACAAGAGGGGCCCACCAAAGTTAAAGCAATGCTTACTTGATGCAGCAACACAGCGAGTTACTTCTCTAGAACTAAAACTGCTCCTGGAAACTGAGTGGTACCAGCCTCCAGCAATGGTTAAGAAAAATCACTACGAAGGTACAAGCAATATGACCAATACGTTCCCTTTAAAGCTGTCCCATTATTTATTCTTGCAGAGCAGAAGAATTGGGCATTAGCTCAGCTGAGGATTGAACAGGGATCATTGTACCTTATCATATGACATAGGGGGTAAGGGATCCGCATCAGAAACTGCTGTATATACAAATTGCAGCCTTAGAAACAGCAGTCAGTTCTCACCCTGTGCCAGATATCAGTTTAAAAAGCTTACACACCAAGATCAGGATCCAGATTTCCTAAAAAGTGACAGTTATTTTCAGCTACGTCCAATAAGGTTTGAAAATAACAAACCCATGGCTAAAATAAAGATTGTTACCCTTGTTTTAACCACTTCAGCCCCAGAAGAACTTACCCCCTTCCTGACCGGGCCATCTTTTGTGACAAGGCACTACTGACAATTGCGTGGTCGCGTGACGCTGTACCCAAACAAAATTGACGTCCTTTTTTCCCCACAAATAGAGCTTTCTTTTGGTGGTATTTGATCACCTCTGCATTTTTTTTTCTTTTTTTGCTATAATAATAATCATCAAAAATGTTTTTAAAAATCAAATTTCTTCATCAATTTTGGTCAATATATATTCTTCTACATATTTTTGTTAATAAAAATCGCAATAAGCGTATATTGATTGGTTTGCTCAAAAGTTATAGCGTCTACAAACTATGGGAAAGATTTATGGCATTTTTATGGCATTTTTTTTTCTTTTCTTTTTTTTACTAGTAATGGCGGTGATCTGCGATTTTTATCGGAACTGCGACATTGTGGCGGACAGATCGGACACTTTTGACACATTTTTGGGACCATTGACATTTATACAGCAATCAGTGCTATAAATATGAACCGATTACTGTGTAAATGTCACTGGTAGGGAAGGAGTTAACACTAGGGGGCGATCAAGGGGTTAAATGTGTTCCCTCGTGTGTGTTCTAATTGTAGGGGGAAGGAACTGACTAGAAGAGAAGACAGATCATTGTTCCTAGCTATTAGGAAAACACAATATGTCTCTCCTCTCCTCACAGAACAGGGATTTGTGTGTTTACACACACACACACACACACACACACACACACACGACCCTGTTCTGGCTCTCGTGCCCTTGATCGCACGTGGCTGGCGGTCATCGCGACCGCCGGCCACGTGCATCGGTTCCCCCGCAGTGCAGCTGCTGCGCGCGCCTGCTATCCCTGCTTAAAGGGCCGACGTACAGCTACGGCGGCTCGCAGGAACATGCCAACCTGCCGCTGTATGACGGCGGCTGGTCGGCAAGCAGTTAAAGTAGTACTAAATCCATCAATTTAACTGTTTACCAAAACCGTTACATTCAAGGCATACCATGCATGATAACTGTCACAGTTGCTTGCGCTCTGAACCGAACTGTCAAGCAATCAAATGACTGGTGTCGTTACTGATCACATGTACAGCACCATGGCAACTGCAGATCAAACAGAGGTGATGACCGCAGCTTCCTTGGCTGTAAAGGATAGGAGGGTTTCGTTCCACTTAAAAAAGCTTTATGAAACGAGCCTACGGTAATTCTTCCCCCTCCCCCACTTTGCAAATATATGAAAACATTTTACCTATAATTATGACTTTTTTGCAATTTAACAACATAACGCCAACTTTTGTCAGTATAGCTCTGCACCTCCAGACTGTGCTTAACAATGTATGCTGATAATATGGAGCAGTATACAATTAACAGCACATTCACATCTCAGATATTTATCAAGCTTTAAATTACCAATTAACACCAGGAGAATAAAACTAATCATCATTAGCAAAAGCAATGAACGCCATCAGCTGTGCTCACCGACTTGGCATGCTGGCAAACTGTTCAAGAACATGATTACAGTTGATGCAATACAGTAAATTGGTGAAATTAAAGTACATGCTCATCATACTGGAGGTTTTGAAAATGAATGTGTGTGGAACAGTGGTGGAAAAATGAGGATAGAAAAAAGGACATAAAAAAAAAAAAAAAAAAGTATGACCATTGGTATACATTGATACTGTATATACATATTTCCTTAGTCACTGGCCTGATAAAAAATAAAATACATGGGGTTGATTTACTAAAACTGAAGAGTGCAAACTCTGGTGCAGCTCTGCATAGAAACCAATCAGCTTTCAGTTTTTTAATCAAAGCTCAGTTTAATACTGCACATGTGCGAAGGGCACTGCGCTTTGTGAATGGGCCGCAGTCTTCTGGGACCTGACAAGTAACCCAGAGGCCTCCTACACACGACCGAGTTTCTCGGCAAGAACCAGCAAGAAACTTGCTGGCAGAGATGTCTTGCCGAGAAATTCGTTCGTGTGTATGGTTTCTCGTCAAGAAAACTGACAAGTAATCTCGACGAGAAAATAGAGAACCTGCTCTCTATTTTCTCGTCGAGATTCTCGTCGGCATGTTTCTCGACGAGAAAAGTGAGTGTGTGTACACTTACCTGTCCTCCCGGAAGCCCGCGCATGTTCGAAATGAATTCAACGCATGCGCGGTAGCTTCCTAGGCATAGGTAGGGTATACCAAGATGGCGGCGACGGCATTGAATGTGACGAGCGCATGCTCGTCGTAGTCGATGACGTCACTGCGTACGCTCCATTCAAAGAACCGCGGGTTCTTTGAATCGAGCGTGTGTACACTCGGCCGGGACAAGTTTCTTGTCCAAGAATCTCGTTGAAAAAAACGACATGTTTTTTTCGACGAGAATCTCGGCCGTGTGTACGAGGCTAGAAGGCTGCGAGGGAAGAAGGGTGGGGAAGTGGGAGTGGGTACCTGTCAAAACCAACTCCCCCCCCCCCCAGACAAGCAGAGCCTCAAATTTTGGGTGAAGCTCCACTTTAATAGAACAAGCTTAAAACGGAGCTCCACCCTAAAGTGGAACTTCCGCTCATCGGAACCCTCTCCCCCCTCCGGCGTCACAATTGACACCTTTCAGGGGGGAGGGGGGTGAATATACCTGTCTAAGACAGATATTTTGACCCACTTCCGGCAGTCCTCTCTTCTGGAAATCTGCGGGAAGTACGTCACTTCCCGCAGAGTACCCGTAGTGTTCTGGGAGATACTCGGCTCCCAGAACACACGGGGACCAGCCAGAACGGCGCAGCGCGACTCGCGCATGCGCCGTAGGAAACCGGGCAGTGAAGCCGCAAGGCTTCACTGCCTGGTTCCCTCACCGAGGATGGCGGTGGGGGCAGCAGAGTGACGAGCAATTGCTCATCCTCTGCTGCCGATGTCGCTGGACTCCAGGACAGGTAAGTGTCCTAATATTAAGGCCTCATGCCCACGGACGTTTTTACAACCGCGTTTTTGAGCGTTTTTTACAGCTTAAAAACGCCTGTCCATGTTAGTCTATAGCTTCATGCCCACCTAGACGTTTTTGAGCTGCAAATAGCATAGACGTTTTTAAGCTGTAAAAAAAACACAGGACCAGTGTGTTCCTCAGCGTCAGGGTTAGGCATAAAAAACACGAAGCGTCAAAAAACACGCAAAAACGCCGCAATTGCGTTTTTAAGCTCCGATTTTTTTATTTATTTTTTTCGAAAAAATAAATAAATAAATTATACAATAACATGGACAGGCGTTTTTAAGCTGCAAAAAACGCGGCTGTAAAAACGTCCGTGGGCATGAAGCCTAAAAGTCAGCAGCTGCTGCAGCTGTAGCTGCTGGCTTTTAATATAATTTTTTTGGCAGAGCTCCGCTTTAAGTTAGAAGCCGATTGGCTACAATGCAGAGCTGCACCAGATTTTGCACTCTCCAGTTTTAGTAAATCAACTGCATTGAATTGACCAAAATAGATTTTGCAGACAAACTCATATCAGTTTGTTTGATTAACAGATATTTTAATATTTCAAATAAATCTAGCAAGGCCCATAAGGCCCCTTTCACACCTATGCGAATTGGTTGCGGCTTAAACCGCATCCAATTTGCATAACATTATAAAATACATTGATTTTAATAAGGCTGGTTCACATATGTGCGATGCATTCGCACTGCACATTGCCCAAAAAACGTGTGCGTTTTCTAGGCATTGCGGTGCGGCTCAGGTGCGAATTCTGGCCTAATATCTTCTATGGGCACGCATCTGATTCACAGATGTGTTCAGTTCTCATCAGGATTTCTCTCCTTCTCCTCACTACACTTCCCCCCTCCCCCTCTCCCAGGTCTCCAAATTCGCAGCTAAAATGGAGATGATCTGCTGAACAGTTCTCTTATCTCTTTGCAGAGATAAGAGCAGTGGCGTATCCAGGGTATGGCACTCCATGGTAAGTGCCATGGGCGCTCTGGGGGGGGGGGGGCGGCAAAATAAACTAGACGGAAAAAAAAAATCCCACCCGCACCTGTCCTCCTATGGGCCGCCTCCCGCACTATAGCCCCCGGCGGCAGCATGGCACTTCATTCTTACTTCGCTGCTGGATCTGAATGCTAGTGTGTAGGAGAGTGACAGGCGCGGGCGCCCCCATGCTTATAGATCAGTGGGACCGTCCACTCTGTGTGTGTCTCCAGACTGTCATTCGGCTAACTGGCGGAGGCGGAGCTTTCCTCCTCTGCACTGCTTCTATCTTCTCCCCGAGCGCGAGCGGGTCGGTGACGTCACGTGAGGTGAGGTCGCCGTCGCTGAGGAGGAGAACTAAGTTCAACTGAACTGGACTCTGGAACGGTGGAACCCGAACCCCCAAGCCAGGCAGCAACTGCAACAGGTACCGTACTAGTCAGTGTACATTGTGAATAAAGCATTTTTGTATTAGAGAAAGTTTTCACTGTGAAGTCAGTCAGTGTTAATGATGTATGCCAGACTGCCAGTATACTGTAGTGCCTGCTTGCTCAATATTGATTAAATAAATTGTAATTATGCATAGCCATAGTTATCATAAATAAAGTGATTTGTGCAAGTAGTACCTGCTGTTGCACAAATCACTTTATTTATGATATCTATGGCTATGCATAATTACAATTTATTTAATCCATATTGAGAAAGCACTATATTTGATTGGCTGCTTGCTTCTGTTTGGGCCTGTGCCTGGCACATGATGACTTAGGCTGTTTTCACACTGGGGCGCTGCGCCGTCGGCGGAAAAGCACTGTCACTAGCGGGACACCTCAAAGATGCGGCTGGCAGGACTTTTTTGAGCGTCCTGCCAGCGCACCGATAGTGGCCCAAAAAGGGTTAAAACCGTCAGCAAAGCGCCACTGCAGCGGCACTTTGCTGGCGATTCGGTGGCGCTGCCCATTGATTTTAATGGGCAGGGGCGCTTTAGAAGCTGTGTGTACACAGTTCCTACAGTGCCTCAAAGATGCGGCTAGCAGGACTTTTTTGAGCGTCCTGCCAGCGCACTGCTCCAGTGTGAAAGCCCTTGGGCTTTCACATTGGAGTGAAAAAAGAGGCTCTTTCAGGGCGCTTTGCAGGCGCAATTTTGTAGCGCTGTAACACCTGCAAAGCACCTCAGTGTGAAACTAGCCTAAGACCCCTTTCTCACTGAGGCGCTTTGCAGTCGCTATAACGCTAAAAATAGCGCCTGCAAAGCGCCCTAAAAGAGCACCATTATTCACTCCAGTGCGAAAGCCCCGAGGGCTTTCACACTGGAGCGGTGCGCTAGCAGGTTGGTAAAAAATGTCCTGCAAGCAGCATCTTTGAGGCACTGTAGGAGCGGCTCCTAAAGCGCCCCTGCCCATTGAAATCAAAGCGGCACTTTTGCAGGCGTTTTTTTTTAACCTTTTCTCAGCCGTTAGCGGGGGTTAAAAGAGCCCCACTAGCGGCTGAATAGCGCAGCAAAAACAACGGTAAACAACGCCCCCCACCGCCCCAGTGTGAAAGAGGCCTTAAAGTCAACATCATGTGCGATTGTGATTTGTGCGATATCTGAAAGATGGGTTTTAAATGTTTTGACAGGGGCGCAGTTTCAGTTCTTGCCATAGGCGCCATTTTCACTAGATACGCCTCTGGATAAGAGAGCTGGAATTCGCACTGCACAAGTGTGAACCCAGCCTAAAACTGAACTCTACGTATGATTGCATCATTACATCGGACCAATGTGAGTATGTTTATCCCATATCTGAGCAATCATTGTGGAAGCTGCAAATCACTATAGTAGTCAGCAGTACCACAGTGATAGCAGCAATCTTTCGGGTGCTGTGCCATGTGGCTGCCCTCCTGCATATTAACCACTTGCCTACTGGGCACTTAAACCCTCTTCTTACCCAGACCAATTTTCAGCTTTCAGCGCTGTCGCACTTTGAATAACAATTGCGCGGTCATGCTACTCTGTACCCAAATGACATTTTTAATATTTTTTTCAAACAAATTAAGCTTTCTTTTGGTGGTATTTAATCACTGCTGGGGTTTTTATTTTTTGCTAAACAAACAAAAAAAGACCAAAAATTTAGAAAAAAACAAACAAAACAGTTTTCATAGTTTGTAATAAAATTTTGCAAACAGGTAATTTTACTCCTTCATTGATGTGCGCTGATGAGGCTGCACTGATAAGGCGGCACTGATGGGCACTGATAAGGCGGCACTGATGAGGCAGCACTGATGAAGCTGGAATTGATAGGTGGCTTCGATGGGTGGCACTGATGGGCGGCACTGAAGGGCACTGATAGGTGGCACTGATAGGCACTGGTAAGTGACACTAATAGACAGCACTGATGATGAGGTACAGATGGGGACTGGTTGGCAGCACTGATCAGCACTGATAGTGGCACTGGTAGGTGGCACTGATAGGCAGCACTGTTTTGCACTGGTAGGTGGCACTGGTGGGCACTGGCAGGTGGCACGGGTGGGCACAGATGAGGCGGGGGTTAACAGGGGGGAGTATGCTTGACAGGCACTGCCGCTATTCATTGAACAGGCATTTTCTGATTGGATGAGGTGGGGAGGTGACATCAGGATCTCCATTGCTGGAGGAACCCTGCTGGATTGTGGGATAAGGTAAGTATATCTTCTTATAACTGCACCCCTAGACATAGCGAATATTTACAGTGTATGTTAGCCTAAATATTTTTTCGTTTTCTATGTGTGTGTTAACGTATGTATATTTTATAAATCATAGTCCATCACTGTCATGTACTTCTTCCATTTGAAGTACTTGGTTGATCCTGGCAGTCACCATTCTTCCTTGTTCAAAACGGACCACACAAAAGCTGAGCTGTTCTTGCATGGTCAGTTCTCATCCTTTGGCTGGCCATTCAGAGGTGCAGGACACTGTGCAGACACACAGGCATGCCTGTATTGGGTAGTTTGTTCAACCATCAATCACAGCCTGCCTCTGGCACACTCTCTCTCCCAATCACAGCCTACCTCTGGCACACACTCTCTCCCAATCACACCCTGCCTCTAGCACACTCCCCCTCCCAATCACAGCCTACCTCTGGCACACTCCCTCCTCCCAATCACAGCCTACCTCTGGCACACACTCCCTCCCAATCACAGCCTGCCTCTGACACACTCCCCCTCCCAATCACAGCCTACTTTTGGCACAATCCCACCTCCCAATCACAGCCTACCTCTGGCACACTCCCCCTGCCAATCACAGCCTGCCTCTGGCACACTCCCCCCTCCCAATCACAGCCTACCTCTGGCACACTCCCCCTCCCAATCACAGCCTACCTCTGGCACACTCCCCCTCCCAATCACAGCCTGCCTCTGGCACACTCACTCCCCCCTCCCAATCACAGCCTACCTCTGGCACACTCCCCCTCCCAATCCCAGCCTGCCTCTGGCACACTCCCCCCTCCCAATCACAGCCTACCTCTGGCACACTCCCCCTCCCAATCACAGCCTGCCTCTGGCACACTCCTCCCTCCCAATCACAGCCTACCTCTGACACACTCCCCCCTCCCAATCACAGCCTACCTCTGGCACACTCCTCCCTCCCAATCACAGCCTGCCTCTGGCACACTCCCCCTCCCAATCACAGCCTGCCTCTGGCACACTCCCCCCTCCCAATCACAGCCTACCTCTGGCACACTCCCCCTCCCAATCACAGCCTGCCTCTGGCACACTCCTCCCTCCCAATCACAGCCTACCTCTGACACACTCCCCCCTCCCAATCACAGCCTACCTCTGGCACACTCCTCCCTCCCAATCACAGCCTACCTCTGACACACTCCCCCCTCCCAATCACAGCCTACCTCTGACACACTCCCCCTCCCAATCACAGCCTACCTCTGGCACACTCCTCCCTCCCAATCACAGCCTACCTCTGGCACACTCCCCCTCCTAATCACAGCCAACTTCTGGCACACTCCCCCTCCCAATCACAGCCTGCCTCTGGCACACTCCTCCCTCCCAATCACAACCTACCTCTGGCACACTCCCCCTCCCAATCACAGCCTGCCTCTGGCACACTCACTCCCCCCTCCCAATCACAGCCTACCTCTGGCACACTCCCCCTCCCAATCCCAGCCTGCCTCTGGCACACTCCCCCCTCCCAATCACAGCCTACCTCTGGCACACTCCCCCTCCCAATCACAGCCTGCCTCTGGCACACTCCTCCCTCCCAATCACAGCCTACCTCTGACACACTCCCCCCTCCCAATCACAGCCTACCTCTGGCACACTCCTCCCTCCCAATCACAGCCTGCCTCTGGCACACTCCCCCTCCCAATCACAGCCTGCCTCTGGCACACTCCCCCCTCCCAATCACAGCCTACCTCTGGCACACTCCCCCTCCCAATCACAGCCTGCCTCTGGCACACTCCTCCCTCCCAATCACAGCCTACCTCTGACACACTCCCCCCTCCCAATCACAGCCTACCTCTGGCACACTCCTCCCTCCCAATCACAGCCTACCTCTGACACACTCCCCCCTCCCAATCACAGCCTACCTCTGACACACTCCCCCTCCCAATCACAGCCTACCTCTGGCACACTCCTCCCTCCCAATCACAGCCTACCTCTGGCACACTCCCCCTCCTAATCACAGCCAACATCTGGCACACTCCCCCTCCCAATCACAGCCTGCCTCTGGCACACTCCTCCCTCCCAATCACAGCCTGCCTGTGGCACACTCCTCCCTCCCAATCACAGCCTAACTCTGGCACACTCCTCCCTCCCAATCACAGCCTACCTCTGGCACACTCCTCCCTCCCAATCACAGCCTACCTCTGGCACACTCCCCCTCCTAATCACAGCCAACTTCTGGCACACTCCCCCTCCCAATCACAGCCTGCCTCTGGCACACTCCCCCTCCTAATCACAGCCAACTTCTGGCACACTCCTCCCTCCCAATCACAGCCTACCTCTGGCACACTCACTTCCCCCTCCCAATCACAGCCTACCTCTGGCACACTCCTCCCTCCCAATCCCAGCCTACCTCTGACACACTCCCCCCTCCCAATCACAGCCTACCTCTGGCACACTCCCCCTCCCAATCACAGCCTGCCTCTGGCACACTCCTCCCTCCCAATCACAGCCTACCTCTGACACACTCCCCCCTCCCAATCACAGCCTACCTCTGGCACACTCCTCCCTCCCAATCACAGCCTGCCTCTGGCACACTCCCCCTCCCAATCACAGCCTGCCTCTGGCACACTCCCCCCTCCCAATCACAGCCTACCTCTGGCACACTCCCCCTCCCAATCACAGCCTGCCTCTGGCACACTCCTCCCTCCCAATCACAGCCTACCTCTGACACACTCCCCCCTCCCAATCACAGCCTACCTCTGGCACACTCCTCCCTCCCAATCACAGCCTACCTCTGACACACTCCCCCCTCCCAATCACAGCCTACCTCTGACACACTCCCCCTCCCAATCACAGCCTACCTCTGGCACACTCCCCCTCCTAATCACAGCCAACTTCTGGCACACTCCCCCTCCCAATCACAGCCTGCCTCTGGCACACTCCTCCCTCCCAATCACAGCCTGCCTCTGGCACACTCCTCCCTCCCAATCACAGCCTACCTCTGGCACACTCCTCCCTCCCAATCACAGCCTACCTCTGGCACACTCCTCCCTCCCAATCACAGCCTACCTCTGGCACACTCCTCCCTCCCAATCACAGCCTACCTCTGGCACACTCCTCCCTCCCAATCACAGCCTACCTCTGGCACACTCCTCCCTCCCAATCACAGCCTACCTCTGGCACACTCCCCCTCCTAATCACAGCCAACTTCTGGCACACTCCCCCTCCCAATCACAGCCTGCCTCTGGCACACTCCCCCTCCTAATCACAACCAACTTCTGGCACACTCCTCCCTCCCAATCACAGCCTACCTCTGGCACACTCCTCCCTCCCAATCACAGCCTACCTCTGGCACACTCCCCCTCCTAATCACAGCCAACTTCTGGCACACTCCTTCCTCCCAATCACAGCCTGTCTCTTGAACTCCTGCTCAAGCACAATCTGCATCTTGCCTGCATCACAGCCTGAACAGACTATGGAATACAGAAGTGGTCCCCAACCTCTTCTGCACCAGGGACTGGCCTCAGCGATGACAACCCCTTTACAGACCAGGGTTGGTTTGGTGCTGCCTGTTACATCTGGGGGAGGTTTGCCACCCGCTACCTCAAGGGAAGGGGGAGTGTGGAGGGGGTCTGTGCAATCTGTCACCTGGAGGGGTTGGCGTAACCTGTCATCTCCGGAGGGTGAGGGCTTGTGCAGCCTGTCACCTCAAGACCAACCCGACTCTCCTCCCTCCTCTTCTTCTCCCCCTTCCTCTCCATAGGTAAGGTGACCACAAAGAGGGAAGGTGGTAGTGGTGCAAGGAGAAGGGGAGAGGGCGCCCTCTAGTGGTGGGAGGATGGCAGTGCAGGTTGTTCTGGCTAGCTCACCTGCTGCCCATTCCCAGCCGTGCAGTCTGACCCCAACAGGCCAGGGACTAGCACCAGTCCACAGCCTGGGGATTGAGGACCCCTGGAATTCAGGCACAATGTGTGTCTGCGCAGTGTCCTGTAACCCTGTCCCCCACTATCAGGAAAAAGAGGCGCATGGTCACATGAACTTTTTAAAAAAGGTAAGAAAGATCATTGCTGAAACTAAGTAAAAGCAGTTATGGTGCCTGCATAGTTATGACTATTTTAGAAAGTGTCTATAACATTGTATATGAAATAAAAGTGTTACTGGCGCAAAAAAAACTAAATACGGTATATATCTCCAATGATTTAGTTTGCTGCAATCAGATGTACATACCACCCTAAAGTGGAATATTTAAATTTGACCAGTTTGTGGATTGCGCTAACTTCTATGCCAATTTAAATCATACCACTCCTTATCGTGCCAAAAAAAATGATTTTGAATAAAAAATATGTGTGTATGCCCTATGTACTATGGGAGATTCTTGCGGGTAATACTCCTCGTATCTCCTTCCTGATTGATATGATGTACCTTAAATCTGTGCTATAGTGAACAAACCAATACAAATATTATATCAAAAAAGTTATCAACAAATTGTCAATAATCAAATCAACAAAGTACAAGTGCAGAAAATGTGCAATAATATCAACAAGTTGTCAATAATTAAATCAACAAAGTGCAAGCAAGCATAAACCCACAAAGGTACAAATGTATATATGATACCATTCAACTTATTCCATTGAGTCCATAAATCAAATAAAGTGCAAAGTGCAAAAACATGGATATAAATAACAAGGCACAATGAATGTCCTTAGTGAGTGATCAACTCCTTTCAATGCCGTTCCTATTTTGTGGTTTTAGTGCTTCTAGTTCCACCCTTATAGTGCTTATACCACCACCCTGGACTGGTCTTGATGACCAGAGAACCAAAGACTACCACAGCATGGGGGTGAAGAGGCTGCAGGAACTGGTCTAGCAGCACAGAGGAACCTGCAGGTTCCTGTACCTGGTCCCCCTAGACATAAATATACAGTTAAAGTGGTTCTAAAGGCAGGTTTTTAATCCTAATGCACTCTATGCAATAAGATAAAAAAAAACTTCAGTGTGCAGAAGCCCCCCTAATACTTAGCTGAGCCCCAGCTCCATCCAGTGATGTTGCACGAGAGACTCAGCTGTCCAAGACTTCCCCTCCTGATTGGCTGAGGCACACAGTGGGCACCATTGGCTCCCACTGCTGTCAAAGTCATTGAGCCAATGAGGAGGGAGGGGGCGGATTGTCAACGAGGGACCTGAGAAGGAGGATTTTTTTTTAACTTTCCATCTATTAAATCTTCTGCCCTTGTTGTTTTAACTTTGGATAGTAAAACATTTTTTTTCTGCCAGTAAATACCTTCTACAGCCCACTTCCTGTTTCTTGTCTGGTAAAAAGCCTAGGCTTATGACATCATGCACAGCTCTCTCACTCTATGAGAGTTTCCCAGGAAGGGAGGGGGGTGAGTCATAAGAGGGCCAATGAGAGCTGCAGAGCTGGAGGTGTGTGTCTGTGTAAATCCAGGAAGTATACAGGCAGCAGCTTCAGCTGCCCACAGTTAAAATGGTTGCAGACAGACTCAGTGGAGGGAGATTTCTGCAGCATATTTGCCAAGTACAGAATCACAGTATATATAAAATAATCTGCAGTGTTCGGAGGGAAGCTCCAGAACGGCAAAGATGTTTTTATTACAAATTATGTGAGCAGTTCCTCTTTAAACAAAACAAAACAAAAAAACAAGACTTTATTATCACTTTAACCCTTGCAGTGCGGCGGGTGCAGCCACACTGCAAGGGATGACTTTCAGTTTTCCCGGAGTCCCGTTTAAAACAGTTGTTGATGAAGGTAGCACTATGTTTACTTGCTTGGAGAATGGAAAGGTTCACTTTAAATTTGTCTAGAATCTCCAATCACAAATGAGGGATCTTTTATGTGTCTTCAATTATGAATACTATCAGCAAGTGGTCTAGAGAACATTTACTTTGTGCTTAGTTGCCCTTTGAAGAATGTACAGGAATGTGAAATGCAATGCTTTGATTACTCAGCTTTTATTATAAAGAGAAGTGAATTAAATGTAACTAATCAGAAATGTATTTTACAGGCTAATAAAAGCTGAAAACACTTTATATTGCTGCATACTTTGTGACGGTTTTGCATACTGCTTTAATAAAATGTTCAATTGAACACAGACATTTTTCTTTAAATCAGATTATATTTGTGGTCCTTGTGTGAATATTGTAGATCGTGTATTAAAATGCATATTTAACATTCTGTCAGGATTTGTTCAATTTAAAGCAGTTGTAAAGTCTAAAATATTTTTTTCTAAAATACTTACCCCCACTGTGTGCAATGGTATGGCACAGAGCCAACCTGATTCTCCTCTTCTGGGGTCCCCCGCCAGTGATCTTGGCCCCTCCTCTTCTGTGTCTGCCCCTATGGTGGCACACCTACAGGCTCGCTCCTGGGCTGTGTGTGTCCATAGAACATACAGCACAGCTCAGACCTGCCCCCCTCACACGATTTGATTGACAGCAGCAGGGGCCAATGGATCCCACTGCTGCCTCTGTGTCCTGTGATTGCCTAAAGCCTCGTACAAACTATGAGATTATCGGACGAATAATCGTCCGTTTTTTTGTTGCATGCTAGTCTTATATCGGATATTACTCGACATACAAAAATTCTCGTACAACAGAACTTTGGAAGTGATGTAATGTGTTGAATTATTTCGTAATGTATTCTTTCATTTACGAGCATGCGTAGACTTGCTCTTACGTTTTTTTCAGATGAAAACTGTACTAATCCAACAAAATTAGGACATTGTGTTCACTTACGATAAAAAATGTATAGCATGCAACTTCAGGTTTTGTCGTCCTGAAAGTCGGAATCGGCTGTCGGAAGCACTATACTTATAATCAGATAATCGGCTGATTGTTCGTCGCAGGAAATTTTACTTCTGATTTTCTTATCGTGTGTATGGGTCTTAACCACTTCCCGCCCACCATATAGCAAAATGACATGCGCAAAGTTATCCTGACTGGGCGTCATATGACGTCCAGCAGGATAAGCCGCAATTGTGCGCCTATGGGGGCGTGCAGCACAGCGATCGTTGATGTGGTGTGTCAGTCTGACACACCATAACCCTGATCTCGGTAAAGAGCCTCTGACGTAGGCTCTTTACCTTGTGATCAGCTGTGTCCAATCACAGCTGATCACAGCGTAAACAGGAAGAGCCGTTTATCGGCTTTTCCTCCACTCGCTCTGACAGACCTGAGTAGAGGAGAGCCAATCAGCTACTCTCCTGACAGGGGGGTCTGCGCTGATTGATTATCACCCAAGACCACCAGGTATGCCAATCAGTGCCCAATAGAGGTGCCAATCAGTGCCCATCAGTAATGCCTGCCAGTGCCTCCTTATCAGTGCTGCCTACCAGAGCCATCTATCAGTGCCCATCAGTGCCACCCATCAGTGCTACCCATCAATTCCACCTATCAGTGCCCATTAGTGTTGCTTATAAGTGCCTATTAGTGCCGCCTATAAGTGCCCATCAGGGCCACCTACAGTGCCTTGCGAAAGTATTCGGCCCCCTTGAACTTTTCATCCTTTTGCCACATTTCAGGCTTCAAACATAAAGATATAAAATTTTAATTTTTTGTGAAGAATCACCAACAAGTGGGACACAATTGTGAAGTGGAACGAAATCTTTTGTTTTTTTGAAACTTTTTTAACTAAGAAAAAAATGAAAAGTGGGGCGTGCAAAATTATTCGGCCCCCTTGCGTTAATACTTTGTAGAGCCACCTTTTGCTGCGATTACAGCTGCAAGTCGCTTGGGGTATGTCTCTATCAGTTTTGCACATCGAGAGACTGAAATTCTTGCCCATTCTTCCTTGCAAAACAGCTCGAGCTCAGTGAGGTTGGATGGAGAGCGTTTGTGAACAGCAGTTGTCAGCTCTTTCCACAGATTCTCGATTGGATTCAGGTCTGGACTTTGACTTGGCCATTCTAACACCTGGATACGTTTATTTGTGAACCATTCCTTTGTAGATTTTGCTGTATGTTTGGGATCATTGTCTTGTTGGAAGATAAATCTCCGTCCCAGTCTCAGGTCTTTTGCAGACTCCAACAGGTTTTCATCCAGAATGGTCCTGTATTTGGCTGCATCCATCTTCCCCTCAATTTTAACCATCTTCCCTGTCCCTGCTGAAGAAAAGCAGGCCCAAACCATGATGCTGCCACCACCATGTTTGACAGTGAGGATGGTGTGTTGAGGGTGATGAGCTGTGTTGCTTTTACGCCAAACATATCGCTTTGCATTGTGGCCAAAAAGTTCGATTTTGGTTTCATCGGACCAGAGCACCTTCTTCCACATGTTTGGTGTGTCTCCCAGGTGGCTTGTGGCAAACTTTAGACAAGACTTTTTATGGATGTCTTTGAGAAATGGCTTTCTTCTTGCCACTCTTCCATAAAGGCCAGATTTGTGCAGTGTACGACTGATTGTTGTCCTGTGGACAGACTCTCCCACCTCAGCTGTAGTTCTCTGCAGTTCATCCAGAGTGATCATGGGCCTCTTGGCTGCATCTCTGATCAGTCTTCTCCTTGTCTGAGCTGAAAGTTTAGAGGGACAGCCAGGTCTTGGTAGATTTGCAGTGGTCTGATACTCCTTCCATTTCAAAATGATCGCTTGCACAGTGCTCCTTGGGATGTTTAAAGCTTGGGAAATCTTTTTGTATCCAAATCCGGCTTTAAACTTCTCCACAACAGTATTACGGACCTGCCTGGTGTGTTCCTTGGTCTTCATGATGCTCTCTGCGCTTTCAACAGAACCCTGAGGCCTGGTTCACACTGGGGCGACAAACGCTCCGACATTGGGAGCTCATGTCGCATGACGTGTGAAAATCAATGTTTCCCTATGGGAGCCGTCTTAACTGGTCCGACACATGTCGGTCCGACTTTGAAAATGCTCCCTGTACTACTTTGGTCCGACTTTGATCCGACTTCAGCCCATTGACTATCATTGAAGTCGGATCAAAGTCGGACCGCAGTCTTGCATGGTCCGACTTTGGCATGCGACTTGTGCTGTACTGCTCTTGAGGGGGAACTCCAGGCCAAATTTTAAATAAAAAACCGGCGTGAGTTCCCCCTCCAGAGGCATACCAGGCCCTTGGGTCTGGTCTGGATTTGAACGGGCGCCCCTACGCCGAAAAAACGGCGTGGGGGTCCCCCCAAAATCCAAACCAGACCCTTATCCGAGCACACAACCTGGCAGGCCGCAGGGGAAGAGGGGGGGACGAGAGAGCGGCCCCCCCTCCCTCCTGAACTGTACCAGGCCGCATGCCCTCAACATGGGGGGTTTGGTGCTCTGGGGCAGGGGGGCAACCTGCGGCCCCCCCACCCCAGAGCACCCTGCCCCCATGTTGATGAGGACAGGGCCTCTTCCCGACAACCCTGGCCGTTGGTTGTCGGGGTCTGCGGGCGGGGGGCTTATCGGAATCCGGGAGCCCCCTTCAATAAGGGGGTCCCCGGATCCCGCCCCCCCACCCTATGTGAATGAGTATGGGGTACATCTACCCCTACCCATTCACCTGGTGGAAAAAAAATGCAATAAAAAAACACTACACAGGTTTTCAAAGTAATTTATTGCACAGCTCCGGGGGTCTTCTTCCGACTTCCGGGGGTCTTCTTCCGACTTCCGGGGGTCTTTTCCGACTTCGAGGGTCTCCGGTGTCGTCTCCCGCTCTCCGGTTCTTTCTTCCGCCGGGCCTCCGCTAACTTCTTTGCTCTCTTGCTAACAGAGGCCCGGTCTTCCCGTTGTCTCGTCCGGCTCTCCGTTGTCCTTCTGCCGGCCCCTCCACTAACTTCTTCGTAGCTCTTTCGCTAGTGGAGGGGCGCGGTCTTCCCGTCGCTGTCGCCGTCGGCTTCTTCTTCCCTCTTCTCCTTCTCGATATTGACGCGTCGCTTCCTCCCGCTGTAATACTGTCTCTCCGCTCCGCTCCGCATTAATATAGGCTTCTCATGACGTCACAGTCACATGTTCCAGGGCACATGGCCCCGCAGCATGTGACTGTGACGTCATGGGAACATGTGACTGTGACGTCATGAGAAGCCTATATTAATGCGGAGCGGAGCGGAGAGCCAGTATTACAGCGGGAGGAAGCGACGCGTCAACATCGAGAAGGAGAAGAGGGAAGAAGAAGCCGACGGCGACAGCGACGGGAAGCCCGGGCCCTCCACTAGCGAAAGAGCTACGAAGAAGTTAGTGGAGGGGCCGGCAGAAGGACAACGGAGAGCCGGACGAGACAACGGGAAGACCGGGCCTCTGTTAGCAAGAGAGCTAAAAAGAAGTTAGCGGAGGCCCGGCGGAAGAAAGAACCGGAGAGCGGGAGACGACACCGGAGACCCTCGAAGTCGGAAGAAGACCCCCGGAAGTCGGAAGAAGACCCCCGGAGCTGTGCAATAAATTACTTTGAAAGCCTGTGTAGTGTTTTTTTATTGAAATTTTTTTCCACCAGGTGAATGGGTAGGGGTACGATGTACCCCATACTCATTCACATAGGGTGGGGGGCGGGATCCGGGGACCCCCTTATTGAAGGGGGCTCCCGGATTCCGATAAGCCCCCCGCCCGCAGACCCCGACAACCAACGGTCGGGGAGAGGCCTTGTCCTCATCAACATGGGGGCAGGGTGCTCTGGGGTGGGGGGGCCGCAGGTCGCCCCCCTGCCCCAGAGCACCAAACCCCCCATGTTGAGGGCATGCGGCCTGGTACGGTTCAGGAGGGAGGGGGGGCCGCTCTCTCGTCCCCCCTCTTCCCCTGCGGCCGGCCAGGTTGTGTGCTCGGATAAGGGTCTGGTTTGGATTTTGGGGGGACCCCCCACGCCGTTTTTTCGGCGTAGGGGCGCCTGTTCAAATCCAGACCAGACCCAAGGGCCTGGTATGCCCCTGGAGGGGAACCCGCGTCGTTTTTTTAATTAAAAATTTGGCCTGGAGTTCCCCTTCAAGATTCATACCAAACACAGTGCCTGATATTGGCGGGGATCCAAGTCGGATCCCCGTTCATTGAAAGTCGGACATATGTCGGCTTCATGTCGCAGGGCAAAGTCGGATCCAAAGTAGGACAGATGTCGTGTCGCACTAGTGTGAACCCAGCCTGAGACTATCAGAGAGCAGGTGCATTTATACAGAGACTTGATTACACACAGATGGACTCTATTTATCACCATCAGTCATTTAGGACAACATTGGATCATTAAGAGATCCTCGCTGAACTTCTGGAGTGAGTTTGCTGCACTGAAAGTAAAGGGGCCGAATAATTTTGCACGCACCACTTTTCAGTTTTTTATTTGCTAAAAAAGTTTAAAATATCCAATAGATTTCGTTCCACTTCACAATTGTGTCCCACTTGTTGGTGATTCTTCACAAAAAATTAAAATTTTATATCTTTATGTTTGAAGCCTGAAATGTGGCAAAAGGATGAAAAGTTCAAGGGGGCCGAATACTTTCGTAAGGCACTGTATAAGTGCCCATCAGTGCAGCCTTTCAGTGCCCATTAGTGTCGCCAATCAGTGCCCATCAGAGCCACCTATGCGTGCCCATCAGTGCCGCCTATAAATGCCCATCAGTGCTGCATATCAGTGTCACCCATCAGTGCCACATATTAGTGCCTCATCATCAGTGCCACCTCATTTGTGCCCATCAGTGCCGCCTTATCAGTGCCCATCAGTGAAGAAGAAAACATACTTATTTACAAAAAAAATTGGTCTTTTTAAAAAAAAAAATGCAAATAATAAAAGCCCCAGTGGTAATCAAATACCACCAAAAGAAAGCTCTATTTGTGGGAACAAAATGATAACAATTTAGTTTGGGTACAGTGACGCGACAGCGCTGAAAATTGTCCTGGACAGGAAGGGGGGAAGTTCCTTGTATTAAAGTGGTTAAACATATAAACACGTGATAACGCTAAGAATGTTTAGCGCTTGAGCATTAATTCATTTCAGTGACCAGAACCAAAAAAACATTCTGCCAAATAAATGAACATTCAGAGTGGACAAGCTCTCAAAATGATATTACAGGCTCATATCTTTAAAAAAACTAAAGCTAAAATAAACATGGTATACTTACCTGGTCTGTGTAATGGTTTAGCACAGAGCAGCATCGATCTTCCTCTTCTTGGGTCTCTCGCCGACACGCCTAGCCCCTCCCCCTTTGCTGAGTGCCCCCCATAGCAAGCCGCTTGCTATGGAGGCACTCGTGCATGCTCACCCCCGAACCGCCTCCATAAGACCCACAAAGTGTGGCTTGGCCCCGCCCCCTGCTTCCTCCTCACTGCCTGTGATTGACAGATGTGGGAGCCAATGGTTCCCTCTACTGTGTCACAGTCAATAAGAATGGATAGATACAGGAAAGCCGCAGCTCTTGTGCACATTGCTGGATCGAGATGGGGCTCGGGTAAGTATTGGGAGGGAGGGGCTGGGGGAGAAAGTTTTTTTTTACCTTCCTGCATAGAATGCTTTCACAACCACTTTAACGACAGTAGGGAACAGCCATCTACCAACCTTGACTGTGTAAATGTCAAACCCTTTGGCTGGACAAAATGACAAATCCTTTGACAGGTAAAATAAATCCCATACATGCATTCAATGTGTGTTTAGCTGTCTGCCTAGAGGGGAGCTTAGAACAAACCTGACATCACATAGCAGAAGGTGTCGTCTGTTTTTGTGTTATCAATGGTCTTGCAATGCATGCTAAATGTTTTCTGTATTTCCCAATTGACAAGTATCCATAAGTCTAGATCACCAGTGTAACATTCTGAAATATTGTTAGCAAAGAAACTACAAAGAAACGTGTGTACTTCAAAAAAGTTTATTGCAACATACTTTTCAAGTAGAACTCCTATTTGCTGAAATGGAATATGTTACCGTTTATTCAGGTAGTTGTAAAGCAGGATGCGCACCGTGCATTTTTTGCAACTGCTGAGCCACCCCTTGATCTAAGGGGCGAAAGGATATACTGAGAATACAAGCTCTGTAAAAGCAATACTTATATATATATGTTCACTTTGCTTTAGGCTGCACAGCACTCAACCAATTAATGCCTGCCAGATCTGCCCACCCCAAATGTTATTCAGCCATTGCCAGAAGTAAAGCAACACCACCAGGAAAATATCTTAGCGTTCTTCACACTGCGGCCAGGGGCAGCAAAAACAGGTGGCTGAGCCGCGGTTTTACTACCCCTCAGAATTCTGACATTGCAGCTTTATAGGGTTGTACACATGCATATACATGTACAGTGGCTGCAGCAACTTTTAATTGCAGAGTCTGGCAGATGGCACTACCTGTCAAACTCGCCCACTGGGATCAATAGGGCCGTTATGCAACCATAAGCCAACTCCGATGCTTGGCTCACAGTTGCGGTTCAGTCCTGCAATGTAAAATTGCTGTTCAACTATTTTTTTTAAAAAGTAGAAAAACCTAAAGAAACAGGCATCAGGAGGCAGCAGTAGTGCCTCCTGAATGCCTGCCAGCCACTGCTATACCGCCCTCTGAAAAGTCATCCACCCTGGATCGCTTTTCAGAAGGTGGTAAGCATTACCGCCAGTGTCAAAGAGCCCTCAGGGCCCATTGTTATAATTGCGCTGTGGTAACGCAAGTCTTACGTGCCTTGATGTGATGCGGCTTCATTCCTTCTGAATGGCATCCCATTGCGCCTTTCCAGTGCACTTGCAGTACAATACAAAGTACATTGCAGTGCACTGCTGAAAAAGATGCATGGGCAATTTTTGGCTCCTCATGAAGCATCAGGCAGCCCCGTCAAATGTTTGAGCTGCCTCAACACAATGCACATTAAAATGTTTGTAAACCTCAGACATAAAATATGAACAAAGCATATCCTTCTATAGTGTGTACTTGTCTCAGTCCAACACACTAAGTGTCATTTCTGTCTGCTGCTTCATTCCTCTGCTATTAGCATGCTATCTCCTCTGCTATCAGTCACTCCTGACAAGTTCTCCTGACACCAAGAGAAAAATGATGTCAGAAGAAGGCACAGCTTGTGATTGGCAGCCTTAGCCCTGTTCCTGTTTGCTGTGTGAAGGGGGGTCCCTTTCCTCCAATCAGCTCTCAGAACTCTCCTCACTGATATAACATCAGCTCTCTGCCACCTGCTTTTCAAAGCTGAGAGATCCTGTGTAAATCCCTCACTTTGAATGAATGTAGAGAAGAGAAGACTGCAGATAAACAGGTACAACTTATGCAGGAGGATTTGTTTTATCTCTGTGTATCACCTGAGGTCAGTCACTATATTGGGTATATGTAAGGCTTTACAACCACTTTACGTGCTGTTATTACTGTGGTCCGGGCTTGTGTGATTGGACCCTTATATAAACAGCAATTTGATGCAATGTTTACTGGGCAGTAAACAAAGTAACTGTTTCTAAAGTCAGAAAGTTTATTTAAATTACATGAATCAGAGTCCTGTGCAATCCCCTATAACATAAGCACACACATCTATACAACATTGGTGTGCACAGCTACTGCATTAAGGTGTGCGCCCCAAAACACAAACACACGTGCGTGTATATCAGCAGAGCAGTGGACGGTGTCAGTAGAGAAGAGATTGGTGTCAGTAGGGCAGTGGACGGTGTCAGTAGTTTTTATTTTAGTATTTTAGTAATTAATTTTTACAATTTTATTTCTTTAATTATTTTTTACAATGTTTTTTCTTTTATTTTATTTTAGGAGCCTTGTTGGGGAGCTTTGGTTAATTTTGAAGGGTCTAAACAGAGAGAGAAAGGGACTGAGGACAGAGCTTCCTCAGTCACTTTCTCTGCAGCCTCACCTGCACTGGACAGTGAACGAATGGGAAGTGCTCTGTGCTGAGCGGCTTCCTGTTCATTCACAAATGGAATCACAGTAAACTATGCTTCAGTTAAAGCGAAGGTTCACCCAAAAGTGAACCTCCGCTTTTTGGAACCCCCCCCCCCCCCTCCGGTGACACATTTGGCACCTTTCAGGGGGAAGGGGGTGCAGATACCTGTATAAAACAGGTATTTGCACCACTTCCGGGAGCAGACTCCCGCGGGAGACCCGCCCCTTCGTGTCACCCCCCCCCCCAGTTGTGTTCTGGGAAACACTCGGCTCCCAGAACACAACGGGAACCAGTGAGGACGGCGCAGCGCAACTTTATTCATCCATCCTGAATCATCCCCTGCAGCAGCAGGTGGGAGAGAAGGGAAGCTGGCCGCACCACAGGGGGGAGACAGGGGGCACCAGGAAGCAGGTGGAATCAGCACCACATAGGGTGATGATTAAGGTGTGCCCCGGCAACACCGTGAGCAATACAATATCAGTAGGTGGGCACTTGGAGTGTACTTCTTGCAGTCTCTGCCGTAAAAAGTTTTTCCCCCTTAATTTCTGCATTACCAAGTACTGTACATTCAAACTTCCAAGGCAGGTTTGAATGTAAATGGTGGCTGTGAGCAACTTCTTAGCACTGCCAGCAGCAGGGAAGGTATCCCAGCATTACCAACAGATGTGATCCAGGATCACTAGACACAGATGGACATTGAGTAGAAGGGACTGCTGCAATTTACAGTATCTTGGTTAAAAAATGCAACTTCACAGCAGGTGGGCTATTCTCCTTTTATACATTTCAAGGTTCAATGATCCATTTTGCCCGGAGTGTACCTTTAGCGAAGTCTGTTAATAGCAAGATTAAACATTTATGACTATAAGCAAAGCCATAGCACCTTCTAACTTTTAAAAGACAAGAAAGAGGCGCATAATTTAGCACCACCAGACACAAGACCTGGGCAAACGCCCAACCATTTCATATAGCCAGGGATGGGGAATCAATATTTAACAAAGGATACAGATCTTCATGTGTTTACACAGCAATAGTTTTCTAAATAAATAACAACCAAAAGTAGCAATCACTTAAATACACAGTAACTTCCTCGAGAAAAACAAAACAAAAAAAACACATTCTCAACCATAGTGTGTGTGTGTGTGTGCGCGTGTATATATATATATATATATATATATATATATATATATATATATATATATATATATTATTTTTTTTTATTTATTTATACACAATATATATATATATATATGTGTGTGTGTGTGTGTATATATATATATATATTTATACACAATATATATATGTGTGTGTATATGTATATATATATATATATATATATATATATTTTTTTTTTTTTTTAATAAAACTATTTTGTTCTATGGTCAACTCTACAACTTCACCTGATTTTTCAAAATCCACAGAATAAGTACTGCCAGCAAATCAGGAATGGAAACAACTGATCCCAAATGTATTTATTCATATCCAAATGTCATCCAAAAGGTGCTCCAAAAAAGGCTGACCCTCCAAAACAGAGGAGCTGTGCGCTACCCACAGTAAGTTGTGTTTTATCACACCTTTGTACATACCTTCACCAGAAACAACATTTGCCTCATTCTACAAACTGACCCATCTTTCTCCACGTTACTTATCCAACTCAGCCTTCTGAATGACAGTGTTATCTAAAAGGATGCCACAAGTCCATCTTTAATAGCACTAAGCCACCACTCCTGATATTTTTATTGTTGCCGTACCATAATTTCTAAATTCTCTCTGCAACTAAATTACCCAAATTATCAGCACTACTCAACTGACAGTTCGAAGACAACCAGGGTGACAGTTTGACAGGCTGTGTTCCACAATGACTGTGATTTGCTTTCTTGTATTTTTGGCACTGAACTGAACATTCCATACTAAATAGCTGGTTTAAAATAATAGCAGTAAAAAGAAAAAAAAAGAAAGTAGAAGCTGATATTGTCTTAGGCCCGGTTCTCACAGGGGCGGCGCGACTTCGAGGGCGACTCGGCGGCGCGATCTCAAGACGACTTGAGACGCCTGCCTGAGGCGATTTGCATAATGACTTCTGTATAGTCGCCCCCAAAAGAAGTACAGGAACCTTTTTCTAAGGCGGAGCGACCTGAGACGCTCCTATTAGAACGGTTCCATAGTACAGAGCGGGACGCGACTCCTCAGGCGACCGAGTCGCCTGAGGAGTCGCCCCTATGTGAACCGGGCCTAAGCCCTCTTATCTGCATTTAAGTTAGTACAGTGGTAGTTAGCACTTCTACCTTGTAGCACTGGGGTCCCTGGATTGGGACACTACTGAATACCAACAGCACATTATATGAAGTTTGCATGTTCTCTCTGTGCTTGTGTGGGTCCAAAGACATGCTGGTAGTCTCCTGTCTAAATTGGCCCTAGTATGTGAGATACAGACCTTAATCTGACCATACACTATATCAGGGGTAGGCAACCTGGGGCCCTCCAGTTGTTGCAAAACTACAAGTCCCATCATGCCTTTGGGAGTAATTGTAACTACCAGCCTTGCAATGCCTCATGGGAAATGTAGTTCCAAAACAGCTGGAGGGCCCCAGCTTGCCTACCCCAGCACTATATAATCTAATCGAACGATTTACCAAAACAATGCAATATAAAGACAAACCTAAACTATTGTATTCAATTTGTATCAAATCAGGCAGGCTTTTACACACTGCATAGATGACGGTATATCTAAAGCTGGCCATACACTGTACAAACTACTTTAGATTTACCAAAACAATGTAATATGAAGGTAAACCTAAACAATTCATTGCATTAGTATCAAATCAGGCAGGCCCTTGTACTACATAGCTGATGGTAGATCTAGAGAAGATTGTACAATCAGATTGTATAGTGCAGCCTTTCTCAATCTCTTTAGCCCATTGGAACCGCTAAAATAATTTTCTGGTCTCGGGGGAACCCTACTGAAGCCAGTGTATTGGGGGTCAATGGCCAAAATGTCCCTTAGTGGTCACTAGGAAGAATGGAACCCTTAGAGCCCTTTCACACGGACGTGTCAGTGTGTGGGCTCCGCTTTGCTCAGCGGGGATCGCTCCATCAATCCCCGCTGAGCAGGCAGATGACAGGTCACACTGTGCAGGGACCGACCTGTTAGAGCGCTGCTCTCCCCTATGGGGGGGATCGGATGACGACGGACCGTAGAGTCCGTTGTCATCCGATCTGATCCGCCAGACGGATGGAAAAGTACGGTTTTCCTCCGTTACACTTTGGCGGATCAGAGAGGGTCGGATGTCAGCGGGCATGTCACCGCTGACATCCGTGGCTCCATAGAGATGCACGGAGCGTCCGTTCAGGTCCGCCTAAAAAACTGACAGTGTGAAAGGGGCCTTAGAGTGGTGTCACAATGTCACCTTTACAGATTATTAAAAACAAAAACATTGGGGTCATGCCACTGACCCTGTCAAGTAGTGGTGGACTCAGAATTATCCAGGCAGATTGGAGGTCAGTCAACCACAGCTCAAGGTACCCCAAGCAACCTCTGGAGGAACCCTAGAGTTCCATGGAACCCTGGTTAGGAATGGCTTGTATAGTGTATGGCAGCCTTTTTCAACCTGTTTAATATGAAGGAACCCTTGAAATCGTTTTCCAGGTTCAGCGTATGGGTAAATGGGAAGCATCCTCCCGTACAGAGAACTAAAAAGGTTCATTGTTGTCAGTGGCTTCTCATCTGAAAGGCAGAAGTTGCTCATTGCTCAAGGAACCCCAAGCAACTTTTGGAGGAACCCTGGTTAGGAATGGCTGATATAGTGTATGGCAGCCTTTTTCAAACTGTTTAATATGGAGGAACCATTGAAATAACTTTCCAGGCTCAGTGTAATGGTCAATGGGAAGCACCCTCCCGTACAGAGAACTAAAAGGTTCATTGTTGTCAGTGGCTACTCATCGGAGAAGCAAATGTTGATCACTGGTCAACCCCCAGCAACCTTTGGAGGAACCTTAAGCCCTGTACACACGATCGGATTTCCTATAGACTTTAAACTGATGGATTTTTCTGTCGGAAATCCGATGAAGCTGACTTCCATCAGTCTTGCCTACACACCATCAGTCAAAAAAACGATCGTCCGAAACGCCGTGACGTAAAACACTCCGACAAGCCAAGAAAAATGAATTTCTATGCTTCTGAGCATACGTCGACTTGATTCTGAGCATGCGTGGGTTTTTTATCCGATGGAGTTCCCCACAGACGATAGTAATTTGCTATCGTTTTTTTTTTCCATCGGATAAATTTAAAACATGTTCTATTTTTTAACACCGATGGAAAAAAGACCGATGGGGCCCATACATGATCGGTTTGTCCGATGAAAAAAGTCCATCGGAGTGTTTTCATCTGTAAAACCGATCGTGTGTACAGGGCTTTAGTGTTCCTTGGATCCCTGGGTGAGAAAGCTGCTGTATAGTCAGCTTTAGATTGTAAGCTCTTTGAGGGCAGGGGCTGATATGAATGTATGGTATATAAACCGCTGAATAAATTGTTGGCTTTATATATATATAGTATAGTAAATGTACATTATGTAAAGTGTTGCGTAAATTGTTGCCGCTGTATAAATACCTGTAATAAATAAAATGAACTGCTTTCCAAAACATAAACAATACTCTACTAGTTACCTATTGATCCGTCATCATTTTTATACCATTTTCTATGGATCTATTCTGGATGGTGGTACACCGATTTATCTACAGTCCCTCTAAACGTCTTCAATGTAACAAGTTAATAACAAGGCACCTCCATCAAGTGACACTGGACTGTGAGGGGGATTTACTAATTGGCTTCCAAATGGCTTCTAAATTTCATTTTCAAAGCTTAACTGAACAAGCTGAAGCTTGACACTGATTGGCTGCTACTCTGGTTTTAGTAACCCCTCTGTATGTGTAAAAAGAGTTACAAGTAAAGCGCTGTAACCAATAGCAACCAGCGCACAATCGCCTTTGATTATTCTGATTTCTGGCTCACTTCCACCATCCCTGATCATCGCCTTCTTTGATGACCAACTTAAAGGGAAGAGCTGCATCAATAGCCCCCAGTTCAGCAATCAAGGAGGAACTTGCCCTTAGTCCTAGGGAGAAGGTGTGCCCCCTTCTTCTTACCTGTGGATGTTGTCTCCATGGTAACCGGTGGATGCCCTGCCAGCTGAGCTTTGATGGTCCTTCTCTGGTCCAGGGAGCCCCAGGCGCCTCCTGCTGATTCCCCCTCCTCTGGAGCCGCATCGCCTTCCATCCATCCTCTCAGCTCCTCCGGATTAGCGGCCATGGCTCGGTGTCTGGCGGGTTGTGTATGGGCAGATCTGGGGGGGAGGAGGAGGAGGAGGAGGGAGGGGACCGGTCAGTGCTGCAGTGTCTCCGGGAAGATGCCACAACCACTGGAGCGTTACGCAGGTGGAAATGGCTTGTGTAGTTTCCACTAGTTCCACCCCTACGTCACGGCCCGGGCCGGCCAATCACAGGCCGGGGTTTAGCATGCCTAGCTACCGCCCTGCAACCCTTCCAGCGCTGGAAAGATGCGCAAGATGCGCGCCGGGTGCTGGCGGAGGGGGGCATGGTCGGGGCCGGGGGGGGGGGGGGGGGGCATGGGCTGCCAGCCTGCAGCATTAAACGTGAAATATTGCTTCATTAGTGGAGAAATCTTCTGTTTGTTACATGCCAGGTCATGGGAACAATAGGAGGCTGGAATGTCTCTATTCACATCGTTCTGTCTTCATCATCTCAGGGTGTCTGTAGAAAAAATATCATTATCACTATAGGCTGTCCCTTTAACATGGAGGAACCCTTCAAATAACTATTAAAGTGTTTGTAAACTCTCTAAAAAAAAAATAATAATAATAATAATTAAAAAAAAAACTTGCAAGACAAAGGCACAAAGAGCTAGTATGCATCGCATACTAGCTCATTATTAAAGTGGCTGTAAACCCATTACAACCACTTTAACCTACAGGTAAGCCTAGATGAAGGCTTACCTGTAGGTGCAAGAAATATCTCCCAGACCTAAAAGGTTTAGGAGATATTTGCAGAAATAGCAGCACTGATGTCTACGGCGCATGCGGCGTAGACATTGGCGCAGGCGCACTGAGCGTGCCGTTTCTGACGGCGATCATGCCGTTAGTGGCGGCACCAGCGCACATGCGCGGGAGTGACGTCATCGCGGCTCCGGCCAGTCACAGCGCTGGAGCCGCGATACCCGGAAGTCACTCCGGGAGAGATGGCGGCGTCGGAGGAGGCGAACGAGGGCCACTGTGGGAGCTTCGATCTCAGGTAAGTAATACATAATGAGCTAGTATGCTATGCATACTAGCTCATTATGCCTTTGTCTTGCAGGGTGTATTTTTATAAATTTTTTACCGAGAGGGTTTATTTCCTCTTTAAATTCCTTAGATCAAAGCTGTTGCTGCAGTCCCGGCACACGGCTGTGACCGGCAACATGTCTCCCAGAGTTATTTCCGGGTTCGTGGGATTCGCCACTGTGATTGGTCGGAGCCCCGATGACGTTACTCAAGCGCAATGCGTGCGGGAGCCGCCGGTCACGGCACAGCTACTGAAGAAACGACAGGAGCGAGCCGTTTCTTCAGTGCGCATGTGGATACAGTGAATATCTCCTAAACGGTGCAAGTTTAGGAGATATTCACGGTACTTACAGGTTAGTCTTATTATAGGCTTACCTGTAGGTAAAAGTGGTAGTAAAGGGTTTACAACCACTATAATGACTGGGCATTTAGGCATCCATTAACCACTAGCCAACCAGCCACCGCCATTCTACTGCGGCAGGTCGGTTCTCCTGCGCAAATCGCCGTAGCTGTATGTCTGCCCTTTAAACAGCTATAGCAGGTGCGCGCACCCGCCACCGAAGGCGCACACGCGCGCCTGCCATCAGGGGCGTGCACGTGCGCCCACTGCACGGTGGGGACCTAAAGCATGTGATGTCCGTCGGCCACGCATGATCGCAGGCACAAGAGCCAGAACAGAGATGTGTGTGTGTGTAAAAACACAAATCCCCATTCTGTCAAGAGAGGAGAGACAGATCGTCTGTTCCTACTAGTTAGGAACAGCGATCTGGCTCCTCCTCTAGTCAGTCCCATCCCCCCACAGTTAGAAACACACGAGGGAACACATTTAACCCCTTGATTGCCCCCTAGTGTTAACACCTTCCCTGCCAGTGACATTTACACAGTAATCAGTGCATTTTTATAGCACTAATCGCTGTATAAATGTCAATGGTCCCACACATGTGTCAAAAGTGTCCAATCTGTCCGCCGCAATGTCGCAGTCCCGCTAAAATTCGCAGATCACCGCCATTACTAGTAAAAAAAAAAATATTAATAAAAAATGCCATAAATATAGCTTCTATTTTGTAGACGCTATAACTTTTGCGCAAACCAATCAATATACGCTTATTGCGATTTTTTCTTTACCAAAAATATGTAGAAGAATATATATCGGCCTAAACTGAGGAAAAAATGTGTTTTTTTTATATTTTTTTTGGGGGGGGGTATATTTATTATAGCAAAAAGTAAAAAATATAGTTTTTTTTTCAAAATATAGTTTTTTTTTTTGGTTTACCGGTATATTGCAAAAAAATAAAAACCGCAGAGGTGATCAAACACCACCAAAAGAAAGCTCTATTTGTGGTGAAAAAAAGGACGTAATTTTATTTGGGTACAGTATCGCACGACTGCGCAATTGTCAGTTAAGGCGATACAGTGCCATATCGCAAAAAATGGCCTGGTCATTAAGGGGGCAGATCCTTGCCCCCCTTAAGTGGTTAAGTGGTCATTAAGTGGTTAAAGGGCAACTCCGCTTTCATGGGAAAAAAATAGCAAATAAAAAAAAATAATAATATTGCATATACAATTGCGACATTAGTCATATTGTAATTTAATGTTATTAAAGTGGTACTAAACTCTGTACTACCACTTGTACCTACAGGTAAGTCTATAATAAGGCTTACCTGTAGGTACTGTGAATATCTCCTAAACTTCATTGGCGCATGCGCTCTGAAGACCTGGCTTACAATGCTGGAATTTCAGAGCTCGCGCCGGAAAAGGCGGCTCCGACTAATCACATAGCTGGAGTTCGCGAACCCGGAACACAGAAGGGGTAATATGTCAGCCCTCTCAGCGGTGACTTTACCGCGCTGGAGGGCTTGGTTCCAAGGTGAGTATTTCCCATAATGCGATGCATACTAGCACATTATGCCATTGCCTTGCAGGTTTTTTTTTTCTTTTTAATCGGCTGTTTACAACCGCTATAAAAACTCCCTCTCCCTTTCAATCTGCAGCGCTGTCATTTTCTGTAAAGTGCGATGTAATATGGCAACCTGGAGGTGATCTGTACACAGAATGTATACAGAACGCCCCCCAGAAACATCATTTCCTGCTTGTGTGATTGGCTCACTGATTTTCCCAGAAGTCTGCACTAAGATACAAGTTAGATTTTTGGCATCCCCTATGACAAAATTTTTATTTTTGGTAAGATACTCCCAATAGGAAATAACGTCTAAAGGGAGGCAGACCCTGCGATTTTCTGCATTAGAGCCCTGATTCTGCAGCTGCTGGTTGATAATTATGAAGCCACTCCTATTAGACTCACTGGCACTGAGGAACACACAGGGATTCCTTCAGAATAATAAAAGGTAGGAATCTGCAACAAAGTTTGTTAAAATCCTAGTAATATACATAGATCACCCAGGGAGGAATGTTTTTTTCTCACCCAAAGTGGAGTTACATTTTAAAGTGGTAGTAAAGCCCACTTTGTGATTTTTACCTACCTACCTACAAGCTTATAATAAAGCTTACCTATAGGAAGGGCCAGGACAATGGTTGGGCAGGAGGGGCGGCAGCCCTGGGCACTGTGGTATCATTTGAGGTCGGAGGGTTCGAAAAGATTTGGGGGGAGGGGATTTGTGTTGGAAGGGGGAATTTGGGGGGCGGCAAGAGGTAAGTATTGTTCTAGAAGGGGAGATTTTAGAGGTAGAGGATTTGGGGTGAATTTTTTTTTTTTGGGGGTTGGGGGGGCATTTGAGCTGGGGTGCAAAGAATTTGTGCCAGGAGTGGGGAGTTGCAGACTAGAATACTGCAATCACTGAGCAGCAAATGATATCACCTGTGATGTATTTCAGTTATCTTGCAAACCTGGCCTGTTAGTGGGTCCTGAGGACAGGGTTGATGACCACTGCTCTAAATGACCTTGTCACGGCACTGCCTATAGGTAGAATAAATATCTCCTAAATGTGCACCAATAAGGAGATTAGTTACTCTTTTGGCAGCCAGTGACATCACCTGCGCATGTGCTCTGAAGGAACAGCATACCCGTGCCATTCCTTCAGAGCGCTGTGCCATGGCCATGACTCTCGCGCGTGTGCGCTGTAGTGACATCATCGCGGCTCGGCCATTCAAGCTGTCAGAGCCTGCAAACTCGGAAGGAAGACTGGGTGAAGATAGAAGCCCTGTCAGCGGTGACAGCGTGCCACTGGAAGGCTTCTTTTCAAGGTATGTGATGCATACTAGCACATTATGCTCTTAAAGAGATACTAAACACACAATGGGGTATATTTACTAAAGCTGGAGAGTGCAAAATCATGCTAACTTCTGCATAGAAACCAATCAGCTTCTAACTTTAGCTTGTTCAGTAAATCTTTTGCAATAAATTCTGGAAGCTGATTGGTTTCTATGCAGAAGTGAGCTTGATTTTGCACTCTCCAGCTTTAGTAAATAAACCCCAATGTTTACTTTACATTGTACCTTCTACTTCTGCATATGGATGATGGCACTCTAATAATAAAAAAATTAAAAAAGTACTTTTTTCTTTTTTGTTATACAACTGTCACAGGACCCAGTTCTTTTGCAGGGAATCATAAGCAGGAGGAGCTTCTAGTCCTCTGCTCTTGGTCACATGTTAAACAAAAAATGATTTGATATCAAATCTTTATTATTTTTTGGCAATAACATGGTGTGGGCGGATTTCTGCCAGTCACAGTCATTGTAAATTGTCACGCTCCTCCAGCCTGTGTCTTAGAATAAGAGGGAGGTGAAGCATCCATTAATCTACGTATAATATCCCGCCCCCATTGTGTTTAGCTGGTTAGTGGGCATTAAGGGGAAGGGAGGGAGTGGGCTGTCATTTACCACATGTGTGACTGTATTGTCACATGTTCTGCTCAGATGTGATAGGGGGAAATGATCAGCATAGAAACTCACTGAAAACTGAGCATGTGCAGAGTTGCCAACACTACTCTGCAAAATCCTCAGCTGAATTGGGGATATGGACAGAAGATGGAGATAGAGAGCGGTACCAGTATGGGGATGCACATATCCCTATTCCTGTGTCCCATTCATTTCTATTGGGACACGCGGCTGCACAGGCGCAGCTTGTCTGTGTCATATCATAACATAGGAGTGGGTGCGGGTCCTTGACTGCACGCTGTATGCGCAGGGGTCCGCACCCACCTGCATGTTATATTAGTGGGCCGGATGTGGCCTGTGGGTCGTAGCCTGGAGACTTCTGCTTTATATGCTGGAATTTAATGTAGTAGATACCAATACTATAGTGATCTTCAGTAGCCTCTGGGTCTTGTTCTGAACACAGGCTGCTCAGCATGCGCACCATTAACTCTTTAACTGAAACCGAATAGCCATAACTTTGATCAAGCTGTGAAAATTATGGATCATTTTGCATCACTTGGCAGAACTTTAATGAACTGGATCGTATTTCAATCAATTGGATTATGAGGTTGCATGAGAAACAAAGATATGATCGATAACTTACCATTGTATCTTCTAACTATAAACCCTTTGATTGTGTTCAAAATCTTTCTTCATCTGTCAGAAGCACAGAGGAGGGGGCAGAGAGACTGGAGTTACAGAGTGTGAAAGCTGATTGGAGGAATGGAACACACCCCTTTCACACGGTAGAAGAACTGTGTTGTGAAAAGACAAGCTCCGGTCTGAGCTCTCTCCCCCCGCCCCCCTTCCGACACAAAGTTATCTCATGTGTTGGGAAAATTTCTCAGAATTGACTTATGCTGATAACAGAGGAACGAAGCACCAGAGAGAAGCAACACTTAGAGCTTTGGAGAGAGACAAGTAAACACAGCAGATTTATTTTCTGTTAAAAAAAAAACCACAGCAGATATATGTGCTTTGCTTAAATTTAATCACTGAGGTTTACAACCACTTGAAGGGAAACCCCACACCATTTGTTCCTCCTTTAAAATATCCTTGGCACCTTTGCTTACATGGCCGGGGATCTCTGGCTATGTAAGTCAATGGGGCCCGTGATGTCACTGTGTTGGGATGCACATGCCAGCAAACAAGATAACGTCTCTAGACAAACTTCTGGGCACAGGCATATTCCCTTTCGTGCTCGCAAGAATTGGACACTGGCTAATAAAAATGCGCATGTGCGAACTTGCGTGCACACACGAACCACATTCTCGTGCACGCCGGCGCTTGTGTGCACCTGTGACAGATGCTGGTGCCAAACAGACTAAACTCAGCCATTGCTCAGGGTCAGTGCTGCTTTGTCTTCAGTCTCCTTTGTACCTGTGATCCTGTGAACCTGCATCCTGCTTCCAGTTGCTGACCAGGCTTGTCTTGACCAATCTCTGAACTCCACCTGCATCAACCTTGGCTTGTCCCCTGACCTCTGCTTCTGTCTTCTCCTCTGGCTCCTGTTCCACTGATCGGTTCTAGACCCGGCTTGTCTTCTGACCATGTTCCTGTCTGTGCCCTGTACCCAATCCATCCTGTCTGTGTATGATCGGGCCTGCCGGACCTTGCTACTCTGCCTGCTGTCGTTGGCACCAGCTGCCTGCTTGCTATTGCTAAAGCCATCTGATGACTTCTCCTGTCCAGTGAGGACACATGCCCTGCTGCAAGCAAGACTTACAGGCACTTGTGCCACTCTGTACCCCTGTGTCTCCTGTCTACTCTATCATGGGCCCAGATTTAGAGGTGTAAGAGAGGCCTTCCTCATCATATCAGGCTCTGTTACCAGGTATGTGATACACTGCTTGTTAAGGTTGCAGTGACTGCACCAGTAAAGCTATTATACATGTCTTTCAGCTTAAGCTGAACGGGTATATGTTTGGGTGTTCGTCTGTATGCCGAAACAGTCAAGGTTTATACCAAATTTGTGTTCGGACTAAACCTTGAGCTTATCCTTAGTGACAATCTCTGAAGCTACTCCATCCTCCTTACGGCAGTTATACTTTCTGAGCCATGCTCCTATGCTGCCTCCCTGCAGCAACAGAACCCTGGTTAAGGAAGCAGGGTTTCTAGGATTGAGGGTCTCCACTGGGAGCAATTATTTTCCATTGTGCAAAAACCACTAGTAGGTCCCAGGTTGACAGCAGCCAAATGTAATAAGGAATATGTCCATAAAATGTTCCTAAAACTGGCAAAAAGTCCTTAAAGCAGCTCCTCCACAGAAACAGGGATATCTGAAATACAGCAGAAGAACACAAGAGGGCGCTTTCTAAGTGCAGCAGAAAACAAATTTATTAATAAAAGAGTAATTATCGATTTACGTGAGTATAAAGAATAAAGTGCATGTCAAGTAACCCAAAAGCCATCATCTGTGGTCCTAGGCAGTGTGGAATAACATCCAGCTAAGCAGAACACTGAACCGCTTTGGACAGTTTAAGCCAAGACATGGAAGCCAAACTGTCAAATGTTTGGCAGCGTAGGAACCTGGGCAGTGGTGTCAGATGCCGGGGGCGTGTAGGGGTGTGGTGTTTCGACATGGTACCACCTCTTTCTTAAGCCTGCTTATCCATGCATCCTCCTCTCCTTTTTGCACCCTGCCAAACGTTTGAGAGTTCGGCTTCCATGCCTTGGCTTACACACTCCACAGAGGTTCAGTGTTCTGCTGGATGTCCTACCACATTGCTTGGGACCACAGATGATGGCTTTTGGGTTACTTGACATGCACTTTATTCTTTATACTCATGTGAGTGGATATTTACTCTTTTATTAATAAATATGTTTTCTGCTACACATAGAAGCGCCCTCTAGTATTCTGCTGTATTTCAGATATCCCTGTTTCTGTGGAGGAGCCACTTTAAGGACTTTGTGGCAATTTTAGGATCATTTTATGGATATATTTCTTATTACATTTGGCTGCTGTTAACCAGGGACCTACTAGTGGTTTTTGCACAATGGGCAAATAATTGCTCACGGTGTAGACCCTTTTTCCTAAGCTCTGAAGTCCAATTTGACTCTAGTAAATCAGAATGTCAGTAATTGTGTAGTGTTGCTTACTATTCTGAGGGTCAAATTGACCTGCTTTGCATTTTTTTACAGATGAAACAAGTCATATTGAGGTCTGTTCACACTGAAGGCACAGAGGTGGATTTTTCTAAAGGCAAATAGACTGTGCACTTTGCAAGTGCAGTTGCTCCAGATCTTAGTAAATCGGGTGAAGCTTATCTTTGCAACGAATGCCCATGTTTTTTTTGTTTGCAAGTGATTAGAAGATGGAAGTCAGCAGAGCTTCCCTCATTTACTAAGCACTGGATCAACTACAGCCCATGTTGCGTCAGTCACTTTAAGGGTTCATGCAAAGGCATGTATGTAATTGAATTCCTGCGTTTAGAGGATATGGTCTAAAACTCAGACTAACCTGACTGCAAGTACCATCCAGAAGTGTGTATAACCACGTCCAGCAGTCACATATTTCAGCTAGGCATGTGCATTTCGTTTCGTTCCTGAATCAAAATTTGGACGAATTTTCATTATTCGGACGTTCGGATGCATCCGAATTAACGAATTACAATGCTAACGAATTCACCCGAATCCGAACGTTTCGAAACGAAAAACCACGGACGAAATTCGAATCGAATTAAAAAAAAATTTGAATCGAATTCGAAAAAAATTCTAGTCGAATCGAATTTGAAAACAATTAGAATAGAATAGAAAATATTGGAAAGAATCGAATAGAAAAACAATAGAACAGAATAGAATAAAATACAATATATATATTATATTTTATTCTATCCTGTTCTATTTTTTTTCTAGTCTATTTTCTATTTCTATTCAAATCTTTTCAAATTGGAATTCGAAAAGTCGGTCGCATTCGAAAATATTTCAACCAAATTCGAAAATATTTCTACCGAATTTGACAAAATTACAACCGGATTCGATTGTCTTTTAACCGGATTCGATAATATTTCAACCGGATTCAAAATTATTCCAACCGAATAGAAAAGACCATGTTCCGACATTCGAATTTCGTATACAATGAATTCAAATTCCAATATGAAAATATTAGAATAGAAATAGAAAATAGACAAGAAATAGACTAGACATGGGAAATAGGGCACTAGTCTAGTCTATTTCTAGTCTATTTTCTATTTCTATTCTAATCTTTTCTAATTGGAATTTGAATTCATTCGATACGAAATTCGAATGTCGGAACATGGTCTTTTCTATTCGGTTGGAATAATTTCGAATCCGGTTGAAATATTATCGAATCCGGTTGAAAGACGGTCAAATCCGGTTGTAATTTTGTCGAATTCGGTCTAAATATTTTTGAATCCGGTCGAAATTTTTTCGAATGCGAACGATTTTACGAATTCGGTCGAAAACGGAACGAAATCCGAAAACGAATTTAACGAATTTAACGAATCTAACTAAATGAAATTAATTAATTAACAAATTAAAACGAAACTAAACAAATTTTTTCCTTTTGCACATGTCTAATTTCAGCCTGTCATTGATTTTGACAAGGCTGCTGGCAGTGGGCTTTTTGCTACATCTGTGCTGCTGTAGTGAGCCCAGTTTTACGCTATATGGGCAAAGGTGCCAATGTGCATGTGCTATAACTGTGCGGTGTGGATGACCATTCTGGGGCTGTCTTGACCTACTTTGCATTTGGTCATACGCAACAAGTTGTACTGAGATCTGTTCTTGTTAAAAGCAAAGTAGATCAATTGCAGCCCTTGTTGCATCAAAAGGTGCTTTAACCACTTGACCTCCACAAGGTTTACCCTCCTTCATGACCAGGCCATTGTTTGCGATACGGCACTGCGTTATTTTAACTGACAATTGCACAGTCATGCAACGCTTTACCCAAATACATTTTATGCCATTTCCCCCCCCAAATATAAAGCTTCCTTTTGGTGGTATTTGATAACTTTTGAGGTTTTTATTTTTTACACTATAGACACAAAAAAAGTCTGACAATTTTGAAAATAAAAATATATTTTTTACTTTCTGCTATACAACATATCCAACAAAAAAAAATGTAAAAAAAGTCAAATTTCTTCATCAATTTAGGACAATGTGTATTCTGCTACATATTTTTGGTTAAAAAAAACCCCCCAATAAACGTATATTGATTAGTTTGCACAAAAGTTATAGTGTCTACAAACTATGGGATATTTTTATTTTATTTTTTAACTAGTAATGGCGGCGGATAGCAACTTATAGCGGGACTGTGATATTGCGGGTGGACAGTCGGACACTAACTGACACTTTTTGGAGACCAGTGACACTAATACAGTGATCAGTGCTAAAAATATGCACTGTCACTGTACTAGTAAAGCTGTCTGGGAAGGGGTTGAACATCTAGGGCGATCAAAGGGTTAACTGTGTTCTTAGCCAGTGTTTTTGTGTACTGTGGCAAGTGCTTTTACTAGGGGAAGGCATGAATCCATGTCCCTGCTTTGCAGAGACACAGGATCCATGCCTTCCCTCCGGTCAGAACGGTGATCTGCCTTGTTTACATAGGCAGACCGCCATTCTGCCTCTGTCCCTGATGATTGGTACATCACAGATCAGCTCCCGCTGTGTATAATCACAGCGGGAGTGGGTCGCCGGAGGGGCACATGCGTGCCCCCTACCCGGAGGTGTTGGATCATGTACTAGGTACATGATCTGGTGCCACCTTGCCGCTGTATATTTAAGTCATATGGTCAGCAAGTGGTTAAGGGCTCATGGCTAACACAGCTGCACCTTTGAAAAGTTAATCCACGGTGGATTGCTTTTCAGAGTCATTTTATGGACAGTGAGAAGCAATATGGCACCTTTTCACCGCCTGTTGTAACCCTCAAAATGCCACAGAGCCACATTCAATGCATGCGGTTGCAGTGCAGCCCCTTTCACTTGAATGGATGGTGTTCAGAGGCGGTACTGCTGGCAGAAAGTAACATGCCATTTAATATTAGCTGAGGCTGTGAAGCAAGGCATCGCAGCCAATGCATGTTTACTGTCCTGAGCGGCTGCATGTCCTTGTTTAGGTGGTCAACACAGCTACAGCTCAACTGCTTGACTTTAATGCCCTTCAGCTGCTTGTGTGAATGAGCCTTAATTGTGTAGCATTCATGACCATTTTAAGGCTGTGTTTAACCGCCTCTCGCCCACCGTATAGACAAATGATGGCAGGCAGGATCACCTCTCATTCTGGGCTGACGTCATATGATGTCGCCCAGTCTCGCCACGATCATGCACCTGCGGGGGAGCACAGCACGGCGATCATAGACTCACTATGTCCCTGGGACACGGCGTGACCCTGATCTCGGTAAGGAGCCGCAGCCCTGGATCTTTACCTATGTGATCAGCCATGTCCAATCACAGCTGATCACATGTAAACAAGGAGATGCTGTTTATCAGCTCTCCTCGCCTCACACTGACAGAGTGTGAGGTGAGGAGAGCCGATCAGCCGCATCTCCTCACTAGGGAGACCTGTACAGGTAATCAGAGCACTGATAATCAGTGCCCTGATTACAGTGCAGCCCCAACAGTTCTCATCAGTGATGCCACTCTGTGCCCATTTTTTATATCAACCTGTACCCATCAGTGACACCAGTCTGTGCCCATCAGTGATGCCAATCAGTTCTGCCTTTTATTGCCCATCAGTGCCTGCCCATCAGTGCCGCCTATCTTTGCTACCTATTATTGCCCATAAGCGCCCCCTATCAGTGCCACCTATTAGTGCTCATCATTGCTGCATATCAGTGCCTCCTCATTAGTGCCCTTCAGTGCCACCTCATCAGTGCCCATCAGTGCAGCCTCATCAGCGCACATCAGTGAAGGAGAAAAATGACTTCTTTACAAAATTTTCTGACAGAAACAAAGAAAAACCTTTTTTTTTTTCAACATTTTTGATTTTTTTTTAGCAAAAAAATAGAAAACCCAGCAGTGATTAAATACCACCAAAAGAAAGCTCTATTTGTGGAAAGGAAATGATAAAAAGATTCATACAGTGTTGCATGACCGCGCAATTGTCATTCAAAGTGTGACAGCGCTGAAATCTGAAAATTGGCCTGGGCAGACAGGGGATATAAGTAGTGCCCATTATTAAAGTGGTTAACCTGCTTTGTATTTCTTCAGACACAACAGGTTCTACTGAATTCGGTTTGTGGTGATGGCAAAGTAACACTCATGCATTTCAGCAGCGCTGCAGAGTTCATAGACAAACCAGTTATCGGGTTATCGGTCCCACTGTTTCCACTCAAGTTAGTGAGTGACAGTTTATTGGAGTAGATTGTAAGTCACCCTTTTTGGCCCATTTATCTGTATCAAGACTCTGTGTATGGCCAACATTATTTGTTTTTTTCCCACATACCATCTGAGCCCTTTATTGTCTGCATGGCTTCAGTGTTGTCTTGATGACAAAGCTAGGCTAATAGCAACAGGGTGACAAGTTAAAGCTTTGGCTAGACAATCAGTCTGCAGTATTATGTGTGGGCCACTGTGCAGAAACAGCCAGAGAAGGCAGCCGGGTGGAATCAGCCAAAAAGCAAATGAATACATATCCTCAGACACTGTGCCTGCCAATGTGTTCAGCACGTTATGTTTTAATGAGTATAACCATCTGGCTCTAGCGTCTAGAAATATTGGATTAGTAACCTATTTTTATATCAGTGTTAGGGCCTATTTAGATCTTGGAGTCCTGGTGCGTCAGCACGCGTTTTTTGCATGTTAACATATTTTAACGGGGGAAAAAAACGCGATAGGGCCCAAATATTAAACAGTGTGAAGCAGCTAGCAAATTGCCTCCAGCGTTGTTCCTGTTTCTTTTTTGCCAAAGGCTGCCATTTTGCTGAAGCCCAGAGCCCCTGAGCAACAGTAAATCTTTAGGCTGTCAGCAAATTGGCCTCTAGTGATTTCGATTTTCAGCACAATTCCAAAAATGGAGAGCAACTCAGCATGTGCAGAGCATGGTGAGACAGTATATTACTGGATTTAAACAATATAGGCACTTTAAAAAAAAATAAAAGTATGGGAATTTTTTTTATTACATTTTTTTAGAATAATACTTACCTAGGTGGATGCAGCATTGGTCCAATGCTGCATCTGTTCCCTGCCAGCTCTAGGGCTGAGAAATGAGCAATCTCTAACACTGCTGATTGCTCAGTTCTCAGACCTCCCTGAGCAGAGAGCTGGTGACTGTGAGTCACCGCTGTCTGCCCTGCCACCCCCCCCCCCCCCCCCCTTGCACTTACTGGATTTCTGGGCTATGGAGCTATGGAGGAGGTGGGAGCGGTTGGCTCAGCCTCTTAGCAGCTCTTAGCAGCTCTTAGGGGCTGAGCCGGGTGCCGGTCCAGGCATGTGGGCGGATCCCGACCATATGGTTGCAATCTTTCCTGAGCCTGGACTGGCTCTGTGACGTCAGCCGACAGCGGGCTTCAGCTGTACTATTTCTTTAATGTTTTACATAGCTATACCTGCAAAAGGGCCAGCCTAAATTGATCTATCAGGACTTAATTTTCTGACTAAAGTTACAATTTAACCCATTGCATGCACACAGAACTATCTCAGTTTTACTATGTTTAATCTTTCAGCTGAAACTTGGGGCTAATGTGCAGTGAACAGGATTCAAGCCATTACAGTGGAACCTCGGATTACGAGCATAATCCGTTCCAGGAGAATGCTCGTAATCCAAAGTACTCGCATATCAAAGCGAGTTTCCCCATTGAAGTCAATGGAAACGAAAATAATTTGTTCCGCATTGACTTCAATGGCATGCAATACTGCATGCGGCCAGAGGCGGGGGGTGACGAAGAGCCACCGAAATGGCAGAAAAGCCCAGAGGACACCTCGACTGACCTCGGCAAACCTCAGAAAGACTTTGTTCCCGAGATTTGTCAAGGTCAGCCGAGCTGTCCCCTGGCCTTTCCGTGTATTTCCAAACGGCGCTGATCGGCTGTGATCGGCGACGTTACGCTCTGCTTGGCTCCTGCGCCCCCCCCCCACCTCAGGGTCAAACGCGGTACTGCACACCGCTTTGGCCTGAGTCATGCTCATTTTGCGAGACAACACTCGCAAACCGAGTTACGATTTTTAAAAATACAATGCTCGTATTGCGAAACGCTCGGTAACCGCATTACTCGCAATACGAGGTTCCACTGTATTTGTTTTTACATTTTATTTCCCTTTTCTTACAGGGAGTTTCCATTGACTAAGTAGAAAAAGAAAACATGTTTCTTCCTATTTTAACGACTCTACAAAGCAGCTGTTATTTGGACTGACTCTACTTGGTGCAAAAAGCATTTTACTATATATGTAAATCTGAAGGTAAATCTGCACATTTTTTCTTCCCTGCTCCCCTCCCTCCCATCAACATACTAATAAAATTACTGAGTTAAGCAGTTCCATTTTCATGACATACCTTATTGTAAACCCAGTGATATTATCAGTAAGCCTTTGTGCTTCTCAATGCAATGCGGGCAGATCATGATTGGTGGAAGGGACCAGAAGGGTGCTGTAAAACTGAAATCCAATGAATGAAAGCAGCAGGTCAGGGACAGTCAGGCTAGAGCGGACAGGGTTAGATGATACGTCTCGTCTGCCTTTAGTGCCACCAGGAGATGTTAGTTTTCATCAAACCTTAAAGTGTTACTAAACCCACAACAGTAAAATCAGTCTGTATATGCAGTAAAGTATGCTTGTTATACTCACTGTGGAACCTAAGGGGTTAATCCTCCGCATTGTGTAAAAAAGCTGTTTGATCCTGTCTTCTCTGATCCTCCCCTCCCTCCACTGTCCCCTAATAATTTCCTGATAACACAGAGTCTATGGAGTCAGGCTGTACATGCTCAGTTTGGTGTGTATTTCTAGAGAGTTTTTTCTTCTTGGGAGGATGCATGTGATCAGCACAGGGCCAATCAGCACTGTCCAGACAGAGGGTCAGGGGTCTGTGCAGTCTCATAGGTCAGTCAGAAAGCTCCTCCTACAAGCTTTAACCAGTGCTTGGCTGAACACTGATAGAAGTCTCAAGACTGCTCTAACTGCTGATGAGAAAGGGTATTCATCAGTTTATATTTACAAAAATAATTGCATTTCCATGTTCTGTGTACTGTGGGAGACCAGATATCGTGAATGCAGGCTCCTGGGTTTAGTAACACTTAAACACAGGTCCCCTACTGCATTCTGTTGTGATTTTCTTAACATACACTGCTCAAGCCCTGAAGAAGGGAGAGGCCTATTCCTCTGAAACACATTGAATTTATTTGATGCTTCTAACTATTAAATGTTTTAAAAAGTCCTTCAAGTGAGATGAACTTTTATACCAGGCACTTCTCTGGTTCAGATTATTGGGAGTCCTCATGAGTAATGCTGTGCCTATCTCTCTTTTAACTAGTAGTGGACCTTGGGCTTACTACACACATCTATTAAGCGTTATTGAAATACATGGGGCATGTGTAATGAGCCCTGTGTTTCTGCCCTGCTGCTGCCCCCAACCCCCACACACACACATTTGCCAGCAAATCCCAGCTGTCAAAATTACAGCTTGGAATTGCAGTGAAATTACAGCAGCTATTCCAGCAACTGTGGTTAAAAAAAAAAAAAATTCTAATACTACTTATGAACACTTATAGCCCTCTTTTTTTTGGGGGGGGGGGGGTTATGAGAAAAATAACCCCCCTAAACCGGATATTGTGCTAAACCTGTAGGCAAATAAGAGAACCAGACCCTTTTTTAAGTGAAAGAGTGGGTTTGATAATAAAGTTGGCAGTGCCTCCACCCAGGATAGGGCCTCTGTGAACAGAGGGAATTCCCTTCCTGGAAAATGAATCAGTAATCTAAACAAAGTAATTGGGAGCAGAAGAACTACTGCAACCAACATATACCAATATAGAAATAATACAAGCCTTGTATAAGAAAACATTAATAATAGTGCATACATCCAATGTACAGATATTATCAACAAAGGACCTGATGGAAGTCCTGGTTGAATTGTGCACATATAGCCGGGTATACATGTTTAATAATAAAGATACATCTAGATGAAAGTTGTATCAAAGTTCAGTTGCAGAGGTCCCTGAGGATGATTGAGATGCAGCATGCATTTTCTTGTCTGAAATCTGAAGACAAGATCAGTGGGGATGGTCCATCTGTGGTCCAATCAGTGTCGGAACTACCAGGGTCGCAACAGTCGCACTTGCAACAGGGGCCCTTGCATTTCGTCACTGCCGGGGGGGCCCCAGTGGGGTTGCTAATTGCATGACTCTGAGCTGAGAGCGTTTCTCTCATGGAACTGAACAGAGTTGGCATTGACAGTTCTATCTCCCCTTCAGTCCATTCTCTCTCACACAGGATGAGAGAGGACACAGCTGATCTCCTCTGTCTTCCTCTCTCATCCCGTGTGAGAGAGAACGGACTGAAGGGGAGATAGAACTGTCAATGCCGGCTCTGTGCTGTTTCATAAGAGACACGCTCTCAGCTCAGAGCCGTGCTGAGAAGGCAGACAGCACTGATGAGCTCACTGACAGGCTGCATTGAGGAGGCTGCACTGATAGGAGGCACTAATGGGCACTGATAGGAGGCATTGATGGGCGCTGATAGGAGGCACTGATAGGCTGCACTGATGAGCATTGATCGGTGGCATTGATGGGCACTGATAGGTGGCACTGATGGGCATTGGTGAGCACTGATAGGTAGAACTCATAAGCAGCATTGGTGAGCACTGATAGGTGCCACTGATAAGCAGAATTGATGAGCACTGATAGGCTGCATTGATAACCACTGATAGGTGGCACTGATGGGCGCTGATAGGCAGCATTGATGAGCACTGATAGGCAGCATTGATGAGCACTGATAGATGCTGATAGGCAGCATTGATGAGCATTGATAGATGGCACTGATGGGCAGAATCGATGAGCACTGATAGGCTGCATTGATGAGCGCTGATAGGCAGCATTGATGAGCACTGATAGGCAGCATTAATGAGCACTGATAGATGCTGATAGGCAGCATTGATGAGCACTGATAGATGGCATTGATGGGCCTCATCGAAGAGCACTGACAGGAGGCACTGATGGATGCTGTTAGGCGGCATTGATGAGCACTGACAAATGGTTCTGACAGGCAGAATTGATGGGCACTAATAGGCGGCATTGACGAGCACTGATAGGTAACACTTGTAGGCGGAATTGATGGGCACTGATAGGGGGCATTGATGAGCACTGATAGGCAGCATTGATGGGCACTAATAGGTGGCATTGATGAGCAATGATAGGTGGCACAGATGATTGGGGCACCGATTATCCTTGTAAACAATTTACTGACATGCTTGATGGTTAATGGTAGTCCTTTCCTTACACAGACACAGCATGGGAGGAAAGGGCTGCAGATAACCGCCAAGTCTGTTTACATGTGATCAGCTGATCACATGGTAAAGGGGCGTTGTGATTGCCATGGATGCACATCTCAGGGGGCACGCGGGAGGCAGGGTTCTGGGAGGATGTCCATGGACACCCTCCAAAAATTGTAAGCCCGAGGCTCGGATGGAGGGGGGGCAGGGGGCCCATCATGGTTTCTTGCATCGGGGCCCTGAAGGTTCTAGTTACGCCTCTGGGTCCAACTGGCCTGGAATGCAGCTTCTTACTGGCAAAAACTGTGTTGTGGTCCTGGAACTTAGAGGCAGCCCATCTCCTAGTGGTTTTTAATCTGATAAGCAACTGGACCTCGAACTACCGAACTACCAGACGTGCCTGTGGGATGCCTAACCTGGTTCTAGCCTATGTTGTTTATCGAGCCCTAAGCTAAAACTAGCTATAGAATCCCAGATCAGAATGAACAGGGTTAACTAAAACAACAAGAGCTCAGGTTCACCTATTAATATACTGGAAGGTGACCACTACATACATACTGTAGCACTGACCTAGCTATCTGGCGCTGTGTATGTGAGATAATAATAAAAGAACAGAGACTTGTCTGTCACTAGGATTCAGATTAATATGTTTTGGGCAGCAACAGTTAAACAGCTAGAAAATAGGAACAATTACCTAATAGTCTATGCTTCTGGTCTGGATAAAATACAGTATTGCAGTAATGCACCTCCTGTATGAGGAAATTTGGTGTTGGCTCCCCTCTCTCCACTTCCTCCTTCAGCGGATTTAAGCCAACCCCCAGTGACAGGAAATGCTAATGCATTATTTTACATAACACTGTGATATTAGGCGCTAACAGCAGAGGGCAGCAAATCCCTAACATTGCTTTTCTTGTATTTAAATGTTTTATTAATTTGAAAACGAAAGGGATGAGCTTCTCATGCAATGTTAATTAACCCCTTGCCGCCCGCCCTATTGCAAAATGACGGCGGCAAAGTGGTTTCAATATCCTGACTGGACGTCATATGACGTCTTCAGGATATTGAGCCGCTGCGCGCCCCCTGTCAGTCTGACACCCCGCAACACCGATCTAGGTAAAGAGTCTCCGACGGAGACTCTTTACCACGTGATCAGCCGTGTCCAATCACGGCTGATCACGATGTAAACAGGAAAAGCCGCTGATCGGCTTTTCCTCACTCGCGTCTGTCAGACGCGAGTAGATGAGAGCCGATCGGCTGCTCCTCTGACAGGGTGGGTTTGTGCTGATCGATTATCAGCGCAGCCCCCCAAAGGATGCCCACACTGGACCACCAGGGATGCCACCAGACCACCAGGGATGCCCACCATAAGGTATGCCACCCTAGACCACCAGGGATGCCAATTAGAAATGCTTAATGGGTGCCAATCAGTGCCCACAATGGGCACCACTGATTGGCAGGCATTATTGTTTGGCACTGATTTGCATCCATTAGTACAACACATTACAGTACAGTGCCACCTATCAGTGCCCATCCATGCCACCTATCAGTGCCCATCCATGCCCATCCATGTCACCTATCAGTGCCCATCCATGCCGCCTATCAGTGCCCATCCATGTCGCCTTTCCCTGCCGCCTATCCGTGCCTATCCATGCCGCCTATCTGTGCCCATCCGTGCCGCCTATCTGTGCCCATCCATGCCGCCTATCTGTGCCCATCCGTGCCCATCCATGCCACCTACCAGTGCCCATCTGTGCTGCCTATCAGTGCCCATCCATGCCGCCTATCGTGCCCATCCGTGCCGCCTATCGGTGCCCATCAGTGCCACCTCATCGGTGCCCATCAGTGCTGCCTCATCGGTGCCCATCAGTACCGCCTCATCAATGCCCGTAAGTGCAGCCCCATCAGTGCCCATCAGTGAAGGAGAAAACTTACTTATTTACAAAGTTTTGTAACTGAAACCAAAAAAACCCTTTTTTTTTCTCAAAATTTTTGGTCTTTTTTTTTTAGCAGAAAATAAAAATCGCAGAGGTGATCAAATACCACCAAAAGAAAGCTCTATTTGTGGGAACAAAATGATAAAAATTTTGTTTGGGTACAGTGTAGCATGACCACGCAATTGTCATTCAAAGTGCAACAGCGCAGAAAGCTGAAAATTGGTCTGGGCAGGAAGGTGTATAAGTGCCCGGTATGGAATGGGTTAAAGCATCCTGACAAGTTAAAAAAAAGTTTTTTTTGTTTGTTTTTTTTCTTATTAAAGTGTGTTTCTATTCTATCGAATTTGTCCCTTATCTATCTAATCTTGGTTCCTGATGGTGACCAAATGGAACACCCCTGCAAAAATGTGTGTTGAAATTGCAACTTGAACCCCCCATTGGAAGCTCTTGTGACAATTCAGGAGCACAATTTAGGAACAGAGAAGGATGTGCCTGTGCAAGTTCATTGCACGACCACTAGGGAATCATGATTTTTAAAAAAACAGTGTATATGATATTTTAGTCATGAGGTTTACATATACTTTAATAGATCTCTGGTAAATATATTGGGGGATAATATTACTTTATCTAAGTATTGAACTGCTTCCTACAAATCTGATTGCACTTTGTTGGTGATAAATTCCCTTTACCAACATTGGCATCCACTGTGGACCCAGCACCATCAGTATATGTTGCCTAGATATAACTCTCCTTTATAGAGAAATGAGAAAATCCAATAATTTTCACAGGCTCTGTCATTAGGGAATCCAGTGCTGCTATTTAGGAGATCCATATAAGACATAGATGGATCAGACAGTATACAGTATATGACACTGGATGACTCAGTGGATGATTCATTGAGGGGAAAAAAGCACTAGGGAGAGGACTTTGTGCTCTATAAAAAACACTAACAGGGAATCTCATTGTCTGTTCTCCTCTTTCCATAGCAAATTCTAAAATAACTTGTTCTTGGAAATGAAAAAGTATTTGTAGACGTGACTCGCAGATTATTAGGAAAATGAACAAAATAAAAACATTAATATTATATGGAGGCCTACAGTGCTAGTGGTTGCTACCCCTCATGGACATTCAGCATTAGGCCTACTGATTGCACAATACCATGTATAACACAGTGTATAAAGGGGTGTGTGGGATATACCCCAGTAACCCCACTTTATTTACAGCTGAGCAGTATTATGCACAGCATATACCATACAGCAAAGCACCACAGAGTATATAATGTTACTACGGTTACAGCTAATAGAGCAGAACAGTGTTGAATACATAATCCACATAGAGCGCAAAAGCCAATCAGTGTGAAGTATGTAGAGTTTAGTACAGCGTATACTGTAAGGCCCCTTTCACACTGGGGCGGGCAGGTGCGGTGGCGGTATAGCAGCGCGATTTTCAGCGCTGCTATACTGTCGTTCTTACCGCGGTATGCGGTCGCTAGGGGGGTTAATTTAACCCCCGCTAGCGGCCGAAAAAGGGTTAATACTTCAATGGGAGACCGCGGTAAAGGAGCGGTGAACACATTGCTCCTTTACCGCTGTAAAGAAGCGGCTAGCAGGACTTTTGGAGCGGTCCTGCTAGCGCACCGCTTCAGTGTGAAAGCCTTCGGGCTTTCACATTGAAGGCACAGGGCAGGATTTTTTCATGCGGTATAACAGCGCTATTATTAGCGCTAAACCGCATGAAAAACGCCCCAGTGTGAAAGGGGCTTAAGTGGTATAAGTCCGTCCCCCTTCCCCTCCTGAACTATACCAGACCACATCATTAATATGGAGGGTACTATACCATGTTAATGAGGACAAGGGCCTCTTCCCCACAACCCTGGCCCAAGTGGTTGTGGGGGTCTGCAGGCAGGGGAGCTTTTTGGAATCTGCAAACCTTCTTTAGTAATAGTGGAGCCCTCAGATACACACCTCTCCCCATGTAAATGAGTAAGGGTTACATAGTACAGACAGTTTTTGGCAAGTACTTTAAAGTTTTACTAAACCCACAACAGTAAAATCAGTGTATATTGTATATACGCTATATTACTAAAAGTATTGGAACGCCTGCCTATACAGGCACATGAACTTTAATGGCATCCCATTCTTAGTCCGTAGGGTACAGTACTGAGTTGGCCCACCCTTTGCAGCTACTGTATAACAGCTTCAAATCTTCTGGGAATGCTGTCCACAAGGTTTAGGAGTGTGTCTATGGGAATGTTTGACCATTCTTTCAGAAGCGCATTTGTGAGGTCAGGCACTGATGTTGGACGAGAAGGCCTGGCTCGCAGTCTCCGCTCTAATTTATCCCGAAAGGTGTTCTATCAGGTTGAGGTCAGGACTCTGTGCAGGCCAGTCAAGTTCCTCCACCCCAAACTCGCTCATCCATGTCTTTATGGACCTTGCTTTGTGCACTGGTTCTCAGTCATGTTGGAACAGGAAGGGGCCATCCCCAAACTATTCCCACAAAGTTGGGAGCATGAAATTGTCCAAAATATCTTGGTATGCTGACGCCTTAAGTGTGCAGTGTTCACTATGCTGGATATGGTGTGTGCTGTTGTGTGCAGTGTTCACTACACTGGGTATGGTGTATGCTGTTGTGTTCAGTGTGTATTATGTTGGGTATGGTGTGTGCAGTGTTTGGTATGCTGGGTATGGTGTATGGTGTTGTGTGCAGTGTTCACTATGCTACATATAGTGTGTGCTGCTGTGTTTATTATGCTGAGTATGGGTTGTTCTGTGCTCTTAATGCTGGGTATGGTGTGTGCCAGAGGCGGCTCTTTAATTAGGCAAATTAGGTGGTCGCCTAAGGCCTCACACTAACAGGGGCCTCGCGGCCACCTAACTTACCCAATGCATTACCCCAGTTTTGAGGGACAAGGGACCTTAACGCTGCTGTGCTCAGGCAGCGTTAAGAGCCCTGACTCAGGAGCGGGGCCACCAACGTCCCTAACAACCAGTGAATATCGGTGACACCACCCCTTGTAACGCCAATGACCCAGCATGCCCTCAGTCAATAACGTCACAAGGGGGTGGGTTCACCAGGTGACATTACTGGGTGGCCCCCGCCCCTTTGTTATTGAAGAGCAGGATCTGGGGGTCACCTTGTTAAAGGGGGCTTCCAGATTCCGATAAGCCCCCTGCCCGCAGACCCCCACAGCCACCGGCCAGAGTTGTGGGGAAGAGGCTCTTGTCCTTGAATTATTTTTCCCATCATGGGTGTGAGTGGAGCCCCATGTCAAGTTTTGCCTAAGGCCTCACAAAGCCTAGAGCCGCCTCTGGTGTGTGCTACGTCCACTATGATGAGTTTGGGGTGCGCATGAGTGTCAACGAGTGCTGGGTATTCACTATGCTGGGTATAATGTGTGATGTGTGTGCTGGGTATGGTACTGTATGTGCTGCTCAGTGACATATATACTGGGTACACGGAATGATTGTGCCCAAATCACTTCCTATTTGTGGCCCTCCTCACAGTCAGTGGCTGTCTGAAGGATGGCGAGGGGCACAGGAAATAATCCTAAAGCCTCGTACACACGGTCGGACTTCAAACAAACATTTCCGTGGATTTTTGTCCGAAGGGAGTTGGCCGGGCACACCCATAGCATACACACGCTCTGACTTTTCTGCAAACTTTCCCAAAACTTTTCCAACATAACGTGGGTTTTCTGCTTTTTTCTGCTCTTTACCGCCACCCTTTGGTCAACTTCTGCTATTGTTGGTTGATTTTAACAGTGGTTCTGGGCATGCGTATTTGTACTTCGGACAAAAGTCCGATGGATTTCTGTACACACAATAGGACTTTGCACCGTACGACTTTTGTTGCCGAAAAGTTTGTCCGTTTGCAGAGCGAACTTTTGTCCGATGAAAACCGAAAAAGTTTATCCGATGGAGCGTATACACGGTAGGATTTTTTTGAAAACTTGCTTATTTTGAAGTTTGTTGTCAAAAAGCCCTACCGTGTGTATGGGGCTTAAGATATACTAAGGAGATAGAATAAATGTTTTCAGTTTTATTCTACAAATAAAATGGCAGTTTAATTCTATACCAGTAGGAAATAAAAATAGACATTGACATTCAACAATTCACTGATTGGATTGTATAAAAAAATGATAGCACAAAATTTAGCATGTATAGGAATATAATGTATGATTCGGTGAGTCACAGTTTAGAATAATTATCTGTTGCGACTATGCTTAGAATAATATAGAAACCCCCCAATTCCTTGGAGATTTCTACTATGAGGCAAAATTTAAAGAAGAACTCCATGATTTAAAAGTGAGTTCTTGGAAGATATAATAGACACAAATAAATACAGCTTGGTAACATTTAAATATCATTAGCTGTATTCTTTCAAAAACAAGCAGTGTACAAAGCAATACAATGAGCCAATCAGTTTGTGCGCTGACAACAAGCATGCTGATAGAGGGAGAAAGCAGAGTGACAAAGAGATGAGCTCATCAGTGTGCTGCTTGTGCCTTCAATGTCCAATCACAAGTTGGGGTGGATCCAGGACAGTCTGGGCTTAGAGGAAGTAGGTTGAATGATGCTAGCCATCAGACTGAGGACATCTTGTGGTTGAAAAGAAGTACTGAGGGAGAGGTTCTGTTTTAAAGGAAAAAAAAAAACACTTTAAGAAAAATTATGTAATATAATATAATATAACTGCCCAAGCCATTTTTTGCGATACGGCACTGCGTCGCTTTAACTGACAATTGCGTGGACATGCGACGTGGCTCCCAAACAAAATTGACATCCTTTTTTTCCCACATATAGAGCTTTCTTTTGGTGGTATTCGATCATCTCTGCGTTTTGTTTTGTTTTTTGCACTTTAACCACTTCAATACCATGCACTTATGCACCTTCCCGCCCAGACCAATTTTCAGCTTTCAGTACTCTCACACTTTGAATGACAATTACTTAGTCATGCTACACTGTATCCAAACAAAATTTTTATCATTTTCTTCTCCCAAATAGAGCTCTCTTTTGGTGGTATTTAATCGCCACTGGGTTTTTTATTTTTTACGATATAAGCAAAAAAACAGCAATTTTTTTTTTTTAAAAACACTTTTTTTTAGTTTCTATCGTAAAATTTTGCAAATAAGTAATTTTTCTTCAGAAATTTGTGCCAAAATGTATACTGCTACATATCTTTGGTAAAATGAACCCAAATTAGTGTATATTATTTGGTCTTTGTGAAAGTTATAGAGTCTACAAACTATGGTGGCAATCACTGAAAATTTATCACATCTGATCACGCCTGATGTACTGAAGGGATATCTCATTTCTTGAGACACTAACAAGCGAGGAAAGTACAAATACCCCAAAATTACCCCTTTTTGGAAAGTAGACAGTCCAAGGTATTTACTAAGAGGCGTGGTGAGTTTTTTGAAGTTGTATTTTTTTCCCACAATTCTTGGGAAAATTTAATTTTTTTTTTTTTTTTTTTTACACAAACTGGTCATATTAACAGTTTTTTTCTCTCACACAGCATATGCATAATTGCAACTACACCCCAAAATACATTCTGCTACTCCTCCTGAGTGTAGAGATACCACATGTGTGAGACTTTTACACAGCCTGGCCACATACAGAGGCCCAACATTGAAGTAGCACTTTCAGGCGTTCTACAAGCATAAATCGCACATATCCTTTCTCAACCACCTATTACACTTTTGATGGCCCTGGAGCACCAGGACAATGGAATTTTCCACAAAATGACCCCATTTTGGAAAGCACACACCCCAACGTATAATCTATGAAGCATTATGAGTCTTTTGAACGGTTCATTTTTTTCCAGAAGGTTTTGGAAAATGTGGAGAAAAAATGAAAATGCATTTTTTTTACACAAAGTTGTCCATTTATAAGATATTTCTAACGCATAGCATATACATAGCAAAAATGACACCCCAAAATACATTCTGCTACTCCTCCTGAGTATAGCGATACCACATGTGTGAGACTTTTACACAGCCTGGCCATATACAGAGGCCCAACATTGAAGTAGCACTTTCAGGCGTTCTACAAGCATAAATCGCACATATCCTTTCTCAACCACCTATTACACTTTTGAAGGCCCTGGAGCACCAGGACAATGGAATTTTCCACAAAATGACCCCATTTTGGAAAGCACACACCCCAACGTATAATCTATGAAGCATTATGAGTCTTTTGAACGGTTCATTTTTTTCCAGAAGGTTTTGGAAAATGTGGAGAAAAAATGAAAATGCATTTTTTTTACACAAAGTTGTCCATTTATAAGATATTTCTAACGCATAGCATACACATAGCAAAAATGACACCCCAAAATGCATTCTGCTACTCCTCCTGAGTATAGCGATACCACATGTGTGAGACTTTTACACAGCCTGGCCATATACAGAGGCCCATCATTGAAGTAGCACTTTCAGGCGTTCTACAAGCATAAATCGCACATATCCTTTCTCAACCACCTATTACACTTTTGAAGGCCCTGGAGCACCAGGACAATGGAATTTTCCACAAAATGACCCCATTTTGGAAAGCACACACCCCAACGTATAATCTATGAAGCATTATGAGTCTTTTGAACGGTTCATTTTTTTCCAGAAGGTTTTGGAAAATGTGGAGAAAAAATGAAAATGCATTTTTTTTACACAAAGTTGTCCATTTATAAGATATTTCTAACGCATAGCATATACATAGCAAAAATAACACCCCAAAATGCATTCTTCTACTCCTCCTGAGTATAGCGATACCACATGTGTGAGACTTTTACACAGCCTGGCCACATACAGAGGCCCAACATTGAAGTAGCACTTTCAGGCATTCTACAAGCATAAATCGCACATATCCTTTCTCAACCACCTATTACAATTTTGAAGGCCCTGGAGCACCAGGACAATAGAATTTTCCACAAAATGACCCCATTTTGGAAAGCACACACCCCAACGTATAATCTATGAAGCATTATGAGTCTTTTGAACGGTTCATTTTTTTCCAGAAGGTTTTGGAAAATGTGGAGAAAAAATGAAAATGCATTTTTTTTACACAAAGTTGTCCATTTATAAGATATTTCTAACGCATAGCATATACATAGCAAAAATAACACCCCAAAATGCATTCTGCTACTCCTCCTGAGTATAGCGATACCACATGTGTGAGACTTTTACACAGCCTGGCCATATACAGAGGCCCAACATTGAAGTAGCACTTTCAGGCGTTCTACAAGCATAAATCGCACATATCCTTTCTCAACCACCTATTACACTTTTGAAGGCCCTGGAGCACCAGGACAATAGAATTTTCCACAAAATGACCCCATTTTTGAAAGCACACACCCCAACGTATAATCTATGAGGCATTATGAGTCTTTTGAACGGTTCATTTTTTTCCAGAAGGTTTTGGAAAATGTGGAGAAAAAATTAAAATGCATTTTTTTTACACAAAGTTGTCAATTTATAAGATATTTCTAACACATAATATGTATATAGCAAAAATTACACCCCAAAATGCATTCTGCTACTCCTCCTGAGTATGGCGATACCACATGTTTGAGACTTTTACACAGCCTGGCCACATATAGAGGCCCAACATCCAAGTAGCACCTCCAGGCATTCTAGCAGCATTAATTGCACATATCATTTTCTGACTACCGATCACATTTTTGAAGGCCCTTCATATATCTAACACATAGCAGGTACATACCAAATAACAAAAGATTACCTGTGGTTTTAGAAGTGCAGTGGTCCACAGAGGAGAGCATCGGTCCAGGCAGCAGGCAGGGATGAGGTCAGCGACAGCAAAAGCAATCATCCAGGCAGCAGGCAGGAATACTGTCCATAGTTCGCACAGGCAGAGATACTGTCAGCACAGCCAGAGCACAGCCAAAGCACAGGTCCAGGTAGCAGGCAGAGGTGTCCCGGCAGAAATGCTGTCCAAAGTCAGTAGAGGCAGCAGGCAGATATATGGTCAACACAGCCAAAGTATTGGTCCAAGCAGCAGGAAGAAACATGGTCCATAATGTCATGGGTCATTACAGGCAGTAATATGGTCAGCACAGCCAAATTATTGGTCCAGGCAGCAGGAAGGACCATCAAGCTTAGGGCCAGGGGGACAGGGGTAGAGGCTTCTCCCACCCAAATCGCTTTGAAGCCTCCGGGCAACCAGACCCTGTTCTTGGAGCACAGAAAACGAAAAACTGGTTTTCTCTACTCAGAACGCTATTCTGAAGCCCCTCACATATGTGAGACCCCTGTGTACTAAAAGTAGATGGCCAAAAGATCAGTCCAAGTGGCAGGCAAAAACATGGTCGATTAACAGGCCAAGGTCGGTACACGTGGAAGTCAGAAACGTGGTTTAAATCGGCAGGCAGATGCATCGTCGGTAAACAGGCCAGGGTCAGTTAATTAACATGGAAGGTAGTTAGTAACATGGTAGCAGGCAAATAGGGAAATGGCAGTCTGTTAATAATAAGGGGAACTAATGGATGTATGATAATTTTTGAAGCAATTTCCGATGCACAGGCCAGGTTGGGAGGGACAATCGGGACAATAATAGCTGGTGTCTCTTCTTACTCCTCCTCTGCTGCATACACGGCATTTCTTTTGGCGTCTTCTTCCAGATTCTGTGGGGGGGATGCTAAAGGGATAGTGTCGCTCGTGAAGCCGACTCACACTATCAGAGCGAATGCTTCCTGGGGCGGGATCTTGTTGGTAAATGAGGGCATCGATGATATCTTCGATATATTGGAGGTAGTGGAGTCGGTGATTTTGAGTTGCTTTTTGGTAGCAGACAAACGAATTAAAAAGGGCCATGTGAAACAGGTGAAACGCAACTTTTTTGTGCCAATAATGGGACTTTCTGGTTGATAAGTAGGGCTGTAGCATCTGGTCGTTTAAATCCACCCCCCCCCCCATGTACAAATTGTAGTCGTGGACACATTCAGGCTTTACAATGGAGCCGCGTCTTCTTGGGATCTCCACCATGGTGTCATTGTGGATCGTAGACAGGATGTGGACATCTTTCTTGTCCCTCCACTTCATGGCCAACACCTCCTCGTTCCTCATGGATGCCGATTCTCCAGGTCGCAATTTTTTTGTCAATAAATTTTGTGGGAATCCCTTCCGTTTTTTTTTTAAGGTACCGCAGGCCAGGGTTTGTTTACTGTAAAGGTGGCGAAAAAGGGGCAGGCTGGTATAATAATTATCAACATATAAATGGTAACCTTTTCCGAACAGGGGGTATGCCAACTCCCAGACAATTTTCCCACTGGTTCCAATATATGTGGGGCAATCACGGGGCTGGAGCTGGGAGTCTTTGCCTTCGTAGATCCTGAATTTGCAGACGTATCCAGTGGCTCGATCACATAATTTATTTAATTTTAACCCATACCTGGCTCTCTTGCTTGGTATGTACTGCTTGAACTGCAGTCGGCCGGTGAAATGTACGAGGGACTCGTCCACACAAATTTTTTGGTCTGGGATGAAAACTTCTTCAAATCGCTGGGAAAAGGCATTGATTAGGGGGCGTATCTTGTACAATTTGTCGTAGTGGGGATGATCTCGGGGAGGGCACTGTGAATTGTCATTGAAGTGGAGAAAGCGCATAATCATGTCGTATCTTTTCCTGGACATGACAGCGGCATATATGGGCATGTGTTGGATGGGGCGTTTGGACCAATATGAATGGACTTCGTTCTTTTTTGTAAGCCCCATATTGAACATAAGGCCCAAAAATAATTTAAATTCCTCCAATGTTAGATGCCGCCACTGGAACATGCGGGCGTAGGAAGAATCGGGGTTGGCAGCAATAAATTGGGATGCATACAGATTCGTTTGATCCACTATATTCTGCAGCAAATCTTGTGGGAAAAATAAACAAAAATAATCAAATTTAGAAAAATTTGTAGTGTCGGGCTGCACACCTGGCTGTGCGGTGAAAGGGGGGATGATAGCGGATCCTGAGTTGGCAGGCAACCATAAGGGGTTTGCCAGGGCATCGGGAAGGTAGGATTGGGGCTGGATTCTTTGGGTTGGGCGTGCATTTCCATTGCTTGTACTGGGCTCCTCTTCCTGGGGTATGGCGCTGCTGGTGGTGGGCAGTTCTCCTGATCTTGGTGCTGATCTTGGTGCCGATCGCATTCTTTTGGGAGGGACGGTTTCCTCCGGGGACTCGGACTCTGAGCCACTATCCTCCACTGGCTCGTATTCCGAACCAGAATCGGATAATGGGAGCTCCCCGCTGCTCTCATCATCCGACATGGCAAGAATGGCATATGCCTCTTCAGGTGTGTAAACCCTTTGGGACATTATGGCAGTGCTTATTGGTGGGCCTGTGTAATGGTACTGCTGGTGGTAGTGGTGGCGGTCTGTGTGGTAGTACCGATGGAGGTATTAGTGGTGGGCCTGTGTGGTGGTACCGATGGCGGTATGGGTGGTGGTGGTACCAATGGCGGTACAGGTGGTGGTGGTACCGATGGCGGTATGGGTGGTGGTGGTGGCGGCGGTACCGATGGCGGTACAGGTGGCGGTACGGGTGGTGGTGGTAGCGATGGCGGTATGGGTGGTGGTGGTACCGATGGCGGTACAAGTGGTGGTGGTACCGATGGCGGTACAGGTGGTGGTGGTACCAATGGCGGTACGGGTGGTGATGGTATCGATGGCGGTACAGGTGGTGGTACAGGTGGTGGTGGCACTACCGACGGTGGTACGGGTGGTGGTACTGGTGGTGGTACCGATGGCGGCACTAGTGGTGATACTGGTAGCGGGCCTGTGTGGCAGTATAGATGCTGGGCCTGGTGGCGGTACTGGTGGTGGTACTGGTACCGATGGCGGTACTGGTAGCCTGTGTGGCGGTGCCAATGGCGGTACCGATGGAGGTGGGCCTGTGACAGATGATTGACAGATGGGCTGATTGATTGATTGACAGATGGGTTGATTGATTGACAGATGGGGTGATTGATTGACAGGTGGGGTGATTGATTGACAGATGGGCTGATTGATTGACAGATGGGCTGATTGATTGACAGATGGGCTGATTGACAGATGGGCTGATTGACAGATGGGCTGATTGACAGATGGGCTGATTGATGTGCTGGGCTGTGTGACAGGTCCTCTTTATGGGGGGGGGGGGGCGTGTTGTGCACTGTAAACTTATGTAGACAAACTACACTGAGCTAACTTACTGATCTCTTCTCTCTCCTCACAGATCGGTGTGTGAGGAGAGAGCAGGGATCAGGTAGTAACTCCTGTGGAGTTTGTTTACATTTGTGACCGGCTGTGATTGGACACAGCCGGTCACGTGGTAAACAGCCAATTCATTGGCTGTTTACTCTGATCGGGGACGCGCTGTGTCCAAGGGACACTCGCCTTCCCCGATCCCCGCTCTGCAAGCCTGTGGCGGCGTGCACGGAGCGCGCCGCCGAGTTTGATTTGACAGGTGATCGGCTGTGACTTTGACACAGCCGATCACATGGTAAACAGCCAATGAAATTGGCTGTTTACCGTGATTGGGGAAGCGCTGTGTCCGAGGGACACATGCCGTCCCCGATCACCGCGCTGCGCGCCACCGCGGGCGCGCGCAAGGCATTATCCTGCAGGACGTCATATGACGTCCAGTATCGATATTGCAACCACTTCCCGGACGTCAATTCACTATTGACTGGGCGGGAAGTGGTTAAACAAAAAATTACTGTCAATTTTGCAAAAGTATTCACCCCCTTGGCTTTTTGACTATTTTGTTACATTACAGCCTTTAGTTAAAAAAAAATGTAATCTGAATTATATGTGATGGATCAGAACACAATAGTCTAAGTTGGTGAAGTAAAATTAGAAAAATATATACATAAAATAATTTTTTTAAGAAATAAAAAAATGATAATTTACATGTGGGTATGTATTTACCCCCTTTGTTATGAAGCCCATAAAAAGCTCTGGTGCAACCAATTACCTTCAGAAGTCACATAATTAGTAAAATGATGTCCACCTTTGTGCAATCTAAGTGTCACATGATCTGTCATTACATATACACACCTTTTTGAAAGGCCCCAGAGGCTGCAACACCTAAGCAAGAGGCACCACTAACCAAACCCTGCCATGAAGACCAAGGAACTCTCCAAACAAGTAAGGGACAATGTTGTTGAGAAGTACAAGTCAGGGTTAGGTTATAGAAAAATATCCAAATCTTTGATGATCCCTAGGAGCACCATCAAATCTATCATAACCGAATGGAAGGAACATGGCAGAACAGCAAACCTGCCAAGAGACGGCTGCACACCAAAACTCACGGACCGGGCAAGGAGGGCAATAATCAGAGAGGCAACACAGAGACCTAAGGTAACCCTGGAGGAGCTGCAGAGTTCCACAGTAGAGACTGGAGTATCTGTACATAGGACGACAATTATCCATACGCTCCATAGAGTTGGGCTTTATGGCAGAGTGGCCAGAAGAAAGCCATTAATTTCTGAAAAAAACAAAATGGCACATTTTGAGTTTGCGAAAAGGCATGTGGGAGACTCCCAAAATATATGGAGGAAGGTGCTCTGGTCTGAGGAGACTAAAATTGAACTTTTTGGCCATCAAATAAAACGCTATTTGTCTGGCGCAAACCCAACACATCACCCAAAGAACACCATTCCCACAGTGAAACATGGTGGTGGCACCATCATGCTGTGGGGATGTTTTTCAGCAGTCAGGACTGGGAAACTGGTCAGAGTTGAGGGAAAGGTGGATGGTGCTAAATACAGGGATATTCTTGAGCAAAACCTGTACCACTCTGTGTGTGATGTGAGACTAGGACGGAGGTTCACCTTCCAGCAGGACAATGACCCTAAACATGCTGCTAAAGCAACACTTGAGTGGTTTAAGGGGAAACATGTAAATGTGTTGGAATGGCCTAGTCAAAGCCCAGACCTCAATCCACTAGAAAATCTGTGGTCAGACTTAAAGATTGCTGTTCACAAGCGCAAACCATCCAACTTGAAGGAACTGGAGCAGTTTTGCAAGGAGGAATGGGCAAAAATCCCAGTGGTAAGATGTGGCGAGCTCATAGAGACTTATCCAAAGCGACTTGGAGCTGTGATAACCGCAAAAGGTGGCTCTACAAAGTATTGACTTTAGGGGGTGAATAGTTATGCACATTGACTTTTTCTGTTATTTTGTCCTATTTGTTTGCTTCACAATAAAAAAAAAGAGTCTTCAAAGTTGTGAGCATGTTCTGTAAATTAAATGATGCAAATCCTCAAACAATCCATGTTAATTCCAGGTTGTGAGGCAAAAAAACACGAAAAATGCCAAGGGGGGTGAATACTTTTGCAAGGCACTGTATGTACATTGCAGGGATTTTAACAAACATTGTTGCATATTCCTACCTTTTCTTATTTCTGAAGATATCCCTGTGTGTTTGTCTGTGGTTTAATAATTATCAACCAGCTGCTGCACTTGCAACGCTCTAATGAGGAAAAGTGCAGGGTCTGCATCCCTTTAGATGTGATTTCCTATTGGGAGTATCTCACCAAAAATGAAATTTTTGTTGCAGGGAATGCTTGAAATCTGACTTGTATCTTAGTGCAGACTTCTGGGAGAATCAGCGAGCCGATCACACAAGCAGGAAATGACATACATTATCTCACAAAAGTAAGTACACCCCTCACATTTTTGTAAATATTTTATTCTATCTTTTCATGTGACAACACTGAAGAAATGACACTTTGCTACAATTATAAAGTAGTGAGTGTACAGCTTGTATAACAGGGTAAATTTGCTGTCCCCTCAAAATAACTCAACACACAGCCATTAATGTCTAAACCGCTGGCAACAAAAGTGAGTACACCCCTAAGTGAAAATGTCCAAATTGGGCCCAAAGTGTCAATATTTTGTGTGACCACCATTATTTTCCAGCACTGCCTTAACCCTCCTGGGCATGGAGTTCACCAGAGCTTCACAGGTTGCCACTGGAGTCCTCTTCCCCTCCTCCATGAGGACATCACGGATATTCCTGTACTGAATATTGCTTATTATCAAACTGAAAAAGAAAAAACAGATGAGTGTATGGGAATTCCATGATGTTTCCATGTGTCCTTAGAGAGCAGTATAGAAGATTACTTCTTGCTACTAACTTGCAGTAATAGGCTTAGGTGTCATAATCTAATTTGTTACTAACTAATGATCATCTAGTGTTAGATGCAAGATTGTTTCATAACATGGCTGGATAGCAGGAACTTGCGTAGGTACAGTTTGTCTAAACTGCATTTTTCTCTACGTGTATTTCCGTGTTTCCTCTCAAGCCTGCCTTGCCTACACACTATCGTGGAACAAAAATGTTCGAGTAAAGCACGGTGACGTACAACACGTACGACGGCACTATAAAGGGGAAGTTGTATTCGAATGGCGCCACCCTTCATGTTAGTAAAGTTTGTTGAGCGACGATTCGCGCTTTTCAGCCTCGTGCTTTTCTGTCCGTTACAGCGTGACGAATGTGCTATCTCCATTACGAATGCTAGTTTTACCACAACGAGCGCTCCCGTCTCATACTTGATACTGAGCATGCACGTTTTTTTTCACGTCGTTAAAGCCCACACACAGCCGTTTTTCATGATGAGAAAACCGACGATGTAAAAAACGACGTGAAAAATAGAGCATGTTCCAATTTTTTCATGGCTGTTTTTCACGTCGTAAAAAATTCTCTGAAGCCCACACACGATCATTTTTAATGACCATTTAAAAAAAATTCATTTTTCTCGTCATTTAAAACGGTCGTGTGTACGCGGCATTAGACCCTTTTCACACTGATATGTTTTTCCTGCGTTTTTATCTTGCAAGAAAACAGTTTCCCTTTAAATCATATAGGACTTTTCACATCATTGCACTGTGGGTTTAGTGTGTTTTGAAAAGTCCTGCATGCTGCATCTTTGGTGCGGTTTTGAAAACCGCACCAAAAACACAGCTTTCAATTGAAATTGATGGAAAACGCGGCTAAATCGTGGTAACATTGCGATAAAAACGCACTGCGATTTGTGTTTTTGGTGCGTTTTTGAATGACATGTGCATTTTTCACAGGTGCAGGCAATCCAAAAACACACCAGAAACACACAGGAAACGCATCTGAAACACAGCAATATCGTTGTAAAAACACATATGCGCTTTTTCCATGATTTTGCTACAGAGCAGTGTGAAAAGGGCTCTTAGAATGCATGGATGGAACATATAGTAACCAGATCATACCCAAGGTTTGAGTAGAAGGTATATTTGTAAGGTTTCAGTGGGAAATCCATGATTTTAGGAGTCTAATAGGGATAATGCTAAGCAAAGCAGTTACGGCTCTGGGCACATTTGTGTCAATCCAACAGCAGGACTGAAACTGTAGGGATACTGGATAGTCCCCTGGAGTCACAAGTCTCTCTGTAGATCAAGTAGCAAACAACAAGTTTCTCTCTCTCTCTCTTCCTGAATGCTGTAAAATGATATGATGTACAATAAATAATGACAAGATAATGTGGATAATCTCTAGACAAGGCAAACTGCATTCTTCATCAAACAGCATATAATGGTTCAGTTTGCAGAATTATAATCTCATTACATGGTTGGTAACAAATGAAGAGGAAATTATATGAAAAAAAGCATATAAGCGAAAAAGGGGGGAGGTTTTAAATCCTCTGGTGCAGGTTAGAAAATGTAGCCATGTTTCTCAAAACAAGTTTCATTGAGTAAGTTATAAAATGAAAGAATTATTAAGCCATTGATAAGTTTTCATGCTTGATTTAGAAAATAAATAACATACATAGGCGTGCGCACATGGTGTGCCTGGGCACACCCTAATCACCCCATGTGGTGCTGATTCCCCCTGCTTCCCATCTCCCCCATGCTGTGCTGCCAGCTTCCCTCCTCTCCTCTCAGGCTCCGGAAGGGGCTGGTAAATTTTTAATTAACCGCCCTTTCTTTTCTGAATGAGCACAGTGAGTGATCTGAACTGATCACTCCTGTCTTCATTCTTAACTGAAGCATGGTAAACTACAGTATGTTTACTGCAGGCTGCAGAAAACAGGACTGGGGAATCTCTGTCTTCAGTTTCTTTCTCATTCCTAAAAGTGAGACATCAGGGGTCATTTTAGACCCTTGGTATTTCACCGAAGCCCCATAATGGGGGTCCTAAAAAAATAGAAAAAAATTAATAAAGAATAATATTGTAATAAAAAACTACTGACATCAATCTTTGCTCTACTGACACCGCCCACTGCTCTGCTGATATACAGGCATGTGTGTGTTGTGCTCTGGGGTGCACACCCTAATGCAATTGGCTGTGCACGCCCATGATAATATATTTATTTGCATTTAAAAATTGGATTTAAAAAAAAAAACACCAGGCTCAATCCCCAGTCCCCAAAGTTCCCTAAAATTCCCAGTTACCTATAGCTAAGTCTATAATAAGGCATACCTATAGGTACAGTAACCACTTGCTGACTGCCTAATGTACGTATACTGCGGCAAGTCGGCTATCATGCTCAAAAGCACGTACCCGAGGTCTAGGGGACGCTGCCGGTGGCACGATCGCGCTCTGATTGGCTAGAGGGGGAGCCAATCAGCAGGTCCAATGGTTTCAATGTCCCCCGGCCACTTGCGATCGTTCCCGAGAGACACAGAATGGCTTTTTGCCTATGTAAATAAGGCAGATCGCCATTCTGTCAGGGGCTAAGGCAGAGATCCTGTGTTTCTGCTAAGCAGGTACACGGATCTCTGTCTTTCCCCAGTCAGACCATCCCCCATACAGTTAGCAAGCACTGCCAGGGGACACATTTAACCCTTTGATCGCCCCTGTTAACCGCTTCCCTGCCAGTGTCATTAGTACAATAACAGTGCATTTTTTATAGCACTGATCACTGTAATAATGTCACTGGTCCCCAAAAAAGTGTCAAAAGAGTCAGTTAGGTGTCTGATTTGTCCGCCGCAATGTCGCAGTCCCATTATAAGTCGCTGATCATTGCCATTACTAGTAAAAAATAAAAATAAAAATTCCATAAAAATATCCTATCGTTTGTAGACGCTATAACTTTTGCGCAAACCAATCAATATACGCTTATTACGATTTTTTTGCCACTTAGGGAGACGCTCTGTACACTCTGCACATTGCTCCCACCGGCATGGCAGCGTCCAGCAACTCTAGCCTGTCCAGATCCTCCATCTCCTCAGGTAGGTGATCCCACCTTCTACCTCCACATCTTTACACTGAGAGGTTCACCCAGCCTGCCATCTGTCTATTACAGAGCAGCGAGATCAGACTCCATGCAGGAGAGGAACAGGAGAGAAGTTCCTGGCATGGGCACACTCTTTCGAAGAGGGGGGATACCTGCTATTATCATACTTCTCCCAGAAGAGGGGGGTCATGGCATGGGTACATTCTTCTCGGGAGGGAGGGGTGATACCTTCTATGGTCACACTCTTTCTAGGCAGGGCCATTTTAATGCAAGGGCACTCCTGGGTACTGCCCAGGGGCCCCAGGTACATGAGGGGCCCCACAATAATCTTGCATTACATCTTACTTGCCAACTGTCCCGGATTTGCTGGGACAGTCATGCTTTTTACTAAACTGTCCCGATATGGTCGTGTCCCGGGAAACATCCCAGAACCTATACTGTGCCCTCCTGATCCCAGTGTTGTGCCCTCCTGACCCCCCCCCCCCCCTGTACTGTTCCATTCTGCTTTCCCCCCTGTACTGTGCCCTTTGTATTCACTAGTCTTTGATTTATGGAATGTTTTCCTTTTGTAAAATCGATTTTATTGAAAGTACTAATGAATATATGATTAATTCTATCAACTATTTATACTTTATTTCTTGAAAGTAGGTGTGTAAATTGGGGCAAGCTGGTGGGGCCCCAGTGCATTACTTTGCCCAGGGGCCCGCCCATGATGCTATTAAGATGGCCCTGTTCCTAGGTGGTGATACCTGCTATGGTCGCCCTGTTCCTAGGTGGTGATACCTGCTATGGTCACACTCTTCCCAGAAAGGGGGATACCTGGCATGGGCACATTCTTCTCGGGAGGGAGGGGGGCTGATACCTGCTTTTATCACACTATTCCCAGGAGGGAAACCTAGGCCAGTCTGGGGGGGTGCCAGATATAGGATCCACCCCGGGTGCCAAATGCTCTAGGTGCGGGAGTGACGTCATTGTGGCATGTCCAATAAAAGGACCAAAGCCTGTCAACCCAGCAGAAAGACCATCTGAAGATGGAAGCCCAGCAGTGACAGTGCACGGCTGGAGGGCTTTTAAGGTAAGTTTCACATATTGTGCTAATATGCAATGCATGCTAGCACATTATAACTTTGCCTTGCAGGTATAAATGTATTTTTAAAAAGTCGGCAGTTTACTACCGCTTTAAGGCTTTCCTAAAACACTTACATTCAAGGCATGTCTTGAATGATAATTGTCACAGTTGCTGGTGTGCTCAGCTGAACTGTCAAGCCCAAGGTGTCATAACTGATCACATGTGCAGCACCAGGGCAACTGCAGATCAAACAGAGGCTAGATGACAGCTTCCTTGACTGTTAATGACACTTTAATGCAGGGAGGTGGTGGCGTTCCTGATCATGTGACCACTGTGATTGGCTATCACATGATTGGAAACCTGCCCCATTCAGAGCGCACTCCCATCGCACAACAATGGAGCCCCATAGACACAAATGTGTTAAAAACCCACCAATCATGCTGCCATCTGCACATGTGATGCCTGCAGGGACAGGTTAAAAAAAAAAGCAAGCTGTGAAATGTATTTTAACAATACATTGCAGCACACAGAGCGCAATCACACTGCACACAGAGCGCAATCACACTGCACACAGAGCGCAATCACACTGCACACAGAGCGCAATCACCCTGCACACAGAGCGCAATCACACTGCACACAGAGCGCAATCACACTGCACACAGAGCGCAATCACACTGCACACAGAGCGCAATCACACAGCACACAGAGCGCAATTCACACTGCACACAGAGCCCAATCACACAGCACACAGAGCGCAATTCACACTGCACACAGAGCCCAATCACACTGCACACAGAGCGCAATTCACACTGCACACAGAGCCCAATCACACTGCACACAGAGCGCAATCACACTGCACACAGAGCGCAATCACACTGCACACAGAGCGCAATCACACTGCACACAGAGCGCAATCACCCTGCACACAGAGCGCAATCACACTGCACACAGAGCGCAATCACACTGCACACAGAGCGCAATCACACTGCACACAGAGCGCAATCACACAGCACACAGAGCGCAATTCACACTGCACACAGAGCCCAATCACACAGCACACAGAGCGCAATTCACACTGCGCACAGAGCCCAATCACACTGCACACAGAGCGCAATTCACACTGCACACAGAGCCCAATCACACTGCACACAATGATGCAATCTGTGATATAAATGAGCCCTGGGAGATGTTTTATTCCTTCCATAGATATGGCTCTAGATGTGATTTATAAGGATCTGTCACATGGCTTCTGGTCTCCAGTTAGGCCTGGTTCACACGTATGCATTTTTTTGGTGCTTTTTGCAGAAACGCACTACAGTCAATTTAACATGGTTTCCTATGAAAAATGTTCACATCTGTGCTTTTGTCAGCGCCTGCGTTTTTGGAAAGGGCCAGGTACTTTTTTAGCCCTTGTTCACATTGACTGCAGCTTTGAAATCCTGCGACTTCATCTGAAATGGCACAATTTCAAAGCCGCATTTCAGTGCGACTTCAGGTGCGACTTGAAAGACATTTATGCTGCTTCATGCACAGAAATCAATGCAAGTTGCACCCGAAATCGCCAAAAGTACTTCAGGAACTACTTTTTCAAATCGATGCGGCACAGCAAAGTCGGGCGTCGCACCGATTTAAACAGTGCGATTTCCGGCAACAGGATGCAATAGACTTCAATGGAGAAGCTGCAGAAAGGCATATAGTGCTTTTTTGCTGTAATTTTGCCACGATTTTACCGCACTTTGCATTTTGCGTTCTTTAACCCACCCAACAACAAATTGGCCAAAAAAAAAAAAAGCATAAAAAAATGCAAAGCGCATCAAAAAACACACAAAAAATGTGTCAAACACACAAAATGCATCGGAAAAATCACTGCAGAAACAGATTAAAAGCAAACTGTATAGGTGTGAACCAAACCTCATTATACCATCACAAGACATCTGCAAACCCCAGTCACAGCTGTAGGGATGCGAGGATATGACACTGTGTCACAGTCGGAGGGATGCAGCATTGTGTGTGTATCACAGCTGGAGGGATGCGGGGATACCACACTGTCATGGCTATAGGGGTACAGCATTGTGTGTGTGTGTGTGTGTGTGTATCACAGCTGGAGGGATGCGGGGATACCACACTGTGTCATGGCTATAGGGGTACAGCAGTGTGTGTGTGTGTGTGTATGTGTGTGTGTATGTGTATCACAGCTGGAGGGATGCGGGGATACCACACTGTCATGGCTATAGGGGTACAGCATTGTGTGTGTGTGTGTGTATGTGTATCACAGCTGGAGGGATGCGGGGATACCACACTGTGTCATGGCTATAGGGGTACAGCAGTGTGTGTGTGTGTGTGTATGTCACAGCTGGAGGGATGCGGGGATACCACACTGTGTCATGGCTATAGGGGTACAGCATTGTGTGTGTGTGTGTGTGTGTGTGTGTCACAGCTGGAGGGATGCCGGGATGCTGCAATTGTATGTCACAGCTGCAGGGATACGACATTCTTATATGCCACGCCCCCTTTTCCCAGTCTCAATTGTATTCGTTCCTGGGACACGGTTGCTGTGACAACACCGCCCTCCTATGACGAATGACAGAGAAATGCACCAATGGAAGTTAGAATATTCGTTTTCCGTGATTGGTTAGGAGGGATTCCAGGCGAGAACTTCTGACAAGCTATAGGCTCTTCCGCTTGCCCATTAAAGTGGGCGGGCCTTGTCGTCTCGGCAACTGTGTCCAGGGCAACGAACGCAACCTGTGCCCGGAGGTGTGAGGGGCCACTGCGGGTGTGTGAGCCCGGGAGAGGGACGCCGGGGATGTTGAGTGACTGGCCCTGGATACCAGAGCAGGTGAGGCGACTCCCGGCGACCTGTGGCTTCTCTGTGCCACCGGGGTGTGTGGTGCAGCTGGCAGCAGTGCAGTGTACAATGTATAGGCGGTGTGTGTAGCGCTGACATAGGAGTGGAGGAGTATGGAGCTCAGCTGCAGAGTTTATGGAACTTCCCCCGAGCACTGACCGCCATCAATACACCTACCGGGGGCGGAGGAGAGCAATGGGGGTGTTTCGTAGGCGTTATTGGGGCACAAGGTGGCGCTAAGGAAGTCCAGTGGAGTCACAACTGGAGCAGATGTCCATGGCAACCAATCAGCTTCCATCTCTCATTTTCAAGCTGACTACAAAAAATAATAATGTGAAATCATATGGACTGTTTATTGTAGAAGAGACAAGGGGTCCAGTTTTAGTAAATCAGCCCCTTGTCTCTTCTGCACTCTGTAAGTTGAGTTGCTCAAGCACTTAGTAAATGAGGAGAATTTCTCTTGACTCCCATCATCCAATCAAGTGCAAGCAAAAATGCTGTTTTTTTTTTTCTTCTTGCATGTGATTGGATATTCTTTGCAAAGTGAAGGTTCATCTCATTTCCTAAGCTCTGGAGCAGTTGCACTTGAAGAGCACAAATCTATTTGCCTTTAGTAAATCCACCCCATGATTGTCTGCAATAAAATCCACCTACCTACCTGCTCACAATCGCCTGTAGAATGCACACTGGGCTTGGTGCATTTACATCTCCAGCACTGTGCTGGGATGAAAGACTTCTGCGCATGCGTGGGAGTGATCATCATCCCACACCGGTCAATCAGGACAACCGAGGACCAGTACCCAGAAAAAGCCATAGAAAAGATGCCAACACAACCATGCTGGTGTTCGTTAGTGTGCATTTGTGACTTTAGTTCCACTTTAAAGACTTGTTGTTATTTGCTTTAGTCTCTGAAGAGCGATCTGTGTTCGGATCGCTCTCCAGAGACGTTTCGACAAGCAGTAAAGGAAGCGTTGTATCACCTTCTCACTACAGGCTTTAAAAGAGTTGTAAAGCAGTTGCATTAAGATAGAAAACCTTGTGTGTGTAGCAGCCTCCCCAGCACCCCTCAATTACCTACCTGAGCCCCATCTCTCTCCAGCAATGTCCACAAGTGTCTTAGCCGTCCGGGACTCTCCTCCTGATTGGCTGAGATGCAGCAGCAGCAGCGCCATTGGAACCTGTGGCTGTCAATCAAAGTAAGTCAGCCAATCAGGGGAAAGAGGGTCGGGGCTCCATGTCTGAATGGACACGCGGAGCTGTGACTCGACTCGGGTGCCCCCATAGTAAGCTGCTTGCTGTGGGGGCACTCAATAGGAGGGGGGGGGCCAGGAGGGCTGAAGAGGGACCCGAGAAAAGGAGAAACGGGGCTGCTCTGTGCAAAACCAACTGCACAGAGGAGGTAAGTATAACATGTTTGTTTTATATACAGTATCCTAGTGTAAAAGAGCCCTAATAGAACAAACTGAGGATAAAAGCTGATTGGTTGCCATGCACAGCTGCTCCAGATTCTGTTTTCTCTCAAGGCTTGATAAATTCCCCACAAAGTGGCCACCAACATGGCGCAAATAGGGTGCAAACTATGCATTAATGGGGTGGAAAGTAGGCACTAACAAGGCACAAAGTGAGCAATAATGATGCACAAGGTAAGTGCTAACTGGGCGCAAAGTGGGCGCTGATGAAGGTCATGGTGGGCACTAATGGAGCTCAAGGTGGGTGCTAATAGAGGGCTAGGTGGACGCTAATGAGAGACAAAGTGGGTGCTAAAAAGTTGAAAAGGAGGCACCTATGGGGTGCCTCCAACAAAACAAGAAAAAAATCTACCTTGCACCCTCATTTGTGCCAAAAGAGGGGTGCAAGGTAGATTTTTTTTTTTTTTTTTAACACTTAAAATAATAAAAATCATAAAAAAAATTAACGAAAGTTCCACTTTAGTGATGGATTCCTTTAAAATCATGATATTTATTTACTTTAGAGATAAAATCTTTTATACAATGTAACTTTTCAGCAGTTCCCTGTTCTGCTTTTGTCATGCCCACAGAAGAAGAAGTTGGATTTATATTTAGAAGGCCGGTAACCAGCTCTGGTCATCCTATCACACATACTAAGATTTGGTACGGTATAAAGAGATATTTTCCAATCACATGCTGCTGGTAAAGGGGTTTTCCACTTTTATGTGAACAATGGAAGCCTGTTGGAGAGGATGGCACAGAGAGATCCGGGCCAATCAGCCGCTATCAAAGGATCTGCCGAGAAAGAGGTACACGCAGGGACATTTTCAGCGGGTTTCCGGAAAGCTCCAAAAGCTCGGGCGGTCCCTTTGATACATCTGAAGGATGAGGGCTCAATGGGAAAACCTTCTTACAGTGCAGATTCACCTCTGTATCTAAAATTAGGAAGCTTAGATGTACCAATATATTCTATTTAGAAAAAAGGGGAAATCACTTCAGACATTACACAGGGGAGGGACTCGGGTAATGGCACCTTGTGCTTCTCTGATCTTAGCAGCCCTTTTCATTGGGGTTTGATGCAAGAGTCACTTCAAGCACTGAGCTTTTTCACACGGACAGCAGTAAAAACAAGCACCTGAGCCATGCTTTTACTGCACCCCCCCCTGGCATTTTTAACCCAGATTGCAGATTTTGGCAGGTGGCACTACCTCTCATACTAGCCTATTGAGATCATTGGGATTGCACTTCATCAACAATCCAAATGCTCAGCTTACAGTTGCAGTACAACCCCCCCCCCCCCCCCCTCACAAAATCCCATTTGGGATTGAAGGGGAAAAAAAACAGCTGTAAAGGTGGTGGCAGGATCTCCTTCTGAACACCTGCTAAATGTTGATATGCCACTGTCTGAAAATGTGATCCAGCGCTGTGCACATCTGAATTGGCTCTTCTCCCCTCTCCCCTGTCTCTCAGGCTAGGCTGAGAGTAGCGGGAGTCAGGCTGCGTGTGTGTATAAATGCAAACAGCCTAACTCAGAATTGAGCACACACAAGTGCCCCCATAGCAAGCACATGGGCGTCCGCTGAAATTTTTTCAGGGGGGGGGGGGGCGCTTCGGCGGATACACAGTCGCATTTAACCTTTTCTTTGACCGCTAGTGGGGGTTAAAAGCGCCCCCTCCACGTTAAAATGTAAAAACCACCCCACTGTGCCCCCTGCATATTTCAATATCTTTGTCACTACTGTGTACCCCCTCTCCACAACTGCACCTCTGGACCCCTTTACATTACACAGCACTCCACAGCTCTGGACCCCTTTACATTACACAGCACCCTGCATCACTGGACCCATTTACATTACACAGCACCCTGCATCACAGGACCCCTTTATATTACACAGCACCCTGCATCACTGGAACCCTTTACATTACACAGCACCCTGCATCACAGGACCCCTTTACATTACACAGCACCCTGCATCACTGGAACCCTTTACATTACACAGCACCCTGCATCACAGGACCCCTTTACATTACACAGCACCCTGCATCACAGGACCCCTTTACATTACACAGCACCCTGCATCACTGGAGCCCTTTACATTACACAGCACCCTGCATCACTGGACCCCTTTACATTACACAGCACCCTGCATCACAGGACCCCTTTATATTACACAGCACCCTGCATCACTGGACCCCTTTACATTACACAGCACCCTGCATCACAGGACCCCTTTATATTACACAGCACCCTGCATCACTGGAACCCTTTACATTACACAGCACCCTGCACAGTGCAGGGCATTAATACATGAGTTACTATGACCAGTGCAGGACATTTACCCCCCATATTAAAAAAATCACAGTCATCACAGCTTAATTTAGTTTAGTACTTACTTGTGATAGTGTAGTGACACTACTGACTGATGCTGCTGTGCTGTGCTGTCTGATTGAAATTGTAATGAAGATGTTGCTGGTTGGTTCCTCCTCTGCGGCGCTGGCTCCTCTTGGTGCAGCAGGCAGCTCTCTACGCTCCTCCATGATAATCCCCTCCCGCCGTGAGTGACGTCACGCAGCCAGGACGGGCGCCAGGCGTGGCTGTAAACTTAGGGGGAGCAGCGCGATGATCATCTATTGGCTGGCACCGGCAAACAGGGGCAGGCCGCGGGAGCGGAGTAAATGCAACACACTGACAGACATGACGGTATCAGTGACAATCGGCGGCACCGGCGGCCCTGGCCCACCGATGTGCGGGAGGCGGCCGCGGCTGAATGGTGTCTTACTCTGACTTTACCACATCACATCAACACTCTTTTTTACGATTCAGGGGGGGGGGGCAAACGCCCCCCCTTGCCCTATGGAGCGGACGCCCATGAGCAAGCGGCTTACTATGGGGGCACTCAGCAGGAGGGAGAAGCCAGGAGCATCAGTGAGGGACACAAGAAGAGGAGAATCAGGGCTGCTCTGTGCAAAACCAACTGCACAGAGCAGGTAGGTATAACATGTTTGTTATTTTATTGAAAAATCTATTACTTTAAAGTGGAGTTCCACCCAAAAGGGGAAGCTCTGCTTGTCTGCCACCACCTGGTTTTGACGTTTCCCCTTCCGGCTGAGTTTGCCGCAGCGAAGCGAGCTGGAAGTTCGGCCCCCTCTTTCCTATTATTTGTAGCTGCTGACTTTTTATTTTTGGAGGGGATGGGGCGGAACTCCACTTTAAGCTGTAATGAAGCTGGTGAATCCTAACAGCACTGCAAACAGATGGCTGTTTTTAACAAATATTTTTTAGATTTAGATAGATTTTAAAGTGGTTGTTAAGCCACTTGTATAAAAAGCTCCCATCCCCTCCGTATTGGAACAATACGTTCCCCTGTGTCTGTGTTAGATCATAAATATGCTTATCTGTACTGATAACACAGCATCTTCCTTTAGTTCTGTTTTTCTATGTAGTACTGTATGTAGATGTGACAAAACAAAGCAAAATAAAAGAAACAATTAAAAGATACATTGTAAATCTTGTGTGTCAGTGCTGGGCAAAGTATCTATTCGGTAAAATCAGTCTTTATGTGACCATATTTTAGTTTTAGTCCCATTTTAGTCTTCTGCAATTGTTTTAGTTTTAGTCGTATTTAGTCGACTAAATCTCCAGTACATTTTAGTCGACTAAAACAAATTTTAGTCGTTTAAAATCTAATGAGTGTAATTAAATTGTAATGCATTAGTTAACATTTCTCTACAATTTCCAAACTCATTATATACTGCTGGAATGAGAAATCTAATATCTTATTATTTTATCTTATTGAGGTATGAACATGCACTATAGACCAATGTTCATATTGAAGTCAAATTTCAATTTAGTTTTAGTCTTAGTCTTAGGACTAAAATGGCATTTTAGTTTTAGTCCCATTTTAGTCTTTTGACTAAAATGCCATTTTAGTTTTAGTCGTATTTTAGTCATCTCAATTGTTTTAGTTTTAGTCGTATTTTAGTCGACTAAAATAGTATTCATTTAGTCGACTAAAATGTTTTAGTCATTTTAGTCGACTAAATTAACACTGTTTTGGACTAAACTGGCCCAAACTACCCATTTTCTTCACTAACACATGCAGGGGCTGTTAGCTCTGTATGAATGCTATGTATCCTCAGCTACATACAGTATACAGTGTTGTGTTGCAGCAGGTATGCCTATATGAATGAGGCAAATAAAGGGGAAGCTCCACTTATTTCCCCCTCCACTGCCACATTTGACACCAGTCGGGGGGGGGGGGGTCGGGGGATAGCAGGTACCTGGTTTTGACAGGTACCCGCTCCCACTTCTGGCTGACTGACTCGTCCGGAGGTTCGGCCTCCCCCTGCCGCTAGGCCATTCACAAAGCACAGCGCACTTTGTGCATGCGCAGTAGGGAACCAGCTGTGAAGCCGCAAGGCTCAAGATTTGATACTATTTTTTGCCCTCATATTTCATAGTTTTGGTAAAGCTAAATGAGATTGTGCAGTGAGCCTACAATCAGATTGTATAGTTTATTGACAGACTTTTTATGTTATTTTTAACTTACTTTAACAGACCAAACTGTCCATAAAAAGTGTCAGTTAGAGGGTTGAGACAAATCATTGAACACTGACAGAGGTGTTCACAATGATCAGCTTGCATTCATTTATGTAAAACCATTATCGCAAAAGGTAAAAAAAAAACATCTGGTTCTTCCAGGTGTCGGTCTTTGCACATTTTCATTGGCTGGAGCGGAATGATGTCACTCCTGTGCATGTGTGGGAATGCAGTCATCCCGTCACACTTACACACTGAGCATGCACAGCTCAATGTACATTCTGCAGAGGATTGCGAATAGGCAGTAGAGTGTAAATGTGCAAAATGGACAATGAGGTAGACTAGATTTACTAAAGGCAAATAGACTGAGCATTCTGCAAGTGCAGTTGCTCCAGAGCTTAGTAAATGAGGTAAAGCTTCACTTTACAAAGAACACCCAATTACATGCAAGGAAAATAAAAAAACAGCATTTTTGCTTGCATATGATTGGATGATGGAAGTCAGCAGAGCTTCCCCTCATTTACTAAGCTCTGGAGCAACTGCACTTGCAAAATGCACAGTCTATATGCCTTTACTAAACCAACCCCATTGCATGTTTAGTTTCACTTTAAAAAGTTTTAGCTGGAGCTCACCTTTTAATTTGTTAGTCAAGTTCATCTCAGTCTGCTAGTGCACTTAACACTTCCCTCTCCCCAGACCGACAATTCTACTGTCCAAAGGTGTCTTTGTTTCTTTTCCATCCAGAGTGGGGACACTCTAAAGCAGTGGTTCTCAACCTGGGGGTCGAATGACGATTTGCCAGGGGTCACCAAATCCTGGGCTGTTCCTGAAGTGGCTGCTCTCCCAGCATTTTCGCAGCCACCCAGCAGGGCTGTTCCTGAAACCCGCAGCCGCCCATTCAGTTCACGGCATGGCTGGGGGGCAGAGACTAGAGGTCAGCTGACTGGTGAGGAATGTGAAGTGGGAAAGGCTGTAGGAGACCCTATCTCCTGATTTCAGCATAGGTGTCATGATGGGCAATCTCACCTGCAAGCTGGCGACGCTGCGGCGCGCGCGGGTTGCGCGCCTGCGCAATAGCGGCGAATCTGCGTTAGCTCGTACGCGCATGTGCGGTAATGGTGCGCGCGGGAGCGCGCAGTGACACTTTCTGGCGCCAATCTGGGGCTATTTAAAGGGGCTTGTGCTGGGGCTCCTTGCTGTCTGGTCTACAGCGTTCCCAAGACCCACCTGCTATCTGATATTACCCTACCGATCTGTTCCTGTGACCCGGCTTGTTCCTGACGCCTCTTGCCTTCTGCCTGCCCGCTGACCCCCGGCTTGTTGACCTTGCTTCCGCCTGCTCCTTCTGCTACCTGCTGCCTGTCCGTTGCCAACCCGGACTGTATAACGACTCTGCTTCTGCCTCTTGGACTGCACCTGATCTGCCAGCCAGTGGATTACCCGGCCTGTTTGGACTTGCCTGTGCCCGGAACTACAAGACACCTCCCCGCTGTCTGCTGTCTTTCTCCTCAGTTCCCTGTGTGCCAAGCCTGCCTGCCGTTCCAGCTTCCCTGCTGCCGCTGAAACCTGCACAGAGCTTCCTAAGGTCCAGCTCCACCTCTGCACCAGTGTTCCTGACAGGCACTTGTGCGACTCCTCACTCCCGAGCTCCCTGTTCCCACCATCAGGGGTTCCGGAGTAGGAGGTGCAAAAGAGGCCGCTCCCTGCATCCCAGGCTCATCACCAGGTACGTGACAATAGGTGTCAATAGGTGTCACTGCTACGAGACACCACAAAGCCAGGGACACAGTGAGTAACACTACCTGTGATTATAGTTGCCATTAGAAGTCCCCACTACAGTTCTCAGATCAGCAGATGACCTTGATCAAGAACACCCAAGTTGGCTGATCAGAACTCCCCCCAGCATTGCCACTCATTCCAACTCCCCCCGGCATTGCCACTCATTCCAACTCCCCCCAGCACCGCCACTGATCCCACCCCCCACCAGCACTGCCACTCATCCCAACTCCCTGCCAGCACTGCCACTCATCCCAACTCCCTGCCAGCACTGCCACTCATCCCATTTCCCCCCACCAAGGAGTAAGAGAAGGAATAAAAATAGAGAATACATGGAAGGGAGAGGAAAAGAGGGGGTGGAACAAAGAAAAAGGAGAGAAAGAATAAAAAAGACGGCTAGAGAGAGGGATGGGGGGAAAGAAACAAGAAATTAGGATAGCGAGAGATAAAAGGGAAAGAAAGGAGAACAAAGAGAAAGAGTGGTACATCCTAAAATGTACCAGAAGGGGTTTTAATACTGTAGGAGTGGAAGGGACTCAGGGAGCGCTAAATGTCTGAGGGCTAGGGGCGCAAATTACTTGTCTTGCCTTGGGTGCTGACAACCCACGCTACGAAAATAATTTTACTGTTAGGGGTCCCCACAACTTGGGAAATTTTATCAAGGGGTCACGGCACTAGTAAGGTTGAGAACCACTGCTCTAAAGCCTAGCACACATCGGCCGAATGTCGGTCGGCATCGGCCGGTTCAATAGAAACCGGCCGACGTTCGGCCCGTGTGTTCTGCAGTCGGTCTGACAGAAATCAACTGTCTGGCCAGCTTCTGTTTATGGTGGATAAGTGAAAAAGGTCTGCTGATCGGAATGTTCTGGTGGTGGGATTTGGGCATCTCCCTGTCAGAACACAATCACATAGTGGCTCCTCCTGAGCTGCTGGTTTTTTTTTTTTTTTTTTGTTTTTCCTTCAGCCCTGCTGGGTTGAAGGAGAAAAAAAACTAGTAGAGTGTGCCAGGCCAGATTTCCAGGTGAAACTAAAAAAAAAATGCAGACAGGCTCAGCATACATTTATTGCACTCGCTCTGTGCTATAATGATGCAAGTGGTTAGGGTTAGGGTTGAGACTTAGGGTTAGGGTTGGTGTTAGGGGTTAGGGTCAGGGTCGAGACTTAGGGTTAGGGTTTTCCCTTTAAGAACAAGGCTAGGACTCAGGACTTGGAACAGGGACCTCCCCCAAAGGTCAGAAGGCGGGTTCCCAGAGGTCAAAGGTCACTGGGCATGGCTGACCCACCCCCACCAAAGTGTACCGCCTACCCCAACTAAGTCGAGGAATGAACAAGTCGGGGAACGAACAAGTCGGGGAAAGCGTCTTCGCTTCGTGCAAGAGTGACATCATCGCGGCCTGGCTATTCAAAGATAGAACCCGGAAGGAACAGCAGGTGACGACAGAAGCACATGTGACCAGAGGGAGAAGTGACAGCTCAGCACTGGAGGGCTTTGTTTGACAGATAAATCTGTCGTAATGTTCTAGTGGACTGTGGATACTCGCTCATCATGGCTTAAACCACCTGGGGGCCCATTTAATAATAAAAAATAGTTATTACCACTTTATTATTGTTAAATTAATTTGTAAGCAGCATGGGCGTGCGCACAGGGTGTGCCAGGTGTGCCCAGGCACACCCTAATCACTCCCTGCAGTCAGGGCCGTTTGGCGAATTTGGGGGCCCCAATCGCGAGGGGGGTCGCCAAATCGCGGGAGGAGGGGGCCGCCAATCGCGGGTGGGGGAGCCGCCAATCGCGGGTGGGGGAGCCGCCAATCGCGGGAGGTGGGGCCGCCAATCGCGGGAGGAGGGGGCCGCCAATTCATGGGTGGGGGGGCCGCCAATCGCAGGAGGGGGGGCCGCCAATCGCGGGAGGGGGGCCGCCAAATTGCGGGAGGGGGGGCCGCCAAATTGCGGAAGGAGGGGGCCGCCAATCGTGGGTGGGTGGGCGCCAATCGCGGGAGGGGGGCCGCCAATCGCGGGAGGAGGGGGCCGCCAAATAGCGGGAGGAGGGGCCCGCCAATCGCAGGGGGGGGCGCCAATCGCGGGAGGGGGGCCGGCAATCGCGGAAGGGGAGGCAGCTCTGCTGGGGCCCCAGGCCAGCTGGGGGCCCCAAGCAGTTGCTTGGTTTGCCTGTCCTGTTCCGACGGCCCTGCCTGCAGTGCAGATTCACCCTGCTGCCCGTTTGTCCCCTCCCACAGCATGGCTGGCTTCCCTCCTCTCCCATTGGCTACTGCAGTGGGCACACATACTGTAGATGATATTTCAGGATGAGTGGGGGAAGGGGTAATGTCATTAACTGGCCCCTTCCCTTTGAATGAACACAGTGAGAGATCGGCACCATGTTTTTGAGGTGCACACCCTAATGCAACAGGCTGTGTACACCTATGGTAAGCAGAATGTCCTAAATGTTTCCTGGTACTGGGCAAATTTAAGTTTGTGTCTTTCTTCTGTGTTATACTTGTGACTTTGGGAAGACCTAGATCTGTACTTTCATTGCTCACATTGCTTATTTGACTATTTATTTACAAGTATCTGCAGGGACATGCTGTTTTGTGGTCAGTCTTCCCAGGACTGCTCTACTTAAGTCAACCTGATGTTCACTGAGCCTGATGAAAAGCATTGTGGAGTTATTTTTAGTGCAGTCATGTAGCCACCTGGTGTCCAACTGTCTGTACTGCGCCATTACTGTCACTTGCAAATCATTTTGTGCAGTCTGGGGAAACAAAGATCTGTGCTGGAGAATACGTTGTACTGTATTATGCTTTTCAAGTTTGCTTTTATATTACACTACTGGAAAAAGCCAAAATGTGCATTAATAGTGTGTGTGTATTTAGGGAGTTATCTGATTGCATTTAGAAGTTAAGGGACCTTTCACAAGGGCTGTCTGCCTGTTAATTTTTCAGGCGGACCAAATTGGATCCTCCAGTCTCCTTTATGGAGCGGCGCCGCCATCTGATATGATCCTGCCCGCAAAAAACAGATGGATGGTGGTCCTATTTTCCATCTGACCGGCGGATTGGATGGAAACACACCGGTGGTCTGGTTCCAACCGATTTCGCCATAGAGGAGAGCGGACACGGACCTGTCATCCACCTGTTCTACAGGGATCCGCAGAGGAGTCCCCCACTGAGCAAGTGGATTCTGTTGAATGATGGAGATGCCCCTGTGAAATTTTGCTTCCAAACTGGAACAACACCAAATTTATATTTGTACATTTTTTTTCGATTAACATAGCAGATCTTACTTGGCTTTCCTCTTCTGTGTAATGTTAAGAAGTGGGCTGTGGAGTTATGCTTATTATAATTAACCCTGTCTGTATTGTGCTGGCAGAGCCCTTTATCAGTTGCAAACTAGATGTGAAGGACTGTCTGTCCTAACAAAGAATGAAAGATCTCAGGGATATGTGTGGTACATTGTATGTTAACACATTTGATTGTACAATCACCTGTTATATGAGAAAAAACATATAAAACCATTAAATTAGCATTAACCTCATTCTCATCTCTACGTGTTTGCGGGCCACGTTTGTTTGGGCACAGCAACATATTCATTTCAATGGGCTGCCGTGCCTTGGTTTCCACAAAAAAAAAGTGCATGCGCCTTTTTAAAAACGCGGCCGCAGAGAAATTGTATGGTCTTTTTGACCATGCGATTTCCCTGTGGTTCCTGCACACGCACTGCTATTTTAGAGGAGTGGGGGTGCCATTCAGAATGAATGGCAGCCCCGTGCGTTTCTGCAGAGCTGTGCATTTTCACTGCGGGTGATTGTGGGTGCAGCCGCATTTTTGAAAAGTTGCATGCACTTTTTTTTTTTTTTTTGCTGTGATCCCTGCAGCCACACGCAGAAGTGTGAATCTAGGGTTAAATGTAAAAAACAATTGTATTTTTTATTTTTTTTCCCCTCCACCCGCAGTGACAATGCACTGCTCTGCAGAAACGCACGGGGTAGCCATTCATTCTGAATGGCACCCCCACTCCTGTAAAATCGCAGTGTGTGTGCAGGAACCACAGGGAAATCGCATGGTCAAAAAGACAAAGAGATTTCTTTGCGGCCGCGTTTTTGAAAAGGTGCATGCAATTTTTTTATTTTTTTGCTGTGATCCCTGCAGCCACACAGAAGCGTGGATCTAGGGTTAAAGCCAAGTACACTTTAAAAAAAACATAGAAAATGTAAAAACAATTGTAGTTTTTTCCCCCCCACAGAATTTGGCTTTAAAATAGATTAGAGTATCAGTAAAATAAGGCCCCTTTCACACAAGAGGTCCGATTGGGTCCCCCTGTCCATTTTTTTTAGATGGATCCAATCAGACCCTCCATTCTCCTCTATGGGCAGTCACAACAAACATTTACACCCAGCTATCTCTGATCCGATCTGACAAAAACAAACGGAAGGGGATCCTTTCCCCTCTATCTGGCCAGATTGGATGGAGGGGAAAGGACAGCTGGTCTGTTGACATCCAATTGCCCATAGAACAGAACAGGCTGTGTCCATGTCCGTTCTGTCAGACTGATCCCCTGCAGGGGGATCTAAGCCATATCAAAAACATACTGCCAATGCTTACCCATTAGCTAAGCTTGCCATTTAGTTGAAATTTAAAAATATCTATAAATACCCTTTTATTTTATTGTCATGTGACTACTTTGTCTGCCCTTTCTCTCCCCTAGCCCCAATGCCTGTGGGTGTAGTCTTAAAAGGATGATTGGATCTCAGGAGCTCTTTAACCCAAGGGAGACAGACAGAAGTATCCTCCAGGTTGTAGGTGGGGAGAAAGGGCTAAGTGAAATCCATTGACCACTCCCTGCCTACAGCCATGTGCAAATTCTCTACAAAAACCACAGTCAGTCTCCAGCTTGGGTCAGGCTGAGAGGGATATCTGTCTATATAGTCACATGCAGATTATTGGAGTGTACAGGATGCTGTACATCCTTGCAACATCCTCTACACCAGGGGTCTCAAACCAAACGGCCCTCCAGCTGTTGCAAAACTACAAGTCCCATCATGCCTGTGGGAGTCGTGCTTGTAACTGTCAGCCTTGCAATGCCTCATGGGACTTGAAGTTTTGCAACAGTTAGAGGGCCACCAGTTTGAGACCCCTGCTCTACACTGATACTGCAGAACTTCTGGATGGGAAACACAAAAAATAATCTTGACTTTTTGTTGTTGTCCTTAGGAAGGAAATTGAAGCAGCTGACAGGATCAGCATGGTAACAAAAGGAGAAGTAATGGAAAGAATGGGCACATATGGAATACTTATAGCTGATAATCAGAAACAATAACTTTTAATATTTGTTTCTGAAACCTTAAATGCTAACTGAATGACATTTAGTTTGCTAACCACTGTGTATCCTAAACAATCGCTACTGTTTAAAAATAAAATACTTTTTTCACCTATTAATTATTATAATAACTTGTATATACCAAAGCTGTTGTAATCGGTATCCTCTGATGCCTATTGTATATTCCGTGTTATAATATATAGCACTGCATATTTGAACTCCGACTTTTCCACATGTGTCGCATACGTACACTCCTGTGATGTCTGCAAGGAGTTTTTCAGGGCAGGTTTCCTGATGGTGACCAGTGGACTGCGGCTGTGTAATGTAGTGACTTGTGGTCTCCATCAGAAACCTGTGTGACAGGGTGACAAATGCAGGAACACAGTTAGGAGACAGGGACAGAACATTGTCAGCCCATAACAGCAAGTACCTTAAAGGGTTTCACCTTTAAAGCGGAACTTTACCCATAACAACTTGATAGCAAATAATGTTTTTTAGCAAGGAACATACATTCCACAATAATAAATATGCTACCAAAATTAGTGTGTGCTGTAAATTGCCTACACAATGTTCCTGTTTCTTCTTGCTGGAGGCTGCCATTTTGCTGAAGCCCAGAGCCCCTGAGCAGCAGTAAATCTTTAGGCTGTCAGCAGATTGGCCTCTACATTTTTGACACTGTGTCGAAAAATAGAGAGCAAATGAGCATGTGCAGAGCAAGGTGAGACAGTGTATTACTAGATTTTAAACTGTATATGCACTTATTTCTAATGTTTTACATAGCTATACCTGCAAAAGGGGCCAGCCTGTGGTGATCTAGCAGGTCTTAATTTTCTGACTAAATTTCCACTTCCACAAAAAAAAGGGATTTTTATAACAGCTTACCTGTAAAATCCTTTTCTTGGAGTACATCACGGGACACAGAGCGACTTAGTCATTACTAATGGGTTATATAGTTTACCTTCAGGTGCTGGCACTGGCAACTTCCAAACCGGAAGTACCCTCCCCTATATAAGCCCCTCCCATCCGGGAGCACCTCAGTTTTGTAGCAAAGCAATAAGTGTCCCAAAAAGAGGGGTGGGAGCTCTGTGTCCCGTGATGTACTCCAAGAAAAGGATTTTACAGGTAAGCTGTTATAAAAATCCCTTTTTCTTTTTCGTACATCACGGGACACAGAGCGACTTAGGCCCCTTTCACACTGGGGCGTTTTTCATGCGGTTTAGCGCTAATAATAGCGCTGTTATACCGCATGAAAAAATCCTGCCCTGTGCCTTCAATGTGAAAGCCCGAAGGCTTTCACACTGAAGCGGTGCGCTAGCAGGACCGCTCCAAAAGTCCTGCTAGCCGCTTCTTTACAGCGGTAAAGGAGCGGTGTGTTCACCGCTCCTTTACCGCGGTCTCCCATTGAAATCAATGGGACAGGGCGGTATTAACCCTTTTTCGGCCACTAGCGGGGGTTAAATTAACCCCCCTAGCGACCGCATACCGCGGTAAGAACGACAGTATAGCAGCGCTGAAAATCGCGCTGCTATACCGCCACCGCTCCTGCCCGCCCCAGTGTGAAAGGGGTCTTAGTCATTACTAATGGGACGTCCCAAAGCAATGCCAAATGAGGGGAGGGATACATAAGCTGGGCGCCATCAGGCATGAGGATCTTTTGCGGCCTGCAACACACTGCGCCCAAAGGCGACATCCTCCTGACTTCTAACGTCTACCTGGTAGAATCTAGTAAACGTGTGTACTGAAGACCATGTTGCGGCCTTACAGACTTGAGCCAGGGAGGCCTGGTGATGCACTGCCCATGAAGTTCCAACTGCTCTTGTGGAGTGCGCCCTAACTTTGAATGGAGGCGGTCTCTTTCTCAAGCCATAGGCTTGTATTATGACCTGTCAAATCCACTTGGCTAAAGTAGATTTTGATGCTGCCTGACCCTTTCTAGGGCCTTCCGGCAGAATAAACAAAGTATCCGTTCTGCGAATCTGAGCAGTGGCTTTTAGATAAGCTTTAACTGCTCTTACTACATCCAAAGAATGTAATAACTTTTCCTCTACCGAGCTAGGTTTGGGGAAAAAAGAAGGAAGAACTACATCTTGGTTCAAATGAAACCTCAATACCACCTTAGGAAGAAAGGCTGGATGAGGACGTAATACTACTCTGTCCTTATGGACAACCAGATATGGCACCTTACAGGACAAGGCGGCTAATTCCGATACTCTTTTAGCCGAACAAATGGCTACTAAGAAAATCAATTTCCTGGTGAGAAGAACCAAGGAAATGTGTTGCAATGGTTCAAACGGTTGTTTCTGTAGAACCGACAGAACCAGGTTTAAGTCCCATGGACATATGGGAATACTAACCGGAGGGCTAATACGCATCACTCCTTGTATGAAAGCTTTGACTAGTGAATGCGAAGCCAAGGGCCTTTGAAAAAATATTGACAAGGCCGAAATCTGACCCTTGATAGTACTCAAGGCCAGCTTCCTATCTACAGCCCACTGTAGGAAGTCCAAAATCCTACCTATCACGTACTTACGTGGACGCCATTTCTTGGCCTCACACCATGTAATGTACGCCTTCCAGATCCTATAATAGATCTGCCTGGATACCGGCTTCCTGGCATTGATCATGGTAGATACCTGTCATGGATATGCAGTAGTGTTTGTCTGTCAGCTTACCTTCCTTCCCATGTGTTCATCTTAGAGGCCTGAGCCCTTTCACCTGGCTTCCTTTATAATCTCCTCCCAGCCAGACTCCACCCCAGGCCCTATCACAGAACACTATATTGGCCTGTGCACTGCAAGCCTGCTTTGCTGATCAACGTGTTTGTTAGGCATTGTGTGTTTGGGTTCCTGCCTGCCGTGTGCTACGTCTGTCTCTCTGTTACGTTATTGGCTTGTCCCCGACTATCCCTGTCTGCTCGTGACCCTTGACCTTCGGCTCGTTCTTTCGTTATCCTTGTCTGCTTGTGGCCCCTGACCTTCAGCTTGTTATTCGGTTCTCTCTTATCTTGTGCTGCTGCTTCCCCTCTTTCCCCCTTATCCTACGGGGCGTGAGCTAGGAAACTCCAGGGGCCGCGACCTGGTCCCAGCCTGCAGCATAACATCCTCACCACTAGAGGCCCTGGAGAAGACCAGCTGGGTCTTAGACTCCGCGCCCTGGGGAATCTTGGCTCTAGCTTCCGTTAGGATCCCGGTTGTGCTCCTCTGGTCCCGCTTTCCACAACCACCCAGTTTCCTATCCGCAGAAGCCAGCCATAGGGTTCACTACCTCGCGGTGCACTCCTCCTGTCCCCCTACGGTGTGCATCTGTCACCTGGCCACAGGTGACCCTGACAGTTTGATCAGCCATGAACCCGGCTGACATCCCGCTCCCCGCGGATGATCCATTGCAGGGCATAGTTCGCAGACTTGAAACCCAGGAATCGAATCAGACTCAGGTGATGCGATTCCTCCAGGATCTGGCTTCTCGCTTCGAGCAGCTTCAGGCCTCCTTGGGAACCCTGAATCCGCAACCTCAAATACAACCAGCGGCTGCACCTATTGCACCAGTCGCAGCCACACACTCACTACAACTGTCAGCTCCGTCCCGTTTCTCTGGGGACTCCAAGGCTTGCAGGGGGTTCCTTAGCCAATGCACAATTCATTTTGAGCTCCAGCCCCAAAACTTCCTGTCTGATCGGGCTAAGGTAGCCTATATCATTTCCCTCCTCTCTGGTGAAGCTTTAGCCTGGGCAGCCCCTCTGTGGGAACTGAATGATCCAGTGGTTTCTAGCCTGTCTGGCTTCTTGAAACTTTTTCGGAATATCTCCGAAGAACCGGCTCGTGTCTCTTCAGCGGCCAGCGCCCTTTTACGTCTCCGCCAAGAGTCTGCTTCTGTGGGACAGTATGCCCTTCATTTCCGCATACTGTCGGCTGAGTTGAGCTGGAACAATGAGGCCTTAGTCGCAACCTTTTTGCATGGCCTGTCTGATAGAGTGAAGGATGAATTAGCAGGAAGAACCATCCCCACTGATCTGGCCGGCGTTATCTCCTTGTGTAACCAGATCGATATTCGCTTTCAGGAGAGGACCTTAGAAAAGCAACGCCAGCACTCCTTGGTTCTTAGTCAGCCTGAGCTCCCCTCTCTTCGACCCGTAGAGCATCTCCTACCAGCTGAGGAACCCATGCAGCTGGGTCGGACCAGGCTATCCCCCGAGGAACGTGCTAGGCGCAGAACTCTTGGTCTGTGTCTTTACTGTGGGGGCAAAGGTCATTTTCGTGTCACTTGCTCTCTTTGTCCAGAAAAACGTTCGGGTCCACTTCATCTGGAAAGTGGAGTATTGGACCCAGAAATATCACCTTCCCCTTCTCGTCTTCTGCTTTCTGTGTTCCTTCATGTTGGTGCTTCTTCTCATTCGGTCTCAGCATATCTGGATTCCGGAGCCGCTGGTAATTTTATGGACTGGGAAATCGCATCGTCCATGAGACTTACTCTTTTGCCCCTCACCACACCATTGGTGGTCTTGGCGATTGATGGTACTGTTCTCCCAGGGGGACCTATCCGCTTCCAGACCCTCCCTGTTAAGATGTCGGTAGGGACACTCCACCAGGAGTGGATATCCTTCCTTATCTTACCCAAGGCCTCAACGCCTATAATTTTGGGTCTCCCATGGTTACAGCTCCATTCTCCTCATGTGGACTGGACTACTGGACAGATCCTGGCTTGGGGTCCCTCCTGTTCCTCGTCCTGCCTACCCAAGGTTGCCCCCTGTGATTCTGAGCCGGTCATTCATTCCAGGTTGCATAACCATTTACATTTCTCTGTCCCTAACCACCCTTGGACGCACAGCCAGGCTAGCTTGTCTACAAGTCCTGCAGTCGCTACGTCTTGCGATGCGATTCAGGTAGTCGCTACACCTGACTCAGCTATTCACTCTGCCTCTGTACTAGTTATGCCAGTCCAGCCCATGCCCAGTGAGCCTCCTACTTTTTCTTGTTCGGGACATTCTGCTTGTCCTTCAGCTAGTCAGTTTGACTCCGGCGACATGTCACCTTCTAACCAACCTGACTTCAGGGTTCCACTGACATCTGCCCAGTCTGATGGTCCTGTGCAAGATGACCAGTTCCCCTTTAAGGGTCTAGGGGACCCTCCTCAGATTCCTGTTGATCCTCTCATGCCCTTGCTTATTCCTAGAGAGCCTTTGGTCCTCAATAGATCTTCTTGTCATCTCCCTACCTCGTTTTCGGTCTCTGAGGATAATCTTAAGTACGAGGTTAGACAAGTTCTGGATTCTCGGCTCTGCAGAGGCATTCTTCAGTACCTTGTGCATTGGAGAGGTTTTGGTCCTGAGGAGGCGTCTTGGATCGCTGCATCTGATGTCGCTGCACCTCATCTGTTGAGAAGGTTTCATCAGAGATTTCCCTTTAAGCCTGGGCCCAGGCGGGGGAGGGCCCATAAGAGGGAGGGTACTGTCATGGATATGCAGTAGTGTTTGTCTGTCAGCTTACCTTCCTTCCCATGTGTTCATCTTAGAGGCCTGAGCCCTTTCACCTGGCTTCCTTTATAATCTCCTCCCAGCCAGACTCCACCCCAGGCCCTATCACAGAACACTATATTGGCCTGTGCACTGCAAGCCTGCTTTGCTGATCAACGTGTTTGTTAGGCATTGTGTGTTTGGGTTCCTGCCTGCCGTGTGCTACGTCTGTCTCTCTGTTACGTTATTGGCTTGTCCCCGACTATCCCTGTCTGCTCGTGACCCTTGACCTTCGGCTCGTTCTTTCGTTATCCTTGTCTGCTTGTGGCCCCTGACCTTCAGCTTGTTATTCGGTTCTCTCTTATCTTGTGCTGCTGCTTCCCCTCTTTCCCCCTTATCCTACGGGGCGTGAGCTAGGAAACTCCAGGGGCCGCGACCTGGTCCCAGCCTGCAGCATAACATCCTCACCACTAGAGGCCCTGGAGAAGACCAGCTGGGTCTTAGACTCCGCGCCCTGGGGAATCTTGGCTCTAGCTTCCGTTAGGATCCCGGTTGTGCTCCTCTGGTCCCGCTTTCCACAACCACCCAGTTTCCTATCCGCAGAAGCCAGCCATAGGGTTCACTACCTCGCGGTGCACTCCTCCTGTCCCCCTACGGTGTGCATCTGTCACCTGGCCACAGGTGACCCTGACAATACCACAGGATTAGAGAGCCCTCTCTTTTTCAGAATGTGGGCTTCAATAGCCAGGCCGTCAAACCTAGGGCTGGTAAGGAAGGGTGGTATATCGGTCCTTGCGACAGCAGGTCCGGACGATGTGGGAGGGTCCAAGGACTCCTCACTGACATTTTTACAATCTCCGCGTACCATGCCCTTCGGGGCCACGCTGGAGCCACCAGAATCACTGGTTTCTTTTCTACCCTGATTCTGCGGATTAATCGCGGTAACAATTGTGGCGGTGGGAATGCATATATCAGCTTGAACTGATCCCAAGGGAACACTAGGGCATCCGAGCCGCAAGCTAGGGGATCCCTTGTGCGAGACACAAATCTGTCCACCTTTGCGTTGAATCTGGATGCTAGCAGATCTACATCCGGTGTTCCCCACCGCTGGCATATTGCCTGGAAAACCTTGGGGTGAAGAGACCATTCCCCCGGGCATAATTGCTGGCGACTTAAAAAGTCCGCTCTCCAATTTTCCACTCCTGGGATGAAAACCGCGGATATGGCTGGGACATATCTTTCTGCCCATTCCAGGATGCAATTCGCTTCCCTCTGGGCTGCACGACTCCTGGTGCCACCCTGGTGATTGATATATGCCACTGCTGTGGCATTGTCTGATTGAATTCTGACAGGGGACCCTTGGAGTTTGGATGTCCATGCTACTAGGGCATACCGGGCTGCTCGTATCTCTAAGAGATTGATGGGCAGGGCCTTCTCTGCTTCTGACCACTTGCCCTGGAGAGACCATTGCTCCAGTACTGCCCCCCAGCCTATGAGGCTGGCATCTGTAGTGACCACCTTCCAAGAAACCGGACTGAAGGGTTTCCCTTTTTCCAGATTCTGGGGCACCAACCACCAATGGAGGCTCTTGCGAACGGAAGGGGACAGGGACATTGGTAAGTCTAAAGCCTGAACTTTTTTGTTCCAGGCTGACAGTATGGCCCTTTGCAAATTCCTTGAATGGAATTGACCGTAGGGTACTGCTTCGAATGAAGCCACCATTTTTCCCAGCAGCCTCATGCACAGGCGTATGGATGGTTTTCTTTTTGTACCCACTAAGTGGGTCAAATCTTTTAAAAACGACACCTTCTCTGGAGGTAAGAAAATCTTTCTCTGATTTGAATCCAGCCTTAGCCCTAAGTGTTCCAGACTTTTGACTGGTCTTAGAGCTGACTTGTCCCGGTTGATAATCCAACCGTGATATTCCAGATACTTGATTGTCTTGTGAATAGCTACTTCCAGCTTTTCCACTGAGTGGTCTATTAGTAGCAGGTCGTCTAGATATGCCATTATCGTTACACCTTGTGTTCTTAGATTGGCCAATAGTGGGGCCAGAATTTTTGTGAACACTCGTGGTGCTGTGGCCAGACCGAAAGGTAAGGCTCTGAACTGAAAATGGCGCCCTTCTACTGCAAAGCGTAGAAATTTCTGGTGGGCCGGAAAGATGGGAATATGCAGATAAGCATCCCTTATGTCGATCGAGGCTAACCATTCCTGCCCTTGTAGGGCGGTGGCCACCGATCGGATCGACTCCATCCGAAAAGTCCTGATATTTAGGAACTTGTTTAGCCCTTTTAGATTTAATATGGGCCTCACGTCCTCATTTGGTTTGGGGACTGTGAAAAGGTTCGAGTAAAACCCGAATCCGCTTTCTTCCAGGGGAACCTTCATGATTACACCTTGGAGCAATAGTTGTTCTAGTGCCAGAAGGAGGGATCCTCTCTTCTGGGGATCGCTTGGCACGTTTGACCTCATAAATTGGGCAGGAGGAGTGTCTTTTAACTCCAGCTTGTATCCCAGACTTACTGCGGAGAGCACCCATCTGTCTCTGATGGTGTCCCGCCAGGTCTCTGTGAACAACTGAAGTCTTCCCCCCACCCGATTGAGTGGGGGCAACGCTTCATGACTTGGGGGGAGGTTTTGTACCTCTCTTGATCCAGGGTTTCTTGTTACCCTGTGATTGTCCCTGATTTCTGCCCCCTGAATTTGACCGCGGAGGCCGTCGGAACTGTTTCACAGCCGATGTGCCAGGGACTGGAGAAGTAGGCCTCTTAAAAGAAGGACTTCTACTCTTGTTCTTAACCGGTAAGAGTGAACTTTTACCGGCAGAAATTTTCTGGATATATTTGTCCAGATCTTCTCCAAATAAGCGTTCTCCATGAAATGGGAAGCTAACCAGCAATTTATTACAGGGAGCTTCAGCAGACCAGTTTTTGAGCCATAGAAGCCTACGCATATGTACTACAGACAGCGTAAAGCGGGAGGCCTGTTGGATTGTATCCTTTATGGCGTCCACCGCAAAACACAAGGCTCTAGGCAGGTCAGCTAGGGCAAGAGCCTGCTGATCTGGTAAGTCCCTTAAGACTTGTTTCAACTGATCTTTCACCGCTTGGAAGACTCCAATCGCTGCTACCGCAGGTTGTGTCACCATGCTTGCTGTAGAGAAAGCAGATTTTAGTAAAGACTCCAATTTTTTATCTATTGGGTCTTTGAACATTGGAACATTATCTACTGGACATGTCAGTGATTTGTTCAAAGAAGAGATGGCTGCGTCCACTGTAGGGACCCTCCATTTTTTTATGAACTTATGCTCCATGGGATAGATCACCGGAAATCTCTTGGGGGGAGCAAATATTTTATCAGGATGCTCCCAATCCTGGTAAATAAGCCCTTCTAATAAAGGGTGGATTGGGAAGGAACAGACAGCCTGGGGAGCTTTTAGCGACCCCAGCGAGGAAACTGTAGTGGTTGATGGTTCCGCCAGAGGCATTTTAAATGCTGATCGGACCATGTTAGTCAGAGACTGAACCCATAATCTTTCAGCCTGAGATGCTGAGAAAGGTTCTTCCACTGTTGATTCCTCCATAACTGAATCAACCTCATCCTGATCCCCTTCAGGTAGGTCGATCTCTGTGTGGGGCTGTTCCTCCACTAACAGGCACTCTGAAGGAGGAGACGGAGATCGGACGCGCTTTCCCTGTGACAGGGAAGCAGCGATCAATGCTGTTAATCTCTCTTCCAATCCTCCCAGAGTTGAGGATAAAACCTCCTCTGTTATATATACAGGAGCAGGTGGACTGGGGACAGCCGCAGCACCAGGCACTCCTGCGGGGTTCCTACGGCTACTGACCTCTGAATTCTCAGGGGAGATTGGTGCAGTACAAGCATGCCCAATATCCTCAGAGCCCGATGGAGACCCCTTTGGCTTCCTGGAAGACTTATTTCCGGAGCGTCTGGACGACATATCCTTTAAGCACAAAGCTGAGGTATTCCCGTCGTCATACACCAATTTTTCTGGTAATAGTCTAACACAGTTGCTGCTATATACCAGCTGGTGTCCACTAAAGTGCCTTTCTATGGGGATGCCTGCATCAACCGCCTCTGTGTGCCACTGTTTGTTGCTAGCTCTGTTTGCATCCAGCTGACACTTGTACTGTGTCTTTTATACAAGCTGGGACGCCTGCACATGCGCAGAAGCGCCGTGGCGCGCATCGAGCGTCATCCACCCGCCCCGCCCCTTTTTTTTCATAGGAGGCGCGTGCACGCGCCCGTGCGCCATTGGCGCCCTTTTCGAAAACCAAGCAGGGACTAGGAGCCAGGGCCCTTTTTGCCGGAGGGCCTGTGCGGTGGATGAGCGCAGCAACAGGGCAGAGGAAGTGGATTCCCACAGAGAACTTACCAACTGCCTGGATCTTTTGACTTGAGAAAACCAAAGATCCACATGACAAGAAAAAATGGACCACAGCGGCCTCTAGTGGTTTAACACAGGTACCGCGGTCCTCCTTTTTTTTTTTTTTTTTTCTTGACTACTATTAAAATTTTACATTTTTCAGTAGTTACAGGCATACACAGATATTAGCGGGAATACCGTTAGGTAACAGACAGAAAGACAAATTAGGCTTGGGGGTCCCCCAATAGAACCAAGTTCCTGGGGGCCCCCACTTACCTGTTCCCTGCCGCAGGACTCTGTTTGGTCCACAGAAGCCCAAACTTCACCTATCACGGCAGGCATTGTAATTAAACCTTCAGGGACCGGGTTCCCAAGGATTCCACTCCCCTGGACCTGTATAGCACCCTGCACAGAAAACATCTTGGTCGTGGGTATGACCAGAGCTCTGGATCCCAGGGTCCAGCCCTCCTAAGAGAGGCATTACAGGCAAAACCTTGCTCTTCTGTTGCAAGGCCCGGGTACCGACCGTTTAGCTATGAAGCTTTTTTGGTGGGATCCGGAACAGCTTACTAAGGCCCGTAAAAGTACGCAAGCCCAGGAAAACACATGTTACTCTTTGGCCAACACCTTAGACACTGGCAAAAAACTGAGGTGCTCCCGGATGGGAGGGGCTTATATAGGGGAGGGTACTTCCGGTTTGGAAGTTGCCAGTGCCAGCACCTGAAGGTAAACTATATAACCCATTAGTAATGACTAAGTCGCTCTGTGTCCCGTGATGTACGAAAAAGAAAATCGTATGCATAACTTTGACTGGACAATAATATTGTGTCCTCCATGGGCTCCGCGTCTGTCTCTGAGCCGCTTAGATGATAGAACAGACTGACCATTGGAAGAACAGCTCCAGAACCTCACAAACAAGCAGCCGCCTATGAGAACTCGGGTTCCCTAACCATGCAAATGCAGTCCACTCTCTCCGCAGTAGCGGATGAGCTCCGTATTCAGAGAAAGTGGACTGCATGTGCGTGTTGAGTTTTCATAGCAGGGTGCACGTTCATGAGATGCTGGGGTTGCACATCCAACAGAAAGATGGAGAGGGGTGCCCACAGTAAACTCCGCTTCAAAGGAATCATAATATTTAAAAATGGAGGACAGCATTTTAATGTACAGGCAAAGCTGCACTGCATATCGTTTTTTTTTCATTAAAGGTGAACTAACCTTTAGGCCCGGTTCACACTTGTGCGAGTTCATAACGAATGCGATGCGTCAAAAACACTTTGAATTTGCATGTCATCCCTAAAGTCATTGTTTTCAATGAAGGTCGTTCACATACATGAGTTGCGATTTCACTACGATTGCGATGCAATAAAAAAAAGGGTCTTGTCTGACTTTACTGCGTTGCGTTGCGAATTTAGTCTCCATAGACATGAGTGTAAATCGTTCTGGAATCGTAATGATGGTTCCCATACGTGCGAATTCCACCACGTGATTCTCCACAAAAAACAGGAAGTTAACACCTTTTTTTTTTATTTTAACACTATGAGTTAATCGCAGCTATGTCCCACTCCTGAAATTTGCGGTAAATTTGGGGTAAAATTCGTACCTCAGAATGGACAAAAAACGGACCAAATTCACAGTGCATCAGTGTGAACTGGGCCTTAAACAAGAACCTTCATGACAGGATCATAAGAAAATTATGAAAGTTTCAGATTTAAGAAAATTGAAAATTACTTTTGAAATTGTATTAACAAGGTAAAGCTTACATGTGACTTTAGCAATTGAGTTTACAAAGGAGAAATTCTAAATATTTAGGCCAGGGGTCATCAAAAGCAACCTCCATATTTCCCCTTATTACTTGCATGCTTGAATAATACTGGTCTTTTAGGAATATTCACCTGAAAATTATATATTTGCTTTAGCACCCTTGCATTCTTTTTTTGTCATTCAAGTTTTTATTTTCATCAGTGAAAAGTCATTACAGAATCATAAACATTAACCACTTAACGACCGCCCACTGTAAATATACGTCGGCAGAATGGCACCAACAGGCAGAATCACGTACATATACGTGATTGCCTTTGTATAGTTGGGGGGTCCGATCGGACCCCCCTTCTTTACAGTGGGTGGTCGTTTTACCTTCGGGAGCGATCCGGCATGAGGGGACGGCCGTTCGATTCCGCCCCCCCCCTCTCGATCGCTCCCGGCGAATGAGAGAGCTTCCCCTGCCTGTGTACTGTTTACACAGGCAGGAGGAAGTGATGTCATCTCTCCTGCGGCGCTCACATATACGGAGCGCCGTACAGGAGAAGATGCAGGTTAGTGCACAAAACAGCACACTGACACCAGGACACATAGGCACATAAATCGCCCCCCCAGGCACCCCCAGATCACCCCCCAGCCCCCAGTCACAGTGTCACTGATTGCAGTGACCATTTATTTAGTGATCACTGCAATCAGTGACATTTGTGACTGTAAAAGTGTCACTACATTTAGTTTTAGGTCCAGTGTAGCCCCCTAACCCCCCCTAATAAAGGTTTAACCCCCTGATCATCCCCCAGATAACCCTTTCACCCCCTAGTACCGCCGTCGCTAAGCGATCATTTTTCTGATCGATGTCTTAGCGTCGGTGATGCTGATCGGTAGCCAGTAATTTTTTTTAGGTTCGCCGCAGGTTTTTATAGCGTCGGGTACCCCCATATATTACCTAATAAAGGTTTAACCCCCTTGATCGCCCCCCAGGTAACCCTTTCACCCCCTATCACCACTGTCACTAAGCGATAATTTTTCTGATTGATGTCTTAGCGTCGGCGATGCTGATCGGTAGCCAGTCATTTTTTTTAGGTTCGCCGCAGGTTTTTATAGCGTCGGGTACCCCTATATATTACCTAATAAAGGTTTAACTCCCTTGATCACCCCCCAGGTAACCCTTTCACCCCCTAGCACTGCCGTCGCTAAGCGATCATTTTTCTGATCGCTGTCTTAGCGTCGGTGATGCAGATCGGTAGCCAGTAATTTTTTTTAGGTTCGCCGCAGGTTTTTATAGCGTCAGGTACCCCCATATATTATCTAATAAAGGTTTAACCCCCTGATCGCCCCCCAGGTAACCCTTTCACCCCCTATCACCGCCGTCGCTAAGCGATCGTTTTTATGATCGTTGTCTTAGTGTCGGTGATGCAGATAGGTAGCCAGTAATTTTTTTTTAGGTTCGCCGTCAGGTTTTTATATAGCGTCAGGTACCCCCATATATTACCTAATAAAGGTTTTAACCCCCTAATTGCCCCTAGTTAACCCTTTCACCAGTAATCACCATATAAGTGTTACGGGTGACGCTGGTTAGTTAGTTTGCTTTTTATAGTGTCAGGGCACCCGCCGTATATAACCCAATAAAGGTTTAACCCCCTGATCGCCCGGCGGGTGATATCAATTAGGTTTTAGCGTCAGAGAGGGTCTGTGTCACACCCCAGGCAGCGTCAGGTTAGTGCCAGTAGCGCTAACACCCACGCGTTAAGCATACACCCCCATTAGTGGTATAGTATCTGAACAGATCAATATCTGATCTGATCTGATCTATACTAGCGTCCCCAGCAGTTTAGGGTTCCCAAAAACGCAGTGTTAGCGGGATCAGCCCAGATACCTGCTGGCACCTGCGTTTTGCCCCTCCGTCCAGCCCAGGCCACCCAAGTGCAGTATCGATCGATCACTGTCACTTGCAAAACACAACACACATAACTGCAGCGTTCGCAGAGACAGGCCTGATCCCTGCGACTCCAGTGCTGTAGGAGGTGATTTCACCACCACAGTTAAAAAAAAAAAAGCATATATGCCGAAGCATTGGGGCAGCAGGGGCGGAGGAGCGATTTTGCTCCTAATGCCGCGTACATATGGTCGAAATTCCGACGGAGGCTTGCCCGTGGAAAAGTCTGACCATGTGTACGCGGCATAACTTTTGCGGGAAGATGCCCCCATGCTTCGGCATATATAAATGGTGCATGTATGCCCATCATTAGAAGTGGGTGGATGAAGGGCGGTATTCTAATGGTGGGCATACCCACCGATCAATCTTTTTTTTTCGTTCAGCCAACAGGCTGCATGAAAAAAAAGATTACAATACATGTCCAACAAGGACCAGCAACGTACTGGTGTGTTGCTGGACTTTGAATGTTTATACCAGAATGATGCCTGTGGGTTTAGGTATCATCTTGGTATCATTCTTTTCAGCCAGCGGCCGGCTTTCATGTAAAAGCAATCCTAGTGGCTAATTAGCCTCTGGACTGCTTTTACAAGCAGTGGGAGGGAATGTCCCCCCCGGATATAAAAAGCGCCATTGGGAAATTGGGAAAGCATTTTATCACAACGATCTTGGTGTGGTCAGATGCTTTGAGGGCAGAGGAAAGATCTAGGGTCCAATAGACCCCAGTTTTTTCAAAAAAGAGTACCTGTCATTACCTATTGATAGGGGATATTTACATTCCCTGAGATAACAATAAAAATGATAAAAAATAAATAAATATGGAAGCAACAGTTTAAAAATAAAATAAAAAAGCAAAATTAATAATAAAAAAAAAAAAAAAAGAAAAAGCGCCCCTGTCCTGCCCTGCTCTTGCCCAATGGCGAATGCAAGCGTCGGTCTGGCGTCATATGTAAACAGAAATTGCACCATGCATGTGAGGTATCACCGCGAAGGTCAGATCGAGGGCAGTAATTTTAGCAGTAGACCTCCTCTGTAAATCTAACGGCGTAACCTGTAAAGGCTTTTAAAGGCTTTTAAAAATGTATGTAGTTTGTCGCCAATGCGCGTTTGTGCGAAATTTTAAAGCTTGTCGTGTTTGGTATCTATGTACTCGGCCTAAGATCATCTTTTTTATTTCATCAAACATTTGGGCAATATAGTGTGTTTTAGTGCATTAAAATTAAAAAAAGTGTATTTTTTCCCCAAAAAATGCGTTTGAAAAATCGCTGCGCAAATACTGTGTAGAAAAAATAATTGCAACACCCACCATTTTAATCTGTAGGGCCTTTGCTTTAAAAATATATATAATGTTTGGGGGTTCAACATCATTTTCTTGCAAAAAAAAATATATTTTCATGTAAACAAAAAGTGTGAAAAAGGGCTTTGCCTTCAAGTGGTTAGAAGAGTGGATGTAAGCTTCCTAATGTTGTGTATAAAATGCCAGAACAGTTCAAAACCCCCCCAAATGACCCCATTTTGGAAAGTAGACACCCCAAGCTATATACTGAGAGGCATGTCGAGTCCATGGAATATTTTATATGTTGACACAAGTTGCAGAAAATAGACAATTTATTTTTTAATTTTTAATTTTTTGCACAAAGTTGTCACTAAATGATATATTGCTCAAACATGCCATGGGCATATGTGGAATTACACCCCAAAATACATTCTGTTGCTTCTCCTGAGTACGGGAATACCACATGTGTGAGACTTTTTGGGAGCCTAGCCGCGTACGGGACCCCAAAAACCAATCACCGCCTTCAGGCTTTCTAAGGGTGTATATTTTTGATTTCACTTCTCACTGCCTATCACAGTTTCAGAGGCCATGGAATGCCCAGATGGCACAAAACCCCCCCAAATGACCCCATTTTGGAAAGTAGACACCCCAAGCTATTTGTTGAGAGGTATGGTGAGTATTTTGCAGATCTCGCTTTTTGTCACAAAGTTTTGAAAATTAAAAAAAAATAAAATTGTTTTTTTCTTCATTTTCAAAAACAAATGAGAGCTGTAAAATACTCGCCATGCCTCTCAGCAAATAGCTTGGGTTGTCTACTTTCCAAAATGGGGTCATTTGGGGGGGTTTTGTGCTATTTTGGCATTTTATGGCCTTTGAAACTGTGATAGGTAGTGAGGAGTAAAATCAAAAATTTGTGCCTAGAAATCCTGAAGGCGGTGATTGGTTTTCGGGGTCCCGTACGCGGCTAGGCTCCTAAAAAGTCCCACACATGTGGTATCCCCGTACTCAAGAGAAGCAGCAAAATGTATTTTGGGGTGTAATTCCATATATAACCATGGCATGTGTGAGCAATATATCATTTAGTGACAACTTTTTGTAATTTTTTTTTTTTTTGTCATTATTCAATCACTTGGGACAAAAAAAAAAATATTCAATGGGCTCAACAGGCCTCTCAGCAATTTCCTTGGGGTGTCTACTTTCTAAAATGGGGTCATTTGGGGGGGGGGGGTTTGTGCTATTTTGGCATTTTATGGCCTTCGAAACTGTGATAGGTAGTGAGGAGTGAAATCAAAAATTTGCGCCCTTAGAAATCCTGAAGGCGGTGCTTGGTTTTCGGGGGCCCGTACCCGGCTAGGCTCCCAAAAAGTCCCACACATGTGGTATCCCCGTACTCAGGAGCAGCAGCAAAATGTATTTTGGGGTGCAATTCCACATATAACCATGGCATGTGTGAGCAATATATCATTTAGTGACAACTTTTTGTAATTTTTTTTTTTTTTTTGTCATTATTCAATCACTTGCGACAAAAACAAAAAAATATTCAATGGGCTCAACATGCCTCTCAGCAATTTCCTTGGGGTGTCTACTTTCCAAAATTGGGTAATTTGGGGGGGTTTTGTACTGCCCTGCCATTTTAGCACCTCAAGAAATGAGATAGGCAGTCATAAATTAAAAGCTGTGTAAATTCCAGAAAATGTACCCTAGTTTGTAGACGCTATAACTTTTGCGCAAAGCAATAAATATACGCTTATTGACATTTTTTTTACTAAAGACATGTGGCTGAATACATTTTGGCCTAAATGTATGACTAAAATTGAGTTTATTCGATTTTTCTTATAACAAAAAGTAGAAAATATCATTTTTTTTCCAAAATTTCGGTCTTTTTCCGTTTATATCACAAAAAATAAAAATCGCAGAGGCAATCAAATACCATTAAAAGAAAGCTCTATTTGTGGGAAGAAAAGGACGCAAATTTTGTTTCGGTACAACATTGCATGTCCGCACAATTTACAGTTAAAGCAGCGCAGTGCAAAATTCTGAAAACAGCTCTGGTCCTTTAGCTACAAAATGGTCTGGGGCTTAAGTGGTTAAAAAGAATTACAATTGACTTTACAGAAATCTTAGATAATAGTACCATAGATACTTAGACAAATTATCATCGCAAGAAACTGTTACTTTCAATGTACGCACTCTTCCATTCTAACTATAACAATTCCTGGTTTGCATTTTCTGTTCCCCCTTTTATACAGGGACACACGCATACTATGATCACCAGACATTGATACTATGAAAATGGACTCCGTTGACAATCAGAATTCAGCAGAAATATTGAAAGAACTGGTGAGAATCTGCATTTTAATTTTACATTTTTGCTGCCTTAAAAGAGGATTTTACAGCATCCACGAATCTGGAAGAACTATAAAAAAATGATGTAGTCCTGAATGTAGCAACTAAACGTTCATGGGGTGCATCAAGGAACTCCAAGGAGATGCTGTGTATATAAAAGTACACTTTAGTTTGCCTGTGTATTCCTACTAACTAACTGGTAATTTTCAGCCTGTGCTTTAAATTGATGGGTTGGTGGATGAAAGAAGTATTTAGGTGAGCTAACATAAGTGTGATAGCTTACACTTGGCCTTATTGTGCTGATATTCACTGGCAGACTGAGGAGCAGAAAGGAGTTCAGTCATTGACATGGAGATTGTAGATTTGCAGGCCTAAAGTGATTGTAAATCCATGTTTCTCTTACCGTCCATGGACTGACACAGCATCTTCAATCTTGACAAAGTGAGTTATGTTCCTGCTCATAGGAGAAGAGTCTTCTCCTATAAGCAGGAACATAACCCACTTTGTCAAGATTGAAGATGCTGTGTCAGTCCATGGACGTCAGAGAAAAGGATTTTACGGTGAGTACAAAAAATCCTATTATTTTTTTTCTTTCTTTAACCACTTAACGACCGCCCACTGTAAATATACGTCGGCAGAATGGCACCGACAGGCAGAATCACGTACATATACGTGATTGCCTTTGTATAGTTGGGGGGTCCGATCGGACCCCCCTTCTTTACAGTGGGTGGTCGTTTTACCTTCGGGAGCGATAAGGCATGAGGGGACGGCCGTTCGATTCCGGCCCCCCCCTCTCGATCGCTCCCGGCGAATGAGAGAGCTTCCCCTGCCTGCCAGGCAGGAGGAAGTGATGTCATCTCTCCTGCGGCGCTCACATATACCGAGCGCCGTACATGAGAAGATGCAGGTTAGTGCACACAACACTACACTGACACCAGGACACATAGGGACATAAATCGCCCCCCAGATCACCCCCCAGCCCCCAGTCACAGTGTTACTGATTGCAGTGACCATTTATTTAGTGATCACTGCAATCAGTGACATTTGTGACTGTAAAAGTGTCACTACATTTAGTTTTAGGTCCAGTGTAGCCCCCTAACCCCCCCTAATAAAGGTTTAGCCCCCTGATCACCCCCCAGATAACCCTTTCACCCCCTAGCACCGCCGTCGCTAAGCGATCATTTTTCTGATCGATGTCTTAGCGTCGGTGATGCTGATCGGTAGCCAGTAATTTTTTTTAGGTTCGCCGCAGGTTTTTATAGCGTCGGGTACCCCCATATATTACCTAATAAAGGTTTACCCCCTTGATCGCCCCCCAGGTAACCCTTTCACCCCCTATCACCACTGTCACTAAGCGATAATTTTTCTGATCGCTGTCTTAGCGTCGGTGATGCAGATCGGTAGCCAGTAATTTTTTTTAGGTTCGCCGCAGGTTTTTATAGCGTCAGGTACCCCAATATATTACCTAATAAAGGTTTAACCCCCTTGATCGCCCCCCAGGTAACCCTTTCACCCCCTATCACCACTGTCGCTAAGCGATCATTTTTCTGATCGCTGTCTTAGCGTCGGTAGCCAGTAATTTTTTTTAGGTTCGCCGCAGGTTTTTATAGCGTCAAGTACCCCCATATATTATCTAATAAAGGTTTAACCCCCTGATCGCCCCCCAGGTAACCCTTTCACCCCCTATCACCACTGTCGCTAAGCGATCGTTTTTATGATCGTTGTCTTGGTGTCGGTGATGCCGATAGGTAGCCAGTAATTTTTTTTTAGGTTCGCTATCAGGTTTTTATATAGCGTCAGGTACCCCCATATATTACCTAATAAAGGTTTTAACCCCCTAATTGCCCCTAGTTAACCCTTTCACCAGTGATCATCATATAAGTGTTACGGGTGACGCTGGTTAGTTAGTTTGCTTTTTATAGTGTCAGGGCACCCGCCGTATATAACCCAATAAAGGTTTAACCCCCTGATCGCCCGGCAGGTGATATCAATTAGGTTTTAGCGTCAGAGAGGGTCTGCGTCACACCCCAGGCAGCGTCAGGTTAGTGCCAGTAGTGCTAACACCCACGCGTTAAGCATACACCCCCCTTAGTGGTATAGTATCTGAACAGATCAATATCTGATCTGATCAGATCTATACTAGCGTCCCCAGCAGTTTAGGGTTCCCAAAAACGCAGTGTTAGCGGGATCAGCCCAGATACCTGCTGGCACCTGCGTTTTGCCCCTCCGTCCAGCCCAGGCCACCCAAGTGCAGTATCGATCGATCACTGTCACTTGCAAAACACAACACACATAACTGCAGCGTTCGCAGAGACAGGCCTGATCCCTGCGACTCCAGTGCTGTAGGAGGTGATTTCACCACCACAGTTAAAAAAAAAAAAGCATATATGCCGAAGCATTGGGGCAGCAGGGGCGGAGGAGCGATTTTGCTCCTAATGCCGCGTACATACGGTCGAAATTCCGACGGAGGCTTGCCCGTGGAAAAGTCTGACCATGTGTACGCGGCATAACTTTTGCGGGAAGATGCCCCCATGCTTCGGCATATATAAATGGTGCATGTATGCCCATAATTAGAAGTGGGTGGATGAAGGGCGGTATTCTAATGGTGGGCATACCCACCGATCAATCTTTTTTTTTCGTTCAGCCAACAGGCTGCATGAAAAAAAAGATTACAATACATGTCCAACAAGGACCAGCAACGTACTGGTATGTTGCTGGACTTTGAATGTTTATACCAGAATGATGCCTGCGGGTTTAGGTATCATCTTGGTATCATTCTTTTCAGCCTGCGGCCGGCTTTCATGTAAAAGCAATCCTAGTGGCTAATTAGCCTCTGGACTGCTTTTACAAGCAGTGGGAAGGAATGTCCCCCCCCACGGATATAAAAAGCGCCATTGGGAAATTGGGAAAGCATTTTATCACACCGATCTTGGTGTGGTCAGATGCTTTGAGGGCAGAGGAAAGATCTAGGGTCCAATAGACCCCAGTTTTTTCAAAAAAGAGTACCTGTCATTACCTATTGCTATCATAGGGGATATTTACATTCCCTGAGATAACAATAAAAATGATAAAAAATAAATAAATATGGAAGCAACAGTTTAAAAATAAAATAAAAAAGCAAAATTAATAATAAAAAAAAAAAAAAAAAAAAGAGCACCCCTGTCCGGCCCTGCTCTTGCCCAATGACGAACGCAAGCGTCGGTTTGGCATCATATGTAAACAGCAATTGCACCATGCATGTGAGGTATCACCGCGAAGGTCAGATCGAGGGCAGTAATTTTAGCAGTAGACCTCCTCTGTAAATCTAACGGGGTAACCTGTAAAGGCTTTTAAAGGCTTTTAAAAATGTATGTAGTTTGTCGCCAATGCGCGTTTGTGCGAAATTTTAAAGCTTTTCGTGTTTGGTATCTATGTACTCGGCCTAAGATCATCTTTTTTATTTCATCAAACATTTGGGCAATATAGTGTGTTTTAGTGCATTAAAATTAAAAAAAGTGTATTTTTCCCCCAAAACATGCGTTTGAAAAATCGCTGCGCAATTACTGTGTAGAAAAAAATATGCAACACCCACCATTTTATTCTGTAGGGCCTTTGCTTTAAAAATATATAAAATGTTTGGGGGTTCAACATAATTTTCTTGCAAAAAAAAATATGTTTTCATGTAAACAAAAAGTGTCAAAAAGGGCTTTGTCTTCAAGTGGTTAGAAGAGTGGATGTAAGCTTCCTAATGTTGTGTATAAAATGCCAGAACAGTTCAAAACCCCCCCAAATGACCCCATTTTGGAAAGTAGACACCCCAAGCTATATACTGAGAGGCATGTTGAGTCCATGGAATATTTTATATGTTGACACAAGTTGCGGAAAAAAGACAATTTTTTTTTCTTTTTTTTTTTTTGCACAAAGTTGTCACTAAATGATATATTGCTCAAACATGCCATGGGCATATGTAGAATTAAACCCCAAAATACATTCTGTTGCTTCTCCTGAGTACGGGGATGCCACATGTGTGAGACTTTTTGGGAGCCTAGCCGCGTACGGGACCCCAAAAACCAATCACCGCCTTCAGGCTTTCTAAGGGTGTAAATTTTTGATTTCACTTCTCACTGCCTATCACAGTTTCGGAGGCCATGGAATGCCCAGATGGCACAAAACCCCCCCCCCAAATGACCCCATTTTGGAAAGTAGACACCCCAAGCTATTTGCTGAGAGGTATTGTGAGTATTTTGCAGATCTCGCTTTTTGTCACAAAGTTTTGAAAATTGAAAAAAATAAATAAAAAAATAAATAAAATGTTCTTTCTTCATTTTCAAAAACAAATGAGAGCTGTAAAATACTCACCATGCCTCTCAGCAAACAGCTTGGGGTGTCTACTTTCCAAAATGGGGTCATTTGGGGGGTTTTTGTGCTATTTTGGCATTTTATGGCCTTCGAAACTGTGATAGGTAGTGAGGAGTCAAATCAAAAATTTGTGCCTAGAAATCCTGAAGGCGGTGATTGGTTTTCGGGGTCCCGTACGCGGCTAGGCTCCTAAAAAGTCCCACACATGTGATATCCCCGTACTCAGGAGAAGCAGCAAAATTTATTTTGGGGTGCAATTCCACATATAACCATGGCATGTGTGAGCAATATATCATTTAGTGACAACTTTTTGTAATTTTTTTTTTTTGTTTGTCATTATTCAATCACTTGGGACAAAAAAAAAATATTCAATGGGCTCAACAGGCCTCTCAGCAATTTCCTTGGGGTGTCTACTTTCTAAAATGGGGTCGTTTGGGGGGGGGGTTTGTGCTATTTTGGCATTTTATGGCCTTCAAAACTGTGATAGGTAGTGAGGAGTGAAATCAAAAATTTGCGCCCTTAGAAATCCTGAAGGCGGTGCTTGGTTTCCGGGGTCCCGTACGTGGCTAGGCTCCTAAAAAGTCCCACACATGTGGTATCCCCGTACTCAGGAGAAGCAGCAGAATGTATTTTGGGGTGCAATTCCACATATAACCATGGCATGTGTGAGCAATATATCATTTAGGGACAACTTTTTGTAATTTTTTTTTTTTTTTTGTCATTATTCAATCACTTGGGACAAAAAAAAATATTCAATGGGCTCAACATGCCTCTCAGCAATTTCCTTGGGGTGTCTACTTTCCAAAATGGGGTCATTTGGGGGGGGGGGGGGTTTGTACTGCCCTGCCATTTTAGCACCTCAAGAAATGAGATAGGCAGTCATAAATTTAAAGCTGTGTAAATTTCAGAAAATGTACCCTAGTTTGTAAACGCTATAACTTTTGCGCAAACCAATAAATATACGCTTATTGACATTTTTTTTACTAAAGACATGTGGCTGAATACATTTTGGCCTAAATGTATGACTAAAATTGAGTTTATTCGATTTTTCTTATAACAAAAAGTAGAAAATATCATTTTGTTTCCAAATTTTCGGTCTTTTTCCGTTTATATCGCAAAAAATAAAAATCACAGAGGCAATCAAATACCATTAAAAGAAAGCTCTATTTGTGGGAAGAAAAGGACGCAAATTTCGTTTGGGTACAACATTGCATGTCCGCACAATTTACAGTTAAAGCAGCGCAGTGCAAAATTCTGAATTCACCTCTGGTCCTTTAGCTACCAAATGGTCCGGGGCTTAAGTGGTTAACCTCCGTGGCGGTATGATTCTGTCTGGAATTATGTACCAAAAGCGGTACAATTATTTTGCATGGAAATTTGGTGTTATGTATTGTAGGCCTGCGATTCTTAGTAATTACTTACTTAAACCTGACCAAACAAGAGTCTAGTAGACATCCCGGGTATGATAAAGTTTGAAACACAAAATAATAAATTATAATATAATAAATAACTATAAATAATTATAACAAATAGTAATGTAATTATAATAAAAATTATTCAATAATGTAATCAAATCAAAAACACTGAAATTTGCTCAGTTGCAGAATTGTCGCTGTCATTAGATTTTTTGTTTGATGATGAATTTCCCCATAAATCGCTATCGCTCAATTCTGCGAGTGATTGTAATTTATTATCGCTGTTTTTTAGCTGGTCTAAAACCACTTTTGACATAAAGGGACACTTTTTGGTTGCTATGGACAATCTTAAGTTTCCAGGCAGAAAGAAAAGGTTTTATTATATAAAAGTGCATGCAGGACACTGGGCAGACCACTAGGGACAAAGGGGGTGTGTAATTATTACATACAGTATACTGTAATCTTACAGATTACAGTACTGTATGTATACTATGTGTTTACTTTTTTGAATTTGGCGCCGAACTCCGTCCCCGTGCGTCGCAACGTCGCAGGGAACGGAGCACGGCACTCGGCAGTGAGGATCGAGCGAGACACGGCTCGCAGACACTGCGGGAGGACATCGCAGGATCCAGGGAACAAGGTAAGTTACTTCCCCTGGATACTGTGATGCAGCCCGAGTCTGGCTCGGGGTTACCGCTCTTAGCATTGAAAACTCACCCCGAGCCAGACTCGGGATTACCGCTAAGGAGGTTAAAAAAACAAAAATATAATACTGACCTTCTCTGTGCAATGATTGCGGTCCTGCCCCCATTGCCTACTTGATGGCTGTGATTGACATAGGCTCGCTGAGCCTATAAGGAGGGAGAGAGCGGAGAGGGCTGCTGCTCTTGTGCACAGCAATGGATCGAGATCTGGCTCAGGTAAGTATGGGGATTGGGGGGGGGGGGGGAATAGGTGGACTCAGAAGTTTTTTTCACCTTAATGCAGAGGATGCATTAGAAGCTGACCCCCTAATTTTCAGGAGCTCAACAAGAGCTGCCCAACAAGAGCTCACCAGAGCTGCAAAGCTGTCCCCCAGATTTTCAGGAGCTCAACAAGAGTTACCCAACAAGAGAACACCAGAGCTGAAATGCTTTCCAAAGTTATATACACCATTTTTTGGGGGGTGTGAGTCCATTCCACTGTGCCCTGTCTTTCACAAAGAATAGAGAACTTCCAATAGCTATTTCAGGTTAGGTTGCTAAACCAGATACCACAAGAGTGTCCAAAAAATGTAGATACTTTATTTTGCAATGTTGACATTACGTAGGAAGTTATCATTTTTGCTTGACCCTTTGTTTCTCCCTCTCCATTCTGTTGGCTGCTAAATGGGATAGGCAGCCTTACTGACCAATAGCGAGGCACAGAAAGGAGCAGGCCAACACCCATATTGTTTGCAAGGTTATTATTGGCATATTGGCATGCCAAGGCAAGGGTTTCATAACTCTTGGGCACTCTAAGAAAACTGAAGTCTCCTGCAGGTATCTCAAGGCACATAATCTAGTTGAATCTAGTCATGATCCTGTTGAAACATTAAGGTGGTTTTAAAGCCAAAAGATTTTTCACCTTAAAGGGGAGTTCCAGCCTTTTTTATGTTTATTAAAAGTCAGCAGCTACAAAAAGTGTAGCTGCTGGCTTTTAATAAACAGACACTACCTGCTCCACTGTCCAGCGACGTGGCCAAATGGAGCTTCGCTCCTCCCCCCCCCTTCTCCGCCGGCACCTCCATTCCTACTGTGGGCACCCGGCCGTGACAGCTTTCGGCTTCACGGCCAGGCACTCACTGCGCAAAAGTGAGCGGCGCTGCGCAATCTGAGTGGACAGGCGATCGCCTGGGACCTGTCACGTGTCCCAGGTGATCGACTGTTTATTAAAAGCAAGCAGCTACACTTTTTGTAGCTGCTGACTTTTAATAAACATAAAAAAGGCAGGAACTCCCCTTTTAAGGTGAAACATCTCTCTCCTACTGAAGCCCCCACTCCCCCCCCCAAAAAAAAATTACATGCCAAATGTGGCATGTAAGGGGGCGAGGAGTGGTTTAAGTGGAAGTTCCAATTTTGGGTGGAACTCCGCTTTAATGCACTAGCCGTTCCCCCCCCCCCCCCCACGCCTCTCCCTAAATACTTACCTGAGTCCTGTATCGATCCAGCACTGTGCCTGTCTACAGCAGGGCTGGTCTCTCTCCCTGCTCTCACAAGCACAAAGGCAGCCATTGGCTCCTGCTGCTGTCAATCAAATCATGTGAGGACTGGGCGGGGGCCAAGCTGTGCTGTCCTGTCTATGGACACACACAGCTCAACTTGGGAACATGCTTGCACGTGTGCCTGCATAGCAAGCAGCTTGTTGGGGCACACGAGAAGAGGATGAGCAGAGAGCTCAGGTGGTAGACCCCAGAAAAGGAGGTAAGAGACCACTCTGTGCAGTATCCTTGCACAAAGCAGGTACAAGTAGCTTTTTTTATTTTAGAAAAAAAACAAAAAAACAAGACTTTCGTATCACTTTAAGTGCAAGTCACTACAGGTTTGCTTCAAGTGCTAGTTAATTTTTTTTACAGAAAATGACCCATGCAGATAAGGGCCCCAGTAGTTGTAAAGGCACTGTGTGGTTTGTTAAAATATAGTTAGATGCAGATGCCATACATGGTATGCTGTTTCTGTCCCCCATGCAGTCTGGCTAAAATACTTTTATTGCTTACATCCTTACTTAGTGGGTTAATTGCAGGACACAGCAGCCTTTGGCTCATTCTCCTACCATTGCAGGAAAGAGAACGCTTTTGGTTTCAAATGCCGCACATGAGCAGTGCACGCTCTCTCTCTCTGCCTATCCCAGCAGTGGCTTCACTCCATGTTGCTGGGATAAAGAGAGCATGTACTGTGCATGTGCAGCTTTTGAAAAAGGAAGTGCATTCTCTCCATGAATACTAGGGGTGAGCAACAAGAGCTGCTGGGTCCTGCAATTAACACTGGAAGTAAGGATGTAAACAATAAAGTCTTTCCGCCAGACTGCATGGGGGACAGAAATGGCCTACGGGTTAGGGCATATTTTAACAAACCACACAGTGCTTTTAAAACTAATGCATGGACTAATTTCTGTAAAAAGTGAACTTAGTGTTTAAGCATATAAAACAGTTAAACATTAAAAAAAAAAGAAAAATCTACATGTTTCCATAAATTAACATATTTTGAATATGTCTCTGATTTCCTAAAGGCAAGGTGAAAGATATTTATGCTTCTAATCTATATGCTTTGGTTGGTGCCATCATGGCGGTTTTTATGTCTGTGATGTCTGTTATTTTCTAGTTAGCTACCCATTGTTCTTGAGCTCATAGGTAAATGTACAATGCAGAACGGACATTAAATCAATCTCCGTACCAGTGTCTCTTTTTTTTAGAAAAAAACAAACAGACCAGAAAACCTGAAGTCCAGAACAGCATACTCAAAGAGATGCTGGGAACTTTTTGACTTGCAAGTGTAGTCAGATGAAGGAAAACTTCAAACAAGCTCAATAGCTCTGGCGAGGCAGCTCCCACGCAGCAAGGCTTCTCTCAATGGGCACTCAACAGTAACTTACACCATGGAAATACTGAAAGGAGCGCCAGACCAAAATCGGATAAAGGAGTCCAAGATAATTTTATTTGTTGATTAAAAAAAAAAAAGTTAAATACAAACAGCCAATGCATTTTGGGAGCAATACCACTCCCTCTTTATCAGGGCTACAAGGAAAAAAAAACTAGTCATTATGATGAACAGTTATGTCAAGCTATGCATATTGGTATACTGTATACCACAAAATCTAGAACATCATACACTATAATAGCAACAGACTTATCAAATGAACTTCAGTTTTCTCAATTCAATTATAGAATGTTTAAAAATACAAGCAATATACATAGTAAAAACATCTAGCAAAGACAATAGATGAATAATATAAACATATATTAGATTGCATCACAACAAAATGAGCAAAAAAGTACTGAAGAATCAAGCTGCTGAAATAGAAATAAATGGCTACTAGAACAAGTACAAATAAGGACTAAAACACATTAACCACTTCCGCCCCGGACCATTTGGCTGGCCAAAGACCAGGCCACTTTTTGCGATTCGCCACTGCGTCACTTTAACTGACAATTGCGCGGTCGTGCGACATGGCTTCCAAACAAAATTGACGTCCTTTTTTTCCCACAAATAGAGCTTTCTTTTGGTGGTATTTGATCACCTCTGCGGTTTTTATTTTTTGCGCTATAAACAAAAATAGAGCGACAATTTTGAAAAAAATTCAATATTTTTTACTTTTTGCTATAATAAATATCCCCAAAAAATATATAAAAAAAACGTTTTTTTTTCCTCAGTTCAGGCCGATACATATTCTTCTACATATTTTTGGTAAAAAAAATCACAATAAGCGTTTATTGATTGGTTTGCGCAAAAGTTATAGCGTCTACAAAATAGGGGATAGTTTTATGGCATTTTTATTAATATATTTTTTTTTCTGATAGTAATGGCGGTGATCACCGATTTTTATCGTGACTGCGACATTATGGCGGACACATCGGACACTTTTGACACCATTTTGGGACCATTGTCATTTTTACAGCGATCAGTGCTATAAAAATGCACTGATTACTGTAAAAATTACACTGGCAGTGAAGGAGTTAACCTGTAGGGGGCGCTGAAGGGATTAAGTGTGACCTAGGGAGTGATTCTAACTGTTAGGGGGCGTGGCTTGCCATGACACGTCACTGATCGCTGTTCCCGATGACAGGGAACAGACAATCAGTGACATGTCACTAGGAAGAACGGGCAGATGTTGTGTTTACACTAATATCTCCCTGTTCTTCAGCTCTGTGACCTGATCGCGGGACACCGGCAGACATCGAGTCCGTGGGTCCCGCGGGCACGGTCACGGAGCTCGCGGCAGGTGTCGCGAGCGCGCCACCACACGGCGGCAAATTAAAGGGGACGTATATATACGCAGCCGGGGCATTCTGTCGACGTAAATACTCGTGCGGCGGTTGGCAAACGGTTAAGAGACCACACTGCTAAAATAATACTAATTGACTCCTAAAATCAGTTAAAAAAAAAATTGAGACAAAGCTGCTAAAATAAAATGACTAAAACCATTTAACTACTAAAATGAGAACAGAAAAAACAAAAAACTAAATCCAGACATACATGCATCGAAATTTGGCCGTTTTCAACAAGGAACAATTAATGTTCTATCTATATATGGGCTGTATAGAAGTCATTCTACCAATCGACTTCTGTATTACCGCCCTGTTTGAACATTTCCACTCGATCAGTGCCACCAGCTATAGTCGGCAACGCTCATCACTGTATTCTGATGGCAGGGAAGTCTCACTGCTGACAGAATACAAGGGCTTAGCAGAGAGGACTCCTCCCCTGGTTGAATGAAAAAAATAATCCTCTATGGGCTGCCTAAAAGCCCGTACACACGATCAGAAAACCGTACAAAAAATATCGCTTTCGAAGGGATCCTCTGATAATTTGATCGTTTGTACACGGCTTTCGAGAGCCGATCACGACAATTCATGCAAAATTATCCGATGGGACAAGCATGCAAATTTTTCTCGTACGATATCAGTATGTATAGTTGTCATTCGAAAATACAATACATTACATAACTTCAAAATTTTTATTCTGTCGTATGAGAATTTTCATAACTTTAGTAACCTCTTCGTTTTCAGTATTGGATTAGCATGCAAAAAAAAAAAAAGACAATCATTTGTGCGTACCAGGCAGTCCACACTGCTGAAATATGACTAAATGACCCCTGTGGGAATAAATACAAATGCAAGGAACCAAACTCTTTTATAATAAGACTGGCCAGCAGTTCAGCAGGGTGCAGCTGATTTTCTATTCATGTATGGGCTAGCTGGTTTTACACAAGTCGATCTATCGATCCAATTGTGTACAACCAGCCTGTAAGGTTTTTCCAAAATGATCAGTGCCACTGGGTATAGTTGGCAACACTAATCACTGTATTCTGCCGGCGGGGAAGGCTCCCCTCCAGCAGAACACAATAGCACTGCAGGAGTGATTTTCCCCCCATTCATATCAAATGTGTGGTTGGGGGAATCACCACATTTTTTTCAATTCACTAGTTGAACGAAAAAAATAAAGTAATGTATGGTCTGTCTAAACAAACCTGTTGAAGTAAGATCAATTAGCAAGCTGGACTAGTACTAATTAGCTATTGGAATAAGTGCTAAAATATAAATGCTAAACAAACATTAGAAAGCCAAGCAGCTGAAATAAAACTATTTGGAAATTTTATTCCGATTAGCCTGTCTGAATATAGAGGAGAGCAGCAGCTGCAGAAACTAGAAGCCTAACAAGAGTGGTTCTAGTAGTTGAACGCATGGATCGTGTGGATCTTTAGCTGATATTGCTGATGTATGGTTAGACCAGCAATTCCCAACTCGGGTTCCTCCAGGGGTGGCTAGGGGTTCCTTGAGCTGTGGCTAACTGACCTACTATTTAATGGTGCCTCCAAAGTTCTAGGTCCAACACCTCTTGGCAGAGCCAGCGACATGACTGCAAAGAGTCATTCTGGCCACCACTGTAAGGGAGGCATTCTTCCCACTTGCCAACACCAATGTAAAATTAATTTTCCCAATGACCCCTGATAGACTAAAGTTACCAGAGGGTTCCCTGGGACCTGAAAACTATTTCAAGGTTGAGAAAAGCTGGGTTAGACTGTATCCAAGAACAGCAGTGAAACCATATATATGTTTTGCATTCATATTGTTATGTTATGAGCATGGTTTGTATCTTTGCTTACAGTGTGCGTGCAATGGTATCAACTATGAGAAGATTGCACAAGAAGGACCAGCAAATAAAACACTTGAAATGTTCTTTTCTGGTTATCCGAAAATGGTGGGACTCTCTTACTTTCCAAATCTTACAAACCTGACATTAGTTGGACAAAACATAGAAAACATCGCTGGTCTAGAATCGTGTCCGCTGCTTCAGAAACTTTGGATTACAGAGTGTCATTTGACAGTAAGTGAAAAAAAGAACAGAGCTCAATAAAATGTTTCTTTGCAATGGAAGGGTAGCTAATCTGCAAATTATCAGCTCTATAATACCTTACACCCCCACAAAACCTGATGCTAGTTGATTAAAGCTCAACTCAGGGCTGCAAGCTCCTGCGAGCTCCTCCAGCCTAAGACCCTTACCAGCAGTATGTTAGGTAGGGTTTAATAAGCTCTTGGAATACTTTCTAAAATAGTTTAGGTTAAAGTCCAAGTAACAACTAAATACAGATTCAATGTTTATACAGTGCATGCAGCTCTGAATGTCACTTCTACCTCTAATAGCTAGGATAGAAACTGATCTGGTAGTAATAGGCAGTTTATGGATGCGGCCCTTTGCTAGCTTTTATCTGGCCCATGGGACATTATTCCCCCCACTTTCAGCAACGGCAGGGCATAGTTCCTGCCACTGACACCAATGATGAGACACTATTCTTCCCACTGACACCATTGATGGGGCACTAAATCTCCCACTGATACTAACAATGGGGCATTATCACTCCCCCTAGAACCAATGAGGAGTTCCATTTCACTGACGTCAGGACATTTTCTTCTCCCATTGGCCACAGTCCCCACTAAAGTTTGAAGGACAGTAAAGTGGCCTTTTTGTTTATAAATTTTGGAGACCCCTGCTTGAGACCATTAGACCGGAAGGCCTAGACAGGTAATGGTATAGATGGATTTGGTCCCAAAGACAAATAGGTTTATTGTGGTTTATTATGTTTTTCAAATATTGGCACCGATTATTTATCTCAAGCTGATATATTTTACACATTTAGCTTACAAAAACTTTTTAAGGGGCCTAATGGTCACAGAGTTGGTGAGACTGAAAAAAGACACAAGTCCATCAAGTCCAACCTGTGTGTGTGCTTTTATGTTAATAGTACATTGTATATCCTTGTATGTTGTGGTTGATTAGGTGCCCATCTAATAGTTTTTTGAAATTATCGATGCTCCCCACTGAAACCACTGCTTGTGGAAGAGAATTCCACATCCTTACTGCTCTTACAGTAAAGAACCCTCTATGCAGTTTAAGGTTAAACCGCCTCTCTTCTAATTCTAGTGAATGTCAGTGTGTCTTATTAAATTTCCTTGCGCGGAAAAGTTTTATCCCTATTGTGGGGTCGCCAGTACGGTATTTGTGCATAGAAATCATATCCCCTCTTAGGCATCACTTCAGAGAGAATAAGTTCAATGCTTGCATTCTTTCCCCATAGCTAAGATCCTCCAGTCCCTTTATTTGCTTTGTTGCCCTTCTCTGGGCCCTCTTCAGCTCAAGCAAATCCTTCCTGAGGACTGGTGCCCAGAACTGGACGGCATACTCCAGGTGTGGCCGGACCAGAGTCTTGTAGAGTGGAAGAATTAGCGTTTTATCTTTGGAGTTAATCCCCTTTTTAATACATGCCAATATTCTGTTGGTTTTGCTTGCAGCAGCCTGGCTTTGCATGCCACTGCTGAGCCTGACATTCACTAAGACCCCAGGTCCTTTTCCATCCAAGATTCCCCCAGAGGTTCTCCCCCTGGTGAGTAGATTGCATTCATATTTTTGGTACCCGAATGCATTATTTTACATTTTTCAACATTTAATCTCATTTGCCATGTAGTTGCCCACCCCATTAATTTGTTTAGATCTTCTTGCAAGGTTTTCACATCCTGCGTAGAAGTTATTGCCCTGCTTAGCTTGGTATCGTCCGCAAATACTGAGATTGAGCTGTTTATCCCATCCTCCGGGTCGTTTATGAATAAATTAAATAGCATTGGTCCCAGCACAGAACCCTGGGGGACCCCACTTTCCACACCAGACCATTCCGAGTACTCCCCATTTATCCCCACCCCAAAACCAAAAACGTAATATATTGCAGTTTACCAATCCTTAGATGTGGTGCCTGCATTTTTTTTATTTTGTAGGCTTTTTCTCTCTTTTTTTTTCACCTGGAGATTTGGCCAGTAACACACTTCCTGTCCCCCACTCTGGATAAGGAGCACAGGAGCACCTTTGTTAGATGTACTAGCAGATTTAGATACATTAACAAATTGAATCCAAACTCCAGCTCACACTTTTTTTCAGCAGTTACAGCAACCATTTCCCCCCCCCCCCCTTTTAGGATCAATCTGATTATTGTAAGATAACCTGTTAGTGTTAAATGGTTTGTCTCATCCTTGCAACTGCTGCATCTGCAAGAGAGTTTGTTGTTTTGAAAAAAAACAGACTTAATGTCCAGGTTACCAAATAAATATAAGTGAAAACCTAAAAATGAAAAAAATGAGTGCAGTCACCACAACTAAGAATTGGTAGGCTGCAATATAATAAATGCTTGCTCTTGGGTTTAATACTGCCTTAACCACTTCTCGCCCACGCTATAGCGGAAGGATGTGCGGGTGGCGCGCTCTGTGATCGCTGAGTCCTCTGGACTCAGCTGATCACGAATCAGGGTAAAGGGCCAATCACAGCGGCTGTCTACCACGAGATCAACTGTGTCAAATGACAGCTGATCACGATGTAAACACAAGCCAGTTGTCGGTACACACAGGCCAAATATTGGCCAGTACCAGCCGGTTCAACAGAAACCGTCCGACATTCGGCCTGTGTGTACACCAGCCTGTCCAAAAGAAGTCGGCTGAACAGGCATGCTGAAAAACCAGCATCTGATCAGCATCCAATCAGCACTGGAAAAGGAAGGAAAGGCTGCACACCACCAAAATGATCCAATGTAATTTATTGTTTCAACAGAAATTCAAATCACAGCCATCAAGACAAGGACACAGGACCCAGGAGGTGACGGGTTTTACACTGCCAACAGTGCTTTTTCAGGTTTGAAGCAGCACTGTTGGCAGAGTGAAATTCGTCACCTCCTGTGTCCTTGCCCTTGTCTTTATGGCTGTGATTTGACTTTCTGTTGGAGAAATAAATTACATTGGATCGTTTTGGTGGTGTGCAGCCTTTTCTTCCTTTTTCCATTGATTTCGGCAGCGAGCCGTGGTTTGCACCCAACATATCCGGATCTTAATATTTGCTAACCTAGAGCAGCGGTTTCTCCCCCTGAACTCCATCCAATTAGTGCTGGCAGCCTATGGCTGCCAGCGCTGACCAGTGTGTACTGGTGGGGGGAACACAGTAGCTCAGCGGAGAGATTGATGTACTAACATCGGATAGTTAGTACAGTGAGCTGCTCTCGAGCTCCTTAGTCTTTTTTCGTTCAGCCTGCTGGGTTAAATTAAAAATATATATATTGTGTACCAGGCTTTAGAAATATTTGGGCCAGGTTTATTTTTAATAAAATTTTATTGACACTATTTTATTTTTTTCTTACAGAAAATAAAAGGTCTAGAAACGTGCCTTAATGTGAAAGGGCTCTTCCTTTATTGTAACAGTATTAAGGTCATTGAGTCTTTGGAAAAGCTGACCCAGTTAGAAGTACTCTGGCTAAATGATAATCAGATTGAAGTAATAGAGGTAAGTATAAAAAATGTACATTTTCAACTGGATTTCTCTATGTTTACAATGTGTAGCATCAGCTAAGGTGTCCGTTTTATGAAGCAGTGGAAAATATGCACTGCTCAGTTCTCCGACATTCACAGAGGAGATCACTCTTCTCTGGATGCCTGTTTTATAAAGCGTTGTAGATCGCTTCTCCTTTTGAGAAGTGAAGCGATCTACAAACGCTTCAAACAGTGGAGAACGCCCCCTGATACTGTAATCTCGTGAAACGGGGCGAGATTACAGTAGCTGAAATTCACTGAAACACTTGAGGTGTCCGTTTATTAAGCAACGGTAAATTATCACTGCTCGGTACACGGAAATTCTCAGAGGAGACCGACCACCTCATGTTAATGAAATAATTAGTTCCCCTACAAAAACATAAATTGCAGCCTCACTGTGCCATCAAATGCAGCAACTGTGCCCATCAAATGCAGCCACTGTGCCCATCAAATGCAGCCACTGTGCCCATCAAATGCAGCCACTGTGCCCATCAAATGCTGCCACTGTGGCCCATCAAATGCTGCCACTGTGCCCCATCAAATGCTGCCACTGTGCCCCATCAAATGCTGCCACTGTGCCCCATCAAATGCCGCCACTGTGCCCCATCAAATGCCGCCACTGTGCCCATCAAAAGTTGCCACTGTGACCCCCACCCGCTCGCCGTCTGCCCGGCACTTACCTTATCTCGGGCTGCGAGACCTTGCAGCGGCGAGCTGTGTCCTCCATGCGTCTCCTCCTGATCAGCGTCCAATCGCAGCGCCTGTCCTTTAAGCCAATCAGGTGATGGGTATCAGACATACCTGATTGGTGGAGAGGCAATTCAGTGTTAGAAAAGCAAATATTTATTTACTTTTCTAACACACCTGGGTGGACTCTGAGCGCATTGCTTTGCGCTCCGAGTTCACGTTTTTTAAAGCCTATTAGAGCCTATTGCTCTAATCAGGTGGTTCAAAAATAAAACGCTGATGCTGGAATTCAGGCGCCCGGCATCCGAAAAGGGACACCTGAATAGGGGTGGCAGCGGCAGCCATGGATAGATGCATGCAATGCATGAATCCATTAGTCATAGAAGGGGGTGTCATGACAGAGGGGGCAGCATCCATGCGCCCTTAATGGTTGCATCATCACTGTTTACCCCCCTTTACTCTGATACCCCTAACTAAAAATCTAGTGGAGCCAATTGCCTTCAGAAGTCACCTAATTATTAAATAGAGTCCACCTGTGTATAATTCATTCTCAGTATAAATATATAAATACAGCTGTTCTGTGAAGACTTGAGAGGTCTGTTAGAGAACCTTAGTAAACAAACAGCATCATAAAGGCCAAGAAACACACAAGACAGGTCAGGGATAAAGTTGTGGAGAAGTTTAAAGCAGGGTTAGGTTATAAAAAAAATATCCCAAGGTTTGAACATCTCACGGAGCACTGTTCAATCCCTCACCTGAAAATGGAAAGAGTATGGCACAACTGCAAACCTACCAAGACATGGCCGTCCACCTAAACTGACAGTCCAGGCAAGGAGAGCATTAATCAGAGAAGCAGTCAAGAGGCCCATGGTAACTCTGGAGGAGCTGCAGAGATCCACAGCTCAGGTGGGAGAATCTGTCCACAGGACAACTATTAGTCTGCACTCCACAAATCTGGCCTTTATGGAAGAAGAGTGGCAAGAAGAAAACATAAGAAGTCCCATTTGCAGTTTGTGAGAAGCCATGTGGGGGACTAAGTAAACACGTGGAAGAAGGTGCTCTGGTCAGATGAGACCAAAATTTTTCTTTTTGGCCTAAAAGCAAAATGCTATGTGTGGTGGAAAACTAACATTGCACATCACCCTGAACACACCATCCCCATCGTAAAATATGGTGGTGGCAGCATCAGGTTGTGGGGATGCTTTTCTTCAGCAGGGACAGGAAAGCTGGTCAGAGATGATGGAAAGATGGAATGAGCCAAATACAGGGCAATCTTAGAAGAAAACCTGTTATGCTCTGTACACACAATCGGTTTTACCAATGAAAACAGTCTGATGGACTTTTTTTATCGGGCAAACCGATCGTGTATGGGCCCCATCGGTCTTTTTTCCATCGGTGAGAAAAAATAGAACATGTTTTAAAATTATCCGATGGAAAAAAAACCCATATCATATTCCGATCATCTGTGTGGAACTCCATCGGAGAAAAAACCCACGCATGCTCAGAATCAAGTCGACGCATGCGCAGAAGCATTGAACTTCATTTTTCTCGGCTCATCGGAGTGTTTTACGTCACAGCCTTTGGGACGGTCGGATTTTTGACTGATGGAAGTCAGCTTCATCGGAATTCCGATGGAAAAATCCATCGGATTTGAATCCATAGGAAATCCGATCGTGTGTACAGGGCTTTAGAGTCTGCAAAAGACTTGAGACTGGGGCGGAGGTTCACCTTCTAGCAGGACAACGACCCTAAACATACAGCCAGAGCTACAATGGAATGGTTTAGATCAAAGCATATTCATGTGTTAAAATGGCCTAGTCAAAGTCCAGACCTAAATCCAATTGAGAATCTGTGGCAAGACTTGAAAATTGCTGTTCAGAGATGCTCTCCATCCAATCTGACAGAGCTTGAGCTATTTTGCAAAGAAGAACGGGCAAAAATGTTACTTTGTAGATGTGCAAAGCTGGTAGATTCATCTGCAAAAAGACTTGCAGCTGTAATTGCAGCGAAAGGTGGTTCTACAAAGTATTGACTGAATACAAATGCACGCCACACTTTTTTTTTTCACATATTTATTTGTAAAAAAAATTGAAAATCATTTTCCTTTCACTTCACAATTATGTGTCACTTTGTGTTGGTCTATCACATAAAATCCCAATAAAATACATTAACATTTTTGGTTGTAACATGACAAAATGTGACCAATTTCAAGGGGTATGAATACTTTTTCAAGGCACTGTGTATGTGTGTATATATATACAGTACACCCCTCACATTTTTGTAAATATTTTATTATATCTTTTCATGTGACAACACTGAAGAAATTGCACTTTTACTACCATGTGAAGTAGTGAGTGTACAGCTTGTATAACAGTGTAAATGTGTTGTCCCCTCAAAATACCGTAACTCAACACACAGCCATTAATGTCTAAACCGCTGGCAACAAAAGTGAGTACACCCCTAAGTGGAAATGTCCAAATTGGGCCCAATTAGCCATTTTCCCTCCCCGGTGTCATGTGACTCGTTAGTGTTACAAGGTCTCAGGTGTAATTGGGGAGTAGGTGTGTTAAATTTGGTGTTATACTTCATATTCCCATCGCACACGTTCCTGGATAAGTTCTCAAGGTTTGGGTGCTGCGGAAATAACCCGCTGGATACTGGTTCAAGTCACAAAGTAGATATTTGCCAGCACATCATGGATCAACAAGAGTGGCCTCCAAACTGATTATTTATTGCATTTTCACAACACAAGGCAAACATGGTGCGTCCATTAAGGGTGCATGGGTGCCGCCCCCTCTCTCCAGCCACCCCCTCTGTGTATAATGGATAGATTCATGCATTGCATGAATATATCCATTGCCACTTTAGCCACCCCCTATTCAGGCATCCAGACAGTTTTCGTTTTGTTTTTGAAGCACTTAATTAGAGCCATAGGCCTAAACCCTATTGAGCAACTGTGGGGCATCCTCAAATGGAAGGTGGAGGAGTGCAAGGTCTCTAACATCCACCAGCTCTGTGATGTCGTCATGGAGGAGGGGAAGAGGACTGGCTCATAGATTGAAAGCAAATTTTGTCAAGCCCTGTACTACTGTATAGCCACTTTAAGTGTAACTTTATTCAGAGAATAAAGTGTTGCTAGATCACTTCAGGCTGGCCCTTTTTGCAGGTATAGCTATGTAAAACATTAAAAAGAATTGCCTGTACTGTGTAAAATATAGTAATACACTGTCTCACCCTGTTCTCCACATGCTCAATTGGTCTCCATTTTTAGGCATTTTTAGGAACTGCTGAGTTTGTATAGGCCGATCTGCTGACAGCTTTAAAGCTGAATTAAACCCTTTACAGCCATGGAAGTTGCTTCTGTTTGATCTACAACTGCCATGGTGCTGCACATGTGATCAGTTATGACACCAGCCATTTGACAGCTTGGTTGAGGACAAAAGCAAATGTGACAGTTAGCTATCCTGGCATTCCAGAATGTAACTTTTTTGAAACTGTTAAATCAATGGGTTTAGTTACGCTTTATGATTTAGTGCTGTTCAGGGGCTCTGGGCTCCAGCAAAATGGCAGCCTCCACTAAGAGGAAACAGAGGCAATGATGGAGGCAAATTTACAGCACACACTAATTTTGGTAGCATACGTATTAATGTGGAATGTATGTTCCTTGCTAAAGAACATTATTTTTTATCACATTGTTTTGGGTAAAGTTCCCTTTAAGTAAATTTTCAAGACTTCAGTGTGACAGCTAAGCAGCCAATCCCCAAGCATCTGAACCGTCAGGTGGGAGGGAGGAAAATGAGAAGTACTGGGCATTTTTCTTCACTTCCAAAGACGAGTAAGTTCTGTTATAGTGAACCTTTTTTCTTTGCCCCACACTGGCAAAGCACAGGTTCACTTTAAGTAATTTAAATAAATAAATAAATATATATATATATATATATATATATATATATATATATATATATATATATATATATATATATATATATATATACATTGTGTGTGTGTGTGTGTTTTTTTTATAATGGTTTCAAGCAGTGTTAGCTTAGAGGGTTGACAAAAGGGCATTTTTCCTGGTTTTCTAAATAATATCCCATAATGGCATTAAAAGACAGCTGATAATGATGGTGTATTGTACAGCGTATCTTCTTTTATGGGAGTTACATAATAAAAGTAGTTATCACCTCAATGCATTTATTCATCGCTGGAGTCATGGGCAATGCTCTGCACATTGTTGGCTGCTTATAATAAATGATGACTTGCTTTGCCTCATATTATTTGCCTGTATTTCATTAGCAGAATAAAAGCTGATGTTGTTTTTCAGGGACTGGAAACTCTACAGAATTTAAAAGAGCTTAATCTGGCTGGGAACCTAATACACTCTGTAGGTATGTAAATATATACTCTGCTAGACTGTGCTCTGTATTCTTCTCAATCACCTTTCTAAGGATAATCATCTAATCCATTTAATTCTACCTCTAGCAGAAGTGTAATTTGGTATGGAACTGAATTAATAAATGCTATTAGCATTCTATAAAATGACCCCCTGGTAAATGTAATTTGTGGAGATGTGTCATGCTTATGCTTTCTCGTATATTGCTGCCTGTGGCCTCCATGGTGCGAAGACATATTCCTCACCGACGGTGGTAGGAGATAAAATCTGTACAATGTTACTGTAATAATGCATATGGTAGCGGTAGACCTCATCTCAAGCATTTAAAGATTTTACTTTTTTTTTTTTTTTTTTTGGATTAAGTTTTTAAAATAACCATGTTTAGTGGAAATGCAAAGTTTGCATACTCAGATTTTAACCCCAACTCTGGCAAATTATTACTGTAAAAAAGAAATGCTACATATCCTCAAAATGCACCTGTGCCCAGGAAATAAATCAGTACAATAAAGACAATAAATATGTACAATAAAGATTTTATATATTCTTAACAAGCAGAAAAAAAACCTTTAAAAAGCCCTCACTGACTTATCTAGCTGCTTGTACTCCTGAAGTAATTAATTCTCAAAAAATCCTCAAAGATCAAAACAAAAGACTATAATGCACAGTTTTAGTCAGTTTCTAACAGGTTTACTGGTATTTGTTTATATTATATTAAGGCTGGTAAGCATAGGCGTGCGCACAGGGTGTGCCAGGTGTGCCTGGGCACACCCTAATCACCCTGCGTGGTGCAGATTCCCACTGTTTAAACCCCTGATATTTCACCAAAGCCTCCTAATGGGAATCCTAAAAACAATTGTAAAAAAATGAATAAAAATGGTAAAAAATAATAAATATAATAATTATAATAATAAAAAAAGTACTGACACCTTCCACTTCCCTACTGACACCAATCTCTTCCCTACTGACACTGTCCACTGCTCTACTGACACCATCAGTATATATACACATACATTTCTTGTGTGTCATGCAGGAAAATTATATTCATACACACTAGCTGCAGGCTCCTTGATATCCCTTTTAAGACAAGCCAGATGTAAGAATGTTGGTAATAAGGAAATTTCTCACAACCACTATATTCAAACTTGCTTTGGGAGTATAAATCCGATTGGTGATGCAATTCATGGCAAAACTTACAGATAAAAATAAAGTTTTAAAGCACCCTTCAACCGTTAATGAGAAGGTGGTGTGTAAAAACCTGGCTGCAGTTAGTTACAGAAAACCAAGAATATTGTAAACAGAGTGAACTTTCTGAATGGGCCATTCACTGCCTTCCAAGTAACTTCAGTTCTAATTCTCAATGAGCAAATGACAACATTGTTACCCTATGTTATGGAGAGTGCTCATATTTTAGGCAGTTTCCTTAACCTACCTCCTTTGTGGGCAGATACATTTGTACAGATTTGCCCATAAAAGCATATACCTATTTTATAGAACCAGATTTTGAGTTATAAGTTACTTGGTGAATGAATGAAGCATTATATAATACCTACATGTAGATAATTTTTTTTTGTAGATCTGGATTTTTCATGTAGACCAGACAATTAAAATATCCATGTGACAAATATGCTTCCAGCCTTTCGCATTCTTTAGAGATTTTCCAGCTTGCTCGACCGTATTTTTATCACCTGCAAACTGAGAGTGATGGTCAGTGGGGCAGAATAACTAAGCAGTTAACCCTCTTATACTTGCACATTATAGCCACCACCATGTGATGCGATGACAACACACACGGCTCACATCATACCCTACTGCAAGTCTGGCCTTTAAAAATGTCTGTATCACTGGCTGTCACATCCAGACAGGAATTGTAACAACTCCTGGTAGCTTCTTCAAGGAGGCAAAAGTCTTTAAAAGAGAAGGATGGGTTTTGCTTTTTTTGTAGAATTATATTTAACTAGCTGGATGCAGCATTGCTCCGATGCTGCATCTGTCCCCTGCCGACTCTAACACTGAGAACCGAGTGATCAAACACCACCGATTGCTCGGTTCTCACAGCTCCGTGAGGCTGAGTTGGGTGTTGGTCCAGACGCGGATACCCACCATATGATCATGATCTTTCCCAAGCATGGTCCGGCTCTGTGACGTCAGCAGACTTCAGCCCGCTGTCTGCTGAAAATGGGTCACAGGAGTGAAGAACTGCTTTGGCTGTACTTCTCCTTTTTAAAATGTTTAATTAGAGCATTCTGAGATACAACATAATGATTTTAAATATCATTTTTAAATGGACCTTTCCCCTACAAAAACAAAAACGCTGTTCTAAGTAGCTCTCCGTGCTTAAGATCATGTAAAAATCATATTTTTTTTTTTATTAGGCAAACTTAAACAATATCTCTTGTTTTTCCACATTACTTATGCTTCATTCCAACTGCTTTTTGTCAAATATGTCTTAAAGCGGAAGTAAACACATCCATAAAACAGTTTCATTTACGGCACGTGCCGTAATCAACCAAACTGTCAAACCATCGAATGGCTGGTGTCATAACTGATCACATGTGCAGCAGTTGTAGACTAAACAGAGGCAAAGATGGCAGCTTCCTTGGCTGAAAACGATAGGGGGATTTACTTACACTTTAGGCTGGCTTAAGCATGGCTGCTTAAACAAAGACATGAGATTTTGAATCTGGCTGTTTTTGTCACCGACTTGTGGCTGTTGGGGAAAATAAAGGTGGCACATTGTTCATTACTACTTCCCCCATTCTCTGAACACAGTTTGGGTTCATCATAACTCCGTTACAGCACGTTCACGGATAAGCACAACATTAAAGTGGAGTTCCACCCTAAAAAAAAAATTCACAAAAAACCTGCAAAAAAATAGAAAAAACAATTTTTACTCACCAGAAATACCGGTTGCTATGTGGAAGTCCCTAATCTGCCTCTTCCTTGTCCGCGGCAGGTCTTCTTCCGCATCCTCCTCGCATTGTCTTCTGATGAATGGGGAGCGCTGCCTTCTGGGAACTGTGTGTATCCCAGAGAGCATGCACAGTAGGAAACGGACAGTGAAGCCACACGGCTTCACTGCCTGTTTCCCTTACTGAGGATGGCGGCGCTGGGAGCTGCCAGGATCAAAGGATCGGCCTCGGGGGGGGGGGGGGGGGCTGACATCATGGGCGAGTAGGACAGGTAAGTGTCCTTATTAAAAGTCAACAGCTACAGTGTTTGTAGTTGCTGACTTATAAAAATAAATAAATTGCGGGTGGAACCCCTCTTTAAGTTCTTTCTTTGCTTTTTTTAACAGGATATTGCTTGGATCCAAATGTCAATCTTGAACGGTTAAACCTGTCGGGTAATAATATTGCTTCTTTTAAGGTATATATAGCCATTTTTGGTGCAAATATGTAATTGTTAGTTACTTTAAAACCTGTATAAAGTGTCATTTAACTTTCAGTTGGAGGTCTTTCCAGTAGTTGTGTGCAGTAACTAATGGCAACTAATCAGCTTTTGGCTTTCAGTTGCTTAGATATTACCACTATAAACATTTCTCACTTAATTTTAAATAATAACATTCACATTACCTTCTTTATCAAAGATAAAATATTGTATGGCTATGTTTGTGAATGCTTTATTTACGTCTCTCTCATTTATTTTTTAGGAACTCACAAATTTAGCACGACTTAAAAATATAAAGGATTTAGGCCTGAATGATCCACAATACACCCCTAATCCAGTGTGCCTTTTCTGCAATTACGCTACACATGTATTATACCATATACCACAGCTTCAGAGATTTGACACATATAATGTGTCCCAAAAAACAATCAAGGATTTAGCAGAAGTGAGTTATGTTATTATAAACGGTATACTTTCAGTACTTTCTCTGGCAAGCATTTGGTAAATTTCTGGTGATATTCCATAGTGGAATTTGTTTATGTGTAAAATACTCTGTCCTAGTTGAAGCTAAACAACTCCAGGCAGATATGAAAGATATAGCGCCTCGAAAAAGTATCCATACCCCTTGAAATTTTCCACATTTTGTCATGTTACAGCCAAAAACATAAATGTATTTTATGTGACAGGACAGACCAACACAAAGTGGCACATAATTGTGAAGTGCAAGGAAAATGATAAATGGGGTTTTAAAAAATAAATTAAATAAAAAAATATCTGAAAAGTGTGCTGTGAATTTGTATTCAGCGCCCCTGAGTCAATACTTTGTAGAACCACCTTTCGCTGCAATTACAGCTGCAAGTCTTTTTGGGGATGTCTCTACCAGCTTTGCACATCTAGAGCGAGAAATTTATGCCAATTCTTGATTGCAAAATAGCTTGAGCTCTGTCAGATTGGAAGGAGAGAGTCTGTGAACAGCAATTTTCAAGTGTTGCCACAGATTCTCAATTGGATTTAGGTCTTGACCATTCTAACACATGAATATGCTTTGATCTAAACCATTCCATTGTAGCTCTGGCTTTATGTTTAGGGTCGTTGTCCTGGTAGTAGGTGAACCTCCGCACCAGTCTCAAGTCTTTTGCAGACTCTAACAGGTTTTCTTCTAAGATTGCCCTGTATTTGGCTTCATCCATCTTCCCATCAACTCTGACCAGCTTCCCTGTCCCTGCTGTAGAAAAGCATCCCCACAACATGATGCTGCCACCACCGTGTTTCACTGTGAGGATGGTGTGTTCAGGGTGATGTGCAGGGCTTCACAGAACAGCTGTATTTATACTGAGATTAAATTACACACAGATGGACTCTATTTACTAATAAGGAGACTTCTGAAGGCAATTGGTTCCACTAGATTTTAGTTAGGGGCACCAGAGTAAAGGGGGCTGAATAAACAGCCCCCTTTTGATTATTTAGCTGTTTGCCTGGAGTTCAGCTTTAATAAATCAATTTGAGTGTCTACAGTACTGGAACCTTTCATATAGGTGCAGAAAAGATTACATTACCAATTCCTTTTTATAAATATGTTCTATTTATTTTTTCATCTCATTGACTATGCGATTTCTATGTTTCTCTCTATATTGTTTTATAGTCTACAGTGATGAAAAAGATAATGTACTACAACATGAGGGTAAAGACTATAACAAGACATCTAAGGAAAGAATTAGGAATGCTAAAAGAGCGGAAGTGCACATTGGAACAGCTGCCACAGGAAAGAATGAAACTGCTACTCTTCCAGGTGAAAAGTGTAAGTATTAGACTAGACATAAGGGGTTAATTTACTAAAACTGAAGCGTGCAAAATCTGGTGCAGCTTGGCAAAGAAACCAATCAACTTCCAGGTTTCATTGTCAAAGTCTAATTAAACAACCTGAAGTTAGATGCTGATTGGCTACCATACACCATACCAGATTTTGCACGCTCCAGTTTTAGTAAATCAACCCCAAGGTGACAAGGAAAACATAGTTACTTAAATATGATGGAAAAATTCCATGTTTTTATTTTCTTTAGCGAGGATGTGCTGTGTCTTTCTAGCCAATGGACAGATTGACCGACTCAGAGAGGAATTGAGGAAGAGTATATAGTCTCTGTCCTGGAACTCAGCAAAAATGAAAGAGCACAGCAATGGAGTGATAGCCATTGGAAGGATGTCATCTACCACCCTGCCCTTAAAGTGGTATTAAACCCAAAAATAAGAATGTATTAAATTGCAGCTCACCAATACTTAGATGTGGGGGCTGCATGCTGGGTCACACCAAAACGTGGCTCGTGAAAGGTGCGTTCATTGCTCGTTTCCCCCACCACCCTAAAAACACACTGGCTATGAGATCTGCTGTGGGTGCCAATGCATTGTTAATGGCATCCCAAATGCAGATTGCAAATGCAGTGCATTTGCAGGCACCAAATCACATGGTACCGCACTACATTGGAAGGTCCCTAGTGTTCCTGTGTGATCCCAATGTGAGACGGCCCTTAGTCTTTTTTCACTTATTTTCACCTGGTGATCCTGCCAGTAAGTCTGTTATTTTTCATCTTACTTTAACAGACCAAGCTGTCCAGACAAAATGGCAGTCAGAGGGTGGGGACAAACCATTTACCACTGACAGAGGTGCTTACAATGGTAATCTTATATTCATTTATATAAAAGCTTTATCCCAAAATTCAAAATATGGTTTGCTGTAACTTCTTAAAAAGTGTTAGCTGGCTTCAATTTGTTAGGCAAGTCCATCTAAATCTGCTTGTCTAACACTCCCTTTTCCCTAAACTGGCAATGTTTCTGTCCAAAGGTGTCTGCTTTATTACTTCATCCAGAGTGGAGACAGGGAATGTGTTACTGGCTGGATCACCAGGTGAAATAAAGGAAAAAAGCCTAAAAAAAGAAAACGAATGCAGCCACCACTTCCAAGTATTGGTACTGGTAGGCTGCAATATATTACTTTTTCTGGGGGGGTTAATACTGCTTTAATGGAATATTTACCATCATATAGAAAACACTTATACAGGATATATATACAGTTCAGTACAGCTGGAATACATTTCAAGACAGAAGAATTTTATTTGTGCCTAAGAAGCACCATGAAAAATCTACTTTTAATTTTTCTTTAAATTACTCTTTCTTAAAATGAAACTTTCTTAAAATAAGCAACGCACTGTGTGACATATCACTTTGCCTGTGCACTTCTGTTCTGTAGCTGTATATCAGCAGTGTGAGAACTAAGGCACTGCTTTCTCGGACTTCTAGTCTCCTCAAACTGTACCAAGATGGTAACCTCCACACAGATAAACTGTATGAATCAGGGCATGATAAGTCAGTAATGGGGACAAAATAGGCTGCAGTGAGCCAACAGAGAATATTGATGACTAGTACTTTGCCCTTTTGCATGCATAGCCAAGTGCTTGTCTGAGAATGGAGAGTGAAAGAAAAGCTGGCTGCAGCTGCTCTCTGTAGCTGCTGTTCTGTGGTGCTAAACTGATCCATGGCTATATCAGCAAGAGACAGGAGCTGCTGAGCAGGAGGAGTTCAATAGACTGAGCCAGGCCGCACTGCACTGTGGGAACTGTAACCCAGAGGAGAGGCTGTACAGTACATGGCTTCCTCTTGCCATGAGGGAGCCTGGAGAGTGCACATCACTGTCCAGTGTGAACCACCACTGCTGCATATTGGCAACCTGAGCAGCATCCAGAGTGCTGAGTCCAGATGTGCCAACAGTCAGGGACATTTTGATGCAGAGGAGTGATTGGACTAATCACTTTGTGTGACTGGATGGTGAGCTGCAATATTGCTTAGATTGGTGATCTGCTGCTGTGGGGATTTACTGTTGGCTGCTAGAGAGACTGAACCTTTTAGGAACTGACCACACAGCCATATAGTAGCTTTATTGCTACCCCCAGGCTTGACTGGGGCTATTCCCATGTGCACCACTAGTACAACTGGGCCCCAACACTAGCCGGCTGAAGAGTTAGGAGTAAAGACTGTCCCTTTACAGCTGCTGCACTGAGACCTTATATTATTGCTTATGCTAAAAGGTACATCTCAGGAGACTTTGCACCATATCCTAGCCATTCTCCTAGAATGCACTCTAGACTAGTTATAGTATTATTATTCACTTGGCAGTCAATGCTTACAGTAACTTTCATTCAACCAAGTGTGTCAGAGGGGCTGTGGTTGTTCTTAGAGTCGAGGCGCAGAACAGATAACCCAAATTACCAAGTGGCTCCTGCAGGGGTAGCGCTACTTATCATTTTTTTAAAAGAGTAAACAAAAAGTAATACCAAAGTGAGGGCCTTGGCATGACTATCTTCCCCTCACATTCTGCTTTCTGAGGTAGGGGAACGATATCCATAGTCTCCATAACAGCCACTTGGGTTACTTTTGCTACATTTGCATCATTGTCTGATCCATGCTTATTGTGTAGAAGGCCCTTTCTTCATCGTGCAGTATAACCTACGCTTTTAATGTGCACAACCACACTCAGTGTCCTGATTCAATCTAACCTTAAGCAAGACCCCCTTAATGCTATGGGGTAGATTTACTAAAACAGGTGCACTCAGTATCTGGTGCAGATAGTAGCCAATCGGCTTCTAACTTAGGCTTGTTTAAGCTTTGGCAATAAAACCTGTAAGCTGATTGGTTTCTATGCCGAGTTGCACCAGTTGTTTCTTTGGACATAACATACCATAGGGATGTTCTTTACAGTGTTATGATTAGGATGATTAATTGTTTCCCTTTTAGACTTGTGTATTTAGTATACCTACTTCTTCTTTTTTTTTTTAGGAAGTATCCACATGTTTTCATATGTCTTCATCCTTAAAATATTTCAGCATGCCCAAATTCTTTTGTTTTAGTTAAAATGGGACCTATCTCCAGCAAGTCACCAAAACATTCCGAAATCTCCTGAAAACCTTTATTGCCACACAGATCAGGAAAACTCTGATTCATGGGCAGAAGGGGAGAGCAACAGAGCAGAATCAGACATGGAGGAGAATTTTTCTCAAAAGATGCATGCATTAAAAGAGAGAATACACTTCTGGACATCAAAGATGGATGAGTATGTTGGGGTTCTAAGCAACTACAAAGATCTATACACAGTTTCTAAACTGAGTTATTGTTCCATTTATGTGCACATGTACTGTATCTTTGAACAAGCTATATCATGTATTTGCACATGTACCTTTGTACTTTCTATGAACATTTCTCTCTAGTGAGAGGGTTTCTTTGGGAAATAGACGTATGAGTGCTGCCAGCATTGCTGCAGAGGTTGAAGGGGTGTGGGGTCAGCCTGTCAGTGCCCAGACCATACACTGCACACTGCATCAAATTGGTCTGGATGGCTGTCATCCCAGAAGATAATGCTCAAGCAGACTAAGGACATGGATTACTGGAACAATGTTCTTTGGTCTGATGAGACCAAGATAAGCTTATTTGGTTTAGATAGTGTCAAGCGTGTGTGATGGCAATCAGGTAAAGAGTACAAAGACCAGTATGTCTTGCCTACAGTCAAGTATGGTGGAGGGAGTGTCATGGTCTGGGGCTGCATGAGTGCTGCCGGAACTGGGGAGCTACAGTTCATTGAGGGAACCATGAATGCCAACATGTACTGTGACATACTGAAGCAGAGCATGATCCCCTCCCTTCGGACTGGGCCGCAGGGCATTATTCCAACATGATAACGACTCCAAACACACCTCCAAGATGACCACTGCCCTGCTTAGGAAGTTGAGGGTAAAGGTGATGTACTGGCCAAGCATGTCTCCAGACCTAAACCCTATTGAGCATCTATGGGGCATCCTCAAATGGAAGTTGGAGGAGCACAAGGTCTCTAACATCCACCAGCTCTGTGATGTCATCATGGAGGAGTGGAAGAGGACTCCAGTGGCAACCTGTGAAGCTCTGGTGAACTCCATGCCCAAGATGGTTAAGGGAGTTCTGGAAAATAATGGTGGCCACATAAAATATTGACATTTTGGGCCCAATTTGGACATTTTAACTTAGGGGTGTACTCGCTATTGTTGCCAGCGGTTTAGACATTAATGGCTGTGTGTTGAGGTATTTTGAGGGGACAGCACTTATACACTGTCATACAAGCTGTACGCTCTCTACTTTCTTCTCAGTGCCTGCACACCATGGACTGGGGAGGAGAGGGGACCCATCAATAGACAGAAAACTCCAATGTAATGGTGTCAGGAACCATGAATCAGACTGAGACAGAAGTGCAGTAAAATCACACTCTTTAATAAAATGGTATAGGCAGAGAAAACATAGTCAAAACATAGCCAGGGTTCGGTAACCGGAACGGGTAGTCAGATCAAGCCAGTGAAACAGGAATCCAGAGATCAGCGTAGTAGAGGCAGTAAACAGAATTATGAACCAGAAGGGAAGTCAGCCAGGCAAAAGTCTTTAACAGGAAAACACAGCAGAGAGTATCCGGATATGTTGACCATGCAGTTTAAATAGCTAGCAGAGCTAGCTGATGAGCAGGAAATGAAGACCAGGTGAGTCACTGTGGAAAGAAGAGTGCTGGCAATTAACCGACAGCTGAGCACAGAGCTCTGAGAAGGAAGGGCTGAGCCCAACCCTGACAAATGGGAATTCACATTCACGACTAATGTAATGGGGATTTACACTGAACACTAAGGTAATAGGAGCATTCACAAGAATTACTAATGCAAGGAGGGATTTACAATGACCACCAATGTAAGGGGGACATTCACACTGGCCACTAGTGTGAATGAAAAGATTGTACACCAAGCCCCAATGTAATGAGAAGGTTTACACTGACCACTAATGTAACTGAGACATTTAGCCTGCTTTCACATTTGTGTGTCGGGGAAGCATGAAAAATCGCTTTACTGACACCACAGAAACGTGGCCTTTAGCAGATACACAGCAGTGCCATTAATTGTTAATGACACCCTCACGTATCTGCTGAGATGTGCGTATTCCACCAAAATTCACGATGCTTCCAATTTGCTTTCCTTTGTAGAACAGGCTGATGTTAGGCTTAATGACCACAGTTGTAGGCAGGACATTCAAGCATGCCCCTTTACCTCCCCGGTGGGCAGCATTCAGCAGAAGTGATGGTGGATATGACCTCAGGGGGCATGATATACATATGAAAGCAGACTCTATTTACATATCAATGCAGCCGATCTGCAGCTATTTACATATTAATGCAGGTTATTTACATGTAAACACAGGATCTGCAGGTGAGTCATCTGCACATGGCAATGGGCAGAGCAGCATTAGTAACAACTTCACACTGAGATATCGGGACACAGCACAGGACTAAAACTTCTAGGGACAAAGGAATTTGAACTGGCATAGCTGGCAAGCATGAGGCATCTGCTTTGGGACCCACAACAATGATGGGGCCCAAGGCAGATGCGCCTTTTTGCCCTGCCTTAAAGACGGCCCTGTATCTGTCCTGTGCAGCTTTGATACACAGTCTATGCTGACAGGTCCTGCAGTCCGGCAACTGGAGACAGATTCAACAAGCAGGTAACAGCGACCAGGCAGCCTGTGACATCGGGGGATGGAGATCCAGAGGTCAGCCCGACAGTAAATAAGCCTGTGCTCCGGTGAAGTGAACGTTCTCTTATCATGTTTAAACACTTTACTTTCCTGCACTTGTCTTTGGGCTCTGAAGAAAAATAAGGAGCTGCTACAGCTCCAAGTGTGCCCCCTGCCTCTACACAGAGGAGCTCTGCCCCTTCCACCCATGCCTTCTACCGGCCCTGGTAAAAAATGTTTAGGCATCACCCCCCCCCCTTTTACTTACCTGAGCCCTCATTCTATTCAGCACTGTGCACGTTTGCGGCTCTTCTTCCCTCACTTCCGGGTCTCACTGGCTTTGCTGGGGCACAGGGAGCCATTGGCTCCTGCTACTGTCAATCAAAGCCAGTGACGAGGGAGTGGGGGGGGGCTGAGTGTTTCAATGGGAAGTGGCTTCCTGTGGGGGCACTGGAAAGAGAGGAGGGGCCAGGAGTGCCAGCGGGGGACCCAAAAAGAGGCGGCAAGTATAAAAATGTTTGTTGTTTAAAAAAAAAAAAATTACCTTTTACAATCTCTTTAAATATATGAAGGGGGTGAATAAGGTTCAGGAGGGCAGTTTTTTCAATATGAAACCAAAATCAAGGACACATGTACATGACTTCAAACTAACTGGAGGAAAGTTCAAAACTAATCTTAGAAAGTACCGTATTTATCGGCGTATAACACGCACTTTTTTCCCCTTAAAATCAGGGGAAAATCGTGGGTGCGTGTTATACGCCGATACTCCGTCGAATTCCCCTGCTGAAAACGAGCGAGAGGAGCGAGCGGAGCCGAAGCCGAAGTACACTCGGCTTTACTCGGCTCCTCTCGCAGTCCCGCCCATCTCTGACTGCGCCGCTGACATAGAGAAAGCCGAGTGTACTTCGGCTAGTCTCGGCTCCTCTCGCAGTCCTGCCCCTGACTGTGAGAAGAGCCGAGTCTAGCCGAAGTACACTCGGCTTTCTCCGTCAGCGGCGCAGTCAGTGGAGATGGGCGGGACTGCGAGAGGAGCTGAGTCTAGCCGAAGTACACTCGGCCCCGCTCGCTCCTCTCCACAGAAATCGGCGCCAAATTTAAAAAGACGCCGAGACTGACAAGATCGCAAAGGCACTGGGCAAGGCTGCAGATGGACAGATGGACACTGGGCAAGGCTGCAGATGGACAGATGGACACTGGGCAAGGCTGCAGATGGACAGATGGACACTGGGCAAGGCTGCAGATGGACACTGGGCAAGGCTGCAGATGGACAGATGGCAAGGCTGCAGATGGACAGATGGACACTGGGCAAGGCTGCAGATGGACAGATGGACACTGGGCAAGGCTGCAGATGGACAGATGGACACTGGGCAAGGCTGCAGATGGACACTGGGCAAGGCTGCATGCTGCATTTAAATGTAAGTTTTTTTTCCTTGAATTTCCCTCCTAAAAGTTTTTTTCCTTAAAATTCCCTCCTAAACTTGGGGTGCGTGTTATACGCCGGTGCGTGTTATACGCCGATAAATACGGTATTTTACTGAAAGGGTAGTTGATGTATGAAATAAACTTCCAGCAAAGGTGGTCAGCCAAGCAAGAGTAAATGGCTTCAAACTTGCTTGGGACAAACATAGATCTATACTCAGACAAAAAAGAGCGAAAAAAATAAAACATAAATACAAACATGTATAAAAAACAAACAAATGGGCAGACTTAATGGCCTAATCTGTGTTTTTTTTGTGCCATCACTTTTTCTATGTTTCTAAATCTGGACATATTTTTTACTCGTGCTGTACTCTAATGCCGCGTACACATGATCACTTTTGTCATCGGGAAAAATTACATTTTTTCTCTTGGACGAGAAAAACGGCCGTGTGTAGGCTCTCCGGCATTTTTCCCGACAAGAAAAACGGCGAGAATCACGACGAGAAAAATTAGAACATGCTCTAATTTTTCTCGTTGCGAATCACGGCATTTTTTTCCTCTGCAGTTTTCCCATAGGGAAACACTGCTAGGGAGCCTACACACGGCCGGTTTTCTCGACCAAGAGAAAACATGTCATGAAAAACGGCCGTGTGTAGGGGACCAAGCCGGTCCTCGTTTTTCCCGTCGGGTTTCACGGCGGTGTTTTCACCACCGTGAAACTCGATCGTGTGTACACGGCATTACAGTGTGCAGTTCTAGAAGTTGAAGACATAATGTTAATTTTTCCATGTCTCTCTCTTTTTTTATTTTCTGTTGATGTATTAGCATAGATGTTTTTCATGAGAAAGAAGTTGAAAGGACGAAAAAAAGCTTTGATCTCTTGGTCCAGTTCTTACAGACAGAACTTGAAACCGTAGGGAATGTTCGCTTTGAAGAAGGCACTCCATCAGATTCATGGTAAGCTAAGTTCATGACAGCATTTAAGTACTGTAGATAATTGACACAATATCTCTTGCAAGTGACAGAATGATGTTTTGTGTGGTTTAAAGCTGTATTGCATGTAAATCAGCTTGTGATTGTTCCAGTGTAGGTTTAAAGCCTAAGTTTAGCTACAATTGAAGAAAATAATCAGCACAAGGGAAATTGCTTAGTCAGTAGGATGTGTCTGTTGTGCTGCTGGCTACTCTATTAGCTGAAATCCTCCTCTGTCAAACCCCCCCCCCCCCTACTATAGACTACTGTGCGGCAATCTTCCATTGCAGCACAGGCTAAAAGAATCGATGGAGCTATGGCAGGCTGTACAATAGCTTTTGTGAATGAAACATGATCTATGAATGGAGGGGGCGGCTTTCAATTATCTGCCTATCCTCGATTCATAAATCCTGTTTCATGCAAAGAACAGTTTAGAACAGCTTCTATGAATAGAGTAGCTGAGTGGAAGGGACAGGCATAATCAAAACTTTCAACAAGTGCCTGTCACAGCTCTGCCTGCACTATTGAACCCAGCCACACCAGATTATGGTGGCGGTGGTAGATGAGGGAAACGATGGAGAAGGATTTCCGCTAATAGACGAGACAGTAAAAGAAGGGACACATCCTATTGACTGTAAGTAATGTCCCTTGTGCTGATTTTTTTTTTTCTATTAGTGACTAAACTTAGACTTTAAAATCATTCTGTACATACAGGGGATGTTTGATTAATGCAGTTGTTTATGAATTAGCTTGTGGTCAGATCATGTTATGAGAATCAGGAGATTGATATCCTTTCTATAATAGGAATCCACATACTGGCGAATAGGAACACACTATGACCTTATCTGCTATTGCACATCATTAAATTGTTTGCTAAACTTAAGCCAGCCATAGATGGATTGAAATTCGGCTGGTTCAGCAGGAACCAAGTGAATTTCAATCCATCTATGGGCAGGCTGGTTGTACTGAAGTCGATCTATCTTTTTTTTCATACGATTACAACCTCCGGCTATAGCTGACAGCAGTAATCATTGTATTCTGATGGTAGGGAAAGCTCCCACTCCCAGAATACAGTAGCTCAGTGGGCGGGATTCCCAAATCAACGCTGACTGTTAATAGGGGAATCAATCAATTTTTCTTTCCTTCAACCCCTGGGTGAAAGAAAGAGAGAAAATTTCATAATGTAAAGTTTCATAAAAGTTTTTTAAAACTATCAGCAAGATTTGTTACACATTCTATCTAGTGCACTTTAGAGAACAATGGATATCTACAGTATTTAGTGAAAATATGCTATAGAGAATGATGAACAATCATCTAATGCACATATGCTGTAGAAAACAATGAACATCCATCTAGAGAACGGAGGACATCCATCTAGTGCAGGGGTCTCCAAACTCTCTAAACAGGTGGCCAGTTTATTGTCCTTCAGGCATGAGGGAGCCAGACTGTGGCAAGTGGGAGTATGAAAATGACCTGGTGTCAGTGAGAGTAAACAGTTTCCCATCTTTGGTATTATGGGGAGGAATAGTGCCCCAGCATTGGTGTCAGTGGGAGGAATAGTGGCCCATCGCTGGTGTAGTGGAAGGAATAGTGCCCCATCGTTGATGTCTGTGGGAGGAATAGTGCCCCATTATTGATGTCAGAAGGGTGAATAGAGTGGCAAGAGCTATGGCCCACTGTTGCTGGCAGTGGGGGGGAATAATGTCCCAAGGGCCGAAAAAAAACAAGCAAAGGGCTATATTCAGCCCCCGGGCCGCAGTTTGGAGACCACTGAGATAGTGCATATACGCTGTAGAGAACTATGGACATTTATCTGGTATACATACACAGTTGAAAACCATGGACATCAATCTAGTGCATATACACTGTTGTGAACTATGGACATCCATCTGGTGCATATACGCTGTAGAGAACTATGGACACTGATACACATACACAGTTGAAAACAATAGACCTCTATCTAGTGCACTTTTTGTATGATGTAGAGAAGCACATTTGCTGTCGAGAACGATAGACAGCCATATAGTACACAAACGACGTATAGTATGATGGACATCCAGCTAGTGTGCACAGGCTGCAGAAAACCGTGAACAACCATCTGAAATGCACTATAGAAAGAACAATTGCTATCTTGCAGTATGTGCCAAACAAGGTGTAGGTATGACTAATTTGTCTACCTAAAAAAGGTTTACACTATTCCTTAAAGACCTATATGGCTTTGGTTTAGTACATTCTTTTAATGCACTGCTCACATTTGTTATTATAAGCTGACAAATAAAAATTGAGAAAATGGCTCATAGTAATCTTTAAGACCCCTTTCACACTGGGGCAGTGCCGGAGTTGGCAGTAAATCTGCGTTAGTTTGGCGGCGCTTTACCGCTGTTATAGCAGCGCTTTTGCCCGCTAGCGGGGCGCTTTTAACCCCTGCTAGCAGCCGAATAAAGGGTTAAAAGCACCCGTGTTGCGCCAGGATGGACAGGGCATTTTGGGAGCGGTGTATACACCGCTCATGCACCGCCCCAAAGATGCTGCTTGCAGGACTTTTTTTACCATCCTGCAAGTGCACCAGTGTGAAAGCACTCCGGCTTTCTCACTGGGGAGGCATGAGAAGCACTTTTCAGCTGCTTTATAGGTGCTATTTTTAGCGCTAAAATGCCTGAAAAGTGCCCCAGTGTGAAAGAGGTCTTAATGAAAGAGTCTCTGGGCTCTGTCTGCCCCATACCCCCAAAGTGGTCTTTGTCCTCTCTTAAGGCCCAGACCATTGCTTTCAGCCATTACTTGGCTAAAAGTACAATGTACATAGATAAAAATGGACAATAAAGAAAAGAAAACATTTCAACTTTGTTCAGAAGTTGTTAGTCATTGATAATGACCACGTGTGTACTGTATTTGGGTAGTAGATATGGTATTAGGAAGAAGGTACAAATGGCAGGTAGCAAGAAATTTGGTGATTTTAAATAGACTGCTGGTAGTGGTGGTTTACCTAGTGTGTATGACATATATTTATTAATACTGTATTCAGCATATTCTGTTTTCTGCTCAATAATTTGTAAAATGACATTATTTTCTGCAACCACCAGGTTCAAATCCTGCTATGAATTGATTTTATCCCGTTTCTGTGCCTTAAATTTTAAAACATTTGGAATCTCTGGAGTGAAAATAAACAGAATAGTCAGAGTACACAACAGAATCCTTCGATCCAAGTTTGAGGATAGAGTGCAAGACTATTTGGATGGGGAAGACAGCACTGCCAATGAGTATGTTAGTTTGTTTCGTCAGTACAAGTAGTTAGATAAAATGTTTTCTGTATCATCTACTCTACATTTTCATTTGTTTATATATAGTTCATAACAAACATTGCATGAGAGACAATGACAATGTAGTACAATGAGCCGGTGTCTTCATACATGTTAACCAGATGATAACATTACATCAAGTAGAGGAAGTGTAGGGGAGAATAAACTTCCATCTGACGCACGTGGCACAGGTAGTTATAGTACAATCATTTACAAAGGAGAGTGTACCCCAGGAGGCTCCGACCACATATCTTCAGATAACGTCTGAAAAGGGAGATGAAAGATATTCAAAGGAAAAGATAAGAAGAAAGAAAAAGAGAAAGAGAAGGAAGACTGTAAGAGAAAAAGCAAAGAAGGGTGAGATGACAAGGGAGGAGGAAGAGGCCGCCTGTTCCATATCAGGGTAAGCGATTAACTAAAGTAGGAGATTGGTCTCGCAACCTTAGGGTTCCAGGAGCTTGGGATCAAAGTGTGGAGGTCAGGTGGACAGTGATTCAGCAAGGCAAAAACTGGGTCGGGGGTAGCCGGTATGCTTAGTAGAGTGGACAATATTCTGAAGATTTCGGCCCAAATTTGCTGCACGATTGGACAAGTCCACCAGATAGGCACATATGTGCCCCGTTCTCCGCAACCTCAAACACGTGGGAGGGTAGGTCGAGAGGTATTTAGCAATTCTTGCCGGGACCAGGTACCAGTGCAAAAGCACTTTGTAGTTGGTCTCAACAGCGAGCATGTTTTGGGACGAGGAATTGGTCATAGCCCAAATGTCATCCCAATCTTCCTGTTCTAGAGAGATGGTCAGGTCAGTGGTCCAACAGGCAGTATAGGAGGGGAGGAGGGAAGATGTAGTCGTGTGGTGGGTGTACAACTTAGAAATGATACCTGGAGCGTGGGGATCAGAGCTGCAGATTCTTTCGTACAGCATCATATTAGCCGGTGATGTAGAGGCATGCAGATAAGGAGCAAAAAATGGGATCTTTGTAGATAACGGAAGATTTCCCTGTCAGGGAAGAGGAAGCGACCAGAGTAATTAGCCTAGTTAAACCGAGACGCTTCCAAATTGTGAAAGCGTCTGGGTCTATGTGAGCCTGGAAGAACAGCGGGTGGCCTAGGAAGGATAGTAAGGGGTAGTGTGGGGAGTTTAGTTTTAAAAGGACCTTTGAGCCTATCCCATAGCTGCAGGAAGTGTGCTGTCACCAGATTATGTAAGGACTTATGTTCTGAGCATTGTAACCAAAGCAAATTATCAACCAAAAGAGGGTCGTGGTCTATAGCTTCGAGGCTCACCCACAGCGGGACCTCCACAGTGGCGTGATATAGGGTAATCTGGGCTAGTTGTGCCGCCTGGTAGTATTTGGAAAAACAAGGGACACCCAGTCCATCGTGTAATCTGTGGCGCATTAATATGGAGGAAGATACTCTGATATTAATGAATACCCATATGTATTTATGTATGCGGCTTTGAATTATGCAAAAGAAATAGGAGGGCACCGCTATGGGCAAGACCTGAAAGAGATTGAGTATCTTAGGTAACAGAGACATCTGCACTGCAGTTATACGGCCTAGCCAAAAAACGTATAGGGGTTGCTAAGCTGCCATAAGGGCTGACAGATGGGCCAGCATAGGGAGATAATTAGTTCGGTATAAAAGGGCTGGGTCGCCAGTGAGTTTGACACCAAGGTATGGGGAGATATGTCACCCATCTAAACGAAAATGTTTCCTGCAGATGGGAGACCTCAGTCGGCAGTAGGGAAACATTAAGTGCTATGGACTTCGATTGGTTGACTTCAAGACCCGATATAATGGCAAAGCGATCTAAAGTAATTTTTAGGTTAAGTAATGTAATACGGGTGAAGTAGGGATCAACCGATTATCGGTGCCGCCGATATTCACTTTTTTAGAAGTATTGGTATCGGTAAAAAAACTGACCAATATTACCAATATTGCTTCAAGGGGTTTTACCGGGGTGATGCATGCAGCTGCATGCATTACCCCGGTACTGTTCTTTAGAGCATAATTCTTGGTGGCAAGAGAAAACCTCAATACATTTAATATCCGGATTCATCCAAATAGCTAGTTCCAGTAGTTCTAAAATGAGGGCAAAAATTATTGGGGAGAGGGGGCAACCAGTCTAGTTCCCTGGGCAACTGCTAACCTGTCCGATCGGAAACCAGAATATCTGATATAGGCTGGGGGATTATCGTAAAGGGCCATGACCCACCGAAGAAAATGAGGGCCAAACCCCATTTCCGCAAGGTATAATGAAGGTAAGACCAGGACACAGTATCAAAGGCCTTTTTGATATCGAGGGACAATAGGTATAGGGGAATCTGTTGTTTGCGAGCTAAATGTTGTAGAAGGATTACACGCCTGACATTGTCACTGGCCTGTCGGCGGGCAATGAAACCAACTTAGTCCTTTTGAATAAGAGTGCCAATTATGTTGTTGAGTCGCAATGCGAGAATCTTGGCCAAGAGCTTGATGTCTAGATTTAGTGGGGATATAGGCCTATAATTAGCCCAGGAGGTATGGTCAGAGTTAAGCTTGGGAATCATGGAGATTATAGCGGTAAGTGTTTCCCCACCAAAAGAACTCTGTTTTAGAAGGGAATTGAAAGCATTAGTTAAGAGGGGCCAACCAGTCAGCAAATTTTTTAGAATAGGTGGCAGACAGACCGTCGGGGCCAGGACGTTTATGGGGTTTAAGGGATTTGATAGCGCGTAGCACTTCTTCGAGCGATATAGAGCTTTCTAACGCATCTCAGTTCTCTGTCGAAAGTGTAGGGAGGGTTATATCATTAAAAAAAGTGTCAAGTAGGGATGGCTCAACAGCTGTGTTAGACTCATATAAATGAGATAAGCATTTATGAAACTCGGCAAGCACCTTAACTGGGTTGCTAGTATGAATGTCTTTAGAGACTTTGAGACAAATTGGTTTACGCATCCGATCAGGTTGACATTTGATATATTTTATAACAGAAAGTTAGGGAACAGTTGTTTTTTTTTTTTTTTTTTTAATTGTTGGTCTTTTTTCCTCCTTGATTATTAAAAATAAATAAAAAATCCATAGACTCTAACATACATTTCTCTGCATTATTGCAGAGTTGTATTGCATATATTTTTTTAATATGTTGTTCAGATATACTGTAAAGTACAAGTTAATTATTCCCAATCTATCATATATTTAAAGAAAAAATGGGGCTGCAAATAACACTTTAAAGGGGGATGGGAACAAGACTATAGGTCGGGACTGCACTGCTTATACACCTATACTCTTCTTTTAAATCAGAATGTCAAAAAGTCTAGGCCATTAAATGCACAAGCTTACTTGTATTATCTGGAATATGGTTTTTGTATAATTCTTTGTGCAGTTGGCTATGAAGAGCAGTTGTCTTTTAGCTTTTTAATAAATCAATTGAGAGAGCCAAAAACATATGTAACTTGTAAACACACAATTGTCAAGGCTGAATTCATCTAGTATTGCCATTAACTGTGCTGTTAGGATTTCAATTGTTTGCTTATATTTTCTATTCCCTAGAAACTACAAGAAGATGTTGGAATATCTTTTTTACACATTTGACCCTAATTTTGAGAAGAAAGATCTTTTGCACATTCTTGAGGATGGCTTTAATTTCACAAAAACTTTTAAGGTATAGATTGGTTTTGCAATGAATGGAACTGTGTGAGATGAACACAAGATGTTCCTCATAAATGTATTTCCTGATCGTATTTGAAAAATATTGTACCTGACTGACTTAATGTAGTAGGTAAAGAGCATTATTTTGCTTTGTTTTATATGTTACTCAATATTAAAGGATCAGTCCAAACAAAACCAATATTTCAGTTTATGGTAGATGTTGAAGAGTTAAACCACATGACAAGTTCTTATATCTCTTTGGGACCTCATTGGTGAGATATCTATGCTTGAGTTCTTGGGGCTGCACACCTGCTGTTGTCATTATGAGGGTTCACACTCTCCCTGATGCATTTTTTTAATTTCCTGGTATTTTATATTATTGAAAATACAACAGGAGGTGCTGAAACACACAAAGATGGGCATGAACACCTAAATTCCCTGGTAGACAGGAAGAGGGGCAGGAATTATGGCAAGGAGATCTCACAGTTTAAATATCTGAGACATTGTTATTATACAGGATTTATATAGTACTGACAGTTTACGCAGTGCTTTCCAACTTGAGGGTAGACCGTACAACTACAATACACTTTTTAATACAGTAGGAATCAGAGAGCCCTACTCAGAGCTTACAATCTAAGAGGGAGAGTAAAGAGATACAAGTGGTAATACTGTGGGGGATGTGCTGATGGAGAAAACAAATGTACAGTTGTTAGGTGGGGGCCAGATAGGCTTCTCTGAAGAGATGAGTTTTAAGGAATCGTCTGAAAGTGGACAAAGTAGGAGATTGTCGTATAGATTGGGGTAGGGCATTCCAGAGGATGGGAGAGGCTTGAGAGAAGTCCTTGTGGCGAGCATGGAATGAGGAGGTGACAAGGGAGCTAGAGAGCAGCAGATCTTGGGAGAAACGAAGAGAATGATTTGGTTGGTATTTTGAGACCAGGTTAGTGGTGAGATTTAATTATTTCATTATTTATTTCAATATATGCTAATTTTAGTACATTATCCTGCATAATCATTGGACCAGAATTCTTTCCTAAAGTGGAACTCCACTTTTGTTGAGGAAAAAACAACCCTCTTGATATCTGTTGTATAGATATATAGAAGGAGTTCAGCAAACTTCAGTATAGCCTCTGAACTTCTGCTGTCCAAACCTCACATATGATGTCCATCCACTTCATTCTTTGCATTATCAAATCTGATCTTAAGAAAAAATGCCTAAAAATATAGTAATCCAATAATATGAGCAGGAAATTACATTTTATTGGGGAGTTCTCTACAGAATGATCATGGTTAGAAAAAAAACAGTTTACCTTTTTAGCTGTTTTAAAACATCATAGCTGGGTGTGGAATACCAAGTGAAGATGAATGTTAAAGTGTGTGTCAAGCTAAAAATCTTTTTATAGTTTTGGATGGAGTATGGAAAGATTAGAATAGTGTTTTTACTACTACCTAGATCTCCTCTGCTAGAGAGATTTCTGCTCATTTCTTATGCTGCTGGCAATACTTTCCCCAGACAAGAAGTCAGGGGCAATCTACAACAGGGACACAGACAGAAATGTAAATCTGACAGGTGTTCTAGACTTCTCCTACACCAATAAAGAAAAGCATTTTTATTTCTGCCTGCATTTCTCTTGAAGAGGTCCTCTCATCTATTATTGGTAAAGCCAATCCTATTAAAATCATCCTTATGCCCCAACCACTGTACTTCTTGCATAACACCTGGTGATTATACCCCTAAAGATCTTTAGAATAGTCAATTCCATTTTCCAAACCCTGCTTTGGCACACAAGGCCTCCACAGCTTAGGGTAGAATGATTACAACACCCAAAAGATGAAGAGGGGGGGGGGCCTATACTACAGAGTTGACCAACTACAACACATGTTAGGAGGTATGGCCCGACCAGCTGTTCCTAGTGCAAAGCAGTTTGACTCCACAACAGAGATTCTTTTATAATACACCAAAACACCAGATATTTCCTCGGGGCTGGAGCCGCTGTTTCATAAATCTAATAGGTTACTCCCAACATACTGTACATGCTTATACAAAAGATTTGAAATAAAGCAAAACAATTACAACAGGCCACGGACTTCGCCTCTTACAGTCTCATGTGGCACAATAGTACTTGCGCAGAACTGGCCAAACTACAGTATAGCGCTAAATGGATAACTTATGGAGTTACCCATTTACACCAGATATTTGCTAAGAGAACATTGTTATCCTTAACATTATTGTTCTCACTCCCACAATACATGTACTTTCCACCCCAATGTTTACCTTCATGCATACCACTGAAATGACAGAAGGATATCATATCTCGTTGCTGTGCCATGTTATTGTCATAATTCTTGAAAGATTATCCCTTAACGCACTTAAACATTGAAAGAAGGATGTAGGCCCAATTTTATTGAAGACAAATGGGAAGAGGCACTACAAGCGGTACAGCTTGGCTCCCTTAATGTTTCCCCACAGCTTTCTCAATTATGCATATTGTTGCGAGTTCAATACACCCCAGCAAAACTTTTTTAAGATGAGAGTGACCGATGACCCACTTTTCAGTAGGTGACTCAGGGACCATGGAGATTTAATTAATTTACTGTGGTGTTGCCCCAAACTGGTCTTTCAGTCCAATAGCCATATTGACCCACAACAATGTGTTCTGGGCATATTGGATAACTTGGATGTTGCAACAACACACTCCAAAGAAGCAATTTCCAGAGCGCTGTTTCAAGCCCGTAAACTACTGCACCGCTGGAAATTACCAGATTCTCTGACGGTTACAGAGTGGGTCAGGCAGGTCAGGTCCACTATTTCACAGGAACTATATATATCTATCAGCACAGAGGCTGCCCTAATAAGTTTGGAAAGATATTGACGCCATGGCCTGACATGTCCTCTGGCACTGGTGATAAACAGGATGGCGTCTCCCAGGTATAGTGGTAGACCCACCTAATGTCTCCTCTTTTTACTCCTACTGTGTAACTTTTATTTCTGTTATTATGGTATGTAGATTGGAGTGACTATAGGTATGTAATTAATGAACTGTATATAAGGCTATGCAACTATTATTCTTACTAACTATATTACAGCTGTACCGTAATTTCATTGTTGCTCTCGATTACTATAACTTTTCAATAAAGTTTTCTCTTTGATATAAAAAAAGAAGAGTACCTCTCGCTTCCTGTCTGGTAAAACATCAGCAGGAGAGGAAATGAGGGTAAATCTCTCTTAGCAGTAATATAAATATAGTAAAACCTATAGCAATATAAACCTGACTGTATTTCTTACTCTTCCCCACTCTACCCAAAGCTAAGACTAAAAGGTTTTGGCTAGACATACACTTTAACCACTTAAGCCCCGGACCATTTCGGGCCATTAGGACCAGGCCTGTTTTTGGGATTCGGCGCTGCGCTGCTTTAACTGTAAATTGTGCGGACATGCAATGTTGTACCCAAATGAAATTTGCGTCCTTTTCTTCCCACAAATAGAGCTTTCTTTTAATGGTATTTGATTGCCTCTGCGATTTTTATTTTTTGCGATATAAACAGAAAAAGACCGAAAATTTTGAAAAAAAATGATATTTTCTACTTTTTGTTATAAGAAAAATCGAATAAACTCAATTTTAGTCATACATTTAGGCCAAAATGTATTCAGCCACATGTCTTTAGTAAAAAAAATGTCAATAAGCGTATATTTATTGGTTTGCGCAAAAGTTATAGCGTTTACAAACTAGGGTACATTTTCTGAAATTTACACAGCTTTAAATTTATGACTGCCTATCTCATTTCTTGAGGTGCTAAAATGGCAGGGCAGTACAAACCCCCCCCCCAAATGACCCCATTTTGGAAAGTAGACACCCCAAGGAAATTGCTGAGAGGCATGTTGAGCCCATTGAATATTTTTTTTTTTTGTCCCAAGTGATTGAATAATGACAAAAAAAAAAAAAAAAATTACAAAAAGTTGTCACTAAATGATATATTGCTCACACATGCCATGGTTATATGTGGAATTGCACCCCAAAATACATTCTGCTGCTTCTCCTGAGTACGGGGATACCACATGTGTGGGACTTTTTAGGAGCCTAGCCACGTACGGGACCCCGGAAACCAAGCACCGCCTTCAGGATTTCTAAGGGCGCAAATTTTTGATTTCACTCCTCACTACCTATCACAGTTTCGAAGGCCATAAAATGCCAAAATAGCACAAAACCCCCCCAAATGACCCCATTTTGGAAAGTAGACACCCCAAGCTATTTACTGAGAGGCATGTTCAGTCCATGGAATATTTTATATTTTGCCACAAGTTGCGGGAATATGACAAACTTTTTTTTTTTTGCACAAAGTTGTCACTAAATGATATATTGCTCACACATGCCATGGGCATATGTGAAATTACACCCCAAAATACATTCTGCTGCTTCTCCTGAGTACGGGGATACCACATGTGTGGGACTTTTTGGGAGCCTAGCCGCGTACGGGACCCCAAAAACCAAGCACCGCCTTCAAGGTTTCTAAGGGCATAAATTTTTGATTTCACTCCTCACTCCCTATCACAGTTTTGAAGGCCATAAAATGCCAAGATGGCACAAAACCCCCCCCCAAATGACCCCATTTTGGAAAGTAGACACCCCAAGCTATTTGCTGAGAGGCATGTTGACCCCATTGAATATTTTTTTTTTTTGTCCCAAATGATTGAATAATGACAAAAAGAAAAAAAAAATGTACAAAAAGTTGTCACTAAATGATATATTGCTCACACATGCCATGGTTATATGTGGAATTGCACCCCAAAATACATTCTGCTGCTTTTCCTGAGTACGGGGATACCACATGTGTGGGACTTTTTGGGAGCCTAGCCGCGTACAGGGCCCCAAAAACCAAGCACCGCCTTCAGGATTTCTAAGGGCGTAAATTTTTGATTTCACTCCTCACTACCTATCACAGTTTCGAAGGCCATAAAATGCCAAAATAGCACAAAACCCCCCCAAATTACCCCATTTTGGAAAGTAGACACCCCAAGCTATTTGCTGAGAGGCATGTTGAGTCCATGGAATATTTTATATTTTGCCACAGGTTGCGGGAATATGACAAACTTTTTTTTTTTTGCACAAAGTTGTCACTAAATGATATATTGCTCACACATGCCATGGGCATATGTGAAATTACACCCCAAAATACATTCTGCTGCTTCTCCTGAGTACAGGGATACCACATGTGTGGGACTTTTTGGGAGCCTAGCCGCGTACGGGACCCCAAAAACCAAGCACCGCCTTCAAGGTTTCTAAGGGCATAAATTTTTGATTTCGCTCCTCACTACCTATCACAGTTTTGAAGGCCATAAAATGCCAAGATGGCACAAAACCCCCCCAAATGACCCCATTTTGGAAAGTAGACACCCCAAGCTATTTGCTGAGAGGCATGTTGAGCCCATTGAATATTTTTTTTTTTTGTCCCAAATGATTGAATAATGACAAAAAGAAAAAAAAAATGTACAAAAAGTTGTCACAGTTTTGAAGGCCATAAAATGTCAAAATAGCCCAAAACCCCCACAAATTACCCCATTTTGGAAAGTAGACACCCCAAGCTATTTGCTGAGAGGCATGGTGAGTATTTTACAGCTCTCATTTGTTTTTGAAAATTAAGAAAGACATTTTTTTTTCTTTTTTTTTTTCTTTTTTTACATTTTCAAAACTTTGTGACAAAAAGCGAGATCTGCAAAATACTCAACATACCTCTCAGCAAATAGCTTGGGGTGTCTACTTTCCAAAATGGGGTCATTTGGGGGGGTTTTGTGCCATCTGGGCATTCCATGGCCTCCGAAACTGTGATAGGCAGTGAGGAGTGAAATCAAAAATTTACACCCATAGAAATCCTGAAGGCGGTGCTTGGTTTTTGGGGTCCCGTACGAAGCAACAGAATGTATTTTGGGGTGTAATTCCACATATGCCCATGGCATGTTTGAGCAATATATAATTTAGTGACAACTTTTTGTACATTTTTTTTTTTTTTGGTCATTATTCAATCACTTGGGACAAAAAAAAAATATTCAATGGGCTCAACATGCCTCTCAGCAAATAGCTTGAGGTGTCTACTTTACAAAATGGGGTCATTTGGGGGGGTTTTGAACTGTCCTGGCATTTTATGCACAACATTAGGAAGCTTATGTCACACATCATCCACTCTTCTAACCACTTGAAGACAAAGCCCTTTCTGACACTTTTTGTTTACATGAAAAAAAATTTTTTTTTGCAAGAAAATTATGTTGAACCCCCAAACATTATATATTTTCTTAAAGCAAAGGCCCTACAGATTAAAATAGTGGGTGTTGCATTTTTTTTTTCCACACAGTATTTGCGCAGCGATTTTTCAAACGCATTTTTTGGGGGAAAAACACACTTTTTTTATTTTTAATGCACTAAAAAACACTATATTGCCCAAATGTTTGATGAAATAAAAAAGATGATCATAGGCTGAGTACATGGATACCAAACACGACATGCTTTAAAATTGCGCACAAATGCGCAGCGGCGACAAACTACATTCATTTTTAAAAGCATTTAAAAGCCTTTACAGGTTACCACGTTAGATTTACAGAGGAGGTCTACTGCTAAAATGACTGCCCTCGATCTGACCTTCGCGGTGATACCTCACATGCATGATGCAATTGCTGTTTACATATGACGCTAGACCGACGCTTGCGTTCTCCTTTGCGCAAGAGCAGGGGGGGACAGCGGTGCTTTTTTTTTTTTTTTTTTTTTATTTATTTGGCTTTTTTATTTTATTTTTAAACTGTGCCTTCCATATTTTATTTTTTTACCATTTTTATCGTTATCTCAGGGAATGTAAATATCCCCTATGATAGCAATAAGTAGTGACAGGTACTCTTTTTTTGAAAAAAATTGGGGGGTTAGACCCTAGATCTTTCCTCTGCCCTCAAAGCATCTGACCACACCAAGATCGGTGTGATAAAATGCTTTTCCAATTTCCCAATGGCGCTTTTTATATCCGGGGGGGGGCATTCCCTCCCACTGCTTGTAAAAGCAGTCTAGAGGCTAATTATCTGCTAGAATTGCTTTTACATGAAAGCCGGCTGCTGGCTGAAAAGAATGATACCAAGATGATACCTAAACCCGCAGGCATCATTCTGGTATAAACATTCAAAGTCCAGCAACATACCAGTACGTTGCTGGTCCTTGTTGGACATGTATTGTAATCTTTTTTTTCATACAGCCTATTGGCTGAACGAAAAAAAGAGATTGATTGGTGGGTATGCCCACCATTAGAATACCTCCCTTCATCCACCCACTTCTAATGATGGGCATATATGCCGAAGCATGGGGGCATCCTCCCGCAAAAAAGTTATGCCGCGTACACACGGTCAAGCCTTCGTCGGAATTTCGACCGTATGTACGCGGCATAAAAGGTTATGCCGCGTACACACGGTCGGACTTTTCCACGGGCAAGCCTCCGTTGGAATTTCGACCGTATATACGCGGCATTAGGAGCAAAATCGCTCCTCCGCCCCTGCTGCCCCCATGCTTCGGCATATATGCTCTTTTTTTTAACTGTGGTGGTGAAATCACCTCCTACAGCGTTGGAGTCACGGCTTTATGTATCGTGGGAGCAAACGCTGTTGCTGTCAAGATAAATAGATCCGCGCTGCAACTGAATGGCGTACCTAGAAAGCAAATGGTGGTTAACATTAAAACAAAGTAACATTACAGTACAACAGTAAGGCCTCATGCCCACGGGCGTTTTTTCAGCCGCGTTTTTGAGCGTTTTTTACAGCTTAAAAACGCCTGTCCATGTTAGTCTATAGCTTCATGCCCACCTAGGCGTTTTTGAGCTGTAAAGAGCATAGGCGTTTGTAAGCTGTAAAAAAAACCCAGGGCCAGTGCGTTCCTCAGCGTCAGAACTAGGCAGGAAAAAACGCGAGCGTCAAAAAACGCGCAAAAACGCGCACTAACGCGCACTAACGCGCAAAAAACGCGCACTAACGCGCGGTCGCGTTTTTAGCTCCGACGTTTTTTTTTTTTTTTTTTTCAAAAAAAAAATAAATAAAAAATATTTACAATAACATGGACAGGCGTTTTTAAGCTGTAAAAAACGCTCAAAAACGCAGCTGTAAAAACGCCAGTGGGCATGAGGCCTAAGACCTTACCATGCCATACCTGCAAAGCAAATACCAAAACAAAACCTAGTAAAAAATAAAAAAATGTTTTAACGCAACCTGTGCCTAAAATATATATATGCCGAAGCATGGGGGCATCCTCCCGCAAAAAAGTTATGCCGCGTACACACGGTCGGAATTTTCCACGGGCAGGCCTCCGTCGGAATTTCGACCGTATGTACGCGGCATTAGGAGCAAAATCGCTCCTCCGCCCCTGCTGCCCCCATGCTTCGGCATATATGCTCTTTTTTTTAACTGTGGTGGTGAAATCACCTCCTACAGCACTGGAGTCACGGCTTTATGTATCGTGGGAGCAAACGCTGTTGCTGTCAAGATAAATAATTCCGCGCTGCAGTTGAATGGCGCACCTGAAAACAAAAAATTACATACCTGAAAAGCAAGAATGATAAAACATTGCAGAATAGAATACAGTAAAAAAGAGCAGAACAATAGAGAGAAAATAGAGAGAGAGAGAACAATAAAACGACAACTATTTTTGTTTTTTTTATTTTATATTTTTTTTGTGTTTTGTTTTTTACGTTTTTTTTTTCTTTTTTACACTTTTTTTTGTAACTTTACAACTGTAATGGTTTGGGTCTCTCAAAATGTAATGGCATCTTGGGAGACCCTGTGTAAGTGTGTCCTTGTCTGTGAAATGCTGTACCCTACGCTAAAACTTCACTTTTGAGTGGTAGCGTTCAAAACATTCACCTTGCAAAGACCAGGCTAGTCAGGACAGAGTGGACAAAAACTACGGTGTCACGCCTAAATCCGCGCTTGCTACAGACACGACATCTTTTTTGGGGGTGGCTTTGGGTAGGGGTACTCGGGAGGACATACGAATAATGCCTCTCATGCAGCCGGCTTACTGCATTTGGTTGGGGATGGTGAGGTGCAGAACCGCCTGGATACAGGAGTTCTGTGACTATCTCATTCTGGAATTTTAGAAGAGATAACGTCCCGCCTGAAGCTCTGTATAGCACATGAGCGTTCAGCAAAGCCAATTGGAATAATGATAGAGACACTTTTTTGTACCAGCGTCTCGCCTTACGGTCAATTAGATACGGCGCCATCAACTGGTCGTTGAGGTCCACCCCTCCCATATTTTGGTTATATTCGTGGACACAGAGGGGTTTCTCCACAACACCAGTCGCCGTACGAATTTGGACTGTCGTGTCTGCATGAAGGGAGGTAAGAAGGAAAACATTCTTATTGTCCCTCCACTTCATAGCGAGCAAGTTATTACACTTCAAGCAGGCTCTCTCCCCCAGCCTAAGACGGGCATCTACAAGCCGCTGGGGAAAGCCCCGGCGATTAGGTCGCACGGTGCCACATGCTCCAATCTGATGATCAAACAAGTGACTAAACAGTGGCACGCTCGTGTAATAATTGTCCACATACAAGTGGTACCCCTTTCCGAATAAGGGTGACACCAAGTTCCACACTATCTTGCCAGCGCTCCCTATGTAATCCGGGCAGTTGACCGACTCAATCTGACTATTGTGAGGGAGTTTGCTCGGCAGCGGGTGTGTGTGACCCCCGGGATGGGCTCCCCACACAAAAACAGGCCCAGCAAACGGAGGTTGTGGTTTTCAAAATCAAAAAGGTGCGGTTTATTTTCTATTTACAGTGACAAAACACAGCAAAGCAAAAGAAACATAAATAAAATAAATCCTGGTCAACTTGACCTCTGACTAAACATACAGGTTTCCTAACTAACAACTGGGATCAGCCTAGTGCTGTCCTAGTCCCTAAGTCCCTGGTTTTAAATGTCCAAGCAAATAGCCACACAGGCTTTGTCTCACCGCACAGGGGTTCACTCTCCCTAGACAGTCCACACGGGTCTGGGTCCAGGCATGAGCAAACACCTAATGAATCTGGGAGTTCTTATAGAGGCCTAAATGAGCTGACAAGCTTCAGCTGGTCTCATCAACTCCCTGTCTGCACGACGCCCCACACTCTCCCTAGAGGTATGAGTCATCCATGAGCCCACTAGCCTCAGCTGGGCTTATACAACTCTCCACCTAGTTGTATAAGTCGGCGTAAAGCCTGAATCTGGGCGAAATATATCTACCCCCCTGGATGCAACCAGGTGACTTTACCTTCCTGCTGTCACATACCCCCCCCTCTTGTTTTAACCTCGGGGTTGGAACACCAGCAATCAGGCATTCATGTACTCGAGACAAAGCATCCACATTCCCCATTTGAACGCCAGGGCGATGCTTTACTGTGAAGTTGAATTCCTGGAGGGCCAGGAACCACCTATTCACTCTTCTATTTGTTTCCTTGTTTTGAGCCATCCACTTTAACGGAGCGTGATCCGTAACCATGTCAAAGTGCCTACCTAGCAGGTAGTACCGAAGGGAATCTAGAGCCCACTTCACCGCTAAACACTCCTTTTCAACGGTGGCGTAATTTACCTCATGGGACTTCAACTTCCTGCTGAGGTAAATGACTGGGTGCTCTTCCCCGTTCCAGACCTGGGACAATACTGCTCCTAACCCCACATCTGACGCATCACTTTGTACGACAAAGTCTTTAGAGAAGTCGGGTGAGTACAACACTGGCTGGCTACATAAGGCTTGTTTCAAGAATTGGAATGCTGCCTCAGCCTCGGGGGTCCATTTAATCATGACCGACCCTTTCCCCTTCGTCAGGTTGGTTAGGGGCACAGCCTTAGAAGCAAAGTGGGGAATGAATCGCCGATAATACCCAGCGATTCCCAGAAAGGCTCGTACCTGCTTCTTGCTGTTGGGACGTGGCCAACTCTGGATGGCCTCGACTTTGTTGAGTTGGGGTTTTATTACTCCCCTCCCAATGGTGTACCCAAGATATTTGGCCTCCTCCTGCCCAATGGTACACTTCTTGGGGTTAGCCGTAAACCCCGCTTCCCGAACAGAGTCCAGGACTGCTTGCACTTTTGGCAGATGTGAGGCCCAATCTGTGCTATGGACAATTACGTCATCCAGGTAAGCCGCAGCATACTTCCGATGGGGCCTCAGCATCTGGTCCATTTTCCGCTGGAATGTGGCCGGCGCATTCTGTAACCCGAACGGCATTCTTTTATATTGGAACGCCCTGTCTGGGGTTACAAATGCGGTTTTCTCTTTGGCCGACTTGGCCAGGGGGATTTGCCAATACCCTTTTGTGAGGTCAAGAGTCGTCATGTATCGGGCTGTTCCCAGCCGGTCGATCAACTCATCTATACGTGGCATGGGGTAGGTGTCAAATTTTGTAACTTTGTTCAACTGACGAAAATCGTTACAAAATCGCCAGCTCCCATCCGGTTTAGGCACCAACACAATGGGACTAGACCAATCACTTTGGGACTCCTCTATCACCCCTAAGTTCAGCATTTTCTGTACTTCCTCCCGTATTGCCTCCCGTCGGGCCTCTGGGATCCGATAGGGTTTTAACTTCACCCTTTCACCGGGCGGGGTAATGATGTCATGCTCTACCCCAGATGTTTGTCCCGGCAGCTCAGAGAATACCTCCTTGTTGCGAAGCACAAACTCCTTAACCTCCTGTTGTTGGGGTTGTGACAAGGTGGCTGCTATTCCAACCTCAGGAATCACGCAACCAGTTTGAGCTGGTGACCAAGTGTCTGCGACTAGGGACTCTCTATCCCTCCAGGCTTTCAACAGATTAACGTGATAGATCTGTTCTGGCTTTCGCCTTCCTGGTTGTCTGACCTTGTAATTCACTTCGCTCACTTTTTCCATTATCTCATAGGGGCCTTGCCATTTGGCAAGGAATTTACTTTCAACCGTAGGGACAAGTACCAGTATCCTATCCCCCGGGGAAAAGGTACGGGTCTTGGCTCCACGGTTGTACACTCTCTGCTGTGCTAACTGCGCTTGGGCCAAATGTTCCTTCACGATGGGCATTACCTGTGCAATTCGGTCTTGCATCAGGGCGACATGCTCAATCACACTCCTGTGGGGAGAACTCTCACTTTCCCAAGTTTCCTTGGCAATATCCAACAGCCCTCTTGGGTGTCTCCCATACAGTAACTCAAAGGGGGAGAATCCCGTAGAGGATTGGGGCACCTCCCTAATAGCAAACATCAGATAACGAAGTAGACAGTCCCAATCCTTTCCATCTCTATCCACCACTTTCTTCAACATTTGTTTTAGGGTTTTGTTGAATCTTTCAACCAGCCCATCGGTTTGGGGGTGATACACAGATGTACGTAATTGCGTCACTTTGAACAATTTACACAGCTCCTTCATAACCCGGGACATAAAGGGTGTACCTTGGTCCGTAAGCAGTTCTTTACAAATACCCACCCGGCTAAACACAAGAGATAGCTCTTTGGCTATGGTTTTGGCCGAGGTATTTCGGAGAGGGATCGCTTCTGGATAACGGGTGGCATAGTCCATTATAACTAATATGTACTGGTGCCCCCTAGCGGACTTGATTATAGGCCCTACCAAATCCATGGCGATCCTCTCAAACGGGACCTCAATGATGGGTAGAGGGACCAGCGGGCTACGGAAATGTGGCATCGGGGCCGACCTCTGACACACAGGGCAGGAGGAACAATAATTTTCTATGTCCTTCATCACCCCCGGCCAATAGAATCTCTGTAATACCCTCTCTCGGGTTTTCTCTGTCCCCAGATGACCTCCAAGAATGTGCCCATGGGCCAACTCCAACACCAACTTCCTGTAAGGTTTGGGCACCACAAGCTGCTCAACGGTTTCTTCTGCCCTTTTTGCCACCCGATACAGTAGGTCCTTCTCTACGCTGAAGTATGGGTAAGTGCAGGTATTATCTGGGTTCACTAACTCGCCATCTATTTTCACTACGTTTTCCCGTGCCTTTATTAGGGCGGGGTCTTTCAACTGTTCTGTGGCAAAGTTTTCCCTGTGAACCTCAAGATCAGAAAACTCCACAGACGGTAGGTTTTCGTCTGAGGAGGTGGGCTCCTCTCCAGTTTCTTGAGTCTCCCCTGCCAATACTGATAAGGGAAATTCCGGAGAGTCCTCACCACTCTCAGGGGAGTTCTGGCTATCACATTCCTGGTACATAGGGGCACCAGTGGGGGGCTCAGGATCATCCCACAGTTCCCAGAACTTCGGAAAATCCCTTCCCACAATGGCGTCATGCGGTAACTGAGATACTAAGCCCACTGGATGAGAGAGGGTACCTTTGGGGGTCTCGAAACACACTGTAGTCACTGGATACTCTCGGGTGTCCCCATGCACACAAATAACAGCTACCTTGCTATTCCCAAAGACCTCTGTTTTAACTAACTCAGCCTTTATCAGGGTCACAAGGCTACCTGAATCCAGCAATACCACAACATTTCTACCATTAACACACATTTTGCATAAATGTTTCTCAGTTCCTCGAATGGCAGTGCATGCGAATGTCGCACACAGCGACTGACGTCTGCCCGTCAGAAAGTCACACTGCATGGGTTCCTCCACAACCGGGCAATTGGCTGCAATATGTCCCGCTTGCCGGCAGCGGTAGCAAACGATCCTTCTTGCCGCCTCTTGAGCCGCTGATTTCCCAGGCTGTTCTCGCCAAACTTGGGGTAGAGCTCCCACCCTCTCACTCTCTCCACCCTCACCCCTTGGAATCCTCTTATCCGCCCCTGGGGATGGTCTGGTCTTAGGGTGGAAAGTCCGAGTGTCTCTGGAAGAGGCCGTCAGGTTCTCTGTAGCCAAGTATTTCTCCACACGATCCACAAGACCATCGGCCGTCTCTGGGTCTCCATGGCTTACCCACTTTTGGATGGCAGTAGGAAGAGCTCTCAAAAACCGATCCATTACAACACGTTCCACAATCTTTGGTGCGGACAAAGTCTCTGGCTGTAGCCACTTTCTGCTCAGGTGAATGAGATCATACATTTGAGACCTGGGGGGTTTTCCAAGCTGGAAAGTCCAGTTATGCACACGCTGAGCCCGGACAGCCTGGGTGACACCCAGCCTTGCCAAAATTTCAGCTTTTAGCATCACATAGTCTTTTGCTTGGTTAGGCTCTAGGTCATAGTAAGCTTTCTGCGATTCACCAGTTAACAGAGGAGCCACCAGTCCAGCCCACTGCTCCTCAGGCCACTTTTCTCTTTCAGCGGTCCTTTCAAATGTGGTCAAAAATACCTCTGGATCATCCTCTCCAGTCATTTTTGTCAATAAACGACTCACCCCAAAGGACGCGGTATTAGTGGGACGGCTTTCCTCACTGGTCTGCGGACGTTGCTGCATTACTGCTTCCATTTGTTGTAGTCTCTGCTCTTGCTTCTGTAACAGGTCTATGAAGCGGGCCTCAGATTGCTGCTGGGCTTGTTGCTGAGCTGCAAGGCTCTGTTGATGAGCTTGCTGCTGGGCTGCAAGGCTCCTTTGCAAACCTGCATTTGTCTGCTGTTGATTGGCATTTGCTAGAGCCAGCTGTTTCAGTATCTCCTCCATGCTGGCTTAAAAAAAAACTGTCACTGGTTCTCCACCAACTGTGAGGGAGTTTGCTCGGCAGCGGGTGTGTGTGACCCCCGGGATGGGCTCCCCATACAAAAACAGGCCCAGCAAACGGAGGTTGTGGTTTTCAAAATCAAAAAGGTGCGGTTTATTTTCTATTTACAGTGACAAAACACAGCAAAGCAAAAGAAACATAAATAAAATAAATCCTGGTCAACTTGACCTCTGACTAAACATACAGGTTTCCTAACTAACAACTGGGATCAGCCTAGTGCTGTCCTAGTCCCTAAGTCCCTGGTTTTAAATGTCCAAGCAAATAGCCACACAGGCTTTGTCTCACCGCACAGGGGTTCACTCTCCCTAGACAGTCCACACAGGTCTGGGTCTAGGCATGAGCAAACACCTAATGAATCTGGGAGTTCTTATAGAGGCCTAAATGAGCTGACAAGCTTCAGCTGGTCTCATCAACTCCCTGTCTGCACGACGCCCCACACTCTCCCTAGAGGTATGAGTCATCCATGAGCCCACTAGCCTCAGCTGGGCTTATACAACTCTCCACCTAGTTGTATAAGTCGGCGTAAAGCCTGAATCTGGGCGAAATATATCTACCCCCCTGGATGCAACCAGGTGACTTTACCTTCCTGCTGTCACACTATCTTTTCCCTCATAAACCATAAAGTTCACTACATAGCCTGTTGCCCTGTCACAGAACTTGTAGAGCTTGACCCCGTATCTGGCACGCTTGCTGGGAAGGTACTGCTTGAAAGACAAGCGGCCAGAAAATTTAATCAGGGACTCATCAACGCAGACAACTTGATCGGGAGTAAACAAGGCTGCAAAACGTTCGTTGAAGTGGTTTATGAGGGGCCGAATTTTATAGAGCCGGTCGTATTCAGGGTCCCCACGTGGACGACAAAGTTCATTGTCGTTGAAGTGCATGAACCGCAAAATCTGCTCGTATCGTGCCCTGGACATGGAGGCAGAGAACACGGGCATGTGGTCAATTGGGTGCGTGGACCAATAAGCACGCAATGACGGAAATTTATGTTTGCCCATGTTGAGGGAAAGGCCCAGAAAGGTCTTAAATTCGGAAACCGTAATTGGTTTCCAATTTCTGGCAATTTTAGGCAACTGGGGGTTAGCGGCGATAAATTGACCAGCATATAAATTACTCTGGTCCACAATAGATCTATAGAGATCTTCCATGAAAAACAGCGAATAAAAATCAATTGGAATAAAATCAGCTGTTTCCACCTGAATACCGGGTTGGGCAGTGAATGGGGGAAGTACGGGTTCTGCAGAAGTGGTGGGGACCCAATCAGGATAGGCGAATTCTGCAGGAAGGGCAGTATGGGCACGACGGGCCTGCCTTTGTCTTCTTGGTGGCAGCGGGACACTACTTGTGCTTGCCACCTCGCCAGCTTGAACTGCACTTATGGGACTCGCCACGTCACCAAGTGTTACTGCAGTGCTGGATGTACGTCCAGGCTGTACTAGGCCGCTGGTGCTTGCCAGTACACCAGAAGGAATAGCGGCGCTAGTACTACTCTGCTCCATGATACGAGAGACCTGCGGTTCTTGCTCCTCAACAACCTCAGAAGATCGGGATCGGGTACACCTGACCTTAGCAGGGACCTCAACTTCGTCGTCAGAGCTATCTGACGTGGGGCCGCTGACGTCACTGTCTTCTACGGGAAGATATTCTGAGCCTGAATCTGACAGATACGTGACCTCCTCTTCACTATCTGTCATGCTCAGAATCTCGTAGGCCTCTTTTCTAGTGTACCTTCGTCTTGCCATTTTGGGCTCTAAATTTAGGGGTACACTAGTAAGATTCACAGGAAAAAAAGCACCTGACTGTCGTCAGCAAATATATCAAACGCTACAAAAAAACTGTTAGCGATCGCAGGGATCAGGCCTGTCTCTGCGAACGCTGCAGTTATGTGTGTTGTGTTTGGTAAGTGACAGTGATCGATCGATACTGCACTTGGGTGGGCTGGGCTGGACTGGGCGGAGGGGCTAAACGCAGGCGCTAGCAGGTATCTGGGCTGATCCCGCTAACACTGTGTTTTTGGGAACCCTAAACCGCTGGGGATGCTAGTATAGATCTGATCAGATACTATACCACTAAGGGGGGTGTATGCTTTGCGCGTGGGTGTTAGCGTTACTGGCACTAACCTAACACTGCCTGGGGCGACGCAGACCCTCTCTGGCGCTAAAACCTAATTGATCTCACCCGCCGGGCGATCAGGGGGGTTAAACCTTTATTGGGTTATATACGGCGGGTGCCCTGATGCTATAAAAAGCAAACTAATCAACCAGCGTCACCCGTAACCTTTATATGGTGATCACTGGTGAAAGGGTTAACTAGGGGCAATCAGGGGGTTAAAACCTTTATTAGGTTAAATATGGGGGTACCCGACGCTATATAAAAACCTGACGGGTAACCTAAATAACTAAATAACTTACTGGCTAACCAGTGACACCAGTGACGCTTATACGGCGATCACTGGTGAAAGGGTTAACTCTAGGGGCAATCAGGAGGTTAAAATAATATATGGGGGTACCTGACACTAATAAAAACCTGCGGCGAACCTAAAAAAAAATAACTGCCTATCTAAAACACCAGCGACACGAATACAGCGATCGGAAAAACAATCGCTTAGTGACGCTGAAGTTAGGGGGTGAAAGGGTTACCTGGGGGGTGATCAAGGGGTTAAACCTTTATTAGGGGGGGTTAGGGGGCTACCCTGGACCTAAAGGGGCCTAATCCTAACTGCCCTGCAACTTTTTACAATCACAGATGACACTAAATGCAGTGATCAGTAAAATAAATGATCACTGCAATCAGTGACACTGTGATTGGGGGCTTTGGGGTGACCTGGGGGGTGATCTGGGGGTGACTGGGGGGTGATTTGTGTGCCTATGTGTACCTACGTGTCAGTGGACTGTTGGAGCACTAACCTCTGTCTTCTCTCCTCGGCGCCGGGAACGAAAAGACCGCGGCGAGGGAGATGACATCACTTCCTCCAGTCTGTGTTTACATCACATGGCGGAGGAAGCATTTTCATTGGCCGGGAGCGATCGCGAGGGGGGGCGGAATCGAGCGGCCGCCCCCTCATGCCTGATCGCTCCCGAACACTTAACGGCCACTCACTGCAGTGAAGGGGGGTCCGGATGGACCCCCCAACTGCACAAAGGCGATCACGTAGATCTACGTGATTCTGCCTGTCGGTGCCATTCTGCCGACGTAAATCGGCGGTGGGCGGTCGTTAAGTGGTTAATAACATTGCATTACAAATTGGCTCTTCTTGCCATTACACATATGTTATATGATCATTTTAACGAAAGTGGGGTTACCCTTTAAGCTTCTTTGCTTTGTGCACAATTGTCTTGGTCCTTAACATGTCATGTTGTGTTTTTCACAGCTGCCTGAACAAGAACAAGGCATTCTTCTATCCAACAGTTTGGAATTTCGTGAGACTTTCACATCGGGGCAAGCAACAACGGTGGAGACAAATTATGATCCAGAGCATTTTAAATGTGGTAACCTAATTACTGTGCAATGTAGACAATATAGTAAATTACAGATGACAGTTGGGTCTAGTTCTATGTTTGTAGCGATTTAGCATAACAAGCATTGAATGTACCACATTCTAGAGAACTGCTTTGGGAATCATGGCGGAATGTGTTGGGTATTTCCACACAAGGACATTGTTCAGTGAGCTTATTTAAACTGATAAAATAACACTTTTATATATTTCCTTGAAACGGGATACTTGCTGTCATTCCCAATTTTTCCATTCATTTATTGCCTGCAGCATTACTCTGACACAAAAATTATCATGAAAAAATGATTGTGGTGTGATCAGCAGAAATATGCCTTCTCTGTCTGGTTGGCTAAACACAGAAGCTGCAGTTTCTTATGCCAACCATACAGGTAATGATACAATTGTTTGAGTTAATACTAAACTGCAGGCAAATATAAAAGGCACACATTAATGCCGTTCTGTAACTATTAATACATCATTAAAAGGGAAATTGTAATGAAAGAATAACAGAGGCTGTTACTGCTGACCACAGCATATAAGAATGCTATTACTCTTTCGTCCATGGACCGACACAGCTTCTCTATTGACAAAGTGGGTATTATCCATTAATTAGGAGTGACTAGGCAGAAAACTTGTAAAAAGTGTTGCATCACACCTTCTACAGTACCGCCCAGGGGGCGGACCCTCTGGGTATATCACCTCAGTCTGCATCTCGCAGATCAGTTTTTTTCTGTCTAGCAAGGAGTAGGACATGGCTCCCTTCGGGCCCATTGGTCCGGGGGAAAAATATATATTTTTTTGCTACATTTTTTTGTTTCCTGCGATCTTCGATCAATTGCTGACTGGGTGACAGGCTGGATCCTCGATCCTTGTAGTCTCCCCAGTTTCAGCCATCGAGCGTGTGCCGACCCTAGCTACGCGCTGGGTTTTCCACGACATGCCCGTCGCTCCACGGGTGGCCGGTGAGCCTACGCTCCAGGGCCTGCATCGGACCGCTCAGCTTCGGCTGACCTTACGGCCAAGTCGCAGCAGCCTGGCCGGTGAGATTACGCTCCAAGGCTTGCATCGGACCACTCAGCTTTGGCTGACCTTACGGCCGAGTCGCAGCAGCCTGTCCGGTGGACGTCGCACTCCAGGGCATACATATGATCGTCCCCTTGGGTCCAATCACAGCATGCCTGGCCAACAGTCACCTTCCGTACGTGGACGATGATCTGTTTGGAATGTCTTCCAGCATAATACATGCAGGATAGGTAAGTAAACTCCCCTGCCTCGGCTGGGTGATTTGGCTGGACATTCCTGGAGAGACCAAGTAAGTGGTTGTGGCCCCTTTCTTCCCTCTCTCCTTGCCCTTCCCTCCTCCCTGGGATTCTAGCTAAGGTTGCTGGGTGCTCGGGGTCACCTAGGGGGTTCCACTGGAGCGGGGCTGGCTGTAACTAACATTTAAAAAGACGTCATTCTGCTTACCTGTGTGTGTGCTTCTTCCCCCTCCATGCTGTCGGCGGCCAATTTGCGGTGGTCCATGCCAGGTTCAGCCTCTAGTGACTGCCTGGCGGCCATCTTCCTGTAGTTTCGGCACCATTTTTTTGTAGTTCCACACCCTCTGGCCTCTATCGAGTGATCGGCGGCCATGTTTGTAATGATCCACGCTGTATGTATATATTGCCGTTCGGCGGCCATCTTTTTGTGGTCTACGGCTGCTTTGGCCTCTATCTTCGGCTTGGCGGCCATTTTCTTAGAGCAGACGTTTGGCGGCCATTTTGCGAGAGTCTCCGGCCTCTAGGGTACATTACACTGGCGCGAGAAATTCACACAGGAAGCACTGATAAAAGAAGCAGACTGACACAGCAGCGGTGGGACAGCATCACAGGCGCAGCACGGCAGCATAGCGGTACCTATCCAAGGGGGTGACCCAGCATCTCTGCAGCACAGGAGGGTGGCCTATTGATATCTTGCCTGGAGCCATGTGGGTGTCAGTGCGTGGTCAGCATGGCATCTGAGCCAGATGTCTTCTCCCCTGAAACACCAGATTTAGCAGCTGGTGCCCCTGAGATGTCTATGAACCCTATGACGGCAATCCTAGAGGCGTTTGCTGCCGGGGTGGAAGCAGCACACGGGAATACAGGGAGTAGTAAACGCCCCCGTCCCCTGCAAGCTTCTGGGGATAATTCTGATGCAGGACCAGGTCCAGCTACGGCTCAGGGCCCAGATTCTGACGCATCAGAGACTTCAGACCGTGACCGGACAGTCAGGATGACTCCAAGTCCAGGTCAGTACGCGAGACGGCTTTGGTATCTGACCTTATTACTGCAGTGCGGGATACGCTAAAGTTGGAAAATACTGCAGAAGCAGCAGAGACTCCGGTCCACTTTGGGTTTCATAAACCTGCCTGCACTGCTAAGGTGTTCCCTTGTGTGTCTTAGTTTGATTTAATCTTATACAAGGAATGGGAGAACCCACTCAGGGTCTTTAAAGCCCCAAAGAGGTTTGCGGTACGATACCCCTTTGAGGAGAGTTTTCTGAAGAAATGGACCTCTCCCCCTATAGTGGACCCTCCGGTGTCCAGACTTAATAGAGCCACCACAATTCCAGTAGAAGGGGCTCCTGTTTTCAAGGACCCTGTGGATAAGAAGGCTGAAGCACTCGCTCGCTACCTATACTCAGTGGTAGGCTCGGCAGTATATATAAAAAGGCAGTGCAGCGCAAACATAAAAAACACACATATGATTAGAAGACTACAAAGGATAGAGATAGTCCAAGAGTCTTTCTTTGAGGTACAATATAAACTAAAAACCACCAAAATGTGTTCAGTAGGTGACTTCTAGATTCTTTATAGTGACTTGTGTGACGACCTCCACCACTAGTAATGGTTAGCAGCTCACCTCAGCGAGTGGACCCCTGAGCTAGTCAGTTAGGTCACTTAAGCAGTTCCCCCTCCGGGAGAAAAACAGACATCCAGGCTATAATGAATCCACATCAGGTAGACAAGGAGTAATTAGAGCGCTGATCAGTCTCACAGCCAGTAATCCAGACAATCAGATCCAGGAGGCCAGATATAAAATGAGAAGCAAAGAAATCTAGTGCTCTCCGTATAAAAGGATTTAATGATCATAAAAACAAGAAATAAACTTACAAAAATAGCACTGTGCCTCAGTGCGGAGGATGTGCAGCATGTCAAAGTGTATCCAACGGATGTCAGCATGGGACGCGGGTGACGTCACGCAGAATCACGTGATTTTCTCTGACACTGCTTTGGGATGTCCCACTTTGTCAATAGAGAAGCTGTGTCGGTCCATGGACGAAAGGGTAAATAGGATTTTTTACTCACCATAAAATCCTTATCTTTGAGTCCATGGACCGACACAGCACCCACTAGGGGTGCAACGGATCAAAAAACTCACGGATCGGATCGATCCTCGGATCAGGGGTCACGGATCGGATCATTTTCGGATCGGCAAAAAAAAAAATTACTAATATCCACGTAATTTCCCCCTCACTGTAATATCCACAATCTTCCCCCCCTGTAATATCCACAATCTTCTCCCCCTGTAATATCCACAATCTTCTCCCCCTGTAATATCCACAATCTTCTCCCCCTGTAATATCCACAATCTTCTCCTCCTGTAATATCCACAATCTTCTCCCCCTGTAATGGTCATCTCCCCCACTTACCTTAGTCTCTCCCGCCGGCCAGTTCAGATCCACGAGCAGCGAGGGTGAGGGGTGATGACGTCAGCACGCACAAGGCGGCCACCGCCGCCGGGTGTACCAAGATGGCCGCGGCTTCGGAGCTAGGCCGAAGCCGCGGCCTTTCCTAAGGCCGAGGCCGCGGATCGCGGTGTGTGCCGATCCGAACGGGGTGACCCGTTCGGATCACGGATCGTCACCGATCCGTTGCACCACTAGCACCCACCCCTCCTTTTAAGTTTGTACTGCTTTTTGACGAACTGATCTGCGAGATGCAGACTGAGGTGATATACCCAGAGGGTCCGCCCCCTGGGCGGTACTGTAGAAGGTGTGATGCAACACTTTTTACAAGTTTTTCTGCCTAGTCACTCCTAATTAACGGATAATACCCACTTTGTCAATAGAGAAGCTGTGTCGGTCCATGGACTCAGAGAAAAGGATTTTACGGTGAGTAAAAAATCCTATTTTTCATGACCGTCATGTTTAGGCATACTTGTTCCTGGTCTGTGCAAGTACAGCCCCCATAAATTTTCAGATGACAGAGTCCCTTAAAATTTTATTTTTTTACTGCAAACAATGCAAGTACCTAAATTCAACTTTGCATTAGCCTCTTGCAGTCCCTGTACAGTATAAATGTATTCCTGGTGTACACTTTGTAAGCAGAGTTTAGAGGGGGGTGGGGTGGTAGCAGCACAATGGCCCAGTTAGATGTGCTGCAGTGCAAGGTGCCATTATGATAGGCGGAGAGAACAGTGCCAGAGAGATGAGCTTATCTGTGTGCTGCTTCTCCTTTCACTGTCCAATCACAGGGGGTGGGGATGGAGAGTGGACCTGTACATGAAAGTGAAACTGCAGCAGAGAAAGGTCAGATTCCTTCCCCTGCTGAACAGTGTAAATCTGACGACTGTATAGACAGAAATACAAATACTTTGGCAGGTAAACCATCTCTCAATTATCTATTACATTTTTCCTTGAGTTCATTATGATAAACGAATCATATTTTTTATGTATTGATTGCACCAATTTGGATTTCAATCGACAATGATTGTTTTCATGAAAACAATCCCAATCTATTGAAACAGAATAAAAAAACACAAAAATTTGATGAAATCACAATTTTTTAATTGGGTAATGAATGTTTTTAAACAAAGATTGTTTTAAACATTGCAATAAATGACTGATTGTGCATATATTTTTCATTCACAGGGAAGGTGTTGGGGGGAAAATTCTCTTGTTTTACAGTATCTAAAGCTGGCCATACACTGATTGAAATTCAGCCAGGGACATGCCTAATTTCAATCAGTGTTTGGGCTTCCCTACTCAACAGAAGTTGATTGTTTAATCAACTTCTGTCTAAGGGAAATAATGGAACATTTTCCATTGATGATTAGCTGGAGCCAATCAGCTGCAGATCAGTGTATTTTGACAGTGACGGGTTAAGTTTGTTTATTATTGAATGTATATTTGTCTGTTTCATTGCCTTTTGGTGTTGTGTTTTTTTTTTTTTTATATGCTTAGGTAAACTGATCATTGCTAAAGTTTTCCTGGGCCGTAGTGTTCAAGCCCAAGAAGATCTTGCGATAAATCCAGATACTTACCCTGATGCCAATACTGTATTCAGGCCATTGAAATATAAGAGGAATTGTGTATATTATTCAAAAAATGGTATGTTCACTTCCATGTTGCAGTCTTACTATGTAAAAATACCTATATTCATAAGCTTATGCAATCATATAATTGCCCAGAGAGAGCTCTCTGGATGTGTTGAAGGCCCAGGCCTGTTTTTCACTGCTGCATACTGCAGAGATGTAGAGGATGGAGAAAGGAATCACAGCTTACAGAGGGGAACAAGGCATACAAAATTACGAAAAGCGTTGAATGCTGAAGACTTTTCAGCCAGTGGGTTTAAAAGTAACAAGAGAGTCACTTCAAAGTGGGAAAATAATTCTAGGAAAATATGACAATAGAAATCTATCAGCTTAAAGAGGAAGCATATTAAAGTGTATATCCGTGCAAAACTTTAAAAAAAAAAGCTTTAAAGAGTAACTCCACTTTTGAGAATAAAACAGTCCCACTGGATGATCTATGTCAGAGGCCTAACTAGAACCTTCAGATCGCCAGTGCAAGAAACCATGATGGGCCCTCTTGACCGCCAACCGGGGCCCTTCCCACTGATCCCGGGCCTTTTACTCCCATACTTTATTATTGTCCCACATCGGGCCACCACCCTGCCATCTTGGGGTCCTCCCCACATTGGCGGAATGCCAGAGACCAGTTGCAAGTGCAACCTTTGCGACCCTGGTAGTTCCGCCACTGGTGTCAGTATGTTTTATTTTTTTTGTGGTTTTATTATTTATAATTTTTCTACAATTTTGTTTTATTTTTTTTACTATTTATTTTTTCTACATATTTTTTAAGACCCCCCCATTGGGGGGGCTTTGGTGAAATATCTGTGGTCTAAACAGACTCCTGATGTCTCACTTTTGATACAGAGAAAGGGACTGAGGACAAATTCATCAGTCCCTTTCTCTGTAGCCTCGGCTGCACAGAATGAATGAACAGGAATAGCTCTGTACAGAGCTTCCCGTTCATTCATAAACTGAAGTACAGTGAACACAGTTTACTATGCCTCAGCTATGAATAACACATTTACCAGCCCCTTTCCTGTTCTCCATCCTGACAGATCCCCCTCTGCAGCCAGCGGGAGGTGGGAGGGGGCCAAAGGCAGCAGGACAGGGATAGGAAGGCGGCGGGAGGGGCATGTAGAGGAACTGATGCCCTCCATTTCCCTTTTGTAGCTGCTGAATGTCTGTGGGAAAGAGAGGAGGAGAAGCGGAGGGATCGGTTCCTCTACATGCCACGCCTGGAGCATGGGGCAAGGTCACAATGGCAACCCCTGTAGGTACACCCCTGATCTATGTATATTACAAGGATTTTAACAAACTTTGTTGCAGATTTCTAGCTTTTGTTTTTCTGAAGAAATAGCTGTTTGTCTATGTCCATGTACAATGTGAATGGGAGTGACTTTATAATTATGAATCAGCTGCTGCACTTGCAGGCTTCTGATGAGGAAAGTGGCAGGGCTTGAATACCTGTAAGCCTCGTACACACGGATGGGAATCTCGTTGGGAAAAAAAACATTGGGTTTTACCGACGAGATTCCCGGCAAGCTTGCCTTGCTCGCCGAGTGTACACACGGGCATTCAAAAGAACCGCCATTCTTTTGAATGGCAAAAATGCGGTAACGTCATCGACTACGACGAGCCTGCGCTTGTCACATTCGATGCCGTCGCCATCATCTTGCTGCACCCTACACTACCCTTGTATGCTACCGCGCATGCGTCAAAGTCTTTTCAAATATGCGCGGGTTTACTATGGACAGGTAAGCATACACACTCACGGTTTTCTCGTCGGGAAACAGGCCGACAAGAATCCCGACGAGAAAATAGAGAGCAGGTTCTCTATTTTTCTTGTCGAGATTCCCGGCAGTTTTCCTGATGAGAAACCATACACACGACCGATTTTCTCTGCAAAAAGCTCTCCCAGCAGTTTTCTTGCCGAGAAAAACGGTCGTGTGTAGGAGGCTTAAGACATGATTTCCCTTTGAGAGTATTCCACCAAAAACTTTTTATTGCAGTGGATGCTCAAAATCAGACTTCTGGGAAAATCAGTAACTCACACAAGCAGAAAATTACATTCCTGGGGGGGCCTTCCGTACATCATCTGTGTACAGAATGCCTCCAGGTTGCCATATTCTATTACATTTTACAGAAAATTACAGCGGTACAGATTGAAAAAGAAAGTACATTTTTAATCATTTTCAATTACAATATGACTTGTGTAGCAATTGTATATGCTATATACTGTATTTATTGGCATATAACACTCTCTTTTTTACCCTGAAAATAGAGGGTAAACTGTGCCTGCGTGTTATACGCAGGGGGCTGTGGAAAGTTTTTTTCCTGAAACTTCCCTCTAAAGCCTCGTACACACGAACGAGTTTCTCGGCAAAAACCAGCAAGAAACTTGCTGGCAGAGATTTCTTGCCGAGAAATTTGTTCGTGTGTATGGTTTCTCGTCAAGAAAAGCGACAAGAATCTCGACGAGAAAATAGAGATCCTGCTCTCTATTTTCTCATCGAGATTCTCGTCAGCCTGTTTCTCGACGAGAAAAGTGAGTGTGTGTACACTTACCTGTCCTCCGGGAAGCCCGCGCATGTTCGAAATGAATTAGACGCATGCGCGGTAGCTTCCTAGGCATAGGTAGGGTATACCAAGATGGCGGCGACGGCATCAAATGTGACGAGCGCATGCTCGTCGTAGTCGATGATGTCACTGCGTACGCTCCATTCAAAGAACCGTGGTTTTTTTTAATCGAACGTGTGTACACTCGGCCGGGACAAGTTTCTTGTCCAAGAATCTCGTCGAAAAAAACGACATGTTTTTTTCGACGAGAATCTCGGCCGTGTGTACGAGGCTTTAAAGTTAGGGTGCGTGTTATACACCGATAAATACGGTATATATTTTTTCCCACGAAAGTGGAGTTACCCTTTAACCTAAACATCATTTTCCTAGATGGTACACTGCTGATTGATGCACTGTTGAGTTCATCTATGTGAATACATCCTATATTATTTCATGCAATGATCTTTTATTAAAGTGGTTGTAAAAGTTGAAGGTTTTTTACCTTCATGCATTTTATTCATGAAGGAAAAAAGCCTTCAGTGTGCAGCTCCCCCCTCAGCCCCCCCCCCCCCAACACTTACCATAGCCTGATCTCGATCCAGCGATGAGGCTCTCACGGGTCTCTCCCTAGAGATTGGCTGAGATGCAGCAGCAGGAGTCATTGGCACCCGCTGCTGTCAATCACAGCCGACGAGAGCGGGGGGCAGGGCTTAACCCCTGCTCTGTGTCTTATGGATGCAGAGAGCCAGCTCAGGAGCGAGCACACCCGAGCGCCCCCACAGCAAGCAGATTGCTATGGGGGCACTTGGTAAGGGGGAGCACTTCTCGGCCGGAAACCCGAGAAGAAGAGGATCAGGGCAGCTCTGTGCAAAACCACTCCACAGAGCAGGTAAGTATAACCTGTATAACCTGTTTGTTTTTTTTGTTTTTAAATAATATTTTTTAATTTACAATCACTTTAAGCATATTTATTCTCTCATACTGGAAATTTTTACTGCTCTGTCTTTTTGCAGAAGCACAATCTTCCGAGGAGCATGGGAACTGTGACTGCAGCCTACACCGGTGTGATTGGTTTGTGTTTGATCCTGAGCTCATCCTGCCAGAGTACATTGTTGAGTTTGAATATATTCCGCTGGTACATATCGTATTACTCTTCTGCATCATTCTCTAGATATTATTGACTAGGCAGTAATATTTTGACACAATTAACTTGTAACTCAACTTTTGCAAAAATTTTAAGACGTTGCTTATTGTAGTAAGCACTGAACAATAGCAGACCTAACATAACCAAACCTTATGTCTTAATTAATATTCTGTTTGTCGACTTAGACTTGATTTTCATTACAGATTTTTATGCTTATTTGTTCTGAATACAACGGTTATAACTGTTATAACATTCATTGTATTGATAATGTTTTTTCCGACACCCTTTTCAAGAGCATTGTAAACCTACTTTTCTTTACCAATAAAATATTGTGGAAAGAAAAACAAAAAAAAAAACGTATGCAGAAGAGTTAAGCCCTGTACACACGATCGGATTTAGTATGGATTTTAAACCGATGGATTTTTCCATCGGAAATCCGATGAAGCTGACTTCCATCAGTCTTGCCTACACACCATCAGTCAAAAAAACGATTGTCCCAAACGCCGTGACGTAAAACACTCCGACGAGCCAAGAAAAATTAAGTTCTATGCTTCTGAGCATGCGTCGACTTGATTCTGAGCATGCGTGGGTTTTTTATCCGATGGAGTTCCCCACAAATGATAGTAATTTCCAACCTTTTTTTTTTTCCATCGGATAAATTTAAAACATGTTCTATTTTTTAACACCGATGGAAAAAAGACCGATGGGGTCCATACATGATCGGTTTGTCCGATGAAAAAAGTCCATCGGACTGTTTTCATCGGAAAACCGATCGTGTGTACATGGCTTTACAGTATATACTGTACATTTTAAGGACTTCGAAAAAGTTAATGACAGATTTTTACTCGCTGTTTATCTGTAGATCAAGGACAGGCCATTGGTGTAACTTCCTCAAGCTGACTCATTAGCTTCAGTATCTGCTTAAGACATATCTAAACCCCAAAACAAAAATTTACATAGCTTACTAATCCTTAGATGTAGTGGCGGCATATGTTTTCATTTTTTTTTTCAGGCTGGCCATTAGAAGTATGACACTTTACTTTGCTTCCTAGGGGTGACAGCTCTATAAACAGTATATGGAGGGTCAGTGCTGTCCCACTAGGCTGCTTTCCTAATTTGAACTTCAAACACCTCCCCTTCATCTCATCCCTATTACATAAGGGACATTTGCTTTGTAGTTCAGCAGATAATATTGTTTGAGATTTCAGTTCAGTCACACAGGCAGTTACAAGGTCCCAAGTTCCTCTTACAGGATCAACAGGTATTCATCATGTGCTTGCAGAAAATGTACTTCACCTTAACAAAAAAAAGGATAAAAATAAAACGTTGCCACCACATTTAAGGATCTACTTTAAAGTGGTTGTAAAGGCTGAAGTTTTTTTATCTTCGTGTCTTGCTCCCCCACAGCCCCCCTAATACTCACCTGAGCTCATCTCGTTCCAGCGATGTGCACGAGAGACTCGGCTGTCCCGGGGAGCTCCCTCTCCTCATTGTCTGAGAGAGCAGCGGGTGCCCATTGGCTCCCACTGCTGTCAATCACAGCCAGTGAGCCAATGAGGAGAGAGCGGGGTATGGGGCAGAGATGTGGCTCTGTGTCTTATGGATGCATAGAGCAGCGGCTCGGGAGCGAGCACACAGCGGTGCCCCCAGGGAAAGAGGCTTTCTCTGGGATCACTACTTGAGGGGGAGGAGCCAGGAGCGCCGGTGAGGGACCCGAAAAGAAGAGGAACGAGACTGCTATGTGCAAAACCACTGCACAGAGTAAGTAAGTATAACATGTTCGTTATTTAAAAAAAAAAACAAGCTTTAATATCACTTTAAGTAAAGTAGGTTTAAAACCTCTTAAGATTTTATGTGTTCTCACTAGTTAGATTTCTGCTCACTCTTTGTACAGATGGCTGGTGTGAAAGAGAATGGGAAGTAAGGGGAAATTTCCTCAATGGGAACAGAGGCAACAATTAAACCCTGATAGAGATTATAGTCAATTTGCCTAAAGATGGGCTTTAAGTATAGGGCTGGTGATGCCTGAAATTGTACATGAAGCTCTGTGCAATGTACTTAGAAAAGCAGTGAGCCATTCACACAATGTGGGTATGCGATTTCAGGTTTCTTTTTTATAAACCAGTAGTTAAAACACATTTGTAGTAACTGCATTAACTGCCAAAGGACTGATTTACTCAGCTCTGGCTCTGAATCTGTAGGGGGTGTGTCAGACCTCTGCAGAGATGCTACTACTTCCACACAACACAAGGCACAGTTTAGTATTTTACCTTTGTTGACATGTCAGAAAATGAAATGTCAGAAAGTGACATTTAATTAATTGCAGCTTAGCTGCGGTGCATAGAAACAAAACACAGAGCTTGAGGAGTGGTGCAGTGAAATGCAGACATGTTGCATTTTTCCACACCGCAAATCTTAGCAAAAAAAATGCTGATCTCTGCAAAAGTGTGGATGAGTCCTTAATGAGCTAAATACATTCCACATGCATCAAACAAACAGTACTCACGAAGTATAAAAAAAAAAACATACTCAAAGTCTAAAGCCCTGTACACCCGGCCGGGAATCCCGTCTGTTTGAAAACCGTCAGTTTTCCCGACAGGATTCCTGCCAAGCTTGCCTTGAAAAGCTATGTATACACACGGCCACACAGAAGACCAGCCGTTCTTTTGAATAGCAAGAACTCAGTGACGTCAAAGACTACGACGAGTCGGCTAAATTACGTTCTATGCTACCGCGCATGCATCGAATTGTTATCGAGTATGCGTGGTTTATTTTCCCTTCAGGTAAGCATACAGACGACCGGTTTTCTCGGCAGGAAACACTCTGCCGGGAATCCCGACGGGAAAATAGAGAGCAGGTCGTGTGTACAGGGCTTTACAGTTAAAGCAGCCACATTCTGAATAAAAACATTGCCCCCTGCCCGCATGCTGCTGAGAAGGACCCCTTCTCTCTGTGTGGAAGCAGTAGGCTCTCTGTAGCAGTCTGACACCCTAAACTTCTAGTCAGAGCTAAAGCTTTCCAATCAACAAGGAGTCTAAGCTTTTCTGATTGCAGAGTTATTTTTTGGTGGGATATATACAGTATATAAAGTATGGCATTTTATATAATTACCTATTTTTTTTCACATTTTCACACCTGTCCATCCAATGCCACTGGTTTATAGTGCAAAAAACTCTTTTGAATAAAGCATGTTTATCCAATTAACACACAGATGTTTCAGGCTTGTTAGCAGTCATAAATGCAAGTTATACAAGCTATATTCTCCTTTTACCAAACCTTGATTGCAATGGCAGTGAAGGAAAAACTTTCGAACAGTGTTACTTTAGGTCTTCAAAGACTTGGCTTATGATACCAAATGACTCCCAGTGCTGAATTCTCCATTTTCAATAGAAGTATCCATCAGAACAAGTATTTTTCCTATGTATTTCCTATGTATGTTAATTAACATTTCTTTCTTTGTTGACAGGTAGAGGCCCCAGCTTCTAGTCTTCACGATAGTGAGGCTGAAATTAAACTGGATGAAGACATTATTTCCATGAAGCCGACTGTCAAACCTAGGCCCAAAATAATTAGTTTAGATGAAAATACTATCCTTTCTGTAGCAAAAGCAAGTACTTACAGTCAAATAACAGTAAGTATTGAAAATCCTAAATGCTGGGATGCCATCATACAGTGCTGGGTAGTTCATATTGTAGATTGTCCTTGAAGGGAAGCATTAAGGTCACATACACACATATACACACAGATAATCAAAGAACTACAGCTTAAACCATTTTTATTTTAAGTTTGAATAGAGTAGAGAAAGGGTAGAACCTTTGTTAGAATCCACACTTTTGAGTTGTCACCAGGACTGGAAGGAAGGGAAAAACTTCCAATGAGGACACCTGTTCCTGTCAAAGTGGGTATTAGGGATGAGCCGAACACCCCCGCCATTTTTTTATTAATTTTGGTGCGGAGTTCCCCTTAACATCCATACCAGACCTGAAGGGCCTATTAATGGAATTTTGGGGGAGCCCCAAGCATTTTTTTTTTAATGACTTACAACGACTTTTCTCTGTATTGCCGGGACCCGACAATTCATTAATAGCCACGAGTAGTTTTAAATTACTTTTTTTTCTTTAGAAATGACATTTTGTGCAGGGACAGTTCTAAACACAGTAAACATGCGCTACTTTACAGGCATACTTTAGACACCCCCCAGGTACGAAATTTAAAGGAATATTTCACTTTTATTGTTTCACTTTAAGCATTATTAAAATCACTGCTCCCGAAAAAACTGCCTTTTTTAAAACTTTTTTTTGCATTGATACATGTCCCCCGGGGCAGGACCCAGGTCCCCAAACCCTTTTCATGACAATAACTTGCAAATTAACCTTTAAAGTTAGCACTTTAGATTTCTCTTATAGACTTTTAATGGGTGTTCTGCGCCTTTTCGAATTTGCCGCGAACACCTCAAATTGTTCGCTATTCGGCGAACAGCCAATGTTCGAGTCGAACTCATGTTTGACTCGAACAGATAGCCCATCCCTAGTGGGGATCTCTACACTCTGACACTAGGCAATTGCTCCCTGACACATGTTGCAAATAGGTGTACTTGAAGTCCCAATGAACACAAGCACTCAAGCACCTTAGCTTTGGTTGCTTCGTAAAAGAAAAATAACTGCCCTTGTTTGATGCCACAATCCTGTTCATTTGTAGTTATGGACATCTAGCCGCCCTCCCTAAGCTTAGAAAGTTGTGGTTAATGTCTGTAAATGCCCTGCTAAAGAAATATAATCGTTTTCTTGTAATTGCTTTTAGCAGGCACTGGCTGTGTCTTGGTTAAACTACAAACTTTCATGCTATATCTGTATCCTTTCCATTCCATAAAAGTTCACAAAGACTGCCAGTCACATTATATTTTCCAATGTTCCAACCATATTTGCATTGTCTTTACTTTTAGGCATGCTTTCTGTTTGGGGGACACTTAAGAGATGGAGTTTTTTATTCATGTAATATAAAAAAAATATATATATATATATATTTTTATATTACATGAATCAAAAACTCCATAAAAAAGGTAAAAAAACTAAATATATATATATATATATATATATATATATATATATATTGTGACAGCAGGAAGGTAAAGTCACCTGGTTGCATCCAGGGGGGTAGATATATTTCTCCCAGATTCAGGCTTTATGCCGACTTATACAACTAGGGAGTTGATGAAGCCCAGCTGAGGCTAGTGGGCTCATGAATGACTCATACCTCTAGGGAGAGTGCTGGGCGTCGTGAGACAGGGAGTTGATGAGACCAGCTGAAGCTTGTCAGCTCATTTAGGCCTCTATAAGAACTCCCAGCTTCATTAGATGTTAGCTCATGCCTGGAACCAGACCTGTGTGGACTGTCTAGGGAGAGTGAACCCCTGTGCGGTGAGGCAAAGCCTGTGTGGCTATTTGATTGGACTTTTACTAAACCAGGGACTTAGGGACTAGGACAGCACCAGGCTGATCCCAGTTGTTAGTTTAGGAAACCTGCATGTTTAGTCAGAGGTCAAACTGACCAGGATTTATTTTGTTTGTTTCTTTTTGGCTTTGCTGTGTTTTTGTCACTGTACATAGAGAAATAAACCGCACCTTTTGATTTTGAAAACCACAACCTCCGTCTGCTGGCCCTGTTTTTGTGTGGGGAGCCCAACCAGGGGGTCACACACACCCGCTACCGAGTTAACCCCCTCACAGTTGGTGGAGAATGCGGGCAGTTTTTTTTAAGCCAGCATGGAGGAGATACTGAAACAGCTGGCTCTAGCAAATGCCAATCAACAGCAGACAAATGCAGGTTTGCAAAGGAGCCTTGCAGCCCAGCAGCAAGCTCATCAACAAGCCCAGCAGCAATCTGAGGCCCGCTTCATAGACCTGTTACAGAAGCAAGAGCAGAGACTACAACAAATGGAAGCAGTAATGCAGCAACGTCCGCAGACCAGTGAGGAAAGCCGTCCCACTAATACCGCGTCCTTTGGGGTGAGTCGTTTATTGACAAAAATGACTGGAGAGGATGATCCAGAGGTATTTTTGACCACATTTGAAAGGACTGCTGAAAGAGAAAAGTGGCCTGAGGAGCAGTGGGCTGGACTGGTGGCTCCTCTGTTAACTGGTGAATCGCAGAAGGCTTACTATGACCTAGAGCCTGACCAAGCAAAAGACTATGTGATGCTAAAAGCTGAAATATTGGCAAGGCTGGGTGTCACCCTGGCTGTCCGGGCTCAGCGTGTGCATAACTGGACTTTCCAGCTTGGAAAACCCCCCAGGTCTCAAATGTATGATCTCATTCACCTGAGCAGGAAGTGGCTACAGCCAGAGACTTTGTCCGCACCAGAGATTGTGGAACGTGTTGTAATGGATCGGTTTTTGAGAGCTCTTCCTACTGCCATCCAAAAGTGGGTAAGCCATGGAGACCCAGAGACGGCCGGTGGTCTTGTGGATCGTGTAGAGAAATACTTGGCTACAGAGAACCTGACGGCCTCTTCCAGAGACACTCGGACTTTCCACCCTAAGACCAGACCATCCCCAGGGGCGGATAAGAGGATTCCAAGGGGTGAGGGTGGAGAGAGTGAGAGGGTGGGAGCTCTACCCCAAGTTTGGCGAGAACAGCCTGGGAAATCAGCGGCTCAAGAGGCCGCAAGAAGGATCGTTTGCTACCGCTGCTGGCAAGCGGGACATATTGCAGCCAATTGCCCGGTTGTGGAGGAACCCATGCAGTGTGACTTTCTGACGGGCAGACGTCAGTCGCTGTGTGCGACAGTCGCATGCACTGCCATTCGAGGAACTGAGAAACATTTATGCAAAATGTGTGTTAATGGTAGAAATGTTGTGGTATTGCTGGATTCAGGTAGCCTTGTGACCCTGATAAAGGCTGAGTTAGTTAAAACAGAGGTCTCTGGGAATAGCAAGGTAGCTGTTATTTGTGTGCATGGGGACACCCGAGAGTATCCAGTGACTACAGTGTGTTTCGAGACCCCCAAAGGTACCCTCTCTCATCCAGTGGGCTTAGTATCTCAGTTACCGCATGACGCCATTGTGGGAAGGGATTTTCCGAAGTTCTGGGAACTGTGGGATGATCCTGAGCCCCCCACTGGTGCCCCTATGTACCAGGAATGTGATAGCCAGAACTCCTCTGAGAGTGGTGAGGACTCTCCAGAATTTCCCTTGTCAGTATTTGCAGGGGAGACTCAAGAAACTGGAGAGGAGCCCACCTCCTCAGACGAAAACCTACCGTCTGTGGAGTTTTCTGATCTGGAGGTTCACAGGGAAAATTTTGCCACAGAACAGTTAAAAGACCCCGCCCTAATAAAGGCACGGGAAAACGTAGTGGAAATAGATGGCGAGTTAGTGAACCCAGATAATACCTGCACTTACCCATACTTCAGCGTAGAGAAGGACCTACTGTATCGGGTGGCAAAAAGGGCAGAAGAAACCGTTGAGCAGCTGGTGGTGCCCAAACCTTACAGGAAGTTGGTGTTGGAGTTGGCCCATGGGCACATTCTTGGAGGTCATCTGGGGACAGAGAAAACCCGAGAGAGGGTATTACAGAGATTCTATTGGCCTGGGGTGATGAAGGACATAGAAAATTATTGTTCCTCCTGCCCTGTGTGTCAGAGGTCGGCCCCGATGCCACATTTCCGTAGCCCGCTGGTCCCTCTACCCATCATTGAGGTCCCGTTTGAGAGAATCGCAATGGATTTGGTAGGTCCTATAATCAAGTCCGCTAGGGGGCACCAGTACATATTGGTTATAATGGACTATGCCACCCGTTATCCAGAAGCGATCCCTCTCAGAAATACCTCGGCCAAAACCATAGCCAAAGAGCTATCTCTTGTTTTTAGCCGGGTGGGTATTTGTAAAGAACTGCTTACGGACCAAGGTACACCCTTTATGTCCCGGGTTATGAAAGAGCTGTGTAAATTGCTCAAAGTGACGCAATTGCGTACATCTGTGTATCACCCCCAAACCGATGGGCTGGTTGAAAGATTCAACAAAACCCTAAAACAAATGTTGAAGAAAGTGGTGGATAGAGATGGAAAGGATTGGGACTGTCTACTTCCTTATTTGATGTTTGCTATTAGGGAGGTGCCCCAATCCTCTACGGGATTCTCCCCCTTTGAGTTACTGTATGGGAGACACCCAAGAGGGCTGTTGGATATTGCCAAGGAAACTTGGGAAAGTGAGAGTTCTCCCCACAGGAGTGTGATTGAGCATGTCGCCCTGATGCAAGATAGAATTGCACAGGTAATGCCCATCGTGAAGGAACATTTGGCCCAAGCGCAGTTGGCACAGCAGAGAGTGTACAACCGTGGAGCAAAGACCCGTACCTTTTCCCCGGGGGATAGGATATTGGTACTTGTCCCTACGGTTGAAAGTAAATTCCTTGCCAAATGGCAAGGCCCCTACAAGATAATGGAAAAAGTGAGCGAAGTGAATTACAAGGTCAGACAACCAGGAAGGCGAAAGCCCGAACAGATCTATCACGTTAATCTGTTGAAAGCCTGGAGGGATAGAGAGTCCCTAGTCGCAGAAACTTGGTCACCAGCTCAAACTATTTGCGTGATTCCGGAGGTTGGAATAGCAGCCACCTTGTCACAACCCCAACAACAGGAGGTTAAGGAGTTTGTGCTTCGCAACAAGGAGGTGTTCTCTGAGCTGCCGGGACAAACATCTGGGGTAGAGCATGATATTATTACCCCGCCCGGTGAAAGGGTGAAGTTAAAACCCTATCGGATCCCAGAGGCCCGACGGGAGGCAATACGGGAGGAAGTACAGAAAATGCTGAACTTAGGGGTGATAGAGGAGTCCCAAAGTGATTGGTCTAGTCCCATTGTGTTGGTGCCTAAACCGGATGGGAGCTGGCGATTTTGTAACGATTTTCGTCAGTTGAACAAAGTTACAAAATTTGACACCTACCCCATGCCACGTATAGATGAGTTGATCGACCGGCTGGGAACAGCCCGATACATGACGACTCTTGACCTCACAAAAGGGTATTGGCAAATTCCCCTGGCCAAGTCGGCCAAAGAGAAAACCGCATTTGTAACCCCGGACGGGGCGTTCCAATATAAGAGAATGCCGTTCGGGTTACAGAATGCGCCGGCCACATTCCAGCGGAAAATGGACCAGATACTGAGGCCCCATCGGAAGTATGCTGCGGCTTACCTGGATGACGTAATTGTCCATAGCACAGATTGGGCCTCACATCTGCCAAAAGTGCAAGCAGTCCTAGACTCTATCCGGGAAGCGGGGTTTACGGCTAACCCCAAGAAGTGTACCATTGGGCAGGAGGAGGCCAAATATCTTGGGTACACCATTGGCAGGGGAGTAATAAAACCCCAACTCAACAAAGTCGAGGCCATCCAGAGTTGGCCACGTCCCAACAGCAAGAAGCAGGTACGAGCCTTTCTGGGAATCGCGGGTTATTATCGGCGCTTCATTCCCCACTTTGCTTCTAAGGCTGTGCCCCTAACCAACCTGACGAAAGGGAAAGGGTCGGTCATGATTAAATGGACCCCCGAGGCTGAGGCAGCATTCCAATTCTTGAAACAAGCCTTATGTAGCCAGCCAGTGTTGTACTCACCTGACTTCTCTAAAGACTTTGTCGTACAAAGTGATGCGTCAGATGTGGGGTTAGGAGCAGTATTGTCCCAGGTCTGGAACGGGGAAGAGCACCCAGTCATTTACCTCAGCAGGAAGTTGAAGTCCCATGAGGTAAATTACACCACGGTTGAAAAGGAGTGTTTAGCGGTGAAGTGGGCTCTAGATTCCCTTCGGTACTATCTGCTAGGTAGGCACTTTGACATGGTTACGGATCACGCTCCGTTAAAGTGGATGGCTCAAAACAAGGAGACAAATAGAAGAGTGAATAGGTGGTTCCTGGCCCTCCAGGAATTCAACTTCACAGTAAAGCATCGCCCTGGCGTTCAAATGGGGAATGTGGATGCTTTGTCTCGAGTACATGAATGCCCGATTGCTGGTGTTCCAACCCCGAGGTTAAAACAAGAGGGGGGGGTATGTGACAGCAGGAAGGTAAAGTCACCTGGTTGCATCCAGGGGGGTAGATATATTTCTCCCAGATTCAGGCTTTATGCCGACTTATACAACTAGGGAGTTGATGAAGCCCAGCTGAGGCTAGTGGGCTCATGAATGACTCATACCTCTAGGGAGAGTGCTGGGCGTCGTGAGACAGGGAGTTGATGAGACCAGCTGAAGCTTGTCAGCTCATTTAGGCCTCTATAAGAACTCCCAGCTTCATTAGATGTTAGCTCATGCCTGGAACCAGACCTGTGTGGACTGTCTAGGGAGAGTGAACCCCTGTGCGGTGAGGCAAAGCCTGTGTGGCTATTTGATTGGACTTTTACTAAACCAGGGACTTAGGGACTAGGACAGCACCAGGCTGATCCCAGTTGTTAGTTTAGGAAACCTGCATGTTTAGTCAGAGGTCAAACTGACCAGGATTTATTTTGTTTGTTTCTTTTTGGCTTTGCTGTGTTTTTGTCACTGTACATAGAGAAATAAACCGCACCTTTTGATTTTGAAAACCACAACCTCCGTCTGCTGGCCCTGTTTTTGTGTGGGGAGCCCAACCAGGGGGTCACACACACCCGCTACCTAGTTAACCCCCTCACAATATATATATATAATTTTTTATTTACTTAATTGCATAAAATCTTTAGTGTATAAATAAATTAACAAAAGACATGAAAAGTAGTTTACTAGTTGTTTTGTGGAGGATATTAAAGAAAATATATTTAAAAATAAAAATATAGATTTTAGTTTTTTTGTCAGATTTCTTATTCTGTTTGTGAATCTATTGAAGATTTTTATTTGCTTTCTATACCTGTCATGCCCACAAAAGAAAGGGGTGTATATTTGTCATTGGGACGAGATAGCATAGTGTTTTTGTCTGTGTCTCTATTGGAGGGATTCTCATCACTTGTCCTGACAGTATGTGAGGATGAATCTACACAACACAGAGCAATAAAAACCTGACAGAGTCTCTATTTAACCCTTCCCTGATCTTTACAAATCTAAGTAAAAAGTTTTGGCTGGTATTTGGCTTTAACCCCTTCCCACCTGCCCCAGCATCACTTTGAAAGGTTTCAAACACCCGGGGAACAGGAAGGATCGCCGAACACGTAACCACTGTGATTGGCTGTCACAGTGGTTACATGATTGGAAGTCGGTCCTGCCAGATACAGATCATTAGTGGGGACTGGGAGATGTCCTTGTCAACTCAGTCTCTATGCTGGGGGCACGCAGGTCCCTTTACTGCCGCACATGTGTGTAAGCAGGTGGATGTTAAAGGCTTTATGTTGGTTAAAAATGTTCTACTGTTTTTTTAGTTGTTGTATGTGGTTAGAATTAGAGTAACCCTGTAGCATTGTTTAGTTGTGCTTGCCCTGCTGAGGTGGTAATCCCTGGAAGTAGGGTTGCACCAATACCACTTTTTTAAGACCGAGAACAAGTACTCATACTGTTTTTCAAATATTCGCTGATACCGATTGCTTTTTTTTTAATGTCATGTGACAGTGGCACTATTATGCAGCAGTGTCAGTAGTTTTTTTATTGTAATTTTATTTATTTTTTTCAAATTTATATATTTTTGTATATGAATGGACAGAGTCAGTGATTGCATTCGGAAAAGGAAGGATCAAGTAAATTTACATATTTACCCACACCTTCGTCCGCTCTACAACCTGACAAATCCGGGACAGGGGGGACCGGAGGAGGAGCCAGAGAGCCAGGAAGGACACAGGGGGTCATGGAGGAGGACACAGAAGGGGACCCAGAGGACGACACTGATCGTGGCCAGGAGGAGGACAGAGGGGACACAGGGAGCACAGAGGGGGACCCGGGGTGCACAGAGGGGGACTCGGAGGAGAACACAGGGGACAGTTGATGCGGCGGTGGGGGCAGTTACAAGCACCGATCTCCCTGACAGCCGCGGGAGGAAGAGGAGAAAAATCGTCTGTGAAAAAAGCTATACAATGGAATCGGTGCTTGTAACTGCCCCCACCGCTGCACCGATCATGTCTGAGGCTACCCAGGTATAGGATCAAGCATCGGAGCATTTGCACGAGTACAAGTACTCACGCAATTGCTCGGTATCTGTACTGATATTAGTATCGGTATCGGTGCAACCCTACCTGAAAGGTAAGGGTTAACCCTGCTGGCCAGGTTTTCCCAGGCTTTTGGGGAAGCATCACCCTCTGCTGAGGCAAACACATAAAAAAAGGAGGGAGCCACCTCTTGGGGGTGCCGCAGGTTCAGTTCAAGGTCTCCCCATCTAAGGAAGAACGTGCTGCTAAGGATGTGATCCACTATTTTGCACCTAACCACCCCCTGTGGGAGCCCAGCTATGATTTCAGGGGTATGGACTTATGCTTTTGACTTGAGGACTAAAAGGACTTTCATACCTATTCGTGGAAAAAAGGGACGCCAGGAGAATAATTAAGGGGCACTTGAGGATTATGTACAGGAATGTGTATTGAAGACATCTTTTGTTGAATTGTTCATTTGTTATATTGAAACAACTTCAGTAAAAGAACATGTATTGTTATTTTAAAGTGGTTGTAAACCCTCTTCTATACCCAGTGAAGTCAATAGCCTCAGATGATACACAGAGATGAAACAAATCCTTCCACATAAGTTGTACAGGTATATCTGCTGTCTTTCCCTTTCTACATTCTTTGGAAAGTGCAAATCGTGTTAGAAATCTTGTTTCCTCTTTCAGCAGTGGGTTTGAAGTCTGGGCTTACATTGTGTGAGAGCTGATTGGAGGTAAGGCAACCCCACCCCTCTCCACTTAGGCAGAAGAAGGGAGGAACATGTAGAGCTGTACTCTGAATAGACAAGCTTTCTGCTTATCTACCTCTAAGCTCCTTCCCTGACACAAATTTTCAGCTGCTGTTATGTCGTATGTCAGAGAACTTGTCAGAAATTACTGTGCTGATAACAGGGGAACAGAGCAGCAGTAAAAAATTACACTTTGAGCTTTGGAGAGAGATAAGTAAAAACGACAGATATATGTGCTTAGGTCAAATTTCATGAATGGGGTTTACAACCACTTTAACTTTGCCTGAAGTTACTTGAGGACAGTTCTAAAGGGGTGCATGCATATGTGGCTCATCACAAGAACAGGACTTATTAGGGGACAAGACGAGTTAGAGAAGATGCAGTACAAATGTCTAACGGAGGCTGAATTGCCATTTTATAGTGACTACAGTACTAGTGTCAAGTGCATAAGCAGCCAGATGGTCAGGAAGCGGTGTGACTTGGCAAAGGTGATGGAAGGCCCTGGTAGTGAAGGAGGTTGTGTGCTTAGGCTCCTTCCCTAGTGATCGGAACACCAATAATGGGTTTGATTTGTGGCACATGGTATTCTAGGCACCCAGTATGTCAGGGAATATGAAGTGAAGCCTCTGGAGAAAATAAGCACAGTGTTGCACAGCGTAGGGAGAGTCAAGCTTCCTAGTATTCAAATGTAATATGAGATGAGTAACGGGCTGGTGGAGTCTGGTACAAGCTAAATGGTACTGGCTCAGAAATGCTGCACAACTAAAGCGAGAGAAGAGTTATGAAGTATATTGAGGAACTGTTACTCACAATGTACAGAGCGTAATGCGTTAAACGGTGCCACGGATTACTAGGAGTTAATTGTGTTCTCATGGAGAAGCATTGCTTTTAAATTGGGCTGCTTTACTGCAAGCCTTGTGTTAAACAGCAGTCTCAGCCTGCCCCTGGGGGCACTAACGAGTGCTCCTTTCGGGTCCCCACCTGGGCGCAGTAAGCCCCATCCACATGTGGATAGCAACAGGCTCAGATATGAAAGGTAGCAGTTTTAAAGAATGCAGTTGTCTGTAATACCTGCTGTAATTAATTTGTATGAATAAAAGAGCAGGTTAGTTTTATTTGGAAGTGATGACTGCAGGTGCATTACACCCTGGTCATGGGTAAAATGGAGAAAATCAGTTTATATCTACTGTAATAAAAAATGTATTTGAAATGTGTCCATAGGAAACTGACGCTGCCATGGTTGCAGCAGCTCATCTTTTCCCAGCACGGTACAACCTAAATTGGAAGCCCATTGGTTAAGAAGCTACCAAAGCAGGACTATGTTGCAAAAGCCAAGCATCACCCAGACCCATTTCACACAGAAGCGCCGGCAAAATGGCTCTAAAGCGTTGGTCGTTTTTGCGGTGCTTCGGCTGCGCCTTTTGGGCGCTAGCGGAGTAGTTTTTTAAGGTCACGTGACAACGTGACCTTAATAAAAATCCAATAAACACCCGTCTTGTGGCACTTTTGCAGCGCATTCTTTTAATGGGCACGGGCGTTTTAGGAGTGATTTTTACAGCGCTCCAAACTTGCGCCAAAGATGCTGCTTGCAGGACTTTTTCTAACGTCCCGCAAGCACACCGCCCGAGTGTGAAAGCACTCATGCAAATGAATAAGAGGCAGTTTTCAAGCGATTTTCAGAGGAAATTTCTAGCACTTAAACGCCTGAAAACTGCCGCAGTATGAAAGTGGTCTAAGTGTGGTAGTGTGGTTCATTTCCAGTGGATGTTTTTTTACATTCTAGCTGAAAGCATAAAACCTATTATGCCAAATATACCCAATAAATCATGTAGTATTTAGCCAAAGGTTTCTTTGGATAGTGTATACTATGCTCTAAGTCATCATCAAGATTATCTAAAGTGACCTATAAGGGCTGAAATGGGAAGTGCCACAATCCATTGGGAAAGGCATCTAAGTTGGGAAGGTTACAGGTACCCTTTTGGCTATTGCCAACATTTCATTCTTAAAGATATATTATTAGGTTTTGATATGTATGCTGAATTACTCATTACTTTCCTCGTTATTATTATATTTTAGGTTCCTTGTCCTTCTATTATTTTAGCAAAGAAACTCTCTGGTTTAATTATTGCATGTGAAAGTCATACTTAAATTATTTTTCCTTAAACAGGTCTTGAACTTACATGGTAACAGTTTAAGTAAACTGAAGGAGATTTCAAAACTACGTGGGCTTCAAAAGCTTATCTTAAGTTTTAATGATTTTTCAAGTCTAGAAGATGTTTCATGCTTGGTAAGTTAGATTTGCCCTTGGAATGTATTCTTGTGACTAGGTACTGCTTGATATTAAGTTGCCTTTAGATTTAAATTTTATGTACAAATGTAGTGGGTGACATTACTAATTGGTAATGGACATTTACGTCTTTCCAGTTCTGTACTTTTTATCCGTTACTATAACAAGTTTTACCATGAAAGATAAGTGTGTTTTTAATTGCCCAATACAGATTCTGTCCCCACAAGAGGCAACTTTTCAAATACTGTTAAAAAAACAAACGTTGTCGTTACACTGCTTGGCCTGCTTAGGGCTACCATGAGTGTTTAACCACTCCAATACTGGGCACGATCACCCCCTTCATGCCCAGGCAAATTTTTAGCTTGTAGCACTGTTGCACTTTGAATCACAAATGCGTGGTCTTAGAACACTGTACCCATATAAAAAAAAATATAATTTTTTGGACACAGAGCATTTTTATTGGTGGTATTTAATCACCGCTGTTTTTTTTTTTTTTTTTTCATTTTTTGCTAAACAAATGGAAAAAGACCGAACATTTTAAAAAACATAATGTTTTTCTTCGTTTCTGTCATACAATTTTGCAAATAAGTGTTCTTCTTCACTGATGTGCACTGATGAGGCAGCACTGTTGGGCATTGATGAGGCGGCACTGATGGGCACTAATAGGGGGGCATTGATGGGCACTGATAGGCTGCACTAAGTGCCACTGATAATCAGGGCACTGATGAAGATGAAGCTGCCCTAGGTGGTAGTTCCATAATAGCTTATGCTCAGAAGTGAATTGAATAAAACGTATTATTCAAACCGGAGAACTGGTGGCATCTAGTGGTAGAAAGGATTTACTGTGGATGACAGCTTTGGGTTGAATGTGAGTAAAAAAGCAAAAAGTCCTTTTTTATTTTTACCATTATTGAGATATACATTTTTATTTTTAGATGGAGCTTTGAAGTAGTTTATTACTCTCAGCATATTTCAACTTAAAACATTAAGCACAATAAAATAAACATTCCCCAGTAAAGTATTTGTTAAAATTCTTAGTCCCGATATCAACAACAAAAAGTAAATACCTGAAATATGGACTCAAAAATCACATTACATAAATAGCCACTAAGTACTGTATACTGTGATTGCTAAGTCTGTATTTCAGGTCTTTGATATCTATCTATAAACTGATGGGACTCTGACAGAGTGGTTTTGAGGCCTTGAGTCAGCTCATACCCCTCTTGAGTTTATCATTGCTGCAAAGTTCTACTATACTATATCAGACTGTTAAATCATCCTCTTGAAATCCTAGACAACTATGAGGACCTTACAGTATGGGAAGTGCAGGCATGTGTTACTGTATCAAAAACACTATAATTTATTGAGGTTTTCTCTTTAATTACATTGGCCTGCAGGTGCATCTTATTTACAAAGTGAGTAGTAACCTCTTACTTCAAGGTTTACTGTATGTTTTTGGGGGTCAATAGGACTAAAAAGACAACAATTTCTGTGAAGGTGTACCTTTTCATTTTGTTAAAGAAAATTGCCGAAATTAGCTTAGGTTTGGGTAGTCACTGTCAAGTTGAATGTTTACCTTTTTTTTGTGTTCCCACCTTCTACTCTAATGTCATGGGACTGTTATGCTTTCTTTTGGATTTTTGCTTTAGACTTCCCTTATATTATACAGAATACAGACATAAGAATCTCCCTGTTGCAACAGGAGAGGTCTAAGGAGGTGTGTGAATATCTATAAATTACAGTAGAGAGACATTAATAGTGGAAAATTTAACTGGCCAAAGATTGAAGGCTGCAAAAAAAAAAAAAGAAAAAGATTCCTCCATCCAAACGAGGTGGATCAAGGAATCCTTCCTGCTGGAACATTGTATTCTGACAGTGGGGACTCTCCACTGTCAAAATACACTGTTCAGCGGCTGCAGCCACTGATCCAGAACAGTTTTCCAACATTCCTGCTCGACAGAAGTTGATCCAATGATCGACTTCTGTTGAACAGGGAGGGCCACACATGGATCAAAATTGATCCGGCCATTGCTGAACCAGACGATTTTTAATCCATTAATGGCCAGCTTTAGTTTTCTACATTACTGAACTCGTCAGCATCTACTAATTAAACTGAAGAACCAGTTTCAGATAGACTTAACCTTTAAAGCTTTAGAAATAGACTATTTTGTGAATACAAATACTAAACCTTTGCCAGATGTGTCAAAATAAACTTGATTTAATTAATTCAAAACCAACAATATAATTGCCAAAGCAAGAAAAAAAAAAGTTATTGTGGTATAAATGTATTTGTTAATTTTTTTAATGTTGTGTATATTGAGTAAACAGATAAAGTACTGCAGTGGTTGACCTTTATTTAATAGACACTTCGCAATATGCAGTTTGGCTGCCATTCTACTGTGAGCAGTACTCGTTACTGCATTATGTTACTAAATAAAATTTTTAATCAAACTACCAGAACATTATTCACCATATGAATTCATCTCCAATTTCACTGCAGCCGAATCTGGAATACCTTGATGCCAGCCATAACAGTGTGACATCTCTGGAAGGTGTTAAAGGACTGGCAAAACTGAAGCATTTAGATGTGAGCTGGAACCAATTAACAAGAATCAGGGAAGATATGAACATTTTACGAACACAAACTCCACATCTTCTGTCACTGAATATAATCTACAATCCCTGGCAAAAGGTTAGTCTGACTAAATAATTGGTTCTAAACCTTTTTCCTGTTGCCAACCATCTCAAAGCACCAGTCAGTTCTTTCAGCTCTATCCCAATGAAAGAAGTCCCAATGGATCCTATTTTGTTTTGCTCCACCCCATGGTAATTCCACCCTATGTGCCCAATAAGCACCAACTTGCTGTCCCTTGCTGAACATAGCACACCACAAAATGAAACTCAGTTCCCAAGAATTAAAGGTGAACTTTGTTTAGGAACAGTATGCTCATAACATCCTTGTAATAAATATATCACACAGCTACTGGCTACAGTACAATTAATCATTGTCCAAATGTATTGTGTGATGTTAATCATACAGTATATAACACTATTGAAAGAAGTGGCAGTGAAGTTTGTAAATACAGTGGGTCTCAATTTGGCCCCCAAAATGTCCAAAGAGCTGCACAATGACATTTGTACTTTAAAGTAGATAGTCTCTCGGTGCATGAAAAAAATAGATTTGTACGTTTTTTTAAAGTCAGGACACCACAATGCACAGATGGTTCAAATCTGTGCGATTTTTTACACAAAAAGACACAGGCGTGTTGTAGTGCATTGTTTATGCACATTGTAGTGTCATTCAAAATAAATAGCACTAATGCTGCGTGTTGCACCAATGCGTGGCAAAATGCACATTTTATACACGTTACTGCAACTCACTAGTCTGAAAAGGCCCTAATACAGAAAATAGTTTAGGCCAACTTTACGATATGTATTGTGGACAATTAATCATGTTGTGTGTTGCACCCCAACGCACAGATGGTGACAAAGTTAGTTTGTCCTTCAGCTGCCTTCCAGATAGTTACTTGGAATCATGGTCACTTCCGCCGGCGTGATCGGTAATGGCAGTCTGGAGACTCCTCATCAGTGGGCAGAGTGAGGAAATGACAGGCAGAGTATAGGAATCCACCCAATAAGAGCAAGCTACTACTAATTGTTTGTAATGATGCTATCAAAATGGCAAGATAAATTTCAGAAAGAGCTGCACTCACAAAGGGAGCTGCCTCCTCAACTAGCTGATGACCAATACTATTTTATTTTTTTATGGTTGAACTGGATAGACTTGTGTCTTTTTTTAAACCTGACTAACTATGTAACTATGTAACCATGGACTAAGAAGGCCCACAGAGAAAAGGGTTACCTCACAAGACCAGGCGGTTTGACAGTTAACGCTTTAGTATATAAAAAAGTTTAATACAAAGATTATTATCCCATACAAATGTTATCATTGTACAGATGTACCACCGTCACCTTTCTCCAATTAAAAATGACAACGTTATCATAAAAGCATCAGATAGCAGCTGCTTACACATGCCCACAGATACACTCCAAAGGCTACTATAAAGACATAGGGGTTGACATACTAAAACTGCAGAGTGCTAAACCTAGTGCAGCTCTGCATAGAATTTTTTTTTTGTCAAAGCTTAAAGCGGTTGTATAGTCCTTTTTTTAACTTTTACCTGCAGGTAAGCCTATACTAAGGCTTACCTGTAGGTATAAGAAATACCGTATTTTTCGCACCATAAGACGCACTTTTACCCCCCAAAAAAATAGGGAAAAGTGTCCCTGCGTCTTATGGAGCGAATACTGAGCAGGCTCCGCCCCCCCATCGCCGCCGCCGTGTCAGAATAGACACTCGGCTTCTCTGTGGAGGAGAGATGACAGGATGTGAGGCAGATCCTTGCTGGGGCATACCAAGGGGGAGCGGGGGGAGACGGTCTGCCCCAGGTGCCAAAACATGGGGGTTGTCAGTGGTGTTGCTATAATGGTGCACTCCGCACCCAGGTAAGTTGACATCCGCCAGATGTGACCCCATCCTGCAAGCGAAGAGAGCCCTGGATGGCTTTTTTATTCAGCTGGAACACCCCCGGCGCCGTGGTCTGGTCCAGTCTCACTTCCTGCCTCTATCCACTTGTCGCTGCTGCTGCTGCAAACTATGTCCTCAGTCATCCATCCTAGCTGCTGCCCGGTATATCTGATACTGAGAGCCAGCCAGAGGGGGTTGTGGATTGTAATGGCAGTGTCCTCCACTGCCTGAGGTGAGTGATAAGGGGGTGGGAGGTGTGGGATGGTATCCACTGTTCATCACCTGAGCTGTTGTTATATGAGAGGCTGAAGGGGTGTTTGTGTCTGCCCTACCACCCTGAGCTGATCTGGGAGGGGGGGGGGGAGGTTGCTGTGTGTCCACCACCACCCAGGTATAGTGTAGCTGAGCTGATTTGATAGGGGGGCTGATATTGCTGTGCGTCCACCACCCACCTATAGTAGTAATATAATATTAAATATTTTAGTACATCATTTGGTTCAGAATATTTTTTTTCTTGTTTTTCTCCTCTAAAACCTGGGTGCGTCTTATGGTCAGGTGCGTCTTATGGAGCGAAAAATACGGTATCTCCTAAACCTTTACGGTTTAGGAGATCTTCCCCTTGCACTGCGCCGCTGACTGCAACGGCGCATGCGCACAGGGGATTCTCGGCTGAAGGCCCGGCGGACGCCGGACCTTGCCGGAAAGAAGTCTCCCGCGTGCATGCGCGGGAGTGACGAATCGCGGCTCCAGCCACTCACAGCGCTGGAGCCGCGATACCCAGAAGACACGCCGAGGCATAATGTCAGCTGCCTCGGCATGGACCGGGAGGGACACCGAAGCCTCGTTCTAAGGTAAGTATTTCATAATGAGCTTGTATGCTGTGCATACAAGCTCATTATGCCTTTTCCTTTACAGGTGTAAAAAAGAAAAAAAATTGTCAGCGGGTATACAACCCCTTTAACTGAAGAAGCTGAAGTTATATGCCTATTGGCTTCCATGCACAGCTGCACCAGATTTTGCACTCTCCAGTTTAGCAATCCCATAGTATAGCTGGAGGGCTGTTTTAGCAAAACACACATGGAGATAGAAAAGGGGTTCTCATGTGGACCCAGGCCAACCTAGCCATGTAGGACTTGGAACAAGTGGTTATCACCAGTAGTGCTCCCCTGGCGTAGTGCTCAAGTACAGCTGGCTATTGGCTCCTCAACTAGCTGCACACAAGAGATGAGCAGCATCTGTCAATGAGCAGTTTGTATGGGTGGCACTCTGCATAGTAGAAGGAGATGGGCAGCAAAATCCATTGAACAGAAATCTGCAGCCACTGAAGTTTTTCTTTCTAGCTTTCCCCGTTGCCAACACATCAAACTCTGCCAGTGTTTCAGGTAGCTGTTGCAGCCACAGACACCAAAGGTCTGCAGGCCATATGTTGCACGCAGGCTGTTTGTTGGGCACTAGGGGTTTAAAACCTTTATTCAATGATGCAAAATGCACTACTACTTACCAACCAATCAAAAATCACCTTTAATTTGTGTATTTGTGTAGGGTTGCTATTAAACTTATTTGCCAAGTGTTAGTTGCCTTGGCCAATTGTCAGGAGGTCAATTGATTTAGCCCTAACTCTGGAATTGCTGCACTTCTCTCTTCTGTTGCTAGATGGCCGGGTATCTGGTGAAATTAGATAAGACAAGGGCAATGCAAGGTCAGATTAGGAATGAATGGGGTATTTTTTTTTTTAACAAAAAGCTTTTATTGAACAAAAAGAAAAAAAATACACACAGTAAGCGGCCATGACAGACATTGGACATGTTAAAGAATACCTCTCAATTTGAATATGTGACATCATTTCCCATCACTGCATGCATAAGTACGAGACATAATAATAGGGTACCAGTTACACTCTTGTCGCTTGTGTGCATTGTGCGTAGAGCGGTGCGGTGAACTCCCCGCTTCCCTGGTGTTTTATGTTTCATGGAGATATCCTGCATGTCCGTGGGCTAGACCACAACTAGTGTTGTCAGGTGCAGGTTGCAGGAACCTGGAGCCACTTGTCCCATATTTTATCATACTTTGAGGGACAACCCCTATGAGAGTACACCAGTTTCTTATAAGGTAGGACTGCATTAACCTCTGCCATCCAATGGGACAGCTAAGGCGGGTTGGGCCTCATCCAAACTCTGGCTATGACCTTCCGTGCCGAAAAGAGTGTTTCGTGTAGGAATATTTTAATAAATTTGTTAATCTCTGGGTCTGGGAAGATACCTAGCAGGCACGGCTTTGGCTGTAGCGTTATGGGGGAGCCCAATGAATGGGGTATTTCAGCCAATGGGCAGGAATTGTTTTGAGTCCCTTGGCCGGCTGGGAGAACCTATTTATTTGGTAGGAGTCAGGTGTTCTGGGTTCTGTGCCACCTGGAGGGTTGTCTGGGTGGGACGTGTGTTTTATTGCCCCGTACTGCTAGGCCAGAGAACTAAGGCCTATCCCGGGGACATCTGGCTGCTAGGCTGTCTGAGGGCCTATCCAGAAGCAAGAGAGCAGCATAGGGTTGGGACTTCCATGCTTACAGTCCAACTAGAAGTAACAGTTCTGCCGGCCGGAGAACCTGTCGTGGTCGGAGGTAGAGGAAAGCTGTCGCCACTAAGGGACCATCCACCTCGTTCCCGGGGACCACCGTGAGTAGCTGTAGCAAGTACCTGAGCACTATTCTCACCAGCCAGGGGCGGTGAAGAATTGGGAAACTTCAGCAAGTGCCAAGCCAGGGACCCAGCTTGTAGAGCATTATTGTGTGCCAAGCCAGGGACCAAGCAGACCAGCGGGGTGACGCTTGAGGAGTATCTGTGAGTGCTAAGCTGGGGACCCAGCAGGGATGCGGGGGTGATGCTTGAGGAATATACTGAGTGAGAAGATTGGAAGAGCTCAGGAGATCCAGTGGCAAGTGGCTCTATTAGTCTAGTGAAAGACTGGGACTCAGTTGAGTGAAGCTCTACAATAGGCGGTTGTAGAAGAACTAGAAACTGTTACAAGTCTGATACCATAGGAGACAGCGGTCCTACTCTTGCAGATGTGGTGTCTAGCTGGATGCCTTTCCCTGCATGGCTGTCTGCCTATAGAAGTCTCGGAGTCTGGCAATTAACATTGCATCTACTTAAGTATGTCCTGGCCCCAACCCTCTCTCCCACAGTTCTGTTCAGGAGACAATAAATCTCTTTGCATTCAAGAATTGTCTGGCGCTCACCAATCTACCTTGCATTACACCCACCATGCCTTGTAACCCACTCTACACTGAAGGATGTCAGCTGTCCCTAACTCTAGAGGTCGCCATTAGGCCTCTGGGGGCCCAGGATCTTGTTACATTTGCTTTAAAATTGGAAGCTGACACCCTGCTATTTGATGTGAGTTACATAGGTGACCTGGTTGCCTATGTCAGTGTTTCTCAACTCCAGTCCTCAAGTCGCGCCAACAGGTCATGTTTTCAGGATTTCCCTCAGACGATACGGCTGTGGTAATTACTAAGACTGTGAAACCAATCAAATCACCTGTGCAAAATAATGGAAAGCCTGAAAACATGACCTGTTAGGGCGCCTTGAGGACTGGAGTTGAGAAACACTGGCCTATGTTGTTGTTGCTACTGCAGAGCCCTGTTATGGAAGCTGACTGCTATAGGATTGTCTCTTTAAAGCGGAGCTCCACCCTAAAGTGGAACTTCCGCTGATCGGAACCCTCCCCCCCTCCAGTGTCACAATTGACACCTTTCAGGGGGGTGCAGATACCTGTCTAAGACAGGTATTTGCACCCACTTCCGGGAGTCCCCTCTGCGGGAAATCTGCGGGAAGCACGTCACTTCCCGCAGATTCCCCGTTGTGTTCTGGGAGACACTCGGCTCCCAGAACACAGGGGACCATTCAGAACGGCGCAGCGCGACTCTGGTTCCCTCACCGAGGATGGCGGTGGGGGCAGCAGAGTGACGAGCGATTGCTCGTCCTCTGCTGCGGACGTCGCTGGACTCCAGGACAGGTAAGTGTCCATAAATTAAAAGTCAGCAGCTGCTGTATTTGCAGCTGCTGGCTTTTAATATTTTTTTTTCCGCGGCACCTCTGCTTTAACTGTTCTATATACAACTTTTGCAGTATTACCAACCCCCTCTTCCCGTTCTTTAACAAATCGAATACTCTCTTATCAGTTTCTAATTTATCAATCTAATTAAGGCGTTTAAAGGTAACCAGAAATCCAGTAGCCATTGCTAATCTCCCTCTGAAAATGGAATGACATGAATCAAAAGAGCTGAATGCTTCAGTTTGTTGCAGCAACCTCTGAGTAGGAGTGTGAAAAGCCGAGTACACAGGACTCCCTATCAGTCTACACTGGGGAGCACACTAAGGAGTTTTCTCTTGTTCACAGTAGAAACCCCTTCAAAATTATTTCAAATAGTTTATTTTTATGTTAGAAACTATTAGAAAATGTTAGTACAGTGCATTTTAAAAACTGCTCAGAAACTTCACTTCATAATACTGATATAGTTGAGGAACAGTAAATCACCTTAACCTCTTTTACAGCATAAACAGTAACAATTTATCCCATGTCTTATTTCAGTGATTACTCTTCCTACAGTGTTGGCTGAACAATACTCCATTACATTGGATGCTGCAATGATTTTAGCCCATAAAACCAAATCACACATGATTATAATTGCCGATATTTTATGTTCTAGCCGGGATTGAAAAGTCGTCTGTTGATGGGCTTGCTAATATCCAACGCTGTTTGTGTCTTTGTTAGTCTGTGTCACAATACAGAGTTTATCAGTCTGTGAACAAAACCTCAATTACTTCCCTTCATCTTTTCCCATACCAGTTGCAGAAATCTAGTATATTTTGGAGCCTGATGGTTTTCTCACCACTAGATTTTCAGTCCTTTTGCTGTCTTTATTACAAGCTTTTCTAGCATCCTTATTGTGCAAAACCCAAGATTGGACATAAAAAAAAAAAAAGAAGAAAATTCTGCCTTTTTTTTTTTACTTTAATAAGGATGTCATCATTTAGCTGAGGCTAACAATTGCAGCATTTCCTTTCAGCAGTTTTCAATGAGCCATCTTGAATACATGACCTAGTTTCCTGACGCCCCTGAGAGCCAGTACAATGCACGTTGTTACTCCTGTGCTTATGTGTAATAAACATTTTCATTACTCTCACTGAACTGCCAGGCCATCCATCATACAAGAAAAAAAAAAACAAATGCCTTATTGACAGAACCCAATAGCTGACATGACCTTTCTTTCCTAGCCAGCTTCAGTGCGTATGGTAGCGATTGGAAGGTTAAAGTCGCTGATTCATTTGGATGGGGTCCTGATTACGGAAGAGGAAGTTTCACAGTCTTCAAAGTTTTTTCCTGAAGGCCGGATTACACAGGTTACATTTCAGTACTTTTTAATAAAACTAAACTTTGATGTTGGTATATGTTGTCCAAACACACTGGGGTTCATTTAAAACTGGAGAGTGCATAATCTGGTGCAGCTGTGCATGGTAGCCAATTAGCTTTTAACCTGAGCTTGTTCAGTTAGAGCCGGTTCACATAGGGGCGGCACGACTTTGGGGGCGACTCGGCAAAGCGATCTCAAGACGACTTGAGAGGCGACTTGCAAAATGTCTTCTGTATTGAAGTCAATGCAAGTCGCCCCGAGTCGCCCCCAAAGTCGTACAAGAACCTTTTTCTAAGTCGGAGCGACTTGCGTCACTCCTATTAGAATGGTTTTATTGAATAGAGTGGAGCACGACTTGTCAGGCGGCTGAGTCGCCTGACGAGTCGCCCCTGTGTGAACCGGCTCTTACGCTTTGACAAAAAAAAAAAAAAACTAGAAGCTGATTGGTTTCTGTGCAGAGCTGCACCCAAATTTAGCACTCTCCAGTTTAAAGGAGTTGTAAAGGTACATTTTTTATTTTCTAAATAGGTTCCTTTAAGCTAGTGCATTGTTGCTTCACTTAACTTTTCCTTTGATTTACCTTCTAAAGGTTTGTTTTCTTTGTCAGAATTTCTCACTTCCTGTTTCTCCTCACTGAACTCCACACCATCATCCGAGTGGTGTGGAGTCATCCAGAACAGCTTACTGAACAGCTTACTGAGGATAAACAGGAAGTGAGAAATTCAGACAAAGAAAACAAAGAAAAAAAATATTTAGAAGGGAAATCTAAGGAAAAGGTAAGTGAAGCAACAATGCACTAGCTTAAAGGAACCTATTTAGAAAATAAAAAATGTACCTTTACAACTCCTTTAAGTTAATCAACCCCACTGCAGGCTTTTTTTAGGCTCCATTCTCACTTTTGCCACTCCAAAGTTGCACGATTTACAGTGCAATTATGGAGCACGACTTTGATGCAACTTTACATTCCCTGTATCAAAGTCGCATCAAAGTAGTGCAGACATCTTTTCAAAGTCACTGCAACTTTAAGTCACACCCATTTAAACGGGTGTCAATGAAAATATTGGGCTGCTGATGTCCAAAGTTGCATGACAAGTCGCACATGGGTGAATGGAGTTTAAATAATGCAACATACCTTGCATTTTAACCAATCGTGTATATGTTGGAACCTAGACACAAGCATGGGAGGGAGAGCAACTGAACTTTTGAGCACAATCTACATGGCAGAAAATATTACTTGGTAAGGATGCAGAGAATAGTAGGACCATGCTGCATCACCAACTGCAATCCAAGATGTTCTTTTGAAGTCAAAGACAGGTTTAAATTTACACAAAACAAGCGAAAGGTCAAAGGATTTAATGTAGATGTAAACCCAATGACTGAAGCCTCGTACACATGACCGAGTTTCTCGGCAAGAACCAGCAAGAAACTTGCTGGCAGAGCTTTCTTGCCGAGTAAATCGGTCGTGTGTACGCGGCTTTCAGTTTTCTCGTCAAGAAAACCGACAAGAATCTCGACGAGAAAAATAGAGAACCTGCTCTCTATTTTCTCCTCAGGATTCTCCATTTTCTCGTCGGGTTTCTCGTCGGCCTGTTTCTCGACGAGAAACCCGAGTGTGTGTACACTTACCTGTCACCGTGGAAACCCGCGCATGCTCGAAATGACTTTGACACATGCGCGGTAGCTTCCTAGGCATAGGTAGGGTGTAGCAAGATGGCGGCGACGGCATTGAATGTGACAAGCGCACGCTCGTCGTAGTCGATGACGTCACCGCGTTCGCTCCATTCAAAGAACTGCGGGTTCTTTGAATCAAGCGTGTGTACACTCAGCCGGGACAAGTTTCTTGTCCAAGAATCTCGTCAAGAAAAACTACGAGTTTTTTCCTGACGAGATTCTTGGCTGTGTGTACGAGGCTTGAGGGTCCTTTCTAGCTGGAGATCTGATTAAAACGGACCGCCTGACCGTTTTCATCCGATCCGCCAGACAGGTGGAAAATAGGGTCATCATCCATCTAGATTTCACGGACAGGAACGGATCAGATAGCAGCAGACATGTCACTGCTAACATTCGCCACTCCATAGGAGTGAATGGATTGTCCAGTCGGGTCCACCTGAAAAAACGGACCTGAAAGCCCATGTGAAAGGGGCCTAAAGTCTTGTAAAATATTTAACAACTTAATGTAACTTCAAAAATCCTCGTTAATATTTTTAATTCTGCAGCTTTATTAAAACCAAACTTCAAGAATGATATTTGTTGCGTATACATTGGACCATCAATGTAAGTATACATATGTGATATTTAGAGGGCAGCTGGGGGTGTTGTAAATCGCTGTAGCAGTCTGCACTACATACAGTGATAGCTGTGATCTTCCGGGTGTTGCGTGAGCAGCTTCCTATCTGCACACTATACGCATGGGGTCTCTTGCTCAGCATCTCTGACATTGATAGAATGCCTTATGTTTTTTCAATGAATACGAGGCATTCTCTGATTGGCCGAGGGGAGATCCACACATCATTGCCCCTTCTTATCACCTCGTCCAGTCAGGGACATCTGGTAATCCTACCATGAAGGTCCTTGTTCATGCACTTGCTGTTGTAGGGTGACAAGGCTATGTCCCTGTCTTCCAATTGTTCTCTTGTGTTGTCTCCTTGTTACACAGGCTTCAGTTGGAGGCTATAAGTGGCTGTGTCAGCATGTCAAACAGGCACAGTTCACTGTTGTAAGGAAAGGGATGGTCGGCACTGAGGATGACATCCAAAATAGTATTCCTTTATTAAATACATGTACAGAGCTGTAAAACAGCCTATGCGTGGCATGGCGCGTAGGCTGTTTTACAGCTCTGTACATGTATTTACTGTAATAATGGACTGCTATTTTGGATGTCATGCTGAGTGCCGACCATCCCTTTCATTATTCTGGTACGTGGAGATGTCAGCAGCCTCAAAGTCTGAGCACCGGGCGGAGCTTTTAAGTGGGAAGGTTGCAGCGCCTATACACCTGTGTTCCTTGACAGTTCACTGTTGTCACCTTCAGTAAATCCTCCTTGAGAAATGTCATGCAACCTCTCAGAAGTACATGTCAATAGGAAGCAGTGGCGGGCGCCGCCCCCCCTATCCATGCGTCCGGCCCCTTGATCTACATACAGGGATGCCGCACCATGGATTGCAATAGGGGTGGGGGGGATTGAAGCATGTGATTAGAGCCAGAGGCTCTAATAGGCTTCAAAAAAGGGTGGGCTCTGGAAGCCCACCAAGTTGTGTGACAATAGCAAATGACAATTTGCTATTTTCACAATAAATCTCCTTCCCGTCAATCAGGAATCGGGTTGTGAGACCCATTTCCCGATTGGCTGAAAGGAGAAGCAACCATATTGGCCAAGGGGGAGGAGGAGTAAGGAGAAGCATGGAGGGAAAGACCGACCCAACTGCCGCCATGATGGCTCACCCACAGCGGCTCCACTCCCCAGCTCCGACAGGGGAGGGAGGAGGATGGGAAATTTGAATCATCCCGGGCAGGCAGGACATCTGCCTCCTAAGGTAAGGAGGCCGTCCGTCTCCCGTGGGGGGTGGTGGTTGCGCTGTGGTGTGGTGTTGTTTTCCCCACAATCATCTCGGGGGGGGGGTGTCATTGGTTTGACGCCCCAAATTTTCGAGCGCACCGGCCGCCACTTATAGGAAGTGGCTGTAAGAGATCAGCGGAACAGAAGTTCAGCAAAGGGTGCAAAAAAGGTAAAAATAAGTATTTTCCTGCAAAAATTTTTTCTTTTTTTTTGTATATGATACACAGGGTTTGATTGACTAAAACTGAGTGCAAAATTTGGTGCAGCTCTGCATAGAAACTAATCAGCTTCCAGGTTTTTTCGGCAAAGCTTAAGTGAACAAGCTGAAATTAGAAGCTCATTGGCTACCATGCACAGCAGCACCAGATTTTGCACTCTCCAGTTTTAGTAAATCAACTCCACAGTGTTTTTGCTAATTATTGTTATTCAGCTATGGTTTAAATCTACTTTTTATTAACTGAGATGCGTACAAAGTTTCAGCAGATACAGTTAGTTTATATATATATATTTGAACACAGGCACAATTTTCATACTTTTGGCTCTGTATGCCACCAGAATACAAATTTAAATGGAACAATCCAAATTAATTTGAAGTGCAGACTTTCAACTTTAATTCAAGGGATTGAACATCAGGTACAAGTTTTAGGAACTGCAACCATTTTTATACAAAGTCCCCCCATTTTCAGGGGCTCAAATGTAATTAGACAAATGAATATGATCATAAATAAATTGTTAATTTTTTTTATATTTTGTTGAGAATCCTTAACTGGCAATGACTGCCTGAAGTCTGGAACCCATGAACATTACCAATGACTGGGTTTCCTCCTTTCTGATGCTTTGCCAGGCTCTAACTGCAGCTGTCTTCAGTTGTTCTTCTGCCTTTAGTTTTGCCATCAGCAAGTGAAATGCATGCTCAATTGGGCTGAGATCTGGTGATTGACTTGGCTATTGCAGATAATTCCACTTCTTTTCCTTCAAAAGCTCCTGGGTTGCTTTTGCAGTGCGTTTTCTATCATTGTCCAATCAACTTTGTGCTGAATCTGGGCTGACAGTATATCTCTAAACACTGCAGAATTCATCAGGCTAAATTTTTCTTCTGTCACATCATCAATAAACACCAATGACCCAGTGCCACTGGAAGCCATGCATGCCCATGCCATCACACTGCCTCCACCATTATTTACAGATGACATTGTGTGCTTTGGATCATGAGCTTTTCCAAGCTTTCGCCACACTTTTCTCCGCCCGTCATTCTGGTACAGATTAATCTTAGTTTCATCCATCCAAAGAATGCTTTTCCAGAACTGGTCTGGCTTTTTTAGATGTTTTTTGGCAAAGTCTAATCTGGCTTTTCTATTCTTCAGGCTTATGAATGGTTTGCACCTTGTGGTGAACCCTCTGTATTTACTCTCGTGAAGTCTTCTGTTGATTATACACTTTGACAATGATACGCCCACCTCCTGGAGAGTGTCCTTCTTTGGATGTTGTGAATGGGTTTTTCTTTACCATAGAGAGGATCCTGTGATCATCCACCACTGTTGTCTTCCGTGGACATCCATGCCTTTTTATATTGCTGAGGTCACCAGTGCGTTCTTCTTTCCTCAGAATGTACAAAACTGTTGATTTTGCCACTCCTAATGTTGCTGCTATCCCGCTGAAGGATTTGTTTAGTTTTTAAAGCCTTACAAAGGCCTGTTTCACTTGCATAGACAGCTCCTTTGAATACATGATGTAGGTTCACAGCAATAAATTCCAAATGCAAATACCACTTAGAATCCACTCCAGACCTTTTGCCTGCATCATTGATGAACAAATAACGAAGGAGTAGCCCACACCTGGCCATGACACAGCTTTGGATTAAATTGTCGCTTTCCCCGACTTGTTCATTCCCCGACTTGTTCATTCCCTGACTTAGTTGGGGTAGGCTGTACACTTTGGTGGGGGTGGGTCAGCCACGCCCAGTGACCTTTGACCTCTGGGGACCCGCCCTCTGACCTTTGACCTCTGGGGGAGGTCCCTGTTCAAGAGCCTGGGCCCTAGCCTTATTCTTAAAGGGAAAACCCTAACCCCAACCCCTAACCCTAACCCTAACCCTTGAATTGATTTAGATGTACATACCCTCAAATTAAACCTGAGAGTGTGCACTTTCAGCCCATATCCTTTATATAACTATTGCTTAAATATGTTTTGGTAAATACCTGAAAAAAACGAAAATTGTGCCTGTTTCCAAATATTTATGGACCTAATTAGATTTCTGCTAACCTCCAGGAAATGCCTATTTGGATAAGCATGCTAGGGAACCTTCCCAGGTCTCTGTTTTAAACCCTAACTCTGGGAAATATAAACTATTTAAATGTTCTGCGCTATTTCCAAACCCAACAATGAAACCATGAAAACTCACAGTGAAATAATGAAAAGCAAAACTAAACAGTAAGTTCTTCTTTAGATATGTATAAAACACTATTCAACCTTAAAATAATAATAAAACCCCCAAGTGGTCATTGAAATTGTTACAAAAATTTTAATATAAATAAAAAATTTCACAAATATGTCTTTAATAAAGTCTCTTTCACAAGTAAATGTGTAGCTTCTCTGTATATAATGCTTTTCAAACACCTTCAGGCCGGGTTCACACTGGTGCGACACGACAGCCGTCCTACTTTGGATCCGACTTTGCCCTGCGACTTGAAGCCGACATATGTCCGACTTTCAATGAATGGGGATCCGGCTTGGATCCCCGCCAATACCAGGCACTGTGTTTGGTATGAATCTTGAGGGGGAACTCAACGCCAAATTTTAATTAAAAAAATCTGCATGGGTTCCCCTTTCAGGAGCATACCAGGCCCTTCAGTCTGGTATGGATATAAAGGGGAACCCCCTACGCCGAAAAAACGGCGTGGGGGTCCCCCTAAAATCCATATCAGACCCTTATCCGAGCACGCAGCCCGGCCGGTCAGGAATGGGGGTGGGGACGAGCGAGCGCCACCCCCCCTCCAGAACCGTGCTGGCCGCATGCCCTCAACATGGGGGGGTGGGTGCTTTGGGGAAGGGGGGCGCCCTGGGCCCCCCCACCCCCCCACCCCAAAGCACCCTGTACCCATGTTGATGAGGACAAGGGTCTCTTCCCGACAACCCTGGCCGCTGATTGTCGGGGTCTGCGGGCGGGGGGCTTATCGGAATCCGGGAGCCCCCTTTAATAAGGGGGCCCCCAGATCCCGGCCGCCCACCCTATGTGAATGAGTATGGGGTAGATAGTACCCCTACCCATTCACCTGGGGGGGAAAAATGTCAAGAAAAAAAAACACACTAGACAGGTTTTTAAAGTCATTTATTAGGCAACTCCGGGGGTCTTCTTCCGACTTTGGGGGTCTTCTTCCGACTTCGGGGGTCTCTTCCGACTCTCTGTCCTCTTCTCCGGTTCTTCTCCCGGTCTCCGGGGCTTTCTGCCTTCTGCCGGGCACCTCCACTATCTTCTGCCAGCTCTTTTGCTAGCGGGGGCCTGGTCTTCCTCATTGTCTTATTCCCTCTTCTCTTGTCTCGATGTTGACACGCCGCTCTCTCCTGCTGTAATGCCGTGTGTGCTGCACGCAACGACTTATAGGCATGGGGCGTGGTCACCGGGTGATGTCACCCGGTGACCCCGCCCCCGTATGACGTCAAAGACCCATAATGCCCAGAGGCTGTGACGTCATAAGGGGCGGGGTCACCAGGTGACATCACCCAGTGACCACGCCCCCATGCCTATATAAGTCGTTGCGCGCCACGCACACGGCATTACAGCGGGAGAGAGCAGCGTGTCAACATCGGGACTAGAGAAGAGGGAAGAAGACGACGGGGAAGACCGGGCCCCCGCTAGCAAAAGAGCTGGAATAAGATAGCGGAGGTGCCCGGCAGAAAGCATCAGAGAGCGGGAGAAGAACCGGAGAGTGCGGAGAAAGCACCGGAGAGCGGGAGAAGAGGCCGGAGAGTCGGAAGAGACCCCTGAAGTCGGAAGAAGACCCCCGGAGCTGCCTAATAAATTACTTTAAAAACCTGTCTAGTGTGGTTTTTTTTCTTGACATTTTTTTCCCCCAGGTGAATGGGTAGGGGAACGATGTACCCCATACTCATTCACATAGGGTGGGGGGCCGGGATCTGGGGGCCTCCTTATTAAAGGGGGCTCCCAGATTCTGATAAGCCCCCCGCCCGCAGACCCCGACAACCAATGGCCAGGGTTGTCGGGAAGATGCCCTTGTTCTCTTCAACATGGGGACAGGGTGCTTTGGGGTGGGGGGACCCCCACGCCATTTTTTCAGAGTAGGGGGTACCCCTTAAAATCTATACCAGACCCAAGGGCCTTGTGTGCTCATGGAGGGGGAACCCATGCCGTTTTTTTATTTAAAATTTGGCGTGGAGTTCCCCCACAAGATCATCAGAGCACAAGTCTCATGCCAAAGTCGGATCATGCAAGACGGCGTTCCGACTTTGATCCAACTTCAATGATAGTCAATGGGCTGAAGTAGGATCAAAGTCGGACCAAAGTAGTACAGGGAGCATTTTCAAAGTCAGACCGACATGTGTCGGACCAGTTAAGACGGCTCCCATAGGGAAACATTGATTTTCACACGTCATGCGACATAAGCTCCCAATGTCGGAGCATTTTTCGCACCAGTGTGAACCTGGCCTCACGTATGAACATTTCTAATCCATGCTGCCCCACACCTGTGTTCTTAGACAAACTCACCAGAGGTAAATGACCTTGCTCAGTTTTCAGGTCTATATGCACATTGTTTAAAAAATCATTCCATCCACAAATTGATTGTTTTTCGAATTACTCCATATCTCAGCCAATATTAACCACTTGCCTACTGGGCACTTTTACCCCCTTCCTGCCCAGGCCAATTTTCAGCTTTCAGCTATTTGAATGACAATTGCGCGGTCATGCAACACTGTACCCATATGACATTTTTATCATTTTTTTCCCACACAAATCAAGCTTTCTTTTGGTGGTATTTAATCACCACTGGGTTTTCTATTCTTTGCTAAACAAACGGAAAAATCCAAAAAATGTATTAATTAATTCATTTCATAGTTTGTTATAAATCTTTGCATACAGGTATTTTTTCTCCTTCACTGATGGGCACTGATGAGGCGGCACTGATAGGCAGCCCTGATGGGCAATAATGAGGCTGCAGTGGTGGGTACTAATGAGGTGGCACTGATGGGCTCTGATAGGCGGCACTGAAGGGCACTGAGAGGTGGCAGTGATAGGCAGCACTGGTAGGTGGAACTGTTGGGCACTGATAGGCAGCACTGATAGGTGACACTGAGGAGGAGGCACTGATAGGCGGCACTGGTGGGCACTTTTTGGGAACACTGGTGGGGACTGATTGGCAGTACTGGTGGTCACTGTTGGGACTACACTGATTATCAGTACACATGTGCCTAACACAAGCTGGTTACCGGCTTGTGTTTACATCCTGTGATCAGCTGTTTTTGGCTGACAGCTGATCATGTGGTAAAGGGGCGCTGTGATTGGCCTCGGCAGGGGGCACGCGGGCAGCGTGATTACGGGAGGACGTCCATTGCAAGCCCGCGCTGTACCTTTCTTTCGGCTATAGCGCGGGCGGCAAGCAGTTAAAACAGATACCACTCCTCATAGTGTTATACTTTTAAAAACTCTAAATTTTATTATAACCAAAAGATTGCACTTCTATCTAATAGTGCTACAAACTACACCAGTTATTAGTATATGTGTGTAAGAATCTCCTGTCGCTGGTAACATATCGCTAATCAGCGTCTCTCACCTGCCCCGCCCTGGCTAAGATGTATCGTCTCCAGCACAATAACCAGCCCTCAGTGATGTATGTACGAGGGAGACCTGAGGACCAGTAAGCTGAAATATATAAAAATTTTGTTCCTGGTTTATGACACAGTCTGATATTTTTTATTTTTTTTTAACATGCATGTCTATTTTCTAAGTATGCTATGTCTAAATAAGTTTGTTGTTTAACAAATAGTGTAGATCATATTGATATTTTCTATATCTGCAGGCATCGCTGCTATTGAGTGCCAGAACAGACCATGTGAAACCCCGATGCCTTAGTCTATTACCTTCTGCTCAGATACTCTCTCATATAAGCAAGAACTGCCTGGATCCGTATGCTGATTTTAACAACAGCTGGTATCTTAGGGTAAGAAAAATATTAAAATAGACATATGGCAGATTATGTAATAATAAATCTGATAAGCCAAGGAAGTATTTAAGTAAAACATATTTTGATATTTCCCTTTATAAATATAACATTTTACATATCTGTTTAAGTAAACGTGTAGGCAAATAACTAAATACACAATTGAAAGACAAGTGGCTTGCCTGCCAATAATTGTGTAATTTCCTTCTGCCAATTTTCTTCCAGACACAACTGACAGGCGCTATAAAAGTTTCTTGGCATTTACTTCTCTCCAGTACAGTCAAAGCAATACATCTTGGTCACAACTGTGATTGGATAATGAAGGAACAGTAGTTTACTGATAAAGCTATCTCTGCCCTCTCCTCCAGTTAATAAGCTCAATTTGTTAGATTCATAGTATTGTGCTCTGCAGCAAAGCCTGACAAGTATCAGGTGAGGCCCCTTCTTCTCTAAAGCTAGCCTTAAAAGGGTTTTAAAGGCTCGTGTTTTTTCACCTTCATGCATCCTATGCATGAAGGTGAAAAAACACCTGGCAGTCACCGGCCCCCCACGTTTTTCTTACCTGAGCCCAGTGGCGTCACTAGGGTTGGTGTCACCTGGTGCGGCAAAACATGGTGTCACCCCCCTCCTGTCTATCCTGCCCAGTGCCCTGCAGGCAGCGCACAGTCACAAGGCGCACCCCCAAATGACCCCTGTAAATTAAAGTATAGGGTGGTATTGGGCCGTCTGGGGCGATATAGGGCAGGTTGGGGTAATATAGGGCAGGTTGCGGTGGTATAGTGCAGGTTGGGGTGATATAGGGCAGTCTGGGGTGGCATAGGGCAGGTTTGGGTTGTATAGGGCAGGCTGGGGTGGTATAGAGCAGATTTGGGTGGTATAGGGCAGTTTGCAGTGGTATATGGCAGGTTGGGGTGGTATAGGGCAGGTTGGGTTGATTTAGGGCAGGGTGTGATGGCATAGAGCAGGTTGCGGTGGCATAGGGCAGGTTGGGGTGGTATAGAGCAGTTTGCAGTGGCATAGGGAAGTTGGGGTGGCCTAGGGCAGTTTGCAGTGGCATAGGGCAGGTTGCGGTGGCATAGGGCAGGTTGCGGTGGCATAGGGCAGGCTGGGGTGGTATAAGGCAGGTTGTGGTGGCATAGGGGAGGTTGCAGTGGCATAGGGGAGGTTGTGGTGGCATAAGGCAGGTTGTGGTGGCATAGGGCAGGGTGCGGTGGCATAGGGCAGGCTGGGGTGGTATGGTGCCAGGTTAGGTCTCCATCATGGGGTGCAAGGTGGTCTGCTGCTGCTAGACACAGCTATATTATATATATATATATATGTAATATAGCTGGTCCAGCTGCCCTTTCCCCCCACCAGACCAGCTAACTCAGCTACTGTGCCTATTATATGTAATATAATATATCTGTGTCCAGCATCACCCCCCCCCCCCCCATCATCATCAGACCAGCTCAGGGTTCAGGGTGGGGGTGTCTCAGTCAGCTAAAATAAATTATATAGTCAGTGTTGTCTGTCTGATAATGGGGGGGGGGGGTGCTGGACACAGATGTTTTACATAATATATATATAATCTATAGCTGTGTCTAGCAGCAGCAGACCACCTTGCCCCCCCCCTCTTCATTATCATATAATACAGGTCAGGGCGCCAGACAGACTGAGTCCTCCTCCCACACTAGCTCTGCCTCTTACAATGGCAACTGCCCCCCTGCTCCCCCCACACACACCTCATCTTGTGCTCGGGAGTCGGGCCGGCGGTGGAGACCCCCCCACACCTGTTCTTAAGGCTGCAGTCTTGACGTGCAGCCGGAGAAAGTTGTGGGTGTGTAGTAGTGACGTCACATCATCACAGTGCAGTGTGATGATTTGACAGGCTGACGCTCTATGGCTCTGTAGGGTAGGGAGGAGGAAGGAGCAGGAGGACACACACACCAGGCGCGGCCGCGGCGCTGGAAGTGTTGTTCCAGCCCTGCGGGCTGCGCGGGGTGAAGTTGGTGAAAAAAAAACTTTCCTCACTGTCGGGAGGGTGTCACCCCTCTAGCGGGTGTCACCCGGGTGCGGACCGCACCCCCCGCACCCCCTAGCAACGCCTCTGCCTGAGCCCCTTCATCTCCTCGGCACATCCCCGCCGTCCTTTCCCCTTACGGAGTCCCGGCTTTGATTGGATAGATTGATAGCAGCAAAGCCATTGGCTCCCGCTGCTGTCAATCAAATCCAATCATGCGGGGGCGGGGCCGAGTCATACACTTGGCGTCCTATGGACGCCTAATGAATGACTCAGAAGCGCCTGCAAGGTAACCCCCTTGGGAGAGCGCTTCTCCTAGGGGGGTTATCTAATGCGGGGAGAAGCCGCAAGAGCCGCCGAGGTACCGCAGAAGAGGATGTTCGGGGCCACTCTGTGCAAAATGAGCTGTACAGTGGAGGTAAGTATGACATGTTTGTTATTTTTTTTAAACAAAGCTTCAGTATCACTTTAAGCCTCGTGCACATGGGCCAAAAATTATTTTGGACTTTTAGTCTGTGTGTACAGCTGTCTGTTCAACAAAAGTGGTCATGCTGGAAAACCAGCATTTGATCAACGCTTGCAGCCAATGGCTGCAAACAATGATCAGTGTATTCTGGTGGGAGAGGAGTCCCCCTGTGAGAATACAATGTGGGTTATTTACTAAAGCTGGAGAGTGCAAAATCCTGGTGCAGCGCTGCATAGAAACCAATCAGCTTCTAGGTTTTATTGCTCAAGCTTAAAGTAATATTAAAGCCTTGTTTTTTTGTTTAACCACTTAACGACCGCTCACTGTATATATACGTCGGCACAATGGCACCGACAGGCACAATCACGTAGAGCATACGTGATTGCGTTTGTACAGTTGGGGGGTCCGATCGGACCCCCCTTCTGTACAGTGAGCGGTTGGAATTCGTCTGGGAGCGATCCGACATGAGGGGACGGCCGTTCGATTCTGGCCACCCCCCCGCGATCGCTCCTGGCGAATGGAAATGCCCCCTCTGTCTGTCGAATGTACACACAGACAGAGGAAGCAGGAGGAAGTGATGTCATCTCCTGTGCGGCGCTCACATATACCGAGCGCCGTACAAGAGAAGACATCAAGGTTAGTGCACAAACACTACACTAACACCAGCACACATAGGCACATAAATTGGCCCCCCCAGATCACCCCCAGCCCCCAGTCACAGTGTCACTGATTGCAGTGACCATTTATTTAGTGATCACTGCAATCAGCGACATTTGTGACTGTAAAAGTGTCACTACATTTAGTTTTAGGTCCAGTGTAGCCCCCTAACCCCCCCTAATAAAGGTTTAACCCCTTGATCACCCCCCAGATAACCCTTTCACCCCCTAGCACCGCCGTCACTAAGCGATCATTTTTCTGATCGCTGTCTTAGCGTCGGTGATGCAGATCGGTAGCCAGTAATTTTTTTTAGGTTCGCCGCAGGTTTTTATAGCGTCAGGTACCCCCATAAATTATCTAATAAAGGTTTAACCCCCTTGATCGCCCCCCAGGTAACTCTTTCACCCCCTATCACCACTGTCGCTAAGCGATAATTTTTCTGATCGCTGTCTTAGCGTCGGTGATGCAGATCGGTAGCCAGTAATTTTTTTTAGGTTCGCCGCAGGTTTTTATAGCGTCAGGTACCCCCATAAATTATCTAATAAAGGTTTAACCCCCTTGATCGCCCCCCAGGTAACCCTTTCACCCCCTATCACCACTGTCGCTAAGCGATCATTTTTCTGATCACTGTCTTAGCGTCGGTGGTGCAGATCGGTAGCCAGTAATTTTTTTTAGGTTCGCCGCAGGTTTTTATAGCGTCAGGTACCCCCATATATTATCTAATAAAGGTTTTAACCCCCTAATTGCCCCTAGTTAACCCTTTCACCAGTGATCATCATATAAGTGTTACTGGTGACGCTGGTTAGTTGGTTTGCTTTTTATAGTGTCAGGGCACCCGCCGTATATAACCCAATAAAGGTTTAACCCCCTGATCGCCCGGCGGGTGATATCAATTAGGTTTTAGCGTCAGAGAGGGTCTGCGTCACACCCCAGGCAGCGTCAGGTTAGTGCCAGTAACGCTAACACCCACGCGTGAAGCATACACCTCCCTTAGTGGTATAGTATCTGAACAGATCAATATCTGATCTGATCAGATCTATACTAGCGTCCCCAGCAGTTTAGGGTTCCCAAAAACGCAGTGTTAGCGGGATCAGCCCAGATACCTGCTAGCACCTGCGTTTTGCCCCTCTGTCCAGCCCAGGCCACCCAAGTGCAGTATCGATCGATCACTGTCACTTACAAAACACAACACACATAACTGCAGCGTTCGCAGAGACAGGCCTGATCCCTGCGACTCCAGTGCTGTAGGAGGTGATTTCACCACCACAGTTAAAAAAAAAAAAGGAAATATGCCGAAGCATTGGGGCAGCAGGGGCGGAGGAGTGATTTTGCTCCTAATGCCGCGTACATACGATCGAAATTCCGACGGAGGCTTGCCCGTGGAAAAGTCCGACCATGTGTGTGCAGCATAACTTTTTTGCGGGAGGATGCCCCCATGCTTCGGCATATATAAATGGTGCATGTATGCCCATCATTAGAAGTGGGTGGATGAAGGGCGGTATTCTAATGGTGGGCATACCCACCGATCAATCTCTTTTTTCGTTCAGCCACCTGGCTGCATGAAAAAAAAAGATTACAATACATGTCCAACAAGGACCAGCAACGTACTGGTATGTTGCTGGACTTTGAATGGTTATACCAGATTGATGCCTGCGGGTTTAGGTATCATCTTGGTATCATTCTTTTCAGCCAGCGGCCGGCTTTCATGTAAAAGCAATCCTAGTGGCTAATTAGCCTCTGGACTGCTTTTACAAGCAGTGGGAGGGAATGTCCCCCCCCCAGATATAAAAAGCGCCATTGGGAAATTGGGAAAGCATTTTATCACACCGATCTTGGTGTGGTCAGATGCTTTGAGGGCAGAGGAAATATCTAGGGTCTAGACCCCAGTTTTTTCAAAAAGAGAGTACCTGTCACTACCTATTGCTATCATAGGGGATATTTACATTCCCTGAGATAACAATAAAAATGATAAAAAAATTAAATATGGAAGGAACAATTTAAAAATAAAATAAAAAAGCAAAATTAATAATAAAAAAAAAAAAAAAAAAAAAAAGCACCCCTGTCCTGCCCTGCTCTTGCCCAATGGCGAACGCAAGCATCGGTCTGGCGTCATATGTAAACAGCAATTGCACCATGCATGTGAGGTATCACCGCGAAGGTCAGATCGAGGGCAGTAATTTTAGCAGTAGACCTCCTCTGTAAATCTAACGGGGTAACCTGTAAAGGCTTTTAAAGGCTTTTAAAAATGTATGTAGTTTGTCGCCAATGCGCGTTTGTGCGAAATTTTAAAGCATGTCGTGTTTGGTATCTATGTACTCGGCCTAAGATCATCTTTTTTATTTCATCAAACATTTGGGCAATATAGTGTGTTTTAGTGCATTAAAATTAAAAAAAGGTGTATTTTTTCCCCAAAAAATGCGTTTGAAAAATCGCTGCGCAAATACTGTGTAGGAAAAAAAAAATGCAACACCCACCATTTTATTCTGTAGGGCATTTGCTTTAAAAATATATATAATGTTTGGGGGTTCAACATAATTTTCTTGCAAAAAAAATAATGTTTTCATGTAAACAAAAAGTGTCAAAAAGGGCTTTGTCTTCAAGTGGTTAGAAGAGTGGATGTAAGCTTCCTAATGTTGTGTATAAAATGCCAGAACAGTTCAAAACCCCCCCAAATGACCCCATTTTGGAAAGTAGACACCCCAAGCTATATACTGAGAGGCATGTCGAGTCCATGGAATATTTTATATGTTGACACAAGTTGCGGAAAAAAGACAATTTTTTATTTATTTTTTATTTTTTTGCACAAAGTTGTCACTAAATGATATATTGCTCAAACATGCCATGGGCATATGTGGAATTACACCCCAAAATACATTCTGTTGCTTCTCCTGAGTACGGGGATACCACATGTGTGAGACTTTTTGGGAGCCTAGCCGCGTACGGGACCCCAAAAACCAATCACCGCCTTCAGGCTTTCTAAGGGTGTAAATTTTTGATTTCGCTTCTCACTGCCTATCACAGTTTCGGAGGCCATGGAATGCCCAGATGGCACAAAACCCCCCCAAATGACCCCATTTTGGAAAGTAGACACCCCAAGCTATTTGCTGAGAGGTATTGTGAGTATTTTCAGATCTCGCTTTTTGTCACAAAGTTTTGAAAATTGAAAAAAAAAAAGAAAAAAAAAAATGTTCTTTCTTCATTTTCAAAAACAAATGAGAGCTGTAAAATACTCACCATGCCTCTCAGCAAACAGCTTGGGGTGTCTACTTTCCAAAATGGGGTCATTTGGGGGGGTTTTGTGCTATTTTGGCATTTTATGGCCTTCGAAACTGTGATAGGTAGTGAGGAGTCAAATCAAAAATTTGTGCCTAGAAATCCTGAAGGCGGTGCTTGGTTTTCGGGGCCCTGTACGCGGCTAGGCTCCTAAAAAGTCCCACACATGTGGTATCCCCGTACTCAGGAGAAGCAGCAAAATGTATTTTGGGGTGCAATTCCACATATAACCATGGCATGTGTGAGCAATATATCATTTAGTGACAACTTTTTGTAATTTTTTATTTTTTTTGTCATTATTCAATCACTTGGGACAAAAAAATAAATATTCAATGGGCTCAAAAGGCCTCTCAGCAATTTCCTTGGGGTGTCTACTTTCTAAAATGGGGTCATTTGGGGGGGTTTTGTACTGCCCTGCCATTTTAGCACCTCAAGAAATGAGATAGGCAGTCATAAATTTAAAGCTGTGTAAATTCCAGAAAATGTACCCTAGTTTGTAAACTCTATAACTTTTGCGCAAACCAATAAATATACGCTTATTGACATTTTTTTTACTAAAGACATGTGGCTGAATACATTTTGGCCTAAATGTATGACTAAAATTGAGTTTATTCGATTTTTCTTATAACAAAAAGTAGAAAATATCATTTTTTTTCAAAATTTTCGGCCTTTTTCCGTTTATATCGCAAAAAATAAAAATCACAGAGGCAATCAAATACCATTAAAAGAAAGCTCTATTTGTGGGAAGAAAAGGACGCAAATTTCGTTTGGGTACAACATTGCATGTCCGCACAATTTACAGTTAAAGCAGCGCAGTGCAAAATTCTGAATTCACCTCTGGTCCTTTAGCTACCAAATGGTCCGGGGCTTAAGTGGTTAAAAATAACTAACATGTTATACTTACCTGCTCTGTGCAATGGTTTTGCACAGAGCAGCCCTGATCCTCCTCTTGCTACAGCTTGCTATAGAGGCACCCGAGCTGAGCCGCTGCTCTGTCTGTGTGTCCATTCAGACATGAAGCCACGACTTGGCCCTGTCCCCTCTCTCTCTTCATTGGCTCACTGACTTTGATTGACAGCAGCAGGAGCCAATGGTGCCCACTGCTGTGTCTCAGCCAATCAGGAGGGAGAGTCGAGGCTCTTGTGCAACATCGCTGGATAGGGATGGGGCTCAGGTAAGTAATAGGGGGGCTGCTGCACACTGAAGGTTTTTTACCTAAATGCATAGAATGCATTGAGATAAAAACCTTCTGCATTTAGAACCACTTTACTTGAACAAGCTGAAGTTGGAAGCTGATTGGCTGCCATGCACATCTGCACCAGATTCTGAGTGCACCAGTTTTAGTAAATCTCCCTCAATGTCTCAGCAGGAGAGATCCCTGCATCCACATCACCTTATGTAAGGATCTGTTATTTTTTTTTTTTTTTCATTCAACCCCCTGGTTGAGAAAAAAAAAAAAAAGAAAGAAAAAGAAAACTCTGTGTGTGTACCCAGCTTAACACTGAATGAAAAAACATAACAGATTCCTCCATCCACTCTGGTAACCGTGCCAGCTATTGTATTCTGACATCTGATAGGATGCAGCTGCTGTTTGTCTGCCAGATTTTTGCCAGGCTCCTACAATTATTCAGTTGAAGAGTGTTAGACAGGAGGGTGCCGACACGGTCACTGACAAAACAAATTTTGTCTGATTCTTCAGAAAACAGCCATAATTAGCTTAGAGTATGGCCAGGTTTAGTCTGAATGTTGATGTGTAGAGGATTACAGGAGATTAATATGAATACTAATTAGGGCAGTGCTCTCCAACCTGTGGCCCAGGGGCGAGATGTGGCCCTTTGCTTTCCCTTATCTGGCCCTTGGGGCACTATTCCAGGAACTGACACCAATAGGGCACCATTCCCCCTACTGACACCATCAATGGGGCACTATTCATTTTACTGATAACAATGGGGCACTATTCCTCCCATTATACCTAATAATGGGGCACTGTTGCTGGGGCATTATCTACTCCCACTAGCCACAGTCTGCCCCCCCTCCCCTAAATCCTGAAGGACGGTAAACTGGCCCCTTGCTTAGAAAGTTTGGAGACCCCCGAATGAGGTTATTATTTAAAACTGCATACTGTATAGGTGTTTTGACTGGTTGCATAATATAAATCTGAGCTGGACGAGTGGGGAGAGAATTGGGCTTTTAGAAGAATGTTAGGGAAATACAAATATTAGTCAAAAATATGAAATGGCCATTTGCAGTACCCGTATGCCTTTTGAAAACAAGGTTTGCAAGAAAAAAAACGTTGTTCACATATTTTGGGCATTTAGAATGGATCAAAGCCTGTCCCAAACAGCCTGTTTCTGCACATTCCAAACAGCCTAGTAATTGCACAAAATGTTATATCATCTGGAAATAAACCCTTCCCAATTAATAACTAGAGCCTATTTACACATGTTTGTTTTGATGCAGCAAAACTGTTGCATATTGCCACATGAAAATATGCATGTCAAGTGGGAATTCCATTCTTCCCTATAGTTCTGGTTTACCTCTTTGCTCTGTAGTTTAGTTTTAAAGGGAAACATTATAGGCTGATTTACAGCTACATACAGTATGTATGTCACCATCCACACAGAACAGTGTAAAGATTGGAGATTTACCATCAGTTGCAGGAAACCTATTTGTGAATGTTAAAGTGTTTGTAACCCTAAAAAAACGAAAACTAAGAGCCTGTTCCTTTAAGGCATGAATAACAGCACAGTGCTTGTGCTGTGCAATTCTTCTCTTCCTAACTGGTAATAAACCTGGTTGATCCTGCCAGTTTCTGTGTCCCCCTGCCTCTGCTGACCACGGTAATCATGGCTGCTGAGCCCTATCTACCATGGTCAGGTTACGTGCCTCGACATCCGCAGCTCTTGTCTCTCCCTTGACTGTCTCTCCTCCCTCCCTGTCAGCATGAGGTTGCTTTCCTCCCTGCCCCTCCTGCCTCTATTCAGCTGCATAATGCAGCACATATCAATGTATGCCATGCAGATATGTTGCCATTAGCAAAAGTGTAAGTGTTAGAAATGAAAAGGCTAAATACCGTTCCTGACACCGCAGCTGTGCACCCACGTGATCCCCCTGTGCTGGCCGGCCTCGATCTATGGAGAAAAGCCGGAAGGGACGAGATTCCCATCTGCTGGCTGGCTGACGTCACAGGGGAATATCGTCCACTCCTGCTTCTCTCCATAGATTGAGGCCGGCCAGCACACGGGGATTACGTGACTGCACAGCTGCAGTGTCAGGAACGGTATTTAGCCTTTTCATTTCTAACAAACACTTTTGTTAATGGCAGCATATCTGCATGGCATACATGTAATGTCATATAGTGACTTTACAAACACTTTAACATTTATTGTGTGGCAATGTTCCTCACAGTCAGAAAAGGAACGACAAATGCACATGACATGAATTTTTCTCCTTTAGATTTCCTCAATTACAAATAATTTAAGAATAGAGGCCATCAGGTTTGCTGTAGTGGCTTTTTTTCAGGGTAGTACTTTGGCTCAGGGGCTTCTTCTGCTGAATTGTATCATTGATGTTTTGGCATCTGTCCAGTGAAGTGCTTGCTTAGAGCAGGGTTTCTTAACCAGGGTTTCATGGAACCTTAGGAAGCCCATAGACTGTGCAAATTTATTTCCTGCAACCACGGGTTGCAGGAAAGAAATTTGCACGATTCCCAAATCAACATAGACCGTGTTGACAGGGGAATCCCTCTTGCTGAGTAACTGTCTTCTCCCGGCAGGGGGACGGGGGAAGAGGTCCCCACTGGGAGTAGACAGTGATTATAACTAGTGGCTATAGCAGGCAGGCTGATTGTACCCAAGTTAATCAATCAACTTGGTACATTCAGCCTGCCCATTAATGATTCAAAGGAACCGGCAAAGATTCGAACCATGTATGGCCGGCCTTAGGGATCCTGAAGAGGTTGCTTGGTGTTCCGTGAGCAATGAGAAATTTCTGCCTCTTAGTTCCCACTGACACCATTGGTCTTTTTATGTATCTGTAAGGGGGTACTTCTACCCAATTACCACAGGTGTAACGAGCATTCTTCCCTCTGATCTTCACACTCATGTATCATGAGTTGTAAATATAGTAATTTTTATCAGGGGTTACCTGAAACTGAAAAGTTAATTCAAGGGTTCCTTTGTGTTGAAAAGGTTGAGAAAGGCTGGCTTACAGTACATGCATTATAATTTTTTTCTGTGACTTTCTAGGTGTTCTGTGCAGATATTAAACTACCACTTGGCTAGTAAAGATTATTTTATTTTTTCTTTAGAGTAGGACTAACATGGCAATATATTTTGTACCACATTATTCCAGATAACATCTATAAATTTTGATGGACAAAAACTCTCCAAAATCACAAATTTGGAAAAGCTTGAAAATGTACGTTGGGCATCTTTCAGCAATAATTATCTGACCAAAACTGGAGGCCTTGAAAAATGTACCAAGTTAGAGGAGCTTTGTCTCGATGGAAACAGCATCACAAAACTGGAAGGTATATTCTGTATCTTTAATATTATGTTTACTAGGTGGTGCTCTACCATTTTGCTGAGTGGAGATAAAATTCAACATGGCCATTCAGCTATTACATAAAACCAATCAAGTGAATTAAAAACATCTGCTAATAACAATAATACAAATACTATTCTTGAGAAAAGTTCCTAGAAAAATGAATTTACTTTAACTCCTTCAGAGCTTCTTTTGCATTTCAATTACCGTAATTTCTATAGGAAGCAAACAAATGGTGACTGATTTCTATAGGGTGAAAATCAGTTCTGAAAGCAAGTAACTACCCATGTTCTTTGTTCATTTGCATAAGTTGGCAAGGGTAAAACTGCTTTAGTCTGGCTCATCATTGATTATGGTCATTCAGAGACCTGCTTCGTTCTAGATAATGAAAGCTTGAACAGCCATTCAGCTGCAATAACAGTGCAATAATATATATACCTTTTATTGTAGTTTGATGTGACCTTTAAGAATTAATTAAAGCAAGTGGCTTTTGTAGTTCTAAAACGGCATACGATGTTGGGAGAGAAGAGGTTTAAGTGCCGATTAACAAATGTAAATTCAATGCGAATCAGACGAGATCCGAAGGGCATAGATTCGCATGTCATCTAAAAAAACATTATTTCCAGTGAAGGCTGTTCGCATATATATGTAGTGTGAATTTGATCCAGTTCAAAAAAGGGTCTTGTGTGAGTTTAGTTTGTGTTTGGTGCAAATTTTATCTCCAGCTATTCCAAATCCCCTTAGAATTGCCCCTGTCACAACAGAAATAACACTGTGAAATCGCTTCAGATTTGAAGCGCATCAGGGTGAACCGAGACTTAGCCCTGGTTCACACTGATGCGTTTTGACATGCGATTTACATGTCAAATCACATGTCAAATCTGCGGCATTTGCTGGCAATGGCACTGTTCTAATCGGTGCGACTCCGCATCTGCGGCACTGCACCGATTTCAAAAAGTAGTTTCTGAAGAAACTGCACAGATGTCTCTGTAATCACGGCCAAAATCAGGACTGACAAGCGGTAGTGAAATTGTGCAAGTTCGTCTGAACTTGCACGGCTTAATTCCCGCAGCCCAGTATGAACCTGGGCTCAAGATGTAAAAGTGTCGGAGCCAATCAAGTTGGGTTCTAGTCTGTGGAGAATGATGACAAACTTTCTATGGTGCACTATTCATTTTATATCTTGCTATCTTTTAGAGAACAGTTGGTATTAAATTGCACCTTGTCAGAACATAACAGCTCAGTGGGGGAGACCGACTTTACTTTGTAACATGAACAACATATTGTTTTCCAGGCCTTTCAAATCTTGTCAAACTCAGACGTCTCAGTGTAAATGACAATAAGCTTACAAGCATCGATAAGGAGGTTATTGATAACCTGTCTCATCTACATTTTCTCTCTGCTGAGAACAATAGCATCAGTTGTCTGGCAGGACTACAGAAAGCCTGCCTTTTAATAGAACTCTACCTGAGCAATAATCGGATCAGTAGCAACCAAGAGATCTACCACCTCAAGGTACGTCACTAATTATCTATAGGTGTACAAAATAAAAAAAATAGAAAGCTGTTGTTTTTATAAGTGCTCACAGTTATTATTTTCATTAGAACTTGTCTAATGGGTCTTCCAATTTAAAGTGATAACAAACATGTTATACTTACTTGCTTTGTGCAGTGGTTTTGCACAGAACAACCCTGACCCTTTTCTCATGTCTCTCCGTCGTCGCTCCTGGCCCCTCCTTCCTGCCAAGTGCCTCCATAGCAAGCAGCTTGCTATGGGGCACCCGAGCAGGCTCGCTCCTGAGCTGCTGCTCTGTGTGTCCATCAGTGTTGCCAACCGCCAGTATTTTTACTGGCAGCCAGTAAAAAATGGGCACTTTTCTTCTGCCAGTAAATGCCACTAAGAGGAAAAGGTTGCCAGTAAAAAATATGGCTGTGACACTCGGCTCGGAACTGTGCATAGGCAGCTCGGGTCCGGAGCCGGCTGAGACCATCCAAGTGCCTGCTACAGTGACTGTCACTGTGACTCAGGAGAGGACGTGTCATGTCGGCAAGGAGTCATCATCTGTGCTGCTGCACACTGCTGTCAGTATCACTGTGAGGGTCAATTTCATGAGTACATCGCCCATTCTAATTTCTTGACCTCCTGAGTCCTGTCCCTTAGCTACTTACTATATTGAAAAAAAAAATAAGAAATATGCTTTTTGCCCTAATAGCTACCTTTTAATCGCATTGCTACTTGCATATTGTACTTATTTGAAGCATAAATACTGGAATTTGCACTTCATACTGGAATTTTGTAACTTTTGGAACTGCCAGTAAAAACTTAGCGGTACCAGTAAATTTTGGGTCTTGTGTCAGTAAATTTAATTCTGGTAGGTTGGCAACACTGGTGTCCATTCACACATGAAGCGTGGCTGAGCCCTGCCCTCACTTGGTAACAAGGAGGTGATGTCTCCATCAGTCATTTATGTTATAGTGATTAAGAACACGGCATGGACAAGGAGGGAGGGAACGGCATTTTAACTAAACACTCTGTATGTTTGACTCTTTAGTCACATGGGCTGCCTTTATAGGGGAACAAAGCGTAGGTGAATTACTTGCCTGGTTCTTGATACCGTAGCGTGCGTAGCAAAGGTGGCAACAGCCAATCCATAGGATCTTATGTTGCAGCAGGGACACAGAAATGGCTTGCTTGGTCCTTGATACCGTAGCATGTGTAGCAAAGGTGACAACAGCCAATCCATAAGATCTTATGTTGCAGCAGGGACACAGAGATGGCTTGCTTGGTCCTTGATACCGTAGCATGCGTAGCAAAAGGTGACAACAGCCAATCCATAGGATCTTATGTTGCAGCAGGCAAGGAGACAGCCCTGCATATGGCAGAATGACTCTACATAAAATGAATGAACTAATGCTTATGTCAGAATGTATACAATGCAATGTAGCATGTGTAGCACTACCCCCGTAGAAGCTGCTGGTTTATATTTGGGCCTTGCACGTCACCTCACCATTCATTGTCTAGGGCAGGGGTCTCCAAACTTTTTAAACAAAGGGCCAGTTTCCAGCCCTTCAGACTTTGAGGGGGCCGGACTGTGGCTAGTGAGAGTAGAAAATTCCCTGGCGTCAATGGTAGCAAACAATGTCCTTTCATTGGTATGCATGGGAGGAATATTGCCCCATTGCTGGTATCAGGGGAAGGAATAGTGTCCCATCATTGGTGTCAGTGGGAAGAATAGTGTACCATCATTGGTGTCAGTGGGAAGAATAGTGTCCTGCCATGCCAGTGTTGTCAGTAGGAGAAATAGTGCCCCATTGTTGGTATCAGTGAAAGGAATTATGCCCTGTTGATGGTGTCGGTGGTAGGAATAGTATCCCAAGGGCCGGATAAAGGCAAGCAAAGGGCCACATCTGGCCCCTGGGCCACAGTTTGGAGACCACTGGTCTAGGGGATAAGTGTCTATAGAAACTTCAAGACACAAGACACTCCACACAAGTTATGAATCCTTTTCGTTAGGCTTTATTTCAAACAAACTTGCACAGGTAGAGGGATGGAGGGTCGGGGAAAGGTTTCAAACACACGATGCAGATCACTGGGTAAACTTATAAACTTATAAGCTTCAAAAAGTCACACTCACCACTCTCCTTTAAGTGGGTATTACCCACCCGGATAGGCCCCCCGGATGAGCTGTTCAATAATCCTCTGCCACAGGATTTATTATCCAGAGATCCAGCCTTACAGTTTTAAGCTTTTAAGCTCTACTCTCCCCACTACAACAAGACACTGTCCCCAGTGTCTGGAGAAAAAATATGGCCCTCAGTCCTGAAGACCAGTACCTGAACCCAAAAAAAAACTTGGATGGGGAGGGAAAGGGTAAAATAATACAAGAAGACATAAATTTTAACATGTTACACACACAATAACATCACATCAATGTACCTCCCAATACTCCTATCTCTCTATCTAACCCACCCACTCTCCGGTGGCTTGATAGAAGATCCAATCATACCTGAAAAAAAACAAAACAAACAAACATAGACAATAGTATAAAATGTCTCTCTATACAAATGAGAAGCAGAGCCTCACTTCTGGAGAAATGAGCCTCTCTCTCTCTCTATACAAATGTTACTAGCTGCGAGTGCTAAGTGCAAAAAGAAAAATAATCTAGTCTTGTTTAAACGAAAACCCCCACCACCTAGTGGCAGAAATGCAGTATGTCAGAGTCCTCAATTTTTAAGCGCTGAATCCGGGTAGGAAATCTTGACTCCGACGTTTTTCCTGGTAACCTAGCACTAACTTCGCTAGATGCCCCACAGTCCTTTAATAGAAAGCAAGGGGTATTTTCTTCTTGGATAAAAGTGACAACAAAAACCATCACTATGAATGATCACCAGTAAAATCGGGGGTCAGGCAGAGTCAGTGACTTCCCCTTTTCGTCCACAGTGGTGATAAAAATAAACGTAGTTGTCCTTTCAAGGCCGGCAGATAACCACTTTGTCAGCGTGGATATGTCTACCATAACTCCAGTGCAGTAGGCATCTATAGTAAAGGAATGGCCTATTTTCCGGAACAGCTTAGGTACTTCAAGGTAGTCCCAAACAGCTTCACCGTACCATTTCTCTCTGTTGGCCTCGATCTCTTGCATGACTTCCCTGGGAATGTAAGGGAACTCCAATCCGTATTCAGTGGCCACCCGTTTGTTTAATAATCTTTGTGACCGAGCAAGCCTAGGCAAAGATCTGGCACTTCCATATCCAGGAGGCACACAAGAAACTGGGGACTTGTGCACCATAGGATTCACAGACAGTTTTCCTGACTCATACGAACTAGTGACTTTAGGCAGGATTTTATTAACAGCAACCGGGCTTTCCACACTGGGTGTTTTTTCCCCGGAATCCATAGTTGTCAACTCCGAAAAACTATGCACTGAGGCAACATCCTCCATGTTGCTCCACAACAACTCCTGAGACATGGTCTCGAACAAGTCATCATCTCCAGTGTGCGACAGAGAGTCTAACTCAGAGTCCCTCCACTCTTCTTCCGGTAAACAGTTGCACACAGTCCCAGGTACTTTTTCCCTAGATGTCTTACCGGTTCCTGACGTGGACTTCCCGGGATATCACCTCTCTCCGGGTCCGGTTCCGGTGGTCTCTGGGGTAGGCCTCTACCGCGGCCGCTGGAGGCCTTCACTTATCCCACCTTCTTCTGGACAGGTGCAGCGAAGACAGGTGCAGCGAAGAAGGATATGGTTGAAGTAACAGTGGTAGTGGTGTCCGCTGGCGACCCACTCACAGTGGTAACAGCAACACTCCCTTCAGGATTACTCACAGCAGCAGGTGTGGCGGACATGGGCCGGACGATTTGGTCGAAGGCAGCAGCTTCTTCTGTCACGTTGCCCGTGGCCCAATCCACTTTGTAGGCGCAGGGCGGCATGATGGGTTGCTCCACAGAAAACAGGTACTCCCCACATCGTAGGCATCTAATAAATGGACAGGGTGCATAGCCAGTCCATCACACCTGTTACACAGCATACCCAACGCCTCCACATCACCGATCATGTAAAGCATGAACCGCCCATGCGGCTTCAATCGAATGCCAGTGTCCGTCAGCACGGTTCCTGGCACCATGGTACTTGTAGCGGTACCCACAGGAAACATCCTGGGCCCAAAAGCAGACTGTAATGATAGCACTGAAGACATGGCGTTGCTCCGTTTCTCTGGGTGCTGGACACACATGTGGCATCTCACGCAGCAAGCAGGCGGGAACTCCTCCCACTCGCTTCTTCAGTCACGTAGTTCATGGGTTTTTCCTTTCTTGGCTCCACCCACAGTCCACGCGTTCAGAAGTGATCCGCAAATTAACCCCCTTTTGTTTTAAAGAAATACACAGTCCAGAGCCCTCTTTGTAGCACAAACTCCCGGTTAATAGTTTCTTGAGTTGCGAGAGGTAACAGCAAATCTCGGACTCGAGCCCCCACATGTAGCACTACCCCCGTAGGAGCTGCTGGTTTAGATTTGGGCCTTGCATGTTGCCTCACCATTCGTTGTCTAGGGGATGAGAGTCTATAGAAACTTCAATGTCCACACAAGTTATGAATCCTTTTCGTTGGGCTTTATTTCAAACAAACTTGCACAGGTAGAGGGATGGAGGGTCGGGGAAAGGTTCAGGCACACGATGCAGATCACTGGGGAAACTTCTAAACTTCAAAAAGTCACACTCACCACTCTCCTTCAAGTGGGTATTACCCACCCGGATAGGCCCCTCTCACTAGCCTAGCAGCCGGGATGATGCACGAACAAAATGAAGAACAACAGTCTCTGCCACAGACATTAAGGATGATATAGATGAGCTGTTCAATAATCCTCTGCCACAGGATTTAGTATCCAGAGATCCAGCCTTACAGTTTTAGAGCCTTTAAGCCGACCCGGCACACTGTAAGGTAACATAAGCTACGATGCATTCTCCAATAAGGTCACCAGGCCTTCCCCGAGACACCAGCCTTCCGCTTGGTCCTCTCCAGGACAGGTCCTCCCCTGGTTTCCTCTATTGAGTGGCTTCCTCCCGCAGGACAGACAGCACAGGATCACCTTCAAAGTGCAGGCCTCAGTCAGGACAACTGGGCCTACCAGGCAGAGATGCAGCCTCGGGCCAACATGGCTCCGCAGCTGAAATTTCACTATCACATACCTCGAGCCAGGAGGGCCACAAGGCAAAGGAGCCCCGAACAATGGCATCTGCCCCTTAAGTACCCTTCCCCGGCATGCCCAGCGGGGAGATCACTCCCACTGAGCTGTTCCCGGGGAAAAATACCCAATACGCTCTGGCCTGCCTGTTTTCCAACACTGGCCTGTGGTGATAACGCCACCTTCAGGCAAAAAATGGGAAAGTCCCTCCAAGCACAGCCATAGCCGGAACAGAGGCTGATTTAGCCTTAATCATCAAAGTCTGAGCTAACTACCAGCTCAGACACCCACTAAATTTAAACATAGTGCCTGGTCATCAAGAGCAGGGCGTTACATATGTAAACACATTTTTAAATGTTTTGCGTTTAATGACACTTTAAATGTGTGTCTTTTGTCAATAGTCGGGACTGCAGGGAAACAGGATTGATTTAAAGACTAATAAAGGTACTGGCACATTAGCATTGATGCTACCCTGGATATTTTTAGGCCAGAAAAGCCAATAGTAGCCTACATATTTCTTAGTACAAAAATTGCTTATACTGTCTACAAGTACTTTAAATTTCAGCACCACCCAGTGGTGCCCTGAAGTCTGTCTACTTCTGAGTAGTGAAACTGAGAAACACTGGGGGTTATTTACTAAAACTGGTCAGTGCAAAATCTGGTGCAGCTCTGCATAGAAACCAATCGGCTTCCAGGTTTTATTGCCAAAGCTTAATTTAACAAGCTTTATTTGGAAGCTGATTGGCTACCATGCACAGCTGCAACAGATTCTGCGTGCTCCAGTTTTTGTAAATCCCCCCCACTCTTCCACCACGAAACAACATCTATGTCGTGAATGGCCTATTGGTAGGCCAGAGTTCTTTCATGGTGTTTGGAACTTTGGTTATGCAAATAGTGACTTTGTACACCTGGTTGTTTACATATATGGATTAGTAGCATTTCTGGCCGTGCTGGATGAAAATAAGCTGGAACCAGACTTTGGGGACATGCCATTTTTGCATTTTCGACGTTTTATTACCATCCCTATGTTCCTGAATCTCTTTATCTTAATTGACATGACTATACTCTTTATCGCTATTTGTAATAATTAACCATAATTTAGCCCCTGCGTGGGCGATTCCTATGCTTACTTGAATTTTTATGCTCATTTTCAAAACAATAAACATATTGAAACAGAAAATAAGCTGGAACCAAATGTATCTGCTGGCAACTATTTGCTAGCGCTGTTACTTGGTATTTATGGTTCGCCGAAAACATAATAGATGACAATCTCATTGTATTTATTATACAGGATATAGCAATGTCTCTCTGAAAACTGGGGTCTATTTTTTTCAACAGGGTTTAAACAATCTTGTTATTCTGGACTTGTGTGGTAATCCAATCTCCCTGAAAAATGACAACTATCGATTGTTTGTTATTTTCCATCTTTCATCGCTAAAAGCTCTGGATGGATCTGCTGTGGTAAGTAACAGTAAACAGCAAAAAACAGGTAAACTATGTAAAAATGCTGCATGCTTTGTGTTTCCTGTATATCACAACACATATTTATTATTTCTATTAGAAAAAGTTAATTTGTATTAGTAAATACAATTTTATGTCCTGTTGAATCTATGCAAGTCTCACCATGTTGGGGTGTTACTTTTTTAATAACATTGCAGGAGACATAGAAATCATAATTCAGTTTTCAGTGATTTGATTAGAGTATTCTGAAATCTGATTGGTTGCAGTGGATTACTGCACCTAACATTTGAATATTTGTCAGTGCATTGTCCTCTCATTATATCATGCTGTTCTCCCCTATCCCCTGCATAGGACAATTTACGCTCATATATTATACTGGAAAATCTCTGCCACATAAGTGATTCAATCCAAAGCTTTATATAGGAAAAATAGAGAGGTTGACGCTTACCAGCAGAGGCCCAGACAGCAATTATAAATGCAAAGAAGTTTTGACCCCTCCCTCTAAAACAAAATAATTTTTTTAGATTTTAGACAAGCTTTCCCATCTTCTAATAATCGTTTCTCCAATTTTTACAATATTGTTTTCTTACCTTTTTGAAGGATCAGATTGAGAGTGAAAATGCAAAGGATCTTTTTGGTGGAAGACTCAGTTCAGATATGATTGTTGAAAAGCTTGGACATCAAAACTTTACAGAACTGCAAGAGCTAAACTGGAGGTCTTCCTCGATCAGGTAACATTGCATTGCTTGCATTTCTGGCATTTTTAAAGTATCTATTTATATAAAATAATTTTGCAAATAAAAATTGAATGCAGTGACATGGGATTTCCAGAGCACTATGTATGGGTTTTCTCAGAAAGAGTTCTTTCAGACTGTGACTCATTGAAAGCTTGAAGGGACACAGCTAAGCAGCCATCCGGGAAGGGGGGATAAGGTACTGAAAAAAAAAACCCCTGAGAAAAATTAAAAGAAGGCCGTATCTCATTCTTGTTGGTGGAAATGAAAATACCAAATATTTGTATGCAAAAAAATTAACAAAGATATATAATGTATTTTACTGTCTTGTATAAAATAAAAAAAGCAAATATATACAAAATTACTGCACATTGCCTTTAATAATCAAAATTGTTTATGCTGATCCACCCTTTTATATATTATTTTACTTGTTTTCAAATATCAGCATATAGTAAATATGTTGACAATACTAACTCCAGAAACATGATGCTTAGCTTAAGGCCCCTTTCACATGGGCGGACCATATGTCCATTTTTCATCCATTCGTTTTCGGATGAAAAACGGACATACATGTATCCCTATGGGATAGCGTATGTCAGCGGATGAACATCCGTTGACATCCGATCTTATCTGTGCCCGCAATGCTCCGTTTTTCTGGATAGAAAATCCAGATCCCTCCATAGGGGAGAGCGGAGATCTGACAGGGCGGTCCCTGCACAGTGTGCAGGGACCGCCCTGTCATCCGCCGGCTCAGCGGGGATCAACGGAGCGATCCCCGCTGAGCAAGCGGAGGTTCACGGGGCGGATCATTACTGATCCGTCCCGTGTGAAAGGGGCCTTAAGGACAACTGCACCATTATAAAACAATGGGCGTGTGAATACTGTTAAATCTGCTCAGGATGTTCACCAATTAGCTGACAGGTGGGCAGGAATATGTTTTGCCAGGTGCATTGAATGCTGGAACTTGTAAATCACAGGATAGTACTACCTGTGTATGGTCTCCTCCAAAGAAGCCTGGATGTTCAGTTAGTCAGTTAGCAACCAATATGTTGGTTAATTTTAGAAACAGATTTAAGTTAGGCAGACTATGGCAAAATCTTAGAATTTATAGAAAATAGGTGTAACATTTATATTGTTGATTTAATAAGTGATATTACAATATTGCTTTTTTAAATACATTTGTAATCATCCTTTAAACAAAAAAAGGTGCATATGTGTGACTAATTTGATGTTGTCCTGCTTTTATTAATTTTTTTGCTAGATTCCCTTTAATTGCTAATATTGTGTTGTAGGTGCAAATGCATTAAAGGGTGCATTTAAGTAGTTGGTATGGTTGAATAAAGACACCAATCCATCAATTTCAACCTGGGAAGTATTTGAGATTTGACGATCTACCAGTTTTTTCCATCTATAAGGGCAAAATATAACCAAGACTGTGGCAAGAAAGTATCTTTATCCTAACCATTTTACTCTAAACCAGGGGTATTGAATTAAAATTCACGGAGGTCTGATCAGTAAAATTTTCTTCCAGCAGAGGTCTGATCGATTGTTTGTCCATTGATTCAAGTTCACATTAAAGCCCCCCTTCCCTCTTATATCATAATTAGATTCTTAAGCTGGCTGCACATTATACAATTTTCTTGTACGAATTTTCCTTTAGATATACCAAAACCATATAAAATCTAAGGTCAAACCTAAACACTTTCACCCCCCCCCCACAGTAGTGTTCTCTGCCCCTCTCACGTCACCTCCCATAGTAGTGTCCTCCTCTGCCCCCCCCTACAGTAGTGTCCTCTTCCCCCTTCACATCACCCCCCCTTTTACATTTCTCCTCAACGGCACTTCCCCTATACATACCCCCCTCCCCCACAGGAGTGCTCTCTGCCCATTTCCATCACCCCCCCCTTCCCCAGTAGGGCTCACTGTCCCTTTACATCCCCCCCCCCAACACACACACACAGTAGAAATCTCTTACCTTTTACATCACCCTTCTTCCCCAAAGTAGAGCTCTCTCTTTCTTCACATCAAGCATCTCCTGCTCCCCCATCCCAGGTCCTCTGCCTCCCTCACTCCGCTACCTGACAGGTACGCAGAGCATAAAAGGCAGGAGAGATCGAGAGCGAGAGGCAGAGTAGCACTGCATGGAGGGCAGGAGCGGGAGCTGACGAATTTAAGTTAGCTGCTAGCAAAATAAAGAGTTGGTGATTAGTTGCTAGGACCGCTCTGTGTCATAGCAACCAAGCACCTGCTAGTTAATCTGCAAAATGATCTCGGTCATATCCCGCTCCCTTCCTCCATGCAGTGCTACTGTGCCTCTTGCTCTCGATCTTTCCTGCCTCAGGCTCTCGGCTCTGCTGTGATAATGACAACAGTAGAGACTGGGGGACAGAACTAGCTCCTTTAATGGTGTAACCGTGGGTCTGGATGGAACAGTGACTTGTTTAGTGATACCTGCTCTAAACAATATCTTATTTTTTCCCCTATCAGAACATTGGAATGCTGTTAATAACTCCCTTCTTACACACCAGTCTGAAATGATTCAGCATTGTTGTCAACTAGGTACAAATCTAAAATATGTAACTGTCTAATTTGTCTTTCATGTTTCCAGATCTGTTGACCTTATTCCACCTGACCAGTTTAGAGGAATCCACACGGTGAATTTAGAAAACAACAATCTGACATCTTTTAGTGGTTTGATTTTTCTGCCCCACGTAAAGGTAAAATTGGATTAACTGTCTGTTGCTAATATTTATTGTGACAGGTCTCCTTCCTTTTAAATTCTATATTTATTTAAGAGTTTTATTGAGTATGACAATACAGGTAACAAAGTAGAAAACAAGCAAAACACGGGTACATACTTTCGTCTCGTGAAAAAATAAATAAAAATAAAACAATATTGGAGGATAAATCTTGAGGAAGTGCCGGGAGTTAGGGAAATTAAATAGTAGTGGTACATTCCATGCAGCCAAGTATTTCCACCCACCAACCGTCGCCACAGGAGACCAAGCTGGGACAGAAGGGTACATCTGACACCAAACCCAAAAGCGCATGTAACATTTTATATTTAAAACATATCTGCTTCTGGCGCAATAAGACAGTAAAAAACCAGAGGAAAAAAAAAAGAATAAAAGAACTGCACCCTATCCCACAAGTCAACCGTGGGAAAGGCTTTGGGCGATTAAGGTCAGATCGCCTTCCTTAATTGTTCTATTTTTATTCTCATATGTGGCACCTTAACTCGAAATATTTGTAAGCTATTAAAAACCAGAGTCAGAGCTATAGAAACAATGGAGAAAAAGGGTCTGATATTGCTACAAATTACTTAGCTTTTTCTTTTGACATTGACTCTGAAATGCTGTGTATGTTCCTGGTACTGCATACCAATGATCTTTTCATAATTGAAGACTATGTAATGTACATATGTTTAAATTTATGAATAAATCAGAGATACATTGTATTACCTCTTAAGGAGCTTCATGACCAGGAAGGCCTGCTAAAATAAGTGGATTGCTCCCCTAATGTCAGGCCTGTGCATTATCAATACTGCGGTCCGCTTGGTGGTTAAGAATTTATATAGTCCAAATACACAGGGACTGGGTGCAGAAGCATCTCTAAAAAATGTGGCTACAGGGCTACCGTCAGCCTGGTTTTCATACTTTTATTAAGAGAGGAATCTGGCTGTTTTAAAAAAATTCCAGCAGAGTGAAAATAGGAATATACTGAATAAAAATAGACCTACAGCATCAAATGTGGAAAGACCATGCAGATAATCTTTTTTATAAAAGCAGAGAGTACATTGAGCCTTTCTTTTGGGTTCAGTATGTGGGTGAGTGTAAGAAACGTCCTGTTCCCTCTACTACTACCATTCAAAACTAGGTATAAAAACACCTACATCTGTGCAGAAATTTGACATTTTGTGCAAACAAATATATCAACATATTTTGCTATAACTATACTTAGCTTGTTGTTCTCCTTCATGGGATTTCAGGACAAGAAGTTCAGTAATGTCATGTATAGCAGCTTCCTGTTATCTTACATAAATGAACCTGAGCTCAAAAAGTGAAGATTTGCTATGTTATTCTGAACATCTAGAAACGTCAATTGCGCCTAAGCTGTTTCCTGAAGAATCTGCTTTTCTGTCTTGAATTTTCCCTGGGAAATAGCAATTATCTAAGGATCATAAAAGGCACTGCTAGTCTCATGAGATTGGAAGTGAGATTTGGTGAGGTAAATTCTTTGCTACTCACTGTTCTCAGTGCTGGAGAGAAAGTTGTACCTGGAAATCTGCAATGCAAGCATACTCCTGCTTCTGATTCAGTCATTCTATGGATTCTACTGAATACTTTATCACCAGTCATCAAATCACCAGTCATCACTGGGCAGCTCTGACGTTATGAAATAAAGCTCTGCCTCTAAGATGGCTGCCTCTGCACAGAGACACAAGTGACTAGGCCATTGCCCAGAGCCTGCATTTTTTTGGGATACAATCCCAAAAGGTCTGGTGCTAAATCTCTAATCCCATATGCATCAATTTGTACATGTAATCCACAGCTGCTGTAGAAAATCTTCATTGATTCAGTAACTTTGTTTTAATGAAAGTATCTTTGTTGACTTCAGGTCGGGGGTCATGAACACATATTGTTGAGCACATATGACTGTGGAAATTTATGGTACAGAGTGGCCATGAGCGCTGTGGTTTTTGGTTCTGTGTTGCATTTTTTTGGCACAGCTTCCAAAGTTCAGTTCCTTTTCAAAGTCAGTTCAAGGTTTACAAACAGCTCCCAGCCCTCAATCTAATCTAGTTTTGGGTCCTCTTTAAATAAACCTACACTATGGAGTGTATGGAGCCCACCATGGATAAAGTGCATGGAGGAGTCATTCTGATCTAATGGCTTCAACAGTTTTTTGGACTACTAACCTGGAACAAGTATGCTGAGTGAGGTTTTCTGACTTCACTCTTACTTTTAAATCTACATGCTTATTCCAGGTTAGTGAATGGGAAAGTACAACATCCTTGGGAAAGTAGCACTGAGAGTATAAGGAATCTCAGAGCACTACTGATTAACAAAAAGTCACCAGTCATACTACAAGCATTTCTCTTTCAACTACAGTGTCTGTCCTTGAAACCTCAAACTGAGATATCTGATAGGAATGAATCCCTTCTCATATCTCAGCTTAAGCCACTGAACTTTGTTATCAACAGACTACCACAACTTTCAAACAAATGAAAAGGAGCTGAGAGCCACACCTGCTGGCTGTGAATTAATATGATATGATTTTATATATATATATATATATATATATATATATATATATATATATATATATATATATAAAAATGTAAAAGCATGCTGAATACGGGTCACAGGAGTGCAGAACAATGTGCACTCATGTGCCCTATATGAGAAGTAGGCCAAAAGAGCTTTTCCTTACTTTTCTCCTTTTTAAGGGGTGAATTTACCCAGCTTTAGCATACATTGATGAATGTATATAATATGAAAATCAATTTCAGTATGAACATTTTCCATTATTTCTATTTGATTTTAATGCTAAACTTAAGACAAACCGCTAAATACACAGGCGAATTACATATTCTAGATCTGTTTTACCTGCCAAAGGATTTGAATTTCTGTTCATTAGGTCCGGAGGTTTTCACATCTCTATCACACAACACATCCCTGTCTGACTGGACAGGAGACCTGCTTTTTCTCTGCTGAAGTTAAGTAACTTCATACAGGTCTTGTCATCCTCCAGCCTGTGACTGGACAGTGAAATGAGAAGCAGTACATTGATGAGCTTGTGTCTCTGTCACCCTCCTATCGGCATGTCCTTGTTAGCAGATGATTACTGTCACGTGACTAATTGGCTCCTTGTGCTGCTTCTCCATCTCCCACTCTTCATCCGCAGCGGCTGGTGAAGTTTTAGGATGGGGGCGCCAGAACCCACCCCTTTTGACCACTCCCACTTCTCATAAGCCCCACCCCTTATAGAATCCTCCCACTCCGTCCCCTGTATTCCAATTGCTTCCACCCATAGTGTCAGGAGTATTCAGCTCAGCATCACAGGCCAGAGTATACAGCCCCAGCATCACAGGCCAGAGTATACAGCCACAGCATCACAGGCCAGAGTATACAGCCCCAGCATCACAGGCCAGAGTATACAGCCCCAGCATCACAGGCCAGAGTATACAGCCCCAGCATCACAGGCCAGAGTATACAGCCCCAGCATCACAGGCCAGAGTATACAGCCCCAGCATCACAGGACAGAGTATACAGCCCCAGCATCACAGGACAGAGTATACAGCCCCAGCATCACAGGACAGAGTATACAGCCCCAGCATCACAGGACAGAGTATACAGCCCCAGCATCACAGGACAGAGTATACAGCCCCAGCATCACAGGACAGAGTATACAGCCCCAGCATCACAGGACAGAGTATACAGCCCCAGCATCACAGGACAGAGTATACAGCCCCAGCCTCACAGATCAGTGTATACAGCCCCAGCCTCACAGATCAGTGTATACAGCCCCAGCCTCACAGATCAGGGTATACAGCTCAGCCTCACAGATCAGGGTATACAGCTCAGCCTCACAGATCAGGGTATACAACTCAGCCTCACAGATCATGGTATACAGCTCAGCCTCACAGATCTGGGTATACAGCTCAGCATTACAGTTCAGGGTATATATCCACAGTCAGCCCTGGGCATGCACAAATCTGAACATCTATCTACAGTCAGCACAAGACATCCACAGTCAGCTGGCATGCTCCTTGGTGGGGGACAGTGGCGGCTGGTGGTTTTTTGTTTGCCGGTCCACCGGCACTTACCCGATCTGCGGGAATCATCGAGCAGGGGGAGACTGGCTGCAGCAGGATGGCGTCCTTCTCTGAGATCACAGCGGCTTCCGCCGTGCCTCTCCTCCCCTTCTCCTAGGCATCCAATAGGATCGTCTAAGCTTTCAGCCAATCGGGAACCGCGTAACATACCCGTGCTTCCTGATTGGGGGAGGGGCGATTCAGTGTTAGAAAAAAAAATATTAATTTGCTCTTCTAACACATTTGGGTGGACTGCGAGCGTAATGCTCTGCGTTCCAAGTCCATATTTTTTTAAGCCTATTAGAGCCTATGGCTCTAATCAGGTGCTTAAAAAAAACACCCCCGCCACTGCAATTTAGGCGACTGGCGTCCGAAAAAGGGCTGGACGACTGAATAGGGGGTTGTAGCAGCGGCCATGGATAGATTCATGCTATGCATGAATCTATCCATTATACATGGGGGGGGCTGGACAGAGGGGGCGGCGCCCGTGCACCTTTAATGCACGGGCCGCCACTGGTGGGGGATGAAATGTAGCCTAACACTTGGCACTTGCCTGCTGCCTGGGTCCCCTTCATAGCCTGGTTGGTGAATCCAAGCAGCTTCCTTCTGCTAATCCCCTGGTATGGATTATCTTGCTGACAGATCTGTGTTCAGTCAGGGGATCTACAATGTATACAGATGATTGTAGATCTACAGATCGGGTTACGTGTTACATGTATCTGTAATTGTACAGACACCTCTGAGCTGCACACTTACAGGAGCCTACTTGCTGATCCCTATGGGCTGATTTACTAAAGAACACATTTCTCTGAGATCAGCAACGTTATATTTGCTGCATCTAATTGTGCCAAAAGAAAACGATTTTTGTGTAGTTCCGCTGCATTTTTGTTTTTAAAGTGAATACGACTCATCTGGTTAAGTAAAAGAGATCTCAGCCCCTATGGATCTGTGCATGTAATGTCTGACTTTTTAGGCTAGACAAACTACAAAGCTTAATGTGCAAATCTGCAGCAAATCCCTTCACTATACATGGGTCATGGTTCATGAAAAGTAGACTGGTGCTGGCACGACTCACCTACCTCACAAATAAAAAATGCAGTTGATTTACTAAATAAAAGAGTGGAAAATGCTGGGTTAGTTAAAGGAGACCATACACCTACTGTATACAATTCAAATGCACAAACTTCTTTAGATCTACCATCAACTGTGTAGTAAGGTCCTGCCTGTTTGGATATACATTGAAAGTACTGTTTAGATTTGCCCTCATGTTTTATACTTTTGGTAGATCTGGAGATTGTATAGAAATTGTACAATCAAAAATGTATAGTTTATGGCCAGCTTCAGTGAATAAGGTGAAGTTGTCAGAGGAATAAAAAAAATAATATATATATATATATATATATATATATATATAATTTTTTTTCTTTTTTTACATATTTGATGAATAAAGTGAAAAGCTCTTCACTTTATTCACTTTAAACGGAAATGGGCAAGGCAAAATCGTGTTTATTCTATAATATATATTATTATTATAAAATATTATATAACGCCTCTAGGATTTGTTTGGGGTGTCTATCAGAAGGCTGAAGGTTTAGCTAAACACTGGGGTTGTTTTACTAGAGGAATAGAGGCTACCCGCTAGCAATGGGTATGTTAGTAAATAAGATGAACATTTACAGTAAATATGCCAGGGAATTAAAAAAGGATTCAGTTTATTTACTAACATTAACTTTCCTAAGTGGAAAGCCTCTACTTTAGGAAATCAACTTTAGTGTTTTGCTAGGAATAAACTGATGATTTAGAAACCTCACCCATGTTCCTTGGAAATGTGAGGGTCAGTGTGTGCTTCAGTAATCTATTTCCATGATATTTACAGCACATGCATCCCACCCACTGTGTACCAGGTGATCTGGCCTTATGATCTTGTGCCTGCAGTGTGCTCCACACTAGATCAATACAATGCACTCCCCTGAAGACACCACTGCTATTTATGAAAACTGGAGTCATTAGGAACAGCCAATCAGGTTATGTAACAAGAGAGGAATGTAGTTGTTGTGGGTAACACATATTACCTAAATGAAGCCCTCAGCAGCAGAGAGCTGAGCTGTGTCTAGGCATTTGTAAGGGCAGGCCAGGGCTTTTCTGAGGAGCAGAGTGGATCCTGGAGAGTGCTGAAGATCACAGGCACCTTGCTGCTGTTGTCTTTGTTAGTACACATGAGCCCTGAGCTCTGTATTCCTGGGCTGCATCCGATTAGGAATGCAGGAGGCATTCATGGGAAAAGCCTGTGACTGGAGAGAGCGAGGAGCCCAGGTCAGCTGCTGTAACCTTAAAGGAAAGGGACGGCCACATCCGCCGCCAGCATACAGCAGCCGCAGCGCAGCCTACACAGATGAAGATGTTATATTTGACTTAACAATGAGCGCAAGTAATTAAGGGCTATCCTTAGTCCTGACAGCTGGAGTAATAGGATGACTCTGTGGGCTAGGAACTGGGGGAGGGGGCAAGACATCTCTTTTCAGTGACTGCAAGAAGCAGTTTGATCTCAGTCGTGGGATTCCCATAGCCAGTGGTGGCTGACAACCCCCCCCAAGGCACGGGACCGGGAAAGCCCCCCCCGCCCATCGGGCAGCCAGCACCTACCCAATCTAAGGCTAGGGCTGTGGTCTCCTCTCCTCCTCGGGTGCGAGCAGCGGCTCCGGTGTCCACTCCTCCCGTGTCTCATCTCTGTCCTCCAAAGCATCAGGTGGTCCCTTGACACTTTGACCAATCAGGAAACAGGTCTCACGGCGCCTGCCTCTTGATTGGCGGGGAGGAACCTTAGTGTGAAAAATAGCGAATATTCACTCGCTATCATTAAAACAATTGGAGGGGATCGGGGCCCCCTCTTTTGAAGCCTGTTAGAACCTGTGGCTCTAATCACGTGCTTTAAAAAAAAAACATGCGTCCGGCATCCTGAAAGGGGCCGGGCGCATGTATAGGGAGACGGCGGCAGGGACAGGGGGCGGCGCCTGTGCACCCTCAATGCACGAGCCGCCATTGATCTTCATACAGGAGATTGCAGCAAACGGATACCAAGATATCTGCCTAGAGTTCAGCCTTAATTTTTTCTACATTCCGGAGAATGCATCGAGATTAATAATACTGTTGCTGTTTTGACTAGGAAGAATGAGATCTTATGGCAAAGAAGGAGATATCTAGAAACTGGCAGACAGAGGAAGAGATCACAGTTGGGTGGTCCAGCTCACAAGCATTTATTAATAACTAAAGTATCCATTATAGATTAATGATTCCTTTAAAACACAATAGGCACCAGATTTTCTTTTATATTCCATCATCTTTCTGTATTGTCCAGCCATTGGTGTATACAGTGCTGTAAATCAATGATGCTGAATTTGTTTATTTTTTTGACAAGTATTGGCAATGTCGTTGTCAAATAATGTGTGCATAATGTATACTTTACCCATGTAGCTGCCTGGAAATAGCTGAGCAAAGACATTGAATCCGCTGGCTGTTTTGAAGTAGTTAAATAAAAAGGAGTAGATTTTGCACAGTCTAATAATAGCACATCTCTCAAGAAAGACATTTCAGCAGTAAGACTGGCATCACTATAAATAAGTAATATTAATGTAGAATATGTATATCCATCGAACCCAACTCTGTAGTTAAGTGCACTATGAATAATACAAGAGAGCACATTTCAATCTGACTTAATGTGTATATTTACAATAATGAGAGGAATGTTGGTGGATTCATTTGTGTTCCATTAAAGGTAATCAAGCATATATTTATACTACATACTGACACCTCCCTCATAGAGTAGAATGTTTAGACAGATATTTATGAAAACAAAGCTTCTACCTTTATATGGAATTATATAATACCAATGAAAATGTGTCCATTTGCTGAACGGTACAAATGTAGAAAGAGGAATAAAATATATATGTGTAACAGCCAAGTGAGAGGTGAGTGTTATAAAATAAAAATATTCATGTGGAGGTGTATGGAATAACTGTATAAAAATAAGAAATTTATCAATGTTTTGCGAGCTCTGCATAGAACTATAATTCCAAGAAATAACTGCATAATAAATACAATTAAAATAAAATTATGTCTGAAGGTTTTTTAAATGGATGTCCACTGTCCTTGTGGCCTTGATGTCATTATTCCAATGGGTAGGTGTTGTCAAAGAAGTGAAAACCAGTCTGAGAAAATTGTTGGGTTGTTTTTTGCGGGTGGTCATGGATTAAGAGTTGGGAAAGGGAGTTTTGAAATAGTAATATGATGAGTTGGTTGTTGTGATTCATCGGTTTAGATAATTGGATAGTGATGCCTTTCGTTTAGGGAATGGTTGCATAACATCATCTTAGGGTGGGTGGAGATCTTGCATTAGGAGTTGTTATAGTAGGGTGTTGGTTGTTGTGTGTTATCAACCTAGAATGGTGGTTGGTGTGGGCTTTTATTCAGGGTATGATCATAGGACATCACCTTGTGGGAGGTATGGGTTAGATATGTTTGGACAGGCGAAAGCAATGTTGTGCCAGTAGTAAAGGGAGTATGGTTTCTCTTGTGGGTCACCAGTGGTGGGTTTGATAATTAGTTGGTGGGGGTAGGTGCCCAGTTTGGGTAGGGATGCAGGCTGCTATCCATCAGATCTTAAAGTTTGCTTGGGGGGTTAGGTTATAGTTTGTTTTGCTATTGATGTTCATTAAAAGCCATTCACAGGAAACTTTGTATTTGCTGAATTAATACAAGACTTCCTCTGATTGACTGAAGACATCACAATCTCCACCTTGACTAATCAGTGAAAGCCTTGTACTCATTTAGAAAATACAAAGCTTCCTGTGAATGGCTGAGCAGTGCTCAGCCTGACTCAGTTTTGTTCAGGTAGTGGGATGGGACATCTCTGTACTGCTGCCGAAACATAGTACTTTATACTGTATGTAGCTGATGCTATACACAGTTTATTTAACACTCACAGTTGGCTCATCTGTTTGTTTGGATCAGTGAAGGTAAAAATTTGTTTGGATAAGCTTGGCCCAAACAAACTATTTTAAATTAACAGAAAGCTGGAGTTTGGCTTTAAGTTCAGACTATGATTTGGGATGTTATGTCCATTATATTACATGGGCAATGTGCTCTAAATAGTAAAATGTGTGCTCTATGCACAGTTTGATGGAATGTAGTACATTATGTCTTGTCTCATAAAGTGACAAATGCCCAGGTTATGCCTAGGGAACATCCTGTAAAGGTGACTGAATCTACCAAATTTTTACTTCACTATTAAAAGAGGTCTCTGGTCACAGCATACCCTTTCTTTCTATAACATCAATATTGTAATGGCCATACAAATATCTCATGGTATCTTGCTGCCTGTAAGCAGTGATTGCTGTACTGACTCTGCCTCCTACAACTTTGCCTCCTGTCAGCAACTTGTGTAATTCAGAAGGTAGGCTCTGTGAATTGTGTGACACAGCAGTGCCTTCTTCCAGGGCATAGTGAATTCATATCACAGAATTCAAGGATGTTAATGTGTAAGGATCTAAACAAAGTACGTTCACAAAATTCAAGATCTTTCAGGTTAATAGTGTGCTAGAAACAGAGGCGTAGCTTAAAGCTTGTGGGCCCCGATGCAAAAGTTGACCTGGGCCCCCCCACTACCACCCTCCACTTCCACTGTGCATGCAGATACACTCACCGCATGAAAAGATACGCAAAGTTTCTTAAATGGGTTGTAAAGGTTTGTTTTTTATTTTCTAAATAGGTTCCTTTAAGCTAGTGCATTATTGCTTCACTTACCTTTTCCTTTGATTTACCTTCTAAATGTTTGCTTTCTTTGTCTGAATTTCTCACTTCCTGTTTCTCCTCACTGAACTTCACACCATCATCCGAGTGGTGTGGAGTCAGCCAGAACAGCTTACTGAACAGCTTACTGAGGAGTGACAGGAAGTGAGAAATTCAGACTAAGAAAACAAGAAAAAAATATTTAGAAGGGAAATCTAAGGAAAAGGTAAGTGAACCAACAATGCACTAGCTTAAAGGAACCTATTTAGAAAATAAAAAACAAACCTTTACAACCCCTTTAAGAGTTTTGAGTTCCTCCTTACATCAGAGGACAAGGATCACAGCTGGAGAATCAGAGGACAGGGATTACCCCTGGCAGGTCACTTTGCAGAGCTTCTTTCCCATTCCAGCACTGTATACAGCTCCTCCCCCCACACTACACAGGGCTGAAATCACATTCCTTTACACACAGTCTGTCAGCCACAATCTTCACAGGGTGTATCTGGCTTTTATGTTGCCATTCTGACCTGTGAAAATCTCTGGTCAGAACGGCAGTGTAGTTGCAGGAGGCAGATATACCCTGTGCAGATCGTAGCTAACTGCCTGTGTTGTAAAGGAAGGTGATTTCAGCCCTGGGGAGGAGGAACAGTATAGAGTGATGTAATAGAAAAGGAGATCAGCAGCCGGGCATAGCATCCAGGGCGGAGGGGGTGGTCAGGGGGCTTTGGGGGGGCGCAACTTAGATCTTGGGGGCAAAGCCATGTGACACAAACTTTGGAGCCCACAGCCCCTCAGGGACCCCTCAGGAGGTGTTAAGGTATTTGTTTTACCAAATTCTGAAGGTTTCTCTGTCAGTGTTGGCAGGTGTTGGGGGAAGGTCACCTCCTGGAGGTGTGTGTCTTTTCCCCAGTTGTCAGGGAAGTGGGCTAAGCGGACATCCCCAGGTGGGGGTACAGAGAATCCCAGCTGGTGACTAGGAGACACTGAGTGGTGTCTTACCTCACCAGTGGCATCGGTCCCATCGTGGCTACAGGACGGCACTCTCCTCCTCTTAACTCGCTGAGCTCAGATACCATTCCATGTTGCTAACACACAGCACAGACACTTCCCCATTCTGGGCTGTTCTCACCCTGTGCACCTTTCCATTCAGGAAATGGTTCACAGCTTCTTCCCATAAAATGAGAACAGAGAGGTGTGGACTATGGAAGGCAAAGTGGAAGCCCAGTACTGGAGCATGGCTGTGGGGCCCTAAGGCAGTACGGAGCTGGACTTTGTGGGGGATATAATAATAATATCACAGAGAGGCTTCAGGGGCCCCCTGGAGCTAGGGGCGGGGTTGCGATTGGGACCCCTGCAACCCCTTATGCTACGCCCATGGCTAGAAATTTTATAGCTGGGCATCTCCTCCCCTCACATTGATCAGTGGCTCCAAAATAATAACTACCGCAGTAGGGAACACACACAAAACGATACACTCGGCATCTTCCCAAATAACTGTTTCTGTTTGGTCCATTTGAAGTTTCTTATACCAGTGCTTACATAGGTATCACATTAATGAAAAAAAGTCCAGTCAAATAATAACTATACTTAAACCTGTTCCCATACCAATTCTAAGCCTAATCTAACTACCCTGTAAAGGAAAGATGTCTATACTTGCCTAATCTGAGGGCTCTCCAGACTGGTCACATGATCTCTCCAGAGGCTGTGTTTAGTGAGGAGGAGAGATCACCGACAACGGCTGCAATGCCTGTTCAGTGATGTCACCCATAGGCTTACTCTGGGGCATCCGTTGCTGGCTGTCCCTCCTCTACACTGAAGCCAGCACTGGGAGTGCCCTCAGAATAGGTAAGTATAGACATCTTTCCTTTACAGGGTAGTTAGAATAGCCTTAGAATGGGGGTGGGAGTAGGTCTAAGTATAGTTAGCATTTGACAGGACTTCCACTTTAATATTACAATATTACTTTTAAGGTAACACGTAACATAACATAGGCAGGCTAGTTTATTATCAGGACTCAAAAGAATATGACTAAGTGCAAAACATTATTAGTGCCGTGCGCACAATGAGTGCAGTGTGCAAAGTAAAATATACAAAATGAAAAACAGTTTATGCAGAATTTACAATATCTTTCATAATCACAGTAGGCTAGAAATAATTTAAATACAATCTAGAGCTGGAGATGAATATATGAATTTCAATTTTGACCATAGATGTGCTGTAAGTAACCTTCACGTTTTCTTGTTTTTCTCTAGAATTTGTATCTAAATTACAATCACATTGAGTCAATCCTGCCCAAGCAAAAGCCTCAGAATCCCTTAACAAACAGGCAGATACTGCACCAAAAAGTCTACTCCAGTGGATATGGGCAGCAGGGCAAGGCTAACAGGTAACTGCTTGGTCTTTGTTTCAATATAATGGTATGCATCTTTATGATGGTAATGTGAGGCTCCCTGAATAAACATGCCTCTACTCCAATGTAAATCTGTGATGCTTACTGAAGGGGTTATGGAAAATGTAGATTACGAATGTAGCTCAAACGGGTAAAGATGAATTCCAAGCATAGTATATTTTTACATAGTTACATTGGTCCAGCTTGGACCAATGTAACTATGTATATACCCTATCTGACTGATGCCCCTGGAAGCTGGAAAGCGTAAAAGTATACAACAATACTAAAGTTAACTCCACTTGCTTCCAGATCCTGTGCTGAGTGGGCAAACTGGATGCATTTTGAACACAGGAGGTCAGCTGTTAAGCACAGACACCATTTAGACAATGCTTTTTAATGTCTGAAGGAATGAAAAGTGTTCTCTGGACAATGTGGAGAGTGTGATGTCATGTCACCACCCTGCCTCTCCACCTTTATATGCTCCAAGAACACTTTGCATGGACAAAGTGTCTTCTTGTGGTTCTATCCTATATTGCTGTGTGAAAGTAGCTCCCTGGGGTCAGTCTGTCTTTCTCCTGTGCAGTCAGCAGTTTTGCCTCGCTCTGCAGCTTTGTCCCTCAGCTTACACAGCATCAGCTCCTGGCAGCCAGAAGCATGTCTCCAGCTCAGTAAAGCTTACCCCCAAGTTTTCGTGGCTTCTATCTCTCTCTGGTCACATCCTGGGCTTTTTCCATTTTCCCAACTTCTGTGGGTGGGGCTAAAATCAAACACTGCAACTGCAGCCAAGCAGCCAAGTTTCCACCAAGATAACTGCTGGAGACACTGGCCCTTCTTGGTGCTGGTTGGTGGGAGTAAAATCAGGCCAGCCAGTCAGCGTCCCTATTCACTTCCTTCTCACTGCAACCAGATTGAAACATCCTGTTGAGTAGCTTAAAGGGCCGATAGCCTACTCTACACTAAATGTAGTAAGACAGAAAAAGAAAGGATTAGAGGAAAATTACTTTTCCAAATGCAATAAATTGCCTTTAATAATAACAAAGCTGGGATAATTTGGGATTTCTTCTTTACCTTAGAGTTTATCCAATTTAGTTTTGAATTATGGGTCCTTGAATTTAAATCTAAAAGTCACATAGCGCCGAAAATACCAGTGAAGGTAAAAATTTGTTTGGACAAGCTTGCCCCAAACAATCTATTTTAAAGTGACAGAAAGCTGGAGTTTGGCTTTAAGCGCAGACTGCATGTATAGTTAACTATGATTTGGGATGTTATGTCCGTTATATTACGTGGGCCATGTGCTCTAAAAAGTAATATGTGGGCTCTATGCACAGTTTGATGGAATGTAGAACACTATGTTCTGTCTCATAAAGTGACAAATGCCCAGGTAAGGAAATGCCTTTAAATAAATGACATATAGTTTACTAAAGCACTGGATATTATAAACAATTATAATTTATTTAAAAAAAAGATACCTGTACTTCTTTTCACCGTGCACTCCTAGCATATACCGTACATTTTTCTTGGATGTTCATATTTTTCATGCATTTTGTTATAACTATGTTATCGCACACATACTAGCAGTAGTTCAGAATTTCTGCCCAAAAATGACTTTTATAACCAGATTAGTGTATCTAAAACGTTTTCAGCTTTAAGTGAGTGAGGAAGGGTAAAACCTTAATGGCAAGACTCTCCCTAATTCCTAGATAGCTTTACAAACCTAATGGTGGTTATAGCCTCATCCTAACCTGTTAAAAAGCAGTGCTTTAATGCTGTCCTTTTAACTCCTAAAGATTTCCTTTCATTTCCTGTCCCGGTTACACATTTGGGTTGATTTACTAAAACAGGAGAGTGCAAAATCTGGTGCAGCTATGCCCTATAAGCCAATCCGCTTCGATCTTCAGCTTGTTTAGTTAAGCTTTGACAAAAAAACCTGGCATCTGATTGGTTTCTCTGCAGAGCTGTGCCATATTTTGCACTCTCCTCTTTTAGTAAATCAACCCATTGTTACAAGAATTGGAATTGAGTGGATATCTTCCCATGGAAGCCACAGAGAGCAACAACTAACAGAGGTTCCAGCCATTCCCCACTCTAACCAACACTAAAATGGATACATTGCAAGACAACATATTGAGATGTGTTGTGTCTAATAGTATGGGCTTTTGTAAAAAAAAAAAAAAAAAAGTATTTAATTTTTTTTTATTTCTTTATTTTACAGGGATACATTGTTTGGCGGGACACTGACCCCAATAATGCAGAGTTTAGAAGTTCTTCACCTTGGTTTCAATGGAATCAGTAATTTGCCTCAGCTGCAGCTCAGTAGACTAAGGAATTTGAAGTCCCTTTTTCTGCAGGGTAAATTAAATAAATGGCGTGGAACATTAGTATATAGAAACTTGCTTTTTCCTATTAGCAGTATGTGGAGAAAAAACTACACAAAAACTGGAGAGTGCAAAATCTGGTGCAGCAGTGTATGGTAGCCAATCAACTTCTAACTTCAGCTTGTTCAATTAAGCTTTGACAAAATCCTGGAAGACTGGTTGTTTTTTTTTTTGCAGTGTTGCACCAGATTTTGCATTTTCCAGTTTTATTAAATCAGCCTATGGTTTAATGAGTTTGGTGTGAGTTCTTTCATGTGGCCTGCGCAGAGCCCTGGCCTCAACCCCATTTAAACACCTTTGAAAAAAAAAGAAAAAGAAAGCCAATTGCTAGCCAGATCTTCTTTTCCAACATCAATACCTGAACTAACAAATGTTCTGTTGTCTAAATAGACAAAAAATCCCCAAGACGCAGTCCAAAATCTTGCAGAAAACCTTCTCAACAGACTGGAGTGAAGGAAACAGCAAACCTTTGGCCATACAGTTTATAATTTATATCCATAAGTACTGTTGTTGCTTGAACACATATGCTTTAAAGGGAAAGTAAAGTGTATTTGCAGTAAACGCATATTTTAATTCGTTATTGTTGCAGTATTTGCCAGAGCTGACATAGTGATCACATGATCAGGCACCACTCTAGATGTTTCTAGAGGAAAAGAGGAGAGATATGAACTATCAGCAGAGGAAAGGGGGGGGGGGAGAGTAAGAGAGTCTATAAGATATAAAATATGTGAAAAGAAATATAAGACTTTGAGAAAAATTAAGAGAATGTTAGAGTATTATTACATTGACAGGAATATTAGGAGATAAAACAGGAAATCAAAAGCGAGAGAGAGCAAAAAAATTAAATAGAGATACTGCTGGTGGAAGTTAATTAGACTGCAGTGTTGTTATTACAGCAAAACATGGTGTGGGAAAGAAGTGCAGATAAAAAAACAACAATCGATATATAAATAAAATGTAATGCATTTAAATAAGTATTACTAAAGTTACGGTATTCCGTGAGTAGGGTGCTATATGCATCTTTTTTGTGATGCATTTGATGTTTATCTGCCACAAAGATTTACCGTATATACTCGAGTATAAGCCGAGATTTTCAGCCCTTTTTTGGGCTGAAAGTCGCCCCCTCGGGTTGTACTCGAGTCAGCAAAATTTTACATTGTAAAATGTACCCGAAGGCTGCGGCGTCCATCGTTTAAAACTTGCGGTCTCTTCCTGGTCCCTTCCGTGATAGGCGGAACTGTGTCTGCTGAGAATCGCCTATCACGAACGTTCTCTCATCCTCAGCAGACGTCCGTGATTGGCGGAAACTGAACACAGTGTCTGCTGGGATGGGTGAGGCCGCAGCCTTCAGGTACAATTTACAATGTTCAATTTTAATTCTAGGGGCACAGTGAGGATGGGCACATGTGAGGATGGGAACAGTGAGGATGGGAACAGTGAGGATGGGAACAGTAAGGTGGCAATGGGCTTAGTGAAGTTGCAATGGGCACAGTGAGGCATGCAAATGGGCATTGTTGACCCTCGGCTTATACTCGAGTCAGTACGTTTTCCCAGGTTTTTGTGGTAACATTAGGTTCCCTCGGCTTATACTCGGGTCGGCTTATACTCAAGTATATACGGTAATTTAGTAATTTATAAGAGGATTGTGTATATACAGTATGTGTTTCCTTGTAATCCAGTTTGAGCTCTGGTCCTCAACATCCTTTGTTGCTTGGATGAATGTAGGGAAACCTCTGCCATGGTTAGTGCTGTCTAGGTTGTGTGATCAGCTGTCTGCTAGTAAACATGCACTGCTCTGACTGTGACAGAAGTTCTTCTGTCTAGAACACAAATGTCTAGACGTGCCTTGGGACCTTATACAAACTATTCTACCACAGTCATTGCTGGCAGAGAGCTGGAGCACTGCACAAAATCCATTTTACAGATAGAAAGGTCAGTGTCTACAGCTGTGGGCCCTCCTTAGGAACACCCACAAATTAGGTTTCAGCTTGGGGTGGAGATGCAGCCAGCATTAACAGAGATAAAAAAAGTGCTTTTAATCCACAGTGGGGCCACAGTTAAGAATGGAGCCAAGTGCTATATGCACTTGGTCCCCTGAGGGATCCAAACATATTTTTTTATATTGTGATGGTATTCCTTTAAACTTGGCTGCTGGGGCCACAAAATAAGCACCAAAAAGCCACGACATGAAGGCTTTATGTTATCAAACTTAGCAAAGCATCGGAGTTGCCCTCTAAATATAAAAAAGGAGTGAAATTGATTGCAGGTATAATTATGTGATAATCCTTTGTTTTCATGCATTCATTGTCCTGTATTTTCTCTCTCACATCAGGAAATGAGATCAGCCAAGTGGAAGGACTTGAAGGTTTACAGTTTCTCCAAGAGCTTGTACTGGACCATAACCGTATTAAACTTATTACCGAGACTTCCTTTGCCAAGCAAAGTTCTCTGGTGTCTCTACGACTGGAAGAAAATAGACTGAGAGAAGTTAGCAACTTGCTTCATCTTATCAAGCTAAAGAAACTGTATATTGGATTCAATAAAATTCAGGTACCACATGGCCTGAGTATTATCTGTGATTGCTTTGTGGATTTCTAATCTGGCAACACAACACAGTTTAGGTTAGATTTGAGTTAAAAATCTGTTAGTCATTTGTTTAGTAACAAGATTGAAGTGATTGTAAAACTTAAAAAAAATTAAAAACATGTCATACTTACCTGCTTGGTGCAATGGTTTTGCACAGAGCAGCCCTGATCCTCCTCTTCTGGGGCTCTCCGCCGGTGCTTCTGGCTCCACTCCTTCAGCAAGTGCCCCCATAGGAAGCCGCTTCCTATGAAGGCACTCGTGCAGGCTTGATCCTGTCTATAGACAGCATGGCTTGGCTCTGCCCCCCGCCCCCTCGTCACAGAGTTTGATTGACAGCAGCAGGAGCCAATGGTTCTTTCTGCTATCAATCTGCCCTCTGAGGAGGGAGAGAGCCACTGCTCTCTGGCACAGTGCTGGATCAAGATCAAGCTTTGAGTAAGTATAAGGGGGGAACTAGAAAAAAAAAGAGGGTGCACTGGCCTAGTGCATTATCCAACAGATTTATTAAAAGATATGAATATAATCATAAAGATGTCTACTCACAAATATAGGTTAAAAACACGCCATCAGGTCATCTATGAAACTTGTCCCTTGCCACCTTCTAATTCTACATCTGTTTAAAAGGAAATTCTGTTCCATCTTTATTGTTAAATCTGTTATAGACCTGTGCAAATATGTCTCAGTTAGCTCCCTGATTTGTTTGATAAATGTCCCCCTATGTGTATCTAAAATTGCCACATCTGGGTCTTATGAGGCTATGTAAATGAATATCATAACCTGGATTTGAGACTGCCTATACTGATTATCCTCCATACAGGTGACACGATCGCTGTAATAAAAGCATACTGGAAGTAAAATTGCCACATCACATAACCCCAGTGAAATAAGCAAAAACTATAACTGTAGAAAGAACATATTGTCACAGAGGTCAAGCTTCTCTCAGATACATGTGAAACCATTTTAGTCGCTGTGTGTGGTCACAGTTCCTTCATGTTAGTCTACTAGGCTAAAGCAGAGTATTGTATTCATTATGACATCAACAATAGTTGCATTCTGCATTAGCTTTTGAAGTATTCTACTACTGCAAAAACCTTTGTGAACAAATACAGGTTGTAAGCATGAAACTTTTTTTTTTTTTTTTAGAAAAGAATATTAATATCATAATTAAAGCTTCTTTTTATATTGTTCACCAGGAAATTTCAGAAGTGGAAAAGCTAGAGGCTCTCCCAACACTATTAGAGCTATCTGTGTCTGGAAATCCAGTAAGTATCCTCTGTTAAAAATAATTTCCTAAATCCTTGGAAGGAATCAGATTACTGAAGCTTAGAGTCTTATAATCAGCGGTAGAAATACACGCATGTGAGTCCTGGGACCCACAGGCTGGTAAGATCTCAGTTTGATTTCATCACTTGCCTCTTTGCCTTTTGGGAGTCTCCTCTTGGGCCCTAGGCTATGCTGGAGTGCTACTATTGCTTGTATTAAGTCAAACCATAGGGAATAAAAAAGAAAAAGAAAAGAGGTCTTACTGCATCTTATGCATTCTGTCATTCGCATTAATATTGCTGATATTGTTTTTCTGCCACAGTTTTATTACCTATGCCTGCCAGTAGATCAGTTATTTTTACACTTCCTGTAACAGGCTGTCCAGCAAGAGTGACAATTACAGAAGTTCGGACAAACCATCTAACACTGGCTAGGGTGCTTACAATTGTCTGCTTTTATTTGTATGTTTTAATTTTTTTCTGAAGTTGAAAAAAAAGTTTTTTGCAATTGCTTGAAAGTGTTAGCTGGATTTAAAGTATAACTAAAACCATTTGTGAATGAAGTGGATACTTTCTAGAAATTATTATTTTTATTATTAATTTTTTTTCCATGAAGGTGTTTATTTAAGTAAAAGTATGAGAGTAATAAAAAGCATCTCCTTTTAATATTCCCCTTTCTAGCAGCACATACTCACCTTCACCTTCAATTCTATTGCAATTCAATAGATATCTAAACATAAACAATGTATCAACTGTGTATGTGAAACTGCTGTGAATATATACAAGCAGTCCCCGAGTTACAAAACACAGTAAACACTGTAGGTTTGTTCGCAAGTGGAATTTGTTCGTAAGTCGGAACACTGCTTGTAAGTGTAACTTCCGCCTGTGCAGGGATGTAGGATATTCCTGCGCTTCTGGGGCACTTCTGGCCATGCAGTACATGTAGTACTGCAGTGTGGAATGTGGCAAGATAGCTGCTCGGAGGTATCCAGGACCAGGGTGGAGCACAAGCAGTCTGCATTTAGGCCGTTCGTAAGTAGGAGTTGTTCGTAAGTCATACATAAAATTATTACTATCAACAATGCTAAGGTGCTAAGCAAACTGAATAATTATGAAATCCGATGATATACTGTATTTATTGGCGTATAACACTCACTTTTTTTACCCTGAAAATAGAGGGTAAACTGTGCCTGCGTGTTATACGCAGGGGGTTGTGGAAAGTTTTTTTTCCTGAAACTTCCCTCTTAAAGTTAGGGTGTTGTAGGCCTGTGCGTGTTATACGCCGATAAATACGGTAAATCTAAAAAAGAAATCTCTAGTGTAAAATTACTCAAAAGAATATAAAGAAAAATGAAAACACACAAATTATCAAGTAAACAAAAATCAACATATGATCCCACAAATAGATAAAGTCCTTTTATCAAAGTGTTAGATCAATATAATCCATGTGACCAGCACAAACTTATTCTTCTTTTATTGTTTCTAAAACACCTTCTGTGCAAAAACTTATGCCTAAAATGAACTCACCAGATTGCAATGTCAGCAGCACATTTTCTTTGTAAAATAAACTCAGACGGACAATCACTCGCCGATGCTATACTGTATATATCTCAGATCCTCAGAAGCTCATCATGTAGAGATGACAGAAAAGAATAAAAAATGAGTGCACTCACATTTTAAGGTGTCTATCCTGACACTGGTAAATAAGCATAAAAACAAATCCAAACCAAGTTCGTCCCGACTTTACCAACGCCACTAGTGGATACACATCCAGCTGAGCTTACTGCTCCAGGAAGACATCAAACAAGGAAACGTATGTAGGGCAGGTGTTTGATGTGCTACTATCAAGCTCAGCTTGATGTGTATACACTAGTGGCGTTGGTAAAGTTGGGAGGAACTCGGCTTTGGATTTGTTTTTATGCCCATTTACCGGAGTCAGGATAGACACCTTAATATGTGAGTGCACTATTTTTTAATAAACATTCAGCTGGTTTTTAAAGATCTTACACTATGCAAGGTTCTTTTCTCTCACCTCTATATGTTGAGCTTCTGAGTATCTGAGACATCTATAGCATCGGAGAGTGATCGTCCGTGTATGGTCCCTGCGAAGTCTATTTTACAAAGAAAATGTGCTGCTGACCTTGCAATTTTATTTTATTTTTTTATTTTTGAGGAGTTTTACTCTATATTTACCTTTTTTAGATTTATATCATCCGATATTATAATTATTTAGTTTGCTTTGCACCTTAGTACTTTTTTGTTGATAGTAATAATTTGTATTTTTCACATATTTTTCACAGCAGTTTCATATATATATTTGATCCATTGTTTAAGTTTATATTTCCATTGAATTTCAATATAAATGTTCACAGCGCTGTCACTTCATAAATACACATTTTGAGTTGAGTTAATCTCAGCAGTGCAGCAGCAGTGTAGTAGATAAGTTCTAATAGGTTCAGGGAGCGGTTCTATCTTCCCCAGTTCACATACTCACCTTCCCTTCGCTCCCCAAGTGCTCTGTTCAGTAGCTGAGTGTAAAAAAAATTCCCAGTACTTCTGGGTATAGAGAAGCGTGTGATGGAACTGGGGCTTGGTAATTTGCCACTAAAGCACCCAGTACTTTCACACTTTTTAAAAATAAAGTTCTTAAGGCCTGCTTAAAGTTCTAATTTCAGCAACTTGGAACCTACATAATGCCTTCGTTCTATGCTCCTGATGGTAACTGTGCAGCTGGCAAGGGGTGGTATTAAAGTGAAGATGATGATTTGCTCTGCATGGGCAAGGCACAGGTTCACGTCAAGGTGTGTTGCAGCTTGCCTAAAATGCAGAGCTCTGAACAGGCTAATAATGCTCAGTTGCATGCCTTTGTTTTTGGATCAGTAAACGGGATATGTGTTTGTTTGTTTTTATATATTTTTTTCTTGTGATGAAGCATATATATAGAAAAACAAGGCCCTTTTTTCACTATCATGAAACTAATGGTCTATATGTTCTTCCATTTAGATATCCCGAAAAATGTTCCATCGTCAGTTGCTTGTTCTTAGGCTGCAGAACCTTCAGATATTAGATGGCATTGCTGTGACCAATGAGGAGAGAACAAGAGCAGAAATGTATTCCTTGGAACAACAAGTAAGTTTCCTTTTTTATGTGTATGAAATTAGAGTTTTCATCTACCAGACTCCAGATTTTGTGTGATTCTGGCTTGTAGACGATTTTCAGCTCAGTATCCTTCGATCAGCTTTCACCAACAATCTTTTCCTTGTTTCCTGTGACAAAATGATCAAATGTGCTTTAGAAATCTTTTAAAACCACCTGAATGTCACTCAGAAAAAGGCATTGTAAATCAATTTCCACCCCAAATTTCATTCTTTGGGTGCTTGAAACCAGAAAATCCTTGTTGTCAAAGGGCAATTGAAAGCTGCAAAATTGTCAAGTATATGGCCATCTTAATAGTTATCAAGTTTGTATATTTAAAGGAAACATCCACTTTAATCAAAATGGATAAAAAAGAAAACAAATCTGCTACACAAGCCATTTTATAATGTTATTGTTATTAAAGGGAACAAATAGCGGATTTACATATCTTTTTCAGTCCAGCTTAAAAAAAATTGAAAATATATTTTTTTTAGTTTGGTAAATACCTAAGTGTTGCATATAAATACCATGTAGTACTGCATTCATCCAACAATTAGAGCTTTCTTTTTCTTTTTTAGCAATATATATATATATATATATATATATATAATGTGTGTCACCTTGAACCCCCAAGAGATTGCAGTAACTATAATGTCTCTCTAAAGAACTAGGTCTTTATTTCAGTGTACTAACTTGCTTTATACAGATCTTAATGTTGCTGAAAACCTAGCAATGTGATGTGTATTGTGACACACCTACAGTATACTTCTTGTTAATGCCACTGCTGGCTTAGCTACACCTCAGCCAGCCAATTCCTTTCCTAGGGCAAATTTATATGAAATTCCTAATGCAGGGCCAAAATGAAGAAAATAAAAATGAAAATGAAGAAAATAAAGTCAGGATTGTAGCAAAATTTAATACATGAAAATATGTTATCAGCTTAATAGAAATCCATTAAAAAGTAGACAAACGCAGCCCTAGCCCAAAAAAATTTAAACTGACAAAGAATCCCTAGTTCCATACTGTACAGAGATATATGATCAGAGTACATGTGCACATTTCAGAGTGTGCAACTGCAAAGTGTGGTATAGATTTACCCTCAAAGAAAATGGTCTGAGACTGCTAGAGATCACTGCTATTACAATCTTTTAGAAGTCAGCGCTCCCTACAGCCCTATTAAATGTAGCGGCCTCACCCTCTCTCCATCTTTATCGGTTACACACCAACTCATGTCTAGGGGTTCCTGGGTTGTGAGAGTGAGATGCGCCACGGCCCATGTCCTCCCCATTTCAATAGGGAGGTGAAGGCCACTTCCTGATGTTTCCTCGGGCCAATGTGTTCTGCGAATGTACCGAGTCTGTAACCACAAGCTCACCCGCCTCCCCTTTGATTCCAGTAACTGGAGTTCACACACCGAAGAAAGGTCCAACACTTGTTTATTTGGCACTCCAATAGCAAAGCACGATAAACAGTTCTTTTAACAGCAGACTGGTTGGGACCTATAACCTTGCCAACGGTGGGATGAGCAGATCAAGGCACTTCCTAACGTTTCAGTTCTATGCCACTATACTATGACCAGCGGCGCCTAAGCCAATCCGGCTGTTACAGAACAGGAAGGATGGGGTCTCTTCCAGCAACCCCTATGAACAGCAATGGAGCCCTCTTCGATACGCTGTGGCCCCTATCAGGGGGATGTGTCCTCCCAAGAGAGTTCCCAGAGGCCCACTGTCACCGGGTTGGTGCTGCTCCGGGTCTCCAGTGGGTAACCTCCCCGGCCTCCTCACCTCAGGTACGAGTCCCTCCGCTCAGGGACCCTCGGACAGTCCACCCTAGCGGGACCCAGTCGAAGGTACTGGGCCCCAGGCCTCCTAGATAGTACCTCACCCCAGGCTAAAGGTGCCTGGGATGGACGCCAACATGACTCCGGACCAGGCCATGGGCACCTGGACCAGACTCCTGGATCTCCCGCACCCAGGCCTAAGGGCCCTGGGTGCGGACCGCAACCCTCCTCCTCCGAGGACCTCCTTCTCCGCAAGACGACGACCTCGTGGTCAGGGCGTCTCCCCCTTTTATCTCCTCCCTTCAACGGCCCGGCGGGTTCCCCGCCCCAGCCATACCATCTCCAGGAAGGGACAAAACAGGGAGCACTGCGAAGATGATTCTACCTGAAGCCTGTGGGTACCTCGCCACCCACAGGCAAAGGAGAATATTACATCTTCCAATCCTCCACGAAACAAAAAGGGGTCTGAATCCTAACACAATTATACACCTGGGTCACACTATTGCCCAGGTGTATCCCATCAATTTGAGGACCCCGCTACACACTCCCCCCTGTAATTTGACGCTGGTCCCCAGCGTCAGGTGCACACCCATGCCTCCCATAAAGTGGTGACATGGAGTGAAACCCCTGAGGCAGTTCCTCTAAATTTCCCAAGTGCCAAGACCTGCTCAGGGAATGGGGAACATATAAAACAACTTATGTCATAAAACACTTTAAACATCTGCCTAGTCACAGCCCCTCTCCCACACTGTCTAAGAGCCACCCACTCTCAATGATCTTGACTGACGATTCTCCTGCAGGGGAAAGAAAAACAACATCCTAACATAATTTCGTGTCATTTGGGATGAGTGGGCCCGTCAGCCGAGAGACCCACTCACTCCAACAAGCAAGGTGATGTGTGGGTGAAATATTTTCAAACATTTGTTGCGCAACACTGCCACCTGGTGACAACGCCGCGGTCATGACACTCAACGAATCTTCGTTCTTCCAGCTTTTCCCTACTCTGCCACTATTCCCAAATGTCCTTGCCTTTGGCACATGAAGAAAAGGGGAAACACGAAAACACAACAGTCCCCAAGTCTCCAACGAGAAAAAGAAAAGCCCAAACAAAAACAAAAACAGGGCACAGTCCTGCGTGTCTGGGAATGGCTCTTCCAGAAAGTTCAAGTGCACAAAAGAAATAAACAGGAGTTCTTTTCTCCTATAAGTAAAACTTTGGATCCGGCAGGTACAGGGGTTTCAGGTGTTTGTCAAATGCCTCTATCGAATACTCGACATCTTCTCCTTCTCTTCTGCAAATGACTATCTTGTCAGCATGGATATGGCGCCCCAATTTCCATTCAGCTTTGCAGTCCTCAAACCTCTTAGACACTGCCGGCACACATTCCAGGTACCTGCGGGCATGGGGCACCTTCAACTTGTCCCACACAAACTCATCATACCATCTTGTTCTCCAGACTTCCACCTCATACAGCAAGTCCCGGGGCAGATACGGGTACTTCCACCCATATTCCCGAGCTACTTTATGGCAAAACAGTCTCTGCAAGCGGGCCAAAGGTGGCATAGTGGCTTTCTCTCCAGTTCCAGGCAGCACAATAGCTTCCGGATGCCGAGGTACCTTTACCAGCTCCCTGGAAATGACTTTCGGCGCTCTCAGAGAAGCGCGGGGTGTCCCCACAACCAAAGTAGGTGAGGTAACAGTAGATGAGGACACAGGTGGAGGGGTAGGTTCCCTCGTAAGCTGCGGGTCTTCCACCCGAGGCGTGCTGTCTCCTGTGTACATAGGTGAATCCCGTACCGCACGGGAAGCAAGAAGTGGCACTCTATCCCAGCCCTTGCGGCTGAACAGTTCGTCTATCTCGCCATCATCTCCGCAATCAGACAGCGACTCTAGGTCGGAGGTGTCATACATCTCCGCAGGCAGATATCTACCGGTGGACACAGAATCATCTTCTCTGGGGGGTTCCACCTCCAATGGGCCCCGACACCTCCAACCACCACCACAGTCCCAGCCCCTGGCTCACCTGACCCTTGTAGAAGACTGGGATGTCCGGGACTTCCATCTCGACCGGCGCCATCCAGGCCAGGCAAGCAGCGGGGTGAAGCTCGACCACGTCCATAGGATGCCTGTACTAGGCCAACTTTCCTCTTCGGTGGTGGAAGCAAAGAACTTGTGGCGACCGAAGCAGCATCTTCGGATTTTTCTCTGTTGGGCAGTCCATCGCCCTGGTCAGCGCGCACGGGAACCTCGACAAAGGCCTTGATCTCCCCTTCCGGAGTAGCAGTACCCGTGAGGTGATTGAGGCGAAGGGCCCGGGGCCTTGCTGTGGACGACTCGACCTCAAAAAGGAATTCTCTGCACTCCTCACATCGCCCGAATGGCTTCAGGGTGACCACCAGTCCCGAGCAGCCGGGACAGATCACACCGAGGGCCTCCGTGTCTCTGCAGGTGTACAGAACCAACCGCCCTCGGGGCCTAAGTCTTATCCCCGTGTCTGTGATGGGGGCAGCAAAGGAAGTCATTCTCGTGGGGTGAGGAACCATAATCCACGGGGCACTTGAGGTCATCCCGACTGTTTGCTGCTCCATCATGCACTGACCCCGCGCCGGAGTCTCCACGTGTATCCCCACACTTGGCCAGACTCCTCCCATGAGCTGTACATTTTCGCGGGCTTCCTCTTGACTCCGCCCACGAACGATGTCGCCATGGGGTGCCTCATGGCGCAGTGCGTTAACAGTCCCCACGTGCAGTACGTCACACGGCTGGACCTCTCCCTTTTTTCCGCTCCTCCGCATGGGCCTTTCCCGTGTTAGGGTCATTTCCACAACTCCGAGCAGGGACGCACTTTGGCCAGTAATTTGGCCGATCTGCTCGGAACTCCTCTGGGCAGCAAAGTTCAAATGTAGACATTCTCAAGTCCATCTTTAGAACACACTGTATCCCGGACGAGCCCCCACGTGTAGCGGCCTCACCCTCTCTCCATCTTTATCGGTTACACACCAACTCATGTCTAGGGGTTCCTGGGTTGTGAGAGTGAGATGCGCCACGGCCCATGTCCTCCCCATTTCAATAGGGAGGTGAAGGCCACTTCCTGATGTTTCCTCGGGCCAATGTGTTCTGCGAATGTACCGAGTCTGTAACCACAAGCTCACCCGCCTCCCCTTTGATTCCAGTAACTGGAGTTCACACACCGAAGAAAGGTCCAACACTTGTTTATTTGGCACTCCAATAGCAAAGCACGATAAACAGTTCTTTTAACAGCAGACTGGTTGGGACCTATAACCTTGCCAACGGTGGGATGAGCAGATCAAGGCACTTCCTAACGTTTCAGTTCTATGCCACTATACTATGACCAGCGGCGCCTAAGCCAATCCGGCTGTTACAGAACAGGAAGGATGGGGTCTCTTCCAGCAACCCCTATGAACAGCAATGGAGCCCTCTTCGATACGCTGTGGCCCCTATCAGGGGGATGTGTCCTCCCAAGAGAGTTCCCAGAGGCCCACTGTCACCGGGTTGGTGCTGCTCCGGGTCTCCAGTGGGTAACCTCCCCGGCCTCCTCACCTCAGGTACGAGTCCCTCCGCTCAGGGACCCTCGGACAGTCCACCCTAGCGGGACCCAGTCGAAGGTACTGGGCCCCAGGCCTCCTAGATAGTACCTCACCCCAGGCTAAAGGTGCCTGGGATGGACGCCAACATGACTCCGGACCAGGCCATGGGCACCTGGACCAGACTCCTGGATCTCCCGCACCCAGGCCTAAGGGCCCTGGGTGCGGACCGCAACCCTCCTCCTCCGAGGACCTCCTTCTCCGCAAGACGACGACCTCGTGGTCAGGGCGTCTCCCCCTTTTATCTCCTCCCTTCAACGGCCCGGCGGGTTCCCCGCCCCAGCCATACCATCTCCAGGAAGGGACAAAACAGGGAGCACTGCGAAGATGATTCTACCTGAAGCCTGTGGGTACCTCGCCACCCACAGGCAAAGGAGAATATTACATCTTCCAATCCTCCACGAAACAAAAAGGGGTCTGAATCCTAACACAATTATACACCTGGGTCACACTATTGCCCAGGTGTATCCCATCAATTTGAGGACCCCGCTACATAAAAAATTATGACACGACATTTAAAGTGGTGTTCCGGGAAAAAAATACAAATTAAAAGCCAGCAGCTACACATATTGCAGCTGCTGGCTTTTAATAATAGGACACTTACCTGTCCTGCAGTCCCTCGATGTCAGCACCGCAGCTGATGTTTCCATCAACTGTCGGGTGCTGCCGCCGCCATTGCGGGTAAGGGAACCCGGCAGTGTAGCCTTTCGGCTTCACGCCAGGAACCCTACTGCGCATGCGCGAGGCCCCGCTCCTCTCTCCTATTAGCCCGTCGGCCGGGGGAGGAGAAGGAGGGAGCCCCGCGGTGACGTCACGGCCGCGGCCGGACTCCCGAAAGTGGGAAAGGATACCTGTCAAAGACAGGTATCCTGTCCCCTCTCCCCCCGGAAAGGATGCCAATTGTGGCACTGGAGGGGGGAAGGAATCCGATAAGTGTAAGTTCCACTTTAGGGTGGAGCTCCGCTTTAATGTTCCTTTTAGCAAGATTTTTTTTAAAAGGTCGAACAGTAAAAATAAACAGAAATAAATGAGAGGCCTAGAAACAGTTTAATGACCATTTTCCTTCACTGTTTCTAGGTAAGTACCAAAGGTAAAGAAAATAAACTAAATACTGGCTGCCCATTAGGTACCAGTGGTCCACATGTTGCTTTCAAACGAGGGCTGGGGCACCAAGATTGAAGTGTAATTTATCTTGGTTAAATAAAATTGTACTTAAAGCTGTACTACAGAGATTCAGCCACTTTTCAAAATATTCTGAATTACTAGGGGTTAAGTCCAATGAGGTGTATGCCAACTCATTGACTCATCTCTTTACTTTACTATTTTTATTTTTACTGGACGCCGGGAGTATGGCTATCACTATACTTCCAGCACTCTGACACTGGACTTTCTGATCTCAGCTCCTGCAGCTTCAGAGTCGTATGCAGCCACTCTGCCCACCCCTCCTCCCACCCAATCACAGAGAATTTTGTACTATCTGAACCTGGTTTCAAAATGCAAAGGCTTCTAAGAATGGACAGCAGAGGAAAGGGAAAGGTAGAGCTGCTTCTGTATGAGAAGGCAGTGTCTCTCCTGGCAAAGCGCTGTGAATGTAGTGATAGCTGTACTCTCAGAGCTCAGGAAAACTGTAAGATATAAGGTAAAAAGTCCACAAGGTGGCACGTACCTTGTTGGACTTAACCCATAGTAACCCAGCAAGTTTTAGAAAGTGGCTGAATTCCTGTAATTCAGCTTCAACTATGCGATCCTACATAAAAAAACAGACCAATAAGGTCCATAACCACATAACGCACTAAATGTATATAAGAAATGTCATAACAAAGAGAATAATAGTAAGACAATATCCTAACATAGATGGAGGGGACAGTGGAACTGAGATCATTTGTAGAATAATAGAGCAGAGGAAAAAGGTAATACAAACATTGCGATACTGGATATGGAAGCAGATAAATGGTAGACATGTATCGAGGTGACTCAAGATGCTTTCCCAGGCACTCGTCAGAGCTTAGTTCAGTGAACTCAAATCATTGCTGCAGCTGACTTCTACAAACATGAGGGCTTTCCATTGAGAACCTTGTCCCCAACTTCTAGAATAGTGCTGTTCAGAAATCAATGATGTAGTGCAAAGTGCCAAATCCAGTACATCCAAATCTATTTCGCCTGTCATAACAATTGCAGATGATTGCTACTTACCGTATATACTCGAGTATAAGCCGAGTTTTTCAGCACATTTTTTTGTGCTGAAAATGCCCCCCTCGGCTTATACTCGAGTCACCTTTTTGCTCCTGATCTCCTGGACTTTGAGGACCCAGTACTGGCCGGCCATAGGTCCCCTGGACCCCAAACTTGGCACACATGTAGCCCCACTCTTTCACTATAAGTGAGCAAAGGTTGTTGCAAGGGGGACCTACGGCTGGGGAGCACCGATTTTTCGAAGCCGGGCACCCCTTCCATAGACTCAAATGTTAAACGGTAATTTCTCCAGTGACTTTGGGGACCCGATACCGGCCGGTCTTAGGTCCCCTTGATCCGAAACTTGGCACACATGTAGCCCCATTTCTCCTCTACAAGTGTGCAAAGTTTTTTTGTCTGGGGGACCTACAGCCGGGGAGCACCGATTTTTCAAATCCGGGCACCCCTTCCATAGACTCCCATGTTAAATGTCAGTCTAGTCATGGGTACAGTGAGGCATGGGCACAGTGAGGCATGCAGATGGACACCCTAGGCTTATACTCGAGTCAATAAGTTTTCCCTGTTTTTTGTGGTAAAATTAGGTGACTCGGCTTATATTTGGGTCGGCTTATACTCGAGTATATACGGTAGTTGCTTTGGTTTTCTACCGTTTGCTCTATAAAATAAGACTATGGGTTCTTGCCTGCCCTGATTTATGTACCGTAAAAACTTAATTTAAGAGAAAAAAATTACAGAAAATGGTACATGTAAAGGGTACTTTAACCCTAACAATGAACTTCTGTTATTTGCTTCCTTTTGGCCTGTTAAAAATATGATTGAAAGTTCTCAGTTGTAATTGCAAATATATATCTATTGAGAAAAACTCTTGATTCCCCTATCAACACAGGTATTGTTGATTGGGGAATCCCTCCCACTGAGCCATTATGTTCTCCAGGCAGGGGGAAATGTCTGCGCCAAGAGCACACAGTCGATTACTGCTAGCAGCTATAATAGCTGCTAGCAACAATTGCATGCAAAATCCGACAGGCTGATTGTACCTAAGTTGATCGATCGTTAAACTTGGGTACAATCAGCCTGCGCATACATGGTTCAAATCTCGGCCGGTCGCTGCTGAACTGGCCAAGATTAAAACCGTCTATGACCGGCTTTAGTCCTCCCAATTTTACTTGCAACCAAAGAGTGATTAATGTCTACATTGTAATGATAGGAGAGTGGGCAGGTTTGAGTAGTTTAGCAAGACAACTGAGCAGGGCTCACACCACTCAGTCCCCCAAGACTCTGTGTTGTCAGTTCACGATCGGACTTAAAATGTTACTAAACCCAGGACCCTGCATTCACTATATCTAGTCTCCCACAGATCACAGAACATGGAAATGCAATTATTTTAGTAAATATGAACTGCTAGATAACTTTTCTCATCGGCAGTATATAGCAGTCTTGTGACTTCTATCAGTGTTTGGTTAAAGCTTGTAGGAGGAGTTTTCATTCTACTCTGACTGTCCTATGAGGCTGCAGGACCCCTGACCCTCTGTCTGGATAGTGCTGCTTGGCCCTGTGCCGATCACAAGGAAAAAAAAAAACTCTCTAGCAATACACACCAAACTGAACATGTGCAGAGTGACTACAAAGGCTCTGTGCTATCAAGAGATGGATTGGGGACAGTGGAAGAAGGGGAGGATCATAGAAGACCGGATCAAACAACCTTTTTACAAAGTGCAGGGGATTAACTCCTTAGGTTCCACAGTGAGTATAACAAGCATGTTTTACTGGATATACAGACTGATTTTACTGTTGGTTTAGTGACACATTAAGAGCTAAGTACATTTATGGCACTTTAGCATATTTTTTTTTCTGTACTTGCAGTTTCTTTAAAGGGATAGAACATGGGGAAATGGTCATTTATTGCAAATATGTTATATATGTGTATTTTTTTTATTTTGCCCTGACATGCTCTTTATATAAATGTTTTTCTTTTGATCTGACCTAGGCGTTCTCGGGTCCAAATCCTGTTCTAGAGACAGTGCATCCAGTCTCCCCGTTCATCTTGACCAAACCCCCACCATTACGCATTACAAATGTCTGTCTGCCAGGAGGTTTGCACCCCTTTGGTAGTCCGAATCTCCATTTAAATAATAGACAGGACGACTTCCTTCCAAATGACTCAGATAAATGTAAGTAAACAGCGTTCCATTCAGCCCATGTCTTTTTTTTTCCGAAATCACATTCAAGTGCTCGTATACCACACATATGTTAATGGATGTTAAACATGGCAAATCGTAATCATGGCACTAATTCAGGCTTTCATTCCAGCGACTCACTCGGAGCCCTGCGGCTGGCTCAGCGCTGAGCTGGGTGGCTCTTAAGTGCTAATTTCTGCACAAATTATTTTCTGCCAAGAGTTGTTGACATAATTGAGCAAACCTAAACATAGCTTTTTCTTTTAAGCACCCTGTATTAAAATCACAGAGACTAATTTCCAAACGTATGCTTAATGCTTAGAAACAAAAATGTCAATCAGCAGCAATTAAAGAAGGACAAAGATGTCAGCCTGCAGCAATTAAGCAGACATCCAAAACAGCCTTGCTGGGTATTAATGAAAATGTGTTTTTATAGATGCTTCATCAACACAGACATAGAGTGTGCTATACACGCACAATGCTTTCCTGTGTGTTTCACATACACACAGCCGGTATGGTAGCTGAATAAACACGGCTTTCAGAGCAGCAGGTACCAGAAGAACAGTACTCAGGGAATTGTTTGTGTCAGGTACAAAGCTAGCAGGGTTCTGCCTTCTATATTTGAGACCTGGGGCTTATTGTTTTGTTATTTGCAGCACTTCACGCTTTCAATATCACATGTAAACTATTTTTTTTTTTTTTTTTTGCTGATGCTTGTTTCAGAGTGCCATACTTAAGCACTTTCCTTTCCCTTCTGAAAGTAAATATGCAGTGTCATTTTTGCTTCTAGAACACAAAATCCAGTCCTCTACACAGACATAAAGGATATGACAGCATTTCACAACAGTCAGCATGCACACAGCCACAAAAAATGCAGTCTATCAATTTAGCATGTTTTTACAGATCTGGACGCAGGTGAATTGTTTCCTTTGGGCTCATGTGCATCTTTCATAAGGATCAGTAATCCTGTATTGCTTTTAGTTCTGTAAAATCAAAATCTGTGCCTGAGGTCAGTCATTTATGCATATAAACACATGTACATGTAATTCACACATGTGTATATGCATGCATTCTTAAATCCTGCCAGTGAAAAAAAACAGCAATGTGAAAATTCATATACCCTGGAAACAGGGACGTGTGGTGAGGTCAGTGGCTGGTGAGGAACTGGCTAGTATCAGAGCCAGATACACACAGGTTACATACACCGTGATCTTTAGAGCGCAAGCAATAATTCTAGCACGAGACCTCCTCTGTAACTCTAAACATATAATCTGTAAAAAAAAAAATTATCGCCTATGGAGATTTTTAAGTACTGTAGTTTGGCGCCATTCCACGAGTGTGCACAATTTTAAAGCGTGATATGTTAGGTATCTATTTACTTGGCGTAACATCATCTTTCACACTAAACAAAAAAAAATCAGGTTATCTTTAGTGTTTTTTTCAAACGCGTTTGAAAAATTGCTGCGCAAATACCATGTAACATAAAATGTTGCAACAATCACCATTTTATTCCATGGGGTGTCTGCTAAAACAATATATATATATAATGTTTGGAGGTTCTGAGTAATTTTCTAGCAAAAAAATGATGATTACTACATGTAGGAGAGAAGTGTCAGAATTGGCCTGGGTGGTGCCATAAGTAATATACAAATAATTATTATATATTTTTTTTAAGGTACCGTATATACTCGAGTATAAGCTGAGTTTTTCATCACTTTTTCTTTGTGCTGAAAATGCCCCCCTCGGCTTATACTCGAGTCACCTTTTTGTGGCTGATCTCCTGGACTTTGGGGACCCTGTACCGGCCGGCCGTAGTTCCCCTGGACCCCACTTGGCACACATGTAGCCACACTCTTCCTTTATAAGTGTGCAAAGTTTGTTGTCCAGGGGATCTACGGTTGGGGAGAACCGATTTTTCAAAGCCGGGCACCCCTTCCATAGACTCCCATGTTAAACGGTCATTTCTTCAGTGACCGGTATCGGCTGGTCGTACGTCCTCTGGATCTGAAACTTGGCACACATGTAGCCTCATTTCTCCTCTATAAGTGTGCAAAGTTTTTTGTCTGGGGGACCTACGGCCGGGGAGCACTGATTTTTCAAAGCCAGTCACCCCTTCCATAGACTCCCATGTTAAACGTCAGTCTAGTCATGGACACAGTGAGGCATGGACACAGTGAGGCAAAGTGAGACACAGTGAAGCATGCAGATGGACACCCTAGGCTTATACTTGAGTCAATAAGTTTTCCCAGTTTTTTGTGGTAAAATTAGGTGCCTCGGCTTATATTCGGGTCGGCTTATACTCGAGTATATACAGTAATTTACTATATTTTCAAAAACTGTACTCAAGTAGTTTAACAGACAAATTACTGAAGTTTGAAGTTATAACTTCCAACCAGTAATTTCACAGTAAATGGATAAATAATAAATTATCTTATAACATATAGCTTAATAATAATATATAATTTCATTTGATTGTAACAGTACCTTTTCAACAGCAGCCGATTCTCATTCTCCCTCTTAACTGTGTGAGAAAAACATGGGATTATGGGTAAATATTATACCTATAAACCCATGTTTTTTTCCTTGTAGTTAAGAGGGCTGGGCTGGAAGGAAGCATTTGTCTTTTAGACACATGCGACTTCTATGACACTGCAGTCAGAGGCGTGCCTCCACTGCAGCATTTTTATTGGACAGCTAAGGGCTAATGGTACTTTACCATTGGTCCAAGACTCCAAGCTGTCCATTGAGCTCAGTGTCTCTGACCAGAAGTGAGGAGAGGCACTGTGAGCTCAACCTCTTAGTCTGCTGTAAACAGAGTGTGCCAGCTTGTACTTAAACTGTCTGCTCTGTATGTAGCTACTGACAGACTTTGCACGGAGCCCCGTATCTTGGTAACCATAGGTCGTAGGAGCCCCAAATGGTGGTGGGGTAGGACTTGGGCTACCTATCTCTTAAATGTGAGGTCTCTGTGACCTCAGGTCGCCGAGCTATGACCCTCAAAGCCTTTTTTTTTTTTTTTTAATGTTCATGGCAGGTGGGGCTCTGTCTCACCTGCCTCCCCTGACTGCACGTCCCTGGAAACAGTATTGCACAGGTCAAAAGGTGCTTCTCTGTACCATATGCACTATGCGGGACAACATTTTACAAAGCTAACCAGATGCTGCACACCAGAGATGTGAGCCAAAGTGACCTCATCGATGCGGTTGAGCAGTACCCTGAGCTGTTGGGACACCAAGCATCTAAAATTTGAAGATCTCCTTAATAAGAAGAGGGACCACCTATGTCGGAGCGAACCAGCTAAGAGGTACTATTTGTCTGTACGTTGTGTAATGTTACATTTAAAAAGTAGAGAATTGATTGAAGAAAAGCGTAGAACATTGTGGTGACCTGTGCTTAACACGTCCCTGTTCAGTTGCATAGAAAACCGCATGTGCCTGTCCTCCTTCACATGGATGGGGTGCTACACATCACTCTCTCACTGTTTGACCTGAAGTCAATGCTGAAAGTAGTATATGTTAGCACATAGCATGGACATACACATGTCCATGTCTCTTTATTGCAAGGTAGCTAGCTAGTGGTAAGTGAAACACTTGAAACAACCGCCATTCACTTAGCATATTTTGCATCCACAATCCAATGTAGCATCGCATGGCACAGCTTTCCTCCCTGCAGAGATCAGAAGTTTTCACATTATGGATGACACAGCAGGAATGAAACCACACATAGACCATGAACCTGATCATGCAGTGTGTAAGTTTTGTCAAGGGGTGCAACAACGTACTGCAAGCACTAAAACATGATTGTGGGGATTAAGAGTTTGGTGTTGTGCGTTTCCTTTACCCCTGCCCAGTTTGCAGTTCTAGCATGTAAAACTTGATAACATAATGTTATTCTGGGCATTCTGTTTTGACATATCTGAAAATTTCAGGTGAGGGCTCGGAGATCACCAGGCGGTGGAGGTCGCTCCGTTTCCGCAATGACATCGCCAATGAACAGCTTGCCCGGATCAGAGCCCCAGCAAGAAGATCACATCGCAGATGTCATCTTAATGCCAGTTAGCTGATGTTTTTCAAAATGCCAATTGAGTCCAGGGAGTAAGTAGAAATTGATTATTTAAAGTATGTTATAGATGTTAGGCTGGACCATACATGAAGATTATATTAACTGCATCATATATACATCATCCAATGTAAATGTAAATGCAAGTGTTTAGTGGTCTTCATTTACAGTATACATTTTTATTTAGAAGCACAACAGGCAGTTAGATTGAATAGGAGGAAGGCGAGGAGAGCGAAGAGAGGCAATCACATCTTTTGATACCAGTAGACTCCTAGGAGGCAGTAGCACACCCACCTCCACAGAGTATGCAGGTATGTATCTCTCTCTATTAAAATCTAACATTCTATATGTCTATTGATACATGTAGGTACATATCTGTGTCTATCACTCTAGTCTAGCCATATGTCTTGAAGATAAATGTTCAACAATTGTTCTATTTCTCTAGGGTACTAAAGGAAGAGAAGAAGGCACCAGTGTGTGAAGGTAACCATGACGTGCACGTAGATGGCGGGCTATATCATCAATTGATGAAGGTATCCTATGAATTTTGAGAGAAATTGCAATTCCTACATGCCAGAAGATGACCAAGCCACCCCAGGATACCTTCCTTAATTATGCAAACTGACATGTAATGTTCTGCCCCAGAATCCTGCCCATTCTGAAAAATCTCACAGATGGGCAGGCTATGCAGACCACTGAAGACATTTACTGCTTGCTGGCAGCCTACAGTTCTTGCAATAAATTTTTGTTGAACCCTTTATATCCTGTCTTTTATTTATTCTTAATGAAAGTTCATGTTTCAGCTGACATTAATAGCAGGGAGATGGATCTCTGGCTGTCCCTACTAAGTGTTGAAGAACTGTAATTACTGGGGGGTAACCACTACAAATGTTAGCCAATATCTGGCTCCTGGAGCGCATGAGGTTTTCCCCTTTCACCTAAACTTATATGCTCTCTAGGAGCCAGCTAATTGCTGTTGTGAAGGGTAAGGTTCACAATCACTGGGAATGATAGCAATGCTTGTCAAACAATGGCTTCATCCAAGGTCGCTGTCACGGAACTAGTAGACCAGACTGTGTGACTGCACAGAGGAGACTTGAAAAAACGTGAAAAGATAACTCAGAACTAGAGATACCTGGGGGTCGGACTTTGAAGGCAAAGACACATGGGATAAACAAAAAATTCTTTATTTATAAAATACAGTAACTACAATGAGAAAAAAATTGATTAAAACACTGTATACGAGATGGTTTGGACAGATGTGGTCCCTGTGTGCGTCTACGCGTTTCGCCGCGAGGCTTCTTCAGGACGAACAGAGATAGTAGGAGAACACGCCTTACTATCTGCAATACAATATATTTAATGAAAAGACATATGTATACATATTCAAAAAGAACATATAAAAAACGTAAAAAAGAAGAATTTCGGCTAAAATATGCTCAACAGACAGATGGTCATAGCAAGTAAGACTCTCATAAATACCTTGGGAGTAGTGATGAGCCGAACACCCCCGGGTTCGGTTCGCACCAGAACCCGCGAACGGACCGAAAGTTCGTACGAACATTAGAACCCTATTAAATACAATGGATGCGAACGTTTGAATTCTAAAGTGCTAATTATAACAACTATTATGCATGTTATTGTCCTAAAAAGGGTTTGGGAACCCGGGTTGTGCACCAGGGGACATGTATCAATGCAAAAAGAAGTTTTAAAAACGGTCGTTTTTCGGGAGCAGTCATTTTAATGATGCATAAAGTGAAAAAAAAAAAGTCAAATATTCCTTTAAATATCGTACCTGGGGGGTGTCTAAAGTATGCCTGTGAAGTGCCACGTGTTTCCCGTGTTTAGAACTGTCCCTGCACAAAATGACACTTCTAAAGGAAAAAAAAGCCATTTAAAACTGCTTGCAGCTTTAATGTAATGTCTGGTCCCGGTAATATTGATGAAAATCTTTAAGAAAAATGGCATAGCTACCCCATGACCCCCCCCCCCCTACCCCAGCCCATTACCAGCCCCTTTGGGTCTTGTATGGATATTAAGGGGAACCCCGCACATAAAATAAAAAAGGCCCTATATACTCTGAACAGCCGTATACAGGCGGTGCATACAAGACAGGGACTGTAGATTTGTTCTTATGTAGAATCTGTTTGTAATTTTGAACAGGTACATTGTTTAAGTGTAGCTCCAGCCCAAAAATCTATTTTTAAACTTTTTGGAAAACATAGGTAAGGGTTATCACCCCTGTAACATTTGTTTTGCTGTCTGTGCCCCTGTTCAGAACATTTCACCTCACTTTCCATCCCAATGACAACTGTTTTTGAAATGTGGTGTTTTTCTTGAAACAAGGATTGCTGATAAAGCATCAGTACAGAGGAGACACCTTTCTCCCATATTAATTCTTACAGGAGAGAATTTTCCTTCCAAGGGGTAGATTTCCTCTCACTTCCTGTTGTCTTCTTGCGTTTGCAAGTAGGAGTCGTTTGTAAGTTGGATGTTTGAAAGTAGGGACCTGCCGTATATACTCTGCAGAAATAGGCCCCTTAGTTGTTGGTGTTGGCACAACACTGTAAGCACTCACAGTTACTCTTGGTTGGTGCTGGAACGCCCTGCTGTCAACTATTATATCAGGAATTGTAATTACATATAATTGTTGAACAGTGGTAGTAAAAATTGGGCCCTTGATGGTGGTGCTGGTGCCACAACACTGTAAGCCCTGACAGTTACTCTTGGTGGGTGCAGCAATGGGCCCTTCTGTGAATTATTAGATCAAGAATTGTAATTGCATGCCCCTGTTGAACAGGGGCTGAAAAATTGGGCCTTTCGTGGTGGTGGTGGTGGTGGCGTTGCCACAACACTGTAAGCCCTCAGAGTTACTCTTGGTGGGTGCAGGAATGGGCCCTGCTGTGAATTATTAGATCAAGAATTGTAATTACATGCCCCTTTTGAACAGGGGCTGAAAAATTGGGCCTTTCGTGGTGGTGGTGGTGGTGGCGTTGCCACAACACTGTAAGCCCTCAGAGTTACTCTTGGTGGGTGCAGGAATGGGCCCTGCTGTGAATTATTAGATCAATAATTGTAATTACATGCCCCTTTTGAACAGGGGCTGAAAAATTGGGCCTTTCGTGGTGGTGGTGGTGGTGGCGTTGCCACAACACTGTAAGCCCTCAGAGTTACTCTTGGTGGGTGCAGCAATGGGCCCTGCTGTGAATTATTAGATCAAGAATTGTAATTACATGCCCCTGTTGAACAGGGGCTGAAAAATTGGGCCTTAGGCACTGGTGGCACAACACTACAACCCCTCACAGATACTGTACTTGGAGCACAGCAATGAGCCCTGTTGCAAAGTATTGCTTCAAAAATTGTAATGACACGCCCCTGTTAAACAGGGGCTGAAAAATTGGGCCTTAGGCACTGGTGCCACAACACTCCAACCCCTCACAGATACTGTACTTGGAGCACAGCAATGAGCCCTGTTGCAAAGTATTGCTTCAAAAATTGTAATGACATGCCCCTGTTAAACAGGGGCTGAAAAATTGGGCCTTAGGCACTGGTGCCACAACACTCCAACCCCTCACAGATACTGTACTTGGAGCACAGCAATGAGCCCTGTTGCAAAGTATTGCTTCAAAAATTGTAATGACACGCCCCTGTTAAACAGGGGCTGAAAAATTGGGCCTTAGGCACTGGTGCCACAACACTCCAACCCCTCACAGATACTGTACTTGGAGCACAGCAATGAGCCCTATGGCAAATTATTGCTAAAAAAATTGTAATTACACGCCCCTGTAAAACAGGGGCTGAAAAATTGGGCCTTAGCCACTGGTGGCGGCACCCATAAACAAAAATGATCTTCCAAGCTATCATCATCAATCGTATCATTGAGGACTCGGAGGAGGAGGATAGCCAGTCAACATAACAGCACAGACACTCAGCATCAGCATCAGTCTTGAAGGGATGTGACATGTTAAAATCAATTAGTCTGTTATATCAGCATCAGGTGTGTGGTAGCTGGTGGTGATCCAAGACTGGTTCATCTTGATGAAAGTCAGTCGATCAACCGAGTCGGTGGACAGGCGCACCCTGTGATCCGTGACAAATCCTCCAGCAGCACTGAATGTGCGTTCCGAAAGAACGCTGGATGCAGGACAGGCCAGTAGCTCAATTGCATACTGTGCAAGCTCTGCCCAGTGATCCATCCTCAAGACCCAGTAAGCCAGAGGATTTTCGGTGGGGAAGGTGTCCAAGTCTGACCTTGCCCCTAGATATTCCTGCACCATGTTTATCAGACGCTGGCGATGGTTGCTGGAACCGATCATACTTTGGGGCTGCGGACTAAAGAATTGTCTGAACGCATCGGTCAGACGGCCACCTTCCCCACCGCTCCTTCTTTGACTGCCCGAAGCCTCAGCAACTCGTTGTCCAGGACCAGGAGTTTGTAACCTCCCAGTCTCTGGGAACGCGTTGCACAGACCTTTCTGCAAGGCCTCCCGGAGTTGTCTCATCCTCTGTTCCCTCTGCGACGGTAACATAAGGTCCGCAACCTTACCCTTGTACCGTGGATCAAGGAGAGTGGCCAGCCAGTAATGGTCCCTCTCCTTGATCCGAAGAATACGAGGATCCTTCCGCAGACTTTGCAGGATCAGGGAGGCCATGCAGCGTAGGTTTGCTGAGGCATTCGCTCCGGAGTCCTCTGGGTCACTAAGGACGACATGATCCGCAGCCACCTCCTCCCAGCCACGTACAAGTCCACTGGTTTCTTGGGACTGTAAATCATCCCTAAAAGACTGCTGCTGATGATGCTGAGTGCCAGCCTCCACCTCCATGCTGACACAATCCTCCTCCTCCTCCTCCTCCTCCTCTTCCTGTGCGATGGGTGGGACAGAAGGAACACTGTCTGGGTAAAGGGGGCCTTGAGAGGCAAGGAAGTCCTCCTCTTCCTGCCTCTGTTCTGCCTCAAGTGCCCTGTCCATTATTCCACGCAGCGTGTGCTCCAACAGGTGGACAAGAGGTACAGTGTCACTGATGCATGCACTGTCACTGCTCACCATCCTCGTGGCCTCCTCAAATGGTGCCAGGACAGTGCATGCATCCCTGATCATGCCCCACTGGCGTGGAGAAAAAAAACCAAGCTCCCCTGACCCTGTCCTGGTGCCGTAGTCGCACAGGTACTCATTGATGGCCCTCTGCTGCGTGTGCAGCCGCTGCAGCATGGCCAACGTTGAGTTCCACCTGGTGGGCATGTCACATATAAGGCGGTTCTTGGGCAGGTTCAACTCCTTTTGCAGCTCAGCCAGGCGAGCACTGGCATTATAAGATCTGCGGAAATGCACACAGACTTTCCTGGCCTGCCTCAGGACATCCTGTAAGCCCGGGTACCTGCCCAAGAACCGCTGCACCACCAGGTTAAGAACGTGAGCCACACAGGGCACATGGGTCAATTGTCCCTGTCGGAGGGCGGAGAGGAGGTTGGTGCCATTGTCGCAAACCACCATTCCTGGCTTAAGCTGGCATGGCGTCAACCACCTCTCGGCCTGGCCCTGCAGAGCAGACAGGACCTCTGCCCCAGTGTGGCTTCTGTCCCCCAAACACACCAGCACAAGCACGGCATGGCATCTTTTTGCCTGCGTACTTGCGTAGCCCCTTGAACGGCTACGGAGCACCGCTGGTTCAGAGGACAAACCACAGGAAGAGGCCATGGAGGAAGAAGAAGAGGAGGGGGTGGAGGAGAGAGGTGTGTCACAACCAGTAGTAGCATTTTGGAGGCGTGGCGGTGGAACAACCTCCAACACTACTGCACCTTGTCCTGCATCCTTCCCAGCTGCCAAAAGAGTGACCCAATGGGCCGTGAAAGAAAGGTAACGTCCCTGTCCATGCCTGCTGGACCATGAGTCAGCGGTAATATGCACCTTACCGCTGACCGCCCTGTCCAGCGAGGCCAAGACATTGCCTTCCACATGCCGGTAGAGAGCCGGAATAGCCTTCCGTGAGAAAAAGTGGCGTTTGGGAACCTGCCACTGAGGAACCGCACATTGCACAAACTCACGGAAGGGGGCCGAGTCTACCAACTGAAAAGGCAGCAGTTGAATCGCTAGCAATTTAGCCAAGCTAGCATTCAACCGCTGGGCATGTGGATGGCTGGGAGTGAACTTCTTTCGACGGTCCAGCAGCTGGGGCAGGGAAATTTGCCTGCTAGAATCGGACGTCGGTGTACTGCTAGCAGAGTGGCCGCAAGTACTTGGCTGTGACACACCTAATTCTACACCTTCATTCCTCTCAGTGCATGTTTCAGAGAGGACTGAAGTTATAGTGGGGTTGGAGATCCCAGCTGATGCGGTGCAAGGAGAGGTCCGCTTTGTTCTTTGGTGTGGGTCTTTGAGGTAGGCTTGCCAATGAGCTGCATGGCAGGTCAACATATGTCTGGTCAGGCATGTGGTACCCAAGCGGCTGATGTTTTGGCCACGCGATATACGCTTGAGACATATGTTGCAAACAGCAGCTGTGCAATCTGATGCACTAGCCTCAAAAAAGGCCCACACCAAAGAACTTTTTGAATGACGGGCAGAGGCAGCGCCCTGCACAGGCGGAGCTCTGCGGTGTGATTCCGTCGGTGTACTGCCCTTACGCTGGCCACCAAAGGGCATCCTGCCTCGTTGGAGATGTGCCTCCTCCTCATCCTCCTCCTCCTCCTCTCTCCTATTAGGCACCCACGTGGAGTCAGTGACCTCATCATCCCCTCCCTCCTCATCACTGGAGCCAATCTGGCAGTATGCTGCAGCTGCTGGAACATGACTGCCAGATTGGTGTCCTTCTTGAGCATCCCCTCTGTCTGCTCTCACGCTACTGCCTTCCTGTAGCTGGGTTTCATCATCAGACCCTTCGAAACGCTGGGCATCCTCCTGGAGCATGTACCCAACACTGTGCTCAAACAGTTCGGGGGACTCCTCAGGAGGAGGACATGGTGGGTCTAGGGAAGGAGTGACTGATGATGAGTCTGACATTGATACCAGGGAAGAGGACGCTTTGGCAGCTGCTTTGCCAGTACCCTGAGCCTGGGTGAGAGAGGATGAGGAGGAGGAGGAGGGCTTGGTCATCCACTCTACCAAGTCTTCGGCATGATGTGGCTCAACATGTCCAGCTGCCGAAAAGAAGGACAAGCGTGTCCCATGGCCATGTGCTGATGACAATGCACCGCGTCCACGACCAGCACTGTTGTCCCCAGACACAGAGCCTGCTTGCCCTCTTTTATTGCCTCCTGACTGTCTGCCTCTCCTTGTTTGCCTTCCAGACATTCTAATAGATGGCCTGCAGGGAGATGGGAAAAAAGCAATAAGGGCTACCTTCAGGTGTCCTTCTCTGTCCCTTTACTTAAGGATTTCTAAATATGGTTGAGGATGATTGCTTTTGCACAGAATAGCACAACGACAATTTCCCTGACTGTCCAAAAAACAAGGATTTCAAAGATGGTTGATGAGGAATGCTTTAGCACACTATAGCACAAGGAGAATTTCCCTCACTGTCCTTCCCTGTCCCTAGAAACAAGGATTCGTACAGTAAAACACACTGACACTCTCCCTACCTATAGTTTTCTGTCCCTAGAAAAAATGTTTTTTTAAAGCACACTATAGCACAAGGAGAATTTCCCTCACTGTCCTTCCCTGTCCCTAGAAACAAGGATTCGTACAGTAAAACACACTGACACTCTCCCTACCTATAGTTTTCTGTCCCTAGAAAAAATGTTTTTTTAAAGCACACTATAGCATAAGGAGAATTTCCCTCACTGTCCTTCCCTGTCCCTAGAAACAAGGATTCGTACAGTAAAACACACTGACACTCTCCCTACCTATAGTTTTCTGTCCCTAGAAAAAATGTTTTTTTAAAGCACACTATAGCACAAGGAGAATTTCCCTCACTGTCCTTCCCTGTCCCTAGAAACAAGGATTCGTACAGTAAAACACACTGACACTCTCCCTACCTATAGTTTTCTGTCCCTAGAAAAAATGTTTTTTTAAAGCACACTATAGCACAAGGAGAATTTCCCTCACTGTCCTTCCCTGTCCCTAGAAACAAGGATTCGTACAGTAAAACACACTGACACTCTCCCTACCTATAGTTTTCTGTCCCTAGAAATTTTTTTTTTTAAAGCACACTATAGCACAAGGAGAATTTCCCTCACTGTCCTTCCCTGTCCCTAGAAACAAGGATTCGTACAGTAAAACACACTGACACTCTCCCTACCTATAGTTTTCTGTCCCTAGAAAAAATGTTATTTTAAAGCACACTATAGCACAAGGAGAATTTCCCTCACTGTCCTTCCCTGTCCCTAGAAACAAGGATTCGTACAGTAAAACACACTGACACTCTCCCTACCTATAGTTTTCTGTCCCTAGAAAAAATGTTTTTTTAAAGCACACTATAGCACAAGGAGAATTTCCCTCACTGTCCTTCCCTGTCCCTAGAAACAAGGATTCGTACAGTAAAACACACTGACACTCTCCCTACCTATAGTTTTCTGTCCCTAGAAAATTTTTTTTTTAAAGCACACTATAGCACAAGGAGAATTTCCCTCACTGTCCTTCCCTGTCCCTAGAAACAAGGATTCGTACAGTAAAACACACTGACACTCTCCCTACCTATAGTTTTCTGTCCCTAGAAAAAATGTTTTTTTAAAGCACACTATAGCACAAGGAGAATTTCCCTCACTGTCCTTCCCTGTCCCTAGAAACAAGGATTCGTACAGTAAAACACACTGACACTCTCCCTACCTATAGTTTTCTGTCCCTAGAAAAAATGTTTTTTTAAAGCACACTATAGCACAAGGAGAATTTCCCTCACTGTCCTTCCCTGTCCCTAGAAACAAGGATTCGTACAGTAAAACACACTGACACTCTCCCTACCTATAGTTTTCTGTCCCTAGAAAAAATGTTTTTTTAAAGCACACTATAGCACAAGGAGAATTTCCCTCACTGTCCTTCCCTGTCCCTAGAAACAAGGATTCGTACAGTAAAACACACTGACACTCTCCCTACCTATAGTTTTCTGTCCCTAGAAAAAATGTTTTTTTAAAGCACACTATAGCACAAGGAGAATTTCCCTCACTGTCCTTCCCTGTCCCTAGAAACAAGGATTCGTACAGTAAAACACACTGACCCTCTCCCTACCTATAGTTTTCTGTCCCTAGAAAAAATGTTTTTTTAAAGCACACTATAGCACAAGGAGAATTTCCCTCACTGTCCTTCCCTGTCCCTAGAAACAAGGATTCGTACAGTAAAACACACTGACACTCTCCCTACCTATAGTTTTCTGTCCCTAGAAAAAATGTTTTTTTAAAGCACACTATAGCACAAGGAGAATTTCCCTCACTGTCCTTCCCTGTCCCTAGAAACAAGGATTCGTACAGTAAAACACACTGACACTCTCCCTACCTATAGTTTTCTGTCCCTAGAAAAAATGTTTTTTTAAAGCACACTATAGCACAAGGAGAATTTCCCTCACTGTCCTTCCCTGTCCCTAGAAACAAGGATTCGTACAGTAAAACACACTGACACTCTCCCTACCTATAGTTTTCTGTCCCTAGAAAAAATGTTTTTTTAAAGCACACTATAGCACAAGGAGAATTTCCCTCACTGTCCTTCCCTGTCCCTAGAAACAAGGATTCGTACAGTAAAACACACTGACACTCTCCCTACCTATAGTTTTCTGTCCCTAGAAAAAATGTTTTTTTAAAGCACACTATAGCACAAGGAGAATTTCCCTCACTGTCCTTCCCTGTCCCTAGAAACAAGGATTCGTACAGTAAAACACACTGACACTCTCCCTACCTATAGTTTTCTGTCCCTAGAAAAAATGTTTTTTTAAAGCACACTATAGCACAAGGAGAATTTCCCTCACTGTCCTTCCCTGTCCCTAGAAACAAGGATTTGTACAGTAAAACACACTGACACTCTCCCTACCTATCCTTCTCTTTCCCTAAACTAAAGGAATCCAGGTTAAGCAAGAAAAAATAAATGTCACTGTCCCTGCCTATGCTTCTCTTTCCCTGCTCCGGAACACACTACACTAGGCCGCCGTGCTGGCGGCCTTTTATAGTGTGGGGCGTGTACTAAACCCCCTCAGCAATAATTGGCCACAGGCATCCTGCCTGTGGCCAATCATTGCTCTCCTCGCTGCCGGCGCTGTGATTGGCCAAGCATGCGGGGTCACAGTGCATGCTTGGCCAATCACAGCGCCTGGATGACACTGCGATGGCGTAGTGCATTGTGGGCCGTTCGCGTCACTCGAATTAGGCGCGAACGGCCCAAATCGTTCGATCTTCGTCGAACGATCGAACAGCCGATGTTCGAGTCGAACGTATGTTCGACTCGAACACCGAGCTCATCCCTACTTGGGAGCAGGAGGGTATAATGTATATTATCCCTTGATCAAAAAAGTACTTATATATAGTATTGTTATAAGCAGGCCCAGAAACGTTGTAGTGGGCGCGGGAACAATTCACATCTGCAGATAAAAATAGTGGTAGATAGCCTTCAGAAAAGGCTTTTCTGAAGGCTATCTACCACTATTTTTATCTGCAGATGTGAATTGTTCCCGCGCCCACTACAACGTTTCTGGGCCTGCTTATAACAATACTATATATAAGTACTTTTTTGATCAAGGGATAATATACATTATACCCTCCTGCTCCCAAGGTATTTATGAGAGTCTTACTTGCTATGACCATCTGTCTGTTGAGCATATTTTAGCCGAAATTCTTCTTTTTTACGTTTTTTATATGTTCTTTTTGAATATGTATACATATGTCTTTTCATGAAATATATTGTATTGCAGATAGTAAGGCGTGTTCTCCTACTATCTCTGTTCGTCCTGAAGAAGCCTCGCGGCGAAACGCGTAGACGCACACAGGGACCACATCTGTCCAAACCATCTCGTATACAGTGTTTTAATCAATTTTTTTCTCATTGTAGTTACTGTCTTTTGTCTTTTATAAATAAATAATTTTTTGTTTATCCCATGTGTCTTTGCCTTCAAAGTCCGACCCCCGGGTATCTCTACTTCTGAGTTATCTTTTCACGCTTTTTCAAGTTATCCAACAGATGTGGCATTGTGAGTGCTTCCCCTTCCCTCATTTATGCACAGAGGAGACCAAACGGATGTAGGTGAAAATATAATAATTTATTAAAAAGGTGACAAACAAGTGAAAACAACCAGTGCAACAACCAACAACAAATAGTATATACAAATAAAGGGGAGATACTGTAATCGTAAACAAGCCAGGCCGAGGTCATACACCAAGGCATATCAGCAGATGGGTATGGATGGGAGAACAACAGGACAGGGAGAGGATGGATGAACAAGCTGCAGGGCAGGGATAGGGATCAGAACGGATTAGGTCGGGTCAGGTCAGATGCAGGCTGATGGTCAGATGCAGGCTCAGGGTCAGATGCAGGCTGGGGAAAACGGGCACCACAACCTCAGGCCGGGAAACGGGCACCACAATCTCAGGCCGGGAAACGGGCACCACAACCTCAGGCCGGGACGCTGGCTCTAGCTCTTCAGGCTGGAATGCTGGTACTGGTTCTTCAGGCTGGAACGCTGGCATCCCGGGCTGAAACACTGGCATCTCGGACTGAAACACTGACATCTCGGGCTGAAACACTGGCACCAGGACATCAGACTGGAAGGCAGGCACCAGGAAATCAGACTGGAAGGCAGGCACCAGGACATCAGACTGGAAGGCAGGCACCAGGACATCAAACTGGAAGGCAGGCACCAGGACATCAGACTGGAAGGCAGGAACCGGGACATCAGACTGGAAGGCAGGTACTGGGACATCAGACTGGAAGGCAGGCACCGGGATACCAGGCTGGAAGGCAGGCACCAGGACATTAGGCTGGAAGGCAGGCACCGGGACATCACACTGGAAGGCAGGCACCAGGACATCAGGCTGGAAGGCAGGTACCAGGACATCAGGCTGGAAGGCAGGCACCAGGACATCAGGCTGGAAGGCAGGCGCCAAGACATTAGACTGGAAAGCAGGTACTGAGACTTCAGGCAGAGACACGGGAACAGTGGCTGGAAGAGGTTCTTGTGGATTTGTTACAAGTGGAAGGGAAGAAGCAGGTGGATTGAAGGTAGGGTAGGTGCGACAAGTAGAGACTGGGTAATAATATTTGGTAGGAAGCTGTGTAAACTGGGCTGTAGCTGGGGTTGCCATAGGTGATGGGCGGATAGATCCTTGGGAAGGCAGGTGATTAATGTGTCATGGATATGCACTAATGTCTGCCTGCCATCTTACCTTTTCCTCCTCGTGTGTTCATCTTAGAGGCCGGACTCTTTCACCTGGCTTCCTTTATAATCTCCTCCCAGCCTGACTCCACCCCAGGCCCTATCACAGAACACTATATTAACCTGTGCACTGCAAGCCTGCCTTGCTGATCAACGTGTTTGTTTAAGCATTGTGTGTTTGGGTTCCTGCCTGCCGTGTGCTACGTCAGTCTCTGTGTTACGATATTGGCTTGTTCCCGACTATCCCTGTCTGCTTGTGACCTTGACCTTTGGCTTGTCCTTCGTTTATCCTTGTCTGCTTGTTGCCCTGACCTTGGCTTTTCCCCTCACTATTCTTGTATCCTGTGCTGCTGCTTCCCCTCTCTCCTCCTTACCCTACGGGGCGTGAGCTAGGGGACTCTAGGGGCCGTGACCTGGACCCAGCTGCAGCGTAACATCCTCACCACTAGAGGCTCTGGAGAAGACCTGCTGGGTCTTAGTCTCCGCGCCCTGGGGAATCTCAGCTCTAGCTTCCTGTGGATCCCGGTTGTGCTCCTCTGGTCCCGCTTTCCACAACCACCCAGTATTACGTCCGCAGCAGTCAGCCACAGAGTTCACTACCTTGTGGTGCACTCCTGACCCCCTACGGTGTGCATCTGTCATCTGGCCACAGGTGACCTGACATAATGACAGGGCTGGAATGTTGTGGCTTGGCTAAACACAGGAGATCCAACCATGCCTGCAGCACAGGTTGAACAAAAGCTGGTTCACACACACCCTGTCTGATCAGAGACTGCACTGAACAAATACAATCAGATAACACCTGCTGGGAACAAGGGAAATAATGTTCATCGAAAGAAGCCGGATCATCCTCTAATAGCCATACCAGGGATTCAACTTGGTCACCATTGAAGGGAGGAGAGAAATCATCACTTTCTTTGGGAATGCATGAATGGGCTGGCTTTATACATAACCAAATTAACGGCTCCTCAAAAGACATATAGCCCAGATCCACCAAGGAATGAGCTGATCGTATAGTTTCCATCAGCTGGTCACTGGTCCAATCTTTTAAAGTCTGGCGACAATATTCACCATCCAGAGAATAATAAATGGTTTCATTGACATCCATATTAACAGGACTAACAAACCAGGATGGTTCCTCAATGCAGCCACATCTGGCCAGGGATTGGCCCTGGTATACTGTCACGGAACTAGTAGACCAGACTGTGTGACTGCACAGAGGAGACCAAACGGATGTAGGTGAAAATATAATAATTTATTAAAAAGGTGACAAACAAGTGAAAACAACCAGTGCAACAACCAACGACAAATAGTATATACAAATAAAGGGGAGATACAGTAATCGTAAACAAGCCAGGCCGAGGTCATAAACCAAGGGATATCAGCAGATGGGTATGGATGGGAGAACAACAGGACAGGGAGAGGATGGATGGACAGGCTGCAGGGCAGGTATAGGGATTAGAACGGATCAGGTCGGGTTGGGTCAGATGCAGGCTCAGGGTCAGATGCAGGCTCAGGATGAGAGATAGCAGGGCAAGGTGTGTTTGTACTTACCGGGTATAAATAGGAATGCCTGTAATTGGCTTCAAGTCACACCTGAGCGCAGGAAGAGCAGTTTGCTCCACACTGCCAGGATCCATCCGCTGGTGGAGACTAGTACTGCGTCCAAAGGATAATATAATACCAGCAGGGAGAAATTCTCCTGACAGTTCCACACTGCCAGGAGACACCTGCCGGTGGACCACAGTACTGCAAGCCAAATAATAAATATCACCAGCGGATGGAACCTTTCCTGACAGTCGCATGCACTTTACAGGCAGACACATGCACACTAACCTCATGTGAACAAAAAAAATTGGATGGCAGCACTCCCACTCGCATTTCACACGGAATCCATACTTTATCCAGTGTGAAACGCGTCAACCTTGTTATTCCCCTGCCTGTCTGTGCTTGGTTGTTTTTATGGATTTTTGTTTACTTTAATAAAGCCGTATTGCATCATGTGGGAGTGCAGCCACCTGAATGTTTTTGTTCACATCGATCTCTGTTAGCAGTGACATGGCGTGCACCCCACCGCCTGCATTACACCATGTGGATTATAGCCGTAGTTACTCACCTGTGAGCAGCAGATCTTTGCTACCACACTAACCTCATGGCTGTTGCCAAAACATTGGTGGGAGGGAGACCTAGCACACAGCTAGAACACAAGCATGTCCTTGCTTTGCACAGGCTACTATGTTGACTGAAGTCATTTAAATTTTGTATCAGAAGAGAGTAGTAGAATAGAAGAAAATTTGTACGGATATTTACACATATAAATGAAAATGCCTAGTGTGCATGAGCCCTACTGACTCCCGGCCACTGTGCTGAGGCACTGAGTGCGCATTTTCCCAGCATAAACCACGGGTGTATATATGTAGCTGTATGCAATGTGTGTTAAGGTCCACCGTGCTGACATACTGTATGCGTATGACATGCGTAAAGGGATTTACCTCCTTAGCGGTATTCCCGAGTCTGGCTCGGGGTGAATTTTCAGTACCAAAAGCGGTAACCCCGAGCCACACTCGGGATCGCATCGCAGGATCCAGGCAAAGTTACTTACCTTGTCCCCAGGATCTTGCGATGTCTTCCTGCTGTGTGTGCGAGCTGTCTCCACGCTCGAACACATTACACATACAGTACACTGTAATCTTACAGATTACATTACTGTATCAAATTATTTCCCATCCCTTTTGTCCCTAGTGGTTTGTCCAGTGTCCTGCATGCAGTTTTATATTATAAATACTGTTCTTTCTGCCTGGAAACTGGAGATTGTCCATAGCAACCAAAAAGTGTCCCTTTACATCAAAAGTGGTTTTAGACCAGCTAGAAAACAGCGATAATAAATTAGAATCACTTGCAGAATTGAGCGATAGCGATTTGTGGGAAAATTCGTCATCAAACACTTAAAGTAATGACAACGACAATTCTGCAACTGAGCAAATTTTTGTGTTTTTGATTTGAATAATTATTGAATAATTTTTATTATTATTATATTATTTGTTATAATTATTTATAGTTATTTATTATATTATAATTTATGATTTTGTGTTTCAAACTTGATCATACCCGGGATGTCTACTAGTCTCTTGTTTGGACAGATTTAAGTGAGTTATTCCTAAGAATTACAGGCCTACAATATAAAACACCAAATTTCCATGCAAAACAATTGTACCGCTTTGAGCATCAAAAATCTGACATAATCATACCGCCAGGGATGTTAACTAGGTATTATTTTAATGAAAGCTGCAAATTTAAAAATATTAAAAATGATATTAAATTAACATGTTACAACTTAAATGAGATTTTGGTGATTGGGTTTACATATATATATTATAAATAACAAATATCACCAGTGCTAAAACATGGCCAAATGTGGGAAAGAAGGGATCACAGTCAGTGGCTTGGGATCTGAACCTAGTGCAGCTGGACAAAAACCATAACTGGAGGATATGAATAAAACGATACTAAACAAAACAATTCAGCGCTCAATGGGTTAAAAGTAAAGGCAGTCCCACAACAGGCAGAGGAACATAAATACAGTTTATTCAATGATGATCGTAAAATCCAATCCTGTTGTCAAGCAAGAAGGGATAGGGAATGATAAAAAGCAAAAAGCTTACGGTGTCACCAGGGAACCACTGAGCAACGAGGAGCTGACGGTATCCAGGTATGGGAGAGTGCCTCACGGCAAGGGGGGGGGGGCGCCAATACCCCTGCTGTGCTACAGCCGAGTGTGAGACCCGCTCATCAGCGTGTGGAGGATGGCTGGGCGTGCTGGAGGAGGAGGCTGAGGCAGCGGTCGACGAGGAGATGGATAAACAGACTCCGTGCTTCGTGTGTCAGAAACGCCAGACCGGCTGGAGTGCTGACAGAAGGGGGAGAAAGTGCCGCGATTCTGCAAAATGAATTCCTGCTAGTCTCTCCTAATGTAGCCAGACACCTGGATAGCTGCTCACCGCTGGATAGGAGTGTTCTTGGGCGATGCAATGACCGGAAGGGTGGAAATCAGAGCTTGGTTGGCTGACATAGATGACGGTCAGCATTGCTGGAGGTTGTGATGGCTGAACCACCTCATGGACCACAGTGACCCGCAAGCTTCTTGGTTGCCTAAACAGCGCATTTTGCGCGCATGCGCTTTTTCAAAGTCCTAGAAGCGGGCAACCAGGAAGTTTAAATAGTGTATAGGGGCGGGAAGTTAACAGAGCAAAGGGGCAGGACAATTTGGTAACTTACATTAATCCCTCGTTGCTCCAAAGGTAAACATTAAAATTATGCACAGTTTTACATGATCAGAATATCATTAGTGTTATCTATACATAATAAGCAAACAATGTCAAGAAAATCAATATAAGAAAAAATAATTAACCGCTTGTCGACCAGCGCACGACGATATATGTGGGCAGAATGGCACGGACAGGCAGATGGGCGTACAGGTACGTCCCCTTTAAGAAAAGGCATTGTGGGCGCGCGCCCGCCGCAAGCTCCGTCAGTTTGACCGCGGGTCCCGCGGATTCGATGTCCACGGGGACACTCGCGATCGTCTCACGGAGAGGAAGAACGGGGAAATGCTGATGTAAACAAGCATTTCCCCATTCTTCCTAGTGACAGGACACTGATCACAGCTCCCTGTAATCGGGAGCGGTGATCAGTGGCGTGTCACACGTAGCCCATCCCCCTACAGTTAGAACACATCCCTAGGATACACTTAACCCCTTCAGCGCCCCCTCCTGGTTAACCCCTTTACTGCCAGTCACATTTACACCGTAATAAGTGCATATTTATAGCACTGATCGCTGTGTAAATGTGAATGGTCCCAAAATAGCGCCAAAAGTGTCCGATGCGTCCGCCATAATGTCGCAGTAACGATAAAAATCGCTGATCGCCGCCATTACTAGTAAAAAAATAATTAATAAAAATGACATAAAACTATCCCCTATTTTGTAGACGCCTTAACTTTTGCGCAAACCAATCAATAAACACTTATTGCGTTTTTTTTAACCAAAAATATGTAGAAGAATACATATCGGCATAAACTGAGGAAAAAAAAATTATATATTTTTTGGGGATATTTATTATAGCAAAAAGTAAAAAATATTGCTTTTTTTTTCAAAATTGACGTTTTTTTTTGTTTATAGTGCAAAAAATAAAAACCGCAGAGGTGATCAAATAACACCAAAAGAAAGCTCTATTTGTGGGGAAAAAAAGACGTCAATTTTGTTTGGGAGCCACGTCGCACGACCACGCAATTGTCAGTTAAAGCGACGCAGTGCCGAATCGCAAAACGTGCTCTGGTCTTTGGCCCGCCAAGTGGTTAAAATTAAAAAAAAAATAATCATTTTTTTTTCATTTTTGTAAACATAAATTTTTTCATTTTTGGCAATAAAATTACTCAACCCCACCCGATCATTATAGATTTTCTGAAAGCAGAGGCCCTGACAGTTGCAAGTTTTTATGTCACGTGATATTTGTGCAACTGTTTATTATACGCGAATTTTCAGGAAAAAATATAATAAAATAAATCTTAGTGCAAACACAGGCGATATAGTATTATAGTATAGTATATAAAAGATGAGATTATGTCAGGTAACTAGAAACCCAACATGGCACCTTTCCCGCCCACTTTGTGAAAGTGATAAATGGCTATACAACCACCCCATCACTTTCACTTTCAAGCTGGGATCCGAGTGAATAAGCAAAGCACAAGCTGATTGCTGCAGTAGTAGCCATTGGCTTGTGATCAATAGCTCACTCTTTGGACATACGTAGTACACCCAAGATGCTAAACTAGTTAAAGCTGAACTCTAGGCAGATATAAAAAATAATAATAATATTAATGCAGCGCCATATCCAAAAATACATCATTGTATTTTTCAAATGTAAGCAATGTATCTATCTAAAACTGACATGGTTCCAGCCTCTTGCAGTTTCTATACAGCAGAGCTTAAACTGGGAGAGAGAGAAACATTAAAAGGAACCAGTCAATTTTTCTGCAGTTTTTATGTGCTAGCAAGGAATATGCTGATGGTAGGGGAGAGCAGAGTGCTGGGGAGCTAAGGTTATCAGTCTTCTGCTTCTGCTTTTCTTGTCCAGTCAAAAAGTGAGGGAGGGACAACACCTGTAAGTGTTTAAAGGATAAGAAAATAAAATGACAGGGAATCATATTTGTAAATAAGTCTATTTATCTTAATCGTACAGTACAGGACACAGGACAGGCTACCTTTCAGTGATTGGACACTGGCAAACTTGACACCCCTGGAGTGCACCCATGTGACCTGCCCACTCTGTGAGACTCATTTTTTTTTTTTTAGCGTCCTTAGGTGATGGTTCTCCTCCTCCAAAATGTTTTTCTTTGTAATCCTTTTTTCTCAGTGTGTACCCTGGGGACTGTTTCTGGACCACACTACCTGGGGCTGGCTGATTTTGCGCACTGGATTCTACTTTAAGGAGAGCTGGGGGGAATTTGAGATTTGTGATGAGAGGAGAGCTGGGAAGATTTGTGATGAGAGAAGAGTTGGGGGGTATTTGTACAGAGAGGAGAGCTGGGGGGGTTTGTGATGAGAGGAGAGCTGGTGAGGGATTTGTGATGAGAGGAGAGCTGGGGGGGATTTGTACAGAGGAGAGCTGTGGGGGATTTGTGATGAGAGGAGAGCTGGGGGATATTTGTACAGAGAGGAGAGCCGGGGGGATTTGTTTTGAGAGGAGAGCCGGGGGGATTTGTGATGAGAGGAGAGCCGGGGGATTTGTGATGAGAGGAGAGCTGGGGGGATTTGTGATGAGAGGAGAGCTGAGGGGATTCATGATGAGAGGAGAGCTGGGTGGATTTGTGATGAGAGAAGAGCTGGGGGACATTTGTACAGAGAGGAGAGCTGGTGAGGGATTTGTTTTGAGAGGAGAGCTGGGGGTATTTGTGATGAGAGGAGAGCTGGGGGTATTTGTGATGAGAGGAGAGCTGGGGGGATTTGTGATGAGAGGAGAAATGGGGGGATTTGTGATGAGAGGAGAGCTGGAGAGGGTTTTGTGATGAGAGGAGGGCTGAAGGGATTTGTGATGAGAGGAGAGCTGGGGGATTTGTGATGAGAGAAGAGCTGGGGGATTTGTGATGAGAAGAGAGCTGGTGAGGGATTTGTGATGAGAGGAGAGCTGGGGGAATTTGTGATGATAAGAGAGCTGGGGGGATTTGTGATGAGGAGAGCTGGGGGGATTTGTGATGAGGAGAGCTGGGGGATTTGTGATGAGAGGAGAGCTGGGGGGATTTGTGATGAGAGGAGAGCTGGGGGAATTTGTGAGGAGAGGAGAGCTGGGGGGATTTGTGATGAGAGGAAAGCTGGGGGGATTTGTGATAAGAGGAGAGCTGGGGGGATTTGTGATGAGAGGGGAGCTGGGGGGATTTGTGATGAGAGGAGAGCTCTGGGGGGATTTGTGATAAGAGGAGAGCTGGGGGGATTTGTGATGAGAGGGGAGCTGGGGGGATTTGTGATGAGAGGAGAGCTCTGGGGGGTTTTGTGATGAGAGGAGAGCTGGGGGAATTTGTGAGGAGAGGAGAGCTGGGGGGATTTGTGATGAGAGGAAAGCTGGGGGGATTTGTGATAAGAGGAGAGCTGGGGGGATTTGTGATGAGAGGGGAGCTGGGGGGATTTGTGATGAGAGGAGAGCTCTGGGGGGTTTTGTGATGAGAGGAGATTTGGGGGGGATTAGTGATGAGAGGAGAGCTGGGGGAGATTTTGTGGGGTACACCTTATGTGATACGCAGTTCTAAGCCTTAACTCATTACAATTTTTTGGTGCCACTGTACTTCTCTCCTCTAAAGAAGGTGTGGTGGTTTGGGTGTGGTTTGGGCGTGGTTGGGGCGGAGAGTTGAACAGGGGGTGAGTTCCTGCACCTATTCTCTGAGAAAAAATCCCTGTGTGTATCTGAACCTCTTATGTCACAAACGAGAGTATATCACTTATATTTATATATATATATTTATGATGTGCTTTCTCCACACAATGAGGCTGTTTTCCAACACCAGAGAACAAAAAAAAAATATGTGATTTACTATTTATTTCCTTTTTACGTTAAATGAAAGCCAACACATTTATAATTTTTTTCCAAGGTGCTGTTCACTCCTCCATTGAATAACTAAATGCACAAATAGGTTACACCATGGAATGTTGTAACAATTTACATTCTAATTTTTTGTTTTTGTTTCCTTTTTTCCTAAAGCAATATTTCATTATAGGAAATGACAAGCAGGTTGTTATCTGACAATTGATTGCAGGCTGAATAGACTGTTTTATGTTTCAGACAAGAAATCCAAGAATAATCCCCGCAGTGTAAATGCTGAAATTGCTTTCAGGCCGCTCAGAGCACCAGCAAATATTTCTACATCACACTTGGCACAAGCTGGTCCAAATCGGGTAGCACAAGGCAGCAATCTGGAGCATGAAGGAAGGTGGGTACTATATAGAAACTAGTAGAATCTTAGTCAATTAACCACTTAAGCCCCAGGCCAATATGCAGCTAAAGGACCAGGCCCCTTTTTGCGATTCGGCACTGCATCGATTTAACTGACAATTGCGCGGTCGTGCGACGTGGCTCCCAAACAAAATTGACGTCCTTTTTTTTCCCACAAATAGAGCTTTCTTTTGATGGTATTTGGTCACCTCTGCGGGTTTTTTTTTTTGCGCTATAAACAAAAATAGAGTGACAATTTAGAAAAAAAAATCAATATTTTTTACTTTTTGCTATAATAAATATCCCCAAAAAATATATAAAAAAACTTTTTTTTTTCCTCAGTTTAGACCGATACGTATTCTTCTACATATTTTTGGTAAAAAAAAAAATTGCAATCAGCGTTTATTGATTGGTTTGCGCAAAAATTATAGCGTTTACAAAATAGGGGATAGTTTTATGGCATTTTTATAATTTTTTTACTAGTAATGGTGGCGATCAGTGATTTTTTTCGTGACTGCGACATTATGGCGGACACATCGGACACTTTTGACACATTTTTGGACCATTGTCATTTTTACAGCGATCAGTGCTATAAAAATTCATTGGTTACTGTAAAAATGACACTGGCAGTGAAGGGGTTAACCACTAGGTGGCGCTGTAGGGGTTAAGTGTTCCCTGCATTGTGTTTCTAACTGAGGGGGGTTGGGCTCTGTGTCACATGACACCGATCTCCGCTCTGAGTACACGGAGCGGAGATCCGGGTCATTGTCACTAGGCAGAGCAGGGAGATGCTTGTTTACACAAGCATCTCCCCGCTCTATACCTCCGTGAGATGATCGCGGGGATACCCGCGGCGATCGAGTCCACGGGACCCGCGGTCCGACTCATGGGGATGGCGGAAGGGTCGCGAACCCGCCGCCGGCGGCGCATGTGCGACCACACGGTCAGGCACTTAAAGGGGACGTACAGGTACGTTGATGCGCCTGTCCGTGCCATTCTGCCGATGTAAATGTACAGGAGGTGTCGGCAAGTGGCTAATGGGGAAGAAATTCCCTGTTTGCCAGGAACTTTCTATTTTAGTAAGGCAGAATGTGTCCTCACCTCCCCTAATCCCATTTGATAGTTGAACTATTCAGCTCTATATAATCACTGACCATTCCATTTCTTTTTTAGTGGAAGTGGTGCAAGTACCTGAATTTGACTTGGTGTCAGCATCTTGCAATCCAATTTACCACATTGCTCAGAGGAAAAAGCAGCACACTGAGCAAGATGTACTGCATTAAAAAACAAAAATGTCTATTGGCTTAGGGCATTAGAGTAATGCTGCACTCAATGTTCCAGATACAGGAAGATGACACTAATATTCTCAAAAAGTTGCACAAAACCCTATCTCAAAAAATAATCAAATACTAATATAATACCACAATTGTGAAAAAAAAAAATGAAAATGTGAAAAAATGTATGAAAGTATCAAAAACTACACCCAAAAATGACTATACAAAACAAATAAAATAAAAAAATGACAAATGGAAATCTGGTGAAGAATTGATCCAAAAAACATATAAATAATGCTAATGCACACCCAGTGTCAAAATTAGGGACACAAAGGCCAAAAGAATGTCCACAAATATCTTGTGTGTATAATTTCAGCATGCAGCGTTCCTGGACCACGACACAACCAGCTTCTTACCAGATCTCGATGAACTCTTAAGCCCCGTACACACAATCGGATAACCTATGGATTTTCGTCCGATGGATTTTTCCATCGGATATCCGATGAAACTGTTTTCCATCAGTCTTGCCCACACACCATCAGTCAAAAAACGGACCGTTCCAAACGCGGTGACGTAAAACACTCAGATGAGCCGAGAAAAATGAAGTTTAATGCTTCTGAGCATGCATCGACTTGATTCTGAGCATGCGTGGGTTTTTGATCCGATGGACTTGCCCATAGACGATCGGAAATTCCCATCGGTTTTTTATCCATCGGAAAATTTTAAAACAAGTTCTATTTTTTACAACCGATGGGAAAAAGACCGATGGGTACCATACACGATCGGTTGGTCTGATGAAAACCATCCATCGGACGGTTTTCATCAGTCAAACTGATCGTGTGTACGGGGCTTAAGAGATCAGTAGCGCTCTGACACCCACACAAGGTCACTCCAGGTTACATTGCGGATCATTTCCAATCCTCCACCGAGTACCAGGGATCGCCAACTCTCCTCAGGGATGGTGGCAAGAGGACAGCAAAGGACCATAGAGTAAAACTGCTAAAAATACCCACTTTATTACATATATAATATACTCACAAGTATCTCAAGGTATAAACAAGCAAAAAACGCCTCGCTGTTGTACACTGGTAGGCGTAATGACGTTCTAGGCTGTAGGCCTCACCCTGCATTGACTGCATTGCATATGTGCATCAAGCAACATGCTGGTAGGAGGACATAGTAGATTGACAGAAGGAAGAGCTTTTCAGTTTGCTGCATCACAGACAGTAAAGTCACAGGCTGAGGGAGGGACAAGACTTTTAACATTTGATACAAATATCAAATCTTCTGCCCTGCCAGACAGTGCTGTGTGGCAGAGCTGTGCATATTTCAGGACTGTATAGACAGAGTTACAAATCCTATGGCAGGTTGAATGGCTTTCTTGCATGTATTTCATCTTTGTATTTAGGTTGTTTGCCTGCAGTTCAGTTTTAAACAACAATGAATCCTATCCCACTGTTGGTGCCCATGCTTTGTGGATTGGTGTCCAACCCTAAAAATACACAGGTTACAATTACTTCCACAAAGTATGTAGAAGCCACAAGTTCACGTAATGCCGCGTACACACGATCGTTTTTCACGTCGTTAAAAATGCAATTTTTTAAATTGGGCATTAAAAACAATCGTGTGTATACTCCAGAGCATTTTTAACAACGTGAAAAATGGCCTAAAAAAATTAGAACCTGCTTTATTTTTTCACGTCGTGTATGTGTGTATGCTTTTACAAGGGGAAAAAAAACGTGCATGCTCAGAATCAAGTATGAGACGGGAGTGCTCGTTCTGGTAAAACTAGCATTTGTAATGGAGATAGCACATTCGTCACGCTGTAACGGACTGAAAAGCACGAGGCTGAAAAGCGCGAATCGTCGCTCAACAAATTTTACTAACATGAAGGGTGGCGCCATTCGAACGGAACTTCCCCTTTATAGTGCCGTCGTACGTGTTGTACGTCACTGCGCTTTGCTTGAGCATTTTTTTTAATGAACGTGTGTATGCAAGACAGGCTTGAGAGGAAACAAGAAAAGTCACGTCGAGAAAAACGTCGTTTTTGAAAATGACATTAAAAACGATCTGCGGCATAAGACTTGCCACCTTTTGGATGCCTTCTTCCAGTGATTGGCTGTAGCATGGTAAATATTTGTGCTATTTAAAACTACCTGCCCTATATTCTGGAAGCTTCTTCCAGAAGTAGGTGAGAAAAATCAAACACTTAGCGCAGAAAATACAAAAAATGCTGCACCACTGATTACAGTGAAGCCAAAAACAAAATTTAACCTAGTACCCTAACTAGAGGGGGGTGCTACATCAGTTATGCTTTATTACCAATTTTCTTTTTCTAGTGAGTTTCTTTGTCTATTTTCATAATTCTTCAGCTTGCTATGTCCTTGTTCACAGTTGAAATTTTTCAGGTTGCTAACAGTGATCTGATCCCTATGTGTAGAATACAGAATGGTTGTTGGATTCACTCTAACCTAATTGTAGTGATGGCAGCATCGTCATTTCATTGCTGTTAAAATGCATGTTGGAACTGGCTATTGAGTAGCATTCCCCCTCCCCTGACTGAAGAAATCCTTTGTCCAGGCACCCCTCTGCCCTTCTTAAAGTGGTTCTTAAGCCTTAAGGTTTTTCACCTTAATGCATTCCATGCATTAAGGTGAAAAACCTTCTGTGCTGCAGCTGCCGCCCAGACCCCCTCTTTTCCTTACCTGTGCCCATCCGATCTGGCAATGTACATGAGCGCAGCGGCTCCTACCGCTGTCTCTCTCCTCTTTGGACAAATTGATACCAGCGGAATCTGTTGGCTCCCGCTGCTGTCAATAAAATCTGGTGACGTGGGGGCGGGGCCGAGTCCCGCTGTTTGTGTCAATGTACGTAGCAGCGAGACTCAGGAGCAAGCACACACGGGTCCCCCCAGGGAGAGCGGATAGGGGCCTGGAGAGCCAGTGGGGAACCCCAGAAGAAGAGGATTGGAGCTGCTCTGTTCAAAACTATTGCACAGAGCAGGTAAGTATAACGTTTGTTATTTTTATTAAAAAAAAAACCACTTTAAACATTTCCTCCCAATTGTTAACTTTATCGTGTATTTTAAATTGCTACATCTCTAATAGCATTTTCTGGTAGATCAAAAATGCATACTGATTAGCTGACATAAACAGACCGGAAGCTAGTATAGACACTTGCACTGGGGTGGGATTTTTTACTCAAAATAGAGGGGAAAACTGATTTACATGAGAGCTGTAATCATACCTGGCCCGCCATAGCTGCTTATGGGTGGTTTTGTACCTACTGCTATTTACATGGTCAACCAAGCTTCATCTTTGAAATCCCCTTCGGATCTGATTTCTATAGTACTGAATTACAGTTGACCGCTTTGGCATAGATACCTCTATGTCATCTGGAGGTTTTGTCCCTTTTTGCTGTTTGCGAAGTACAGTTATTCTGTGAATTTGAGACAAGTGTCAATCTTTCTTCCTCATATATAATGATTACCTTGAACTATAACGCTCCATGTACACAGAAGCTCAAAAACGGTCGTTTTTAAAGCAGCAGAAAAAGCTAGCTTTTATTAGCGTTTTTCAGTGTAGCGTTTTTTTGTTTTGTTTTGTTTTTTCAATGGACCAAAAAACGCTAAAAAACGCTCGCGGCCAGCGTTTTTGAGCGTTTTTTGGCGTTTTTTTGTGCCGAAAAACGGCACATTGAACGCGAATTTCTTGCGTTCAGAAAAAAGCCCATTAACTCCACTGCTCATTAAAGCTAAAAAACGTTATGTGTACATAGGCTAACGTAGAGTGCAGTTAATGGGCTTTTTAAAAAAAACGCCAATACGCCAATAAACTGCAGTTTATCAGCTTCTGTGTACATGGAGCCTTAAAGGTTATTAGGAAGTCACTATTCCTATGTAAGGCGACCTTCATTGCTTTCAAATGCATGTCAGTGTTTTTCATGTTTTATACCTTTTGTTTCATTGCAGATTATTTGGGAATGGGAGTCTCCGTCAGAATCGGATGTAGTACAGACACTGGCGCTTTTCTTACAATTCTGTTATTTTATATTGTTAATTTATTTACAGTTCTACCTCTCCCAGCATATACAAGAAAATATAGTTCAGTTGTATCTACTTACACCTGTATTTATTAAAATTATTGAAATTACGAAGGACATCTGGTTGTAAAAGTGTTTTTGTGTTTTGTTTCTTTTTATGTTTTCCTGTTATATGAACTCTGTGTGGCCCTATATTTCTTGTCTTGATCTAGACACAGAGTTCTGTTCTGTCACTGTTGCGCTACTAACTCTGCAAAATAAAAAACTATTTTTTGATGCATTATAATAAAGGAACAATGCAGTCAAAATGCAGAGGTTAAAGAGGAAGTAAGGTCTTCTTTTTTAATTGTACCTACAGGTAAGCCTATAGTAAGGCTTACCTGTAGGTACTGTAAATATGTCCTAAACTTGCACCATTTAGGAGATATTTACTATATACTGCATAGAAACCAATCAGCTTCCAGAGTTTATTGTCAGAGCTTAATTGAACAAGCTAAAGTTAGAAGGTGATTGGCTACCATGCAAAGCTGCACCAGATTTTGCACTCTCCAGTTTTTGCAAATCAATCCCACAGTCTGCCTACAGCTTCTGTACCTTGTATTTTCTGCTAGCTACAGTGCCTTGAAAAAGTATTCATACCCCTTGAAATTTTCCACATTTTGTTATGTTACAACTAGGGATGAGCTTCGAGTTCGAGTCGAACTCATGTTCGACTTGAACATTGCTTGCCGCGGAAAACACCCTGTAAAAGTCTATGGGAAATCTAAAGTGCTAATTTTAAAGGCTTATATGCAAGTTATTGTCATAAAAAGTGTTTGGGGACTCGGGTCCTGCCCCAGGGGACATGTATCAATGCAGAAAAAAGTTTTAAAAAAGGCAGTTTTTTCGGGAGCAGTGATTTTAATAATGCTTAAAGTGAAACAATAAAGTGAAATATTCCTTTAAATTTCGTACCTAGGGTGTGTGTATAGTATGCCTGTAAAGTAGCGCATGTTTCCCATGCTTAGAACTGTCCCTGCACAAAGTGTCATTTATGAAGGAAAAAAAGTCATTTAAAAGCACTCGTGGCTACAATGAATTGTCAGCTCCCGGCAAGAACAGTCATTGAAAGTCATTGATAAAAAAAAATGCGTGGGGGTCCCCCCAAATTCAATTACCAGACCCTTCAGGTCTGGTATGGATATTAAGGGGAACCCTGCGTCAAATTTTAAAAAAATATGTCGTGGAGTTCCCCCCAAAAATCCATACCAGACCCTTTATCCGAGCACACAACCTGGCAGGCCGCAGGAAAAGAGGGGGGGACGAGAGAGCGCCCCCCCTCCTGAACCGTACCAGGCCACATGCCCTCCACATAGGGAGGATGCTTCTGGGTCTGGACCCCAAAGCACCATGTCCCCATGTTGATGGGGCCAAGGGCCTCATCCCCACAACCCTTGCCCGCCCCGCCTACGTCATTGGCTGAGCGGACCTGATAGGAAACGTGATTTGATTCCTCTGCAGTGTAATCAATTAATAGACCCCGCCCCTTCTCACGTTCCCCATCAGGTCCACTCAGCCCTTCACCCAGTGAAGGTGACCCGCCCCCCTACGTCATTGGCTGAGCGGACCTGATGGGGAACGTGAGAAGGGGCGGGGCGGGGTCTATTCATTTATTACACTGCAGAGGAATCAAATCACGTTCCCCATCAGGTCCGCTCAGCCAATGACGTAGGCAGGGTCTAAAGTACGAGGGGGCGGGGTTACGTCAGATCATAGGGGTAAGCCCTGGCTTTCCCCGCTTGCGGGGAATAGCCAATGATGTAGGCGGGATCCCGCCTACGTCATTGGCTATTCCCCGGCAAGCGGGTACCCTATGATGTGACGGGTGATCCAGCCCCCTCGTACGTCATGGGGGTTTCGTGTGGAGTGTAGACTGGAGGAGACTGCAGCGCTGGACATCGGATCACCGCGGGACATAGAGAACAACGCTGGACAGACTAGATTACATCGCTGGAATGGTTTTTTTATTTTTTATTTTTTTATTTTTAATAAAGGACTTTCCCAACTGTGTCTGTGTGTTTTTTTTTACAATTTTTTACACTTTCTTTGTGAAATGGTAGGGGTACAATGTACCCCTTACCAATTCACATAGGGGGGGCGGGATCTGGGGGTCCCCTTTGTTAAAGGGGTCTTCCAGATTCCGATAAGCCCTCCCGCCCGCAGACCTCCACAACCACCGGGCAAGGGTTGTGGGGATGAGGCCCTTGTCCCCATCAACATGGGGACATGGTGCTTTGAGGGGTCACAGACCCCAAAGCATCCTCCCCATGTTGAGGGCATGTGGCTTGGTACGGTTCAGGAGGGGGGGCGCTCTCTCGTCCCCCCCTCTTTTCCTGCGACCTGCCAGTTTTTTTTTAAATTTGGCGTGGAGTGCCCCTTAAAATCCATACCAGACCTGAAGGGCCTGGTAATTGAATTTTTAAAAACATTTTTTATCAATTACTTTTCTCTGTATTGCCGGGAGCCGACAATTCATTATAGCCGCGAGTGCTTTTAAATTACTTTTTTTTCATCAGAAATGACATTTTGTGCATGGACAGTTCTAAGCACGGGAAACAAGCGCTGCTTTACAGGCATACTATACACACCCCCCCCCCCCCGGTACGAAATTTAAAGGAACATTTCACTTTTATTGTTTCACTTTAAGCATTATTAAAATCACTGCTCCCGAAAAACTGACGTTTTTAAATCTTTTTTTTGCATTGATACATGTCTCCTGGGGCAGGACCCGGGTCCCCAACCCCTTTTTAGGACAATAACTTGCATATTAGCCTTGATAATTAGCACTTTTGATTTTGAATGTTCGAGTCCATTGTATTTAATAGGGTTCTAAAGTTTGCGCAAACTTTAGGTCTGTTTGCAGGTTCTTGTGCGAACCGAACCGGGGGGTGTTTGGCTCATCCCTAGTTACAACCAAAACGTAAATGTATTTTATTGAAATTTTATGTCATAGGCCAACACAAAGTGGCACATAATTGTGAAGAGGAAGGAAAATGGTAAATGGTTTTCAATTTTTTTTTTACAAATAAACATGTGAAAAGTGTGGTGTGCATTTGTATTTGTATTCAGCCTTTACTCTGTTACCCCTAACTAAAGTCTAGTGGAACCAATTGCCTTCAAACCTAAAGCAGGGTTGGGTTCTAAAAAAAAATATTCAAAGCTTTGAACACTGAGCACTGTTCAATCCATCATCCAAAAATGGAAAGAGTATGGCACAACTGCAAACCTACCAAGACATGGCCGTCCACCTAAACTGACAGGCTGGGCAAGGAGAGCATTAATCAGAAAAGCAGCCAAGAGGACCATGGTAACTCTGGAGGAGCTGCAGAGATCCACATCTCAGGTGGGAGAATCTGTCCACAGGACAACTATTAGTCGTGCACTCCACAAATATGGCCTTAATGGAAGAGTGGCAAGAAGAAAGCCATTGTTGAAAGAAAAGCCATAAGAAGTCCCCTTTGCAGTTTGCGAGAAGCCATGTGGGGGACACAGCAAACATGTGGAAGAAGGTGCTCTGGTCAGAGGAGACGAAAATTTAACTTCTTGGCCTAAAAGCAAAACGCTATGGGTGGTGGAAAACTAACACTGCATAACACCCTGAACACACCATCCCCACAGTGAAACATGGTGTGGGGATGGTTTTCTTCAACAGGGACAGGGAAGCTGGTCAGAGTTGATGGGAAGATGGATGGAGCCAAATACAGGGCAATCTTAGAAGAAAACCTGTTAGAGTCGGCAAAAGATCTGAGGATGGGGCGGAGGTTCACCTTCCAGCAGGACAACAACCCTAAACATACAGCCAGATCTACAATGGAATGTGTGTCAAAGTGGCGGCCCTCCAGCTATTGCGGAACTGCCTGTGGAAGTCATGCTTGTAACTGTCAGCCTTGCAATGCCTCATGGGAATTGTAGTTCCACAACAGCTGTAGGGCCGCCAGTTTGACACCTGTGGTTTAGATCAAAGCACATTCCATGTGTTAGAATGGCTCAGTCTCAGTCCAGACCTAAATCCAATTGAGAATCTGTGACAAGACTTCAAAATTGCTGTTCACAGATGCTCTCCATCCAATCTGACAGAGCTTGAGCTATTTTGCAAAGAAGAATGGGCAAAAATGTCACTCTCTAGATGTGCAAAGCTGGTAGAGACATCCCCAAAAACACTTGCAGCTGTAATTGCAGCGAAAGGGGATTCTACAAAGTATCTGACTCAGGGGGGCTGAATACAAATGCACACCACACTTTTTACATATTTATTTGTAAAAAAAAAATTGAAAACCATTTATCATTTTCCTTCTACTTCACAATTATGTGCCACTTTGTGTTGGTCTATCACATAAAATCTCAATAAAATACATTTAGGCTTTTGGTTGTAACATGACAAAATTTGGAAAATTTCAAAGGGTACGAATTCTTTTTTAAGGCACTCTAAAATCCCTGAGGTTGCCATTATGCTTACTTTCTGAATAGCTCTCAGTCTGTGAAAATGTAGACCAATGTATTCACTTGTTCATGCTCCACTGTTTGAGCTCCCTGTAGCTTTGTCCAAACATGATTCAGTATGGGAGGAGAGGCTGCAGAGCACAAGATCAAGGGACAATTTAATGTACTGTCTCCTGGTAACACATGTGAGAATCCTGCCAAAGTGTGAACATCGGGGGTTATACAAAATTCAGATTATAATGAACTGAGTGTAATTTCTGCTGTTGGCACATTTACAGTGTTTACTAAATTGAATTTGCATCTCATTGCCTCATTGAGTGATTTTACTTGTTGGCTTGAATTCTTCTTTTACCATTTGAGTACTAGCCTCTAATACCCCTTCTTTACCAGGCCACTGTACCCAAATTATTATTTTTTATCATTTTTGGGACAGACATTTCTTTTTGGTGGTATTTAATAACCATTTGTTATTTGTATTTTTTTATTATTAAAGGGAAAAAAGACCAACATTTTAGAAAACAAATGTTTCCCTTGCTTTCTCTTATTAAAAAAATCTAATAAAATGGCAGGACAGTACACACACCCACTGTACTTACCCTTTTTTTTTAAATGCAGACACCCCCAAGACAGTGCCAGGACAAGGTCATCTCTAGAGTCCAGGGCTACCCCTCAAATTTCCCCTCCAAGCACAAATCCTTGCCCCCTCCCTACTCCAAATCCCACCCCCTTCCAGCACAAATTCCCCTCCCTAATCCCCCATCGTAGCACAAATACCCCCCCCCACTCATCCTCCACCCCCCCCCAAAAAAATATTTTCCCTCTACCATGTTACTTTTATGGCACAAACCCTCCAAATCCCCTTAAATCATCACTCCTAGTACACCTCCCCAAATTTGCCCTCCTAGAACAATTCTTACCCTGTGTCAAAATTCCCCTTCTCAACACAAATCCCCTCCCCCCAATCTCCTTGTGGTGCTCCCCCATTTCACATGATACCACAGATACCACAGTGCCCAGGACAGCGCCCCTCCTGCCCACCCCTTGTCCCGACCCTGCCCCAAGGTGCTAATTTTTTTGGCACAATTTATTTGAAAATGAGCAAACAAGCTGGTAATGAATTGGTTGAATATGGAGATTGCTAATGGTGCACCGGATAAATTATTGTACAGTTTATACACAAGGGAGGAGGAGAAGAAGGGGTTTAAATACAGGATAAGGGAGGAGAAGGATTAATATTAGGGCTGTGAAAATTAACTATTAATTCCCCGATTAATCGATACATTTTTTTGAACGATCAAAATTCTTTTGATCGGTACTCACCTCTCAGCCGGCTTCCGGGTCTTCAGGGAGTTCCGTCGGAGATCCGGTGACGTCACGGACACCGGCGGGGCTTGCCGTGTCCATCTGAAGGGCTCCTTTGCTGTGCCTTCATATTTGCATGTCGGCGGGACCTTACTATCTGCCACACGCAAGGGCTGTTACACTTCCCTCTTTCACTTCCCTCTATCAACCTGGGATTCTACAGTCATCCACTGGGAGTTGTGATAGTTCCCTTCACGGGACATCTACATGCCTACGGACTGATGTTAACCCCTCCTCATCTGGATTCAGCAGTGGTATCGTTGTACACATTTTTATACCAGTATCATACTTAGCTACATGTTTTTATGACTGCTTTTGCTACCGTTTGGTATTACTCACACCATTTTTACAGTTTATGTAGCTACATCGATTTTATCTCCAGTGCAATATTTATTTTGTTACCTACTTGAAGACTATAAAAGTTTTAATGCTATTCCCATCTAGCGTTGCCTTTGTGTTTTTTGTATCCTGCTATCCATTTTTCCAGTGGTTGGTAGCTGCACTGGGAATCAGCCTGCAAGGAGATCAGCTAAAAGTAGTTGGATCTGTATGTGCGTTATAATTAATTGAAATTAGTCAATTAAACAATTTAAAAAAAATTGATTAATCGAACACGAAAATTTTAATCAGTAACAGCCCTAGTTAATATACAGGTCACATATGATACAGGTTGGAGATCAGATGTAAAGGAGAGGATGGGGGTGAAAGGGGGGTCAAAAAATGATCCCACCATCAGTAAAAATCCCTCACCATGAATCTTCTGCTGCAGCGGATCCATTATTCATTCTTCATTTATAAATTACTTTGTTTCCTGTCCATCTTCTGTTGTATTAGGAAAGGGAAGGCTCAACAATGTATACAGTAGCGTGTTTACATTTGTGATTGCTTGTGATTGGTTACCACAGTGACCACAAGGTACAAAATCATTTAAATTGGCTCTGTACATTGTGTCTCTGAACCAAGTTGTCTAATGAGGGCTTGGTTCACATCTAATAGGTGCAAATGTCACCTGATGGTGTTATCGCCAATGCTATTTATAAATTGCACTGTAGAAATAACAGACCACCACATCGCCATTCATAAACATATGGCGGTAGTGATGTGGTTAAAACATGTAACTGGGACTTTTACTTAGAGGTGTATTTTAAATGTTTTAAATTTTAAATGTTTTAGGTCAAGTAAGGGTCCTTTCACACGGGGCGGATCCGTGCAGATCCGCCCCGTGAAGCTCCGCTTGCTCAGCGGGGATCGCTCCGTTGATCCCCGCTGAGCCGACGGATGACTGGGCGGTCCCCGCACACTGTGCAGGGACCGCCCTGTCAGAGCGCCGCTCTCCCCTATGGGGAATCGGATGACGACGGACCGTAGAGTCCGTTGTCATCCGATCTGCTCCGCCGACGGAAGGAAAAATAGGGTTTTCCTCCGTCACACTTTGGCGGAGCGGAGCGGATGTCAGCGGACATGTCTCCGCTGACATCCGTGCTTCCATAGGGGTACATGGAGGATCCGTTTTAGGTCCGCCTAAAAAACTGACAGGCGGACCTGAACGGACCTCCGTGTGAAAGAGCCCTTATAGTTGGTGAGTCACATGACCCATTCTATTTTTTTTATAGTTTTTTTTTGTGTTTGGACCAGATGCTATAGATGACACTTTGAAGGTGTTACACACAAACAATTTAAATCTGTGGAAAAAATAACAAACACTGGGGGTTATTTACTAAAGGCAAATCCACTTTGCACTACAAGTGCACTGCAAGTGCAGTCACTGTAGATCTGAGGGGAAGCTCTGCTGATTTTATCATCCAATCATGTGCAAGCTAAAATGCTGTTTTTTATTTTCCTTGCATGTCCCCCCCAGATCTACAGCGACTGCACTTCCAATTGCACTTTCAGTGCACTTTCGAGTGCACTTGCAGTGCAAAGTGGATTTGCCTTTAGTAAATAACGCCCACTATATACTTGTGTAGCGCCTACCCCAATTTTCTGGGAGCCTGATGGTGACTCCCAGAGGTAGGGAGATATATTATACTTCCTTAGGGTGCAGGTTACTAGGCATAGTGGGTGATGAACAAGAAAGAAAGTTGGGCGCCAGTCACTTTCATGCTTAAACAAGAGAGAAGTTTATTTCTCGAACAGGAAAAATGTGGGAGAGAGGGGATAGGGCACAGGACACCCTTAGTCAATAATAGTAAAGATCAGCAGATAGGCAGATTGGCAGGCTCCTTAGATAAAAATAGGTGAGATAATGAAGACAGCAGTATAGGAAAAGAGCCTTTAAGCTGAACCAGCAAGTCTGTACTTTGTAGGGTAGGCTGTCTCCTATAGTAACTGAGATTTACTCACTGCATCATACTGAATTATTTTGGATGAGTTCTCTCTTGAAGCTCTCCCAGCCACCTCATGGATCCCCGGTCCGTGAAGAGTCACCTCTGGTGCTTCTCTAGAACTCCATCCCTCTCAGAATTGTTTCCGGATCTTTGGTAGGCTTTTCTCTGCAGAATCTTGAACACTCGGATAGTCCTTGGATAGTCCTAGCAGCCAGAAAGATCCCTGGATAGGCCTCAGGCTTCAGGCCTAGCAGCCAGGAGCTGTTTCACACACATGCACCCAGGCTGCAGCCCTGGGTGGGAAGACTAACATCACCTGACTTCTTCCAAATAAATAGCTACTCCCAGCATTTAGTTCATAGAAAGGGGGGGAATCCGGCGCTCCTAGCGATGTGATGCCTTTAAAATGAATGTAAGAGTAGCTCTAATGGCACTTCTAAGTCAATCTGTATATTAAAAAACAAGAGGAGGCAGCCATCCTCAGAGGGTGTCCATGTCCTCTGTCAGCAAGAAGTGTAAAAAAGAAGGGGGTGGAGGCGCCAACTAAATTAATCCTACTGTAATCAATAATGTAAGTATACAGTGGGGATCGAAAGTTTGGGCACCCCAGGTAAAAATGTGTATTAATGTGCATAACGAAGCCAAGGAAAGATGGAAAAATCTCCAAATGGCATCAAATTACAAATTAGACATTCTTATAATATGTCAAAAAAAGTTAGATTTTATTTCCATCATTTACACTTTCAAAATTACAGAAAACAAAAAAATGGCATCTGCAAAAGTTTGGGCACCCTGCAGAGTTAATATCTTGTACCGCCCCCTTTGGCAAGTATCACAGCTTGTAAATGCTTTTTGTAGCCAGCCAAGAGTCTTTCAATTCTTGTTTGAGGTATCTTTGCCCAACTTCTTCCTTACAAAAGTCTTCCAGTTCTTTGAGATTTCTGGGCTGTCTGTCACGCACTGCTCTTTTAAGGTCTATCCATAGGTTTTCAATAATGTTGAGGTCAGGAGATTGTGAAGGCCATGGTGTATTTCCCCGTGGATTTTGAGGTGTGTTTAGGATCATTATCTATTTGTAGAAGCTATCCTCTCTTTAACTTCAGCTTTTTCACAGATGGCATCAAGTTACCATCCAAAATTTGCTGAAATTTAAAATTTTATTGAATCCATTTTTCCTTCTACTCGTGAAATGTTCCCTGTGCCGCTGGCTGCAATACAACCCCAAAGCATGATTGATCCACCCCCATGCTTAACAGTTGGACAGAGGTTCTTTTCATTAAATTCCCCAAAAAGTTCTATTTTAAACTCATCGGTCCACAGAACTTGTTTCCAAAATGCCTCAGGCTTGTCTATATGTTCATTTGAAAAGTTCAAACGCTGATTTTTCTGGTGAGGACGTAGAAGAGGTTTTCTTCTGATGACTCTTCCATGAAGACCATATTTGTACAAGTATCTCTTTATAGTGGAATAGTGTACCACAACTCCAGTGTCTGCCAGATCTTTCTGGAGGGATCGTGCAGTCAAACGTGGGTTTTGAATTGCTTTTATCACAATCCTGCGAGCTCTTCTGTCTGATATTTTTCTTAGTCTTTCAGATCTTGCTTTAACTTCCACTGTTCCTGAAGACTGCCATTTCTTAATTACATTCTGAACAGAGGATATTGACATCTGAAAACACTTTGCTATCTTCTTATAGCCTTCTCTAGCTTTGTGAGCGTCAACTATTTTCAGTTTCAGTTTTCTAGACAACTGCTTAGAAGAACCCATGGTGCTGATTGTTGGGGCAAGGTCAGATGAGTCTGGCCATTTAAAACCTTTGAGATTGACATCGCCTGGTCTTCCCAGACGATGATTGAGAACAATCCATGACACTGGCAGGTCTCAGCTTTGCAAAGGGGGCAGTGCATGCTATAAATTCTGCAGGGTGCCCAAACTTTTGCAGACGCCATTTTTTTGTTTTCTGTAATTTTGAAAGTGTAAATGATGGAAATAAAATCTAACTTTTTTTGACATATTATAAGAATGTCTAATCTGTAATTTGATGCCATTTGGAGATTTTTCCATCTTTCCTTGGCTTCGTTATGCACATTAATACACATTTTTACCTGAGGTGCCCAAACTTTCGATCCCCACTGTAGTATATATACTTACAGGTTCACTTGAAAATTATATCCATCGAGGATGGGGGTGTTCTGAGGTCTGTTGGTGCCGCTCTGCTGGCTCTGACAAAGTTCCCCTCAGCCGTGAGGTGTAAGAGATGTAGATTTTCGTTTGCACAGGCTTCTCTGCGGTGTCACATGACAGGAAGCTCCATGCTAGCCAGTCTGGAACATGGAAGTGATGTCATACAGCAGGGCGGTCCTCCAAACATAGAGTGGGACGTTTCACAGGCTAGGTAGCTACTACAAATTAGCCAGGCTAACTACCACCTAGCATAAATAAATTTACCTGTAAGCCCATTTTAGGACCAGGGTGCTACACACAAAATGTGTATTCTCTTGGAGAATGTAAAGTTTAGTACTGCCTAATGCCTCTACATGCAGGCAATTCTTAAAATCCTTTTTAGCAGTATGTGATCAGCTAAAAGTTGCCATGTTTAAAGGAAAAATGGGCAAAGTAAACCCGGTTCTGTATGGCAGCCAACATAAGGCTCCTACTTCTACCTACAGTGATTCCCCAAGGCAGGTTCACTTTAAGGATAAGCGGCCCTTTCCTTGTCATCCTCATCACCCCAGTATACTATAACATATAGTAGATCAAACAATCACACGTTTGAGATGTTGCATCTTACTCTGGGCCAATTCCTTGTACCAGAAGATGCCGTACTGCACATGTATCAACAGCTTCAAGAGCATATCCTCCTGTGAGCCTACAGGTAGAATAACTGCAGTCATTGATTAACAGCTATAGATATTTTATCAGATATTGATGTCTTGCTTTATACACATGATTTGCCTGATCACAGGTGGCTGGATTGCAAGTTAAAAAGGTAAACTTGTTATGTTATTCACCGTTGGTTACCTCTCTATGGCTGGAACAAAAGGCAAGAGCACTTACCAAAGGATACACTAAGGCAAGCCATAGATTAATTGATTTTCTTTCCTTCCACCAAGGGTGAAAGGAAAGAAAATCACTCAATTACCCCATTAACAATCAATGTTGGTAGGGGAATGCCTCCCGTTGCGCTATTGTACCCTGCCAGTGGCAGGGGGGCACAGGAAGCCTTCCTGGCTAGCAGAATACAATGATTACTGCTAGCGGGTATAGCAGCTGTCAGTAATCGCATGTAGAAAAATCCAACAGTCTGGTTGTACCCAAGTCAATCAATGGATCGACTTGGGCACAATCAGCCTGCCCATACATCAATCCATGTATGGCCGGCTTAAGAATGATGTCAAGATGAAAATGTGAAGCATTGCCTTTGCTTATCATCCTCACCAAACAAAGGTCAAATCTGTTGTAAACATGGTACTGTGTTAGCTGTGGAATAAAACAAGGAGGGTATCTGTATGATCAAGGTAACAAAGGGTGATGTCTTTAATAGCTTTATGTAGTGAATTGATGGTGAGCTTTCAAGGTATAAAATTCCATTGTCAGACCTAAAAGCACCTTATGATGACTTTATTCTCTGCTTTTAGTAACCATTAAGGCTGGGTTCACACCTATGTGAATTGGATGCGGATTTTTCCCGCATCCAATTCGCATAGCAGGAGATTGTGACCGACTCTCTATGGAGTCGGTTCACACATCTCCGCAGCGGCTCCAGCGTGAATTGCACAGGAGCCCTGTGCGTCTTTTGGTCCATTTCAGGTCCGAAATTCAGCCCAAAATTCGGGCTGAAATTGGACCTGACACAGTGAATGGAGACGCACCGGACTCCTGCTGTGAGCTGCATGCAGCTTAGATGTGAACCCAGCCTTAATGTGTTACCCTCAGTGATGTTATATTTGCCCTCAAAAGTACCACTCTAGGAATCAAAGACCATAAAATATGCAAGCAAAAAATTATCCTGACAAACAGTGAGAAGCTGGCATGACATGGTATTGCGTGGTAACTGTAGGTTTACTGGTCAGGGTGCAAAAGAACCATCACTACCCAGTCTATGTTATTAACAGAGAAGATGGATTACAAATTACTGAATGGAGATTTACCATCATAAGGTTGGTGCTGACCAGGCAATTTTTTGCGATACAGCACTGCGTCGCTTTAACTGACAATTGCGCGGTCGTGTGAGGCTTTACCCAAATAAAATCGTCCTTTTTTTCCTACAAATAGAGCTTTGTTTTGGTGGTATTTGATCACCTCTGCGGTTTTTAGTTTTTGCGCTATAAACAAAAGAAGACCAACAATTTTGAAAAAAAAACAATATATTTTATATTTTTGCTATAAAGCATGTAAAAAAATATCTAAAAAAACGAATTTCCTCATCAATTTAGACCAATATGTAATCTGCTACATATCTTTGGTAAAAAAAATTGTCAATAAGCGTATATTTATTGGTTTGCACCAAAGTTATAGTGTCTACAAACTACGGGATAGATTTATGGACTTTTATTTATTTTTTAATTTTTTTACTGGTAATGGTGGTGATCTGCAATTTTTTGCGGGACTGCGACATTGCGGCGGACAAATCTGACCCTAAGTGACACTTTTTGGGGATCAGTGACACCAATACAGTGATCAGTGCTAAAAAAATGCACTGATTAATGTATAAATGACACTGGCAGGGAAGGGATTAACACCAGGGGCGGTCAAGGGATTAAATGTGTTCACTGGGAGGTGCTTTCTAATTGCAGTGGGAGTGGATTCACTGGAGAAAAAGAGAGATCGTGATTCAGCTTTGCTGAAACACAATCTCTCTCTTTTCCTCCCTGACAGAGCAGCGGTGTGCTTTGTTTACATCGGCTCACCGCCGCTCCGTTTCTCTTCTGAATGATCCGCGGGTCGCGACGGCCATCGCAGCCGCCGGACCCACTAATTGGCTCCCATTGTGTTCAATCACAGCGGGAACGGCACTCCGGGGCGCGTGAACGCCCCCTAAACCATGTGCATGAAAACACGTACAGGTAGGTGATTTTGCGCACCGGGCCACCCTGCCGCTTTAAATGTACGTGGGGCGGTCCGGAAGCAGTTAAAGCAGAGTTAGGTTATAAAAAAAAATATCCCAAACTTTGAACATCTCACAGAGCACTGTTCAATCCATCATCCGAAAATGGAAAGAATATGGCACAACTGCAAACCTACCAAGACATGGCCGTCCACCTAAACTGACAGGCCGGGCAAAGGAGAGCATTAATCAGAGAAGCAGCCAAGAGGCCCATGGTAACTCTGGAGGAGCTGCAGAGATCCACAGCTCAGGTGGGAGAATCTGTCCACAGGACAACTATTAGTCTGCACTCCACAAATCTGGCCTGAATGGAAGAGTGGCAAAAAGAAATCCATTGTTGAAAGAAAGCCGTAAGAAGTCCAGTTTGCAGTTTGCGAGAAGCCATGTGGGGGACACAGCAAACGTGGGAGAAGGTGCTCTGGTCAGATGAGACCAAAATTTAACTTTTTGGCCTAAAAGTAAAACGCTATGTGTGGCAGAAAACTAACACTGCACATCACCCTGAACACACCATCCCTGCCGTGAAACATGGTGGTGGCAGCATCATGTTGTGGGGATGCTTTTCTTCGACAGGGAAGCTGGTCAGAGTTGATGGGAAGATGGATGAAGCCAAATTCAGGGCAATTTTAGAAGAAAACCTGTTAGAGTCTGCAAAAGACTTGAGACTGGGGCAGAGGTTCACCTTCCAGAAGGACAACGACCCTAAACATACAGCCAGAGCTACAATGGAATGGTTTAGATCAAAGCATATTCAGGTGTTAGAATGGCCCAGTCAAAGTCCAGACCTAAATACAATTGAGAATCTGTGGCAAGACTTGAAAATTGCTGTTCACAGACACTCTCCATCCAATCTGACAGAGCTTGAGCTATTTTGCAAAGAAGAATGGGCAAAAATGTCACTCTCTAGATGTGCAAAGCTGGTAGAGACATCCCCAAAAACACTTGCAGCTGTAATTGCAGCGAAAGGGGATTCTACAAAGTATTGACTCGGGGGGGCTGAATACAAACGCACGCCACATTTTTCAGATATTTATTTGTAAAAAAAATTGAAAACCATTTATAATTTTCCTTCCACTTCACAATTATGTGTCACTTTGTGTTGGTCTATCACATAAAATCCCAATAAAATACATTTACATATTTGGTTGTAACATGACAAAATGTGGAAAATTTCAAGGGGTATGAATACTTTTTCAAGGCACTGTATTGTATCTGGGAAATGTTTTACCTGCCAAAGTATTTTTGGCCATCCAGTCCTGAGATTCACACCCCCTCACACTGCACAACCAGGTGGACAACACTATGAATGTTCCTTGCTAGCACTTTTGCAAGAAGTACACCTGAAGTCCTGTCTCTCTTTTTCAGTCTAAATGCTGCTGTACAGGGGAGCTGATACCTAGTCAAATCCAGGTAATTATACTGCTTGCATAAAAAAACTTTTATGTATTTAAAAACAAAAAGCTGCAATAATAATGAGATCTGTGTAGAGCTTTAATAGGTCTTTGACCCTAGGGGACTGTGAGTATAGAAAAGATAGAGAACTGTCCTATCAGACAGGATATAAGATGATGCCATCAGACAAAACAGAGATCGATTCCATCCAACAAGATAGGGAATGGTCACATTACACAAGGTGGAGAATGGACCCATCAGACAAGATAAAGAACAGTCCCATCATACAGGATACAAATTGGTCTCATCACACAAAGGAGAAGGGAGGAAGAGCTAGGCACTGTCTGTCACCATCTTTTGTCATAGTGCGATGAAAACGTAATTGGGTATTATAACTGACACAATCAGGGCCGCCATCAGGAATTTTGGGGCCCCTTACACATCTTGTGCAGCGAATTGAGAAGTGGGGGGGGGTGCCACAAATTGAGAAGTGTGGGGTGCTGCCGTCGCGAATTGTTGAGGTCGGGGGGGCTTTGGGTGCTGACGGACAAAAAACAAAACAAAAGAAGAAAAAAAAAGGGGGGTTGCCATCCGGGGATCTCCGGGCCTCTGGGGACCTCTGGGCCCCTTACAAAAAAAAAAAAAGAAAATTAAATATATATATATTTTTATATATATATATATATATTTTTTTTATTCCTTTTTTTATTTTGTAAGGGGCCCAGAGGTCCCCAGAGGCCCGGAGGGCCCCGGATGGCAACCCCCCCTTAATTTTATGAAAAAAAAAGAAAAAATGTATTGGAAAAAAAAATTTTTTTTTTGTAATTTTTTTTTTATAAAAAAAAAAGGGGGGTTGCCATCCGGGCCCCTTACAGGTGTACTGCCTGGACCCCCCTGATGGCAGCCCTGGACACAATCATTTGGTTAATTGACAGCTATTGGCTGACAATGTTCCTTGAATTTACAGTTCAGCAGGAAGGTAGGAGAACACTGGATTTCTGGCAGACCAGCTGGTATCTTTCTGTACTTGCAACTATTTTTTTAAGTGATAAAATGCAATTTTTAATATGCAAGTATTGCAAAGCTGTACCTAATATTTTTTTTTTTTTTGTTGTTGTTTTTTATTTTGCTCAGTTTGAAACTGCTCTACCTGCATCTAACTGAACTGATCAGACATACAAGCAGTGTACACAAGGCTCTAATGAAATCAACAACAACACAGTCCTAATATGTTCCAATGACTAGTTACTAATCAGGTGATTTGTCTCGTAGAATTGAAGTTTAGTAAAGGTTAATATTAACCCAATTTACCATTGACACAAGGACAGAGTTCCAGTAGTCTGTCTGCTTATTACGACCATTAGAGCTGTAAAGCGTTATTATGCTCACCTCGAGAGGCTCAGACAGACTCAGGCTCAGGCACTTGTAACTTGTTATTTTTCTTGATGATGGTACTTGATAGCGACAGCTTTCTTGACAGCTAATCATTTCAAGAAAAGCTTTTTGGTTTCAACCAATTTGATAAAATATAAGGTACTGAAGAAGAAATTCATGTGTTCACCTAGGTGAAGTAACAATGTTACTTAATTGTCAAACATGGTGACTTATTTGGTATCCATATGAATTTTGTATATGTGGTGGTAAGGACCATTTTCAGCAGACTCTTATGCCGCGTACACACGATCGATTTTCTCGACGGTGAAAACACCATCGAGAAAATCGACGGGAAAAACGAGGAACGGCTTGTTCCCCTACACACGGCCGTTTTTCCTGTCATTTTTTCTCTTGGTCGAGAAAAACGACCGTGTGTGGGCTCTCCGGCAGCGTTTCCCTATGGGAAAACTGCCGCGGAAAAAAATGCCGTGAATCACGACGAGAAAAATTAGAAAAATGTTCTAATTTTTCTCGTCGTGATTAATGCCTTTTTTCTCGTCTGGGAAAATGACCAAAAGCCCACACACGGTCGTTTTTCTCGTCAAAGAGAAAAAAAAATATTTTTCCCGACGAGAAAAATGGTCGTGTGTACGTGGCATTATGCCCTGTACACACGACCGGTTTTCCCATCGGAAAAACTGCGATGAGAGCTTTTGGCTGGGAATTCCGACTGTGTGTATGCTCCCTCGCCGTTTTTCTGACGGGAAAACTGCCGGAAAAAAAAGAGAGCAGGATCTCTTTTTTCCTGTCAGAAAAAAATCCTAGCAGGAAAACCGTTCGTCTGTATGCTTTTCCGTCGGGAAAAAAAAAGGTGCATGCTCGGAAACAAATCGACGCATGCTCAGTAGCATAGAACTTCATTTTCTCGGCTCGTCGTAGTCTTTTACGTCACCGCGTTCTTGGCAGTCAAAAGTTCACCGGATTTTTGTGTGACTGGGTGTATGCAAGGCAGGCTTGACAGGAATTCCGTCGGGAAAACCATTGTTTTTTTTTCCGACGGGAAAACCGGTCGCGTGTATGGGGCATTATGCAATATTTCTTTCTTCTGTTCTTTTTCCTTTCTTTCCATTTTCCTCTTCCTTTCCTTATCTTTTTTTTCTTTCTTTCTTTCCCACCTTAAGCCCAGGTTCACACTGGGCTGCGGGAGTGAAGCCGAGCGAGTTCAGCTGAACTCGCACGATTTCACTCTCGCTGGCAGTCCCGATTTCAGCCGCAATTACAAAAACATCTGACACAGATGTCAATGTAAATCGCGGCCGAAATCGCAAAAAGTAGTACAGAAACTACTTTTTGAAATCAGTGCAGCGCCGCAGATGCGGTGTCGCACCGATTAGGACGGTGCCATTGCCCGCAATTTGTGGCAAATATCACCGATTTGACATGCGATTTGACATGTCAAAACGCACCAGTGTGAACCAGGGCTTATGTGCATTTAAAAATTTAGGTAGGTGTTTACATGAAGATCTATTTTGAAGGCGTAGGAAATTGGCCTTTTTGCTCATTCTCACAATGCATTAGGCACTACATTAGAGTGAGTGCTTTTCATACTTTGTGACTCTATTGGATGACGGGGCCTTCTGTAATGCTCATCCAAGTAAAAGTATTAAAGGTATATAGCTGGTGAGTACAGCCCCCCCACCTGGCTGTCATAACACCGTGGAGGACATTATCCCCCCCCAACAAAAGCTGACCCCCCCTCCCCCGCCCGTTACTGCTCCAGCTGGGGCGGCTCAGGTACATGGACCACCCGGGCAGCAGATGAAGAGGACAGGACAGTGTGCATTTTACCTGTAGCAGCCCATATTCCCTTAAAGCAAGCAGGTTTATGGGTACTTGGTTGCCCTCAGTACACTTTACATGATGCTATGTTGACTGGCCAAAGAGTACTGGTGCAACTGTATAATGAAGAGTTTTGGTGGAACACGGGTATACAGATATATCTAGAGGATGGTAAGGACATCCCCTTGAGAGGAGTAGATCCATAGAGACATGCAGAGAGGCAGCAGGATTGTATCCGGGCATGGTCAGTAAGCAGGCAAAGGGTCCAGTCCAGGCAGCAGGAAGAAATGTGGTCAGTAAACAGGTAAGAAGATGCAATTAACTAGTCTGCCACTAGGTGGCTCTGTCCCAAATAGGTGTGGTAACAGTAAATTACGTAACTGGGGGTTAGGTGCCCTTTTAGAGAAAGCCTTCTTGTAGTGAAAGTGTAGTGTAATGGGTGGAGTTAGTGCCCAAATAAATGCCAAGATGGGGGACCCAAGTGAGATGGGGCATGGGAACCAAACACCCTAGAGCTATACGTACGTGGGCAGAAGGACAGGGTGTGATAGTCTAACACACAGAAGAGAAAGCTGTAGTCATCCTGTCTCACCAAACATGGTCTACAAGACTGGAAGCAGGATGCAAAAGACCTTTTAGGCCAGGCTATGTATTCTCTGTCATGAGCACTATACTTCAAGAGGTCCTGGAAAAGTGTACATGTTTTCAGTCGACAGCAGGCTAAAGTCTGCTGTCAGTTGATGTCACAAACCCAGGCCAGGCTCTGAAAAGATCCCAGCTATATGGTCGGGATGCACCCAGAAGTCTAAATCGGCAGCTGGCTCCGCCTCTCAGCTGCTCCTGCCCCTCCACAGCTCAGGGCTCCAGTGAGCAATGGGGGGGGGGGAAGCAGAGAGCAGATGACTGTCAATCACTGAAGACCAAGAGCCGAGCAATCAGCGGTGTTTGATCGCTCAGTTCTCGGTCTTAGAGGTGGCAAGGGACATGCTTCTCTTTTAAAAGGTACATGCCAAAGTAAATTTTCTCATGTGCCGTATCCTGAGTGACTCTAAATTTGGTCTTGACAATAGAGAGGGCATCTGACTTCCTCATTTCTTCATGCTGGCAGCCAGGTGCAAGGTATTTTCTGCAGCCAGGCATACACACTTAGGCTAGATGTAGTCAATGACCAATCTTGGGGTGTTGTTTTTTTGTAGTTTTATTTGGAGAACTTGGATGGGTTAGGAGACATTGGCGGCTTTTTTTTTATTTATTTTTTAGGGGGGTCAACAAACAACCACCCCCCCACGGCCCCTTAAACACCCCTCTGCTGTCACTTACCCCATCAGCGGCGGGGATCGGTGGGCACATTGGGCAGGGGATGAGGCTGCGGCGGGCATCGGGCAGCGTCTTATGTGTCCGCTTCTCTTCTGAGATCATGGCGGCTTCCGCCATGCGTCTCCCCCCCCCTCCTCCTAGGCATCCAATAGGATCGTCTGACCTTTTAGCCAATCGGGAAACGGGGAACAGACCCCTATTTCCTGAATGGCCGAGAGGCGATTCAATGTTCAAATTACCCCTTTTCAGCAGAGAGCGGTCTGAAGTCCACCCTCTGCTGACATCACACAGATAAGTCCAGACACCGCGTCATCCTGACTCTGGGAGTCTGGATCCGCCAGCTGCCTGGACTGATAGCCGTCTCAGCCTCTCAGTGAGCCGCTGAGAGGGCCGCTCCCCACCCCTCCATAGCTCAGTGCTCCAGTGAGCGTGGAGGAGCAGAGCAGTAGAGCTGCTGTATGACAGGCAGCAGCTCTCTGCTCGGGGAGCCGAGAGAACCAAGCCATTGGCGTTGTTATATGGCTCGGTTCTCAGTGCAGAGATGCCGGGGATAGATGCAGCATCGGACCGATGCTGCATCCACCTAGGTAAGTATAATGGGGGAAAAAAAGCCAAACCCATACTTCTCTTTTAACCACTTAACCGCTTGCTGTTTGCCGCACACCGATATACATCGGCAGAATGGCAGGGGCAGGCAAATGGGCGTACCTGTACGTCCCTATAAATTTGCCACGCCGCGGGAGCATGCCCGCAGGTCCCGCAAACTCAATGTTTGCCGACAGCCCACGATTGCGGCCAGTAAACAAGGCATTTTACCTGTTCTCCCTGTTATCGGGAACAGTGATCTCTGTCATGTTCTAGTGAGATCATCCCCCCTACAGTTATAATCACTCCCTAGGACACACTTAACCCCTTTATCACCCCCTAGTGTTTAACCCCTTCCCTGCCAGTGTCATTTATACAGTAATCAATGGCTATTTGTAGCTCTGATCGCTGTATAAGTGACAATGGTCCCAAAATAGTGTCAAAAGTGTTCGATGTGTCCGCCATAATGTCGCAGTCCCGATAAAAATCACAGATCGCCGCCATTACTAGTAAAAAAAAATAAAAAAAAATAAAAATGCCATAAATCTATCCCCTATTTTGTAGATGCTATAACTTTTGCACAAACCAATCAATATACGCTTATTGTGATTTTTTTTATCAAAAATATGTAGAAGAATACATATTGGCCTAAACTGAGGAAAAATTATTTTTTTTTAGATATTTTTGGGGGATATTTATTATAGCAAAAAGTACAAAATATTGCTTTTTTTCAAAATTGTCGCAATTTTTTTGTTTATAGCGCAAAAAATAAAAACCGCAGAGGTGATCAATTACCACCAAAAGAAATCTCTATTTGTGGGAAAAAAAGGACGTCAATTTTGTTTGGGAACAACGTCGCACGACCGCGCAATTGTCAGCTAAAGCGACACAGTGCCAAATTGCAAAAAATGCTCTGGTCAGGAAGGGGGTAAAATCTTCCGGAGCTGAAGTGGTTAAGGACCATGCCTAATTTTTACACTTGGTGTTTGCTAGAAAATTACTTAGAACCCCAAAACATTATATATATTTTTTCAGACACCCTAGAGAATAAAATGGCAGTCGTTGCAATACTTTCTGTCACACTGTATTTTCACAGCGGTCTTACAAAAAAATTTGGGGGGGAAAAATTCACTTTTTTTAAATTATTTAAAAAGTAAGAAAACAGTAAAGTTAGCCCAATTTGTTTTATATTGTGAAACATAATGTTACTCTGAGTAAATTGATGCCCAACATGTCACGCTTTAAAATTGCACCCGCTCGTGGAATGGCAACAAACTTTGGCACTTAAAAATCTCCATAGACAACGTTTAAAAATTTCCACAGGTTACCAGTTACAGAGGAGGTCTTTTGCTAGAATTATTGCTCTCGCTCTAACGATCGTGGCCATACCTCACATGTGTGGTGTGAACACCGTTTACCTATGCAGGCGTGACTTGCGTATGCGGTCCCTTCTGAGGGACGGGGCACTTTAAAAAATATTTTTTTTTTATTTAATTTTTTTTACACTGCCCCTTTAAAAAAAAAAAATAATCCTATTACAAGCAAATGTAGAAAAAATCCCTTGTAATACAAAAAAGCCATGACAGGACCTCTTTAAAGGTCAGATAGACTTCAGATCTCACATTTACACTTAGAAGCATTAAAAAAAAAAAAAAGACGTTTTTTTTTCAATTAAAAAAAAATTGTCCCTTTAAGGCCGTTGGGCGGAAGTGACGTTTGACGTCGCTCCCGTCATCCAATGACATCATTCCCTCACTCGACTTCCTACCTATCAGGCGAAAGGATCAGATTGTCTCTGCCACTGCCGACGAATCCGGCAAGCAGTGGAGACGACTGTGACTCGGCGGAAGAGGGGTTGGCACCTCTCCCGCTGCCGATAAAAGTGATCTTGCGGTGATTCCGCTGCAGAGACCACTTTTATCTTAAAGCGGACTGCCCGCCGCTATCTGCTGCCATAACAACAGTATTTAACATCAAAGTAGCAACGTAAATCCACAGTGGGCGGTCTGGAAGTGGTAAAAGCAGTATTAAATAAAAGAAATATGTAATGCAGCTTATCAATCCTTAGATGTGGTAACTACATTTGTTTTCTTTTTTCTTTCTTTTTTATCCGGTGACCTGACCAGTAAGTCTGTTAATTTTAAACTTCCTAACTTCCTTTAACAGACCGAGCTGTCCATCAAAAGTGACAGTTAGAGGGTTGAGGCAAAGCATTTACCACTGAGAGGGGTGCTTACAGTGGTCAGCTTTTATTCATTTATGGAAACTCTTTAATCCAAAAGTAAATAATACTGTTGCTGTAACTGCTTATAAAGTGTTAGCTGGAGTTTCATTTGTTAGTCAAGTTCATCTAAATCTACTAGTGTATCTAAAGCCCCATACACGGTCGGACTTTTTGCCAACAAACTTCATTTTGAGCAAGTTGGACCAACAATCCGACCGTGTGTACACTCCATCGGACAAACTTTTTTGGTTTTCATTGGACAAAAGTTCGGTCTGCAAACGGACAAACTTTTGCCCAACAAAAGTCCGATGGAGAAAAGTCCGACCGTGTGTACAGAAAACCATCGGACTTTTGTCCGATGGACAAAACAAATAATGTTAAAATCAACCAACAATAGCAGAAGTTGACCAAAGGGTGGCGGTAAAGAGCAGAAAAAGAGTTGGAAAAAGTTTAGGGAAAGTTTGCAGAAAAGTCCTGTGGTGTGTATGCTATGGGTGTGCCCGGCCAACTCCCTTCAGACAAAAATCCACGGAAAAGTCAGATGGAAGTCCGACCGTGTGTACGAGGCTTAACACTACCTTCCCCCCTGAATTGACAATGCAGCTGTTCAAGGGTGCCTCCATTGCTCATCCATCCAGCGTGGAGACACCCTAATACAGAAAGTGTGTTACTGGTCAGATCTCCAGGTGAAAATAAAGGGGAAAAATCCTAAAAAAAAAGAAAAGAAAACTATGCAGCCACCGCATTTAAGGAATAGTAAGTTGCAATATATAACATTTTTCTTTTGAGGTTTAATGTGTGCCTTTTTATATCTGCCTGGAGTTCCACTTTCACATTCCTTTTTTTATTTGCAACTGTTTGGAATGTTCCAGTCATCGCTTGATTCATTGAATACTCTCAGAACATTTATTGCATTTTTTGATAATACCAACAGTATTTTTTTTATTTTATTTTTTTTTAATGAAAAATTCTTGCACAATGTTTTTGTGCAGGGACATGTGAAAATGAATTCTTTAAGACAAGAGACAATTCTCCTAAAACCGACTTTTATGACAAAATGATTAGAACTTTCCTTTAACTTCCCCGAAGTGTTGCAGCATTAATTGGCTCACTGAGGGGATTAAACACTGCAATGTTTAATTCAATTCCAATGCGGCTACCATTACAGAGATGCATTTTCTGAGCAGTCTTTTGACAGTTTAAAATTTGTTTTCCTCCACTAGATGGCCCTGGTGTTCCAATATAGTTTCACAAAATAAAATTGTAGGAGTCAGTTTTATTAGGTGTGTTTGTTTGCTCACCACTTAGGATACATTTATAAAGCTATGTATTGTTCTGCATTGAATATTGTATCAAGTACACCATAATTATCAAAATTTAAAACACATAACATGTATTTTTAGTAAAAATAGTACATTTAAAGTGGAGTTCCACCCTAAAAAAAAAATTTCACAAAAAACCTGCAAAATATATATATATATATATATATATATATAAAAAAAGAAATTGTTTTACTCACCAGAAATACCGGTTGCTATGCAGAAGTACCTAATCTGCCTCTTCCTTATCCGCGGCTGGTCTTCTTCCGCATCCTTCTTGCCTTGTCTTCTGGTAAATGGGGCGCGTTGCCTTGTGGGAACTGTGTGTATCCCAGAGAGCAAGCCGCCCATTCAGAAAACAATGCGAGATTCGCGCATGCGCAGTAGCAAACGGGCAGTAAAGCCGCACGGCTTCACTGCCTGTTTCCCTTACTGAGGATGGCGGCGCCGGGAGCTGCCAGGATCGAGGGATCGGCCTCGGGGGGGGGGGGGGGCCTGAAATCACGGGCGAGTAGGACAGGTAAGTGTCCTTATTAAAAGTCAGCAGCTTCAGTGTTTGTAGCTGCTGACTTTAAAAAAAAAAAAAAAACGCGGGTGGAACCCCTCTTTAATTAGTGTGTTCTCCGCAGACAACAAAGTAATTTTGGCATGAGAAAGGTATAAGGGTTGCTTCTTATTACTTTCTGCTTCAGGCTTCTTCTACATTCTTTCTTAATTTTATGTCTTCTCATCCTTTCTTTTTTTTCTGCTATCTTTTTTTTTACTTCTTTTCTTCCTTTTTTTCTACTTCATTCCTTCTTTTTTTCTTATTCCCTCTTTTTCTTCATCTGTTTTCTTATTTTGGTCTTTTTACTTCATTCTACTTTCTTCTTCTACATTCTTCTTTCTTCTGTTTATTACTTCTTCTTCATATTTCTTCCGTCATTGAGAGTGAATTTGATAAGGATTAAAGAGTGGTGGGAGATGAATTAATGGAGGTAATGTCACAGAGGTGAGAATGGTCATAATAAAAGTTTTTTTATAGTGATTTAGAAACGAATCAAAAGATCAACTTTGCTAAAAAGTGTTACGTTTTCCTTTTCTAAACTGCTGAATTTACTTTTAAAGTAGATGTAAAACTCTGATAGTTTGTTAATGCTATGTGAATAATAATCGATTGCCTTTTTTAACAAAATACATTTTTACTCACCTTTTCATCCTTTTTTCCCATTTCAGTGCTGCTGATCGCCTACAGCCTGTTTACAGCCATGTCCTGTCTGTACTCTACCAATGCCTTGAAATAGTACTCTCCATCGTAAGCCTGTGAAAATTCTGCAGTGCAACACAGGACAGGAATAGAAGGTTCTAACCTATAACAGGAAGTGTCTGCACAGGAACCTTCATGGCAGGATCAACAGGTATTTTGTTTCATGTGACCCTGTCGGTTTAAAAAAGGCATGCCGAAAGTCCTTATACTCACCTATCCTGCGGCCTGAGGGTCCTACCTTTGTAATTTCACATTTAAATCCTTTACAGAGTAACTTAGTTGTGCAAAACGATCTGCCACAACTGTGCAACAGGTATCATTCCTGTGTCTTTTTTTTAAAAATCTTTATTTAAAGCGGAGCTCCGCCGAAAAAAAAAATATTAAAAGCCAGCAGCTACAAATACTGCAGCTGCTGACTTTTAATATATGGACACTTACCTGTCCTGGAGTCCAGCGACGTCCGCAGCAGAGGACGAGCAATCGCTCGTCACTCTGCTGCCCCCACCGCCATCCTCGCCAAGCCTTGCGGCTTCACTGCCCAGTTCCCTACGGCGCATGCGTGAGTCGCGCTGCGCCGTTCTGAATGGTCCCCTGTGTTCTGGGAGCCGAGTGTCTTCCAGAACACAACGGGTACTCTGCGGGAAGTGACATGCTTCCCGCAGATTTCCCGCAGAGAGGACTCCCGGAAGTGGGTGCAGATACCTGTCTTAGACAGGTATCTTCACCCCCCTCCCCCCTGAAAGGTGTCAATTGTGACACCGGAGGGGGGGGGAGGGTTCCGATGAGCGGAAGTTCCACTTTAGGGTGGAGCTCCGCTTTAAGGTATGCGGTTTACACAAAGTGTCATAATATCACATACTTCGACCTATAACAGTAAATGACAGGCTTTAACAGTAACCCTTAAAAAAAATATATGCTAAGTACATTAATGACATAACAGTCAAGGTTCCAATAAAGTGTCATGGTAATTCAGGAACCTGTGGTCTAAAGACTCCACAACAGATATATTGTGTCTTTTTTTTAACAATTGTTAGTTTAAAACTTTTCATTAAGGCCCAAAACCATAGAAAGAAAGTAAGTCATAGACATAAATCAGACAATAAGCCAACATGTTTCAGGTCTTCCAATGCAACATAAAGAGCAATGTTACCCAAGCCCATTATATAAGCATCCAAACAAATAAAATTATAATAAAAAAACTATTTGAATAACAATACCAATACGGATCAAAGGCGACCAGGCTGGATGTACATAAAAGTAAACATTATTGGAACATTAACCTGATAGCTGCCCAAGAACAAACTAAAAAAGGGCAGGAGTCCAATATAAAAAGAGAGGAAATAGAAAAAACAGGAGATATGGTATAAGAAAAAAAGAGAGTAAAGAAGAGAAATTGTGAGTAGCCACTCAGCATGCACAAAAATAATGAAAAGTCACCCGTCACTCAGTGGTAGGTAGGTATCCCACTCTTGCCAAGTAGCATTCAATTTATCCTTTCATTTTGTGCGTATGCAGATTTATCTTTTTTTTTTTTTTTTTTAATCCTGCTGTGCTTCTCCAAAGTAACATACCTGGCTGTACTTGTTTCTTTGTGTGAGATGCACCATGTAGCTGGAAGATCAGCTGTATGAACCCGTAATTGTACAAGTTTGTGTTACATGAGTGACCCTTGTTGCTGGATTCATTTGACTGCACAATGTAAAGCATTTTATGCTGCAAGGGTTCTTTACCTTGCCTTTATTACTATACTTAGAAGTTTAGGCTCTAGTTGGTTTAAGTTTAAGGTTAAGTGGTTCTTTGAAGGCCAGAACTGGGGAATGTTAGAAGATTTATTTCAGAGTTTAATTCTCTACAATGGCAGGTTGTAGCTTTTGATTTTTAGCTATATACTTTCTAGCACTTTTTTTATAGCACTAGTGCTATATAGCTTTTATCTTTTTTCTCTTTGTATTGTGGGAAGGACTCTACCCGGTGTTCATGGAGTTCAAACACATTTGATGGTTTGTCGGTTTTAAAGCATATGATGGCTTGTCTAGTATGTTCAGGGTCAAATCTGGAATGAAGATTTGCATTATATGGGGATGAATTTTCTTCCACGGAGATGGTAGATTTACAGTCTTTGATGCTCAGAGCATCCCCCTCTGATAGAACAACCATTTTTAAACACATTTTTTTTACAATGGGGGAAATTTCTTAAAACTGCAGTAGCCAGATTCTGGAGCACCTGTGCATGACAACCCATAAAATTCTAGCTTCAGCTTGTTCAGGTAACCTTTGAAAATGAAAGATAGAAGTTGCCACGCACAGCTGCTCTAAATCCTGTCTGTTCTAGTTTTGCTAAATTCCCCTTATTGTCTTATTTTACAGGTTATGACCTGGTTTACATATATTGAGACAATGGGGCTGATTTACTAAAATTGGAGCACACAGACTCTGGTACACCTGTGCATGGTAGCCAATCAGCTTCTAATTCCAGCTTGTTCAATTAAGCTTAAGGACAATAAAACCTGGAAGCTGATTGGATTCTATGCAGAGCTGCATCACATTTTGCACTCTCCAGTTTTAGTAAATGACCCCCAATGTGTAAGTAACCTTACATGAGATGACTATTTTACTGATGATTGGAGAAAAAAAGCCTTAATTTTTCCCCTACTAGCCATAGGTTTAGTCCTATTGGGCCTAATGGTTAAAACGTCCACGGTGGTTTATCGTCCTCATTGGTATCAAAGAAATGTACAGAGTTATTCACACATAGAACCCTCGTGGCTTATGAACCTATTCCTATACTCGCCTGGCAGATGACTGCCTTGGTGCCTCCATGGTGGTCATTGACTGACCCCGCAAGGTCTCTAAGGGGAAAGTTCTGGCTTGGCCACATCTCACAGCAACCTCTTATTTATGTTGATTTTGTTAATGAATGCGCATTAACCTCCCTGGCGGTATGATTCTGTCTAGAATTTTGTACCAAAAGCGGTACAATTATTTTGCATGGAAATTTGGTGTTATGTATTGTAGGCCTGCAATTCTTAGTAATTGCTTACTTAAACCTGACCAAACAAGAGTCTAGTAGACATCCCGGGTATGATAAAGTTTGAAACACAAAATCATAAATTATAATATAATAAATAACTATAAATAATTATAACAAATACCGTATATACTCGAGTATAAGCCGAGTTTTTCAGCACATTTTTTTGTGCTGAAAATGCCCCCCTCGGCTTATACTCGAGTCACCTTTTTGCGCCTGATCTCCCGGACTTTGGGGACCCGGTACCGGCCAGCCGTAGGTCCCCTGGACTTCAAACTTGGCACACATGTAGCCTAACTCTTCCTCTACAAGCTTGACAAGTTTGTTGTCCGGGGGACCTATGGCCGGGGAGCAGCAATTTTTCAAAGCTGGGCACCCCTTCAATAGACTCCCATGTTAAACGCTCATTTCTCTGGTGACTTTGTGGACCTGGTAACGGCCGGTCGTAGGTCCTTTGGACCCAAAACTTGGCACACATGTAGCCCCATTTCTCCTCTATAAGTGTGCAAAGTTTTTTGTCTGGGAGACCTACGGCCAGACCTGGGCACCCCTTCCATAGACTCTCATGTTAAACGTCAGTCTAATCATGGACAAAGTGAGGCATGGGCACAGTGAGGCGTGGGCACAGTGAGGCGTGGGCACAGTGAGGCGTGAGCACAGTGAGGCATGGACACAGTGAGGCGTGGGCACAGTGAGGCATGGACACAGTGAGGCAAAGTGAGGCACAGTGAGGCATGCAGATGGACACCCTAGGCTTATACTCGGGTCAATACGTTTTCCCATTTTTTTTGTGGTAAAATTAGGTGCCTCGGCTTATATTCGGGTCGGCTTATACTCGAGTATATACGGTAATAATGTAATTATAATAAAAATTATTCAATAATGTAATCAAATCAAAAACACTGAAATTTGCTCAGTTGCAGAATTGTCGCTGTCATTAGATTTAGTGTTTGATGACGAATTTCCCCACAAATCGCTATCACTCAATTCTGCAAGTGATTCTAATTTATTATCGCTCTTTTCTAGCTGGTCTAAAACCACTTTTCACATAAAGGGACACTTTTTGGTTGCTATGGACAATCTCCAGTTTCCAGGCAGAAAGAACAGTTTTTATAATATAAAAGTGCATGCAGGACACTGGACAGACCACTAGGGACAAAGGGGGTGTGTAATTATTTGATACAGTACTGTAATCAGTAATATTACAGTATACTGTATCTATACTGTCTATTTCACTTTTTGAATTTGGCGCCGAAATCTGCCACCGTGCGCCGCAACGTCGCAGGGAACGGAGCTCGGCACTCGGCACTGTGAATCGAGCGAGGAGACAGCTAGCACACACTGTGGGGAGACATCGCAGGATCCAGGGAACAAGATAAGTACTGTATTTATTGGTGTAAAACACTCACTTTTTTACCCTGAAAATAGAGGGTAAACTGTGCCTGCATGTTATACGCAGGGGGCTGTGGAAAGTTTTTTTCCTGGAACTTCCCTCTTAAATTTAGGGTGCGTGTGATACGCCGATCCAGGGGAAGTTACCGTATTTATCGGCGTATAACACGCACCCTAAATTTAAGAGGGAAGTTCCAGGAAAAAAACTTTCCACAGCCCCCTGCGTATAACACGCAGGCACAGTTTACCCTCTATTTTCAGGGTAAAAAAGTGAGTGTTATACGCCAATAAATACAGTACTTGTTTAAAACTTTCTTTTACATGTCTTCAGTTGCTTCCTGGTTTTTGGCTTAGGCAAATGATGTCATATACCCCAGGAGCCTTCAGCACCTTCAGCAGGGTAGGAAGGGTTTTCTCACCTAAGCACATCCTCCTGCCTGAATATCTGAGCTAAGGACAGATGGATTCCAGGAAGTAAATGCTACATGTATCATCTGCTCTTACTCTCTTACTCAAGATGGTCACAACTAGAAATGCTGGGGGGGGGGGGGTTCAAAAAGATTTCTCAACAAAATATAGCATGGTGACATTGATGTTTGCTGTGAATATTAGAAATGAATTAAATGGTGTTTTCAGTTTATAGTGCTTAGATACAGCTAGGTTCCACTTGAAATACTAACTGAATGTTTTGAAGAGGATTCCACCAATGCACAGAAAATATTGTCATTGTAGCAAAAATAAATATGTGGTCTCCATTGTCCAAATGGTATGGTCAGCCTTAAATAAGTTGGCATACTGCAGCACCATTAAGGCCCCTTTCACACTGGGGCGTTTTTCACGCGTTTTGGCGCTAAAAATAGCGCCTGAAAAACGCCTGAAAAAATCCTGCCTTGCAGTCTCCAATGTGAAAGCCCGAAGGACTGCTCCAAAAGTCCTGCTAGCTGCATCTTTGGAGCGGGGAAGGAGCGGTGTGTTTACCGCTCCTTTACTGCTGCTGCTCATTGAAATCAATGGGACAGTACGGCTATACCGCCCGCAATGCGCTGCTTCAGCAGCGCATTGCGGGCGGTTTTAACCCTTTCTCGGCTGCTAGCGGGGGTTAAAACCGCACCGCTAGCGGCCGAATATCGCGCCAAAAACGACGGTATAGCGGTGCTAAAAATAGCGCTGCTATACCGCCAGCGCACCTCCCCGCCCCTTTGAAAAAGGGGCCTTAGATTCTGAAAATGTATCAATAATGGAGAAGTGAAAAAGGTTGGTGTGAGTATGGAGAAGCTAAGCTGTGTAACATCCATAGTTCTGTACTTTTAGCTTGGCAAGGATAATAAAGTATGCCTTTTATGGATTACCTAAGCTTGGTATCACACCATGCCTGGATAACTCTTTATTGCTAACAGCAACTATAAATGTTCTTCTATAATTCTGTAATTCTGTGGAAGAACACCAGCATTTCCTCCTGTAATCTGAATGATCCAGAACACAAAAGTAAACCAACAGAGTGGCTGAAATACAAAAAAAAAAAATCTGCATTTGAAAACAGTCAAGTCGTGATTCCTGAGCTCAGTCCACTTGAAAACGGACTGCTGAAGAAAGACATTCCAAAAAAAGACTTAACTAGAACAATTTTGAACACAAGAATGCCTAACAGCTCTGTAGGTCTGATCTGGCTGTGGGAATTTGTGTTCTTTTAGCTAAAAGACTATTTGTGAGGTCGGGTACCAAAGCTGGATGAGAAGACCCGGCTCACAATTGGCTCTCCAAAGGTGTTTATTAGGGCTAAGGTCAGGGCTCTGTGCAGGCCACTCAACTCCTGGCACACCAAACTCATCCGTGTTTATGAAGCTGGCTTTGTACAGAAAGGCACAGCCATGTTGTCACAGGGCTGGAAAGGCACACTTTTCTAAAATGTGTTTGTGTGTTTAGGAATTACCAGCACCCTTCATAGGAAACACATGGATGTAAAATTTTGGAGGGGTATTCACATACACATAGCTATATGACATATCGAAGAGTAGTGCCATGGTCCACCCTGGGGTGTTGTGACACCATCTATGAATGTTGTTGCTGCATGAATGTATTTGAAAACAGTGTAGTTGATTTATTAAAACTAGACAGTGCAACATCTGGTGCAGCTATGCATAGAAACCAATAAGCTTCCAGGTTGTTGTTTTTTTCAAAGCTGGATTGAACAAGCTGAAGTTAGAAGCTGATTGGCTTCCATGCACAGCTGCACCAGATTTTACACTCTCCAGTTTTAGTAAATCAACCCCAGTATCCTTTCCCTTCAACCACTTGCCGACCGTGCTATAGCCAAATGACAGCTACAGCATGACCGGCTAGTTCTGGGAGACCTCCATATGATGGCCTCCCGTGCTTGTGCCCACTGTGCACCTGCGGCAGGGCGTGGGTGGCAGACTCTCTGATTACAGTGTCCTCCAGACTCTGCTGATCACAGATTGAGGTATAGAGCCAATCAGCGGCTCTTTACCATGTGATCAGCTGTGTCCAATCACAGCTGATCACGTGGTAAACACAAGCCAGATATCGGAACTCCTTTCCTCATGCTGTTAGCATGAGAAGAGGAGAAGAGAGATGATTGTATTGTACTTTAAGGGACATGTGTACTGATAATCAGGGCGCTGATTACCAGTGTCCTGATTATCAGTGCAGTCCCAACAGTGCCCATCAGTGCTGCGACTCAGTACCCATCAATGCCTCCTCATCAGTGTAACCTATCAGTGCCGCCTACCAGTGCTCATCAGTGCCACCTAGCAGTGCCCATCAGTGCCGCCTCATCAGTGCCTCCTCATCAGTGCCCACCAGTGCTGCCTCATCAGTGCCTATCACTGCAGCCTATCAGTGCCCATCAATGCCCATCAGTGCCGCCTAATCAATGCCCATCAGTGCCGCCTCTTCAGTGCCCATCAGTACAGCCTCATCAGTGCACATTAGTGAAGGAGAAAAATTACCTGTTTGCAAAATTTTATATAAACTATGAAAAAATGCTGTTGTTTTTTTCAAAGTTTTCAGTCTTTATTTGTTTATTTAGCAAAAAATATAAAACCCAGTGGTGATTAAATACCACCAAAAGAAAGCTCTATTTGTGTGGAAAAAGATGATAAGAATTTCATATGGATACAGTGTTGCATGACCGTGCAATTGTTATTCAAGGTGTGACAGGAGGGGGGTAAAAGTGCCCTGTAGGTAAGTGGTTAAGATGGAGAAACTGTTTTTTCATGTGTTCTTGATAATACTTCCTGTCTGTTCCTATATATGCATCATGTGCTTTAGATGTAATTATTTTGAAAAAGAGCAAGGTTGCTAGAAACTTAAAGGGGTTGTAAAGGTTTGTTTTTTATTTTTTAAATAGGTTCCTTTGAGCTAGGACATTGTTGGTTCACTTACCTTTTCATTCGATTTCCCTTCTAAATGTTTTTTTTCTTTGTCTGAATTTCTCACTTCCTGTTTCTCCTCAGTAAACTTCACACCATCATCTGAGTGGTGTTTAGTCAGCCAGAACAGCTTACTGAATAGCTTACTGAGGAGGAACAGGAAGTGAGAAATTCAGACAAAGAAAACTAAGAAAAAAAACATTTAGAAGGGAAATCGAAGGAAAAGGTAAGTGAACCAACAATGCATTAGCTTAAAGGAACCTATTTAGAAAATAAAAAATGAACCTTTACAACCCCTTTAAGTATGCTGGAACCCTATGTATGGATTACTATACTAACACACACCATATATATATATATATATATATATATATATATATATATATATATACACAGTATATTAAAATGCAAACAAACATTATAATATTTGCAGAGGCTAAAATCAGCAGGGAAAGTATGATTAAAATCTCACATGTATTTGAGCTCTTAGTTAAGCAATTATTGCACAAAGAAAATGATGTGGAAAGGAAACACTGAACTACGGAGTATTATACAATTACTCCCATATTATGTTTCTGTGTCAAGTAGGGTATGAAGTACTGTACATGAAATTGTTAATTTCATTGACATTTTCCATTGAACGCGTAGAATCGTTTCAAAAAGACAAGAATAGGGGATACTGATAAAAAATAATAAAAAAAAAAAAACCTTGGTTGCGAATTGATCTGTGTCGAATTGTGTTCCAGCATTGAAAAAGGAAATTGCCCACAAACAAACATGTATCAATTGCATGTGTAAGTTTTCAATTCCTTTCCCATCAATTTGACTGGGAAAAAAACATTATTTGCAAACACTGGCAGACTAATTTGTTAGGGTCTTTCATTTTAGGAAGTGTTTTTCAAAAGAGTTCAATCACGCTTAATGGCACATCTTTAGTTAAGGACACAGAATAGAGAGAAGTCAATTTAGGCTTCCCAATGAACAACTGTGTTCAAAAAGAATAGGCATAAATGGGCTTGGCAAACAGAGACTACAAGTAAAAATGCAGCAAGCCGAGCACTCAGGGAAACCGGGTACAATAGATAGAGTCAAATACTGCAGAGCTTTTTAAACTATATACAATCTGAACAATAGACTAAGCCCAGACATCTATGCATAACTGGCTGAGAATAGGGAAAAGCAAGCTGGGATTTTGTAACAGTGTTAAAGAACATTAGAATAGTGAGATTTGTAGCTAAAGACATTCAATGCTGCAGGTCAAAGAGAGGAAACTTAAATCCCGGGTTTCATTTTATGTTTTAACTGCCAAACAATTATCTCCTGTCTGAGCTAGTTAAGAATAAATATATATATATATATATATTTATAAAAGAAAAATACTGAAATAAATATTTGAATCACTCAATTTTTAAGCAAATCTTAAACCTTTTTGCTACTGATCATTGTTAACAATTTTACTTACATTTTAGAACTGTATCTTTTTGTTTAAAAATTTAATAGTGCATTGATTTTTTATTTAATTTTTTGCTACCTTGTAGATTTCTATTTCTTTGTATTTAGTAAATAATGTCATAACACAAAAATGCATCTGTACAGTAACACATTAACTGTATTTTCTTGAAAGTCATCTTGGTTTCCATGTTTGCTTTTGTCATATTTAATCGTTTCGAAGAATATTTAAAATTAGCATTAAATTACTTGTACTCATATTAGCAAATTATTTTGAAATAACAACCATTCATGTTTACATGAATACATCATTAAGCATCAGAATAAAAATAGATCCATACAAGTATTTTTGCAAAAAAAAAAAAAAAAAAACTTTTGCAATTGCATAAGGCATGAAAAACGTTTAGAAGCTTTTTAGAACATTTTTTATGTAATCTGTTTATGTTATTTAAAAAAAGCAGTTATGGATAGGTTGTTATTTTTTACAAATTCAATTTTAGTTTCTTTTTCATAAATGTCCTATTACTGTGAATTGTAGCTTGTGAGGTTTTACATTAAATTGGTTTTATTTATGTTGCCAAAAATTATATTGATGTTCATGATAAATAAATAAATAATTTGCTTGTGTTGTACCACTGTGTTTTTTTTTTTTTTTTTTATATATATATTTATAAAAATCATAGTTTTTAAACGAGAATATCGAAATTACAGATTCACTGGGCAGGCAGTAGTGTAAATGGTTCTATGGACTCTGTAAATTGATATGTAATATGTTGTTTCAATCTGACATGTATATTGAAAAATCAATATGTGTACCAATGGCTTAAAACTAACCAGTCTGCGTGTCAAAACACCAGATGGGAGTTTTGTCTGTATATGAAAACCCCAGCTGGGAAACCCTATAAAAGAGTTCTTATTGTGGTATTTAACCACTTAAGCCCCGGACCTTTTTGTTGCTAAAGGACCAGGCCCCTTTTTGCGATTCGGCACTGCGTCATTTTAACTGACAATTGCGCGGTCGTGCGACGTGGCTCCCAAACAAAATTGATGTCCGTTTTTTCCCACAAATAGAGCTTTCTTTTGGTGGTATTTGATCACCTCTGTGGTTTTTATTTTTTGCGCTATAAACAAAAATAGAGCGACAATTTTGAAAAAAATGCAATATTTTTTACTTTTTGCTATAATAAATATCCCCAAAAAATATATATAAAACCTTTTTTTTCCTCAGTTTAGGCCGATACGTATTCCTCTACATTTTTTTGGTAAAAAAATATTGCAATAAGCATTTATTGATTGGTTTGCGCAAAAGTTATAGCATCTACAAAATAGAGGATAGTTTTATGGCATTTTTATTCATATTTTTTTTTTACTAGTAATGGCGGCAATCAGCAATTTTTATCGTGACTGCGACATTATGGCGGACACATCGGACACTTTTGACACTATTTTGGGACCATTGTCATTTTTACAGCGATCAGTGCTATAAAAATGCACTAATTACTGTTAAAATGTCACTGGCAGCTTAGGGGTTAACCTGTAGGGGGCGCTAAAGGGGTTAAGTGTGACCTAATGTGTGATTCTAACTGTAGGGGGCGTGGCTTGGCGTGTGACATCACTGATAGTCGTTCCCTATGACAGGGAACAGACGATCAGTGACAGGCTCACTAGGAAGCACGGGGAGAGGTTTGTTTATACTTACCTCTCCCCGTTCTTCAGCTCTGTTACCCCGATTGCGGGACACCGGCGGCGATCGGGTCCGCAAGTCCCGCGGGCGCTTTCACGGAGTACCCGACCGGGTCGTGAGCGCGCCGCCGGCGGCGCGCGTGACCCAGGGCTGTGCATATTAAAGGGGACGTACCTGTACGTCAATATGCCCAGACGTGCGATTCTGCCGACGTACATCGGCGTGCGGCGGTCGGCAAGTGGTTAACACTGTATAAGTTATACAAATTCTTGCCAGATCATTAACCCCTTTACTGGAGATTATGTTGTCCGGTCAGTTCCCTTATACATATAATGTATAATGGCATTTTAAACTTATTAGAAGTCCATGGACTAAAGTTTTTGTATTTATATCAGAAACAATTGGAACAACACATAACCCTATAATATAACTTTGAATTTGGACATCAATGACTATCCAACAACTTGCAGGATATTAATACTTACATGTATAACCTCCAAAGCCTGCATCCAGGGATGCTGGAAAAAAAAAGATCTAGTGGTAGAAATAGACTGAATAAAAACTGATTGCCATACAAAAACACATCAAATTATTTCTAAAGAATTGGGTATCTTGGTTAAAGTATCTTAATGAGAAGTCCCCCCCCCCCCAAATTAAAAGTCAGCAGCTACCAATAATGTAGCTGCTGACTTTAACTATTAGTGCACTTACCTGTCCAGGCATCCAGCGGTGTCCTCACCTAAGCCGATTCTTGAATCGTCTCTTGGGTGCTAATGCCGCAATCTTGGCTAAGGGAAACGGCAGTGAAGCCTTGCGGCTTCACAACCGGTGTCCTACTGCGCAATGCGTGAATCGTGCTGCACTTTGTCAATGGTACGGCTGCGGGGGGGGGGAAGGAGGAGGTGCCGAACTTCAGGCTTACTTTGCTCTGATGATGGCACTCGCGTGCCAATATACCATAACACCTTAAAATAACTTAAGTTGGTGATAAAATATTATACCATCAAATTAAATAAATAATGATATTGTGATTGAATGGTAACAGTGTGACCTGGTGAAAAATGACCATAACACTCAATCAATCAAATGTCTAAAAAAGACCGATTAGCATAAAGTTCATCTTATGAAATGTCCAAGAAAAAAATAAGAAGAGAATCTTATTTAAAAAACAATCTTCTAGAAAAAAATTCCCCAATGATACTGATGGAAAGTTCCACCAGGCAAGTATAGGGGTGACTTCACACTTTAAACACCCAAGGAAAATGTGTAGCACTGATAAAGAATAGGGTCCTCTACCTTCTATATCAAATCTCCTTACCAGCTATTGTTGATCCCTAATGAAAGAGATCACACCCGCCTGTGGCTATTTCCCCCGCCAAGGGTCTCTGTATGATAGATCAGCATTCAGTGTCTTCCTCCACAAAAAGGCGGCTGTCATCGAGGCATCACACCAAATGGCTCATTGTGCCAAAGAATGTTGACATCCTACCGAACTTCTGACTGTCACAAACTTCTCTATGATCATCAATGTGTGTCAACTGGAGCCCGAGAGGCTGGCAAAAGTCCAGGTTGACTTGATTTCTAAACCCAAATGCTGGATTATTTTTCCACCTTCATCACTTGCTACCAAAGTCCGGCTGGGGGTCTGCTGCTGCTGCGGGCTTTGGTAGCAAGCTTCTTATTTTTTTCTTGGACATTTCATAAGATGAACTTTATGCTAATCGGTCTTTTTTAGACATTTGATTGATTGAGTGTTATGGTAATTTTTCACCAGGTCACACTGAAGCAGGTAATACCGCCACCCAGGTGTACTTCAGGTAAATGCAAGATCATTTTCAGTGACCCCCGGATCCGTGAGAAATCAAAATGACACATATGGAAACGGATAGTGTGTTCATTAGATCTCTGGCCTTTATTGATTTTTAGAGTGGCTTATATGTAAAAGAAAGATAGGAGGGGCTATGTCTTAACACATACGTTTCTAAAAATTATACAAACTCAGTATATTCTTATCTTATATTATACTGCTGAATTTAGTTTAGCAAAGGACTTTTCTTATACAATCAGGCTACTGCATGCTTAACCACAATGACTAGCAGGGTGTGACTCTATGCAAACTATGAGTTAAGCTAAGTATGTCAAAGTTCATTTCTACTTAAAAATGGAGTTGATTATTTATACATATTTTATACATTCTATTACAATCCCCTCTTTTATCACGAACGTGATAATAACAAACCCTGAAGCCCCCGACATTCACCTGGACCACTTTCTCATAAATCATTATCCTAAGCATGTAACAATAAACAGATAATCTCAGTTTCATAGCAATTGTCCATGAAATACAAAGGGGGGAGGGGCGTGACAGTCCTTAAAAGCAAGTGGGAGGGGCATGACAGCCTTTAGGCCAAATAAAAAATTGTCCCAAAGAAAAGCACAAAAAAAATCTCTTGTATGGCTTCTGAATGTCCAATAAATTCATGAAAGGGAAGGAAAAAGAAATGTCCACATTATAATTCTCATTCTCCTAAACTTTTCCCAAAACTTTTGGTTCGATTCTGTGTTTACACATATTTTACAGAGATCCTTCTACCCCAAAACCCTGCCTCTTTGTAAGGATAGAACTCGATATCCACAGACAGATGGGAACTGATGCATTGGGCTAGACTTGGGTCTTCGGGCTGGCATATCTGGATCACTCCCTTGTGATGCTCACTGGAATTTCGTAGACCTTGGGCGTGCGTCATGGCTAACCCTCAAGGTGTCATTCCAGGAATATTTTTCAGCAGGTGTCCGCCTTTACTCATCTCAGCATCTCCCATGGCATTTGAACAACAAACATGAACAACGAAGATTTCCATTTAAAAGCTGTAGTCATCTCTTCATCCGGATAGGGTATAAGGCAGGGTATGAATGGGGTATAGCGTAGGAATTGGATGGGCATTTCTTCATGTGCAGGGGGCTAGGGGTGAATGCTGGCTGGCTGGGTCGGATATTCCTCATCCAACATGAATAATCACAGAATCTATCTGATCAATTAAGGCTTTAACCATTGGAGGTATTAAACATAATATTCCTCATTAACTCAAACATAAGTAAAGCATTCAGAAATAAAAAATGTTTCTCAGCAACAGTCTTCATTATGTAGATTCAATATGTTTAACTAAACATTTTTTCAAATCCAGTATTACAGCAGGACTTCAATAAAACTTAAACAACTTTAGTTTTTCTATCCTCGGGACTAGGGTTGTCCCGATACCACTTTTTTAAGACCGAGTACAAGTACCGATACTTTTTTTCAAGTACTCGCCGATACCGATTACCGATACTTTTTTTTAATGTCATGTGTCAGTATTTTTTTTTTTTTACAATTTTTTTTTTTTTTTGTACAGTTCTTTCTTTTTTACATTTTTTTTAGGGGGGGGGGGGTGGATTGTGTCAGTGTGTTTTTTTTATTTTTATTATTTTTTACAATTCATTTTTTTTTCCCTTTTTTTTTTTTAGCGCTGTTGGGGGGCTTTGGTGAGATTTCAGGGGTCTTAACAGACCTCTGACATCTCCCCTATGAGACAGAGAAAGGGACGAGGGACACAGATTCCCCAGTCCCTTTCTCTGCAGCCTCAGCTAAAATGAATGGACAGGAGGCTCCTCTCCATTCATAAACTGAAGCATCGTAAACACAGGTTACGATGTTTCAGTTATATGAATGAACAGAGTCAGTGATCACTGACTCTGTTCATTCGAAAAGGAAGGAGCCGGCTTTAGCGGCTCCTACCTCCGCTCACCATCCTGAGATACCGAGGACAGAGGGGGTGGAGGAGGACATGGTGGGGGGACTCGGAGCGCAGAGGGGGAGAGCAGCAGGAGGGGGACACGGGACACGGAGCGCCGACAGCAGCAGCACGGAGGGGGATACAAGGACACCCGGAGAAGGAGAGCAGCACCGAGGGGAGCACGGAGGGGGAGAGCAGCACAGAGGGGGACAACGAACCGGAGAGGGAGAGCAGCGCCGAGGGGGCACAGAGCACGGAGAGGGAGAACAGCGCACAGGGGGACACAGAGCGTGGAGGAGTATAGCAGCACGGAGAAAGATACAGTGACAGTCAGCGGTGATCAGTGCGTGTTGGGGGGGAGTTACAAGCACCGATCACCGCTGTATAAATTTCACTAAAGCAGCTAAAAAGGGGGGGGGGGTCCGGGGAGAAGCTGTCAGGCTTTATTGAAATGTATACAGACAGATCAGTGCTTGTAATTCCCCCCGCCGCACCGATCATCCCTGACTGCCCAGGTATCGGGTGAAGCATCGGAGCATTTCCCTCGAGTACAAGTACTTGGGGAAATGCTCGGTATCGGTGCCGATACCGATACTAGTATCGGTATCGGGACAACCCTACTCGGGACCCAAGTGGACCCGAGGAACTCAGAACAGTTAATTTTACCCAAACACATATTCTGACTCAGAAGTCAGCCTCCTAACTTTTCAAATATATCTGATCATCAGCAACAAAACATTGATGGATAAACTTCATTACATCATTAACACTTCATGATTGAAACTCTGGGAATTCAAAAGGTAAATATCCAGAATAGTCACTCTGACTGTTATTCAAACAAACTTTCCCATCATATTTTAGTACCTCATGGACTCAATATATGCAGCAATTTATTTCGTATATCCTGGTTACTTAACCCAAACTTTTAGAGAAATATATATTATCAGGAACATGGGCCTAATAACTTTTACTCCCTGAACAAGAAAACACCATATGAGACAACCATCTCTTTGTGTACATTTTAAACCAACACTTAAGATACTTTACTAATCAAATAATACCTCGTGCATTCATTAAACACAATACAACCACTTTCTCCTTTTATTCACATCCATTTGGCCACTCCATTCATTCTTTTATTTAGAAATGTTTTCCATATTTGCCCTTTGAACAGCTTTTAAACATCTTTTACCATTTCTTTTTTTTTTTTTTTTTTTTTTTTAAATATGTCTCATATTTTTTCCTAGTGCATAGGATTACACAAACCTTAAGTTACTTCCTTTTTCTTTACCAACCACAATTCCTCAGGCGTAGCACCTGGAATACATAACTTCCTTGGATGAGGCTGGCTCACACACCTGCGGTGCATTCGCACTCCGCACTGCCCAAAAAGGTGTGCGTTTTCTAGGCAGTGCGGTTCAACTTACGTGCAAATTCAGGGCCATTGACTTCTATGGGAATGCTTCTGAATCGCACATGTCATTCAGTTGTGAACAGTATAAAATCCTGACCTGATATGCAATCCTGACCTGATCCTGATCAAAACTGACATGAAGCACTGAACAACTACTTTGTCAATTAGCTGTGAAAACAGAGCTCAAACTCACACTGCATGTGTGTGAACCCAGCCCTAAAATTGTATTTAACCAAAAAAAAAGAAAATCAAACATTTTTAAATCCCCAATCATTGTTCATGCAGCCTAAACACAATTAAAACCATTTGCACAAATAACCATTCCCTTGTCTTGTAACAGGCAATGTCCTTATACAATGCAAAAGTTCCCTTCTTTTTTTTTTTTTCCTTCTCAACATCAACAAAACCATAATACAATTTACTGAACACTGCGGGGCCCAGGGCAATTATATCACATTTGTTGATACTGAAAAGAAAACAACACCTTTTAACTTCAATAACGTAAGGATAGGCAATTACACAATTAAAACAGTCCCCAAAGTCAGACTCCAAGGCTCTGTTTCCACTACTGTAAGTTGCTGTGTGACTTGACACATGCGAAGTCGCATGACAAGTCAAAAACCCATGTAATTCAATGGTCCTTGTTTTAATTCGTGGGACTCAAGTCGCAGCGACGCAAAAAGGTTCTTGCACTATTTTGTTCCTACTTCGGTGCGACCTTTTCTCACACTTTTGCATGACACTGCATCAAAAATCGCATTGCAAAGTTGCACTGCAAATCTGGGGTTGCAATAGTGGAAACTAACCTAAATGAAATAATCAAAATACCCCATGTATAAGTTGAAATGCTATAAAAAAAAAATTGTATCTGATCAGATTCCTCCAAAAAAAACATTTGGTACCAGCGCATACATGTAATTTATCAGTGACGTCACATTCCCCTTTTACTGTTTCCAATTAACTATGCATTGGACATGGGAATATGTGCCCAACACATTTCATGAATAGACTGACAATAGTTGCAACATTTTAACAATAAACATGTATTTTTTTTAATCTATATAGATAACTTTTCTGAATTAAATCCTTCTTTAATATTTTTTCCACTTCAGCAAGTCTCTCGGACTCGCTGAATATGGAATGCAAATATAGCAGTATGCTTTGCGCAAAAGCGTTGACGAAGGTGTGGTCGATTGTTTGATCCCCTCTTTCACTTGAAGTGAAATAGCAGATTTATGCAAGCGGACATATACCTCTGTGTATTGTGCTAAACAATAATAAAGCACCACACACAGATGAGTACTCTACTCTGTCCCTCTCACCTGTCCACTTTACTTGGCAGGATCAAAGGACATATATCAATTACTCAACAATCCGTTTTCATTCAGAAGAAAAAACAACTTATACTTTAAATTGGAATTCCAAGACAACAACAAACAAACACATAAAATGTAAGCATTTTTCTCTGAGCAGATGGAAGAGAATTCCCTATACTAACAACAACTTTCTTGTATAGCATAGCTAAAACCCCTTTGTCCCATCTGCACCACAGTGACAACATTTATAAACATACAGGCGGTCCCCTACTTACAAACATCCGACTTCCAAACGACTCCTACTTACAAGCGGAGGGAGACAACAGGAAGTGAGAGGAAATCTACCCCTAGGAAGGGAAATTCTCTCCTGTAAGCATTTTTATGGGAAAAAGATACCTCCACTGGAGCTTTATCACCAGTCCATGTTTCCCTAACAACCCAAAAATTTCAAAATCCATTTGTCATTGGGATGGAAAGTGAGGTGAAATCTTCTGAACAGGTGCACAGACAGCAAAACAAATGTTACAGGGGTGATAACCCTTCCCTATGAAGCTACCCCTAAAAAATGTACCTGTTCCGACTTACAAACAAAACAAACCTACAGTCCCTATCTTGTTTGTAACCCGGGGACCCCCTGTACATACAAAAGTACTTACCACTCTCACGATATTTGGACTGTAGACTACTTTGACTGTCTCACCTTACAGTCAGTGTATCTACACAACAAATAATACTTATTACTTCTCTGCGACAGAAAGAAAAGCGAAAGTAGGTTGGGTCACCGAAATATAATCCTCATTAACCATTTCAGCTCCTTGCCAAAAGGACTGTCGTGTACACTTTTCTACAGCGTTCCCAAAACGCTTCTAATTAGGACCTTCTGAGAGGTACTTTACAGCGTTCCCAAAACGCTTCTAATTAATTAGGACCTTCTCAAAAGGTACTTTACAGCGTTCCCAAAACGCTTCTAATTAATTAGGACCTTCTCAAAGGTACTTTACAGCGTTCCCAAAACGCTTCTAATTAATTAGGACCTTCTCAAAGGTACTTTCAAAGGCGGATTTTCCCCCAAAAAATCCCCTATACACCAAGGCGTGGTTCGTATCCCTCTTCTACATAAATTTAGTTTGAGATGAAATTTAAATCAGAGCTAAGGTAAGAGAAAACAGTCTGTCTAAAAGACAAAAAGATTCTTCTTACCAAAGGTGATTTTTTTCATCCCCACCACTGCCACCATCTGAAGCAGGTAATACCGCCACCCAGGTGTACTTCAGGTAAATGCAAGATCATTTTCAGTGACCCCCGGATCCGTGAGAAATCAAAATGACACATATGGAAACGGATAGTGTGTTCATTAGATCTCTGGCCTTTATTGATTTTTAGAGTGGCTTATATGTAAAAGAAAGATAGGAGGGGCTATGTCTTAACACATACGTTTCTAAAAATTATACAAACTCAGTATATTCTTATCTTATATTATATTGCTGAATTTAGTTTAGCAAAGGACTTTTCTTATACAATCAGGCTACTGCATGCTTAACCACAATGACTAGCAGGGTGTGACTCTATGCAAACTATGAGTTAAGCTAAGTATGTCAAAGTTCACTTCTACTTAAAAATGGAGTTGATTATTTATACATATTTTATACATTCTATTACACACACTGTTACCATTCAATCACAATATCATTATTTATTTAATTTGATGGTATAATATTTTGTCACCAACTTAAGTTATTTTAAGGTGTTATGGTATATTGGTACGCGAGTGTCATCATCACGCAGCTCAACTGCCACTTTTCACATTATCTTTATTTGTGCATATCCACAATTTCAGTCGCAGCAGCGGCCACTATTTATCACTAGTGGTGTTATATTATGTTTCATATCTGACATGCGCAGTAGTTTCCTTTTTTATATTACTTTGCTGTGAACTTAACCAGAAGTGGGAGCGGATACCTGTCAAAACCAAGTACCAGCTCCACCCACCCTTTCCCTTTTGGGTGGAGCTCCATTTTAAGAGACAATTAGATTGTAAGCTCTAAGGAGCAGGGCCCTCTGATTCCTCCTGTATTGAATTGTATTGTAACCGTACTGTCTGCCCTCACTCTGTAAAGCGATGCACATCCTGTATTGTAAGAATAATAATAATAATACATAAAGGCAGTTCCAACACATGGACCAGACAATTTTGACTTTTATCCTTATAGACATTTCAACAAAGTAAAAAAAATGTTGTAACCTTACATCACACTAATACGCAACTGTGGGTGTGCCGAAGTTAACATTTAATTTCCAAATTTTTCTCTCATTAATCATATTAATTGTCAAAATGTACTCATGGAGTAGAGGGTCATACAGTATGAAGAAGGTGTGTGCGTATGTATAAGTATAACTAAAGGCAATTTTTTTTTTAGTTTTGGATAGTGGGGTGGGGAGGAATAAGCAAGCTTGTCAATTTTTATTGCTGTCTGTGCCCCCATTAAGGAGATTCTCCCTCTTTCTTTGTCCTGTTTACCATTATCATTGAAAGTGAAAGTAAAAGAAAACCCCACATTTTGGGTTGTCCCCAGAAAAGTAATAGAGGGGAAATCTTCCATCTGGGACACTAGTTCTGGTGACCTGGGAGTCCCCAAGAAATTCCTTTAATTGGCAGAGATTTCCTCTCACTTCCTGTTTGGCTATGGGACAGGAAATAAAGAGAAATCTCTGCAATGGGACAGGAATGGTGAAAAAAAATCTGACAGGGGTTATAACCACCTCTTGCTTTATCAAAAATGAAAAAAAAAGTTTTGCCTATAGTTCTACTTCAAGGTTACCAGATTTCCAAAATTCACGGATACCCCCATTGACCACACCCACACTTAGCCCACAATCATGCCCACAATTACACAATTATGCCCCCACTTTAAACATGCCCTAAAACAATTGGTCACAAACTTTTGGAACAAGAGACAGACATTCACGACAAAATAAGCAGATTTCAGACACGAGGCACCATGACATGCATGAATAGTTAGGACTGGAGGGATGCCTAGAAGGTGTCAAGAAGAGAAATTCTGTGCTTCAGTTTGTAGTAAATCTGTTCAAGTGTCAATAAAGTTTTTGGAGCTTAAGAGAAAAAGAAATGGTATTGACAACAGAGGTGTGGCTTTCTTTGATTGATTTCTCTGCGTTTGCTGGGGACACATGTTTGCAGGGGACAGACCCCTCAAAACGAAGATGTTCCTTGGGAAATAGGAAACGGTGGCAACCTTAGTTTATAAGATTGGGAGATGTCCAGGAGTGACAGGTGTTTGCATATAGCTGCCTTCACAACTCAATGACAGGCTGCGGCTGTACACGTCACCACAAATGGCCTAGCAATGGGTAACTGTCATCTGCTGACCAGTGAGAGCAGGATCTGTTGACCAGCAACCTCCAATGCTTAGGCCAGAAAGAGATTGCAGATGAGTGGTGGCTGCAGCATGAATGATTGGCTGTGGGTAGGATGAGAATAGGAGCATGTCTCTGACTCCTACCAGTGTGCGTATTTCTAATAACAAATGGGGTTGGCCTTACCTTGTAATGGGACTCACTTGATTTACTTGTTTGGGTTTGATTTTCTTCTAACATTTTTTTTTTCAAATAAAATGATAAACTTTCCTTTTTTTTTTTAATCAGAAGAAAATTTTATTTGAGCACATTGAAGCATACATGTATAAAATTTACTTTTTGCCTTTAGGTTTCCTCAACAATGCCCTACTTTTTTACTAGAATTCTAATACCTTACAGGAAATGATAGCAGAAGGATGCATTGTCTAAAGCCTCGTACACGCGGTCGGACTTCAATCAAACTTTTCCGTGGATTTTTGTCCGAAGGGAGTTGGCCGGGCACACCCACAGCATACACACGGCAGGACTTTTCTGCAAACTTTCCCAAAACTTTCCCAATATCAAGTGGTTTTTCTGCTCTTTTCTGCTCTTTACCGCCACCCTTTGGTCAACTTCTGCTATTGTTGGTTGATTTTAACATTGGTTCTGGGCATGCGTATTTGTACTTCGGACAAAAGTCCGATGGATTTCTGTACACACGGTCGGACTTTGCTCCATCTGACTTTTGTTGCCGAAAAGTTTTTCCATTTGCAGAGTGAACTTTTGTCCGATCAAAACCAAAAAGATTTGTCCGATGGAGCGTACACACGGTCGGATTTTTTGGAAAACTTGCTCATTTTGAAGTTTGTTGGCAAAAAGTCCGACCGTGTGTACGGGCCTTTAGGAATCTAGGCCAGCTGGTTTAAACTTTTCCATTCTCTTCACTTATAGCCTCCCATACATTTAACATATATGAGCTGATTGATTTGTTAGTTAGTATTATCCTTATGTAAATGATGGCAGCATATTGAGTAGTGTCTTATAGAAAATGTTGATATCATTCCCTACTCCCATGAAGTCTATGCCCAACTATCATATATTGCAAATTTTGGGTAATGGTCATTATGATTGTCACAGTTTGCCCACCACAGTCAGAAACCACTAGTCCAAAATTACTGTAAAAATCAGCCTTCAACATTAACCACTTCCAGCCTGGCCTATAGCAGAATGACGGCCAAGCAGGGGTTTTATTGTTTTGACTAGACGTCCTATGATGTCCTTCAGAACAAGCTGCTCGTGGGCACCCCCGGGGTTGCGCAGAGCAGTGATTGGTGGTGCGGTGTGTCCGAGGGACCTGGGCTCTTTACCATGTGATCAGATGTGTTCCATCACAGCTAATCACAGTGTAAATTGGAAGTGGCAGTTATCAGCAATTATAGCCAAAAAGCTGCTTTCCTCACAGGGGAGATCTGCACTGATAATCAGTCCAATGATTATCAGTGCAGCCCCACCAGTGATGCCAATCAGTGCCCATCAGTGATGCCAATCAGTGCCCATAAATGCTGCCTATCAGTGACGCCTATCAGTGCCCATTAGTGCTACATATCAGCGCCCATCAGTGCAGCCTCATCAGCGCACATCAGTGAAGGAGAAAAATTACTTATTTACAAAATAACAGAAACTTTTACAGAAATTTTCAAGATTTACAGAAACTAAGAAAAACGTTTTTTCCAACTTTTTGGTCTTTTTTTAATTTGTTTAACAAAAAATAAAATAACCAGTGGTGATTATTAAATACCAGCAAAAGAAAGCTTTATCTGTCTCAAAAAAATGATACATATTTTGTTTGGGTACAGCATTGTATGACCATGCAATTGTTATTCAAATTGTGACAGCGCTAAAAAGTGGCCAGGGCAGGAAGGGGGTGAAAGTGTCCAGTAGGCAAGTGGTTAAGCTAACCATACCAGGGTGGGATTTTGCTTGAACAGAAACCACATTCACAATTAGAATTTCGTCCATTCAGATGGAAAACAAAAAAATTCCCATCCTTTGCCACTACACCTAAAAAACAATCATTGAATTTTCCCCATTAGCCATTAGAAAATCAAACAAGCTTTTTTTGAAAAAAAAACAAAAAAACAACCATTTTCGAATAAAATTCTAACCATGTAAGGCTAGCTTTATAGCTATCTGCTTGTCATTACTTTGCAGTGTGACTCAGGTCAATGCACATTTGCTGTAATCAAGAAAATAGATTTCTGGACGTTCAGCATGTGTCTGGTTAAAGCCCCGTACACACGGTTGGACTTCCATCGGACTTTTCCGTGGATTTTTGTTCGAACGGAGTTGGCCGGGCACACCCATAGCATACACACCACAGGACTTTTCTGCAAACTTTCCCAAAACTTTTTGCAACATCACGTGGTTTTTCTGCTCTTTTCTGCTCTTTACCGCCACCCTTTGGTCAACTTCTGCTATTGTTGGTTGATTTTAACAAAAGTCCGATGGTTTTCTGTACACACGGTCGGACTTTGCTCCATCGGACTTTTGTTGGCCAAAAGTTTGTCCGTTTGCAGACCCAACTTTTGTCCGATGAAAACGAAAAAAAAAAAAAAAGTTTGTCCGATGGAGCGTACACACGGTCGGATCGTTGGTCCAACTTGCTCAAAATGAAGTTTGTTGGCCAAAAGTCCGACCGTGTTACGGGGTTTAACAGGTTAGTTCGTCTGCTCATCACCTGGTGTCAGGAAAGCCAGACTTATGGCCAAGCTCAGAAGCCAGTGCAGGTACATGCGTGTGCGCATATCATGGCACATTACCCAATGCTCAAGGTTACTGCCACACTTGCATCTATGTGCATGAACATTCGCCTGTGACTCGTGTGTGCGCAAGATCGCATGCCCAGTGCTGGCATTGGTGCAAAGTAGACCACATTGCCTGAAGAAGTTGCAGAGTGGTCTTCAGTTATCCCTATGACCTAACCTAATCTTTCTTATATAACCTGGCTGGTCTTCTGACCTCTCTTGGAACCATGCATTCCGTTGCTAACCCAGTCTTCATTTTTAAACTTGTTTACCATCTGCTGGATCTTGCCCCTAGCCTGGATTATTTGACTACGTATTTAACCACACCCATAAAATCGTGCCCCCATTTTTAACATGCATTGAACAATTGGTCACAAACTTTTGGAACAAGAGGCAGTCATTCAAGACAAAATAAAGATATTTCAAATAAGAGGCACTAAGATATGCATGCATAGTTAGGAGGGATGCATTGCAGGTATCAAGATGCAACCAGCAGCCAGATTGCACTTTACTACAGTGGGCGACTGAGATTTATTCTGACTGGTTTCTATTCTAAGGGATACCACAGCTGGAACAGCCATTGCACCACCTTAAAAAATAACTGAGGGCATGTCTTTCTTTATTAAAATATTGAGTAATAATAGTATAAATTAATGTTCAGAAATACTGTATATATTACTTATATTTATTTATTTTTAATAAATATTATTCAGTTTATTTTCTGCTTGGCTATTAATATTATTAATCCTGTTACTAAATGTATTTTTGTTGTTTATTTAGAAATGTATAATTTAGTTTATTTTCTATTTAAATAATACTAATAATAACAATACAAATAATAATAATCTGCATTATTGCCTTAGTACATTAATGATCTTTAGGAATATATTTTTTCCAAGTATGCCTTTTACACCCTACATTGTTAGTGGCAGTGTATGCATCCCTGTCCTGTCTATAGACTATGATGTCTCAGCTTCTGCTTGTCTTAATATTTTAACCCCCTCCCCTTTTTTCCCACTACTCTATCTCAAAAGTTCCTTTCATTACCTTCCTGGCTAACTCCCAGCTTTTCTCCACCTTCCCACTCTGGTCTTATATAAACCATTTACAATCATTATTAGAGAAGACAGCTATTTTTGTTGAGGGAAACTCTATCCTTTTTTGTTCTTACTTGGATACTTGAGTTGTTTCCTTTTTCTTTTCTTTCTTCTATTGCATATTTTGTAAAAATATATTTATCTAATATATGTTGTAAGGCACTCATACAATGCTGATATATATTTTGATTTTCCCAGGAAGCTTCTGGCAACATTCTGCACATTGAAATGTTCTTTGTAGGATGGTCATAAACGATTCATCTGGATTAGATTATATGACTTCTGTTCTAATAACTTTTTGGCGATGATGGCTGTTTGAGACGAATTCCATTACTTGTATATATAATTGTTACTGTCTTGTATGTTATGCACCATTGCAAATAAATAAAATATACAATGTAATTGGATTAGAATGATACATTTGCCCATGAGGGTATAAAATGTTGGGGTATCTTTTCAACACGTATTTCAACAAAGGAAACCACTTGCATGAGTGGTGAAATACTGTATCTTCAGCTTGAAATACTGTATCTTCCACATTACAAAAGAAAATCCAATTGAACATGATTTACTATATAATTACAGAGCATAAATAAATTGAAAGGATGATTTTGTTTACTTTTACTCCTCTTAAGCTGACCATACATGGTTGAGTTTTTTTCTTCAGCTAGCGGGCTGAACGAAAAAAAAAAAAAATGAACCGATACCCCCATCCACACATTTAATGTGGATGTGGGAATCTTCCCCACCGTGTCATTGTATTCTGACGGCAGGACTCCCTCACCATCAAAATACACTGATCAGCCCTTCCAGTAAGGCCATGAACAGGAACGGCCATAGATGATCAAAATTTGTTGGGTTCTTGCTAAACCGGGATAATTTCCATGCATTTATGGCATGTTTTAGGACCAGTGGCGGAATTATCAGGGTCGCAACAGTCGCCGTTGCGACTGGGCCATGTAGTTCTGCCAAGTACGGGGGGCCCGCCACCCGTCCGCGTGAGGGGCCCGACTGCCCCCTCTTGTTAGAGGCCCGCCTGCCAGTGTGAGGGGCCCACCCAGGGCCGATACAAGGAAGGGGCGAGTGCCCTGGCCTGGGCGGTACCATTTGCTATAGGAGGAGTGGGGGGCACAGCCTGCAGGTAAAGTTCCGCCGCCAGTGTGTACAAGTCACCTGTGTCATAGCCAGTGGCACTGTACAAATTGTGTGCCGAGTGCGCTCCTGCAAGCTGCATCCATCACCCCCCCCCTCTCAGATTCACTGTTTCTGTCTCCTGTTTACTCCCCCTACGGAGGAGTCTCGTAGTCCCTGCCAGCGGCGTGACGTCACTCACGGCCGGAGGCGAGGTGGGAGGACTTAGAGGAGCGCAGGGAGCTGTGTTAGCGGTGCGCTTTTTACCTAGAGGAGCCGAGGAGCCTGGCTCTAGCTGGCCTGGAACTGAAGCTGTGGAAACTGGAAAGCATTGTGAGTGTGACTGAACTTGTGTAAAGTAAGTAAGCACTGGACTGAGACTGGAGTCACCGCTGCTGTACCGCAGTTTTCTATTACAGGAACCGGTCACTGCAGCCACCTTCTGCTGTCTAGTGACCAGTAAATTTCCAGACCCTTTGCAGTTTAGTACTTTCCTCAGTGGTGGAATTGTACCACCGCTGGTACTTGAGGGGGGTGGTAGCGGTGGTACTTGAGGGGGGTGGTAGCGGTGGTACTTGAGGGGGGTGGTAGCGGTGGTACTTGTGGGGGGGTGGCTGTGGTGGTACTTGAGGGAGGTGGCAGTGGAGGTGCCATCCTCTCCCACCACCACCTGTGCCTGCTTACTGATCCCATCCCCCCACCACTGATCTCATCCCTATCCCCTCCATTACTTCTACAACAGAGGTGATGGGAAGGGATAGGGATGAGATCAGTGGTGGGGGGGATGGGATCAGTAAGAGACACAGGTGGTGGTGGGAGAGGATGGCACCACCACTGCCACCGCTGCCACCCTCCTCAAGTACCACCGCTGCCACCCCCTCAAGTACCACCACTGCCACCCCCCTCAAGTACCTCCGCTGCTACCCCTCCCCCTCAAGTATCACTGCTGCCACCCCCCCTCAACATCACGTTGCCACCCCCCTCAAGTACCACCGTTGCCACCCCCCCAACATCACCGTTGCCACCCCCCTCAAGTACCACTGCTGCCATCCCCCCCTCAACTACAGTCGTTGCCACCCCCCTCAAAAAAAAAGGATCAAAATCATGCTTTTACGGGGGCGGGGCCCTTCCTGATTACTTGCACCGGGGCCCGGAAGTTTCAAGTTACGCCTCTGTTTAGGACCTTAGGTTTAATTTGGTACCATCCCAATGTTTAGAGTAGATGTATGTTCTGTGGCCCATTCTCCTCATAAGCACCTTATATTTCTGGATAGTGACTGTGTGACTGATCTGTGTACTATATTATTAGAGGACTTTTGTCATATACCAAACACCTGTGTGAAAAAAAATTCTGGCCCCTGGGCTGCATACATGTTGGCAGGAACAGGTCTGTGCCTTATGCCCCGTACAGACAAAGTCCGATGTGAGCTTTTGGTTGGAAATTCCGACCATGTGTAGGCTCCATCTGACTTTTCCTGTTGGAATTTCCACCAACAAAAATTTGAGAGCTGGTTCTCAAATTTTCCGACGGAAAAAATTCCAATCGGAAATTCCGATCATCTGTAGCAATTCCGACATGCAAAATTCCGACGCATGCTCGGAAACAATTTGACGCATGCTCGGAAGCATTGAACTTAATTTTCTCGGCTCGTCGTAGTGTTGTACGTCACCGCGTTCTTGATGGTCAAAAGTTCAGAGAACTTTTGTATGACCGTGTGTATACAAGCCAAGCTTGAGCGGAATTCCGTTGGTAAAATCATGCAAGGTTTTTCCGAAGGAAATTCCGATTGTGTGTATGCGGCATTAGGCTCTGAGTATGTCACCTTCTGTCTTTGACGTCTTAAAAATGTATGGGGGTTTGCAAAGGTTCCTTATGAAAAATCCCCAATGTTGTAGTCGATAAGGTTCACATGATCACTCACCTATGTGTGGTTTATATGTTCAGCTTTCTTGACATGTGAAAGCAAAGCCCTACTTTTATACCAAGATGGCCACCTCCACACAGACACAGTGCAGAACAAGGCATGGTAAGACAGTATTGGGTAAACTATAGACATGTGCACACTGAAATATTTTGTTTCGGAATTTCGTTTTCGTCCGAAAAATAAATTTATTTAGTTACTCCCGAAATTCATTTTTATTTATTTAGTTTTTCGTTAGAAATTGCATTCGTCCGAAAATCTGAATTAATTAAGGTCGAATCTGTCATTGAAGGCTTATGGTGTCTGTCGAATGTTCAAAGAAGATTTGACGGAGCAGCGAAACTGTACGACGCTGCAATCATACATTTCCGGTCGAATGTTCCGCCTACAAGCTATAGTGGAATTCTAATGTTGTATGACTAGTAATAATTATATTTATTAATTACTATTACTAGTCAACCAACATTAGAATTCTTCTATAGCCTATGGGCGGATGCATTTGACCGGAAATGTACGATTGCAGCTTCGTACAGTTTTGCTGCACCGTCGAATCTTCTAACTTTCGACAGACACCATAAGCCTTCAAAGACAGATTCAACGTTTGTATGTTTTTCAATGCTTTGTCGAATCTTCGTCGTTCATATTGAATTGTCAAGTTAGTTCTAGCTATTTTACTGCTCCTCCTTTTTGGTTACAATCAGCCAATAACATTCATCATCATCATTATTTTTATTTTACTTCCCCCACCCAATTCCAGCAGCAATCTTTTCTCTCTATAATGTCGAATCTTTTCTCTCTATGTCAAATCTTTTCTCTCTATAATGTCGAGCCTTGGACTAATAGAGTTAAAGCGGTTGTATACCCGCTGACTTTTTTTTTTAACACCTGTAAAGGAAAAGGCATAATGAGCTTGTATGCACAGCATACAAGCTCATCATGAAATACTTACCTTAGAACGAGGTGTCGGTGTCCCTCCCGGTCCACGCCGAGGCAGCTGACATTATGTCTCGGCAGTGTCTTCCGGGTATCGCGGCTTCAGCGCTGTGAGTGGCTGGAGCCGCGATTCGTCACTCCCACACATGCGCATGGGAGACTTCTTTCTGGCAAGGTCCGGTGTCCGCCGGGCCTTCAAGCGAGAATCCCCTGTGCGCAAGGTTTAGGAGATATTTCTTTTACCTACAGGTAAGCCTTAGTATAGGCTTACCTGTAGGTAAAAGTTACAAAACAGACTATACAACCGCTTTAAGGTTAGGCACATTCGACCACAGGTTCGATAGACACAGATTGTTATTGTCAGCGTCACGTCGAATCTCCTATCTATATCGAACTGTTGTCGCAATGAAAACGAAAATAAAGCATTTGTTTATGTCGGATCTTTCGGTTTTCGGATTCTGTGCTTTCGTTTTCGTTTGTTAAAACGATAACGAAAATACCTGAAATTCGGACGAAAATGCATTTGGACAAAAACGAATGCACATGTCTAGTAAACTATCAGCTGCAGGGAATCTACAGGAAATAGTTGTGACTAGTACTTTGCCCTCAGCTTGTCTTTTTTAGCACAGCTTTCACAGTACAGGTCCTTTTTAAATCATTTAGACAACCAAGGAGACATTGGGTTTAAAGAGTTCAGGGAACTTAGATTTCTAGGTAGGATAAAATATAATGTATTTTAGGTAAATTAGACTTTCCTCTGCATTCCCTATCCAGAAATTAGATGTTAGCAACCATGTACTCACTGTCTACTACTCTATACAGGCTCTGTTTTAGGTATCATTTTCATAGACATTTTTGCAGATTAAGATCTCTGGACTGGAGAATGAAAGTGCAATTTATTTCATTACAGTCTCCTACCCCATATTGACTTCTTAGTTTCCTGGACTTGACCTTTGGCAATCTGATCACTTGACCTGATTCAGTGGACAAGAGCTAAACGTTGCTCTGTAAAATATTTGGACACACAAACGACAAATCTGGGTGTACAGATCTGCAGGCATAATTAGATAGATGTCATCTGTACACAAAAGCACCCCATCTGCACTCAGTACAGCTCCAAAAATATGTGTGATGGGCAAACTTAGTACAACCATTAAAGGGCCCCTTGCCGCGATAATCTCCAACTAGAAGGCATTACTCTAGTGGCGCAAAATACTAATTGGTTTCATGACAATTGTATAGAGGTTTAACAATTATATACAAGTAGATTTTTTTTTCCCAAAAAAACCTTGTAGCCCTGTGTTGGTGATGGTGGTGGTGATGGGGGTTATGAGAAATTACCCTCCTCAAACTGGATATTGCTTTAAACCTGTAGGTAAATATGAGAGCAAGAACCTTCGCTATATGGAGGAGTGGGTTTGATAATGAAGTTGGTGGTGCCTCAATTCAGGACAGGGCCCCTGAGGGGATTCCCTTCCTAGGAAATTAGGAAATTAACTGGTAATCTAATCAAAGTAATTGAAAGCAGAGGAACTACTGCAACCAGCATATAACATTATTGATTAATATATACTGTGGATGCGCAGCAGTAAGGAGACAGCTACTATCAGCAAAGGGACTGATAGAAGTCCTGGTGGAATTGTGCACATATACTGAGTTATATAGTTATTAATAGAGGCACCTCCATGAATGTTGGTGCAAAGTCCTGTTGCAGGGCCCCTAAGGATAATGCAGTGTCTGTCTTTGTGTCGAGACCTTAAGACCTTAAGACAAGATCAGCAGTGATGGGAAGATTCTCCAGCTGTTGTCCAACCAGTCTGGAATGCAGCTTCCCACTGACAGAAACTGTGGTGTGGCAATGGGAGTCAACCTATCTACTGCTTTAGTCCATCCCTAGTAATTTCTAATCTGACATGCTACCAGACCTCTGACATGCTTCCATAAGTGGCCATTAGTTGCCTAACCTGGCTCTAGCCTATGCTGGTTACTGAGCCCTGAGCTAAAACTAGCTATAGATTAACAGAACAGAAGGTACAGGGTTAGCTAAAATAACAAGAGCTGTATATAAGCTCTATTGCAATAAACAGAGTCACCTCCTAATATACAGCAAGGTGACCACTACATATAGTAGCACACATACCTCCCAACTTTCTGAGAAGGAAATGAGGGACACCTCAGTATGCAGGAATAGGTCACACCCCTTAAAGGAGAATTGTACAAAAGAAATGATTGGTTAAACCCACAAGTGCTTTTTTACCACTACTATTCCTTTATATTGGCTTTTGGAATTTACAAATGCAACAATTTAGAAATTGGGTGAATAGTTTAGCACTGGGAAACACGTTTTGATAGATAAGTAATGCATTTTATATACAAATATATAGATCAGACCAAAATGAGGGACAAATGAGGAGGAAAGAGGGACAAAGGGACAGTTGGAAGCTATGGTAGAAACAAACATGGACAGTGGCACTAGACCAATGGAAATTTGACACCTGGATACAACTTGTATATATACACACATAAACACAGATTCGGTGTATAAATTATGTAGAAAAAACACTAAATGGAGTCCATAATAGTCCATTGTATATCCTGTTGGCACTTGGAGGCAGCTCTCTAAAGGCCCGTACACACGATCGGATTTTCCGACAACAATTGTGTGATGGCAGTGTTTTTGTCAGATAATCCGACCGTTTGTACGATCCAACAAATGTTTTATAGCATGCTCTCAAATTTTTCGACAACAAATGTGTGCCGTCGGATTATCCTTTTGTGTGTACACAGATCCGTCAGAATAAAATCCAAAGTACAAACATGCATGCTCCGAACCAATGCTAACCATAAGACAATATTAGCAGAAATTGCCCAAATGGTGGCGCTAAAGAGCAGAAAAAACACGTCGTTTTGTGAATGTTGGCTGAAAAACTTCTGCCGTCTGTATGCATATCAAGTTCAAGGCCAACGCCCTTCGCACAAAATTCCATGGATTTGTCCGATGGAAATCTGATCGTGTGTACGAGGCTTAAGAGCGAAGCAGTAGACTCTGTGGATAGTGAGAAACAAAGGGGTGCCAGACTGAGTGCAGTATTAAACAGATCACAAAGTATCAGAATCAGATGAGCATATAATGAGTGATCGCCAGTCCTGGAGTCTGTGACAGCGTCTGGAGGGCTGGAAGCCATCACAAGCACAGATGGTAAAGAGTGTCCAGGAATCTGAGCCAGGAAACAGGAAGCCTGCTAATCACGGCCCTGACCAGCGTGAACCGCAAGCTGGAGTCTGACCGGAAGTGACGTAGCAGGAAGCAGAAAGCAGAAGATTGGCATGTCACAGATCCACAGGGGGCATGTGCATACTTGAGGTTGGCCAGCGCGTCCAAGGGCACAGATAGCAGAGCAAGAACAGAAGAGATATTTTTTTTAAAGAACAGCAAGAGCATGTAAGTCCAACAACATATCTCCCAACTTTTTGAGATGGGGACGAGCGACACCTATTAGCAATAATATGTAGGCAAAAGACACACACCCTGTCACGCCCACTTATAGGAGAATTATACAAAAAAAATTATAAGTTAAACCCACAAGTGCTTTTTTTTACCACTACTATTCATTTATATTGGGTTTGACATTTACTAATTCAGCAATTTAGAAATGAGATAAAAGGTTTAGCACTGGGAAACACTGTTTGAAAGATAAATCGTGCATTTTATATACAACTAATGATCAGACTAAAATGAGGGACAAATGAGGATGAAAGAGGGACAGAGGGACTTTGTTCAGGGAACGTTGGGAGCTATGCTACAATAAACAGATCATTTTTTTTCAAAATGTCATTGTTGCCTGCATACTGTGCCCATCTCTGTATTAAACAATATTCTTATAGATCTGTATGCTGTTCCTGTCCATCTGATTTCATTACCAACCACTGTCAGAGTACCAAAAGGTAAAGTTAGACTTGAAGACAGATTGCAATCATGTTGTGTCAGTGATCAGTTTCTATACATCAACCTCTGGAGATACAGTATGTGCATGATTTCTGACCTTTACCAGATAAACACCCTACGGGCTGTCTTTTCTATGATATTTTCTAAAGGGAGATGTATTGTTTACTAGAGTGATTTTATTTCCTACCTTGATTACAGGCTGAGAAAAAGGATCACAAATATATTTCAAAATTGTGTATAGAAAAAAAAAAACTGCACTGAGATAAAACATAACTTTCTGTAAAATCAGTCTACCTTAAAGTGTTAATAAACCCACAACTGTAGAATCAGTCTGTATATGCAGTAAAGCATGCTTGTTCTACTCACTGTGGAACCTAAGGGGTTAATCTTTTGACTTGTGTAAAAATGCACTTTGATCCTGTCTTCTCTGATCCTTCCCTTCTTCCACAGTCCCCAATCCATCTCCTGATTGTACAGAGCCTTGGGGGCACTCTGCACATGCTCAGTTTAATGTGTATTAGAGTTTTTTTTTTTTCTTGGGAGAGTGCATGTGATCAGCACAGGGCCAATCAGCACTGTCCAGACAGAGGCTCAGGAGCAGGACAGTCAGAGGAGAATGAAAACTCCTCCTACAAGCTTTAACCACACACTGATAGAAGTCACAAGACTGCTTTATACTGTTGATGAGAAAAATTATTTAGCAGTTTATATTTACTACAACTATTGAATTCCCATGTTCTGTGTACTGTGGGAGACCAGATATAGTGAATGCGAGTTCTGGGTTTGGTAACACTTTAAATAAACATTTAGAGGCATATCACTTGCTTAAAGTGATTGTAAAGCTTCGATTTTTTTTTAAAGTAACAAACATGTCATACCTCCACTGTGCAGTTCGTTTTGCTCAGAGTGGCCCCGATCCTCCTCTTCTTGGTACCTCAGTAGCTCTCGCGGCTCCTCCCCGCATCCTATAACCCCCTAGGAGAAGCACTCTCCTGGGCAGTTACTTTACGGGCACGCTTCTGAGTCCAGCATTTGCGTCCATAGACGCCGAATGCCGGACTCGGCCCCGCCCCCCGGCACTTCGTCATTGGATTTGATTGATAGCAGTGGGAGCCAATGGCGGCGCTGCTGTCAATCTATCCAATCAAGAGCCGAGAACCCCGGGCAGAGGAAGAGCGCATCTCCACCGTGGGAAATTCCACGGCTCAGGTAAGTAAACTGGGGGGGGGGGCTGGGGGTCGGTCACTGCCAGGTGTTTTTTCACCTTAAGGCATAGGATAAGGAGAAAAAAGGGATTCTACTTCCTTTGTCTATTCGTGGGGTGGGGAGGAGGCCTGTAAATGAAAGTGAAACTGCAGCAAGATCAGGTTCTCTCCACTTACAGACAGGGCTGTGTTGTGTGGCAGAGCTGTATAAATCCCTGGACTGGATTGACAGAAATACAACTCCTTCTGGAAGGTAAAACAGCTCTGTGTATATACCTGTTTACCCTGAAGTTCACTTTTAAAAAATAATAATAACAACAAAATATCTGTAAGGGCTCTTTCACACGGGGCGGATCCGTGCAGATCCGCCCCGTGAAGCTCTGCTTGCTCGGCGGGGATCGCTCCGTTGATCCCCGCTGAGCCGACGGATGACTGGGTGGTCCCCGCACACTGTGCAGGGACCGCCCTGTCAGAGCGCCGCTCTCCCCTATGGGGAATCGGATGATGACGGACCGTAGAGTCCGTTGTCATCCGATCCGCTCCGCCGACGGAAGGAAAAATAGGGTTTTCCTCCGTCACACTTTGGCGGAGCGGATGTCAGCGGACATGTCTCCGCTGACATCCGTGCCTCCATAGGGGTGCATGGAGGATCCGTTTCAGGTCCGCCTAAAAAACTGACAGGCGGACCTGAACGGACCTCCGTGTGAAAGGGGCCTTACAGAGTAAAAATGATAAAGTGATAAAGTGCATTTAAACTACACTGCCTTTTATTGTCTGCATCAACACAGGAAAGGTATACAGTTTTGCAAGGCTTACAAATCCCATACCTAGTTTTCAGACTTGCGCCCAATATATATATATATATTTTTCAGCATTTCAAGCAGCATTATAACGCAGCACGCAGACATTATTACCATTTTTTTTTTTTATAAAGCAATCTTAGGAGTCATCAGCATAGTCAATCAATCCTTTTCACTTCAAGCCATAATAGGAAGATTTCAAGCAATATTTTCTGATTGGTGTTGGACTTTTGAAATGACTTGGCTGGGGGGCCATACTTTAAATGCAACAAGGCCTGTAATGTGAAGAGCAATTTCCATGCAGCCTCACAAGAGAATCATCCACTTGCCGCAGTCCTCCTAATTGTCTTTGATTGCTGTTTGCGCTGCCCAGTTCCTCTCCGTCTTCAAAATCACCTTCAAGGGCTCCGGTACTTTTTGACTGCTCGGTTTTTAATCAAGAACTTCTAAACAGCAAATCATTTGGCTATTACAGCAGTAGGGGCTTCTACCAGCCTTTACATCGTGTTTATCTAATTGACCTTAAAGAGCATTCCAGTAATAATGTCGAGGGCACATCAGTGCCGCTTGGTGAATGCTGATTTTTAGGGCACTTTTTAACCATTCTGCTTCAACAATTTCTAGCAACAGACTAGTCGATAAAAAAAAAACATTATAATTCTCTTGGTAGAACTCAGGTAAAAATTAGGAGCAATTCATGGAAAATAAATCAGTCATACTAAATATATTAAAGTCAAATATGTAAAATTAAAAAGCAAATATAAAGACAAATTTATTTATTTATAGTTTTTTTCTTCTCTGCTTTTTGCATCATCTAACACGTTCAAACTGCAGTGCAGTTTTACTACTAGCCAAATACTTTAATTAAGAGTAATCCCCAGTCACAATTGAAGGAGATATATGGGATTTAAAACAAGCACATAAACTGACTTCCATGCTGCAGCTGTCCCATGTCAGTCACTGTACGATTGCTCAGTTCTCAGCCTGCTCAGAGCGGTGATCAGTGACTGGCAGTCACTGCTCTCTGCTCTGCTCCTCCAGCGCTCGCTGGAACGCCAGGCTGGAGTGAGTGCGTGAGCAGCTGGCTTCGGCTGGCTCTCAGCAGTGCACTGAGAGGTTGAGCCAGCTGCCGACCAAGCATCCGGGGGATCCCGACAATAGTGTCGGGATCCTTTCAGATTTTGGAGCGGCTCTGCCATATCAGCTGCTAGCAGGCAATAGCTGACTCTTAGCTGACTCTGGGTCACAGGAGAGCAAACGTAAGTGCAGTCCTAGAGGTTGGGACTTTCCAGAGGTACGGGTCAACTTATCACCTCACATCCCTAAATTCATGTATTGTAAAAAAGGGGGGGAAGGGGGAAGGAGCATGACTTTGTGTGAAGCATGTGCGGGTAAGATTTTATAAATTGGTTTTATAAAATCTTTCCTGCACATGCTTCACACAAAGTCACGCTCCTTCCCCCTTCCCCCCCCCTTTTTTACAATACGTAAGTGCAGTCCTGTTACCCAGAAAAGAAGCATGACCAAAAAAGGTTTATCCTCTTTTAAAAATTAATCCTTAACTGCTGGCCAACCGTATAACCTAGATATGTGGCGGGAAGGTGGCTCGGCTATACCAGATCACGTACCTAGTACGTGATCTGACACTGCTGGGTAGGGGGCGCACGCGACCTGGCTGTGCTTTGGTTGAACACAGCAGATGTCGATCACTGGGTGCCGGCCAATGGTTTACCGCCGGCACTCGGCTATGTAAACAAGGCAGAGCCCTGTCCTGTCAGCAGGAAAGTATTAGATTTAAGAAAATCTATTGCGTCCCCAAGTGAAAGCACCACACAAAGTGCAGTATAAACACCGGCTAGGCACACATTTAACCTTTTGATTGCTCTAGATGTTTAACCCCTTCCCAGCAGGTGTCATACTTACAGTGACAGTGCATATTTTTAGTACTGATGACTGTATTAGTGTGACTGGTTCCCAAAAAGTGTCAAAAGTGTCAGTTAGTGTCCGAAAGTTTGCCGCAATATCGCAGTCCCGCTTTAGGTCGCTGATCGCCACCATTACTAGTAAAAAAAATAAAATAAAAATTCCAGTATATAGCCTATAGTTTGTAGACACTATAACCTTTGCGCAAACCAATCAATATACGCTTATTGGGATTTTTTTTTTCACCAAAGACATGTATCAGAATACATTTTGGCCTACATTTTTTATTTTTTAATTGGATATACTTTATAGCAGAAAGTAAAATATATATATATATTTTTTTAAATTGACGTTTTTTTTTGTTTATAGCACAAAAAATAAAAAACACAGTGGTGATGAAATACCACCAAAAAAAGCTCAATTTTTTGGGAAAAAAGTACATACTTCTTTTCTTGGGGTACAGTATCGCACAACTGCGCAATTGTCAGTTAAATGAATGCAGTGCTGTTTAGCAAATATTGGCCTGGTCATGAAGGGGGTAAATCTTCCGGGGATCAAGTGGTTAAAGAAGAACTCCAAACTCCCCAAAAATACACTCCATCCTAGAAATGAAAGCCTTTATGTTTATCTTAGGAAAGAAACATAAATGATTAAATTATTAATGATTTCAATACTTTATGTTGGACTTATAATACCGGACCTTAGAACACATTAGCAAGCCAAACCAAATTTACAAAAACATAGAATTTATTACTACAATACGTTTCACAAATTTTTTTTAAAAGAATGTTTTGTCACTGTTTAGGTAAGTATGGTGTACATTACAAATTTAACATAACAAATCAACAAAACACATACTCTTCAACAATGTAGCACTATTTACATTACTGAAGGGTCAACGTGTTGTGTACGCTCCCATGCTTCCTCAGGACAATGCTTCCTCAGGACAATGGTATAATAGACTGTATGCAAGTTCATCAATGTGATAATATAGTAATATATTGTAAAACTCCAAATCTATATGGGCCTGATCTAGTTTGATGTAATTTGAATAAAAACATCCACAGGTTCATTCTTCAAACATTTCCCAAACCATAAAGGAATTTTGATCCATATAGAGTTAGGTTAGGCACATTCGACCGCAGATTCGATAGACACAGATCACTATTGTCACCGTCAAGTCGAATCTTCTATCTATATCGAACTGTTGTCGCAACAAAACAAAAATAAAGCATTTTTTATGTCGGATCTTTCGGATTTTGAATTCTGCACGTTCGTTATCGTTTGTTAAAACGAATGTGAAAATCCACGAAATTCGGATTAAAACGAATGCACATGTCTAGAAATGACAGGACTCAGCAGCAATGACAGGTGCAGGGAAGTGAGACAAGGAGAACCTATCACGTGTCTTTACTGTCATAGATCTGGCTGTAAATTTAATAGAGACTCACAAAAAAAAAGATATGGAGAATGAAAAATCTGCTTTTGTACAACCTGTTTTTTTATGTCAAGATAAAATTTTGACTGATTTGCCTTATGCCACTGAAGTCAAACAGATCAGTAATTTGACTGTTACCAGCAGTTCAGACAACATGGCGAAAGGAGCTGTCACTCAGAGAGGGTTTATTGCCATTGCCAAAAATAGAATTACATTGAGATTCAATTTCTATACCATTACAATATGTAGCACCAATTATTTTGGATGAGAATGGTAGACCATATATACAATGTTTGCTGAATGGTAAAAATATTAATTGTCTCATTGACAGTGGATCTGAGATTAGCCTTACCAAAGAAAACATACCTGTGAAACCCAATTCTCCTATGTGTAATATAGTGAGTTTTAATAATACAGGTAATTCCACTGCTAGACAGGTATCTAATGTAACATTTGAAGTACCTGGATTAGTGAAAACTAATATTAATATTTGGGTCTGTCGTGAAACAGAGAATATACTTGGCATTGATGTAATAATAAACAAAAGTGGGTGATTGATTTGGCTAATAAAAGTATTTGGAAAGATCCATCTAGGCCCAAATCAGTGCTTATTGATCCCTCTGTATACAGTAATGTTGGTTCCATTACCAATATGTCTACAGAACAAAAGTGGCCTGATGTTGATGGTAATTGCACTTTAACCACTTGCCGACCGCCGCACGCCGATGTACGTCGGCAGAATGACACGGGCAGGCATATGGGCGTACAGGTACGTCCCTTTAAATCTGCCGCCCTGCGGACGCGTGCGTGCCGCGGGGGGTGCGCGCACGCCCACCGCGTGCCTTGCGAGTGCGGCTGCGGGTCCCGGGAACTCGATGTTCCTGGGAGTCCCGCGATCGCGGTCGGCAAGAGCAGAACAGGGGAATGCCTTTGTAAACTAGGTATTCCCCTATTCTGCCTAGTGACACTGTCACTGATGACCGTTCCCCGTGATCGTGAACGGTCATCAGTGACATGTTACGTGTAGCCACGCCCCTTCACAGTAACAATCACTCCCTAAGAAACACTTAACCCCTGCAGCGCCACCTAGTGGTTAACCCCATTCACTGCCAGTGTCATTTTTACAGTAATCAGTGCATTTTTATAGCACTGATCGCTATAAAAATGACAATGGTCCCAAAATGGTGTCAAAAGTGTCCGATGTGTCCGCCATATTGTCGCAGTCACGATAAAAATCGCTGATCGCCGCCATAACTAGTAGAAAAACAATTATTTATAAAAATGACATAAAACAGTCCCCTATTTTGTAGAAGCTATAACATTTGCGCAAACCAATCAATAAACGCTTATTGCAATTTTTTTTACCAAAAATATGTAGGAGAATACGTATCGGCCGAAACTGTGGAAAAAATATGTTTTTTTTATATATTTTTGGGGGATATTTATTATAGCAAAAAGTTAAAAATATTGATTTTTTTTCAAAATTTTGCTCTATTTTTGTTTATAGCGCAAAAAAAAAAACGCAGAGGTGATCAAATACCACCAAAAGAAAGCTCTATTTGTGGGGGGAAAAAGGACGCCAATTTTGTTTGGGAGCCACGTCGCACGACAGCGCAATTGTCAGTTAAAGCGACGCAGTGCCGAATCACAAAAAGGGGCCTGGTCCTTTAGCTACGAAATGGTCCGGGGCTTAAGTGGTTAAAGGAAGTGTTACAACGTTTTCCAAGTTTGTGGTCAAAGTTCAAAAATGACATTGGAACTTTGAAAAATACCAAACTGAATATTGAGGGAAAAGATCCAGAACCCCTTAATCAGTATGAGTTACCGCTAGAATCAATTGGTCCACTTTCTGACATTATTCAAGAGTTTGTACAACTTGGAATTGTAAAGAAAGCTAAATCAGTGGTAAATAACTGTATTTGGCCTATCAAAAAAAATGATAATTCATATTCTTTATCAGTTGACTTAAGGACATTGAATAAACATATCACAAACAACCCAGTTCTTCCTGATAAATCTAACATAAAGTTAAATTTGAATGCTGGGGACAAGGTGTTCTCTGTACTAGAAATCTCTGAAGCCCTGTACACATGATCGGATTTCCTATGGATTCTAATCCGATGGATTTTTCCATCGGAAATCCGATGAAGCTGACTTCCATCAGCCTACACACCATCAGTCAAAAATCCGACCGTCCCAAACGCTGAGACGTAAAACACTCAGACGAGCCGAGAAAAATGAAGTTCAATGTCGACTTGATTCTGAGCATGCGTGGGTTTTTTCTCCGATGGAGTTCCACACAGACGATTGGATTTTGCTATCGTTTTTTTTCCCATCGGATAAATTTAAAACATGTTCTATTTTTTCACACCGATGGAAAAAAGACCGATGGGGCCCATACATGATCGGTTCGTCCGATGAAAACAATCCATCGAACTGTTTTCATCGGTAAAACCGATCGTGTGTACACGGCTTCATAGTCATTTTTCCATCCCTTTAACTAAAAGTTGTCAATGCAAACTCGCGTTCACATTCACAAAAGAGACTTATACGTTCACTTGATTAATACCTGGCCTAGGTATTGGCGATGGTGTAGTTCATGAAACTATAGCAAAAATAGTTTTAAAATTTTCTAGGCTGTATTTGTCAGCATGTGGATACGATTTTGCTGAGTACTCAGAATATCGATGAACATATGGCTCTTTTCTCTGAGTTGTTTATGATGTTACAAGCTGAAAGTCTAAAATTAAACACAACGAAAGTTCAGCTGATGAAAAGTCAGGTGAAATACCTTCCCATGCAAATTAGTCAAGGAAAGAGACAATTGTTGCAAGAAACAGTTATGCCGTGTACACACGATCGGTTTTACCGATGAAAACAGTCCGATGGACTTTTTTCATTGGACAAACCGATCGTGTATGGGCCCCATCGGTCTTTTTTCCATCAGTGATTAAAAATAGAACATGTTTTAAATAACAATAGCAAGTTCCGATCGTCTGTGTGGAACTCCATCGGAGAAAAAACCTGCGCATGCTCAGAATCAAGTCGACGCATGCTCAGAAGCATTGAACTTAATTTTTCTCGGCTCGTTGGAGTGTTTTACGTCACAGCATTTGGGACGGTCGGTTTTTTGACTGATGGTGTGTAGGCAAGACTGATGGAAGTCAGCTTCATCAGATTTCCGATGGAAAAATCCATCGGATTAGAATCCATAAGAAATCAGATCGTGTGTACAGGGCTTTAGAGATATTACTGTAATCCAAACTCCAACAAATTCTAAGGCATTGCATCAATTTTTGCATACAATAAATCATTGCAAAGAGTTTTTACACTGTTTCGCAGAAAAAGTTAATCCACTATATAATCTATTGAGGAATAAAGGTAATATAGTTGACCAATGGGGTCCAAATGAGAAAAATGCTTTTGAAGTGTTGAAAAAAGATTTGCAGAATGCTCCAGCATTAATTACAATAGAGGTTTGTTCTGAAGCATCGTTTGTTTTAAAAACGAATGTATCTGAGAATGCCATCTCAGTAACGTTGTCTCAATTACAAAAAGGTAGGGAGAAAATAATTGCCTATTTCTCCAGAGTCTTATCATTTTTGGAAAAAACTTTTGAGTAAGGTGTAAAGCAACTGCTAAGTGTTTACTATACAATTAAAGCTACAGAGAGCATAGTGAAATCAAACAAAATCATTGTACAGACACCTGACTGCTCACTAAAATGTATTTTTGAGGAAGGTAGTTTTAGAGAATTTAGGAAAAAATATCCTCTATGATTCAGAGCTTTATCATCCAAACACATTCAGATAGATGGAAAAGGAAGACATCTTCAGGAATGTACACCAGCACATGTTTATACAGTTGTATCTGAGAAGTCTTTATCTCAGGTTTCCAGCATAAGAACTGAGAAAGACATTGAACCAGTACGTGTTACTGCAGAGCAGTCTAACACTAGAATAAGAGCTTCAACACAGAATACAGTTACGCATATTTCTAATATTATAGAGATGAGAACAAAGGCAGAGTCCATTGTCATCTCTGGGGTGATACAAAACCCTTCTTTGTTTGTGAAAACAAGGATTTGTATCATGACCAAAAAGACGTGTTGCGTCCTGTCATACCTAAACTTCACAGTACATATGTTTTATAGTTTAGGCCATCTTAGACAGGATAACGACAGTACATTGTCATACAGAAGTTCTCTTTGAAGGAAAATATAAGATAGTATTATTTCACATGTAGTTTTACAAATTCACAAAGCTATTGTCCCATAATGTTTTAACATTTGTTGAGAAAAAAAAAAGGTACAAGAATTCATGTAAATATTTTTTGCCTGAGTAATAATACTGCATCTCTTTTACAGAAATGGCATCTAAAATCAAATAAATATGGAGGATAACAAGCCCCTATAAAGAGTAAAGAGAATATCAGGAAATTCAAAATGAATGAAGAGATCCTTTTGGGAAGAATATTGAACAAAAGATTTATACTTCATATTTATGACTGTTTTATCTTATTCAACAAGGTTTTTCTAACCTAACAGAACTTGAAGAAAAAAGTTTACAAGACATATCATGAAGAAAAATGAATCAGAAGAAACTTTATCTATCTACTATAGATAAATAATTTAGGACTGAAACATTTGTCCACATATACGTAAAAAAGAGGTAGGATGAAAGGGATTTTTATGGTGCAGAGATTAATCAAAGAGAGAGAGCTTCTAATATGATATAGTTGATAATTTTATTGATACAAAAATAGACAGAAGGAGTATAAAATAGATAAAACCAATCATGGGTTTTTGGGTACATATACAGTATTATACATAAGTGGTGGTCATAATGCATAGAGTTTGGATGAACATAAAATCGCATAGAAACCCAACATGTTTCGCTTGAAACAGCTTCCTCAGGGGTTTGCGATGACCATCCGCACTTGTCAAATATGACTATACAGAAGAAAAAAGAAATATACAGTTATACATTGAAATACATTACATATTATATCCAAACAAATTAGGTATGAACAAGGTCTAATTGTTATGCTGGACCCCTCCCATTGCTACTTACCCTGCCGTCTGTATTGTCTGCTGCTCAACACCGAAAAACGCAGGATCAAGAGCAAAAGTCACCCCGTATATAGAAAATGCGGATAGGTGACCACAGTGGACACTATATAAAAGACCGGCTGAATGCCAAAAACAGAAAAACAGAGATCAGAGAAGAAGAAAATGAATTGTAAATTTTAAGTTCTAAATTATGAAAACGATGGTGCGCAATTAAGCAAACCCTACAGAGACGGAGGAGTCTGTCTACTATGCAATGAATAAATGATTGCAATAAATAGATATGACTTACGTAGAGCCAAGTAAACAAAGATATGTTCACTTGCTGAGATGGAGAGGCTGTCTGCTTGCAAGAAACCACAGATGGGGATTGTGGAGGCCACTAAAAGAAACCACATTGTTTGGAATTTGTTTGCATATAAAGGTTAGTATAAATGACATGGTGTGCCTATATCCCCCAAAGAAAAATTGGGCACACATAGTTTAAAAATTAAATTAGTCAGGCAGTTTAGACAACTAGATGTATATGAAACATATATTAAATTAGATAATGATCTTGTAAATAGATATTTATTTAAAAAAAAATATTATCTATTCGTTTGAAATTGCTTTTGAAATTAGTTCCATATCAAAGTGAAACATAGTGGACAATAGTCTCAATAAATGGATATGACAAGATCAAATAGATGGATTAAAAGTAATAATAATTATAAAGCCCAACAGTCCAGTGTGGAAAGAGGGACAAACCCACTTTAGCCTATGGCAGCTATATCCTATATATTGGGTGCAGTTCCACATTGTTAAGTACAGCCTGAGATAAAGAGGTTATAATCATAAAGAGTATCAACGGGCAGAAAAAAGAGCAAGAAGGTATATGGCTATTACCTTTGAATAGTAGAACCGCCAGCTAGAACCCCACCAACCCACAACGCTGCGAACAGTGTGTGAGCTGGTTATATAGTGTCCACCAATACGGTCGGCGTCTGACATCACCGGCCGTAGAGCGGGCTAGAAGCGCGTGACGTCAGCCCGTAGGACACGCCAACTGCTGGGGACTGCAAGGTCCAGAATGCGTCAGGGCTGGGGGAGGGGCCGCTCACCGTCACACCATACAGGACGGATAGAGCGGGTACCGCCCTCTAGAGAGTTCCACCAATGGAAGATGTCGGCTGACAGCCACTGGCGAAAGGGTGGAAAACAGCCCAACCAAACCAGAATGCATGTCACCAGGGTCAACGCCGCGCTGAAAATGGGCCATCCATGGGGGATCGTAGATGACCCTGGGTGCCCATGCAGTCACACTGCATAAATCAAGGGGGGACAATGGCCTGAGGGAAACGGCAATGCACAACAGACAGGACTGGCGGCAGTTGTCAAAAGGACAAGTACAAAAACCAGAGCAGCGAGCCTAGCTGAGGGACCGAATCAGAAATCATATGGCCCGACACTCTGAGGGAGGGGGGAGAAAAAGGAACCAGCAGAACAAAAAAGACCAATATGTGTTACCGGATAACCATAGTAAATTAAAACATTGTACATAGGTGTAAGGTGGATATGGTATCAAAACATAATATACAACATTATAAACTAACAAATGTATAGATGAAAATTAAAACTGGAATGTCCATAACATGAAGGGTCAAGAAAAATTACTCAAGACCATTGACGCTAAGACATACACCATTTAACTGTGGCCACAGTAGACAACCAATAGAGCATGGCGAAAGGAAAAGAGAAGGCAAAAAAAAAAAAGGGGGGGGGGGGCTTTTTACAAGATCAATAAACAGAAAACCCAAAATCAATCCTAGATATAACATCAAAGAAATGATCTAAAACTAAGACTTTTGTTGAATCCCGGAGGATGAGTGGCCCTGAGGTCATAGATCCAGCGCGACTCAAGTTGGAGAAGGGTCCTGTCTACACTTCCCCCCCTTGAGTCAAGCGGGACATGCTCCAGGGCCAAAAATTTGATGACATTGGGGTCAAAATTATGATAATTGCCGACATGCCTACTAACTGCCGTCACTACTTTTCTATTGAGAATGGGTTTCATATGGTCCCTTATTCTCTTAAAGAAGGGTCTTTTGGTTTTCCCAACATAGTACCCCCCGCATTGACACTGAGCCAGATAAATCACCCCCACTGATTGGCAGGTGACTAAATCACGGGTGGAGTGCCAATTGCCATTAGGTAATTTAAACTTAGTTTTGGTGTCTACAAAGCGACAAACATCGCAGTGACCACAAGGCGATGTGCCGCCAATAGATGTATTTTTGGAAACTGAAGTGGGTTTGAAGTGACTATGAACCAGGCGATCTCTCAAAGAGGAGACCCGTTTAAAGGTAATTTCTGGGTGTTTTTTTATGTATTTATTCACAGTCGAATCTGCTAATAGTAATGGCCAGAATTTTGTTAAAATGTTTCTCATTTCTTTATGTTGGGAAGCATACCTAGTAATTACTCTAACCGTATCTGTGGTTGCAGAATTTATTGAAGAGAAAATTAGAGAACTTCTTTTTTGGGTTTTTACCCGATTGAAGGCTCGTTTTAAACATCTATGGCTATAGCCTCTGGCTTTTAATCTCTGGTAGAGGTCTTTCGAGGTAGCTTTAAAATCTGCATCCCTACTGCAGTTCCGCCTAAGCCGAAGGTATTGGCTATAGGGGATACTATGCAGGAGAGGTGCAGGATGTGCACTGCTGGCATGAAGGATGGTATTTCCAGCAGTGGGTTTCCTATATAGACATGAGTGAACTAGCCCTGTGTCATCAATAGAAATATTGAGATCCAAAAAACTAATAGTGGTTTGACTGTAATTGATAGTAAATTTTAAATTAAGATCATTAATAGACAAAAGATCAAAAAATTGCTGTAATTGAATCTGATCACCTGACCAAAAAATCAATAGGTCATCTATATACCTATACCAGGAGATGATATAGTCCAAAAAGGGAGCAAGATCCTCTCTAGAGAAAACCTGTCGTTCCCACCCCCCCAGGTACAGGTTGGCATACGATGGGGCACACTTAGTCCCCATCGCAACCCCCTGCACCTGGAGGTAGTGGGAAGATCCAAAAAGAAAAACATTATGTTTCAAGATATAACTCAGTAACTCCAAAACGAAATTGTTATATATCCGTGAGGAGGGACCTCTCTCTGAAAGATGGCCCTTAATAACCTCCAAACCCCTGTCATGGGGTATTGTGTTATAAAGGCTTTCAACATCCAGAGAGACAAGCCAGGTGTTAGCTGGAAGTTGTATACCCTCGATTAATCTCAATAAATCGATAGTGTCCTTCACATACGATGAAAGAGAGGTGACATGAGGAGACAGATAGCTATCAACCAGGGCACTGGCATTTTCGGTGAGACTGGAGCAGCCTGAAATTATCGGCCATCCTGGCGGATTAGTTAATGATTTATGTGTCTTTGGCAGAGCATAAAACGTAGGAGTCCTTGGATTCTTAATGTCCAAGAACTTCCACGTATCATGATCTATGGTGCCTTGCTGAAACGCTTTAAGGATAATATGACGATACTTGACATAATAATTTTCCAACACAGTTTTAGAGATTGGTCTGTACCATTCGACATTGGACAGAATCTTCATACACATAGTCTCATAGTTCTCCACATCCATGATGACAAGATTACCGCCTTTGTCTGCGGGTTTGATTATTATCTCAGAATTATTTTGTAGGGATTTAATGGCCACTTTTTGTGATGTGGTTAAATTTGAGGTTGCTGAAGAAACCAAATTCATTGTTTGAATACTATGTGAGACCTGTTGAACAAAGGCCCAAATATTGGGATTGGTGTTCAACAGTGGAAAGTTTCGAGATTTGGATCTAAAAGATTGAGGAGGGGGGAAGGACATGCCAGCGATAGATAAATCCGGTGTATCACTCCACCAGGAATCCTCATCAAAGGCATGGCCCTCCTCCCAGAGATCCATCAAATCAGACATTGCATTCTGTTCAGCAATGCGTGACTTGATGTTGTCAATGTCAAATGTGGATGATTCAGCTAAAGGTTTATCATAAATTACTTTATACATAAGACGACGTGCAAACAAATGTACATCTTTTATGAAATGAAATTTGTCAATATTAGAATCTGGACAAAAGGTCAATCCTAATTTCAATATTTGGATCTCACTTTCAGAAAGGCTATATCTGGACAAGTTAATTATAGATAATACCAAATCATCGTCAACCTGTTTGGTGAAATTAAGTGCATTACCTGAAGGTGAAGGAAAATCTATTCCTTCACTAAAAAAATTGGTGCAATCCTGGTATCAGATGGTAAGAGCGTCCCAGACGGTGATACCATTATATCTGAATTACTCACCTTCGGAATTGCACCAAGGTGTATAGGTGATGCAGTGACAGACGTAGAGAGTGCGGTAGAAACGATAGCATGCGATGCTGTGGGTTGAGGACCTCGAAGTGTATTAGAAGAGGGGTGCAATAGGGTGGAAAGGTGAGAGGAAATCAATTTAGATTGAGCGTCGAATGGTTGACGTGGTAAAGGAGTACCGAGTTGGTGTCGCAATGATTCGGTCGATGCTGCATCCGAATTGCCTTTGCGCTTTTTGGGCAGTCTGTCCCCAGACAGATCGCGGTAAATCGTAGATTGACTAGAAGATAAAGAAGAATTAGTGGAACGATTTGATGCATTTTCATCTTTTTTGGCACTTCTATAGCTGTTTGATCTGAATGGTTTCGAATTGGTATTGACATTCCATTTATATGCAAAGTTGTTAGTATATGCGTTTTTGTCGCGTACAAATTTATCTTCTTTTGTCCTAATGACATCTATTGTATAAGATTCTATGTGTTCTTTGAGAGTCTGTTCTTTTTACTTAAATCTTGTGCTGGTCATGACCAAACTGTACTCTTCATACCATTTGGAGACAGATGCATCCAATGCGGTTAACTCATGCTCGTATTGAGTACATAGGATGGTCATCATGCCTATTGAACAGGATTGTAGGTTCGCTTCCCATTGTGTTTTGAGAAGATCCCCTACCTTCCTGAGGTTTGGAAAGATCTGAACCCTTAGGCCCCAGGGTACTATGTTATTTTCATTATATTTTTCAAAATATCGTTTATGCCAAAAAATTCGCACTTTTTTCTCCAATATTCTTTGAAGTCTAAGAAACGCTTGGTCTAAATCTCTATCCGAAATATTTCCAGATCTACTATTTAATTGTACCTTGTTCATAAGTCCCTCCCATGCTTCACCACTAAAGGCAGCCATGGTGAGACAAAAAAAAAAACACAGAACACAAAAATATATATATATATAGAACGGACAAGGACTCAACAGATTCCACGTACTGATTTATCACAGTATGGCGGTGAATAATGTTAAACAATTTAATAGGTGAACGTAACACTCTCTCATTGATATACGATGTACAATCGTAAATAAATTATTTGTTGTGTTCCCCAATGATAGACGGAAAAATGGTGTATTCAAACACCGGATAGAGCTACCATGTTTGGGTTGTCCATTCATTGGCGAAACACTCATTGAGATTGGCACCTCATCCCAAAAGATAATTGTAAAAAAGAGGTAGGATGAAAGGGATTTTTATGGTGCAGAGATTAATCAAAGAGAGAGAGCTTCTAATATGATATAGTTGATAATTTTATTGATACAAAAATAGACAGAAGGAGTATAAAATAGATAAAACCAATCATGGGTTTTTGGGTACATATACAGTATTATACATAAGTGGTGGTCATAATGCATAGAGTTTGGATGAACATAAAATCGCATAGAAACCCAACCTGTTTCGCTTGAAACAGCTTCCTCAGGGGTTTGCGATGACCATCCGCACTTGTCAAATATGACTATACAGAAGAAAAAAGAAATATACAGTTATACATTGAAATACATTACATATTATATCCAAACAAATTAGGTATGAACAAGGTCTAATTGTTATGCTGGACCCCTCCCATTGCTACTTACCCTGCCGTCTGTATTGTCTGCTGCTCAACACCGAAAAACGCAGGATCAAGAGCAAAAGTCACCCCGTATATAGAAAATGCGGATAGGTGACCACAGTGGACACTATATAAAAGACCGGCTGAATGCCAAAAACAGAAAAACAGAGATCAGAGAAGAAGAAAATGAATTGTAAATTTTAAGTTCTAAATTATGAAAACGATGGTGCGCAATTAAGCAAACCCTACAGAGACGGAGAAGTCTGTCTACTATGCAATGAATAAATGATTGCAATAAATAGATATGACTTACGTAGAGCCAAGTAAACAAAGATATGTTCACTTGCTGAGATGGAGAGGCTGTCTGCTTGCAAGAAACCACAGATGGGGATTGTGGAGGCCACTAAAAGAAACCACATTGTTTGTAATTTGTTTGCATATAAAGGTTAGTATAAATGACATGGTGTGCCTATATCCCCCAAAGAAAAATTGGGCACACATAGTTTAAAAATTAAATTAGTCAGGCAGTTTAGACAACTGTTTAGACAACAGATGTATATGAAACATATATTAAATTAGATAATGATCTTGTAAATAGATATTTATTTAAAAAAAAATATTATCTATTCGTTTGAAATTGCTTTTGAAATTAGTTCCATATCAAAGTGGAACATAGTGGACAATAGTCTCAATAAATGGATATGACAAGATCAAATAGATGGATTAAAAGTAATAATAATTATTAGACATGTGCACACTGAAATATTTCGTTTCGGAATTTCGTTTTCGTCCAAAAAATAAATTTATTTAGTTACTCCCGAAATTCGTTTTTATTTATTTCGTTTTTCGTTAAAAATTGCATTCGTCCGAAAATCTGAATTAATTAAGGTCGAATCTGTCATTGAAGGCTTATGGTGTCTGTCGAATGTTCAAAGAAGATTCCACGGAGCAGCGAAACTGTATGACTCTGCAATCATACATTTCCGGTCGAATGTTCCGCCTACAAGCAGTGATCTTTTCTCTCTATGTCGAATCTTTTCTCTCTATAATGTCAAATCTTTTCTCTCCTATGTCGAATCTTTTCTCTCTATAATGTCGAATCTTTTCTCTCTATAATGTCGAATCTTTTCTCTCCTATGTCGAATCTTTTCTCTCTATAATGTCGAATCTTTTCTCTCCTATGTCGAATCTTTTCTCTCTATAATGTCAAATCTTTTCTCTCTATAATGTCAAATCTTTTCTCTCCTATGTCGAATCTTTTCTCTCTATAATGTCAAATCTTTTCTCTCCTATGTCGAATCTTTTCTCTCTATAATGTCAAATCTTTTCTCTCCTATGTCGAATCTTTTCTCTCCTATGTCGAATCTTTCCTCTCCTATGTCGAATCTTTCCTCTCCTATGTCGAATCTTTTCTCTCCTATGTCGAATCTTTTCTCTCCTATGTCGAATCTTTTCTCTCCTATGTCGAATCTTTTCTCTCCTATGTCGAATCTTTCCTCTCCTATGTCGAATCTTTCCTCTCCTATGTCGAATCTTTTCTCTCCTATGTCGAATCTTTTCTCTCCTATGTCGAATCTTTCCTCTCCTATGTCGAATCTTTCCTCTCCTATGTCGAATCTTTCCTCTCCTATGTCGAATCTTTTCTCTCTATAATGTCAAATCTTTTCTCTCCTATGTCGAATCTTTCCTCTCCTATGTCGAATCTTTTCTCTCCTATGTCGAATCTTTTCTCTCCTATGTCGAATCTTTCCTCTCCTATGTCGAATCTTTTCTCTCCTATGTCGAATCTTTTCTCTCCTATGTCGAATCTTTCCTCTCCTATGTCGAATCTTTTCTCTCCTATGTCGAATCTTTTCTCTCCTATGTCGAATCTTTCCTCTCCTATGTCGAATCTTTCCTCTCCTATGTCGAATCTTTCCTCTCCTATGTCGAATCTTTTCTCTCTATAATGTCAAATCTTTTCTCTCCTATGTCGAATCTTTTCTCTCTATAATGTTGAATCTTTTCTCTCCTATGTCGAATCTTTTCTCTCCTATGTCAAATCTTTTCTCTCCTATGTCGAATCTTTTCTCTCCTATGTCGAATCTTTTCTCTCCTATGTCGAATCTTTTCTCTCTATAATGTCAAATCTTTTCTCTCTATAATGTCAAATCTTTTCTCTCCTATGTCGAATCTTTTCTCTCTATAATGTCAAATCTTTTCTCTCCTATGTCGAATCTTTCCTCTCCTATGTCGAATCTTTCCTCTCCTATGTCGAATCTTTTCTCTCCTATGTCGAATCTTTCCTCTCCTATGTCGAATCTTTTCTCTCCTATGTCGAATCTTTTCTCTCCTATGTCGAATCTTTTCTCTCCTATGTCGAATCTTTCCTCTCCTATGTCGAATCTTTCCTCTCCTATGTCGAATCTTTCCTCTCCTATGTCGAATCTTTTCTCTCTATAATGTCGAATCTTTTCTCTCCTATGTAGAATAATCTTGGACTAATAGAGTTATGGTTAGGCACATTCGACCACAGGTTCGATAGACACAGATTGTTATTGTCAGCGTCACGTCAAATCTCCTATCTATATCGAACTGTTGTAGCAACGAAAACGAAAATAAAGCATTTGTTTATGTCGGATCTTTCGGTTTTTGGATTCTGTGCTTTCGTTTTCGTTTGTTAAAACGATAACGAAAATAGCTGAAATTCGGACGAAAATGCATTCGGACGAAAACGAATGCACATGTCTAATAATTATAAAGCCCAACAGTCCAGTGTGGAAAGAGGGACAAACCCACTTTAGCCTATGGCAGCTATATCCTATATATTGGGTGCAGTTCCACATTGTTAAGTACAGCCTGAGATAAAGAGGTTATAATCATAAAGAGTATCAACGGGCAGAAAAAAGAGCAAGAAGGTATATGGCTATTACCTTTGAATAGTAGAACCGCCAGCCAGAACTCCACCAACCCACAACGCTGCGAACAGTGTGTGAGCTGGTTATATAGTGTCCACCAATACGGTCGGCGTCTGACATCACCGGCCGTAGAGCGGGCTAGAAGCGCGTGACGTCAGCCCGTAGGACACGCCAACTGCTGGGGACTGCAAGGTCCAGAATGCGTCAGGGCTGGGGGAGGGGCCGCTCACCGTCACACCATACAGGACGGATAGAGCGGGTACCGCCCTCTAGAGAGTTCCACCAATGGAAGATGTCGGCTGACAGCCACTGGCGAAAGGGTGGAAAACAGCCCAACCAAACCAGAATGCATGTCACCAGGGTCAACGCCGTGCTGAAAATGGGCCATCCATGGGGGATCGTAGATGACCCTGGGTGCCCATGCAGTCACACCGCATAAATCAAGGGGGGACAATGGCCTGAGGGAAACGGCAATGCACAACAGACAGGACTGGCGGCAGTTGTCAAAAGGACAAGTACAAAAACCAGAGCAGCGAGCCTAGCTGAGGGACCGAATCAGAAATCATATGGCCCGACACTCTGAGGGAGGGGGGAGAAAAAGGAACCAGCAGAACAAAAAAGACCAATATGTGTTACCGGATAACCATAGTAAATTAAAACATTGTACATAGGTGTAAGGTGGATATGGTATCAAAACATAATATACAACATTATAAACTAACAAATGTATAGATGAAAATTAAAACTGGAATGTCCATAGCATGAAGGGTCAAGAAAAATTACTCAAGACCATTGACGCTAAGACATACACCATTTAACTGTGGCCACAGTAGACAACCAATAGAGCATGGCGAAAGGAAAAGAGAAGGCAAAAAAAAAAAAGAAAAAAAAAAAAAGGGGGGGGCTTTTTACAAGATCAATAAACAGAAAACCCAAAATCAATCCTAGATATAACATCAAAGAAATGATCTAAAACTAAGACTTTCGTTGAATCCCGGAGGATGAGTGGCCCTGAGGTCATAGATCCAGCGCGACTCAAGTTGGAGAAGGGTCCTGTCTACACTTCCCCCCCTTGAGTCGAGCGGGACATGCTCCAGGGCCAAAAATTGAGGTGCCAATCTCAATGAGTGTTTCGCCAATGAATGGACAACCCAAACATGATAGCTCTATCCGGTGTTTGAATACACCATTTTTCCGTCTATCATTGGGGAACACAACAAATAATTTATTTACGATTGTACATCGTATATCAATGAGAGAGTGTTACGTTCACCTATTAAATTGTTTAACAGTATTCACCACCATACTGTGGTAAATCAGTACGTGGAATCTGTTGAGTCCTTGTCCGTTCTATATATATATATATATTTTTGTGTTCTGTGTTTTTTTTCTGTTTTTTTTGTTTTTTTGTCTCACCATGGCTGCCTTTAGTGGTGAAGCATGGGAGGGACTTATGAACAAGGTATAATTAAATAGTAGATCTGGAAATATTTCGGATAGAGATTTAGACCAAGCGTTTCTTAGACTTCAAAGAATATTGGAGAAAAAAGTGCGAATTTTTTGGCATAAACGATATTTTGAAAAATATAATGAAAATAACATAGTACCCTGGGGCCTAAGGGTTCAGATCTTTCCAAACCTCAGGAAGGTAGGGGATCTTCTCAAAACACAATGGGAAGCGAACCTACAATCCTGTTCAATAGGCATGATGACCATCCTATGTACTCAATACGAGCATGAGTTAACCGCATTGGGTTGCAGCATCGACCGAATCATTGCGACACCAACTCGGTACTCCTTTACCACGTCAACCATTCGACGCTCAATCTAAATTGATTTCCTCTCACCTTTCCACCCTATTGCACCCCTCTTCTAATACACTTCGAGGTCCTCAACCCACAGCATCGCATGCTATCGTTTCTACCGCACCCTCTACGTCTGTCACTGCATCACCTATGCACCATGGTGCAATTCCGAAGGTGAGTAATTCAGATATAATGGTATCACCGTCTGGGACGCTCTTACCATCTGATACCAGGATTGCACCAATTTTTTTAGTGAAGGAATAGATTTTCCTTCACCTTCAGGTAATGCACTTAATTTCACCAAACAGGTTGACGATGATTTGGAATTATCTATAATTAACTTGTCCAGATATAGCCTTTCTGAAAGTGAGATCCAAATATTGAAATTAGGATTGACCTTTTGTCCAGATTCTAATGTTGACAAATTTCATTTCATAAAAGATGTACATTTGTTTGCACGTCGTCTTATGTATAAAGTAATTTATGATAAACCTTTAGCTGAATCATCCACATTTGACATTGACAACATCAAGTCACGCATTGCTGAACAGAATGCAATGTCTGATTTGATGGATCTCTGGGAGGAGGGCCATGCCTTTGATGAGGATTCCTGGTGGAGTGATACACCGGATTTATCTATCGCTGGCATGTCCTTCCCCCCTCCTCAATCTTTTAGATCCAAATCTCGAAACTTTCCACTGTTGAACACCAATCCCAATATTTGGGCCTTTGTTCAACAGGTCTCACATAGTATTCAAACAATGAATTTGGTTTCTTCAGCAACCTCAAATTTAACCACATCACAAAAAGTGGCCATTAAATCCCTACAAAATAATTCTGAGATAATAATCAAATCCGCAGACAAAGGCGGTAATCTTGTCATCATGGATGTGGAGAACTATGAGACTATGTGTATGAAGATTCTGTCCAATGTCGAATGGTACAGACCAATCTCTAAAACTGTGTTGGAAAATTATTATGTCAAGTATCGTCATATTATCCTTAAAGCGTTTCAGCAAGGCACCATAGATCATGATACGTGGAAGTTCTTGGACATTAAGAATCCAAGGACTCCTACGTTTTATGCTCTGCCAAAGACACATAAATCATTAACTAATCCGCCAGGACGGCCGATAATTTCAGGCTGCTCCAGTCTCACCGAAAATGCCAGTGCCCTGGTTGATAGCTATCTGTCTCCTCATGTCACCTCTCTTTCATCGTATGTGAAGGACACTATCGATTTATTGAGATTAATCGAGGGTATACAACTTCCAGCTAACACCTGGCTTGTCTCTCTGGATGTTGAAAGCCTTTATAACACAATACCCCATGACAGGGGTTTGGAGGTTATTAAGGGCCATCTTTCAGAGAGAGGTCCCTCCTCACGGATATATAACAATTTCGTTTTGGAGTTACTGAGTTATATCTTGAAACATAATGTTTTTCTTTTTGGATCTTCCCACTACCTCCAGGTGCAGGGGGTTGCGATGGGGACTAAGTGTGCCCCATCGTATGCCAACCTGTACCTGGGGGGGTGGGAACGACAGGTTTTCTCTAGAGAGGATCTTGCTCCCTTTTTGGACTATATCATCTCCTGGTATAGGTATATAGATGACCTATTGATTTTTTGGTCAGGTGATCAGATTCAATTACAGCAATTTTTTGATCTTTTGTCTATTAATGATCTTAATTTAAAATTTACTATCAATTACAGTCAAACCACTATTAGTTTTTTGGATCTCAATATTTCTATTGATGACACAGGGCTAGTTCACTCATGTCTATATAGGAAACCCACTGCTGGAAATACCATCCTTCATGCCAGCAGTGCACATCCTGCACCTCTCCTGCATAGTATCCCCTATAGCCAATACCTTCGGCTTAGGCGGAACTGCAGTAGGGATGCAGATTTTAAAGCTACCTCGAAAGACCTCTACCAGAGATTAAAAGCCAGAGGCTATAGCCATAGATGTTTAAAACGAGCCTTCAATCGGGTAAAAACCCAAAAAAGAAGTTCTCTAATTTTCTCTTCAATAAATTCTGCAACCACAGATACGGTTAGAGTAATTACTAGGTATGCTTCCCAACATAAAGAAATGAGAAACATTTTAACAAAATTCTGGCCATGACTATTAGCAGATTCGACTGTGAATAAATACATAAAAAAACACCCAGAAATTACCTTTAAACGGGTCTCCTCTTTGAGAGATCGCCTGGTTCATAGTCACTTCAAACCCACTTCAGTTTCCAAAAATACATCTATTGGCGGCACATCGCCTTGTGGTCACTGCGATGTTTGTCGCTTTGTAGACACCAAAACTAAGTTTAAATTACCTAATGGCAATTGGCACTCCACCCGTGATTTAGTCACCTGCCAATCAGTGGGGGTGATTTATCTGGCTCAGTGTCAATGCGGGGGGTACTATGTTGGGAAAACCAAAAGACCCTTCTTTAAGAGAATAAGGGACCATATGAAACCCATTCTCAATAGAAAAGTAGTGACGGCAGTTAGTAGGCATGTCGGCAATTATCATAATTTTGACCCCAATGTCATCAAATTTTTGGCCCTGGAGCATGTCCCGCTCGACTCAAGGGGGGGAAGTGTAGACAGGACCCTTCTCCAACTTGAGTCGCGCTGGATCTATGACCTCAGGGCCACTCATCCTCCGGGATTCAACAAAAGTCTTAGTTTTAGATCATTTCTTTGATGTTATATCTAGGATTGATTTTGGGTTTTCTGTTTATTGATCTTGTAAAAAGCCCCCCCTTTTTTTTTTTTTTGCCTTCTCTTTTCCTTTCGCCATGCTCTATTGGTTGTCTACTGTGGCCACAGTTAAATGGTGTATGTCTTAGCGTCAATGGTCTTGAGTAATTTTTCTTGACCCTTCATGCTATGGACATTCCAGTTTTAATTTTCATCTATACATTTGTTAGTTTATAATGTTGTATATTATGTTTTGATACCATATCCACCTTACACCTATGTACAATGTTTTAATTTACTATGGTTATCCGGTAACACATATTGGTCTTTTTTGTTCTGCTGGTTCCTTTTTCTCCCCCCTCCCTCAGAGTGTCGGGCCATATGATTTCTGATTCGGTCCCTCAGCTAGGCTCGCTGTTCTGGTTTTTGTACTTGTCCTTTTGACAACTGCTGCCAGTCCTGTCTGTTGTGCATTGCCGTTTCCCTCAGGCCATTGTCCCCCCTTGATTTATGCGGTGTGACTGCATGGGCACCCAGGGTCATCTACGATCCCCCATGGATGGCCCATTTTCAGCGCGGCGTTGACCCTGGTGACATGCATTCTGGTTTGGTTGGGCTGTTTTCCACCCTTTCGCCAGTGGCTGTCAGCCGACATCTTCCATTGGTGGAACTCTCTAGAGGGCGGTACCCGCTCTATCCGTCCTGTATGGTGTGACGGTGAGCGGCCCCTCCCCCAGCCCTGACGCATTCTGGACCTTGCAGTCCCCAGCAGTTGGCGTGTCCTACGGGCTGACGTCACGCGCTTCTAGCCCGCTCTACGGCCAGTGATGTCAGACGCCGACCGTATTGGTGGACACTATATAACCAGCTCACACACTGTTCGCAGCGTTGTGGGTTGGTGGAGTTCTGGCTGGCGGTTCTACTATTCAAAGGTAATAGCCATATACCTTCTTGCTCTTTTTTCTGCCCGTTGATACTCTTTATGATTATAACCTCTTTATCTCAGGCTGTACTTAACAATGTGGAACTGCACCCAATATATAGGATATAGCTGCCATAGGCTAAAGTGGGTTTGTCCCTCTTTCCACACTGGACTGTTGGGCTTTATAATTATTATTACTTTTAATCCATCTATTTGATCTTGTCATATCCATTTATTGAGACTATTGTCCACTATGTTCCACTTTGATATGGAACTAATTTCAAAAGCAATTTCAAACGAATAGATAATATTTTTTTAAAAATAAATATCTATTTACAAGATCATTATCTAATTTAATATATGTTTCATATACATCTAGTTGTCTAAACTGCCTGACTAATTTAATTTTTAAACTATGTGTGCCCAATTTTTCTTTGGGGGATATAGGCACACCATGTCATTTATACTAACCTTTATATGCAAACAAATTCCAAACAATGTGGTTTCTTTTAGTGGCCTCCACAATCCCCATCTGTGGTTTCTTGCAAGCAGACAGCCTCTCCATCTCAGCAAGTGAACATATCTTTGTTTACTTGGCTCTACGTAAGTCATATCTATTTATTGCAATCATTTATTCATTGCATAGTAGACAGACTTCTCCGTCTCTGTAGGGTTTGCTTAATTGCGCACCATCGTTTTCATAATTTAGAACTTAAAATTTACAATTCATTTTCTTCTTCTCTGATCTCTGTTTTTCTGTTTTTGGCATTCAGCCGGTCTTTTATATAGTGTCCACTGTGGTCACCTATCCGCATTTTCTATATACGGGGTGACTTTTGCTCTTGATCCTGCGTTTTTCGGTGTTGAGCAGCAGACAATACAGACGGCAGGGTAAGTAGCAATGGGAGGGGTCCAGCATAACAATTAGACCTTGTTCATACCTAATTTGTTTGGATATAATATGTAATGTATTTCAATGTATAACTGTATATTTCTTCTGTATAGTCATATTTGACAAGTGCGGATGGTCATCGCAAACCCCTGAGGAAGCTGTTTCAAGCGAAACATGTTGGGTTTCTATGCGATTTTATGTTCATCCAAACTCTATGCATTATGACCACCACTTATGTATAATACTGTATATGTACCCAAAAACCCATGATTGGTTTTATCTATTTTATACTCCTTCTGTCTATTTTTGTATCAATAAAATTATCAACTATATCATATTAGAAGCTCTCTCTCTTTGATTAATCTCTGCACCATAAAAATCCCTTTCATCCTACCTCTTTTTTACAATTATCTTTTGGGATGAGGTGCCAATCTCAATGAGTGTTTCGCCAATGAATGGACAACCCAAACATGATTTGTCCACATATACATTTTTTGATTATCCAATTATTCTGATATTAATGTTCATATAAAGTTAGAATTATCATTATTATTTTTATTTATTTTTCCTTATCATATATTGAATATTATTTGTTTACAACTGCACAATCATTCTAGTTAATAGAACATCTTTTGTTTATAACTTAAGAAACAATATCACTCTTAAAAGAACAATGGAACGTTATGACAAGTTTTAGAGTGTAAAGCAAGGATATGCAATTAGCGGACCTCCAGCTGTTGCAAAACTACAAGTCCCATCATGCCTCTGCCTCTGGGTGTCATGCTTGTGGCTGTCAGAGTCTTGCTATGCCTCATGGGACTTTTAGTTCTGCAACAGCTGGAGGTCCGCTAATTGCATATCCCTGGTGTAAAGTATATTTTCAAAGAGCTAAAAATATTATTTGAGCACAAATTTGCAAATATATTATTGCATCATTTACTAATTGTAATAGTAATAAAATAATAATGATTATTATTAATAATTATTTATATTAGTCATCATTATGTTATACATTTTTAAAATCTATACCATTATTTTAAGATTTTGAATAGATAGATCTAAGAGGAGTTAAAAGGAAAGAGAAAAACGTTTAGAAGGAGAGTTATTTCTAGCTGCTTCAGTTCTGAGGAATATTGTGTCCGATCATTTAATACAAGGATGTGTAAATGTGATATGAATGGATTTTTGAATGTATTAATAATAATTTAATATGATTAATCATAATTCAGGGGGGATTGTTAGAATATTATTTCAAATTCATAATTTGGCACTTATAGGTGTTATATTATATTCATGGCAAGCGCGCAAAACATATTTGGTTTTATGATTAGTCATAATAAATATAGTATGTGTGAATGACCTTGATCAGATGTTCGGTAAAATAGATCCTCATCTGAAGCTGAGTTAGTAATACGTTTCTAGTGTAGCTAATTTGAGTATGACATATAAGGTATCTGGTAAAGAATGTCAAGGGAGGTCCAGAATAGACCAGTATTTATGTAGTTAGAGGAATATACATATTTGTTTATATCCTGTTAAGTTAGTTTAGTGTAGTCTCAGTCATATTAATAAGTATTAGTATATATAGTGTGAGGGGGTTAGCTCGGCAGCGGGTGTGTGTGACACCCGAGATGGGCTCCCCACACAAAAACAGGCCCAGCAAACGGTGGTTGTGGTTTTCAAAATCAAAAAGGTGCGGTTTATTTTCTATTTACAGTGACAAAACACAGCAAAGCAAAAGAAACATAAACAAAATAAATCCTGGTCAACTTGACCTCTGACTAAACATACAGGTTTCCTAACTAACAACTGGGATCAGCCTAGTGCTGTCCTAGTCCCTAAGTCCCTGGTTTTAAATGTCCAAGCAAATAGCCACACAGGCTTTGTCTCACCGCACAGGGGTTCACTCTCCCTAGACAGTCCACACAGGTCTGGTTCCAGGCATGAGCAAACACCTAATGAATCTGGGAGTTTTTATAGAGGCCTTTAAATGAGCTGACAAGCTTCAGCTGGTCTCATCAACTCCCTGCCTGCACGACGCCCAGCCCTCTCCCTAGAGGTATGAGTCATCCATGAGCCCACTAGCCTCAGCTGGGCTTCATCAACTCCCTAGTTGTATAAGTCGGCGTAAAGCCTGAATCTGGGCAAAATATATCTACCCCCCTGGATGCAACCAGGTGACTTTACCTTCCTGCTGTCACATACCCCCCCCTCTTGTTTTAACCTCGGGGTTGGAACACCAGCAATCAGGCATTCATGTACTCGAGACAAAGCATCCACATTCCCCATTTGAACGCCAGGGCGATGCTTTACTGTGAAGTTGAATTCCTGGAGGGCCAGGAACCACCTATTCACTCTTCTATTTGTTTCCTTGTTTTGAGCCATCCACTTTAACGGAGCGTGATCCGTAACCATGTCAAAGTGCCTACCTAGCAGGTAGTACCAAAGGGAATCTAGAGCCCACTTCACCGCTAAACACTCCTTTTCAACGGTGGCGTAATTTACCTCATGGGACTTCAACTTCCTGCTGAGGTAAATGACTGGGTGCTCTTCCCCGTTCCAGACCTGGGACAATACTGCTCCTAACCCCACATCTGACGCATCACTTTGTACGACAAAGTCTTTAGAGAAGTCGGGTGAGTACAACACTGGCTGGCTACATAAGGCTTGTTTCAAGAATTGGAATGCTGCCTCAGCCTCGGGGGTCCATTTAATCATGACCGACCCTTTCCCCTTCGTCAGGTTGGTTAGGGGCACAGCCTTAGAAGCAAAGTGGGGAATGAATCGCCGATAATACCCAGCGATTCCCAGAAAGGCTCGTACCTGCTTCTTGCTGTTGGGACGTGGCCAACTCTGGATGGCCTCGACTTTGTTGAGTTGGGGTTTTATTACTCCCCTCCCAATGGTGTACCCAAGATATTTGGCCTCCTCCTGCCCAATGGTACACTTCTTGGGGTTAGCCGTAAACCCCGCTTCCCGAACAGAGTCCAGGACTGCTTGCACTTTTGGCAGATGTGAGGCCCAATCTGTGCTATGGACAATTATGTCATCCAGGTAAGCCGCAGCATACTTCCGATGGGGCCTCAGCATCTGGTCCATTTTCCGCTGGAATGTGGCCGGCGCATTCTGTAACCCGAACGGCATTCTTTTATATTGGAACGCCCCGTCTGGGGTTACAAATGCGGTTTTCTCTTTGGCCGACTTGGCCAGGGGGATTTGCCAATACCCTTTTGTGAGGTCAAGAGTCGTCATGTATCGGGCTGTTCCCAGCCGGTCGATCAACTCATCTATACGTGGCATGGGGTAGGTGTCAAATTTTGTAACTTTGTTCAACTGACGAAAATCGTTACAAAATCGCCAGCTCCCATCCGGTTTAGGCACCAACACAATGGGACTAGACCAATCACTTTGGGACTCCTCTATCACCCCTAAGTTCAGCATTTTCTGTACTTCCTCCCGTATTGCCTCCCGTCGGGCCTCTGGGATCCGATAGGGTTTTAACTTCACCCTTTCACCGGGCGGGGTAATGATGTCATGCTCTACCCCAGATGTTTGTCCCGGCAGCTCAGAGAATACCTCCTTGTTGCGAAGCACAAACTCCTTAACCTCCTGTTGTTGGGGTTGTGACAAGGTGGCTGCTATTCCAACCTCAGGAATCACGCAACCAGTTTGAGCTGGTGACCAAGTGTCTGCGACTAGGGACTCTCTATCCCTCCAGGCTTTCAACAGATTAACGTGATAGATCTGTTCGGGCTTTCGCCTTCCTGGTTGTCTGACCTTGTAATTCACTTCGCTCACTTTTTCCATTATCTCGTAGGGGCCTTGCCATTTGGCAAGGAATTTACTTTCAACCGTAGGGACAAGTACCAGTATCCTATCCCCCGGGGAAAAGGTACGGGTCTTGGCTCCACGGTTGTACACTCTCTGCTGTGCTAACTGCGCTTGGGCCAAATGTTCCTTCACGATGGGCATTACCTGTGCAATTCGGTCTTGCATCAGGGCGACATGCTCAATCACACTCCTGTGGGGAGAACTCTCACTTTCCCAAGTTTCCTTGGCAATATCCAACAGCCCTCTTGGGTGTCTCCCATACAGTAACTCAAAGGGGGAGAATCCCGTAGAGGATTGGGGCACCTCCCTAATAGCAAACATCAGATAAGGAAGTAGACAGTCCCAATCCTTTCCATCTCTATCCACCACTTTCTTCAACATTTGTTTTAGGGTTTTGTTGAACCTTTCAACCAGCCCATCGGTTTGGGGGTGATACACAGATGTACGTAATTGCGTCACTTTGAACAATTTACACAGCTCCTTCATAACCCGGGACATAAAGGGTGTACCTTGGTCCGTAAGCAGTTCTTTACAAATACCCACCCGGCTAAACACAAGAGATAGCTCTTTGGCTATGGTTTTGGCCGAGGTATTTCGGAGAGGGATCGCTTCTGGATAACGGGTGGCATAGTCCATTATAACTAATATGTACTGGTGCCCCCTAGCGGACTTGATTATAGGACCTACCAAATCCATGGCGATCCTCTCAAACGGGACCTCAATGATGGGTAGAGGGACCAGCGGGCTACGGAAATGTGGCATCGGGCCGACCTCTGACACACAGGGCAGGAGGAACAATAATTTTCTATGTCCTTCATCACCCCCGGCCAATAGAATCTCTGTAATACCCTCTCTCGGGTTTTCTCTGTCCCCAGATGACCTCCAAGAATGTGCCCATGGGCCAACTCCAACACCAACTTCCTGTAAGGTTTGGGCACCACAAGCTGCTCAACGGTTTCTTCTGCCCTTTTTGCCACCCGATACAGTAGGTCCTTCTCTACGCTGAAGTATGGGTAAGTGCAGGTATTATCTGGGTTCACTAACTCGCCATCTATTTTCACTACGTTTTCCCGTGCCTTTATTAGGGCGGGGTCTTTCAACTGTTCTGTGGCAAAGTTTTCCCTGTGAACCTCAAGATCAGAAAACTCCACAGACGGTAGGTTTTCGTCTGAGGAGGTGGGCTCCTCTCCAGTTTCTTGAGTCTCCCCTGCCAATACTGATAAGGGAAATTCCGGAGAGTCCTCACCACTCTCAGGGGAGTTCTGGCTATCACATTCCTGGTACATAGGGGCACCAGTGGGGGGCTCAGGATCATCCCACAGTTCCCAGAACTTCGGAAAATCCCTTCCCACAATGGCGTCATGCGGTAACTGAGATACTAAGCCCACTGGATGAGAGAGGGTACCTTTGGGGGTCTCGAAACACACTGTAGTCACTGGATACTCTCGGGTGTCCCCATGCACACAAATAACAGCTACCTTGCTATTCCCAGAGACCTCTGTTTTAACTAACTCAGCCTTTATCAGGGTCACAAGGCTACCTGAATCCAACAATACCACAACATTTCTACCATTAACACACATTTTGCATAAATGTTTCTCAGTTCCTCGAATGGCAGTGCATGCGACTGTCGCACACAGCGACTGACGTCTGCCCGTCAGAAAGTCACACTGCATGGGTTCCTCCACAACCGGGCAATTGGCTGCAATATGTCCCGCTTGCCGGCAGCGGTAGCAAACGATCCTTCTTGCGGCCTCTTGAGCCTCTGATTTCCCAGGCTGTTCTCGCCAAACTTGGGGTAGAGCTCCCACCCTCTCACTCTCTCCACCCTCACCCCTTGGAATCCTCTTATCCGCCCCTGGGGATGGTCTGGTCTTAGGGTGGAAAGTCCGAGTGTCTCTGGAAGAGGCCGTCAGGTTCTCTGTAGCCAAGTATTTCTCCACACGATCCACAAGACCATCGGCCGTCTCTGGGTCTCCATGGCTTACCCACTTTTGGATGGCAGTAGGAAGAGCTCTCAAAAACCGATCCATTACAACACGTTCCACAATCTTTGGTGCGGACAAAGTCTCTGGCTGTAGCCACTTTCTGCTCAGGTGAATGAGATCATACATTTGAGACCTGGGGGGTTTTCCAAGCTGGAAAGTCCAGTTATGCACACGCTGAGCCCGGACAGCCTGGGTGACACCCAGCCTTGCCAATATTTCAGCTTTTAGCATCACATAGTCTTTTGCTTGGTTAGGCTCTAGGTCATAGTAAGCTTTCTGCGATTCACCAGTTAACAGAGGAGCCACCAGTCCAGCCCACTGCTCCTCAGGCCACTTTTCTCTTTCAGCGGTCCTTTCAAATGTGGTCAAAAATACCTCTGGATCATCCTCTCCAGTCATTTTTGTCAATAAACGACTCACCCCAAAGGACGCGGTATTAGTGGGACGGCTTTCCTCACTGGTCTGCGGACGTTGCTGCATTACTGCTTCCATCTGTTGTTGTAGTCTCTGCTCTTGCTTCTGCAACAGGTCTATGAAGCGGGCCTCAGATTGCTGCTGGGCTTGTTGCTGAGCCTCCAGACTCTGTTGCAAAGTTGCGTTTGTCTGCTGCTGGGCTGCAAGGCTCTGTTGATGAGCTTGCTGCTGGGCTGCGAAGTTCTTTTGCAAACCTGCATTTGTCTGCTGTTGATTGGCATTTGCTAGAGCCAGCTGCTTCAGTATCTCCTCCATGCTGGCTTAAAAAAAAACTGCCCGCATTCTCCACCAACTGTGAGGGGGTTAGCTCGGCAGCGGGTGTGTGTGACCCCCGAGATGGGCTCCCCACACAAAAACAGGCCCAGCAAACGGTGGTTGTGGTTTTCAAAATCAAAAAGGTGCGGTTTATTTTCTATTTACAGTGACAAAACACAGCAAAGCAAAAGAAACATAAACAAAATAAATCCTGGTCAACTTGACCTCTGACTAAACATACAGGTTTCCTAACTAACAACTGGGATCAGCCTAGTGCTGTCCTAGTCCCTAAGTCCCTGGTTTTAAATGTCCAAGCAAATAGCCACACAGGCTTTGTCTCACCGCACAGGGGTTCACTCTCCCTAGACAGTCCACACAGGTCTGGTTCCAGGCATGAGCAAACACCTAATGAATCTGGGAGTTTTTATAGAGGCCTTTAAATGAGCTGACAAGCTTCAGCTGGTCTCATCAACTCCCTGCCTGCACGACGCCCAGCCCTCTCCCTAGAGGTATGAGTCATCCATGAGCCCACTAGCCTCAGCTGGGCTTCATCAACTCCCTAGTTGTATAAGTCGGCGTAAAGCCTGAATCTGGGCAAAATATATCTACCCCCCTGGATGCAACCAGGTGACTTTACCTTCCTGCTGTCACAATAGTTACTTAATGTAGTTAAAATTGGTAATATGTGTTCATATTAGTAGATGTTTGGTTATATGACATTACATGATCAGCACATTACTACAACTATAGAGTGTTACATGTGGGCTTGTTAATCAAACAGCATATATGACTCTCTAAGTTAGTATCTCCTTTTGGTAGGGTTGTCCCGATACCGATACTAGTATCGGTACCGATACCAAGCATTTGTCCGAGTACTTGTACTCGGGGAAAATGCTCCGATGCTTCACCCGATACTTGGGCAGTCAGGGATGATCGGTGCGGCGGGGAGAGTTACAGGCATCGATCTCCCTGTATAGATTTCAATACAGCCTGACAGCTTCTCCCCCTGACCCCCCCCCTTTCAGCTGTTAAATTAGCTAGTGAAATCTATACAGTGGTGATTGGTGCTTGTAACTCCCCCCAAAGCCGCACTGATCACCGCTGACTGTCCCTGTATCCTCCTCCAGTTCCCCCATCCGTGCTGCTCTCCCCCCAGCGCTCCATGTCCCCCCTCCGTGCTGCTGATGTCCTTCTCTGTTATTCTGCTCTCCCCCCCGCGCTCCGTGTCCTCCCCTCCGTGCTGCTGCTGTCCTCCTCTGTTATTCTGCTCTCCCCCTCCACGCTGCTGCTGTCCTCCTCGCTCTGTGTCACTCTCCATGTCCCTCTGTGCGCTCCATGTCACCCTCCATATCCTCCTCCGCTCCCCTCTGTCAGGATGGAGAGCGAAGGTAGGAGCCACTAAACCTTTCTCCTACCTTTTCCGAATGAACAGAGTCAGTGATCACTGACTCTGTCCATTCATATAACTGAAACATTGTAACCTGTGTTTACGATGCTTCAGATTATGAATGGAGAGGAGCCGTTGTTTCCTCTCCATTAATTTTCAGTGCAGCTGAGAAAGGGACTGGGGAATCTGTGTCCTTAGTCCCTTTCTCTGTCTCAAAGGGGAGATGTCAGAGGTCTGATAAGACCCCTGATATCTCACCAAAGCCCCCCAACAGGGCTAAAAAAAAAAAAAAAAAATTGCAATAAATAATTAAAAAAAAATAATTGTAAAAAATTATAAAAATTTAAATAAAAAATACACTGACACCATCCACACCCCCCCCCCCCCCCCCTAAGAAAGCATTGTAAAAAAAACAACAAAAAATAGTAAATAAAAAAAAATACTGACACATGTGCCACTGTCACATGACATAAAAAAAAAGTATCGGTGAGTACTTGAAAAAAAGTATCCTTACTTGTACTCGGTCTTAAAAAAGTGGTATTGGGACAACCCTACCTTTTGGTATAGCATATTGCTGAAGTTAGCAGAAATGAATATGTGCCATACAAGGTTCTAAGTTTTTGTGAGGTTATAACGTTCACATGTAACATATAAAGCCAACGCTTTGAGATTGAAAGACAGACAAACACACACACTAGGAGAGATGACACTGACATATTCACGAAGACACTTTGACAAGTTGAAACAGCTGAATTCTCTCAGAAGTCTAATGCCGCGTACACACAACTGTTTTTCATGACGAGAAAAATGCCATTTTTTAATTTGGTCATTAAAAACGATCGTGTGTGGTCTCCAGAGCATTTTTCACGACGGCCATTAAAAATTTGGAACATGACATGCTCTAATTTTTCTCGTCGTTTTTCACGTCGTCATTTTCCTCATCATGAAAAATGGCCGTGTGTAGGCTTTAACGACGTGAAAAAAACGCGCATGCTCAGAAGCAAGTGATGAGACGAGAGCGCTCGTTCTGGTAAAACTAGCGTTCGTAATGGAGATAGCACATTCGTCACGCTGTAACGAACTGAAGAGCACGAGGCTGAAAAGCGCGAATCGTCTCTCACCAAACTTTACTAACACGAGGATCAGCAAAAGCAGCCCAAAGGGTGGCGCCATCCGAATGGAACTTCCCCTTTATAGTGCCGTCGTACATTTCGTACGTCACCGCGCTTTGCTCGAGCATTTTTTTTATGATAGTGTGTAGGCAAGGCAGACTTGAGAAGAATCACGTTGAGAAAAACTTTGTTTTTTTCAATGACATTAAAAACGGTTGTGTGTACGTGGCATAAGAACTTCATTTCCTGCTTCTTTTTGGTGACACAAGACAGCATGGAGACAGAAGGCAGCAGTCATTAAGCACACATGCTTTCATAGGCTTATTACAGATTTATAACTTTTGTTGTCGGAAAATTTGAGAACCAGCTCTCAAATTTTTGTTGTCGGGAATTCCGACAGCAAATGTCCAATGGAGCATATACACACGGTCGGATTTTCCAACAACAAGCTCACATCGAACATTTGTTGTCGGAAATTCCGACCGTGTGTACGTGGCATTAGAGTAAACAGTGCAGTAATAACTCATATACTACTTATAAAAATGTACTTACAGCTGAAATAGTAACACCCTTGTAGAATGTGGATGAAAGATCAACCATGCAATATTACATTCTACCAGATTTACTTGTGTAGGAGATAACAGCAAACAAAGGATTTGGGAAATATGGATCCACCCTTTGAAAACGGTATCGCCGCGATCGTTAGAGTGAGAGCAATAAATCTAGTGCAAGACCTCCACTGTAACTCTAAACAAGTAACTGTTACATTTTTTTAAAGAGTCGCCTATGGAGTTTTTAAGTACCATAGTTTGTCGCTATTCCAGAAGTGTGCACAATTTTAAAGCGTGACATATTGTTATGTTGACGTGATAATATCAGGCTGGTGGGCCTCCCAGAGCATGCTGAAGTTACCAACCCTACAGAATTTGCAGAAACATGGTTGTGGGAGATTATTGTTAAAGACCACCTTTCTATTACTTTTTCGGTTGAAAGAGCACACCGTGTACCTACTAGGCCTTTAGAGAGAAAAAGAGAGTAAAAGGCATGGAAAAATTTAACAGGTGGTGTGTGTTTTTTTTTATTATTTTCCTTTCCCTCTCTCTCTCTCTCTCCTTCTTCTTCTTCCACTAGGCCCCATGTACAAGGGACGCTGTTAGGCCCCATGTACACGGGACGCTGGTGCAAACTCTTCTGAACGAAGGTTGAAGCCGGAGTTTAGAAATGCCCTTTTTGCCACGTTTGCATGCCACGTTTAGCCGTGTTTAGCAGCGTTTTACCGCGTTTGCGTCTAGAAGCGTTTAGTTAAGAAACATCATAAGGACCCTCTCTAAGCTCAGAAAACAGTATTATTAACCATTTCAGCCATTTTGTGAGACCAGAGTGAGTAGCAGCAGCTGAGAGAGTAGCAGTGTACTTGTATTTAGCGTGTCAATGGCCACATCACCTGCCACAAGCTGTGGATTGTCCACTTGCAACATCACCTGCCACGTCACCTGGCCACGTCACCTGCCACAAGTTGTGGATTGTCCACTTGCCACATCACCTGCCACGTCACCTGGCCACGTCACCTGCCACAAGTTGTGGATTGTCCACTTGCCACGTCACCTGCCACGTCACCTGCCACAAGTTGTGGATTGTCCACTTGCCATGTCACCTGGCCACGTCACCTGGCCACGTCACCTGCCACAAGTTGTGGATTGTCGACTTGCCACAAGTTGTGGATTGTACACTTGCCACGTCACCTGCCACAAGTTGTGGATTGTTCACTTGCCACGTCACCTGCCACAAGTTGTGGATTGTCCACAATGCAATGCAAGCAATTACAGTTTTTTTTTATATTTTTTAATTTTTTTTTCATCATTTGGCATCATTTTTGAGATTTTTAATATAAAAAAATAGGTCACCTTTAAAAACGCTTATAGACTAAAGCGTTTGGCAGCTGAAACGTGGAAATCTTTGGCGTCTGAATCTATTTTTTTGCTTTAAAAAAAACTAGGTTAAACGCAACTGCCTAAAAACGGCAATAAACGAGACTGTGTACATGGACACATAGGATAACATTGAATGAGTTCAGGGGAAGTTGAAAAAAGTGTCCAAATGCCTCTGAACACGTTTAACAGCGTCCCGTGTACATGGGGCCTTATGCCGCGTACACACGATAATTTTTCCCGTTGGGAAAAATGACATTTTTTCCTTTGGATGAGAAAAACGATCGTCTGTGGGCTTTTTGCAAAACGGCATTAATCACGATGAGAAAAATTAGAACATGTTCTAATTTTTCTCGTCGTTTTTCCTGACATTTCTTCCGCGGCAGTGTTTCCCATAGGGAAACACTGTCGCGGAGCCCATAGACGATCGTTTTTCTCGTCATTTTAAAAAATGACGAGAAAAATGACCGTGTGTGGGGAACAAGCTGTTCCCTCGTTTAAAATGTCATTATTCACGGCGGTTTTTAAACCGCCGTGAATAATGATCGTGTGTACGCGGCATTAAACGCGTGTTTATTGTCTCGTTTATTGCCGTTTTTAGGCAGTTGCGTTTAACAGTGTTTCTTTGAAAGCAAAAAAAGGGGTTCAGACGCAGAAGATTTCCACGTTTCAGACGCAAAACGCGGCTAAACGCAGCTAAACTCGGCTAAATGCGGTAACCCGCGTTTAGCAGTGTTTCGTTTATAGGCATTTTTCGATTTTGGCCATTTAAAAAAAAAAAAATTATAAAAATGTATTTTTTAAACGTTTCTAAACGCAAACGCTGCAAAACGCGGCAAAAGTTGTAAAAACGTCCCGTGTACATATTCTGCTTATTTATTTATACAACTGGGAGTCCGTTTTTCTAAAATATAGAGCCGGGAGAGAGAGTCCAGTAAATTAAAGAGTGGACTCTCTTAATTTTTTTCCTGCAGGAAATGTTTGTTTAGCTTTTTTTTAAATAATTACAGGACGACATGGATATATTCATGCCCTCTCTTGTTTTTATAGGCACATATTAACTTTTTTGAGATTCCCTCTAATTGACTCTCAGTATGAGAATTGAGATTAGAACACAGAAACTTTTTGTTTTTGTATTTTTTGATTATTCAACAGCTATAAGAATTAGGCCCCTTTCACACATGTGACCGTTCAAGTCCACATGTCAGTTTTTCATGTACCTCTATGGAGCGACGGATGTCAGTGGTGATCTGCTCCAATACACTAAATGCAGACAGATGGAAACCATATTTTCCATCCGTCTGGCAGATCGGATAAAACGGACAAGTGGTCTGTTTTCATCCGATCCCCCATAGAGGAGAGCGGGGCCCTGACAGGTCCTTCCCTGCACAGTGAGCAGAGACGGACCTGTCATCCGCCGACTCAGCAGGGATCAACGGATTGATCCCTGCTGAGCAAGCGGAGTCCATCAGGCTGCATTGAGGGACACTGGTGGTGAGGCTGCATTATGGGCACTGGTGGTGAGGCTGCATTATGGGCACTGGTGGTGAGGGTGCATTCATGGGCACTGGTGGTGAGGCTGCATTATGGGCACAGGTGGTGAGGCTGCATTCATGGGCACAGGTGGTGAGGCTGCATTATGGGCACTGGTTGTGTGGCTGCATTATGAGCACTGGTGGTAAGGCTGCATTCTGGGCACTGGTGGTAAGGCTGCATTCTAGGCACTGGTGGTAAGGCTGCATTATGGGCACTGGTGGTGAGGCTGCATTCATGGGCACTGGTGGTGAGGCTGCATTCATGAGCACAGGTGGTGAGGCTGCATTATGGGCACTGGTGAGTCTGTATTGGGGGGCACTGCAGAGGCTCCATTGATGGGCACTGGTGAGGCTGCATTGATAGGCACTGGTGAGGCTGCATTGATGGGCACTGTTGAGGCTGCATTGATGGGCACTGATGAGGCTGAATTGGTGGGCACTGATGGGGGCTCTTTCCAACATAGACTTTCAAATGGATACAGAGAGTATCTGCACACATGCATGCAAGGTCATTATGTGTTGCGCTCCGTGCTTCCATGCACTAGGCCTGCTGCAAACCTTCTAGTTCTACTGTCATGGATAGGGCAAAGGCTGCCGCCTGCCTCCAAGTCCCTCCCTCATCTCGGCAAACAGTGCGTGGAACGGCGGAAGAGGAAAGGACACACCAGCCAGCCACAGCAGGGCCAGGGTGTGAGCCAGGCAGCCACCCACGCCGGTGACCCACCCACACCAGGGAGCCAGCCAGCCACCCACAGGAGCCAGCCACATAGGATGCGGGAGCCAGCCAGCCACAGAGGATGCAGGAACCAGCCACAGCTACAGTACCCATAGTTAAGGTTAGAGGAGAACTACACAGTGCCAGTGTTATTTCTACTTTGTGAGAGGTTGGGGCAGGGGTGAGAGTCATGGCACAAGGAGGGGGTCCCATGAGGACCAGAGTGAATGAAGGTGTTTACTGTACACTCTGTTAGAAAGAGGCCCCCGTACAGGTCCCATTATACCCCTTTGTAGTCTCTAACGGGACCTGTGGGGGACTCTTTCTAACAGACTCTATAATGGACACTAGAAGGGCCTCTGTTAGAGAGACCCCTCCAGGTCCCATTAGACTCCTTTGTAGTCTCTAATGGGACCTGTGGGGGACTCTTTCTAACAGACTCTATAATGGACACTAGAAGGGCCTCTGTTAGAGAGACCCCCTCCAGGTCCCATTAGACTCCTCCTTTGTACACTCTGTTAGAAAGAGGCCCCCGTACAGGTCCCATTATACCCCTTTGTAGTCTCTAACGGGACCTGTGGGGGACTCTTTCTAACAGACTCTATAAGGGACACTAGAAGGGCCTCTGTTAGAGAGACCCTCTCCAGGTCCCATTAGACTCCTTTGTAGTCTCTAATGGGTCCTGGAGGGGGGTCTCTCTCCAACAGAGAATCTCTAATGGACACTGTTCAAGAGAGACCCCCCCAGGTCCCATTAGACTCGGTTGTAGACTCTAATGGGACCTGGAGGGGATGCTTTCTAACAGACTGTCTAATGGACACTGTTAGAGAGAGACCCCCTCCAGGTCAGAAGTTTTACTTTGTGCAAAATGTAGGGGTGGGGTCAGGGGCAGACCATGGGCAGGGTCAGGGATGGGATCACAACTTCAGCAACTATATGTTTGGAGGGTTATAGATTATAAGGTCCCCATACAGCAAATTATATTTTCCCAACTTCCGGTGGATCCACCAGTTCAGCTAATAGTAGCTTATCATTTCTATAGTAAATTATGTTTTCCCACATATCATTTATAACATCAAATTTGGACTACTGTCCAAAATTATACTTTTCATAGAGGGATATACCCAATATATGCCCTTTTGGAAAAATTTGCAACTACCTGAGGTAGCGAAACTTGAAAATTTTGATTTATGAAAAAGGGCTGGTATTGTGTTACTTATCAACTTTTTGATAATGATGTTTTACAACCATTTCACAAATTGTCAGAGAAATATCATCTGTCTAATAAATTATTTTTTGCAGAATCAGGCTACGACTTTTCTACTAAAATATACTGTAATCCATCTTTAATTCTAACTATGGCAGTAACTATAAAATGCTCCAAACAGGGACATATTGAGGATTAATACTCTACCCTACAAAAGACAGTTAAAGTTAACACACAAGATGGTAGTTTTGGTCAGTGGCATAGAGATGTGGAGACTCTTAGTGACGAGGAATGGGAGCAAGCTTTGAAGAACTTTTTTGAGTATCCTTTTCTTCCTCACAGTGTATGACTCAGTTATTCATTATTCATAGATCTCACTATACTCTCTAAAGCAGGGGTCTCAAACTGGTGGCCCTCCAGCTGTTGCGAAACTACAAGTCTCATCATGCCTCTGCCTGTGGGAGTCATGCTTGAAACTGTCAGCCCTGCAATGCCTCATGGGACTTGTAGTTTGGCAACAGCTGGAGGGCTGCTGGTTTGAGACCCCTGTTCTAAAGCTACACTATTGGGGTAAAGCAACTACACCAAATTGCCCAAGGTGTACTAATGATACGGGCACACTTATACATATGTTGTAGCGATGTCCCAAATTGTATTGCTACTGAGAGTGTGTATTTGATACCTTAAATACCTTATGTTCTACACAGGTTCAGTCTGACCCAAAATAGCATTGTTAGGGATTGTATGGGAAGATATTCTCCCAGTTGAAATGCATGCAATGTGGTTAAGATCTATTTATATAGCCTGTAAACTTATATTACAAAAATGAATTTGAAATTCTCTGCCAACAATAGCTCAATGGTTCGAATCGATTAAAGGGGTTGTAAACCCTCGTGTTTTTTCACCTTAATGCATCCTATGCTTCTCCTAGGGGGTTAAAAAACGAGCTTTTACAATCACTTTAATCTTTTTTTTTTTTTAAAGGTAAAACAATCACTTTAATCTTAATCGAAAACGGGAGGAATTGATATATAAACACAGGAGAAGTCCTAAAACTTTTTTGAAAATTTGGTCTTGGTGGTTAGTCTCCAACTTATTTGTTTGAAGGGGGATAACTGTATAAGTATATACATGTCGATAAGGTGTAGTAATTAAATTGAATATAATGGTTGGTTTTATATTGTTGTTGGCTCTATGCAGAAAGAATGTAATTATTAAATCTGTTGTGATAAAGGGTTCTAAGCAATAATCAAAGTATAATCTGGAATGCGCAAATATTTTATTTGTATTTTTTTGATGGGGTTGTTTAGTATGTTTTGAGCTTTGTTGTAAAATGGAAAAATAAATAAAAATTACTTGATTTAATAAAAAAAAAAAAGTGTGACATATTAGGCATCTATTTACTCAGCGTAACGTCATCTTTCACATTATACCAAAAAATTGGGCTAACTTTTTTTTATTTATTTTTTATTCATTGAAGTGTATTTTTTTTAAATTGCGTTTGAAAGACTGCTGCGTAAATACAGTGTGACATGAAATATTGCAACAGCCGCCATTTTATTCTCTAGAGTCTCTGCTAAATAAATATATATAATGTTTGGAGGTTTTAAGTAATTTTCTAGCAAAAAATACTGATTTTAACGTAAGCAACAAGGGTCAGAAATGGGTCTGGCCTTGAAGTGGTTAAAAAATACTATAGAAACAACATTTTCATATATATTTCCTATTTTGCAACAAGAATTAGGAAAGAAAGTCATTCAGAGTTAATGTCCTTGATGATGCCCTGGAGGAGGGGCAAAACGCGTCAACGTAATTTCCGGTCTGCGTAAGAACCAGTGACGCTGCTTCCGGTTCCCCTGGAACGCATGCCAAAGTTGCGAACCCGGAACACACTGATGCTTGTTTTTGCCCTATGTCTCGTGAGTGATATATGCTAACGGCGCAGTGTTGCTTGTACTGGCGGTACTTCACATGTACATTTTCTCTCTTTTTCCCTCGTTATGTCTTATTGCCCTCACCTATACTGAGATCTGTGGAATCACCTCTGGGATCACCTCTGGGATCTGAGAACCTCTGAATACCCCTGATCAGAATATTCCTGCTATTGTGACTGTTTAATCAATTTCTGATGAGTGGGGCTACAAGAGGGGAGACCAACGATTTGGATACCTGCATCTTTGGAAGCACCCAGCACTTTATGAATACTATTTAATATATTTGCATATATCTGTGGAGCACTTTATATTGGTTAACACTATTTTTAGAGTTTGGTTGGGGACACCCATTTTCTAATAGTTCACCATTTATATATATTTTTTTTGGTTTACACTTCTTTGTACATATTCCGCTAGCGCTGTTAATGTTCAACCATTCATTTTTTGAGGTGTTAGTACCTTTTGCTACAGCAGTTGCGGTCTTATCATTTCCATATTTTATCCTATCCCATTTAGCGCAAGTTCTAGTTTGTTTGTGTACATTCAGAGTACCGTCTATCTACTAAGTACACCCTTAGCAACATTAGAGGGTGTGTGTGCAGTAGCCTGCCCTGGAATGCCGTTCTGAAAAGATTCTGCTTTCACTTGTAGCACAGTCAGGATTATTTTATCAATTTAAAATGAGTTAAAGCAGAATTCCAACTAAAAATAAAACAAAATTAACAGTCCAATAAAAAATTAAATAAGCAGTTAGACATACACTCTCCTTTCTGTACCGACTACTAATTAATAAAGATAAGACACAAACCTTACAGTTCTTACAGAAGTGGTCAAAGGAATTACAGTTGACCTTCACACAGGAACAAGGAGAGGATATTATACTTTGCTCACAAAACTTAAATTTTGCACCAATTCCCAGGAAACTGGATATAAAATCTTAACAAGATGACACAGAGCCCCTAGCACCCTAAACTCTTTATCTCTGTCCCTGTCCTCAACTTCTTGGCATTGTGGAGAAGGTGAGGGTACTTTTCTTCATATTTTTGTTAACGTTCAAACTCTCTGAGAAAGGGAGTGGGATTAATCGCCCATAGATTTACAGATTTCCACGTCCAGCATGCCCCCGACTTCTTCCTACTCAACCACAATACTATGCCAAGGAAAATTTACAAAATCTTTCATCAGCACCCTGGTGAATATCACCATATCTTATATCCCTGCACTTTGGCATAGGCCAAACCCCCTACTTACTGCAGTGGTTTGGGCGAATAAACAAAATGAAAAAGATGGAGGATCTTTCTTCCACTATCAAGGAAAGAGAATCCTTTTGTCGGAAGTGGTTCTATTGTAATGTAATATGTTCATGGCTGAATACCTTCGGATCCTTAGGTCTAGTAAGTCAGACTTTACTAAATAAACCTAGATTACCTGCCAGTTATAGGAATGCAGCCATAAATTGACCATGCAAGTCTGGGATCCCCTGATTTCCCTAGATGCTCCCACCATGTTCAAACCTATCAATCCCCCTCCTACCTATCTATTCTGCCCCATGCACCCTTTTCTCCCATTCTTCCCCTCCCTTTCTCTCTTGACTTGCCTAACCCCTGTATTCCTGCCTTTAAAACTATAGTAGAATGTATTTAAATCGCAATATTGTCTTATGGCGTGTCCTGTCACATGTTAACGTAGAACACCCCTTTTCTTTCTTCTGTTGGTTAAAACTGAAAAATTGGGACAGTGTCAAGGAAGCATCAATTTGCACTTCTAGTAACTGTTAGCAGACCACATCAAATGGTTCAAATCAGTGGCCACTTTAGTTACATTTTGCCATTAAAGTGGTTCTAAAGCCTAAGACCCCTTTCACACTGCAGCACCATGCCCTTAGCGCCAAAGGGCCGCTAGTTTTTGCTGCGCTTTAGCAGTGTTTTAGCAGCGCTTTTGCGGGGCTTTTTGGACACTAGCAGGCGTTTTTTACCTTAAAAGAAGGTAAAAGGTCACATTTTGTTGCACTTTCAAAGCATTTTCAAAGTCTATGGGGCACTTGACGGGGAGGAGCCAGGGCATTGACAGGGGACCCAGACAAGGGGGATCAGGGCTGTGCAAAACCATTGCACAGAGCAGGTAAGTATGATATGTTTATTATTTGATATTAAAAAAATGAAGTTTTGCTATCACTTTAAGGCTAGTAATATGGAATTGGTTTAATATGTGTAGCGCCCACCCCATTTAGGGGTGCTATATACCCAAATTTAGGGGCTGGTCTGAGATAGTAGTTGGGCTCAGACCGTTCTCAATTGATAGGTTGCGCTATTTTATTTCCAGGTGGTATAATGGTGTGCAGTTCCCTGTGGCCTGTAGGTGGCACTGCCATAATGGGTCAGGGTTGAACCACTGGTATTAGTGCTGTGCCTTGGGGTGTCCTCTCTCGGCAGCGGTACAGTGGGCATGTTTGGCCTGCTGTGCATGCTGGGAGATGATACATAAGGGGCAGATGCCGCCTGGGAGGGGTCTTCGGAGGAGGAGAGGAGTCGGAGTCCAAGTGCGTGGCGCATGGCCCTCCAGGCCATGGGGCCACCTGTGCATCAGTCCCAGGCACCTTTAGCCCTGGGGCTACATCTTCAACACTGGGCCCAGCACCTTTAGCTGGAGCCCGCTTCTGGGAAGAGGAATCCCAGGGTGTCCCTCGTGAGGGAGCCCGCTTCTAAGAAGAGGAGGCCGGGGTAGGACCTTTCTGATGGACCGGTAAGAGTTCACGGTGAAGGAAGGGGCCCGGTAACTTTCTGGAGGGATTCATCTATCCACCAAGGGCCTGGTAATGTGCTGCTGCTGGCACTTGTCCTTACATACCAAAAGTTAAGAGGTTCGGGGTCTGATAGATTCTGTGGCAGAGAGTCTCCCGATCGCATCTAGGAAAAGAACCTGATCAAACGTCCGAGCATCACTTCGGCTGCTAGGATCCACCTTGTAGGAGACTATCCGGGTGAGCTGAACCTACTCTGGGATAGAGTGGTGATTGTGATATCCATTATCCATTTGTGCCTGGACCTACCTCCCAAAACCTTGCTGTCCTGTCTCTTATCCACCCTTTCCTATCTGCTGAACATTGAGAAAATAAACTCAACGTTGGAGTTTGAAGTGGTGTGGACATTGGAATTACTTGGGGGAAAACAGAGACTTGTCCCTATATCCTAGGAGACGAGAACCAACTGACGGAAGAACCTAGCTGTGGGATCCAAATACATAACACCGCTTAACCTCCTCATCCAGGAGGGTACGGGCATATAGTACGGTGTGCCTTTTTCCTGCAAGTGAGCCAAAGGTAGGGAAAAGGGTTCCTGTCCCTGTGCTACATATGTTATGTTTGCAATGGGACTCTAATGTTGCCTTAAAGAACTGCTTATTATTATTATGTATGCTGATACATGTATTTTCTTGCTGTCCATTTTAAATAAATAAAAAATCTATGAAGAAAAGCAGCTTTTACGTGCATTTAATCCAGAGCTGTTCCTATCATACGCCGTTTCCCATACTAGATGTACTCACACTTCTGTGTAATTTTTATTTTTTTGTGTCAATTAACCCTTTTTCTCTAAGCAAAGGCTGTCATGGACCCGCCCCCAGGACACCATCACATGGCTTGGCCTCAGAGAATTACTGAACTGAATGACCCTTGCATGTCATTATATAAGCAAGAGTGCTGCTGCTAAAAAGACCCTTGGAAAAAGGTAGGGGAAGGCAGGTTGGGAGATTAAAAATACTGGACTTCTTTAGTATTTGGGATAACACACTTCTTACAATGCTTTTTAAAGTGGTTTTGGTTTTGTGAAAGAATGCCATTACCATAAACCGTATAAGTCTGCCTGTAGGGACATAACTACTGTATGTATGATGGGACTCCACATTCAAACTATTACCTTTCCTGTCCATTTTTCATTGCCGAGGCAATCCTTCATTTTCTTTTTATTTGTCTTTGTAGCAATCTTATAGAAGTTCTGTGAATGCTATCACAACCTGTATGTATTGTTGTGTAGACGGACAGTGCTGGTCCCCATAGCAGTTGCCTGGTTTGAGATAGTTATATTTATGCTGGCCATACAATGACTTTTAGAGCTTAAAAAGTAAATAAGTAGACTATTAAGGCTAGTAACTAAGATTGTAGAACTAGAGGAGGCAGCACCAAGCCCTAAAATTTTACCAGTGGCGGTGCGTCCATAAGGGACACATGGGGGCCGCCCCCTCTATCTTGCCACCTCTCTCTCACCATAGATAGATTCATGCATTGATTGAATCTATCTATGGTCGCCGCTGCCACCCTTGTTCATGTGCCTGACCCCTTTTCGGGCGCCAGGCACCTGAAATACAGTGGGGCGTAGGCTCTAATAGGCGTCCAAAAAGATGAACAGCTGGTGACATGCCATGTTCACTCAGCGTTGTGTTAGGAAAGCAAATAAATCGCTTTCCCAACACTGAACCGCACAGTAGCGGCAATTGATGAGCACACTGGCAGCAATTGATGGGCACAGTAGCGGCAATTGATGGGCACACTGGCAGCAATTGATGGGCACAGTGTCAGCAATTGATGGGCACAGTGTCAGCAATTGATGGATACAGTAGCTGCGTTTGATAGCACAGTGGCAGCAATTTATGGGTACATTGACTGCGTTTTATGGGCACAGTGGCTGCATTTGATGGCACAGTGGGGGCAATTGATGGCACAGTAGCTGCGTTTGATGGGCACAGTGGCTGCGTTTGATGGGCACAGTGGCTGCATTTGATGGGCACAGTGGCTGCGTTTGATGGCACAGTGGCCACAATTGATGGGCACAGTAGCTGCGTTTGACGGGCACAGATGCTGCAATTGATGGGTTTTTTTTTTCAGTTTGTTTGTGCCCCCCCAAAAACTTTTGAGCACCAGCCGCCACTGGATTTTACCCTTATTTTGTTTTATCTTCTGACCACCTTAAATTGCACCTGTGCTTTGCATGTCTAGCACACGGACCCTTTTTCCCTACCTTTGGCTCACTTGTAGGAAAAGGGCACACTGTACTCTATGCCCATACCCTCTTGTGAGAAGAGGTTGAGCGGTGTAAATATAACTGGGTCCCCACAGCTAGGTTCTCTCATGCGATAAAGACAAGTCTCTATTTCCCCCAATAACTCCAAGGTCCACACCAGTTGCAACTCCAACGTAGAGTTTATTTTCTCATATGCACAGTCACTAGATAGGAAAGGGTGGATGAAGAACAAGACAGCAAAAGGTGTTGGAGTAGGTCCAGGCACAAACGAATGTATGATTCACTACCTGTCTCTTAAGTAGGTTTAGCTCACCCGGATAGTCTTCCATTAGAGTGGATCCTAGCAGCCGGAGTGATGCTCGAATTAGATTACACACAGTCTCTGCACAAACTGTTACGGGTGAATTTGGGGTCTCTGCCACAGACCTGGTGAACTTTGGGTCTCTGCCACAGACCTGGTGAACTTTGGGTCTCTGCCACAGACCTGGTGTACTTTGGGTCTCTGCCACAGAACTGGTGTACTTTGGGTCTCTGCCACAGACCTGGTGAACTTTGCTTGTGGTATTAGGCCTCTTTCGGCGAGATGACATCCCTCCAGAGAGTTACCGGGCCCCTTCCTTCACTGTGATCTCTCACCAGTCCCTCGGAACGGTCCTCCCCCAGCCTCCTCCTCCAGATACCGGTCTCCACGCAAGGCAGCACCCTGGGATTCTTCCTCCCTCCGTGGGCCCCCAGCCAAAGGTGCTGGACCCAAGGCCTTCAGTTGCAGCCCCAGGGTTAAAGGTGCCTGGGACTGATACACCAATGTACAGGGCCAGGAAGACTCAGTACTCTCGAACCTGGAACCCCACCCTCGGGCTGAAGGTGCCCGGGGTGGCCAACAAACAGAACAGCGACACACTCCCCTGGGGTAAGACCCCCCGGGGAAAAAGAACCCCCCACAGGCAGCGTCTGCCCCTTTTATATCCTTTCTCGGCATGCACAGCAGGCGGACCATGCCCACCATACCACCGCCGAGACGGGACATCAAAGGCACAGCACTATACCAGCGGTTCAACCCTAGCCCCTGATGGCAGCGCCATCCACAGGTCACAGGGAACTATACACCAGTATCCCACCTGCGGTATTAAATGGTTAGCAAAGCCCTATCAAATAAGGTGTTTGAGTACAACTGCCACTCAAACATTCCCCTAAATTTGAAGACCCCGCTACACACTCCCCCTAGACAGATAGACACTGTCCCCAGTGTCTGGAGTAAACTCACGTACCTCAAGCCTGAGTCCACACAGGTTTATTCCTGAACTATGTACAAAAAAAAGAAAAAATTTAAAAACGGTTTGTTTGTGCCGGAACCTGAATATGGGGAAAGGGATTTGAATGAAGAGATGAAGGAAGATCAACAAGCAAAAATGTGTACATCCCATTCTCAATGTCACATATCAAAATAAAACACATGATTACATTCACATTTACATTTCCCTCCCCTCCTATACTAGCTGACCCACCCATGCTCTGTGGTTGCCAGTCGTTCACCTGCAGAGGGAGAAAACACACATAAAACCAGCATAATAAACATCCTATACTTTCTACATAAGAAGGGAACTATCCTCCCCGAGGGAAGGACATTTTCCTTCTAAAACAAGTTCTTAATACACTAGTCCTTGTGTAAAATAGACATTAGTATTTTCTTTTCTTTTTCGTACATCACGGGACACAGAGCGACTTAGTCATTACTAATGGGTTATATAGTTTACCTTCAGGTGCTGGCACTGGCAACTTCCAAACCGGAAGTACCCTCCCCTATATAAGCCCCTCCCATCCGGGAGCACCTCAGTTTTTTGCCAGTGTCTAAGGTGTTGGCCAAAGAGTAACATATGTTTTCCTGGGCTTGCGTACAGGTTCTTTTACGGGCCTTAGTAAGCTGTTCCGGATCCCACCAAAAAAGCTTCATAGCTAAACGGTCGGTACCCGGGCCTTGCAACAGAAGAGCAAGGTTTTGCCTGTAATGCCTCTCTTAGGAGGGCTGGACCCTGGGATCCAGAGCTCTGGTCATACCCACGACCAAGATGTTTTCTGTGCAGGGTGCTATACAGGTCCAGGGGAGTGGAATCCTTGGGAACCCGGTCCCTGAAGGTTTAATTACAATGCCTGCCGTGATAGGTGAAGTTTGGGCTTCTGTGGACCAAACAGAGTCCTGCGGCGGGGAACAGGTAAGTGGGGGCCCCCAGGAACTTGGTTCTATTGGGGGACCCCCAAGCCTAATTTGTCTTTCTGTCTGTTACCTAACGGTATTCCCGCTAATATCTGTGTATGCCTGTAACTACTGAAAAATGTAAAATTTTAATAGTAGTCAAGAAAAAAAAAAAAAAAGAGGACCGCGGTACCTGTGTTAAACCACTAGAGGCCGCTGTGGTCCATTTTTTCTTGTCATGTGGATCTTTGGTTTTCTCAAGTCAAAAGATCCAGGCAGTTGGTAAGTTCTCTGTGGGAATCCACTTCCTCTGCCCTGTTGCTGCGCTCATCCACCGCACAGGCCCTCCGGCAAAAAGGGCCCTGGCTCCTAGTCCCTGTTTGGTTTTCGAAAAGGGCGCCAATGGCGCACGGGCGCGAGTGCGGGCGCGTGCACGCGCCTCCTATGAAAAAAAGGGGCGGGGCGGGTGGATGACGCTCGATGCGCGCCGCGGCGCTTCTGCGCATGTGCAGGCGTCCCAGCTTGTATAAAAGACACAGTACAAGTGTCAGCTGGATGCAAACAGAGCTAGCAACAAACAGTGGCACACAGAGGCGGTTGATGCAGGCATCCCCATAGAAAGGCACTTTAGTGGACACCAGCTGGTATATAGCAGCAAATGTGTTAGACTATTACCAGCAAAATTGGTGTATGACGACGGGAATACCTCAGCTTTGTGCTTAAAGGATATGTCGTCCAGACGCTCCGGAAATAAGTCTTCCAGGAAGCCAAAGGGGTCTCCATCGGGCTCTGAGGATATTGGGCATGCTTGTACTGCACCAATCTCCCCTGAGAATTCAGAGGTCAGTAGCCGTAGGAACCCCGCAGGAGTGCCTGGTGCTGCGGCTGTCCCCAGTCCACCTGCTCCTGTATATATAACAGAGGAGGTTTTATCCTCAACTCTGGGAGGATTGGAAGAGAGATTAACAGCATTGATCGCTGCTTCCCTGTCACATGGAAAGCGCGTCCGATCTCCGTCTCCTCCTTCAGAGTGCCTGTTAGTGGAGGAACAGCCCCACACAGAGATCGACCTACCTGAAGGGGATCAGGATGAGGTTGATTCAGTTATGGAGGAATCAACAGTGGAAGAACCTTTCTCAGCATCTCAGGCTGAAAGATTATGGGTTCAGTCTCTGACTAACATGGTCCGATCAGCATTTAAAATGCCTCTGGCGGAACCATCAACCACTACAGTTTCCTCGCTGGGGTCGCTAAAAGCTCCCCAGGCTGTCTGTTCCTTCCCAATCCACCCTTTATTAGAAGGGCTTATTTACCAGGATTGGGAGCATCCTGATAAAATATTTGCTCCCCCCAAGAGATTTCCGGTGATCTATCCCATGGAGGATAAGTTCATAAAAAAATGGAGGGTCCCTACAGTGGACGCAGCCATCTCTTCTGTGAACAAATCACTGACATGTCCAGTAGATAATGTTCCAATGTTCAAAGACCCAATAGATAAAAAATTGGAGTCTTTACTAAAATCTGCTTTCTCTACAGCAAGCATGGTGACACAACCTGCGGTAGCAGCGATTGGAGTCTGCCAAGCGGTGAAAGATCAGTTGAAACAAGTCTTAAGGGACTTACCAGATCAGCAGGCTCTTGCCCTAGCTGACCTGCCTAGAGCCTTGTGTTTTGCGGTGGACGCCATAAAGGATACAATCCAACAGGCCTCCCGCTTTACGCTGTCTGTAGTACATATGCGTAGGCTTCTATGGCTCAAAAACTGGTCTGTTGAAGCTCCCTGTAAGAAATTGCTGGTTAGCTTCCCATTTCATGGAGAACGCTTATTTGGAGAAGATCTGGACAAATATATCCAGAAAATTTCTGCCGGTAAAAGTTCACTCTTACCGGTTAAGAACAAAAGTAGAAGTCCTTCTTTTAAGAGGCCTACTTCTCCAGTCCCTGGCACATCGGCTGTGAAACAGTTCCGACGGCCTCCGCGGTCAAATTCAGGGGGCAGAAATCAGGGACAATCACAGGGTAACAAGAAACCCTGGATCAAGAGAGGTACAAAACCTCCCCCCAAGTCATGAAGCGTTGCCCCCACTCAATCGGGTGGGGGGAAGACTTCAGTTGTTCACAGAGACCTGGCGGGACACCATCAGAGACAGATGGGTGCTCTCCGCAGTAAGTCTGGGATACAAGCTGGAGTTAAAAGACACTCCTCCTGCCCAATTTATGAGGTCAAACGTGCCAAGAGATCCCCAGAAGAGAGGATCCCTCCTTCTGGCACTAGAACAACTATTGCTCCAAGGTGTAATCATGAAGGTTCCCCTGGAAGAAAGCGGATTCGGGTTTTACTCGAACCTTTTCACAGTCCCCAAACCAAATGGGGACGTGAGGCCCATATTAAATCTAAAAGGGCTAAACAAGTTCCTAAATATCAGGACTTTTCGGATGGAGTCGATCCGATCGGTGGCCACCGCCCTACAAGGGCAGGAATGGTTAGCCTCGATCGACATAAGGGATGCTTATCTGCATATTCCCATCTTTCCGGCCCACCAGAAATTTCTACGCTTTGCAGTAGAAGGGCGCCATTTTCAGTTCAGAGCCTTACCTTTCGGTCTGGCTACAGCACCACGAGTGTTCACAAAAATTCTGGCCCCACTATTGGCCAATCTAAGAACACAAGGTGTAACGATAATGGCATATCTAGACGACCTGCTACTAATAGACCACTCAGTGGAAAAGCTGGAAGTAGCTATTCACAAGACAATCAAGTATCTGGAATATCACGGTTGGATTATCAACCGGGACAAGTCAGCTCTAAGACCAGTCAAAAGTCTGGAATACTTAGGGCTAAGGCTGGATTCAAATCAGAGAAAGATTTTCTTACCTCCAGAGAAGGTGTCGTCTTTAAAAGATTTGACCCACTTAGTGGGTACAAAAAGAAAACCATCCATACGCCTGTGCATGAGGCTGCTGGGAAAAATGGTGGCTTCATTCGAAGCAGTACCCTACGGTCAATTCCATTCAAGGAATTTGCAAAGGGCCATACTGTCAGCCTGGAACAAAAAAGTTCAGGCTTTAGACTTACCAATGTCCCTGTCCCCTTCCGTTCGCAAGAGCCTCCATTGGTGGTTGGTGCCCCAGAATCTGGAAAAAGGGAAACCCTTCAGTCCGGTTTCTTGGAAGGTGGTCACTACAGATGCCAGCCTCATAGGCTGGGGGGCAGTACTGGAGCAATGGTCTCTCCAGGGCAAGTGGTCAGAAGCAGAGAAGGCCCTGCCCATCAATCTCTTAGAGATACGAGCAGCCCGGTATGCCCTAGTAGCATGGACATCCAAACTCCAAGGGTCCCCTGTCAGAATTCAATCAGACAATGCCACAGCAGTGGCATATATCAATCACTAGGGTGGCACCAGGAGTCGTGCAGCCCAGAGGGAAGCGAATTGCATCCTGGAATGGGCAGAAAGATATGTCCCAGCCATATCCGCGGTTTTCATCCCAGGAGTGGAAAATTGGAAAGCGGACTTTTTAAGTCACCAGCAATTATGCCCGGGGGAATGGTCTCTTCACCCCGAGGTTTTCCAGGCAATATGCCAGCGGTGGGGAACACCGGATGTAGATCTGCTAGCATCCAGATTCAACGCAAAGGTGGACAGATTTGTGTCTCGCACAAGGGATCCCCTAGCTTGCGGCTCGGATGCCCTAGTGTTCCCTTGGGATCAGTTCAAGCTGATATATGCATTCCCACCACCACAATTGTTACCGCGATTAATCCGCAGAATCAGGGTAGAAAAGAAACCAGTGATTCTGGTGGCTCCAGCGTGGCCCCGAAGGGCATGGTACGCGGAGATTGTAAAAATGTCAGTGAGGAGTCCTTGGACCCTCCCACATCGTCCGGACCTGCTGTCGCAAGGACCGATATACCACCCTTCCTTACCAGCCCTAGGTTTGACGGCCTGGCTATTGAAGCCCACATTCTGAAAAAGAGAGGGCTCTCTAATCCTGTGGTATCTACCATGATCAATGCCAGGAAGCCGGTATCCAGGCAGATCTATTATAGGATCTGGAAGGCGTACATTACATGGTGTGAGGCCAAGAAATGGCATCCACGTAAGTACGTAATAGGTAGGATTTTGGACTTCCTACAGTGGGCGGAAGATAGGAAGCTGGCCTTGAGTACTATCAAGGGTCAGATTTCGGCCTTGTCAATATTTTTTCAAAGGCCCTTGGCTTCGCATTCACTAGTCAAAGCTTTCATACAAGGAGTGATGCGTATTAGCCCTCCGGTTAGTATTCCCATATGTCCATGGGACTTAAACCTGGTTCTGTCGGTTCTACAGAAACAACCGTTTGAACCATTGCAACACATTTCCTTGGTTCTTCTCACCAGGAAATTGATTTTCTTAGTAGCCATTTGTTCGGCTAAAAGAGTATCGGAATTAGCCGCCTTGTCCTGTAAGGAGCCATATCTGGTTGTCCATAAGGACAGAGTAGTATTACGTCCTCATCCAGCCTTTCTTCCTAAGGTGGTATCGAGGTTTCATTTGAACCAAGATGTGGTTCTTTCTTCTTTTTTCCCCAAACCTAGCTCGGTAGAGGAAAAGTTATTGCATTCTTTGGATGTAGTAAGAGCAGTTAAGGCTTATCTAAAAGCCACTGCTCAGATTCGCAGAACGGATACTTTGTTTATTCTGCCGGAAGGCCCCAGAAAGGGTCAGGCAGCATCAAAATCTACTTAAGCCAAGTGGATTCGACAGGTCATAATACAAGCCTATGGCTTGAGAAAGAGACCGCCTCCATTCAAAGTTAGGGCGCACTCCACAAGAGCAGTTGGAACTTCATGGGCAGTGCATCACCAGGCCTCCTTGGCTCAAGTCTGTAAGGCCGCAACATGGTCTTCAGTACACACGTTTACTAGATTCTACCAGGTAGACGTTAGAAGTCAGGAGGATGTCGCCTTTGGGCGCAGTGTGTTGCAGGCCGCAAAAGATCCTCATGCCTGATGGCGCCCAGCTTATGTATCCCTCCCCTCATTTGGCATTGCTTTGGGACGTCCCATTAGTAATGACTAAGTCGCTCTGTGTCCCGTGATGTACGAAAAAGAAAAAGGGATTTTTATAACAGCTTACCTGTAAAATCCTTTTCTTGGAGTACATCACGGGACACAGAGCTCCCACCCCTCTTTTTGGGACACTTATTGCTTTGCTACAAAACTGAGGTGCTTATATAGGGAGGGGCTTATATAGGGGAGGGTACTTCCGGTTTGGAAGTTGCCAGTGCCAGCACCTGAAGGTAAACTATATAACCCATTAGTAATGACTAAGTCGCTCTGTGTCCCGTGATGTACTCCAAGAAAAGGATTTTACAGGTAAGCTGTTATAAAAATCCCTTTTTTCTGGGCGCACAGAAAACCTTTACGAACACCGCCACCAAGTGGAAGTGCTACCGTCATAACACTGTCCCAAACATTTGGAAATACATCTTCTTCTCTTTTTTTTTCTTTGATCCTGTAAATCTGACTGTGGCCCTAACTGTATCTACCCCCAAAGTCTCTGTCCTTGTGGCGCTGCGAGCCGAGAGAAAGCAGCAACAGCTCTCCTAGCTCTCCAGCTGAGTAGATTACCCCGATTCACAAGGGCAAAGTCCCTGCACTCCAAGAGAGTACACTCCGGAACAAAGGAAAACACAATAGAATCCAGTCTCTTTAGAGATAGAATTTTGGATCGGGCAAAACAAGAAGCTTCCAGTTCTTATCGAAAGTCTCAATAGAATACACGGCATCCTCACACTCCTTCTGACACACAACCACCTGATCTGCGTGTATGTGCCGACCAAGTACCCATTCCTGCTTACACCCCTTGTACCTCTCAGCAACAGTAGCAGAACAAGAGAGATACCTGCGGGCATTGTGCACCTTCAAATAGTTCCACAGAAAGTCAGCGTACCATCTCTCTCTGTAGGTCTCTACTTCAAACAGCAAATCTCTTGGGACATACGGGTACTCCCATCCGTAATCAGCAGCCACTCTCTGGTTGAACAGCCGTTGCATCCTGGAAAGCAGAGGAGGGGTAGCACGATCTCCCGTACCCGGTAGGACAATGGCATCCGGATGTCTAGGCATTTTCACTGCCTTAAGATGCAACATAGCAGCCCGCAATGGCGCATACTCAGCCACAGCGGTAGGTACAGGCAATACAGGTATAGATAATGCAGGCATGGGGTCAGGTCCCTCCTCAAGCACAAGGGCCTCCACCCGGGGCGCAATGTCCCCAGAGTCTATGGGTGAATCCCTTCTACTTTTTGAAGGGGATAGGGGTACTCTATCCCAGCTCTTTCTGGCAAACAGTTCATAAATCTCCACATCGTCTCCCACTTCAGAGAACGATTCCAAGTCAGAGGTATCGTACTCCTCTGCCGGCAGGTAATTTTTGGTGGTGGAGGAATCACTGTCTCTTAAAAGTTCTTTTGGGTCGGGAACCCAAGCATCCCCGATACCACAGACACTAATCTTCGTCCCTTTCCCAGGCTTACCTCGGCCTGTATCTGTCGTGGATCGTCTGGAGGTCCCGCCGACTAAACAATCGGATCCGGGCAAGCGCTAGAGTGTATCTCGACCACGGCCGCAGGAGGCTTTCACATAGCCCACTTTCCGCTTGGGCGGTGGGAGAGAAGACTCCGTAATGACGGAGGCAGCATCCGCCGGCTTCTCCGTCTCCGGTTCCTCAACTACTGGAACATCAGCAACGACTTCCTCCGAAGTCACGACAGTGCGCGTGGGGGTGACTGTAGAAGCGTAGGTTTCCTCCTCTAGAGTGGTGGCGCCCGTCAGGCAATTCAAATGGTAGGCCCAGAGGTTTCTCTGTAGGTTGCTCCACCTCGAAGATAAACTCTTTACACTTATCACATCTTCCCTAGCATCCGGGACAAACCACTCCAAGGGCCTCCGCGTCTCGGCAGACATAGAGAGCGAAGCGACCCCAAGGCTTCAGACGAATCCCCGTATCCATCAAGGGAGAAGCCAGTGAGGCAACGTTCATGGTTGTAGGAACAGAAATCCATGGGGCAGTCGCCTTGTTGCTCACTTGCTGATCCATCACGCACTGTTCACTTGGCGCCAAAGCCACCACGCACACCTCACTGCATGGCGAGGCTCCTCCCATTTTCCTGCAATGTTCGCGGGCATTCTAAACTCTTGACACGCCCACGAACTACGCAGCTTGGGCTCTCCTCGTGGCGCAGTCAAAATTCTTCCAAAGATGGCCGACCTCCACGGAGCCTCACAGGGGGAATAAATTCCAAACTCTGGGGGGTTTTAGCTGTAGAATCCCGGACTCGAGCCCCCACGTGTAGCGATACCCCCAGCAAAGAGGGCTGCTGGTATAGATTTTTCAGCCGGTAACACGCTGCTGTCAACCTCCAGTAACTGGTTCTAACCTCCCTTGGCACAGATAGCAGTAAGATGGGATTGTGAAACCCGCTAGCTATGGGGATCACAATGCCGCAACAAACATATAACCACACAGCAATAGGCTTAACCACAAGTTCTTTTACTGGATATGAAGCATGCAGTTTAAACAGTACTACGTTTATGTATCCAGAGCCCTGCAAGGTTAAACACACACAGCATATAACAAGTGCTAAGTTAACTAGTACCCCACACGCTAAATGTCTTTTGACTATGCTCGCAAACTTCTCCCTCGTGGGCAAGATGGCACCCAAACAGTATCTAACAGTCTACAGTCAGGCCTGACTATGGGAGATACAGTGCTTCCGTTGGGAAGGATCTTCGCTAGCAATGGTGGTGCACTTTGTAGGTTATTTGTAATCCACAGGTAACCCCACAGTTGTCTGCTTGGCAATGATAAAGTTTAACTAACGCTGCACAGCACACTGTCCCTCCGGCGTGCAATGTGGCACTCTCTGGTAGTGGCGGTTCCTGATCAAGAACACTGGGCCTAAGACTAGTCAAGAATCTCTGAGCAAGTGCTCTCTCACCCGACCGGACCAGTCCATACAACCGACTTCCACAACTGGGACTTCAGCACACAGTCTCCCGGCAGTCCTTGGAGGGATGATGAACAAGATGACTCCTGGGCTCTTCCCGTGAAGGTCGGAGGGCTCTTTGGATCTCGGGGCCCAACTCTTAGGCCCAGTCCAGTGGCAGACCCAGCGTAGGTTCCACTTGCTAGGTGGGCGGCGTCCAAAGAGACCCGCGTGTTTTTCCGCCCTCCTTTAAAAAGCCTTCCCCAGCAGACCTTGCGCTGGGCAGTGTACTCTGGGTGTCCCACTGCATACTGGGTAAGGTAGTCTTTCAAAGATCCTTAAAGTGACAACCCGCTACACACATACAGGGCAAATCAACAGGTTAATTTTAATACAGACCCCCACAGATATACATACTTAAACTTTTCAGTCCTCTGCTACTTCCTTCCGCCTTCCAGAATAAAAACAAAACCCTATGATAGCTACGTCAGCTAAGTCACTATGAACTCCCCTATGACATCACTGATTGACCCAGCAATGTCACTTGGTTGAGTCATGCTCCTCAAAATCCACAAGGTCTAGGTTTTTTTTTCAGTTTGTAACACAGAACAGAGCGGAACATGGGGTGAAGAGATCCCACTGCTTAGGTTCCCAACCCAGCAGGTGACTCAGCCCAACATAACCTACCTATAACTAAAATATAACTTTTGGCTCTTATGATTTGTGGTTTTAGTTCTATGGATGCAAATGGATGCCTCTCATACTTCAATATATGTATGGGAGCAAGGTATCGTGCCTTGAGGCTCTAGAATAACTTCAGCTATAATGGCTCCCAGATCTTTCCATGCTACTGCGTTAACACTTGATTGACTGTTGAAGTAATGTTCCTCAAAGTTATGTCTTTACTCTGCTTTTGTTATAGAGTGATTACATTTATCTTGCTTATGCCCTGGGCAAGCAGTAGCCCAATTTGGTAGGATCGACCTTTTAAGTCTTTTTTTTGTATTATGCCTACAATGATCTAACCCTTGAACACATTTGAGGGTGCATTATTATTTAATATTTGTTTGATACTGTTTGTATCTTGATTTTTTTTTTAAATCCATTGAAAAGAAAATATAACTTTTGAGTTGACTCCCCTTCAAACAGTTTACTAATGCCACCATCATTAGTTGATTTCATAACGCCCATTTTAACCAGGGTTCCGAGAAACCTCAGGGTCCCTCAGAAATTATTAGACATTCCATGAGCAATGAACAATTTCTGCTTCTCAGATAGGTAACCTCTGACAAAAATTATTGTTTTATCCACCTGTAAGGTAAGATTCTTCCCAATGACCGTTAGGAAGGGTTCCCTGAGACCAGAGAGTTGTTTCAGGGGATCATCTATATTAAAAAGATTGAGAAAGGATGATTTAAAGGTTAACTTCACTTTCATGGGAAAAAAGATAGCAAATAAAAAAAAAATACTATAGCCTATACAATTGCAACTCAAGTCATATTGTAATTGAATGTTATTAGAAATTACCTTTCCTTTTCAATCTACAGTGCTGTAATTTTCTGTAAAATGCAATGCAATATGGCCACCTGGATGTGTTCTGTACACTGTACACTAAGATACAAATCATATTTTGAGCATCCGCTGCAACACAAATGTCATTTTTGGTGAGATACTCTCAAAGGAATGCAGACCCTACAGCTTTCCCCATTAGAGCCCTACAGGTACAGCAGCTGACTGATAATTTTAAAACCACTCCGATACAGATTCACATGGACACAGACAAGCAAACAGCTATTTCTTCAGAATAACAAAATATAGGAACAAAGTTTGTTAAAATCCCTGCAATGCACATAGATAACCCAGAGGGGAATTTTTTTTTCCTAGGAAAAGTGGATTTACTCTATAATGAGCTCACTTCCTATAAGCTACAATTTCCACTTCTTTAGAACATTTTCTTCTGCCATTAGTATAAATGCATGTGTTAATGCTTGTAATAGCTTTTTACACCGCACAATGTAAATAGCAATACAATGCTGTTATGTTTCAGATATTTGCTAAAATGGGTAGTGTACATTATAATGTGTTATCTCCAAATTGTAAATGACTTTTATCCCCTTACTAAAAGATTATATACGCCCGCCCATTTAAACAGCATTCACAACGTTGTGGCACTGCACCTGGATGCCCTTTCAGATAAGACCCTTGTGGTAGAAAGCAACTTTCCTAAATTTTTCTGAATATAGTTTATCGAGGTGGCACACAAGGTACTTTAATAGTAGCAACAAAAATGGATTGTTTATAATATTAATAAATATTTCTCAAGAAATCTAAATAGGTTTTCTTTATAAGAGACTCAAAGATATGACAACACCACGCGTTTCACTTAACATTCCATTACTGAAGGTCCTTGTACCCCATGTACTTTGTTCTGCCGTCATCAAAAAGAGATTGAGGATGAACAATACACAATAAAGGTTGAAGGCTGACAATGCTAGTTTCAACAATGATATCTGGGCAGACTTTTCATAAAACGGTCTCAAGAAGAAATATAGAACGCTAAAGTAGACTTAACTAGTCATAATGCAAGGAACACATATTCTGTTAGTGGAGGAAGGCTAATGTAGCTTGCCACCTCTTCATACCTAACCATTCAAGGACAGCATTTTGGTCTTAACGTGCTGCACTCCTTTGTCTGCAATACCTCTGTATACCTTCATGAATGATTCGTTCTTGGTAATGGCAGTGCAATGTGTAAATAATTCTGTTAACGGCATAATACAAACATGGGGTTGCATCTCTCTGCTTAAAATGTTAGCCCATTAACTGACATTATGACACTATGTTAGCTTGGTAGTTTACCAAAGGATGGCAAGCATTGTTTTGTGTCTAAATTCCTCTGCGGCTGAGTATGTGGCTTTGTTCTGGGAATTTTAATCTTCATATTTTTCTTGTTAGTGGGTTGCTTGGAAGACATGCCTATTGTGAGTTTTGAGTGGCTATCGTTTTAACATTTATAACTTGTTTATTTCTGTGTGAATGATAATTGAAAGCCATGGATTCCATTTGATGCCAGCTGATCTCAAACCTTTCCATGTTCCTATTGTGCAGTTTTGAAATGCCTTGGTTGTGTGCATAGATGGGTCTATTGCAGCCCACACCTACAGTAATGTAGGTGTGGGCTGCAATAGACCCATCTATGCACACAACCATCTTGATGAAATAAAATTCACATTAGACGCCCTGCACAGCAGAGCCCCCCCCCCCTCCCCATCACATCAAGGGTCCCCTCATCACATCAGAAATCCCACCTACACATCAGAGTACACCCATTACATTAGAGTCCTTCATCACATCAGATTTCCCCTATAGGATTAGAGGCCTGAGGTCCTTTTCACATCAGAGATCCCTCTATTACATCAGAGATCCCTCTATTACATCAGAAGTCTCCCCATCACATCAGATTTCCCCCATAACATTAGAGGCATGTCCATCACATCAGAGGTCCCCCTATTACATAAGAAGTCCCCCATCACATCAGAGGTCTCTAGCACATCAAATGGCCCATCACATTGGAGCCCCCTTATCGCATCAGAAGCTCACCTTCACATCGGAGTTTAAACTATACAATAGAGCCCTATATCACATAAGAATCCCCCATCACATAGTCCCCTCATCACATCAGAGACCCCTCTTCACATTAGAGGCCCCCCTGTCACAATGGAGTCCCCCATCATACCTGAAGATTAGGGATGAGCTTCGTGTTCGAGTCGAACATACGTTCGACTCGAACATCGGCTGATCGATCGTTCGACGAAGATCGAACGATTTGGGCCGTTCGCGCCAAATTCGAGTGACGCGAACGGCCCACAATGCACTACGCCATCGCAGTGTCATCCAGGCGCTGTGATTGGCCAAGCATGCACTGTGACCCCGCATGCTTGGCCAATCACAGCGCCGGCAGCGAGGAGAGCAATGATTGGCCACAGGCAGGATGCCTGTGGCCAATTATTGCTGAGGGTGTTTAGTACACGCCCCACACTATAAAAGGCCGCCAGCACGGCGGCCTAGTGTAGTGTGTTCCGGAGCAGGGAAAGACAAGCATAGGCAGGGACAGTGACATTTATTTCTTTATTGCTTAACCTGGATTCCTTTAGTTTAGGGAAAGAGAAGGATAGGTAGGGAGAGTGTCAGTGTGTTTTACTGTGCGAGTCCTTGTTTCTAGGGACAAAGAAGGAAAGTGAGGGGATTTCTCCTTGTGCTATAGTGTGCTTTAAAAAAACATTTTTTCTAGGGACAGAAAACTGTAGGTAGGGAGAGTGTCAGTTTCTTTCACTGTGCCAGTCCTTGTTTCTAGGGACAAAGAAGGAAAGTGAGGGGATTTCTCCTTGTGCTATAGTGTGCTTTAAAAAAACATTTTTTCTAGGGACAGAAAACTGTAGGTAGGGAGAGTGTCAGTTTCTTTCACTGTGCCAGTCCTTGTTTCTAGGGACAAAGAAGGAAAGTGAGGGGAATTCTCCTTGTGCTATAGTGTGCTTTAAAAAAACATTTTTTCTAGGGACAGAAAACTGTAGGTAGGGAGAGTGTCAGTTTCTTTCACTGTGCCAGTCCTTGTTTCTAGGGACAAAGAAGGAAAGTGAGGGGATTTCTCCTTGTGCTATAGTGTGCTTTAAAAAAACATTTTTTCTAGGGACAGAAAACTGTAGGTAGGGAGAGTGTCAGTTTCTTTCACTGTGCCAGTCCTTGTTTCTAGGGACAAAGAAGGAAAGTGAGGGGAATTCTCCTTGTGCTATAGTGTGCTTTAAAAAAACATTTTTTCTAGGGACAGAAAACTGTAGGTAGGGAGAGTGTCAGTTTCTTTCACTGTGCCAGGCCTTGTTTCTAGGGACAAAGAAGGAAAGTGAGGGGATTTCTCCTTGTGCTATAGTGTGCTTTAAAAAAACATTTTTTCTAGGGACAGAAAACTGTAGGTAGGGAGAGTGTCAGTTTCTTTCACTGTGCCAGTCCTTGTTTCTAGGGACAAAGAAGGAAAGTGAGGGGAATTCTCCTTGTGCTATAGTGTGCTTTAAAAAAACATTTTTTCTAGGGACAGAAAACTGTAGGTAGGGAGAGTGTCAGTTTCTTTCACTGTGCCAGTCCTTGTTTCTAGGGACAAAGAAGGAAAGTGAGGGGAATTCTCCTTGTGCTATAGTGTGCTTTAAAAAAACATTTTTTCTAGGGACAGAAAACTGTAGGTAGGGAGAGTGTCAGTTTCTTTCACTGTGCCAGTCCTTGTTTCTAGGGACAAAGAAGGAAAGTGAGGGGAATTCTCCTTGTGCTATAGTGTGCTTTAAAAAAACATTTTTTCTAGGGACAGAAAACTGTAGGTAGGGAGAGTGTCAGTTTCTTTCACTGTGCCAGTCCTTGTTTCTAGGGACAAAGAAGGAAAGTGAGGGGATTTCTCCTTGTGCTATAGTGTGCTTTAAAAAAACATTTTTTCTAGGGACAGAAAACTGTAGGTAGGGAGAGTGTCAGTTTCTTTCACTGTGCCAGTCCTTGTTTCTAGGGACAAAGAAGGAAAGTGAGGGGAATTCTCCTTGTGCTATAGTGTGCTTTAAAAAAACATTTTTTCTAGGGACAGAAAACTGTAGGTAGGGAGAGTGTCAGTTTCTTTCACTGTGCCAGTCCTTGTTTCTAGGGACAAAGAAGGAAAGTGAGGGGAATTCTCCTTGTGCTATAGTGTGCTTTAAAAAAACATTTTTTCTAGGGACAGAAAACTGTAGGTAGGGAGAGTGTCAGTTTCTTTCACTGTGCCAGTCCTTGTTTCTAGGGACAAAGAAGGAAAGTGAGGGGATTTCTCCTTGTGCTATAGTGTGCTTTAAAAAAACATTTTTTCTAGGGACAGAAAACTGTAGGTAGGGAGAGTGTCAGTTTCTTTCACTGTGCCAGTCCTTGTTTCTAGGGACAAAGAAGGAAAGTGAGGGGATTTCTCCTTGTGCTATAGTGTGCTTTAAAAAAACATTTTTTCTAGGGACAGAAAACTGTAGGTAGGGAGAGTGTCAGTTTCTTTCACTGTGCCAGTCCTTGTTTCTAGGGACAAAGAAGGAAAGTGAGGGGATTTCTCCTTGTGCTATAGTGTGCTTTAAAAAAACATTTTTTCTAGGGACAGAAAACTGTAGGTAGGGAGAGTGTCAGTTTCTTTCACTGTGCCAGTCCTTGTTTCTAGGGACAAAGAAGGAAAGTGAGGGGAATTCTCCTTGTGCTATAGTGTGCTTTAAAAAAACATTTTTTCTAGGGACAGAAAACTGTAGGTAGGGAGAGTGTCAGTTTCTTTCACTGTGCCAGTCCTTGTTTCTAGGGACAAAGAAGGAAAGTGAGGGGATTTCTCCTTGTGCTATAGTGTGCTTTAAAAAAACATTTTTTCTAGGGACAGAAAACTGTAGGTAGGGAGAGTGTCAGTTTCTTTCACTGTGCCAGTCCTTGTTTCTAGGGACAAAGAAGGAAAGTGAGGGGATTTCTCCTTGTGCTATAGTGTGCTTTAAAAAAACATTTTTTCTAGGGACAGAAAACTGTAGGTAGGGAGAGTGTCAGTTTCTTTCACTGTGCCAGTCCTTGTTTCTAGGGACAAAGAAGGAAAGTGAGGGGAATTCTCCTTGTGCTATAGTGTGCTTTAAAAAAACATTTTTTCTAGGGACAGAAAACTGTAGGTAGGGAGAGTGTCAGTTTCTTTCACTGTGCCAGTCCTTGTTTCTAGGGACAAAGAAGGAAAGTGAGGGGATTTCTCCTTGTGCTATAGTGTGCTTTAAAAAAACATTTTTTCTAGGGACAGAAAACTGTAGGTAGGGAGAGTGTCAGTTTCTTTCACTGTGCCAGTCCTTGTTTCTAGGGACAAAGAAGGAAAGTGAGGGGAATTCTCCTTGTGCTATAGTGTGCTTTAAAAAAACATTTTTTCTAGGGACAGAAAACTGTAGGTAGGGAGAGTGTCAGTTTCTTTCACTGTGCCAGTCCTTGTTTCTAGGGACAAAGAAGGAAAGTGAGGGGATTTCTCCTTGTGCTATAGTGTGCTTTAAAAAAACATTTTTTCTAGGGACAGAAAACTGTAGGTAGGGAGAGTGTCAGTTTCTTTCACTGTGCCAGTCCTTGTTTCTAGGGACAAAGAAGGAAAGTGAGGGGATTTCTCCTTGTGCTATAGTGTGCTTTAAAAAAACATTTTTTCTAGGGACAGAAAACTGTAGGTAGGGAGAGTGTCAGTTTCTTTCACTGTGCCAGTCCTTGTTTCTAGGGACAAAGAAGGAAAGTGAGGGGATTTCTCCTTGTGCTATAGTGTGCCAAAGCATTCCTCATCAACCATCTTTGAAATCCTTGTTTTTTGGACAGTCAGGGAAATTGTCGTTGTGCTATTCTGTGCAAAAGCAATAATCCTCAACCATATTTAGAAATCCTTAAGTAAAGGGACAGAGAAGGACACCTGAAGGTAGCCCTTATTGCTTTTTTCCCATCTCCCTGCAGGCCATCTATTAGAATGTCTGGAAGGCAAACAAGGAGAGGCAGACAGTCAGGAGGCAATAAAAGAGGGCAAGCAGGCTCTGTGTCTGGGGGCAACAGTGCTGGTCGTGGACGCGGTGCATTGTCATCAGCACATGGCCATGGGACACGCTTGTCCTTCTTTTCGGCAGCTGGACATGTTGAGCCACATCATGCCGAAGACTTGGTAGAGTGGATGACCAAGCCCTCCTCCTCCTCCTCATCCTCTCTCACCCAGGCTCAGGGTACTGGCAAAGCAGCTGCCAAAGCGTCCTCTTCCCTGGTATCAATGTCAGACTCATCATCAGTCACTCCTTCCCTAGACCCACCATGTCCTCCTCCTGAGGAGTCCCCCGAACTGTTTGAGCACAGTGTTGGGTACATGCTCCAGGAGGATGCCCAGCGTTTCGAAGGGTCTGATGATGAAACCCAGCTACAGGAAGGCAGTAGCGTGAGAGCAGACAGAGGGGATGCTCAAGAAGGACACCAATCTGGCAGTCATGTTCCAGCAGCTGCAGCATACTGCCAGATTGGCTCCAGTGATGAGGAGGGAGGGGATGATGAGGTCACTGACTCCACGTGGGTGCCTAATAGGAGAGAGGAGGAGGAGGAGGATGAGGAGGAGGCACATCTCCAATGAGGCAGGATGCCCTTTGGTGGCCAGCGTAAGGGCAGTACACCGACGGAATCACACCGCAGAGCTCCGCCTGTGCAGGGCGCTGCCTCTGCCCGTCATTCAAAAAGTTCCTTGGTGTGGGCCTTTTTTGAGGCTAGTGCATCAGATCGCACAGCTGCTGTTTGCAACATATGTCTCAAGCGTATATCGCGTGGCCAAAACATCAGCCGCTTGGGTACCACATGCCTGACCAGACATATGTTGACCTGCCATGCAGCTCGTTGGCAAGCCTACCTCAAAGACCCACACCAAAGAACAAAGCGGACCTCTCCTTGCACCGCATCAGCTGGGATCTCCAACCCCACTATAACTTCAGTCCTCTCTGAAACATGCACTGAGAGGAATGAAGGTGTAGAATTAGGTGTGTCACAGCCAAGTACTTGCGGCCACTCTGCTAGCAGTACACCGACGTCCGATTCTAGCAGGCAAATTTCCCTGCCCCAGCTGCTGGACCGTCGAAAGAAGTTCACTCCCAGCCATCCACATGCCCAGCGGTTGAATGCTAGCTTGGCTAAATTGCTAGCGCTTCAACTTCTGCCTTTTCAGTTGGTAGACTCGGCCCCCTTCCGTGAGTTTGTGCAATGTGCGGTTCCTCAGTGGCAGGTTCCCAAACGCCACTTTTTCTCACGGAAGGCTATTCCGGCTCTCTACCGGCATGTGGAAGGCAATGTCTTGGCCTCGCTGGACAGGGCGGTCAGCGGTAAGGTGCATATTACCGCTGACTCATGGTCCAGCAGGCATGGACAGGGACGTTACCTTTCTTTCACGGCCCATTGGGTCACTCTTTTGGCAGCTGGGAAGGATGCAGGACAAGGTGCAGTAGTGTTGGAGGTTGTTCCACCGCCATGCCTCCAAAATGCTACTACTGGTTGTGACACACCTCTCTCCTCCACCCCCTCCTCTTCTTCTTCCTCCATGGCCTCTTCCTGTGGTTTGTCCTATGAACCAGCGGTGCTCCGTAGCCGTTCACGGGGCTACGCAAGTACGCAGGCAAAAAGATGCCATGCCGTGCTTGCGCTGGTGTGTTTGGGGGACAGAAGCCACACTGGGGCAGAGGTCCTGTCTGCTCTGCAGGGCCAGGCCGAGAGGTGGTTGACGCCACGCCAGCTTAAGCCAGGAATGGTGGTTTGCGACAATGGCACCAACCTCCTCTCCGCCCTCCGACAGGGACAACTGACCCATGTGCCCTGTGTGGCTCACGTCCTTAACCTGGTGGTGCAGCGGTTCTTGGGCAGGTACCCGGGCTTACAGGATGTCCTGAGGCAGGCCAGGAAAGTCTGTGTGCATTTCCGCAGATCTTATAATGCCAGTGCTCGCCTGGCTGAGCTGCAAAAGGAGTTGAACCTGCCCAAGAACCGCCTTATATGTGACATGCCCACCAGGTGGAACTCAACGTTGGCCATGCTGCAGCGGCTGCACACGCAGCAGAGGGCCATCAATGAGTACCTGTGCGACTACGGCACCAGGACAGGGTCAGGGGAGCTTGGTTTTTTTTCTCCACGCCAGTGGGGCATGATCAGGGATGCATGCACTGTCCTGGCACCATTTGAGGAGGCCACGAGGATGGTGAGCAGTGACAGTGCATGCATCAGTGACACTGTACCTCTTGTCCACCTGTTGGAGCACACGCTGCGTGGAATAATGGACAGGGCACTTGAGGCAGAACAGAGGCAGGAAGAGGAGGACTTCCTTGCCTCTCAAGGCCCCCTTTACCCAGACAGTGTTCCTTCTGTCCCACCCATCGCACAGGAAGAGGAAGAGGAGGAGGAGGATTGTGTCAGCATGGAGGTGGAGGCTGGCACTCAGCATCATCAGCAGCAGTCTTTTAGGGATGATTTACAGTCCCAAGAAACCAGTGGACTTGTACGTGGCTGGGAGGAGGTGGCTGCGGATCATGTCGTCCTTAGTGACCCAGAGGACTCCGGAGCGAATGCCTCAGCAAACCTACGCTGCATGGCCTCCCTGATCCTGCAAAGTCTGCGGAAGGATCCTCGTATTCTTCGGATCAAGGAGAGGGACCATTACTGGCTGGCCACTCTCCTTGATCCACGGTACAAGGGTAAGGTTGCGGACCTTATGTTACCTTCGCAGAGGGAGCAGAGGATGAGACAACTCCGGGAGGCCTTGCAGAAAGGTCTGTGCAACGCGTTCCCAGAGACTGGGAGGTTACTGAGGCTTCGGCCAGTCAAAGAAGGAGCGGTGGGGAAGGTGGCCGTCTGACCGATGCGTTCAGACAATTCTTTAGTCCGCAGCCCCAAAGTATGATCGGTTCCAGCAACCATCGCCAGCGTCTGATAAACATGGTGCAGGAATATCTAGGGGCAAGGTCAGACTTGGACACCTTCCCCACCGAAAATCCTCTGGCTTACTGGGTCTTGAGGATGGATCACTGGCCAGAGCTTGCACAGTATGCAATTGAGCTACTGGCCTGTCCTGCATCCAGCGTTCTTTCGGAACGCACATTCAGTGCTGCTGGAGGATTTGTCACGGATCACAGGGTGCGCCTGTCCACCGACTCGGTTGATCGACTGACTTTCATCAAGATGAACCAGTCTTGGATCACCACCAGCTACCACACACCTGATGCTGATATAACAGACTAATTGATTTTAACATGTCACATCCCTTCAAGACTGATGCTGATGCTGAGTGCCTGTGCTGTTATGTGGACTGGCTATCCTCCTCCTCCGAGTCCTCAATGATACGATTGATGATGATAGCTTGGAAGATCATTTTTGTTTATGGGTGCCGCCACCAGTGGCTAAGGCCCAATTTTTCAGCCCCTGTTTTACAGGGGCGTGTAATTACAATTTTTTTAGCAATAATTTGCCATAGGGCTCATTGCTTTGCTCCAAGTACAGTATCTGTGAGGGGTTGGAGTGTTGTGGCACCAGTGCCTAAGGCCCAATTTTTCAGCCCCTGTTTAACAGGGGCGTGTCATTACAATTTTTGAAGCAATACTTTGCAACAGGGCTCATTGCTGTGCTCCAAGTAACGTATCTGTGAGGGGTTGTAGTGTTGTGCCACCAGTGCCTAAGGCCCAATTTTTCAGCCCCTGTTCAACAGGGGCATGCAATTACAATTCTTGATCTAATAATTCACAGCAGGGCCCATTGCTGCACCCACCAAGAGTAACTCTGAGGGCTTACAGTGTTGTGGCAACGCCACCACCACCACCACCACCACGAAAGGCCCAATTTTTCAGCCCCTGTTCAAAAGGGGCATGTAATTACAATTCTTGATCTAATAATTCACAGCAGGGCCCATTCCTGCACCCACCAAGAGTAACTCTGAGGGCTTACAGTGTTGTGGCAACACCACCACCACCACCACCACCACGAAAGGCCCAATTTTTCAGCCCCTGTTCAACAGGGGCATGCAATTACAATTCTTGATCTAATAATTCACAGCAGGGCCCATTGCTGCACCCACCAAGAGTAACTGTCAGGGCTTACAGTGTTGTGGCACTAGCACCACCATCAAAGGCCCAATTTTTACTACCACTGTTCAACAATTATATGTAATTAAAATTCCTGATATAATAGTTGACAGCAGGGCGTTCCAGCACCAACCAAGAGTAACTGTGAGTGCTTACAGTGTTGTGCCAACACCAACAACTAAGGGGCCTATTTCTGCAGAGTATATACGGCAGGTCCCTACTTTCAAACATCCAACTTACAAACGACTCCTACTTGCAAACGCAAGAAGACAACAGGAAGTGAGAGGAAATCTACCACTAGGAAGGAAAATTCTCTCCTGTAAGAATAAATATGGGAGAAAGGTGTCTCCTCTGTACTGATGCTTTATCAGCAATCCTTGTTTCAAGAAAAACACCACATTTCAAAAACAGTTGTCATTGGGACGGAAAGTGAGGTGAAATGTTCTGAACAGGGGCACAGACAGCAAAACAAATGTTACAGGGGTGATAACCCTTACCTATGTTTTCCAAAAAGTTTAAAAATAGATTTTTGGGCTGGAGCTACACTTCAACAATGTACCTGTTCAAAATTACAAACAGATTCTACATAAGAACAAACCTACAGTCCCTGTCTTGTATGCACCGCCTGTATACGGCTGTTCAGAGTATATAGGGCCTTTTTTATTTTATGTGCGGGGTTCCCCTTAATATCCATACAAGACCCAAAGGGGCTGGTAATGGGCTGGGGTAGGGGGGGGGGTCATGGGGTAGCTATGCCATTTTTCTTAAAGATTTTCATCCATATTACCGGGACCAGACATTACATTAAAGCCGCAAGCAGTTTTAAATGGCTTTTTTTTCCTTTAGAAGTGTCATTTTGTGCAGGGACAGTTCTAAACACGGGAAACACGTGGCACTTCACAGGCATACTTTAGACACCCCCCAGGTACGATATTTAAAGGAATATTTGACTTTTTTTTTTCACTTTATGCATCATTAAAATGACTGCTCCCGAAAAACGACCGTTTTTAAAACTTCTTTTTGCATTGATACATGTCCCCTGGTGCAGAACCCGGGTTCCCAAACCCTTTTTAGGACAATAACATGCATAATAGTTGTTATAATTAGCACTTTAGAATTCGAACGTTCGCATCCATTGTATTTAATAGGGTTCTAATGTTCGTACGAACTTTCGGTCCGTTCGCGGGTTCTGGTGCGAACCGAACCCGGGGGTGTTCGGCTCATCCCTGCTGAAGATCCCCTTTCCTCAGAGTTTCCTCATCACATCAGATTCCCCCAATAACATTAGAGGTCTGCCCATGATATCAGAGGCCTCCATCACATCAGAGGTTGTCTCATTAGATCAGAGTCCCTTAACACATTACACATAACATCAGAGGCCCCCCATCATATCATATCATAACTCCCTGCTCCGGTATGTCTGATCAGCCCCTAATCTGTCCACCTTTAGGAGATCCCTGAAAACTCACTTATTCAGGTAAGCCTATCCCACACCCACCTAACAACTGTCCCAGAGTCACCCCCATCAAATCATTCCCCGTATCTATTACCTTTTGTACCACCACCTCCTCCCTTTAGAATGTAAGCTCTACGAGCAGGGCCCTCCTGTCCCTTCTGTATTGAACTGTACTGTAATTGTGCAGTCCCCCTTCTACATTGTAAAGCGCTGCGTAAACTGTTGGCGTTATATAAATTGTGTATAATAATAATAATAATATCAGAGGTACTCCCTTCCCCTTAGAAGCCCCCCATTAGATCAGAAGCCACTCTTCCCTTATCACATCAGAGATCCCTATCACATCAGAGGTTTCCTCATAATATCAGAATCCCCCCTTATATCAAAGTCCCTCTATCACATCAGAGTGTCCCCCATAACATCAGAGGCCCACCTTCAAATCAGAGTCTCCCCTTCATATCAGAGGTCCCCATCACTTCAGAGTCCCTCCATCACATCAGTGGTCACCCCATCACAGGCGAGTCCATCCATCAAATCAGAGCCCCCTTTCATCAACATTTCCCCATCACATCAAAGATCCCGCCATCATGCTAGAGTCTCCCCATCATAGCAGATTCATCAAAGGTTTGACCATTATATCAGAGGCCTTTCCCATATATAAGAACCCTTATCATCAATTCAGTGTCCCCCCATTATAGAGTCCCCTCCTTACATCTCTACACCCCCAAAACAGCAGCATGGTGGAGGATGGGAGGTGGACAAGGTCGAAAGTACACTTTTGTCCTTTCCTGAATGAAGAGGACAGCCCTGCATACAGTCCACTTCAGATTATTGGCATGCATTTCCATGGTGCCATCAGGCCAGCCAAACAGAACCATAGCAGTGACTGATAGTGCATCCTGGTCCTAGAGCATCATTCATTGTTATGGTGTTGGTGGCTAACCCATCCGCACCATGGCAATCCATTATGTGGTGTGAAAATATGGGACAAACTGCGTCCCATATTTGCACCACCCTGTGCAAACCCAAAGGGGACCCTAGATGAGATTTGTTACTTTAAAAAAAAAACTTAGAACGTTTCCAGCAAGTACAGAAACTTTCTGTAGATCTTGCTAGAAATGCAGTGGCCTTCTCGTTTGGAGCTGACGTGGAAGCACAAACATTATCTAATTTTTGTAATAAACATGAGCAAAGGCAGATATGTTTAACGTCCATCTTGAGTGACATCCATGGCTCCCTCCATAGAAACAATGAAGAAGTGAGCATAGCCACCCAGGGACAGGATGTGTGTTGTTTGCAAGACTACCAGGTGAGAATAAAGGGAAAAAAGCACAAGAAAAAGGAAAACTTTTCTCCTTATCCCTGAAGTTCTGTTGGAGCACAAACCCTGTGTAAGTCATTTTGTTGGATGGTGTCAGGGCTTAGCAGAATTGATGATGTTGTCTTTCTCCTCACACAACATTGGCTGCTCAGGCCTCAACAATGCATCCTGGGAGGAGGCACTATTAATGCACCAAATTCAAAAATAAGTATCTCCAGGTCCAGTTGAGTCCCTCAAAAGCAAGGGCTGACATCCATATGAAGATGATCAAATTTATGGGGCTAGGCAGACATATCAGGTAAATTGTCATGTGCACCAATGAATGCTAATACAATTACAATGGCTCAAAATTCAGATATCTGTATGTGTCCCCTTCGGTCTTTTTGGGGTCCAGTATGCAGCACCATAAAATTCCATTGCCACACGCGTTTTAATGGACATGACAGGCATACCGGGTATGACTCTAAAGGTACTTGTAAAGATAACTGTATGAATGCAACAGTTCACAATCCTGGTATCTGCCAAAGTATGTCCTATATTTTCAAATTTGATGAACTTGGATAACAGACACACTATTGTGTAGTGAGGAGTAATACCCTAATGCACTTCAAGCCTTGGGGCCAACGATAGCCTACAGAGCATCCTGTAAGAGTCAACAGTTCTAATAAGTCTGGTCTCTCATTCAGACATAAAACATAACTCCAAACTTGTTAGAGACAAAATAGGTTGTTTCAAAAATTGCGTTAAGGCTAAGTTCAAACTGGCATTAAAAGCAGGTGTTTGAGGGGCGGTAAAATTGCCCCTCAAATGCCTATGCATATGATACAATGGACAGCACACAGTGCTGTTCACATTATCAAAACATGAAGTGTTAGTGTCACGTTGCTTTAAAATTGAAGCCTCATTTCGAGTCAAGAGGTGTTTGAAGCCTTTCAATGCCTCCTATTCGAGTCTATATGTCTTAGGTATTCCATATTCCATATATCTTCTATCTTATCGAACCATTCACCTATCTTTGGGCTTTCTACTTCTTTCCACTTTTTCGGTATCAAGCTTTTTGCAGCATTCATCATGTGTATTATCATTGAGTTTTTATATTTCTTTATCTAAATATTCACTCCATGAAAATAACATGTCCAAGGTTCCTCAGGTAAATCTATCTTAGTAATTTCCTTGATATAGCCTAATTCTTCCTTCCAGTAGATCCCTATCTTGGGGCATCCCCACCATATATGAGCGATAGTTCCCACCTGTCCACACCTTTGCCGACACTCCGTTGTTTGTCCTATTTGGTACTTCCCTAGAATGTCAGGGGTTCTATACCACCTAGTTATACATTTATAATTCATTTCCATCATCCTATTATTTATTGATGATCCATGTACAAGTTTCAAGATTTTTCCCACTTCTTGGTTCCTTCCTCGTTTCCCCAATTTTTTCTCCCAGTTTTTTATGAATGTCGGTACCTCCAACTTTTCCACTTCCATCAGAATTTTATATATTCGGGATATATTCCCGCAAGTTTTTTCCATATTACATAGACGCTCCATTGGTGTTAAATCGTCCCCTTCTCTTAGCGGATGGGGGAGTGCAGCTATGAAGTGCCTAAGCTGGAAGTACCTCCAATCATTTATATCCATCAAATCTTTTTTTATTTTTAGCTCTTGTATAGGGCATATTTTACCCCCTTGTATTATATCCTGTAGTATCTTTTTTAATCCAATTCCCTCCCATTTAATTTTTCCCCGGTGCAAAATAATTATTTTCCTTTAGTGCTATCAGAGGTGAGTTATATTTCCATTTATTTTTCTTATACAACTTATCCCATGTTTTCAATACTATCTGTGTCAGTGTATGTATTGTGGAGGTGTCCATATGTCTCTTCCTAATTGTGTGTTTGCCATCGTGTGTTCTATACTAACCCATCATTTTCATTGGTTAATTTCGCCCATTCCACCATCCGTGTTAGCAAAACTGCCTCGTAATATTTTTGAAAGTCGGGCACACTCAATCCCTCTTGACTTTTTGCTTTCTTCAATATTGTCAGTGCAATTCTAGGTTTCCTATTGTGCCAAATTTATTTTGTAATTAGTGTTTTTAGTACTCTAAAGTATGCTGGGGGTATATATATGGGGAGCATCTGAAACTTGTACATGATCTTTGTGAGAATTATCATTTTTAGAGCATTGATCCGGCCTGTCCATGATAGAGGGCGTACTGCTATTCTCTTTATTTCTGTTTTAATTTCCTCCAATAGTGGGATATAATTTGCTTGATATAATTTCTTCGGTGAAGCCATTAATTTAATCCCCAAATATTTTATTTCTGTCTCTCTCCATGGGAATGGGAATTCTTGTTGTAAATATTGTTCCTCTTTTGCTTTCATATTGATGTTTAATATGTCAGATTTATTCAGATTGATCTTAAAATTGCAAAGTTCTCCGTATTCTTTTAATACTCTCAATAAATTGGGCATTGTAATACGGGGATTGGAAATGTAGAATAGTACATCATCTGCGAACACAGCTAGTTTATGCTCCTCTTCTCCAACTCTAAAGCCCCCTAAATCCGCATCCCCCGCACCATTGCCAGGAGGGGTCCCAACGCTAGCACAAACAAGAGCGGAGACAGGGGCATCCCTGTCTCGTCCCATTTTTCATCTCAAAGGGGATGATAGTGTTCCATTGACTTTTACCATGGCCGTAGGCCCTTTATATAATGTTTGTATCCACTGCATCATTCTAGGGCCTATTCCCATACCCTCTAGTGTGTTCATCATGAATCCCCAGTCTACCCTGTTGAACGCCTTTTCGGCATCTAGCGACAGGAGTAGACCGGGGACCCCTCCCTCTCTGATTTTTTGAAGGAGTAGGAGTGTTCTCACTCCATTATCGCGTCCCTCTCTGCTTGGTATGAACCCTACCTGGTCCGGATTGACCAGTTCCGTCATTAACTCTTTCATTCTTGTTGCTAAGATTTTTGCAAATAGTTTTGTATCCGCATTCAGGAGTGATATCGGTCTATAGTTGGAACACTTGGTGTCATCTTTGCCTTATTTTGCGATAATAGTGATTGATGCCAATAGAGCTTCCTTGCTAATCTCATACCTTATACCCAGACCATTCATATAATTACACAATTTCGGGGTCAGAATTTCTTTAAACCTTTTCAAATAGAGTGTCGTATACCCATCTGGGCCTGGAGTTTTTCCCGGTGCGGATTCTTTTAGTGCTCGACTAATTTCCTCTACTGTTATGGGCATTTCAAGGGCTAGCGCTCTTTCCTCTGTTATCCGAGGGATCCTAGCTTTTGTTAGGTATTCTTTTATCCTTTCTTTTTGCCCCTCTTCCCCTTGACCACTCTGTTTTACTGAATGTAGTTGTTCATAAAACTCACGAAAGACCCTCGCTATATTTTTTGTATTATAGACCATTTCCCCCTTTTTATTTTGTATTTTTTCTATGAAATTCACTGATATATTTTTCCTTAACATCCTCGATAGACACCTGCTGTTCTTATTTCCCCATTGATATCTTTCCTTGGCGATCTTATTATAGGTTTTCCTTATTTCATATTCTAATAATTCCTTCAGTTCATCCCTTTTTATTACTAACTCTTGTAGCAGTTCCTGTTCTTGTCCTCCCCCTTTTTTATGCCTCTGTTCTAAGAGATATATTTTGTCTATAACCTTTTCCTTCTTTTTTATTCTCTCTCTCTTTTTCCGGGCAACCAGTGAGATCAGGATCCCCCTTATGTAGGCTTTGTGGGCCTCCCACAGGGTATCATCCGCGGTCTCATTGGTTTTGTTTGTGCTAAAGTATTGTTCTAATTCTTTTTTATAAACTCCTCCCCTTGTTTATTTAAGAGCTCTTCGTTCAGCCTCCAAGAATATGCTTGTTTCTGGGTTTCAGGTATTTTGAATTCCATAGCCATTGGTGCATGGTCGGATAAAGTAGTTATTTCAATATTAGTAGTAATCATCCAGTCTAACATCCTATGTTCAATCATCCAATAATCTATCCTGGTGTACGTCCTGTGTACAGGGGAGTAGAACGTAAAGTCTTGTATCCGAGGATGTTGTATTCTCCATACATCCACCAGATGGTAGTGGTGTAGTTTCTGTTTTATTGCCTTCAGCTGAACGTTCCTTGTCCCCTGCACATGTGACGTACTATCTTGTTTTGGGTCCAAACAAAAGTTCAGATCTCCGGCAATGAACACTTTCCCCTTTTTGAACTCCGACAATCTTTCCAGGACTCTCCCCAGATAGGAGGTTGGATCTCTATTAGGGCAGTATATATTGGCTAATGTGCATTCCATTCCCATCAACTTCCCCCTCAGAAAGAGATATCTTCCCTCTGGATCGGTCAATCTGTCCTCCAGTTCAAACCGAATCCCTCTCTCTATTCCAATTGCTACTCCCCTTGCCTTATTTGTCATTGAGTCTCCATAATACCAGGTTGGAAGCCGATGGGAATACAACCTCATATTTCTCACATATGACAGGTGGGTCTCTTGTAAGAAGACTACACCTGCCCGATGATGCTCAATCTCTTTAAGAATTTTATGCCTTTTTGTAGGTGTATTCAACCCTCGTACATTATAGGTCAAAAATGTAACCATAGTCATAGTTAGCTGGTTTTGCCCCCTGTTATCACTGAGATGGGTTGGTTACAAGAAAAATAGTGTATTTCTGTATGCGCATGTTTTTTTTTTTGAGGTTGCCATCTTGTCTATTCCCCCTCGTCCCCCCGCCTCTGCCCACCTACTTCCCTCCCAGCCTTCAGGGTAGATTTCACCTCCAGTTGCCAATAACAATACACACACAGTTACCAGTACCAGTTCACCTCCCATTACCAGTGCCCCGGCTGATTTTAAACTGTTTTTTTTTTTTTATAAAGATACTGCCATCAACAGTCTTTAAAAGAGTGAGACAGTGTTTCTTTTATATATATATATATTTTTTTGGGTAGTCGCTCCCCCACCCAATATTATGGTGCAAGTACTTATTTCTTCTCATCCACCATGGTTTGAAAATACCAGCAAGATTTTCACATCTTTTCAAATTTCAGATTTCACAGTCTTTTTCTGATATAAAAGCAGAGTTCATGTGAGGGCCTTATCGAACTAGTATTAATGTTTAATACTGCATTTCCTCTAGCCGTTTACTCAACTCTCCCTTATGTGTTTATATTGTTCATAGCATCATTCTGTGACAGGTAAGAGGGTACACAGCTAGTTTTTTTCACATCAAGCCAAATATTTGTACATAGGGATGCAGATTTTTATCATTCAACAAGGCCTCCTGAGTCTCCACCAATACTTATGCATAGACTCACTTATAACAGATCAAGTCTGTGTGAAGCAATATTCACTATATACATTCCATTATTTCTCTTCAGATTCACTGAGGCAAGTAGGAATACATCTATACAGGGCTTTCACCAGGTTTCCACAATCCTCCTTTTCCATGTGTTATCTGTGTTAATACTTCAGAATTAAGGGCAAGCCAGAATTTTGCCCTGGCTTGCCCTTAAACAGTTTATTCCATGTTTAGGAAAGTTTATGCAGTTTACGCAGGGGGAAATAGTTCAAGCGTTCAAGCATGAGCAACAACGGCGCTTATTATTGCTTATCATTGCTTTCATGTGCTCACCTCTCCCCCTGTACTTCTCCTTCCGTACGTCGTCTCAGGTTTTTTTCCCTCTACGGCGGTGATAGGCAGCGTCCTGGGAGATCATGGGGATGTCATGGGCTTTCCCTGAAGAGTTTTCCCAACCTCTCACGCCGCTACTCTCCAGCTCGTACACCCGGAGCTTCTCTCCGCCGTCCTCATCTGGCGCCACGGTCAGGTTCCTCCCCCAGCCCAACTACATGCTGCGTCCGTGTTTGTGGAGTGGTTTTAAACACCCCTTAATGCTCATCAAACGCTTCAAAACTGTGCATAGGGCATTTGGAGAGCATTTTTAACTCGTCATTAACGCTTGTAAGACACCAGTCTAATGCCCATACTAAAGCTCATTGATGCCAGTCTAATGCCCATAGTAAATCCTCGTACACACGACCGGTTTTCTCGTCAAGAAACGACAAGAAAACTGTTAGGAGAGCTTTCTTGCCGAGAAAACCGTTCGTGTGTATGGTTTCTCGTCGAGAAAACTGCCGGGAATCTCGACGAGAAAAATAGAGAACCTGCTCTCTATTTTCTCGTCAGGATTCTCGTTTTTCTCGTCGGGATTCTCGTCGGCCTGTTTCCCGACGAGAAAACCGGTCGTGTGTATGCTTTTCCGAGTCTTAAAAAATTGCGCATACTCAGAATCAAGTATAAGACGGGAGCGCTCCTTCTGGTAAAACTAGCGTTCGTAATGGAGATAGCACATTCGTCACGCTAAAACGAACTGAAAGCGCGAAGACTGAAAAGCGCGAATCGTCTCTCCCCAAACTTTTGCTAACACGCGGTAACACGAGATCAGCAAAAGCAGCCCAAGGGGTGGCGCCATTGGAATCAAACTTCTCCTTTATACTGCCGTCGTACGTGTTGTACGTGACCGCGCTTTACAACGACGAGATTTGGAATTGACAGTTTGTATGCAAGGAAAGCTTGACAAGAATCTCGTCGAGAAAAACGACAGGTTTTTTTAACGACGAGATTCTCGGTCGCGTGTACGAGGCTTAAAGCTCATTGACGCTAGTCTAATACCCATACTAAAGCTCATTGACGCCAGGCTAACGCCCATACTAAAGCTCATTAACGTAATTCTAACGCCCATAGTAATGTTAGAAATTTAGTCAAGTGTGAACAAGCCCTTACTTTTCTTCTTAAAGTGATACTAAAGTCTTGTTTTTTTTTGCTCTTACAATAATAAACATGTTATACTTACCTGCTCTCTGCAGTGGTTTTGCACAGAGAAGCCCAGATCCTCCTCCTCTCAGGTCCTCCGCCGGCGCTCCCGGCCCCTCTTTTATGCCGAGTGCCCCCCACAGCAAGCAGTTTGCTATGGGGGCACCCGAGCCAAGCCTCTGCTCTGTATGTTACTTCAGTTTAAAGGAAAATTGCAATCAAATTTTAAAATATACAAAGCTGTAAAAATTACAGAAATCTCATAGAAAGCTAACGTATTTTTACAACATATTTGATTGGGGTCATTTCTATTTTATACCCTTGCGGTCAATCAAAATCACCATTTATGTGTTCCATTGCCTTGTGATTTTGACAAAAATGGAATCAAGATTTCAACCAGTCAGTCAAGTTTAAATGAACAGAGAGCTGTTATTTGATGCCTTTTAGACATTTTCTATCCGTTGCAATATTTACGAAGATCGGTCTGCTGATATGCTTATGTAGCGGGGTGTTCAATTTAAGGGTAGTGTTTGAGTGGTAATTAGGCTCAGACACATTGATTGTTAGGGTTAATGGACCATTTCTGTTAATGGGAGATAGTGTTGGTGCATAGTTCCCTGTGGCCTACGGGTGGCGCTGTCGCCATGGGCCAGGGTTGAACCACCAATCCAGGGCTGCACCTTTTGTGTCCCCTCTCGGCAGTAGTACGGCAGGGCGGGGAACCTGCTGTGCCTGTCGGGAGAGGGTATAAAAGGGGGCGGACATCTTCCATTGGGGTTCGTTCGTCCATGCCCAGGCACCTTTAGCCTGGGTGTGTGTGGTTCGTGCCCAGGCACCTTCGGCCTGGGCGTGAGGAGGGTCGTCTCCGGGTGCTTTAGGCCCGGAGGTGGAGTTCCTGTTCCATCCCAGACACCTTCAGTCTGGGGTGAGGTACTATTTTGAAGGCCCGGGGCCCAGCAACCTTCGGCTGGGGTCTGCTAGGGATCGAGGACTCCCAGGGTGCCGCCTTGCGAGAGGACCCGTATCTGAGATGAGGAGGCCAAGGAGGTAACCCTTTCCGAAGACCCAGCGCAGAGTCGTGGTGACGGTGAGGGCCTCTGGTAACTCTCTGGAGGGATGTTTTCTCCTTGACATGGGCCAATACTTTAAGAAGGAAGTTCATCAGGTCAGTGGCAGTGACCCTACTCTCCAGGTCAGTGGCAGTGACCCTACTCGCTTCAAGTCAGTGGCAGGGACTTCATAGGGCAAGGCCCTGTTCATCAGGTCAGTGGCAGTGACCCTACCTTCACCAAGTCAGTGGCAGTGACTTTATTCACCCGGTCTGTGGCAGAGACCAACCTCACGGTCTGTGGCAGAGATCGTGCGCCAAAGCTGTTTGAGAAACCTAAACAGTCTAAAGAGTTAAGCTACGTTTGTGCCTGGACCTCCTCCACACCTAAGCTGTCCTGTATCTTCGCTCCAACCTGTCTGCTCTTAAAGAGGCTGTTTATTATCCAGTGTGAAATAAATGTTGAGTAGGACTTTCAGCTAGTGTGGACATTCACATTCCTGGGGAAAACGAGGACTTGCATCTATCTAAGGTAGAGGTGAGATCATTCTGGGAGGACTTTGACTCTGGCCGCAGACAAGGCTCAAAACTAACACCGCTCAACCTCTTTACTCAGGAGGGTACGGGCTTGTGGTGCGGTGTGCCTCTCTCTGCCTGCGAGGAGCCTAATTAAATGCAGGTTGGGGAGAGGTGGGTGCGCTACACTTATATCTGACTAGGTTTCAATGAAGGTCTATGATATTTTTTTCATTTTTGCTCACATCACTACTTTGGACCATTTCCATAACCTTTACCATGAAACATTGAATGTGATTGGTTAATGCAAGAAAATTGTCGGCATCTCTATTCAAGACCCATAAGTCTAATTGATGGGGGGAAGGCCATAGCAAAAGTGTGATCTACATAATAGGAACGTATCATTAAGGTTATGCTTTATTAGAAAGTCTGAGTTCAATTGTTCTCTTAGATGCGATCTGAATTTGACCTTGTAGCTGTACAGTATTTTATTTTTCATTATTATTATACTGTATTAAACCTGTGCTAAGTGTTACACACATTTTAAGTTCACGTATAGAAGTGCATTGTGGCACTCCAACTCAGGGGCAACTGATATCAAAGTACTCTGCATTCCGAAGACATAAAAGAGGAGCACTAATGCTCTAAGGTAAGCTATATAGGCATTCTTTTACTTGTCTAATGGTCTGAGTAGTCTCTGCTGCTATTAGAAGTTAGGGAAGAACTTTCAGTATATTTGTAACATTCAAGGACTTGCAGTAAATAAACTGATTTTATTATTATATGCGCATTTTGCATAGTTGTTTTTTGTTATCATTATCTCAGATATGTTTGCTGTAGAATTATTTACAGCATTTTCATAAAGTAAATCCTGTTTACCCTTTAGTTTGGAAGTTAACATTTGAAAGTCCAAACTAATACAGCTTAACAAATCCAGAATATGAATTTATAATATGATCTCCTTGTCATTACTTCAGGTTTTGAGAATGTATGGGTGTGTCCAGCTAGAACTGTGTTGCAAATTTAGCAATGCTAAGTTGATGAGGCCCTGTACTATGAGAGCTGTATCTTATCTTTTATTTTTTGCGCTATAAACAATAATACAGAGACAATAATGAAAAAAAGCAATATTTTTTACTTTTTGCTATAATAAATATCCCCAAAAAATATATAAAAAATTTTTTTTTCCGTAGTTTAGGCCGATATGTATTCTTCTACAAAATCGCAATAAACATTTATTGATTGGTTCACGCAAAAGTTATAGCATCTACAAAATAGGGGATAGTTTTATGGCATTTTTATTAATATTTTTATTTTTACTAGTAATGGCAGCGATCTGTGATTTTTATTGTGACTGCGACATTATGGAGGACACATCGGACACTTTTGACGCCATTTTGGGACCATTGTAATTTTTACCGCGATCAATGCTATAAAAATGCACTGATTACTGTAAAAATTACACTGGCAGTGAAGGGGTTAACCAGTAGGGGCGCTGAAGGGATTAAGTGTGTCCTAGGGATGTGTTCTAACTGTAGGGGGGATGGGCTACGTGTGACACGACACTGATCACCGCTCCCGATCACAGGGAGCTGTGATCAGTGTCCTTGTCACTAGGAGGAATGGGGAAATGCTTGTTTACATCAGCATTTTCCTGTTCTTCCTCTCCGTGAGACGATCGCGGGACTCCCGGCGGACATCGAATTTGCGGGACCCCACAATTCCGCGTCTTAAAGGGCAACGTATATATACATTAATCTGCCCAGCCCTGCCATTCTGCTGACGTATATCGGCGTGAGCCTGTCGGCAAGTGGTTAATAAAGCAGAAGCAGAAGCAGGGAGATGTTTGCACTGAAGGTCGTCAGGTACAGGTTTCTCCCCAGAAAGTGTTAAAGCTGAAAGCATACGTTTAGGATACGTTTTTCAGGTAAAGAAAATGTGCATTTATTTTTCTGGAAAGCATTGCACCCACGATCAGCTGTTTGGCCAAGCAGTTACACACTAACAGGAAGCATCAATGAACGGCCACAGCGCTCAACAGCGCCATGGTAGTTCATTGAAAACTACAAGGCGACAGCCGCAAAGGTTGCCAAACTTTGTAGTTTTCTATTCACAGAACTCTGTGAATGAATGATGAGACTGGGCAGGCAGAACCTCACATGGCCATGTTCTTTGCAGAGTGTGACAGAGAGCAGGGCAAGAAGATCCCCCGCACCCTGTCACAATCGGGAGTCGGGGGGTCAGGGACCAGTGGATTTGTAACATGTTACATGTTAAACCCTAAATATGGGTGTAACATATAACATGTTACAAAAGGTGAACTTATCCCCTAACTACAGGAATTTAGCTCCTTTTTTAAAAAGTGATGGCACACTACGGGTTAGGTCCAACAAGATGCATGACATCTCCTGGACTTATCCCTATTTTTTACATCTGACTGCTTATAGTACTCCCGAATAAAAGCTATCATTGTAGTTTCGGGAGCCCGATGTTGATCTAAAGTCGAGTTGCAAGCAGCTGCTATACCCACCCCTCCCCTTCTCCTGCCCAATCACCAAAGCCTTTGCATTGTGAACTCATTCACAAAATACAAAAGCTTTTCTGAATGAGCTTCAGAGGGGAGGGGCAGCCATAGCTGCTTTGTGTGCTTCTCTCCTCTTATAGGGCTGTTTCACACCAGGAATCACACAGGCTCTATTTGAGTGCAGTGCGATTTCAGCCCATTCTCAAATGAATAGGCTGAAATCGCACTGCACAACACCAAAAGCAGTGCACTATTTCAGAAAATGCACTGCAACCGGACCGCATGGTATTTCTGTAGCATGAGATCCTGTGTGTTTGCAACCTGCACTTGAAGAAAACGTGCACAGAATGCAGATTTCCCACACTGCGTCCTGGTGTGCCTGGGTCTCGAATGTATCCTCCGGCAGAGCCATAAATCTTTCAGATGAAAATAATGGAGATAAGTCTAGGAGATGCCATACACCTCATTGGGCTTAACTTTTAGTGTGCCTGCATATTTTACAAAATGGCTGAATTTCTGGAATTCAGCTTTAGGCCCCTTTCACACTGAGGCGTTGCAATAACGCGCTAAAAACTATTAGCGTTTTTACCGCGTTAGCGTTAAAAATAGCGATAACGCCTATGCGTTTTTACTGCGGTACTCATTCATTTCAATGGGGATAGGCGTTTTTACAGCGCTATTTTATGCGCCCCAAAGATGCTCCAAAAAAGCTGTTTGCAGGATTATTTCCAACGCACAGCCAGCACAACGCCTCAGTGCGAAAGCCCTCAGGGCTTTCATATTGAGAATACTGGGGCAGGATTATTTTAGGCATTTTTACAGCGATTATTTTAGGCATTTTTACAGCGCTATTTTTAGTGCTAAAATGCCTGGAAAACGCCTCAGTGTGAAAGGGGCCTTAGGGAGAACAAAAATGTCACTTCAAAGACTAGCAGTCAGAGGCAGCAGGGCATTGAATGATTTCATTATGCAGCTGTCAGGCTGTCTAAGACAGTCAAGTCAGGAAGCGCACCACAATTTTTCAGGAAGAATTTAAAATGGTAAATCTTTCAGGGTACTGTTTAGGCACAATTAAAAGAAGAATTATGAACAAAGCTAATTTAGCCCTACTTCTACGGATCCCAGCACTGTGCTCCTGTGACCTGTTTTCAGCCGGCAGCAGGCTAAAGCCTACTGTCTGCTGATGTCACTTAGCCGTTCTAGACTCTGGAAAGATCCCAACTTTACAGTACACCTATTGTACAGGGTGCCAGGGGTGGGTTCCTGGAAAAAGGGGCGGATCCAGAGTCTAGTCTTGGGAGGGGCACTGCCAGAAAATACTTTTTTTGGGGGTAAATTTATCAGGGAAATGGCTGGTGTTGGCACTTCAATCATCACGGCACCATGGTTGTTATGGTGTCAGGATGATTGAAGAGCATTATTACTATTATTACATTGTTATAAAAAAATTAAATAGTTCAACTCACCATAATGCAGAAACAGTGGGAGCCCTGAGTGTGTCACTTGCCACGTCACCTGCCACATGTTGCGGATTGTCACTTGCCACGTCACCTGCCACACGTTGCGGATTGTCACTTGCCATGTCACCTGCCACCAGATGTAGATTGTCACTTGCCACGTCACCTGCCACAAGTTGCGGATTGTCACTTGCCACGTCACCTGCCACCAGATGTAGATTGTCACTTGCCACGTCACCTGCCACCATATGTAGATTGTCACTTGCCACGTCACCTGCCACTAAATGTAGATTGTCACTTGCCACATCCCATGCCACACGTTGCGGATTGTCACTTGCCACGTCGCCTGCCACCATATGTAGATTGTCACTTGCCACGTCACCTGCCACAAGTTGTGGATTGTCACCTGCCACCAGATGTAGATTGTCACTTGCCACGTCCCATGCCACACATTGCGGATTGTCACTTGCTGTGTCATTTTCCTGCTAAGGTGGTCTCTTGCTGTGTCCCAGAGTCACTCAGCAGATTACTAGTCAGGCAGGAGAGAGATGATGTAATCTCTCTGCTGCCGCGGCTGCCTGCACACAGTGCACAGTGAGGGCGGAACTGCAGGGATGGAGGCCGGGTGCCAGGCGGTGAGAAATGATGTCATCTCTCTGCTCCCCCGGCTGCCAGGTCCCTGATTGGCCACACACTGTCACGAGCCACACAGCTGGTCACCAATGGAGCCGCCCACCTGCTCTCTCACCTGCGGAGCTGTCCGCCGGCTCTCTCACTCTGGAAGCCGCCCACTGGCTCTCTCACCCATGGAGCCGCCGGCCGGCTCTCTCACCCGCTGAGCCGCCTGCCGGCTCTCTCACCCATGGAGCCACCCATCGGCTCTCTCACCCGCATTCTCGGAGGGGGCAGTTGCCCCGTTGCCCCCCCTGGATCCGCCCCTGCCTGGAAGGCAGATGTGTTTTCCTGCATCTTGTGTTGTGGTCTCTTTAAGGGGGATAATAAAATACATTTTTGCACTACTCACTCATCCAGGGTGAGGGGTTTCTGGGATGGTCCGGTTGCAGAGGAAAAAATTGATTTATAATTCTCTCAGGACTGGCAAGTCCTTATATGGGACCCGGGATTGAGAGGCTCCGAGAAACTTTGGGTGGGAAAGAGCCCCCAACGTTGACTACAAGGACTGAAAGGGTTAACCTGCTTGCAAAGGAAAACTGAAAGGGAAGAGGAAGCCATTAGCAGGTATCTGTGAAGTGTAGTGAGGAACAGCAACAACTGTGAGAGGACTGAAGGCTGTTGATTGGCTGAGACCTTGCAAGACTCTTGCAACCTTTTTGAACCCCTAGGACAGGCGGGGACTTTAAAACCCCTGTCAAAGGATGAGTGTTACTGGCGGTGAGCCATAAATTATTTTTGGTGTATCAGAAGTTAATGGACTATTTTGTTTGTTTTTCCCATATAGAGGATAATCTGTTTTCTGCTTGCTTGTTTTAAAAATAAAAAGACAGTTTGCTTTTATCAAGTTGGCGGGCTGGTGATCTTTGGTTTCCCAATATTACACACAAAAAAAAACTTGAAAATCAAACACCGTTCAGTTACCATTATTGACACTTTACATTGAAATTTTGGTGCACTGCTATGATCACTGTACCTGGTCTTGCCCTGGAAGCTTGAAGACCCATTGATGTAGACTTTTCTATTTTGCTAGCTTTCCTCTTCTTAATGTGTAGCTATTGTGAAATAAGATGTACCTAAGTACCTATCTTAGACCTATCTATCGTGTTTTTCTCTAGCCTTCAAAGCAGTAGATTAGATCTAACATCACTTTACTTTCAGGGTTGACTGTCCTTGGTGATTCTTGCATACAATACAGGCTTTCTATGGGGCTGACTGTATGACAAGTGCTCAGATTTGTGTGCAAGGTGAATGGATTTGCAGAAACAGCTCCAGGCTTTTTTATATATCTTCCTGTAGAGGGAGCTATTTCCCTAATTTTATTCAGACAACAGCAATTACAGTGCAGTCTGATTAATGAAAATTCAGAGTACAATGAGTAGTAAAGAGATGAATAACGATAAAGCTAAATGGCAGTAGGTGTAGACAGTGGCGTAGCGTGGGTTGTCAGCGCCCGGGGCAAGGCAAGTAATTTGCGCCCCCCCCCCTAACCTGCGGACTTTTCGCATTCCGAGTCCCTTCCCTTCCTACAATAGCACTGACCTACCTGATTCCTATACTGACCACTACACAAACTACACAATACACTACCACAGACTAATACACACCACACTTACACAATAAAAGGTGTAGTTGTGGCGCTGTTCTGGCATGTGAACCAACCTATTTTAGTGATATTACTGTGTGATCTTGAAATTGAACCTCAAAAATTAAATAAAAAGAAAAACCAAGTGTTGGCTCAGCCGGGTGTTTGCTACAGCCCGAATTGTGGGGAGTGCTTATTTAGGGGTTTTGGATGAATCCTGGTTTGGAATGTGTCCATAAAAGGTTGTATAGTGAAGAGATTGGTGAATATCCAAACTTCAGGTGGTGTCTCAGCCGGGTGTTTACTAAATCAAAAAATGGCCGATGTAGTGTATTAGTGCTAGATTGCTGGTATAATGTGAGATGTGGGGATCTCGCATTTTTTGATTTTTACATCGGCCATTTTTTGATTTTTTCTTTTTATTTAATTTTTGAGGTTCAATTTCAAGATCACACAGTAATATCACTAAAATAGGTTGGTTCACACGCCAGAACAGCGCCACAACTACACCTTTTATCCTTTCACATTTCTTGCTCCACCTACACAGGTGGTAGTAATTAGTAGAGGCAGCAGTTCTGCCTACTGTGCAGCGTTTGAATTCCCTTGCGCAGAGTCCCCCAACTCTCTTTTCTACACTTACACAATACTCTACTCACAGACCAACTCACAGACCAATACACACAACACACTACACCACACCACACTGACCACTACACTAACCTACCTCATACCTATACTAACCACTACACAATACACTACACAAACTACACAATACTCTACCCACAGACCGCTACACAATACACACTGACCGCTACACTAATCTACCTGACTCCTATACTGACCACTACACTACACAAACCACACAATACACACTGACCGCTACACTAATCTACCTGACTCCTATACTGACCACTACACAATACACACTGACCGCTACACAATACTCTACCCACTGACCGCTACGCTGCACACACCACACTAACCTACCTGATTCCTATACTAATCACTACACAAACTACACAATACACTACCCACAGACCGCTACACTAATCTACCTGACTCCTATACTGACCACTACACTACACAAACTACACAATACACACTGACCGCTACACTAATCTACCTGACTCCTATACTGACCACTACACAATACACACTGACCGCTACACTAATCTACCTGACTCCTATACTGACCACTACACAATACACACTGACCGCTACACTAATCTACCTGACTCCTATACTGACCACTACACAATACACACTGACCGCTACACAATACTCTACCCACTGACCGCTACGCTACACACACACCACACTAACCTACCTGATTCCTATACTAATCACTACACAATACACTACCCACAGACCGCTACACTAATCTACCTGACTCCTATACTGACCACTACACTACACAAACTACACAAACTACACAATACAATACAATACGCAGCCTGTAATTTATTAATCCTGCAGCAGTAGGAGGGGGGGGGGGGCTTTTGGCATCAACTGTACTTAGGCTTGCAGGCATGATGCTGTGTGTGTGTGCTGGCAATGGGGGCATGGTGGCGTGACTCTCCCTAACTGCAGTGCAGCTGACCGGCGGCTGCTCCCATGATCTGAGATGGCTGCCTCAGCTGCCTCCATCATGAAGGCAGCCCCATCTCAGATCATGGGAGCAGCCGCCCGCCGGATCCATCACCGGCTCATTTGCGTGACTCACCTCCGGTTTTTGTTGTCCATGAGATCGATCAGCTTGGGGTGAATTCACACTCAGTCCCAGATGAAGTAGTCGGACTCGCACTGCCTTTTCTTTCAAATCGGCGCGGTCTGGACTCAGGCGGAAGGGTGGGCGGGACTCCAGGAGAAGATTGCGGCGGCTTAAGGAAGCACGGGCGGGACTCCAGGAGCAGCCTTCGCGCATGCGCCGCCCGCGTTCAAGGACTAGCCAGCCCACCGCAGCACTGTGGTCATGTGCTGCCAGCACATGACCACATTCGCCCAATCACAGGGCGCAAAATGGCGGCCGGGGTCCGGCGGTGACACATTGAGGGAATTTCACAAAATTTTGAAAAGTGACACAAACTGGTGCAGGATTTTGCGCCCCCTCCCAATGTTGCGCCCGGGGCGACGGCCCCCCTGCCCCCCCACACTACGCCACTGGGTGTAGAGAGTAAGAAATTTTGAAAGGAGAAAAAAGTATTGAGCGTAAAGTTTTGGATGACTGTGCCCCCATTCACATCTGAGCAGCGGTGTTTTATGAAATCAGTGGGCATGTGTGCAAGACCATAAGGCCCCTTTCACACTGGGGCATTTTTCATGCGGTTTAGCGCTAATATTAGCGCTATTATACCGCATGAAAAAGTCCTGCCCTGTAGCCTTCAATGTGAAAGCCCGAAGGCTTTCACACTGAAGCGGTGCGCTAGCAGGACCGCTCCAAAAGTCCTGCTAGCCGCTTCTTTACAGCGGTGAAGGAGCGGTGTGTTCACCGCTCCTTTAGCGCGGTCTCCCATTGAAATCAATGGGACAGCGCGGTAATACCGCCCGCAAACCGCGGCAATAGCCGCGGTTTGCGGGCGGTATTAACCCTTTTTCGGCCGCTAGCGGGGGTTAAATTTACCCCCCTAGCGACCGCATACCGCGGTAAGAACGACGGTATAGCAGCGCTGAAAATCGCGCTGCTATACCGCCACCGCTCCTGTCCGCCCCAGTGTGAAAGGGGCCTTAGTTGGGCCCCATTGCTTGATTTAAAAAAAAAAATGGCATGCTTAGTGCACTGCAAGGAAGAGTGGGCATGGTTTTCACTGTACCAGGGGTTTTGTTAGGATTATAAAAGACTAGGGCACCTTTAGGTACCTCAAAGCGGTAAAAAAGCAATGAAAATTGGTGTGGCCAAATTGCATTAACAGTGGGAGGGGCCTAAAGAGGCATGTTAAATAAAACAAAATACTTTTTATACACATAAAAATGCTTTAATTGCTGTGCCACAAGTAATTGTCTCACAGACATGTTTAAACCTCAGCGCAATAATTAAAAAACATATACAGTATATAGTGCAGGAGTGTGTAATGTACATTAGTGTCAACCCAGGTAGCAAGAATAATTTGCCACAAATTTGTGGCAGTGTTAAATTGTCTTTTAACTTGCTGCACATTTTCACAGGCTAATTGTACACTTGCAGAGCACTTGAAGCACAAGTTCTTGTTGACACTTTTCCAATTTTTCCAACTTTTCCAATTTGTAGCAAATTTGAGTGGTAAGTCTCTAGCAAGAGCAAAGTTTGCAGTGGTGAGTCTACAGCAAGAGCTCTGCAAGTTTACAGCATGAAAATTCAGCCACAGTGACTCCTGTGGTGGGATGACTATTGCACAACATAACTGAACCATAACTTGCAGCAGATTTGCAGAATATTGCAAAGAAAGTTGATCTGGAGTCATGCAATGCAGACTTTTTGCAATTGTGCTACAAACTTGTGAAGCCTGGCAAGTCTAGCAATGCTTGGTAAGTTATTTTCAAACTTGCAGCACAATTACTTGCTGTCTAGGAAAGTGTGTGTAGCGGGTATTTGAATTTAAGGGAAGCATCTGGGTGGTAGTGTAACCCAGATGCACTGATTGCTAGGGAATCTGAGACCCTTTTTTACGGTTCTTGGAGGACTCTGGTGGTGTGAGGTTCCCTGCGGCCTGCAGGTGGCATTGTCGCCCTGGCCAGAGTTGAACCCACACCACAAGACTGCTTCCTTTTTCGCCTTTCCTGGCGCTGGTACAGCGGGGCGGGGAACCTGCTGTGACGCAAAAGGCGAGGGGATAAAAGGGGCGGACGCCCTGACCTTGGGGTTCAGAGTCGGAGGACGCAGCCGCACCCAGGCACCTTCAGCTTGGGTGCTGGCGTTCCGGAGTTCCGGGCCCAGGTGCCCTTGACCTGGCCGGAGCGAGAGATGGAGTCCATCTCAGGCACCTTTAGCCTGGGGTGAGGTACTATGGAGGATGCCTGGGGCTCAGTACCTTCGACTGAGTTCCACGAGGGTGGAGGAATCCGAGGGGGCCCTAACTCCTTGGGTGCCCGTGTCTGAGGTCGAGGAGACTGGTGAGCGGAACTTCTCTGGAGAGTCCGGCGCAGCATTTGCTAGTGACAGAGAGGCCTCCGGTGACTCCCTTGGATGGATATCCTTCCCCTGACAGGGTCCGTGCTAGCAAAGGTAATTCATGTTCTACCTCATATAGTCAGTGGCAGTGACTATTCGCCATTGGTGACACTACAGTGGTTAGCGATACTTTAAAGGATTGTGCCTTGACCTACTCCCATTAATACTGAACTGTTACAAAGGTCCCAACTTGACTGTGCTGTATGTTTATTCGCTGAGAAGAATAAAACTGTGTTGGACCTATTCAGTGTGTGGAACTCTGGTTACTAGGAGCAAAGGGGGAGTCAAGGACGGAGGAAAGGATTTGACTCTAGGACACCTACACAAAGCCCGATCTTTCTGGCCTTCACCTCTTCACTATGGAGGACATGGGCCGTGGTGTATCTCATCCCTCCCCTCGATACTGACACCCCTAGACAAAGACAGACAAGCCGAGAATGAGAAGGGGTGAGAGGGGTGAGGTCGCTACATGTGTAATGTACAATATAGTATAAATAGTGCAGGAGTCTGAGACTGAGTATGTTCCCAAAATCAATCACCCTTTCAGTCCTTTCCCCAGCACAATCGCCACAGCCCGGGGCAGTGTTCCCCAGCACAATTAACCCACCCTTCCCTACAGTCAGTTAGACTGGATTCACACCTATGCATTTTTAGTGCTTTTTGCATTTTGCAGGGTGTGAATCCAGCATAGGTGCATAGGTGTGAATCCAGCCTAAGGCCTTGTTCACACCATACATGCATACAAACTGGTAGAAAAAACATGTAGCATGTTCACATCATGTGCACAGATTTGCACATTTCCAACATAGGTCTCTGCAAGGACACAAAGGAAACAAATGTTTTCTATGTGCCCTGCCCACACAGCCATCATGTGAGTATTTTTATGCACAGGAATTTGCAACAAAGAATGCAACAGTTTTTTTTCATTGTTCCTGTAAGGCCCCTTTCACACAGGCGGATAGAATTCAGCTTTTAGCTGTGGATAGATTAAGTTATAGCGCCGCTGTACTGCTAGCGCCTGCACCGCCCCAGTGTGAAAGGGGTCATAGTATGTGTCAATTACAGATATGACATGCATGTGTACCTTAATGTGCTTTCCTTGTATATAGTATATGGCTTAAATATTTAGAATTTTATATCATCTGTACTTATCGTAATCATTATGATTATAAATTATACATTTTATATATCTTTACATATATTTTTACTATCAATTTATTTATTTATTTTTTCTTTTTTTCTTTTGGATTTCCTGCTTTAAATATAATTTTACTTGTTATGGTAGTTTTTTCTATATATTTTTCATATATATATTTTTTTCTTCTATATAATCTTTTTATATATATATTTATTCACAGTTTTTTTTTTCTGTTTTATATATATATATATATATATATATATATATATATATATATATAGATGTAAATTTTTTATTTTTTATTTTGTTTTATTTTTTTATAATGGATTCAGGTATTTATTTTATGTTTATCTACTTCATTGTGGCCTATCAGTCAAATCCCAGCCATGTATTGGATTATATCCTTGATTGGAACATGGCTGGGATATAGAAGTAGTTCTGCTGACCTCATCCACACCTGTGTTCCACACAGTGGGAGGTCCTATTTAACCACTTAAAGCGGAGCTTCACCCTAAAGTGGAACTTCCGCTGATCGGAACCCTCCCCCCCTTCAGTGTCACAATTGACACCTTTCAGGGGGGTGCAGATACCTGTCTAAGACAGGTATTTGCACCAACTTCCGGGAGTCCTCTCTGCGGGAAATCTGCGGGAAGCACGTCACTTCCCACAGATTCCCCGTTGTGTTCTGGGAGACACACGGCTCCCAGAACACAGGGGACCATTCAGAACAGCGCAGCGCGACTCGCGCATGCGCCGTAGGGAACCGTACATGAAGCCGCAAGGCTTCACTTCCTGGTTCCCTCACCGAGGATGGCGGTGGGGGCAGCAGAGTGACGAGCGATTGCTCATCCTCTGCTGCGGACGTCGCTGGACTCCAGGACAGGTAAGTGTCCATATATTAAAAGTCAGCAGCTGCTGTATTTGCAGCTGCTGGCTTTTAATATTTTTTTTTCCACGGCACCTCCGCTTTAAGCCCCGGACCATTTGTCAGCCTAAGGACCAGAGGTCTTTTTACAATTTCGCACTGCGCTGCTTTAACTGGTAATTAAGCGGTCATACAATGTTGTACCCAAACTAAATTTGCGTCCTTTTTTTCCCAAAAATAGAGCTTTCTTTTGATGGTATTTGATTGCCTCTGCGGTTTTTATTTTTTGCGATATAAAAGGAAAGAGACCGAATTTAAAAAAAATATATATATATTTTCTACTTTTTGTTATAAGAAAAATCTAATAAACTCAATTTTAGTCATACATTTAGGCCAAAATGTATTCAGCCACATGTCTTTACTAAAAAAAATGTCAATAAGCGTATATTTATTGGTTTGCGCAAAAGTTATAGCGTCTACAAACTAGGGTACATTTTTTGGAATTTACACAGCTTTTAATTTATGACTGCCTATCTCATTTCTTGAGGTGTTAAAATGGCAGGGCAGTACAAAACCTCCCACAAATGAACCCATTTTGGAAACTAGACACCCCAAGGAAATTGCTGAGAGGTATGTTGAGCCCATTGAATATTTTTTTTTTTGTCCCAAGTGATTGAATAATGACAAAAAATAAAAAAACATTTTTACAAAAAGTTGTCACTAAATTATATATTGCTCACACATGCCATGATTATATGTGGAATTGCACCCCAAAATACATTTTGCTGCTTCTCCTGAGTATGGGGATACCACATGTGTGGGACTTTTTGGGAGCCTAGCCACGTACGGGGCCCCAAAAACCAATCACCGCCTTCAGGATTTCTAAGGGTGCAAGTTTTTGATTTCACCCCTCACTACCTATTACTACCTATCACAGATTTGAAGGCCAAAAAATGCCAAGATGGCACAACCCCCCCCCCCCCCCCCAAATTACCCAATTTTGGAAAGTAGACACCCCAAGCTATTTGCTGAGAGGCATGTTGAGCCCATTGAATATTACATTTTTGTTCCAAGTGATTGAATAATGACAAAAAAAAAAAAAATACAAAAAGTTGTCACTAAATGATATATTGCTCACACATGCCATGGTTATATGTGGAATTGCATTCCAAAATACATATTGCTGCTTCTCCTGAGTACGGGGATACCACATGTGTGGGACTTTTTGGGAGCCTAGCCGCATATGGGGCCCCAAAAACCAAGCACCGCCTTCAGGATTTCTAAAGGCCCATACACACGGTCTGACTTTTTGCCAACAAACTTCAAAATGAGCAAGTTTGACAAAAAATCCGACCAACTTTTTTGGTTTTCATCGGACAAATGTTCGGTCTGCAAACGGACAAACTTTTCGCCAACAAAAGTCAGATAGAGCAAAGTCCGACCGTGTGTACAGAAATCCATCTGACTTTTGTCCGATGGACAAATAAGCATGCCCAGAACCAATGTTAAAATCAACCAACAATAGCAGAAGTTAACCAAAGGTTGGCGGTAAAGAGCAGAAAAACAATGTGATGTTGGAAAAGTTTTGGGAAAGTTTGCAGAAAAGTCAGAGCGTGTGTATGCTATGGGTGTGCCCGGCCAACTCCCTTCGGACAAAAAATCCACAGAAAAGTTTGTTTGAAGTCCGACCGTGTGTACGAGGCTTAAGAGTGCAAATTTTTGATTTCACTCCTCACTACCTATCACATTTTCGAAGGCCATAAAATGCCAAAATAGCACAAAACCCCCCCAAATGACCCCATTTTGGAAAGAATACACCCCAAGCTATTTGCTGAGAGGCATGTTGAGTCCATGGAATATTTTATATTTTGCCACAAGTTGCGGGAAAATGACAAACTTGTTTTTTTTTGCTCAAAGTTGTCACTAAATGATATATTGCTCACACATGACATGGGCATATGTGAAATTACACCCCAAAATAAATTCTGCTGCTTCTCCTGAGTACGGGGGTAACACATGTGTGGGACTTTTTGGGAGCCTAGCCGCGTACGGGACCCCGAAAACCAAGCACCGCCTTCAAGATTTCTGAGGGCATGCATTTTTTATTTTACTCCTCACTACCTATCACAGTTTTTGGAAAGTAGACACCCCAAGCTATTTGCTGAGAGGCATGTTGAGCCCATTGAATATTAATTTTTTTTGTCCCAAGTGATTGAATAATGACAAAAAAATTTTTTTTTTTTTTTTTACAAAAAGTTGTCACTAAACGAGGCATAGGCCTCGTACACACGACCGATTTTCTCATCGTAAACAGTCAAGAAAAGTGCCGCGAGAGTTTTTTTGTCTAGAAAAACGTTCGTGTGTATGGTTTTACGACGAGAAACTTGACGAGAATCTCGACGAGAAAATAGAGAACCTGCTCTCTATTTTCTCGTCAGGATTCCAGATTTCCTCGTCGTGTTTCTCGTCGGCCTGTTTTGTGACGAGAAAATGGTTCGTGTGTATGCTTTTACGACTCTTCCAAAAGCGCGCATGCTCACAAGCAACTATGAGACGGGAGCGCATCTTCTGGTAAAACAAGCCTTCATAATGGAGAGAGCACATTCGTCACGCTCATAAATATTTCATCGTTTAAATGTTCTGCATTGAATTCTTCGTTAGAATGTTACATTAATCAAAACGAGAGACCTTATTTTGCTGCTGATATTCACACAGAGTTCTGCCTTATTTTTAACCTTTTTCATGCTGCTCTTTATAAGATTTATGTGTATTATATCGTGCAAGTTTTTAGGAATAATTTAAATGGTTAGATTTTTCAAAATGATGTTAATTATAATTTCTCAATGTTTTGATAGCGATCTCACATTTAATTTTCTAATCTATATTTTTAAAATTTCACACCATGTTTTTGAGCTAATCAGATTTAGTTATTCTTTTGGGGGGGTGACATCTGTGCCTTTTATTGTCAGTCAAATGTATCTGCTTACTCCAAAGCTTTTTTTTTTTTATTTAAAAATACACATAGTCAAGTATGAACTTAAACAAAAAACACATTTATTCATGTTTATAAATTAAATAAAGAGAAGGCAGCGCTGGAGAAGCTGCTGCCATTTGTGCATCCCAGGGACCCCAGAGCACACACCAACCCTGTGTGGACACTAAAATTGGGAGCTTGAGAAGGCCCACATTTCAGAACACAATCTGATGCTGGCCTCCCAGAGGTCAGGAACAGCAGCAGGTGAGATATATGTCCCAAGTGTGTGGTACTACAACAGGCTGCCTTCTGTCCGACCAGTGTGACCACAATGAAGCAAGGCCATCACTTCCTCTTCTTCCTGGCAACCTTCCCTGCAGCCTTTCCTGAAGCCTTTCCTGAAGCCTTTCCTGCGGCCTTTCCTGCAGCCTTCCTTCTTCGTTTAGCTGGAGGCTGGCCCACTGGAGGGGTACTCCTGTCAGGAGGAGGAGGTGGAGGTGTAGCAGAAGGGGGTGGGGCAGAAGAAGAAGGTGGAGGTGTAGCAGAAGGGGGTGGGGCAGAAGGTGGAGGTGTAGCAGAAGGGGGTGGGGCAGAAGGTGGAGGTGTAGCAGAAGGGGGTGGGGCAGAAGGTGGAGGTGTAGCAGAAGGGGGTGGGGCAGAAGGTGGAGGTGTAGCAGAAGGGGGTGGGGCAGAAGGTGGAGGGGTAGCAGAAGGGGGTGGGGCAGAAGAGGAAGGTGGAGGTGGAGGTTGAGGTTGGGTCAGTTGGGCCACCTCACATATGGCGGTATTGGGGGTAATTTGCTCCATCACTCCCTTGTTGAGCAAGGTGATGAGCAGGGGTTCGCATAGGAGGCGTTGCTCCATGCTCATCACCTTGAACTTAGCCTCCACTAGGCCGGCAATGGCCTCTTCAGGGGATGTGGGCTCCTTGAGGGTGGCATGGGCCTCTTTAATAAGGGCCATTGCTGCGTCACTGGTGGTCCTGTCCCTCCTGCCTCTTTTGTGAAGCCTGATGGGAGGCACCTGGGATCTGGTGCTTCTCCTTTGCCCTGCCACCTCCTGTCTGCCACTGGGCCCTGCCACCTCCTGGCTGCCACTGGGCCCTGCCACCTCCTGGCTGGTACTGGGCCCTGCCACCTCCTGGCTGCCACTGGGCCCTGCCACCTCCTGGCTGGTACTGGGCCCTGCCACCTCCTGGCTGCCACTGGGCCCTTCCTCCTCCTGCCTGACAGTTTCCAGACCCTCCTCCTGGCTGATTTCATCCTGTGTATGAAAAAGAAACATAGTTTAATATGTTGGTTTAATCTTTGCCTCAAACTTTGTAATCCTGATGGAAGCAATTAGAATGTAAATGCATAAATCCTTGCTTTAAATTTACCACTACATCAGCTTGACTATTTACCACACAATTAAGTGCAGAATAATGTCTACAGATCATGATTTCACTTGTGGAATACAAAATAATGTATGTTTCTCATCCTGACATATTTGGGAAACATTAATTTTATCCCACTACATTTTCAGTTAATACTATACCTGGCTCCAGATGGACAAATCAGGATCATCCAGGATGGCTGCCTCCTCTTGCTCCAGAGAAGGCTCAGGTTGGCTGCAGGGAAGTCTGGGGGGAAGAGTGGAGAGTGATGGCCTTGGCTCAATGTGGTCATCCAGGAAGGACATCCTGCTGTAGTACCACAAAACCGGGACATAAACATCATCTGCTGCTGCTCCGTCCTGACCTCTGAGAAGCCAGCACCTTAGAGCGTTCAGTCCTGTAGGTACCTCTCAAGCTCCCAATTTTAGTGTCCACTTGTTTTTCTGTGGCTGTGGGCACCTTGGTATGCACAAATGGGAGCAGCTTCTCCAGCGCTGCTTTTCTCACCCCTTTTTTTTTATGGATGGGGTTTTTGGTCTCCCACAGAGCCGGCAGCTCCCTTACCCGGTCAATAAATTCCGCCAGGAACTCTTTGTCGCTAATAAAGACATTCATATTGTATCTGCAAGTAAAATAATTTATATTTAAATAATGTGAGGCAAACAGTCTAACCTCCTTCACATCCTAGTCACCATATATATCCTCCACCAATCTCAAGACAGTATAGGCCCACAATTTTTACAAGTCTCACAAAATCACATACCTTCGTTCGCACGTCCGTCACTTGAACTCCTCTCTCCGCACACCGAACGTACTATAGTCACATGTGTGTTTGCTATATACACACCACGCATGCGTCCAAATTCGAACACGTCGCTCCGCACACGTCGCCCGCCCATGACGTTCTAACTAACATCTTTTCCCCGCCCCTTCTCTTTCGGCGCGCAGACAGATATGGCGGAGTTACAGCAGGTGTCTGATAATTCCGCAACTAGCGAGGAGACAAGCCCGGAGACCGAGGACACGTCACGATCAAGGAGGAGATTCAAGGCATCGAATATGTCTTTGGCGGAGATGGCGGAGATGGTGGACATCTTGGTCAAGGCTGATTATGATGCCAAGCATGGGCCGTATAGCAAACCAAATAGAAGGAAGGCCAAAATCCTCACTAAAGTTGTGAAGAGTCTGAGGGCGAAGTTCGGGGTGAAACGCTCAAATGAGCAGCTCAGAAAGAGGTGGTCAGACCTCAAACTGAGGGAGCCAGACCAGTTGAGGAGCATAAAGAGGATGTTTGCTAAAAGTAAGTAAAATGACGACCTTTCTGCTATTAATCTTTTTAGAAACTGACTTTTTTTTTTTTTTTTTCATATTGGACTCCCTTCCAAAATGTAATATTTTGAACTAGGTTGGGCACAGTAATCGTTCGTTACGTTACCGACACTTCGTTCGGCCACTATCCGCGGTTTTGGCTTATTTAAGACCCCCAAAAGTAATTAGACATCTGCCATTTTTGATCAAGTATTGTGGCTAATTTTTAAGTCTAGATGATGTGTTTGTAAGGAGAATGAAATGCAAACTTTAATCAGTGTAAAGGAGAGGACACTCAGCAGCTGCTTCCACATCTGTACTTTGGAGCACTATAGTGTGGGCCACCAGACCCGCCTTTTTTGGGTGTCCCACACAGGTGCATCAGAGTTTATTTGTGGTGCCTCCATGTCCAAAAAATTACATCCAAATGTGAATACTAAACATATTTGGGGTCATAAATAATGCATTTTTCTTTAAATTCCTCACAAACACACACTTGTACACCACTTCCAAACAATTTAGCCTGTTTTAAGTTTAAAAATGAGATTTTTACAGTGTGATAAATAGACCTTTGGTTTTATTCTCATAGGGGAGAGAAGACTGGGAGGAGGACACTCCAGGGAGCACATGCACCCCACAACTTCCAAGCAACCCCAAACTCCCAAAGATCCACAACCGAAAGATGTGCAGGAAGTTGAGGTGGAGGAAGGAGAAGTGCAGGAAGGAGAGGTGGATGACGTTGTGGATCTGGTCACCACAACAGGTCAGTATCTGACACCACAGCTTAAGGTAAGCGAGGTAGGCCTGCAGAGTTTTATTAATTTTTTTTTATGGTTTTTAGGGGATGGAAATGTTGTGAAGGATAGCACACCGTTCTCTGCTGACAGTGCCCTCCGCCTCATCCAGCAAGTGATGGAATGTAGCACGGAACTGGACCTAATTAAACAAAGAATCCATGTGATGGAACAAACATTTAAAGACATTCTCGATGTTTTGGGGAGAATTCAATAAGCCATCCAAACACATTTGTTTTTACATGTTTGTTTTTATATTTTTACTAATTTTTTGAGTAACAAAGCAGCCAAAAATTGAATATGCACACAGTGTGTGAACATGTGCTATCTGCCATCAGGGGATATCCATGTACGTCTTTTGTGGGTGCAACCCCTTCCTCGTATCAAAAGTCGGTGAACTGAGGAAGGGGATGCACCCCCAAAACACGTCCATTGATCACCCCTGATGGCAGATAGCACATGTTGACAATAGGGATCAGGATTGTAAACTTCCTATTTGCAAAAAATTAAAAATGTGTGCATATTGAATTTTTGGCTGGGCAAGGGGTGGCAGGACCCCATATTAGGACGGGCACATAGAGACATAGTTTGTGTAACTGAATGTCTCAGATTGCTCAGAGGTATCCAATGTTGTCATTTTAGAAATGCAAGTGGTATTTTTGTATTTTCATAAGCCAAAATTTGCCGGGTTGTGGCCAGGCCAACCCCAAAGTAAAAAAAAAAAAAAAAGTGCAGAGAGTAAAATATTTGACCACAAACAACGTGTAGCTTCTTTTTATAATACTCTCTAAGCTTATTTGGTTCTTTTGTAAGGTAACATAGTGAAATTGGTTGTTATTTACTAAAGTAAAATACACTTGCCACTACAAATGCACAAAGACAAACTAGGAGACAGGAAAGAACAAATAATTAAAGGTTTAAACAAGATTTTTATTGGGATACTTAGACATAGGCTGGCATAGGAATTGCCCCCCTACCCGTGAAATACTCCATGTATTTGTCCCGAACCACACGGGCATTTTGGGGGGGCAAGCCAAGACGGGCAGATTCCAGGCCCGGAAGGGGATTTGCAGGGGAAAGTCCAGCCTCTGGCAAAACTGAGGCCATATACGAATTAGATTTTTGGCTCAGAAAGTTGTGTAGCACACAGCAGCATAACACTACATAGTTTATTTTGTAGTCCGCCAAGTGGATGGAAGTCATAAAAAGGCGGAACCGGTTGGCCATTATGCCGAAGGCATTTTCAACGACTCTTCGGGCCCTGGCCAGCCGGTAATTGAACACACTCTTCTCTGGGGTCAGGGTCCTCTGTGGAAATGGCCTCATAAGATGCCGTCCGAGTCCGAAGGCTTCATCAGCCAAGAAAACAAAGGGGAGTCCTTCAATATTCCCTGCATCCGGTGGCAATGCAAGGTCGTCACTCTGGAGACGGAGGGCAAACTCCGTCTGGATGAAGGATCCCCCATCGGACATCCGGCCATTCTTCCCTACATCAACATAGAGGAATTCATACCGTGCTGACACCACCGCCATCAGCACAATGCTATGAAACCCCTTGTAGTTGTAGTAGTAGGACCCAGAACGGGGTGGCGGCACAATGCGGACGTGCTTCCCGTCTATGGCACCACCGCAGTTGGGGAAGTCCCACCGCGTGGCAAACTCCGATGCCACAGTCTGCCATTCCTGTGGCGTGGAAGGAAGCTGTGGAGTGAAACAAGATGAAATAATATTAGAAAAACAAAGGCATACATTACAAGCAAATTCTAAACCAAAAAATTAGACCAACATCAATCTAATTATACGTTTATTAAGGTGTGTAAAAAAAGTATAATGGAAGGCTCATTTATCATATTCATCACCACCTCTGATGGGCCATTACTAAATTATTTTGGGGGGGGGGAGATGTGTTTGGCCACAGGATAGCATTGCAGTGGCGGTGCGTCCAGAGTGGGCGCTGGAGCACTGTCCCCTCTCTCCTGTGCCCATCACTCAGAACAATACATAGGTTCATGCGTTGCATGAACCTATGTATTGTCTATGCCGCACACTATTCAGGTGGATGGCCTCTTGTAAAGCGACCGACATATGAATAATTGCGTCATTTAGGGGGTTAAAATTGCAGAGCAGAAACAGGTATTAAAAAAGTCTTGCAAATTACAACCTGAGGGATGTAATTGGCTTCCTCAAAGAAAAATCGGGGACGCAAGGAGGGGGCATTCCTTGTGTAAACACTGACAGGCTGCTCTGGCAATCATGTTCACCAAGTCTGTTTAATGGTAACATGATTGGCTGATGCAACATGAAGGGAAGGAGAAGACATCAAGGACAGAAGAAGGATGGCGCTGACCACAAGAAGGTAAGTGCAGGGCTGGGGGGAAACTGGCTGCATTAGAGGGGACTAAATGGCTGCATTGGAGGGGACAACTGGGGGCGTTTATTAGGCAACAGAGCAAAAAAGGAGGAAGTTTATTTCCGAAATTGGGGTTGGAACCCCCCAACATTTGGAGCAACAGGCGCCCCTGCTGGAAAAGTTAGTGAGGGGAAATATTTAGGGAGGATAAAAAAGGGGCAATCTAAAGCTTCCAACATGCATGGGGACAAAGGGGACATTCTCAGCATATTACAATCATGGTAATTAGGGAAGGATGAAAGAAATACAATACATTAGCATACATGTAATACATAAAATGTGATGTTAAGGGAGAAAACTTACCCTAATATAGTCCTCCTGCAGGACTTGTATAATAGCAGAACAGGTGTCTGGGATTATGAGGCCCAGAGCCTGGGGGGAGATGCCTGTGGTGAACTTCAAGTCCTGAAGACTTCTCCCTGTCGCCAGGTAACGCAACGTGGCGATGAGCCTCTGCTCAGCACTGATGGCTTCCCGCATAACGGTGTCCTTCCTGGTAATATAGGGGGACACCAAAGCCAACAGTTCCTGAAAAACGGGGTCAGACATCCTCAGAAAATTCCTGTAGTCCTCAGGATTATTCTCGACGATCTCCCGCAGCAGAGGCATGTGGCAGAATTGGTCCCGCTGGAGCAACCAATTCTTGGTCCATGAACTCCTCCTCACACCATTCATGGACTGGTCTTGGTCCAAAACAAGCAGACCAACACCAAGCGCACGCACAGCACGAACTCGACGACGAGAACGTCCAGGCGACATGGCTAGGAAACGGTCGTCTAATCAGAACGTACAGAACAGAACGCACTTTAGAACAGCAAGGCCTATGAATAACGAACTGAAATTCAGAAACGAACAGGCAATAACGCACTGTAAAACAGATACGACCTGCCTAGACGCCCTGAAAGTCAAGATACGAACCCACAAGCACAAACTGAACCGCAGAAAACGATCTGAAAAGTACGAAGACTGAAAAGCGCGAATCGTCTCTTCCCAAACTTTTACTTCACACGCGGTAACACGAGATCAGCAAAAGCAGCCCAAGGGGTGGCGCCAAGAAAAAAGATCTTCCCCTTTATAGTGCCGTCGTACGTGCTGGACGTGAGCGCAGAGAACCACGAGGAAATTGGAAAATGACAGTGTGTACGCATAGAAAGCTTGACGAGAAAATCGACAAGCTTAACAAGAATCTCGTCGAAAAAAACGACGTGTTTTTTACGACGAGAAAATCGGTCGTGTGTACGAGGCCTCAAGACCGAATTTTAATGGTTCAAAGAATGTCAGTAAAAATGGTCGGCCCTCACGTATGTTAACTTCATCAAATCTGGCCCTCTTTGAAAAAAGTTTGGACACCCCTGCTTTACAGGTTACCACATTAGATTTACAGAGGAGGTCTACTGCTAAAATTACTGCCCTCGCTCTGACCTTCACGGTGATCCCTCACATGCATGGTGCAATTGCTGTTTACATATGACGCCAGACCGACGCTTGCGTTCACCTTTGCGCAAGAGCAGGGGGGGGCAGAGGTGCTTTTTTTATTATTATTTATTTTGCTTTTTTATTTTATTTTTAAACTGTTCCTTCCTTCCTTTTTTTTTTTTTTATAATTTTTATTGTTATCTCAGGGAATGTAAATATGATAGCAATAGGTAGTGACAGGTACTCTTTTTTAAAAAAAATTGGGGTCTATTAGACCTAGATCTTTCCTCTGTCCTCAAGGCATCTGACCACACCAAGATTGGTGTGATAAAAGGCTTTCCCAATTTCCCAATGGCGCTGTTTATATCAGGGGGGGGGGACATTCCCTCCCACTGCTTGTAAAAGCAGTCTAGAGGCTAATTAGTCGCTAGGATTGCTTTTACATAAAAGCTGACCCCTGGCTGAAAAGAATGATACCAAGGTGATACCTAAACCCGCAGGCATCATTCTGGTATAACCATTCAAAGTCCAGCAATATATCAATATGTTGCTGATCCTTGTTGGACATATATTGTAATCTTTTTTTTCATGGAGCCTGTTGGTGAAACGAAAAAAAAAGAGATTGATCGGTGGGTATGCCCACCATTAGAATACCTCCCTTCATCTACCCACTTCTAATGATGGGCATACATGCACCATTTATATATGCCGAAGCATGCCTGGAGTCACGGCTTTATGTATCGTGGGAGCAAACGCTGTTGCTGTCAAGATAAATAAATCCACGCTGCAGCTGAATGGCGTACCTGAAAAGAAAAAAATGGTTAACAATAAAACACAGTAAACAGTAAAGTATAAAAAAATTACATACCTGAAAAGCAAGCATGATTAAACATAACAACAATAAAACATTGCAGAATAGAATACAGTAAAAAAGAGCAGAACAATAGAGAGAGATAGGGATGAGCCGAACACCCCCCAGTTCGGTTCGCACCAGAACCTGCGAACGGACCGAAAGTTCGAGCGAACATTAGAACCCTATTAAATACAATGGACGCGAACGTTCGAAATCTAAAGTGCTAATTATAACGGCTAATATGCATGTTATTGTCCTAAAAAGGGTTTGGGGACCCGGATCCTGCCCCAGGAGACATGTATCAATGCAAAAAGAAGTTTTAAAAACTGCAGTTTTTTCAGGAGCAGTGATTTTAATGATGCATAAAGTGAAAAAAAAGTGAAATATTCCTTTAAATATCGTACCTGGGGGGTGTCTAAAGTATGCCTGTGAAGTGGCACGTGTTTCCCGTGTTTAGAACTGTCCCTGCACAACATGACGTTTCTAAAGGAAAAAAAGCCATTTAAAACTGCTTTCGGCTTTAATGTAATGTCTGGTCTTGGCAATATGGATGAAAATCATTGAGAAAAATGGCATTGGTAGCCCCCCCTGCCCATTACCAGCCCCTTTGGGTCTTGTACGGATATTAAGGGGAACCCCGTACCCAAATTAAAAAAAGGAAAGGCGTGGGGCCCCCGGGCCCTATATACTCAGAACAGCAGTATACAGGCGGTGCAAACAAGACAGGGACTGTGTAGGTTTGTTGTGTTAAGTAGAATCTGTTTGTAATTTTGAACTGGTACATTTTTAAAGTGTAGCTCCAGTCAAAAAATCTATTTTTAAGCTTTTTTGAAAACATAGGGAAGGGTTTTCACCCATGTATAATTTTTTTGGGCGTCCGTCTTTTTTCATCTTACTTCCTGTTGTCTCCTTCCGTTTGCAAGTAGGAGACGTTTGTAAGTTGGATGTTTGCCCTATATGCTCTGCAGAAATTTAGCCCTAAGGTGTTAGTGTTGCCACAAGTTAACACTGTAAGCCCTCAAAGTGACTCTTGGTGGGCGCTGGAGCGCCCTGCTGTGAACTATTATATCAAGAATTGTAATTACATGCCATTGTTGAACAGTGGTAGAAAAATTGGGCCTTTGGTGGTGGTGGTGGTGGTGGTGGTGCTGGTGCCACAACACTGTAAGTCCTCACAGTTACTTTTGGTGGGCGCTGGAACGGGCCCTGCTGTAAAATATTATATCAAGAATTGTAATTACATGCACCTGTTAAACAGGGGCTGAAAAATTGGGCCTTAGGCACTGGTGCCACGACACTGCAACCTCTCCCAGATACTCTAGTTGGAGTGCAGGAATGAGCCCTGCTGCAAAGCATTGCATCAAAAATTGTAATTACATGCCACTGTTAAACAGGGGCTGAAAAATTGGGACTTAGCCACTGGTGGCGGCACCCAGAACCAAAAATGTTCTTCCAAGCTATCAGCAGGATCATTGAGGAGGAAGACGATAGTCAGTCAACATAACAGGACAGTCACTCAGCATCAGCATAGGCAGTCTTGAAGGGATGTGACATTTCAAAAAAAATTATTCGGTTACATCAGTTTCAGGTGCTTGATAGCTGGTGGTGATCCAAGACTGATTCATCTTTATGAAGGTCAGTCGATCAACCAAGTCGGTGGACAGGCGCACCCTGTGATCGGTTACAAAGCCTCCAGCAGCACTGAATGTGCGTTCCGAAAGAACGCTGGATACAGGACAGGCCAGTAGCTCAATTGCATACTGTGCAAGCTCTGGCCAGTGATCCATCCTCAAGACTCAGTAAGCCAGAGGATTTTCGGTGGGAAAGGTGTCCAAGTCTGACCTTGCCCCTAGGTATTCCTGGACCATGTAAATCAGACGCTGGCGATGGTTGCTGGAACCGATCTGGGGCTGTGGACTAAAAAAAATTCTGAACGCATCGGTGAGACGGCCACCTTCTCCACCGCTCCTTCTGTGACTGACCGAAGCCTCAGCAACTCGTTGTCCAGGACCAGGAGTTTGTAACCTCCCAGTCTCTGGGAACGCGTTGCACAGACCTTTCTGCAAGGCCTCCCTAGGATGTCTCATCCTCTGCTCCCTTGGCGACGGCAAGATAAGGTCTGCACCTTACCCTTGTACCGTGGATTAAGGAGAGTGGCCAGCCAGTAATGTACCCTCTCCTTGATCCGAAGAATACGAGGATCCTTCTGCAGGCTTTGCAGGATCAGGGAGGCCATGTAGCATAGGTTAGCTGAGGCATGCGGTCCGGAGTCCTCTGGGTCACTAAGGACGACATGATCCGCAGCCACCTCCTCCCAGCCACGTACAAGTCCACGGGTTTCTTGGGACTGTAAATCATCCCTAAAAGACTGCTGCTGCTGATGCTGAGTGCCAGGCTCCACCTCCATGCTGACACAATCCTCCTCCTTCTCGTCCTCTTCCTGTGTGATGGGTGGGACAGAAGCAACACTGTCTGGATAAAGGGGGCCTTGAGAGACAAGGAAGTCCTCCTCTTCCTGCCTCTGTTCTGCCTCAAGTGCCCTGTCCATTATTCCACGCAGCGTATGCTCCAACAGGTGGACAAGAGGTACAGTGTCACTGATGCATGCACTGTCACTGCTCACCATCCTTGTGGCCTCCTCAAATGGTGCCAGGACAGTGCATGCATCCCTGATCATGCCCCACTGGCGTGGTGAAAAAAAACCGAGCTCCCCTGACCCTGTCCTGGTGCCGTAGTCGCACAGGTACTCATTGATGGCCCTCTGCTGCACGTGAAGCCGCTGCAGCATGGCCAACGTTGAGTTCCACCTGGTGGGCATGTCACATATAAGGCGGTTCTTGGGCAGGTTCAACTCCTTTTGCAGCTCAGCCAGCAGAGCACTGGCATTATATGATTGGCGAAAATGCACACAGACTTTCCTGGCCTGCATCAGGACATCCTGTAAGCCCGGGTACCTGCCCAAGAACCGCTGCACCACCAGGTTAAGGACGTGAGCCACACAGGGCACATGGGTCAGTTGTCCCTGTCGGAGGGCGGAGAGGAGGTTGGTGCCATTGTCGCAAACCACCATTCCTGGCTTAAGCTGGCTTGGCGTCAACCACCTCTCGGCCTGCCCCTGCAGAGCTGACAGAACCTCTGCCCCAGTGTGGCTCCTGTCCCCCAAACACACCAGCGCAAGCACGGCATGGCATCTTTTTGCCTGTGTACTTGTGTAGCCCCTTGAACGCCTATGGAGCACCGCTGGTTCCGAGGACAAAGCACAGGAAGAGGCCATGGAGGAAGAAGAAAAGGAGGGGGTGGAGGAGAGAGGTGTGTCACAACCAATAGTAGCATTTTGGAGGCGTGGTGGCAGAACAACCTCCAACACTACTGCACCTTGTCCTGCATCCTTCCCAGCTGCCAAAAGAGTGACCCAATGGGCCGTGAAAGATAGGTAACTTCCCTGTCCATGCCTGCTGGACCATGAGTCAGCGGTAATATGCACCTTACCGCTGTTCGCCCTGTCCAGCGAGGCATGGACATTGCCTTCCACATGTCGGTAAAGAGCCGGAATCGCCTTCCGTGAGAAAAAGTGGCGTTTGGGAACCTGCCACTGAGGAACCGCACATTGCACAAACTCACGGAAGGGGGCCGAGTCTACCAACTGAAAAGGCAGTAGTTGAAGTGCTAGCAATTTAGCCAAGCTAGCATTCAACTGCTGGGCATGTGGATGGCTGGGAGTGAACTTCTTTTGACGGTCCAGCAGCTGGGGCAGGGAAATTTGCATGGTACAATCGGACGTCGGTGTACTGCTAGCAGAGTGCCCGCAAGTACTTGGCTGTGACACACCTAATTCTACATCTTCATTCCTCTCAGTGCAGGTTTCAGAGAGGACTGAAGGTATAGTGGGGTTGGAGATCCCAGCTGATGAGGAGCAAGGAGAGGTCCGCTTTGTTCTTTGGTGTGGGTCTTTAAGATACGCTTGCCAACGAGCTGCATGGCAGGTCAACATATGTCTGGTCAAGCATGTGGTGCCCAAGCAGCTGATGTTTTGGCCACGCGAGATACGTTTGAGACATATCTTGCAAATAGCAGCGGTGCGATCTGATACACTCGTCTCAAAAAAGGCCCACACCAAAGAACTTTTGGAATAACGCGCAGAGGCAGCGCCCTGCACAGGCGGAGCTCTGCGGTGTGATTCAGTCGGTGTGCTGCCCTTAATCATCCACTCCCTCTTCATCACTGTAGCAAACCTGGCAGTATGCTGCAGCTGGTGGAACATGACTGCCAGATTGCTGTCCTTCTTGAGCATCCCCTCTCTCTGCGCTCACGCTACTGCCTTCCTCTAGCTGGGTATCATCATCAGAGCCTTCAAAACGCTGGGCATCCTCCTGAAGCATGTACCCAACACTGTGGTCAAACAGTTCGGGGGACTCCTCAGGAGGACATGGTGGGTCTAGGGAAAGAGTAACTGATGACATTGATACGAGGGAAGGGGACGCATTGGCAGCTGCTTTGCCAGTACCCTGAGCCTGGGTGAGAGAGGATGAGGAGGATGAGGAGGGCTTAGTCATCCACTCTACCAAGTCTTCGGCATGATGCGGCTCAACGCGTCCAGCTGCCGAAAATAAGGACAAGCGTGTCCCATGGCCAAGTGCTGATGACGATGCACCGCATCCACAGCCAGCACTGTTGTCCCTAGACACAGAGCCTGCTTGCCCTCTTTTATTGGCTTGTGACTGTCTGCCTCTCCTTGTTTGTCTTCCACACATACTAATGGCCTGCAGGGAGATGGGAAAACAAGCAATAAGGGGTAGCTTCAGGTGTATACTGTGCAGGAGGCACCTACACCCACTGTAACTGCTGCAGATGCCTTTGTTACACAACAGAACAACACCAGCAATAAGGGGTAGCTTCAGGTGTATACTGTGCAGGAGGCACCTACACCCACTGTAACTGCTGCAGATGCCTGTGTTACACTAACAGAACAACACCAGCAATAAGGGGTAGCTTCAGGTGTATAGTGTGCAGGAGGCACACTACACCCACTGTAACTGCGCTAGGATAACAAGCAAAAATGACACTGACATTGTCTCTGCCTATCCTGCTTTCTCCCTGCACGCCAACACACTACACCCACTGTAACTGCTGCAGATGCCTGTGTTACACAACAGAACGACACCAGCAATAAGGGGTAGCTTCAGGTGTATACTGTGCAGGAGGCACCTACACCTACTGTAACTGCTGCAGATGCCTGTGTTACACAACAGAACAACACCAGCAATAAGGGGTAGCTTCAGGTGTATACTGTGCAGGAGGCACACTACACCCACTGTAACTGCTGCAGATGCCTGTGTTACACTAACAGAACAACACCAGCAATAAGGGGTAGCTTCAGGTGTATACTGTGCAGGAGGCACCTACACCCACTGTAACTGCTGCAGATGCCTTTGTTACACAACAGAACAACACCAGCAATAAGGGGTAGCTTCAGGTGTATACTGTGCAGGAGGCACACTACACCCACTGTAACTGCGCTAGGTTAACATGCAAAAATGACACTGACACTGTCCCTGTCTATCCTGCTCTCTCCCTGCACGCCAACACACTAAACCCACTGTAACTGCTGCAGATGCCTGTGTTACACAACAGAACAACATCAGCAATAAGGGGTAGCTTCAGGTGTATACTGTGCAGGAGGCACACTACACCCACTGTAACTGCTGCAGATGCCTGTGTTGCACTAATAGAACAACACCAGCAATAAGGGGTAGCTTCAGGTGTATACTGTGCAGGAGGCACCTACACCCACTGTAACTGCTGCAGATGCCTTTGTTACACAACAGAACAACACCAGCAATAAGGGGTAGCTTCAGGTGTATACTGTGCAGGAGGCACACTACACCCACTGTAACTGTTGCAGATGCCTGTGTTATACTAACAGAACAACACCAGCAATAAGGTGTAGCTTCAGGTGTATACTGTGCAGGAGGCACCTACACCCACTGTAAATGCTGCAGATGCCTGTGTTACACAACAGAACAACACCAGCAATAAGGGGTAGCTTCAGGTGTATACTGTGCAGGAGGCACACTACACCCACTGTAACTGCGCTAGGTTAACAAGCAAAGATGACACTGACACTGTCCCTGCCTATCCTGCTCTCTCCCTGCACGCCAACACACTACACAAGGCCGCCGCAGTGGCGGCCTTATATAGTGTGGGGCGTGTACTAAACCCCCAATAGCTATAATTGGCCACAGGCATCCTGCCTGTGGCCAATTATGGCTCTCCTCGCTGCCGGCACTGTGATTGGCCAAGCATGCGGGGTCACAGTGCATGCTTGGCCAATCATCAGCCAGCAATGCACTGCGATGGCGCAGTGCATTGTGGGCCGTTCGCGCCACACGAATATGGCGCGAACGGCCCACAAAGTTCTGGATTCGCCGAACAGGCGATGTTCGAGTCGAACATGCGTTCGACTCGAACACTGAGCTCATCCCTAGAGAGAGAATAGAGAGGGAGAGAACAATAAATCGACAACTATTTTTGGTCTTTTTATTTTATATTTTTTTGTGTTTTTTATTTTTTACTTTTTTTTTTTGCAATGGCATCTTGGGAGACCCTGTGTAAGTGTGTCCTATTCTGTGCATTGCTGTACCCTACGCTAAAACTGCACTAGTGTGTGGTAGCGTTCAAAACATTCACCAATGCAAAAACCAGGATTGTCAGGACAGCGAGGACAATAATAACGGGTGTCACGCCTATATCCGAGCTTTCTACAGACACAACATTTTCTTTGGGGGGCTCGTTGGGTAGGGGTGCTCTCGAGGACATATGGAAAATGCCTCTCATGCAGCCGGCTTACTGCATTTGGTTGGGAATGGTGAGGTGTAGAACCGCCTGGATACAGGAGGTCTGTGACGATCTCTTCCTAGAAGTCAAGGAAGGATAAAGTCTGTCCTGAAGCTCTGTATAGCACATGAGCGTTCAGCAAAGGACTCATCAACGCAGACAACTTGATGGGGAGTATACAAGGCTGCAAAACGTTTGTTGAAGTTGTTTATGAGGGGCCGAATTTTGTAGAGCCGATTGTATTCAGGGTCTCCACGAGGACCACAAAGTTCATTGTCGTTGAAGTGCATGAACCGCAAGATCTGCTCGTATCGTTTCCTGGCCATGGAGGCAGAGAACACGGGCATATGGTCAATTGGGCGTGTGGACCAATACGTCCGCAACTTCGTGAATTTATGTATGCCCATGTTGAGGGAAAGGCCCAGAAAGATCTTAATTTCGGAAACCGTAACTGGTTTCCATTCTCTGGCAAGGTCGGACTGGGGATTAGCGGCGATGTATTGACCAGCATACAAATTAGTTTGGTCCACAATAGATCTATAGAGATCTCCTGTGAAAAACAGCGAATAAAAATCAAGTGGCGTAAAATCAGCTGTTTCCACCTGAATTCCAGGTTGGCCAGTGAATGGGGGAAGTACCGGTGCTGCAGAAGTGGTGGAGACCCAATCAGGATTGGCAAATGCAGCAGGAAGGGCACTATGGGCACGACGGGCCTGTCTTTGTCTTCTTCTTGGTGGCAGCGGGACACTACTTGTGCTTGCCACCTCGCCAGCTTGAACTGCACTTATGGGACGTGCCACGTCACCAAGTGTTACTACAGTGCTGGATGTACGTCCAGGGTGTACTAGGCCACTGGTGCTTGCCTGTTCACCAGAAGGATGAGCGGCACTAGTTCTTCTCTGCTCCATACGAGAGCCCTGCGGTTCTTTCACCTCAACAACAGCAGAATGGGGTCAGGTATGCCTGACCTTAGCAGGGACCTCACATTCGTAGCCAGAGCTATCTGTCATGGAGCCGCTGCCGTCTACGGGATCGTATTCTGAGCCTGAATCTGACAGATGCGTGACCTCCTCCTCACTATCTGTCATGCTCAGAAACTCGTAGGCCTTTTTACTAGTGTACCTTCGATTTGCCATTTTGGGCTCTAAATTTAGTGGTACACTAGTAAGGATTCACAGTTAAAAAAAAGAACCTGACTGTCAGCGACTGTATAAAATGCTACCAAAAAAACTGTTAGCGATTGCAGGGATCAGGCCTGACTCTGCGAATGCTGCAGTTATGTGTTTAGTGTTTTGTAAGTGACAGTGATCGATCGATACTGCACTTGGGTGGGCTGGGCTGGGCTGGGTGGAGGGGCAAAACGCAGGTGCTAGCAGGTATCTGGGCTGATCCCGCTAACAATGCGTTTTTGGGAACCCTAAACTGCTGGGGACGCTAGTATAGATCTGATCAGATCAGATATTGATCTGTTCAGATACTATACCACTAAGGGAGGTGTATGCTTTGTGCGTGGGTGTTAGCGCTACTGGCACTAACCTGACGCTGCCTGGGGCGACGCAGACCCTATCTGACAATAAAACCTAATTGATGTCACCCGCCGGGTGATCAGGGGTTTAAATCTTTATTGGGTTATATACGGCGGGTGCCCTGATGCTATAAAAAGCAAACTAACAAGCCAGCGTCACCCGTAACACTTATACAGTGATCACTGGTGAAGGGGTTAACTCGGGGCAATCAGGGGGTTAAAATCTATTAGGTAATATATGGGGGTACCTGACGCTATATAAAAACCTAGCGGTGAACCTAAATAACTAAATAACTAACTGGCTAACCAGCGTCACCAGTGACACTTATACGGTGATCACTGGTGAAAGGGTTAACTCTAGGGGCAATCAGGGGGCTAAAACCTTTATTAGGCAATATATGGGGGTACCTGATGCTATAAAAACCTGGCGGTGAACCTAAAAAAATAACTGGCTACCTAGCGGAACCAGCGACACTAATACAGCGATCAGAAAAACGATCACTTAGTGACACTGGCGATAGGGGGTGAAAAGGTTATCTGGGGGGCGATCAAGGGGTTAAACATTTATTAGGGGGGGTAGGGGGCTACCCTGGACCTGAAGAGGCCTAAAGCTAACTGCCCTGACACTTTTTACTGTCACAAATGACACTAAATGCAGTGATCAGTAAATAAATGACCACTGCAATCAGTGACACTGTGACTGGGGGCTGGGGGGTGATCTGGGGGGTGATCGGGGGGTGACTGGGGGGCAAAAAGTGTGCCTACGTGTACTGGTGTCAGTGTACTGTTGGTGCACTTACTTGGATGTCTTCTCTCCTCGAGCGCCGGACGAAAAGACCGCCGCAGGCACATTACACAGGCAGGGGAAGCTTCTCATTTGCCAGGAGCGATCGTGAGGGGGTGGCCAGAAATCAATGGCCGCCCCCTCATCACGGATCGCTCCTGAAGCGAAACGGACCGCCACAGGCACCAGGGGGGGGGTGCTGGGTCGGACCCCCCCCCCCCCCCGTGGGAAGGCATGTGCCTGTCCGTGCCATTCTGTCGATGTATACCGTCGTGTGGCGGTCCTTAAGTGGGTAAGGAAGGACACTGGTACTGCCAAGGGCAATGATTAAGCACATAATACGATGTGAAACATGTCTGCCTTGATGCCTTGATTGTCATTTTTCCAGTGGTGTGTCACTTGGATGGATTAATAAAGGACGCATATTCATCATCTTGGAGTGCAGCCATTTTTTCCTTTTTGTAGATGAAGTTATCTACTGCACCTAAACCCAGACAATGCTTTCCTATGGCCCCATTCACACACTGCGTTTAGCGACGGTTTCGTTACATGGGGTTTTGTGCGATTAGAAAAAAATTATTTAACGCGCCAAGGACCGATTTAGCGCAGCTATCTGCACATAACCGCAGGTAATCGCAGTGTACTATTTCACCTGCAGATAGCAGCCGCAACAAGAAAAGAAAAACAACAGGAAGCACATCAGAAATGGCAAGACTGTTCCACCGCAGCTAAACGTAGCCGCATGTAAACGCACGTAATCGCAGCTTATCGCAATGTACAACTGCAAGTGATCGCTGTGCCTGGAGTTTTGGAATTTCAAAGTAACAAAACATGCTTTTAACAGCGGTAGAACATCCGCCTCTGTGAAAGAGGCCTTAGGAGCACACTGCACAGCTGTAATTTTCTAGAATTACAATTCCCCTACATGGGTGCATTGTGTGTCAAGGCACAGTGGGCCCCACTCTTCTTGGGCCTTGTGTGCACCACACACATTGCATCTGTAGCTCCCAGGGTGTTTTTTTTTTTTTTTTGCACTTTCCTCTTTACTGTTCCCCTGCGGCTACGCCGGATCCACACTTTGTTAAGTATGAAAATCCACTGTTTAATTACCTTTGGGTCTGCAGCGAGTTACCTCCCACGAGTGGATCCTTCAGCTCCGTTGTCTAGGCACACCAGTGTATTCAGGAATAAGGCCAATGTCCACACACAAGTAAAACCTAATCAGCAAGGCTTTATTCTTTTTTGTTACTTTTGAGTCAACTTGAAGAAAGCGAAGGCAGGAAAGTTAAAGATGTAGGGGAAGGTTCAGGCACGCAACACTTAGATCCCAAATATATATATTCGTCGCCACTCAAGCCTGAGTGGGTATTGCTCACCCGGATAGTCCCTATAAGAGCAGTCCTAGCAGCCGGAATGGAGCACGGATGTCAGAGATGATGGATCCCCCTCTAGGCAGGCCTCCAGGCCTCTCTCCGAGACTGCAGTACCGTTGCTATCTCCGCCGGGACTGATCTTACCCTGAAACTCCTTTCCTAAAGATGGGCCCCCTTACAAACGGGCAGCCTGGGGTCCTTCTCCGAAGCGTAGGCCCTTGTTAAGAGAGCTGGGCCTACGATGCAGCAGCAGAGCTTTGGGCTAAAGGTGCCCGAGGCCTAAACACACCCGCGCACCTCGTGCCATGTGGGCCACGAAGCACACTCACTGGACCAGAGGTCCCCCTGAACGCCTTGGGGTCCCCCTGGAATCGCCTCACGCCAAATGGCGTCTGCCCCTTTTGTACCCTCTCCCAGCATGCACAGCGGGTAGACCACGCCCACTGCATGGCTGCCGAGAGAGGACACCTAAGGTGCTGTGATCCAGCCTGCGCCGGCGGTGACAGTGCCACCTGCAGGCAAAGGAGAATAACACTGCCGGGCAGTATCACACCCAGAGCAGAGCAAACAATTTGAACTATAATTGGTCTGAGCCCAACTACTGGCTCAGACTGCCCCTAAATTTCCATATAGTGCCCCCAAATATTGGGGGGGGGGGTGTGCTACACATCCATGGAGGAAACGCCACAGCATCTGAGCAATTTGAAGTTCAATAACGCTTGATACTAGATTTGCATGTTATTCTATTGTGCCTGTTTATACTGTATCTGTACAATGTACTGTTACACAACCTTCAGAAAAAGTGAAGGAGATTCTTTGGAGCATGACTGTGTGCTTTAAGCTTCAAAAGACTTCAATGGGAAAGCCTAAAGAACATACAATAGTGTGCTTAATAACAGTCTCCTCCTTCTAATAGAATCAAAAACACTGATGCTTGAAGCCATCTGAAAAACATGCAAAAAAATAACAGTATTACAAAATTACATAAACCACTTTGTGGGTGGGGCTTAACACACCCAAATGGGAGCACTGTGAAACAGTGCTTGCTAATGCCTGCACAGCAGGCAGAATCCGCGGTCATGTGAATTCAACATTAAGGCCGCACTCCAAATTTAGAAGCGAGATGGACAACTTGCACAGTTAACAACTTGTAATCCGTGGCCATTCTTCTTACATTCTTGACACTATTGCACTATGGACACAACTTTGGTTAGAGAGCACCTCTCCTCGGGTGTGCAGCATTTCTGAGCCAGCCGAAGCTTGTGCTGGTCTCCCCCAATGTAGCAGTCACATCAACACGCTCTCAGTGACCATGTTCTGTATGTTACTATTGGATACAGGAAACACACTTCTCCATAGCTCCATGCTTGTTCCCCTCCCAGGGCCCCTTCTACATATATTTTTCTATGACTCCAGGCTAGCTCCCTAGGTACTCTGTGAGGCAAGACTGGTCCCAGTATGTGGGGAACAGGTCACTAGTGATGGGGCCCAGCATAAGACCCCTTCTCTACTAGAGTATCTGTCACCCTAGCCACGTCACCTGTTTCCTAGCTGACTGGTTCATTTAACATGTGATACAAATATGGAAAGTCATTAGCAATAGCAATATAGCCTCCTTTGGACAACTTCTCTCCTCGTTAGTGCTTCTAGAAATTATATGGTTGGGAGGGGGTCTTTTACTAACTCTGAAAGCTGTAAGGGAAAAATAAAAAAGCAATAAAAAATTCAAAAATGGAATGTCCACCTGAGCTTAAAGGGGTTGTAAACCCTCCTGTTTTTTCACCTTCACATTAAGGTTAAAAAACATTTGAATATTACCGACCCCCCAGCCCCCCCGTTTTACTTACCTGAGCCCTGGAAAGTCCCGCATTGAGAACGCACTGGATCTTTGCCGGGGGTTCTCGGCTCTTCATTGGATAGATTCATAGGAGCGCAGCCATTGGCTCCCGCTGCTGTCAATCAAATCCAATGACGCTGGCGCTGGGGGCGGGGCCGAGTCCTGAATTCGGCAGCTATGAATGCCGAATGCAGGACTCGGGAGCGCACCTGCAAGGTAACCCCCTTGGGAGAGCGCTTCCCAGAGGGGTTTATCTGATGCGGGGAGGAGCCGAGAGAGCCGCTGGGGGACCCCATCAAAACGGCGTTCGGGGCCACACTGTGCAAAATGAGCTGCACAGTAAAGGTAAGTATGACATGTTTGTTATTTAAAAAAAATAAAAAACAAACCTATAGTGTCACTTTAAAAGTGGAGTGCAGGGCCTGACAGGGAAAGGGTTAAGCCACAGTAGCTCTTTTATTGGGTCATACTACATAGGCAAGCCTTTGTCGTCGCAGATTCCACTTCCTTGGACCACTTTTGTTAGGTCCTGACCACTGCAGACCAGGTACATGCCACAAAAGCCCAGTGTTTTTCAACCTTTTTTCAGTTGTGGCACCCTTTAAAATTCTGCACAATCTCAAGGCACCCATTCTAAAATGTAGAAAATGTTATATGATGCAGTCACATCCGCACACATAGGACACCCATTGTTAGAGGTGATTTATTTTCCAAAGCAAGTACACCTTTGCACATTGGTACTGGGCTGGCTAGCATTCCAATGTTTCTCTTCTACCTCACTCAGCTAATGTGTCCCCAGTGCTGACAGAGAGGGGAAGGAGAAGGGCAAAAAGGGATGCTGTGCAGGTGCCCCATGTTCTCCTTATCAACTGATGATGTCATTGGTTGTTAGGATGCTGGCGGCTAAAAGGTTGTAATAATGCATGTGGCTTTGTGTAACTAAAAGGCACGTTTCATCCACCCACTAGCTTATATAAAAATTTTGGTACATTTTTAGGCATTTTGGCAAGGCACCCCCTGAAGAAACCAGGCTGGTCTAGCCCAGTGGTCTCCAAACTCCAAACTACAGGCCAAGGGCCGAATGTGACCCTTTGCTAGCCTTTATCCAGCCTTTGGGGCACTTTTCATCCCAATGATAGTAGGCACTATTCCTCTCACTTACACCAACAGTGAGGAATAATTCCTGCCACTGGCACTAATGATGGGTCGTTATTCTTTCCAATACTATCAATGATAGGACACTATTGCACCTGCTGACACCAACATTGGGCATTGTTTCTTCTACTGATATCAATGATGGGGTACAATTCCTCCCACTAATACCAATATTGGGGTCCTACTCCTCCTATTTACCACCAAATTTGAGGCCATGTTTATTCTCACTGATGCAAGTTCTGGGCCATTTTCTAACCCTGCTGGCCACAATCTGCCCCCCCCTTAAGTCTTAAGGACAGTAAACTGGCCTTTGTTTAAAAAAGTCTGGCCCTTGCCCATCAAATCCTTACGCGTGCCCATTTTATTTTATTTTCTGCTTTCAACACATAAACTTTAAGGACAACATGTTCACTTGCTGCCCAATATTTCCCACCCACTTTCAGATGCCATTGTAATGAGATAATCAATGTTATTAAGTTTACCTGTCTGTGGCAATAATTTTATAATTATTACCATAATGTTATAGCTGATTGGTATAAGGTCTCATGTACGTGGCTGTACAGCATCCAGATCCTGTTTAGAAACTTTCCTGGGACCTGAAACTGTTGCATACAGCCATCCATAGCCACTGGTTAGAACATGTGGCTGTATGCAGGGCCGCTGATAAGGCAGTACAGCCAGGCCTGTTGTACTGGGCCCAGGCCCCATCAGCTAAACAGGGGGGCCAGGGCTAAGGATGAGCTCAGGCGTGTTTGCAGCCTCACGTGCAGAGCCCGCCAGGAAGTCGGCACTGCACTGCGCTAATCACAGGCAGTGTGATATTTCCGAATCTGTGCAGCTGCGGATCAGGAAAATGTCTCACTGCCTGTGATTAGCGCAGTGCAGTGCCGACTTCCTGGCGGGCTCTGCACGTGTGGCTGCGAACACGCCTGAGCTCATCCTTAGCCAGGGCAGCTTTATTGTTAATTTCTGCCTAAATTAATAAATGGATTTTACTAGATCACAACTCTGCTTCTACTTGCTTACCAGGGCTTAAAGAGGAGCCCCTCCCCCCCAAAAAAATAAATAAAAGTCAGCAGCTATAAATACTGTAGCTGCTGACTTTTACTATTAGGGCTCATGCACACAGGATGTTTTCAAAACGGCAGCACTACAGCAGCGCTAAAAACGCCAATTTTTCACATTTAACTGTGTTTTTACATTGGCGTTTGTAGCACCCTCCTCACTCCCCTCTTTCTCTCGTCTCGTCTCTTGTCTAGGGGTATCTTAGAGGGGAGGGAGCGGGGACACCACACCTGGCTTCCACCACATGTGTCAGTGCGGTATAAGCAACGTTCTTGTATTACCTTCGGGTCAGTGCTGTGCACCTGGATCCTCCCTCCAAGTGTCACCTTGAACAATGTCTGTCAGGAAATGAGCCCCACACCATAAAAGTTCAACACTCCTTTATTCTTCTCGAATGAACACAATCAGTTGAACTCCCTTGGTAGAAACAGAACAGAAAAGGAGGTGTGGATGCGAATAGGCCCAGACACAATTTGGTTCTCCACTTTCCTTCCTGAAAGTGGGTTACGGTCTCCGCACGAGGGGGAATTTCCTTCCAGGCGGTCTCTGATGAGAGGCTCACCTGTCACCGGCAATATGCTGCACCGGGTCTTCAAGTGAGGAGCTCCCCCCGGTCCATTGCGCCTTCCGGATTCGGGTACCCACTCCCGGGATTCCCTAGGATCTCCTTCCCTCGCGGAACTCAGTGTTGGGCACTAAGCTCCGGACCTCCATCCGAGTACCTCACCCCAGGCTAAAGGTGCCTGGGATGGAACACGACCTCCGATTGTCCTCTAGGCCTAGACCACCCAGAGGACCGACACGAACCACCGCCCACAAGCTGAAGGTGCCTGGGACTTCGACCCCGTGACAAAGATGGCCGGCCCCTTTATACCCTCTCCCAGCAAGCACGGCGGGTTCCCCGCCCCACCATACCGCTGCCGAGGGAGGACAAAAAGGAAGCACAACACACAGCAATGATTCAACCCCAGCCCAGGGCGACAGCGCCACCCGCTGGGCTGCAGGGAATTTCACATCACCAATGTCTCTGTCAAGTTCAAATTTACACCCGGGAAAGTACATACCCGCTACACGTTATTGCGCGTTTTCCTGTATTTCTGGCGTTTTCCTGCGTTTTTTGGCATTAGCGGTTTTAGCCGTTTTTCATTAAAAACACTCTTTATAATGTAAAAACGCCTAAAAATGTCAAATGTGGCTTGACACGTTTAGCCGCCTTTAGACGTGTTTTTTGTCGTTTTTCGTTTTTACAGCTCGATTTTACTGCTGACGTTTTTTTTCACTGCCCCTAAACATAAAAAATAAAAAAAAATGTTAAACCCCCCTAATAGCAGCTGTAAAAACGTCCTGTGTGCATGAGCCCTTAGGGCACTTTCCTGTCCAGGCATCCAGCAGTGTCCTCACCTGAGCAGATTCTTAAATCAGCTCTTGGGTGCTGGTGCCGCCATCTTGGCTAAGGGAAACCAGCAGTGAAGCCTTGCAGCTTCACAGCTGGTTTCCTACTGCGTATGTGCGAATTGCGCTGCGCTTTGTCAATGGGTCGGCTACGGAGTGGGGGGGGGGGGGGAGAGGAGGGACCTAACTTCTGGCTCACTTAGCCATGGCGAACTGAGCCAGAAGTGGGAGCAGGTACCTGTCAAAACCAAGCACCCCCCCCCCCCAAAAGGTGCCAAATGTGGCAGCGGGGGGGGGGTGGCTGACAAGCAGAGCTTCCCCTTTTGGGTGGAGCTCTGCTTTAAATTACATTTACCTGCACCCCATCAAGTCAACAGAGGGGCCCAGAAGGTGGGAGCAGAGGAGGGGATTTTTTTTTTCCATTTTTGGAGCATAGGTGGATAAAGTCAGTTCCTCTGCACCCCTTCGTAGGTGGCGTTGCGTTGGGGGGGCCTCATCAGGAAGGCTGTACAGGGCCCATTATTTCAAACAGTGGCCTTGCAGGTATGTGACAGGGCTTGAGTGATGGTGCAAAGCATGCGCACAAGCATTTGCTCCGAATGTGCACTATTTGTGTCTATGCTGGTGCTTTTACACAACCCTCTGTGTACATCTTCTAACATAGGTGGCTTTTCGCAGGCTCTGGACGCCGTATGGCCCCTCTACTGCCAGAATTGAACGTTTTGTTTTTCAGACAAATCTTGCCTGGGCTCTGGAGCTTAATGAACAAAACTAAAAAATGTCTGCTTTCCAAAAAAATATTAATTTCGCTGAAAAATACATTTCCTCTAAACCCCAGTGAGAAGCACCGTAATGACATGAAAATAATGGGGAATGATGATACAGGGACACAATTGGGCCCTTTTTATTTTACATTTGGGGCCTTTTTTTTACATTCTCCAGCACTGGCTCTCCTCAGCCAGGCCTGCACACAGCTCCCTCCATTGTGTGTCATGGAGCCCGAGCACAGCTCTGCGCGTCCCCGCGGCGGGAGCGCGCCCGTGCTGTGATGGGGGATCGGGAGGAGGAAGGTGAAGAGCGGATGGATCCCGTGTGCGGTGTACCGGGCCTGAGCAGCGAAGGGGGGCGGGTGAGTGCAGCACGGAGGACGGGAGGAGGAGAGGCAATGGCCGGGCTTCACCTAGGCCTCCATCACTACCCTGCTTTAACCCTTCACCAGCTGTAGCCTGGGCACCCTAGGGTGGGCATGGAGGGAGCTGTAGAAATACAACACAGATGATTGTTTGTGTCTCAGCAGCGCCATCCCTCTGCACCCACATACCTTCACAGGCATGCATGGCTCCTGGACAGGGCCCTTTGTTTACATGGCCTGGATTTCCAGGGACAGTCCCTCCTTCTGTACAGAGACTCCCAGGGACTGCACATCCCAAAGAGACCCTGTCACTGCTATAAAAAAAATTAAAAAAGAAAAGCGTCCCCCTGTAAAAGACAAAGTTTGACCCCTTCGTCACCACGGTATCACTTTTTAAAACCGAAATGTAATCCGACTGCGCCAATAAACTAGGAGTGTGCAATAGAGCAGAGCTGAGGCATCCTCCAGACTCGTCTCTGTCCCAAATTCCACTTTTTTAAAAGCCGTACTAAACCCAAGAGCAAACATTTATTACATTGCAGCTTGCCAATCCTTAGATGCAGTGGCTGCATTAGTTTTATTTTTTAGGCTTTCTTTCCTTTATTTTCACCTGGTGATCCGGTCAGTAAATCTGTTGTTTTTCAAAAGAACAAGCTCTCCAGCAGAATGTATCAGGTTACAGGGATGAGACAACCCATTTACCACTGACAGGGGTGCTTACAATAAGATAAGATACTTTTATTGTCATTGCAACAAGTCACCTTTAACTACTCACATTTAAAAAGAATATAATAATCAACAGTAACTTTGCACACAAAATTACAGTATATACTCGAGTATAAGCCGAGTTTTTCCGCACATTTTTTTTGTGTGCTGGAAATGCCCCCCTCGGCTTATACTCAAGTCTGTGTCTATCTTCATCTTTGTGCGCCTGATCCCTGCCAGCCATAGGTCCCCTGGACCCCAAACTTGGCACACATGTAGCCCCACTCTTCCCCTACAAGTGTGCAAAGCTTGGTGTCCGGGGGACCTACGGCCGGGGAGCACCGATTTTTTTTCAAATCCGGGCACCCCTTCCATAGACTCCCATGTTAAACTGTAATTTCTCCAGTGATTTTGGGGACCTGGTACTGGCTGGCCCTAGGTCCTCTGGACCCCAAACTTGGCACACATGTAGCCCCACTCTTCCCCTACAAGTGTGAAAAGTTTGTTGTTCAGGGAACCTACGGCCGGGGAGCACCGATTTTTCAAAGCCGGGCACCCCTTCCATAGACTCCCATGTTAAACGTCAGTCTAGTCACACAGCGCTGGAGATCAGGTAGGGAGATTGGGCACAGTGAGGTATGCAGATGGACACCCTAGGCTTATACTCGAGTCAATACGTTTTCCCAGTTTTTTGTGGTAAAATTAAGTGCCTCGGTTTATATTCGGGTCGGCTTATACTCGAGTATATACGGTAGTGCCCATACCCCAGCGTAGATAAGCTTTTATGTATGCAAGACCTTTATCCCAAAAGAAAAAAAAAATCAGTTCCTGTAACTTGTTATAAAAAGTATTAGCAGGAGTCTGGCTTTAATTTGTTAGTGTGTCTAGATTTGCTAGTCCACCTAACAGTCCTCTTACCCTGGACTGACAATGCTGCTGTCTGCTGTGCCCCTGTGCGCCTTCATCCAGAGTAGATGCACTCTAATACAGGAGGTGTGTTGCTGGCCAGATCACCAGGAGAAAACAGAGGGAAAAAAACATGTTACATTTTTGGTTTTGGTGTAGTACTGCTTTAAGTCTGATCAGCTGCAGGTCAGGTCACACAAAGGGGCAGGATGCTGATGATGTCAGTGGCTTTTTATGGACACATGGGCATATTTAGTTAATGTCTCCGCCCCTTTGTTTACATCTGCTGCGTTGTGAGGAATTACCCAACCTGCAGCTGATTGGACCAAAAGAGGAACTTCCCTGCCCCACGATGTTCATTTTTAATATTCAGACTGCGCACATGATTAAGGAGATGGTCAGAGACTGCAGGCAGGATACAAAAGACGTTTAGAGATCGAGGACATGACTCAAGAGATGGTCAGAGACTGCGGACATGACTCAAGAGATGGTCAGAGACTGCGGACATGACTCAAGAGATGGTCAGAGACTGCGGACATGACTCAAGAGATGGTCAGAGACTGCGGACATGACTCAAGAGATGGTCAGAGACTGCGGACATGACTCGAGATGGTCAGAGACTACGGACATGACTCAAGAGATGGTCAGAGACTACGGACATGACTCAAGAGATGGTCAGAGACTACGGACATGACTCAAGAGATGGTCAGAGACTACGGACATGACTCAAGAGATGGTCAGAGACTGCGGACATGACTCAAGAGATGGTCAGAGACTGCGGACATGACTCAAGAGATGGTCAGAGACTGCGGACATGACTCAAGAGATGGTCAGAGACTGCGGACATGACTCAAGAGATGGTCAGAGACTGCGGACATGACTCAAGAGATGGTCAGAGACTGCGGACATGACTCAAGAGATGGTCAGAGACTGCGGACATGACTCAAGAGATGGTCAGAGACTGCGGACATGACTCAAGAGATGGTCAGAGACTGCGGACATGACTCAAGAGATGGTCAGAGACTGCGGACATGACTCAAGAGATGGTCAGAGACTGCGGACATGCTGCACAAAACTGTCAGGGACTGTGAGCATACTATAGGAGTTGTTGGATAATGATGACATGCTACTGGAAACATGTTTGGGGGGATTTACCAAAGCTGGAGCACACAGAATCTGGTGCAGCGCTTCAAAGTAACCAATCAAGTTCCAGGTTTTAGCCCAGGTTCACACTGCTGCAGGATTGAAATCGTGCGAACGATTTCATTCCCGCATTTTAATCCGTCGATTTTAGAGACATCTGTGCGGTTTCCTGCACATATGGCGATTTCATGTGCGAGTTTAATAGACATAAGTAGTGCAGAAACTACATTTGGGAATCGGACGGTTCCATTGCGGGCAATAGGCACCGATTTGGCATGCGACTTGATATGTCAAATCTCTGCTTCAAATATTTTATTGAATTTTATAATTATCAACAAAATTCCATTAACAGAGCATGTACAATAATATAATAGAAATAGATATTCCATTAACAGAACATGTACAATAGTATAATAGAAAAAGGCATAATCATTCAGGAAAGTGACGTGTCCAATCGCATCAATGTGAACCAGGGCTAATTGTCAAAGCTTAAAGTGGTTGTAAACCCCGTAGACAATTTTTTTTTTTTTAACTTACCTGCAAGACAAAGCTATAGTGAGCTAGTATGACTAGCATACTAGCTCATTATGTACCACTTACCTTAGGTCGGGGCCCCCGAAGTCGTCCGTGTCCCTCCTCTAGCCGCATCCATTGCTGCGGCGATAGCCGGAATGTTACTTCCAGGTATCGCCGCTGCAGCCAATCACAGCGCCGCTCCGGCGCTGTGAAGACGTGACTTCGCGTGTGATCCGTCAAATTCGGCTACGTCGTCGAATGTTGCGACCTAGCCGAATTTGTGAATGGGGTTAACCCCATGCGCATGCGCGTGACGTCACTGCGCCGTTTTTAAATGCAAATATCTCCTTAACCGTGTAGGTTAAGGAGATATTTCTTGCACCTACAGGTAAGCCTTGATCTAGGCTTACCTGTAGATGCAAGTGGTCAAAGTGGGTTTACAACCACTTTAAGGCCGGGTTCACACTGGTGCGACAAACGCTCCGACATTGGGAGCTCTTGTCGCATGACGTGTGAAAATCAATGTTTCCCTATGGGAGCCGTCTTAACTGGTCCGACACATGTCGGTCCGACTTTGAAAATGCTCCCTGTACTACTTTGATCCGACTTCAGCCCATTGACTATCATCGAAGTCGGATCAAAGTCGGAACGCCGTCTTGCATGATCCGACTTTGGCATGCGACTTGTGCTCTGCTGATCTTGAGGGGGAACTCCACGCCAAATTTTAAATAAAAAAACGGCATGGGTTCCCCCTCCAAGAGCATACCAGGCCCTTGGGTCTGGTATAGATTTTAGGGGAACCCCTACGAAAAAACGGCGTGGGGGTTCCCCCAATATCCATACCAGACCCTTATCCGAGCACGCAGCCCAGCCGGTCAGGAAAGGGGGTGGGGACGAGCGAGCGCCCCCCCTCCTGAACCGTACCAGGCCGCATGCCCTCAACATGTGGGGGTGGGTGCTTTGGGGCAGGGGGGCTCCCTGCGGCCCCCCCACCCCAAAGCACCCTGTCCCCATGTTGATGAGGACAAGGGCCTCTACACGACAACCCTGGCCCTTGGTTTTTTGGGTGTCTGCGGGGGAGGGGCTTATCGGAATCCAGGAGCCCCATTTAATAAGGGGGCCCCCAGATCCCGACCCCCCACCCTATGTACATGAGTATGGGGTACATCGTACCCCTACCCATTCACCTGGGGGAAAAAATGTCAAGAAAAAAACCACACTAGACAGGTTTTTAAAGTAATTTTATTAGGCAGCTCCGGGGGTCTTCTTCCGACTTTGGGGGTCTCTTCTCTCGCTCTCCAGTGCCTTCTCCGCGCTCTCTGGTTCTTCTCCCGCTCTCCGGTGCTTTCTGCCGGGCACCTCCGCTATCTTCTGCCAGCTCTTTTGCTAGCGGTGGCCCGGTCTTCTTCCCTCTTTTCTTCTTGAGATGTTGACACGACGAGGTCTCCCGCTGTAATGCGGTGTGCGTGGCGCGCAACGACTTATATAGGCATGGGGCGTGGTCACCGGGTGACCCTGCCCCCTATGACGTCACATCCCTGGGCATTATGGGACTATGACGTCATAAGGGGGCGGGGTCACATAACCCAGTGACCACGACCCATGGCTATATAAGTCGTTGCGCGCCGCGCACACGGCATTACAGTGGGAGGTGTCGTGTCAACATCTCAAGAAGAGAAGAGGGAAGAAGACGTCAAAGAAGACCGGGCCACCGCTAGCAAAAGAGCTGGCAGAAGATAGCGGAGGTGCCCGGCAGATGGCAGAAAGCACCGGAGAGCGGGAGAAGAGGCCCCCGAAGTCGGAAGAAGACCCCTGGAGCTGCCTAATAAATTACTTTAAAAACCTGTCTAGTGTGTTTTTTTTATAGACAACTTTTTTTCCCCCCCAGGTGAATGGGTAGGGGTACGATGTAACCTATACTCATTCACATAGGGTGGGGGGCCCCTTATTAAAGGGGGCTCCCGGATTCTGATAAGCCCACCGCCCGCAGACCCCGACAACCAATGGCCAGGGTTGTCGGGAAGAGGCCCTTGTCCTCATCAACATGGGGACAGGGTGCTTTGGGGTGGGGGGGCCCGCAGGGCCCCCCCTGCCCCCAAGCACCCACCCCCCCACGTTGAGGGCATGCGACCTGGTACAGTTCAGGAGGGGGGGCGCTCGCTCGTCCCCACCCCCTTCCTGACCAGCCAGGCTGCGTGCTCGGATAAGGGTCTGGTATGGATTTTGGGGGGACCCCCATGCCGTTTTTTTGGCGTAGGGGGTCCCCTTAAAATCCATACCAGACCGAAGGACCTGGTATGCTCTTGGAGGGGGAACCCATGCCAGTTTTTTATTTAAAATTTGGTGTGGAGTTCCCCCTCAAGATTCATACCAAACACAGTGCCTGGTATTGGCGGGGATCCAAGTCGGATCCCTATTCATTGAAAGTTGGACGTATGTCGGGTTCAAGTCGCAGAGCAAAGTCGGATCCAAAGTAGGACGGCTGTCTTGACGCACAAGTGTGAACCCGGCCTAATTGAACAAGCTGAAGTTAGAAGCTGATTGGTTGCTATGCACAACTGCACCAGATTCTGTGTGCTCCAGTTTTAGTAAATGCCCCCCATTACATGAGACTAATATAAATCACTGCTATACCAGGGCAGTAAGGAAACACAGATTGGTGTCTGCAGGGGCCCTGAGGGTTGCACAAAAAGTGCATAAGGGCTGCTGGTTGGGCACTAGGGCATTAGAGAATGCTTATTGGAACAGGCTGAAGACCCAATCAGCCAGGTTAGTGTTTTTCTGGCCAGTCCTATAGCTTCTCCCTAAGAAAGATGACTATGGGGATGTATTCTAAACCTTCCCAAGAATGCAAGAAATCCAGATGTGCATGTTTGTACCATCATCTTTCATTATTTGTTTTAGTGGACAGATCACACCTGTCTGTAAGTGGCCATGCACTGTCTCATCTTTAAAAGTTATGCAACCAGTTCAGATGCAGCTTGTGAAGGTCATAGATCAGACTATGCAGAGGTGTCCTGGGATTATGTTTATATGTACAGGTCCTTCTCAAAAAATTAGCATATTGTGATAAAGTTCATTATTTTCTGTAATGTACTGATAAACATTAGACTTTCATATATTTTAGATTCATTACACACAACTGAAGTAGTTCAAGCCTTTTCTTGTTTTAATATTGATGATTTTGGCATACAGCTCATGAAAACCCAAAAATCCTATCTCAAAAAATTAGCATATTTCATCCGACCAATAAAAGAAAAGTGTTTTTAATACAAAAAAAGTCAACCTTCAAATAATTATGTTCAGTTATGCACTCAATACTTGGTCGGGAATCCTTTTGCAGAAATGACTGCTTCAATGCGGCGTGGCATGGAGGCAACCAGCCTGTGGCACTGCTGAGGTGTTATGGAGGCCCAGGATGCTTCGATAGCGGCCTTAAGCTCATCCAGAGTGTTGGGTCTTGCGTCTCTCAACTTTCTCTTCCCAATATCCCACAGATTCTCTATGGGGTTCAGGTCAGGAGAGTTGGCAGGCCAATTGAGCACAGTAATACCATGGTCAGTAAACCATTTACCAGTGGTTTTGGCACTGTGAGCAGGTGACAGGTCGTGCTGAAAAATGAAATCTTCATCTCCATAAAGCTTTTCAGCAGATGGAAGCATGAAGTGCTCCAAAATCTCCTGATAGCTAGCTGCATTGACCCTGCCCTTGATAAAACACAGTGGACCAACACCAGCAGCTGACATGGCACCCCAGACCATCACTGACTGTGGGTACTTGACACTGGACTTCAGGCATTTTGGCATTTCCCTCTCCCCAGTCTTCCTCCAGACTCTGGCACCTTGATTTCTGAATGTACTTTGGACCACTGAGCAACAGTCCAGTGCTGCTTCTCTGTAGCCCAGGTCAGGCGCTTCTGCCGCTGTTTCTGGTTCAAAAGTGGCTTGACCTGGGGAATGCGGCACCTGTAGCCCATTTCCTGCACACGCCTGTTCACAGTGGCTCTGGATGTTTCTACTCCAGACTCAGTCCACTGCTTCCGCAGGTCCTCCAAGGTCTGGAATCGGTCCTTCTCCACAATCTTCTTCAGGGTCCGGTCACCTCTTCTCATTGTGCAGCGTTTTCTGCCACACTTTTTCCTTCCCACAGACTTCCCACTGAGGTGCCTTGATACAGCACTCTGGGAACAGCCTATTCGTTCAGAAATTTCTTTCTGTGTCTTACCCTCTTGCTTGAGGGTGTCAATGATGGCCTTCTGGACAGCAGTCAGGTCGGCAGTCTTACCCATGATTGCGGTTTTGAGTAATGAACCAGGCTGGGAGTTTTTAAAAGCCTCAGGAATCTTTTGCAGGTGTTTAGAGTTAATTAGTTGATTCAGATGATTAGGTTAATAGCTCGTTTAGAGAACCTTTTCATGATATGCTAATTTTTTGAGATAGGAATTTTGGGTTGTCATGAGCTGTATGCCAAAATCATCAATATTAAAACAAGAAAAGGCTTGAACTACTTCAAGTTGTGTTTAACGAATCTAAAATATATGAAAGTCTAATGTTTATCAGTACATTACAGAAAATAATGAACTTTATCACAATATGCTAATTTTTTGAGAAGGACCTGTACTTCCCACTGTCAGCAGTGCTTGTTATAGAGCAGAGAGTTTCCAACCTGCTGGAAAATCTCAGTAGCTGGTGATTGTTCTCATGTCTATTAAGGAAGGAAACACGTTACTGTGCATTTTCCATATTTACCCGTCGAATTATGTGTATAAAACACCATAACCGGACCTGCGTTCTCAAGAATGGGCAGACATCATACATCCCATTTGTTGTTGTGGTTATCCTAAATGCTTCATACGCAGTACAATGTCAGAAACGGATAACATGTTTATTACATTTAAAGGATAACTCCACTTTCGTGGGGAAACAATTTGCAAATAAAAAAAATAATAATAATATAGCAGCGTACAGTTTTGTACACCGATGGTGTACAGAATTCCCCCCAGATATGTATTTTCCTGCTTGTGTGATCGGTTCACTGATTTTCCCAGAAGTCTGCACTAAGATACAAGTCAGATTTTGAGCATTCCCTGCAACAAAAATGGCCTTCATGATGAGATAATACCAAAGGGAAATCACGCCTAAAGGGATGCAGGCCTTGCCAATTTCCTCTTTAGAGCCCTACAAGTGCAGCAGCTGATTGATAATTATGAAACCAGTTCCATACAGATTCACGCTACACATGAACACAGACAAACAGCTATTTCTTCAAAATAACAAAAGTTAGGAATCTGCAGCAAAGCTTGGTAAAACCCCTGTAATGTACACTAATCACCCAGAAGGGAATGATTTTTTTTCTCAACAAAAGTGGAGTTACTCTTTAAATGTAGATGCACTAATCATTTTACATGCTGTTTCTAAAATTAGTAACCTAAAAGGCAGTAATAAAATCAAATTCTATCTAAAAAAATAAATAAAAAAAAATCGGGCCTTTTATACATTTATATAGCCAAATGTTTGTGCACACCTGACCCCTCCAATATTATTATTCAGCCTTGTGGTAACAGTTTGGGGAAGACCCTTTTTCATTCCATAGACATATGCTATATTACCAGAATTATTGGGATGCCTGCCTTTACACACACAAACTTTAATGGCATCCCAGTCTTAGTCCGTAGGGTTCAATATTGAGTTGGCCCACCCTTTGCAGCTATAACAGCTTCAACTCTTTTGGGAAGGCTGTCCACAAGGTTTAGGAGTGTGTCTATGGGAATGTTTGACTATATGTTTGAGTGAGTTTTGGGTGGAGGAACTTGACTGGCCTGCACAGAGTCCTGACCTCAACCCAATAGAACACCTTTGGGATGAATTAGTGTGGAGACTGCGAGCCAGGCTAAGTTCCTCCATCCCAAACTCACTCATCCATGTCTTTATGGACCTTGCAAGGTCCATAAAGACATGGATGAGCGAGTTTGGGGTGTAGGAACTTGACTCAACCCAATAGAACACCTTTGGGATGAATTAGAGCGGAGACTGCGAGCCAGGGTTTTTCGTCCAACATCAGTGCCTGACCTCACAAATGCGCTTCTGGAAGAATGGTCAAACATTCCCATAGAGCTGAGGTATAATGTTTCATCCTTGTATGTGCCACCTGCCTATCAAATATCTAACTACTGTTTGACCCAACGCTGTATCCTGGCCTAGGCCAACAAGGCCCAGGCCTAGGGCAGCACTTTGCAGGGGGGGCAGCATGAAAAGAGTCCCCGCCGGCTTGCGCTACACTGTTAGGGAAACAATAGTCTAGCGCCTCCATAAAGCAGCCGCACTGCTTACAGTATGCGGGCGGCCGGCGTTCCACAACTGTGTGTGGGGGGGCGCTGCTTCTAATTTTGACTGTTCTATAAACCTGGACCACAAACCTTCCTCACTGTGCTATATGTTTCTGCTGCACCACTGGCATGATTATTTTTTGTTGCAGAGATATCCCTTCATTTTCTGCCCCGTAGCAAACAGGAAGTGAGAGGAAATCTATACATTAGGCCCCTTTAGGTCCAGGGTAGCCCCCTAACCCCCCCTAATAAAGGTTTAACCCCTTGATCACCCCCCAGGTAACCCTTTCACCCCCTAACTTCAGCGTCACTAAGCGATTGTTTTTCCGATCGCTGTATTCGTGTCGCTGGTGTTTTAGATAGGCAGTTATTTTTTTTTTAGGTTCGCCGCAGGTTTTTATTGGTGTCAGGTACCCCCATATATTATTTTAACCCCCTGATTGCCCCTAGAGTTAACCCTTTCACCAGTGATCGCCGTATAAGCGTCACTGGTGTCACTGGTTAGCCAGTAAGTTATTTAGTTATTTAGGTTACCCGTCAGGTTTTTATATAGTGTCAGGTACCCCCATATTTAACCTAATAAAGGTTTTAACCCCCTGATTGACCCTAGTTAACCCTTTCACCAGTGATCACCATATAAAGGTTACGGGTGACGCTGGTTGATTAGTTTGCTTTTTATAGCATCAGGGCACCCGCCGTATATAACCCAATAAAGGTTTAACCCCCCTGATCGCCCGGCGGGTGAGATCAATTAGGTTTTAGCGCCAGAGAGGGTCTGCGTCGCCCCAGGCAGTGTTAGGTTAGTGCCAGTAACGCTAACACCCACGCGCAAAGCATACACCCCCCTTAGTGGTATAGTATCTGATCAGATCTATACTAGCATCCCCAGCGGTTTAGGGTTCCCAAAAACGCAGTGTTAGCGGGATCAGCCCAGATACCTGCTAGCGCCTGCGTTTAGCCCCTCCGCCCAGCCCAGCCCAGCCCAGCCCACCCAAGTGCAGTATCGATCGATCACTGTCACTTACCAAACACAACACACATAACTGCAGCGTTCGCAGAGACAGGCCTGATCCCTGCGATCGCTAACAGTTTTTTTGTAGCGTTTGATATATTTGCTGACGACAGTCAGGTGCTTTTTTTCCTGTGAATCTTACTAGTGTACCCCTAAATTTAGAGCCCAAAATGGCAAGACGAAGGTACACTAGTAAAGAGGCCTACGAGATTCTGAGCATGACAGATAGTGAAGAGGAGGTCACGTATCTGTCAGATTCAGGCTCAGAATATCTTCCCGTAGAAGACAGTGACGTCAGCGGCCCCACGTCAGATAGCTCTGATGACGAAGTTGAGGTCCCTGCTAAGGTCAGGCGTACCCGATCCCGATCTTCTGAGGTTGTTGAGGAGCAAGAACCGCAGGTCTCTCGTATCATGGAGCAGAGTAGTACTAGCGCCGCTATTCCTTCTGGTGAACTGGCAAGCACCAGCGGCCTAGTACAGCCTGGACGTACATCCAGCACTGCAGTAACACTTGGTGACGTGGCGAGTCCCATAAGTGCAGTTCAAGCTGGCGAGGTGGCAAGCACAAGTAGTGTCCCGCTGCCACCAAGAAGACAAAGGCAGGCCCGTCGTGCCCATACTGCCCTTCCTGCAGAATTCGCCTATCCTGATTGGGTCCCCACCACTTCTGCAGAACCCGTACTTCCCCCATTCACTGCCCAACCCGGTATTCAGGTGGAAACAGCTGATTTTATGCCAATTGATTTTTATTCGCTGTTTTTCACGGAAGATCTCTATAGATCTATTGTGGACCAGAGTAATTTATATGCTGGTCAATTTATCGCCGCTAACCCCCAGTTGCCTAAAATTGCCAGAAATTGGAAACCAATTACGGTTTCCGAATTTAAGACCTTTCTGGGCCTTTCCCTCAACATGGGCACACATAAATTTCCGTCATTGCGTGCTTATTGGTCCACGCACCCAATTGACCACATGCCCGTGTTCTCTGCCTCCATGTCCAGGGCACGATACGAGCAGATTTTGCGGTTCATGCACTTCAACGACAATGAACTTTGTCGTCCACGTGGGGACCCTGAATACGACCGGCTCTATAAAATTCGGCCCCTCATAAACCACTTCAACGAACGTTTTGCAGCCTTGTTTACTCCCGATCAAGTTGTCTGCGTTGATGAGTCCCTGATTAAATTTTCTGGCCGCTTGTCTTTCAAGCAGTACCTTCCCAGCAAGCGTGCCAGATACGGGGTCAAGCTCTACAAGTTCTGTGACAGGGCAACAGGCTATGTAGTGAACTTTACGGTTTATGAGGGAAAAGACAGTCAGATTGAGTCGGTCAACTGCCCGGATTACATAGGGAGCGCTGGCAAGATAGTGTGGAACTTGGTGTCACCCTTATTCGGAAAGGGGTACCACTTGTATGTGGACAATTATTACACGAGCGTGCCACTGTTTAGTCACTTGTTTGATCATAAGATTGGAGCATGTGGCACCGTGCGACCTAATCGCCGGGGCTTTCCCCAGCGGCTTGTAGATGCCCGTCTTAGGCTGGGGGAGAGAGCCTGCTTGAAGTGTAATAACTTGCTCGCTATGAAGTGGAGGGACAATAAGAATGTTTTCCTTCTTACCTCCCTTCATGCAGACACGACAGTCCAAATTCGTACGGCGACTGGTGTTGTGGAGAAACCCCTCTGTGTCCACGAATATAACCAAAATATGGGAGGGGTGGACCTCAATGACCAGTTGATGGCGCCGTATCTAATTGACCGTAAGGCGAGACGCTGGTACAAAAAAGTGTCTCTATCATTATTCCAATTGGCTTTGCTGAACGCTCATGTGCTATACAGAGCTTCAGGCGGGACGTTATCTCTTCTAAAATTCCAGAATGAGATAGTCACAGAACTCCTGTATCCAGGCGGTTCTGCACCTCACCATCCCCAACCAAATGCAGTAAGCCGGCTGCATGAGAGGCATTATTCGTATGTCCTCCCGAGTACCCCTACCCAAAGCCACCCCCAAAAAAGATGTCGTGTCTGTAGCAAGCGCGGATTTAGGCGTGACACCCGTAGTTTTTGTCCACTCTGTCCTGACAAGCCTGGTCTTTGCCAAGGTGAATGTTTTGAACGCTACCACTCAAAAGTGAAGTTTTAGCGTAGGGTACAGCATTTCACAGACAAGGACACACTTACACAGGGTCTCCCAAGATGCCATTACATTTTGAGAGACCCGAACCATTACAGTTGTAAAGTTACAAAAAAAAGTGTAAAAAAGAAAAACAAAACGTAAAAAACAAAACACAAAAAAAATATAAAATAAAAAAACCAAAAATAGTTGTCGTTTTATTGTTCTCTCTCTCTCTATTTTCTCTCTATTGTTCTGCTCTTTTTTACTGTATTCTATTCTGCAATGTTTTATCATGCTTGCTTTTCAGGTATGTAATTTTTTGTTTTCAGGTGCGCCATTCAACTGCAGCGCGGAATTATTTATCTTGACAGCAACAGCGTTTGCTCCCACGATACATAAAGCCGTGACTCCAGTGCTGTAGGAGGTGATTTCACCACCACAGTTAAAAAAAAGAGCATATATGCCGAAGCATGGGGGCAGCAGGGGCGGAGGAGCGATTTTGCTCCTAATGCCGCGTACATACGGTCGAAATTCCGACCGTGTGTACGCGGCATAACTTTTTTGCGGGAGGATGCCCCCATGCTTCGGCATATATATATTTTAGGCACAGGTTGCGTTAAAACATTTTTTTATTTTTTACTAGGTTTTGTTTTGGTATTTGCTTTGCAGGTATGGCATGGTAAGGTCTTACTGTTGTACTGTAATGTTACTTTGTTTTAATGTTAACCACCATTTGCTTAGCAGGTACGCCATTCAGTTGCAGCGCGGATCTATTTATCTTGACAGCAACAGCGTTTGCTCCCACGATACATAAAGCCGTGACTCCAACGCTGTAGGAGGTGATTTCACCACCACAGTTAAAAAAAAGAGCATATATGCCGAAGCATGGGGGCAGCAGGGGCGGAGGAGCGATTTTGCTCCTAATGCCGCGTATATACGGTCGAAATTCCAACGGAGGCTTATCCGTGGAAAAGTCCGACCGTGTGTACGCGGCATAACCTTTTATGCCGCGTACATACGGTCGAAATTCCGACGAAGGCTTGACCGTGTGTACGCGGCATAACTTTTTTGCGGGAGGATGCCCCCATGCTTCGGCATATATGCCCATCATTAGAAGTGGGTGGATGAAGGGAGGTATTCTAATGGTGGGCATACCCACCAATCAATCTCTTTTTTTCGTTCAGCCAATAGGCTGTATGAAAAAAAAGATTACAATACATGTCCAACAAGGACCAGCAACGTACTGGTATGTTGCTGGACTTTGAATGTTTATACCAGAATGATGCCTGCGGGTTTAGGTATCATCTTGGTATCATTCTTTTCAGCCAGCAGCCGGCTTTCATGTAAAAGCAATTCTAGCAGATAATTAGCCTCTAGACTGCTTTTACAAGCAGTGGGAGGGAATGTCCCCCCCCCGGATATAAAAAGCGCCATTGGGAAATTGGGAAAGCATTTTATCACACCGATCTTGGTGTGGTCAGATGCTTTGAGGGCAGAGGAAAGATCTAGGGTCTAACCCCCCAATTTTTTTCAAAAAAAGAGTACCTGTCACTACCTATTGCTATCATAGAGGATATTTACATTCCCTGAGATAACGATAAAAATGGTAAAAAAATAAAATATGGAAGGCACAGTTTAAAAATAAAATAAAAAAGCCAAATAAATAATAAAAAAAAAAAAAAAAAAGCACCGCTGTCCCCCCCTGCTATTGCGCAAAGGCGAACGCAAGCGTCGGTCTAGCGTCATATGTAAACAGCAATTGCATCATGCATGTGAGGTATCACCGCGAAGGTCAGATCGAGGGCAGTCATTTTAGCAGTAGATCTCCTCTGTAAATCTAACGTGGTAACCTGTAAAGGCTTTTAAATGCTTTTAAAAATGAATGTAGTTTGTCGCCGCTGCGCGTTTGTGCGCAATTTTAAAGCATGACGTGTTTGGTATCCATGTACTCGGCCTATGATCATCTTTTTTATTTCATCAAACATTTGGGCAATATAGTGTTTTTTAGTGCATTAAAAATAAAAAAAGTGTGTTTTTCCCCCAAAAAATGCGTTTGAAAAATCGCTGCGCAAATACTGTGTGGAAAAAAAAAATGCAACACCCACTATTTTAATCTGTAGGGCCTTTGCTTTAAAAAAATATATAATGTTTGGGGGTTCAACATAATTTTCTTGCAAAAAAAAATTTTCTTTCATGTAAACAAAAAGTGTCAGAAAGGGCTTTGTCTTCAAGTGGTTAGAAGAGTGGATGATGTGTGACATAAGCTTCCTAATGTTGTGCATAAAATGCCAGGACAGTTCAAAACCCCCCCAAATGACCCCATTTTGTAAAGTAGACACCTCAAGCTATTTGCTGAGAGGCATGTTGAGCCCATTGAATATTTTTTTTTTTGTCCCAAGTGATTGAATAATGACCAAAAAAAAAAAAAAATGTACAAAAAGTTGTCACTAAATTATATATTGCTCAAACATGCCATGGGCATATGTGGAATTACACCCCAAAATACATTCTGTTGCTTCATGTGTGTGGGACTTTTTGGGAGCCTAGTCGCGTACGGGACCCCAAAAACCAAGCACCGCCTTCAGGATTTCTATGGGTGTAAATTTTTGATTTCACTCCTCACTGCCTTTCACAGTTTCGGAGGCCATGGAATGCCCAGATGGCACAAAACCCCCCCAAATGACCCCATTTTGGAAAGTAGACACCCCAAGCTATTTTCTGAGAGGTATGTTGAGTATTTTGCAGATCTCGCTTTTTGTCACAAAGTTTTGAAAATGTAAAAAAAGAAAAAAAAAAAGAAAAAAAAATGTCTTTCTTAATTTTCAAAAACAAATGAGAGCTGTAAAATACTCACCATGCCTCTCAGCAAATAGCTTGGGGTGTCTACTTTCCAAAATGGGGTAATTTGGGGGGGTTTTGTGCTATTTTGGCATTTTATGGCCTTCGAAACTGTGATAGGTAGTGAGGAGTGAAATCAAAAATTTACGCCCTTAGAAATCCTGAAGGCGGTGCTTGGTTTTTGGGGCCCTGTACGCGGCTAGGCTCCCAAAAAGTCCCACACATGTGGTATCCCCGTACTCAGGAAAAGCAGCAGAATGTATTTTGGGGTGCAATTCCACATATAACCATGGCATGTGTGAGCAATATATCATTTAGTGACAACTTTTTGTACATTTTTTTTTTTCTTTTTGTCATTATTCAATCATTTGGGACAAAAAAAAAAAATATTCAATGGGGTCAACATGCCTCTCAGCAAAAAGCTTGGGGTGTCTACTTTCCAAAATGGGGTCATTTGGGGGGGTTTTGTGCCATCTTGGCATTTTATGGCCTTCAAAACTGTGATAGGTAGTGAGGAGTGAAATCAAAAATTTATGCCCTTAGAAACCTTGAAGGCGGTGCTTGGTTTTTGGGGTCCCGTACGCGGCTAGGCTCCCAAAAAGTCCCACACATGTGGTATCCCCGTACTCAGGAGAAGCAGCAGAATGTATTTTGGGGTGTAATTTCACATATGCCCATGGCATGTGTGAGCAATATATCATTTAGTGACAACTTTGTGCAAAAAAAAAAAAGTTTGTCATATTCCCGCAACTTGTGGCAAAATATAAAATATTCCATGGACTGAACATGCCTCTCAGTAAATAGCTTGGGGTGTCTACTTTCCAAAATGGGGTCATTTGGGGGGGTTTTGTGCTATTTTGGCATTTTATGGCCTTCGAAACTGTGATAGGTAGTGAGGAGTGAAATCAAAAATTTGCGCCCTTAGAAATCCTGAAGGCGGTGCTTGGTTTCCGGGGTCCCGTACGTGGCTAGGCTCCTAAAAAGTCCCACACATGTGGTATCCCCGTACTCAGGAGAAGCAGCAGAATGTATTTTGGGGTGCAATTCCACATATAACCATGGCATGTGTGAGCAATATATCATTTAGTGACAACTTTTTGTAATTTTTTTTTTTTTTTGTCATTATTCAATCACTTGGGACAAAAAAAAAAAATATTCAATGGGCTCAACATGCCTCTCAGCAATTTCCTTGGGGTGTCTACTTTCCAAAATGGGGTCATTTGGGGGGGGGGTTTTGTACTGCCCTGCCATTTTAGCACCTCAAGAAATGAGATAGGCAGTCATAAATTTAAAGCTGTGTAAATTTCAGAAAATGTACCCTAGTTTGTAAACGCTATAACTTTTGCGCAAACCAATAAATATACGCTTATTGACATTTTTTTTACTAAAGACATGTGGCTGAATACATTTTGGCCTAAATGTATGACTAAAATTGAGTTTATTCGATTTTTCTTATAACAAAAAGTAGAAAATATCATTTTTTTTCAAAATTTTCGGTCTTTTTCCGTTTATATCGCAAAAAATAAAAATCGCAGAGGCAATCAAATACCATTAAAAGAAAGCTCTATTTGTGGGAAGAAAAGGACGCAAATTTCATTTGGGTACAACATTGCATGTCCGCACAATTTACAGTTAAAGCAGCGCAGTGCCGAATCCCAAAAACAGGCTTGGTCCTAATGGCCCGAAATGGTCCGGGGCTTAAGTGGTTAAGGGGTGCACGAATTTAGTCAGGCCTAGGGCAGCACAAAACCTAAATACACTACTGGTTTAACCATGACCTGTTTGCAAGCCAATGTTTTTTTTTATGATAAGTTATTAACCTGTATATACAGGTTTAACATAGAGTGAGGAGACCTTAGACCCTCTGTCAAGTGTTTATTGCTGTCTGTGTCCCTGCTGGAGAGATGTCACTGCTGTCTCTGACTACTGTCACGGAGATAGAAATTGTGGACATATCCAAAGAGGTGAGAGGAAGTCTTCCAGTGGGGACACTTCTGGTTTCAGAGGAGAGTTCCTCTTACTTTGAGAACATTTCTTCTTGCTACCTGTTGCATTTTCGGAACAGGAACTGAAGAGAAATCCCCCCAACAGTGAACAAACAGCAAAACAACTTGACAGGTTTACAACCCTTCTCTGCTTTATTCAAAATGTAAAATAAAAAGTTTTAGCTCTACATACGCTTTCGAAAAAATCAAGAACAGAAAGTGGGAACAAATACTGAGCTGTTGTCTATAATGACCAATTGGATTCCTTTTCCAGAGTCCCAAAAAGTAAAAGATGGAACCTAAGTGGTCATATGGGCAACAACTAAACATTGTTCCTCTTCTCTGTTCTCCAGTTTTTAGCTTCCATGTAGTACTTTTTATTTTATTTTATTTTTTATACAGAAATACATTTTGTTTAAGGCCCGGTTCACACAGGGTGGCACGACTTTGGGGGCGACGCGATCTCAAGACGACTTGTGAACCGGGTCTTAAGGGAACCTAAACCCATCGATTTAACGGTTTAAAAAAGTTACATTTCTGGCATTCTAGGAATGCTAACTATCACATTCGTTTGTGCTCCCAACCAAACTTTCAAGCCATCAAATGGCTGGGGTCATAACTGATCTCATGTGCAGCCCCATAGCAGCTGCACATCAAACAGAAGCCTTCTTAGCTGAAAAGGAGAGGAGGGTTTAGTTCTGCTTTAACAAGCAGGTGAATTGAACATTTTGAGCTCTATGCATACCTGGAACTTATTTGGAAAAAAAAACTGTCACCTGTGTTGACTGGCTTTTGTTTGCTTCAAACTGATTTTGCATTCCCCTACAAGTCTATGGTAATGTAAACCCCATTTAAAGCAGGTCAAATGCAAGACAGAAGGAGACCAACTGCCACATTCAGTAAATTCTGAAATTAAGTGATCAATGATATTGATATCAAACTGTTGCCATCAACTGAAGACAAAACCCTGACACAGACCTTAAAGTGGAACTTAAGTCAGAAAATTAAGTGCTGCTAGATCACTTCTCGTTGGCCCTTTTTGCAGGTATAGTTATGTAAAAACATTTAAAATAAGCTCCTATACTGTTTAAAATCCAGTAATACACTGTCTCACCCTGTTCTGCACATGCTCAGTTGCTCTTTTTTTTTTTTTGGCACTGCTGAGTTTGTAGAGGCCGATCTGCTGACAGCCTTGAAGCAGAATTAAACCCTCCTATCCTTTAAAGCCAAGGAAGCTGCTTCTGTTTGATCTGCCATGGTTCTGCACATGTGATCAATTATAAGACCAGCCATTCGATGGTTTGACAGTTTGCTTGAGGACACAAGCAAATGTGGCAGTTAGCTATCCCGGCATTCCAGAAATGTAACTGTTTTTGAAACAGTTAAATTGATGGATTTAATTCAGTTTTATGATCTACTGCTATTCAGGCTGAGTTCACACTGGTGCTGGGTTTCCCTGCATTGAATTTGAATGTTGGGAAACTGTGACTGGCTCTCAATGGAGCCGGTTCACACATCTCCGGGACAGCAGTGGAGCGGTTTACTGAAGAGTGCTGTGCGTCTTCTGGTCCATTTCAGGTCCGAATTCAGCCAAATATTTGCACCCGAAACGGTGAACAGGGACGCACCGAGCCCTCAGCTGCGAGCTGCTCCACACACACACTGTGAATCCAGCCTCAGGGGCTCTGGGCTTTAGCAAAATGGCAGCCTCCAGCAAAAACAAATGCAATTTACTGCACGCACAAATTTTGGTAGCATTATAATGATGCACCGAAATTTCGGCTGCCGAAAATAGGATTTATAGCTTTGTGCAGAAAGGAAAAAAAAATAAAAAATAGATGGTCCAATCAGGTCCACCTGAAAAAAACAGACAGGCGGACTCCTTCAAAACATCTGTGTGAAAGGGGCCTTAAAGCAGTAGTAAACCACAGCAGTTTAAAAACAAAAAAGCACCTGTAAGGCAATGGCATCATGTGCTAGTATGGATTGCATACCAGCACATTATGAAAAACGTACCTTTTTATAATTAAACCCTCCAGCGCTGCGCTGTCACCACTGACCGGGCTTCCATCTTCCCCCGGTGTCTCTTCTGTGTTTGCGGCCTTTGGCTGTATGAGCAGCTGGAGCTGCGATGACATCACTCCCGCACATGCGTGTAGGAGTCCTTGGCTCCGGCACAAAGCTCTGTAGGTCCAGTATGGTATGCCGGACCTTCAGAGCACATGCGCAGGTGGCGTCACTGGCTGCATGCAGGGCGAATATCTCCTAAACCGTGCAGGTTTAGGAGATATTTATTTTATCTACAGGTAAGCCTTATTATAGATTTTTGGTGGGTCCTGATAAGGCTGCAATTGGTGGGCCCTGATAAGGCTGCATTTGGTTGACACTGCACTGGTAGGCCATTTGATGGGTACTGGTAGGCTTCATTTGGTGGGCACTGGAAGGCTGCATTTGGTGGGCACTGGAAGGCTGCATTTGGTGGGCACTGGAAGGCTGCATTTGGTGGATACTGGAAGGCGGCATTTGGTGGACACTGGAAGGCGGCATTTGGTGGACACTGGAAGGCGGCATTTGGTGGACACTGGAAGGCGGCATTTGGTGGACACTGGAAGGCGGCATTTGGTGGACACTGGAAGGCGGCATTTGGTGGACACTGGAAGGCGGCATTTGGTGGGCACTGGAAGGCGGCATTTGGTGGGCACTGGAAGGCGGCATTTGGTGGGCACTGGAAGGCGGCATTTGGTGGGCACTGGAAGGCGGCATTTGGTGGGCACTGGAAGGCGGCATTTGGTGGGCACTGGAAGGCGGCATTTGGTGGGCACTGGTAGGCGGCATTTGGTGGGCACTGGTAGGCGGCATTTGGTGGGCACTGATGAGGCTGCATTTGATGCATTGATCTCTGGTATCATTTCAGTAGTCTCTGACGGTCTCCTGTATCGTGGCTACAGTCTCTGACCGGGCTCTTTCCAACAGACTCTCTCACAGAAGCCCAAGCCCTCTCTGTGTCCATCAGAGAGGCCCCCCTCCAGGTCCCAACAGAGTACTCTGCTTTTCTTACTGTATTTTGTTTATTGTTTTACGAGATCATGGGAGGTTCCCAGGGTAATGAAGACTCCTTATGGAAGCATTTCTGTGTTTGAGTTGTTTCCATAGAAGCATTTGTAAAGGGGAGGAGTTAGTAAGATGACCACGCCCATGTGGGAGCGCCAGGAATATTTTTGCACCCAGGCGTCTGACCCTAAGATCGGTCCTGTAGAGGAGGCATGGTTGGGGGGCGAAACTGAGATCAGAAGGTCCATACGGTGGACAAGCCTGACCTTGGCACACATTGCTAGGACGCTTTTTGGCTGAGGATAAGTCTTCAATTTCTGGGACGTTGGTGGCCGCTGGTGTTCTAGCAAACATTAGCCCTGTGCAGGAACCTGCCACAGTTGCTGCTTATCAGCAAACTGTTGGTAATTCTTAAAGAATCTATCACAGCCATGATTTTATTGTGCTGCCTGCACGCAGCACCGAGCGGCTCAGACCACATAAACGCATGGCGCATTCATGCACTACAGGCCTCAGCAACTGTGTAAACGAGGCTGTAAGCTTTAACCACTTAAGCCCCGGACCATTTCGGGCCATTAGGACCAAGCCTGTTTTTGGGATTCGGCACTGCGCTGCTTTAACTGTAAATTGTGCGGACATGCAATGTTGTACCCAAATGAAATTTGCGTCCTTTTCTTCCCACAAATAGAGCTTTCTTTTAATGGTATTTGATTGCCTCTGCGATTTTTATTTTTTGCGATATAAACAGAAAAAGACCGAAAATTTTGAAAAAAAATGATATTTTCTACTTTTTGTTATAAGAAAAATCGAATAAACTCAATTTTAGTCATACATTTAGGCCAAAATGTATTCAGCCACATGTCTTTAGTAAAAAAAATGTCAATAAGCGTATATTTATTGGTTTGCGCAAAAGTTATAGCGTTTACAAACTAGGGTACATTTTCTGAAATTTACACAGCTTTAAATTTATGACTGCCTATCTCATTTCTTGAGGTGCTAAAATGGCAGGGCAGTACAAAACCCCCCCAAATGACCCCATTTTGGAAAGTAGACACCCCAAGGAAATTGCTGAGAGGCATGTTGAGCCCATTGAATATTTTTTTTTTTTTTGTCCCAAGTGATTGAATAATGACAAAAAATAAAAAATTACAAAAAGTTGTCACTAAATGATATATTGCTCACACATGCCATGGTTATATGTGGAATTGCACCCCAAAATACATTCTGCTGCTTCTCCTGAGTACGGGGATACCACATGTGTGGGACTTTTTAGGAGCCTAGCCACGTACGGGACCCCGGAAACCAAGCACCGCCTTCAGGATTTCTAAGGGCGCAAATTTTTGATTTCACTCCTCACTACCTATCACAGTTTCGAAGGCCATAAAATGCCAAAATAGCACAAAACCCCCCCAAATTACCCCATTTTGGAAAGTAGACACCCCAAGCTATTTACTGAGAGGCATGTTGAGTCCATGGAATATTTTATATTTTGCCACAGGTTGCGGGAATATGACAAACTGTTTTTTTTTTGCACAAAGTTGTCACTAAATGATATATTGCTCACACATGCCATGGGCATATGTGAAATTACACCCCAAAATACATTCTGCTGCTTCTCCTGAGTACGGGGATACCACATGTGTGGGACTTTTTGGGAGCCTAGCCGCGTACGGGACCCCAAAAACCAAGCACCGCCTTCAAGGTTTCTAAGGGCATAAATTTTTGATTTCACTCCTCACTACCTATCACAGTTTTGAAGGCCATAAAATGTCAAAATAGCCCAAAACCCCCACAAATTACCCCATTTTGGAAAGTAGACACCCCAAGCTATTTGCTGAGAGGCATGGTGAGTATTTTACAGCTCTCATTTGTTTTTGAAAATTAAGAAAGACATTTTTTTTTCTTTTTTTTTTCTTTTTTTACATTTTCAAAACTTTGTGACAAAAAGCGAGATCTGCAAAATACTCAACATACCTCTCAGCAAATAGCTTGGGGTGTCTACTTTCCAAAATGGGGTCATTTGGGGGGGTTTTGTGCCATCTGGGCATTCCATGGCCTCCGAAACTGTGATAGGCAGTGAGGAGTGAAATCAAAAATTTACACCCATAGAAATCCTGAAGGCGGTGCTTGGTTTTTGGGGTCCCGTACGCGACTAGGCTCCCAAAAAGTCCCACACATGTAGTATCCCCGTACTCAGGAGAAGCAACAGAATGTATTTTGGGGTGTAATTCCACATATGCCCATGGCATGTTTGAGCAATATATAATTTAGTGACAACTTTTTGTACATTTTTTTTTGGTCATTATTCAATCACTTGGGACAAAAAAAAAAAATATTCAATGGGCTCAACATGCCTCTCAGCAAATAGCTTGAGGTGTCTACTTTACAAAATGGGGTCATTTGGGGGGGTTTTGAACTGTCCTGGCATTTTATGCACAACATTAGGAAGCTTATGTCACACATCATCCACTCTTCTAACCACTTGAAGACAAAGCCCTTTCTGACACTTTTTGTTTACATGAAAAAAAATTTTTTTTTGCAAGAAAATTATGTTGAACCCCCAAACATTATATATTTTTTTAAAGCAAAGGCCCTACAGATTAAAATAGTGGGTGTTGCATTTTTTTTTTCCACACAGTATTTGCGCAGCGATTTTTCAAACGCATTTTTTGGGGGAAAAACACACTTTTTTTATTTTTAATGCACTAAAAAACACTATATTGCCCAAATGTTTGATGAAATAAAAAAGATGATCATAGGCCGAGTACATGGATACCAAACACGACATGCTTTAAAATTGCGCACAAACGCGCAGCGGCGACAAACTACATTCATTTTTAAAAGCATTTAAAAGCCTTTACAGGTTACCACGTTAGATTTACAGAGGAGGTCTACTGCTAAAATGACTGCCCTCGATCTGACCTTCGCGGTGATACCTCACATGCATGATGCAATTGCTGTTTACATATGACGCTAGACCGACGCTTGCGTTCGCCTTTGCGCAATAGCAGGGGGGGACAGCGGTGTGTTTTTTTTGTTTTGTTTTGTTTTTTTATTATTTATTTGGCTTTTTTATTTTATTTTTAAACTGTGCCTTCCATATTTTTTTTTTTTACCATTTTTATCGTTATCTCAGGGAATGTAAATATCCCCTATGATAGCAATAGGTAGTGACAGGTACTCTTTTTTTGAAAAAAATTGGGAGGTTAGACCCTAGATCTTTCCTCTGCCCTCAAAGCATCTGACCACACCAAGATCGGTGTGATAAAATGCTTTCCCAATTTCCCAATGGCGCTTTTTATATCCGGGGGGGGGGGGACATTCCCTCCCACTGCTTGTAAAAGCAGTCTAGAGGCTAATTATCTGCTAGAATTGCTTTTACATGAAAGCCGGCTGCTGGCTGAAAAGAATGATACCAAGATGATACCTAAACCCGCAGGCATCATTCTGGTATAAACATTCAAAGTCCAGCAACATACCAGTACGTTGCTGGTCCTTGTTGGACATGTATTGTAATCTTTTTTTTCATACAGCCTATTGGCTGAACGAAAAAAAGAGATTGATTGGTGGGTATGCCCACCATTAGAATACCTCCCTTCATCCACCCACTTCTAATGATGGGCATATATGCCGAAGCATGGGGGCATCCTCCCGCAAAAAAGTTATGCCGCGTACACACGGTCAAGCCTTCGTCGGAATTTCGACCGTATGTACGCGGCATAAAAGGTTATGCCGCGTACACACGGTCGGACTTTTCCACGGATAAGCCTCCGTTGGAATTTCGACCGTATATACGCGGCATTAGGAGCAAAATCGCTCCTCCGCCCCTGCTGCCCCCATGCTTCGGCATATATGCTCTTTTTTTTAACTGTGGTGGTGAAATCACCTCCTACAGCGTTGGAGTCACGGCTTTATGTATCGTGGGAGCAAACGCTGTTGCTGTCAAGATAAATAGATCCGCGCTGCAACTGAATGGCGTACCTGCTAAGCAAATGGTGGTTAACATTAAAACAAAGTAACATTACAGTACAACAGTAAGACCTTACCATGCCATACCTGCAAAGCAAATACCAAAACAAAACCTAGTAAAAAAGAAAAAAATGTTTTAACGCAACCTGTGCCTAAAATATATATATGCCGAAGCATGGGGGCATCCTCCCGCAAAAAAGTTATGCCGCGTACACACGGTCGGAATTTCGACCGTATGTACGCGGCATTAGGAGCAAAATCGCTCCTCCGCCCCTGCTGCCCCCATGCTTCGGCATATATGCTCTTTTTTTTAACTGTGGTGGTGAAATCACCTCCTACAGCACTGGAGTCACGGCTTTATGTATCGTGGGAGCAAACGCTGTTGCTGTCAAGATAAATAATTCCGCGCTGCAGTTGAATGGCGCACCTGAAAACAAAAAATTACATACCTGAAAAGCAAGCATGATAAAACATTGCAGAATAGAATACAGTAAAAAAGAGCAGAACAATAGAGAGAAAATAGAGAGAGAGAGAACAATAAAACGACAACTATTTTTGTTTTTTTTATTTTATATTTTTTTTTGTTTTTTACGTTTTTTTTTTTTTCTTTTTTACACTTTTTTTTGTAACTTTACAACTGTAATGGTTCGGGTCTCTCAAAATGTAATGGCATCTTGGGAGACCCTGTGTAAGTGTGTCCTAGTCTGTGAAATGCTGTACCCTACGCTAAAACTTCACTTTTGAGTGGTAGCGTTCAAAACATTCACCTTGGCAAAGACCAGGCTTGTCAGGACAGAGTGGACAAAAACTACGGGTGTCACGCCTAAATCCGCGCTTGCTACAGACACAACATCTTTTTTGGGGGTGGCTTTGGGTAGGGGTACTCGGGAGGACATACGAATAATGCCTCTCATGCAGCCGGCTTACTGCATTTGGTTGGGGATGGTGAGGTGCAGAACCGCCTGGATACAGGAGTTCTGTGACTATCTCATTCTGGAATTTTAGAAGAGATAACGTCCCGCCTGAAGCTCTGTATAGCACATGAGCGTTCAGCAAAGCCAATTGGAATAATGATAGAGACACTTTTTTGTACCAGCGTCTCGCCTTACGGTCAATTAGATACGGCGCCATCAACTGGTCGTTGAGGTCCACCCCTCCCATATTTTGGTTATATTCGTGGACACAGAGGGGTTTCTCCACAACACCAGTCGCCGTACGAATTTGGACTGTCGTGTCTGCATGAAGGGAGGTAAGAAGGAAAACATTCTTATTGTCCCTCCACTTCATAGCGAGCAAGTTATTACACTTCAAGCAGGCTCTCTCCCCCAGCCTAAGACGGGCATCTACAAGCCGCTGGGGAAAGCCCCGGCGATTAGGTCGCACGGTGCCACATGCTCCAATCTTATGATCAAACAAGTGACTAAACAGTGGCACGCTCGTGTAATAATTGTCCACATACAAGTGGTACCCCTTTCCGAATAAGGGTGACACCAAGTTCCACACTATCTTGCCAGCGCTCCCTATGTAATCCGGGCAGTTGACCGACTCAATCTGACTGTCTTTTCCCTCATAAACCGTAAAGTTCACTACATAGCCTGTTGCCCTGTCACAGAACTTGTAGAGCTTGACCCCGTATCTGGCACGCTTGCTGGGAAGGTACTGCTTGAAAGACAAGCGGCCAGAAAATTTAATCAGGGACTCATCAACGCAGACAACTTGATCGGGAGTAAACAAGGCTGCAAAACGTTCGTTGAAGTGGTTTATGAGGGGCCGAATTTTATAGAGCCGGTCGTATTCAGGGTCCCCACGTGGACGACAAAGTTCATTGTCGTTGAAGTGCATGAACCGCAAAATCTGCTCGTATCGTGCCCTGGACATGGAGGCAGAGAACACGGGCATGTGGTCAATTGGGTGCGTGGACCAATAAGCACGCAATGACGGAAATTTATGTGTGCCCATGTTGAGGGAAAGGCCCAGAAAGGTCTTAAATTCGGAAACCGTAATTGGTTTCCAATTTCTGGCAATTTTAGGCAACTGGGGGTTAGCGGCGATAAATTGACCAGCATATAAATTACTCTGGTCCACAATAGATCTATAGAGATCTTCCGTGAAAAACAGCGAATAAAAATCAATTGGAATAAAATCAGCTGTTTCCACCTGAATACCGGGTTGGGCAGTGAATGGGGGAAGTACGGGTTCTGCAGAAGTGGTGGGGACCCAATCAGGATAGGCGAATTCTGCAGGAAGGGCAGTATGGGCACGACGGGCCTGCCTTTGTCTTCTTGGTGGCAGCGGGACACTACTTGTGCTTGCCACCTCGCCAGCTTGAACTGCACTTATGGGACTCGCCACGTCACCAAGTGTTACTGCAGTGCTGGATGTACGTCCAGGCTGTACTAGGCCGCTGGTGCTTGCCAGTTCACCAGAAGGAATAGCGGCGCTAGTACTACTCTGCTCCATGATACGAGAGACCTGCGGTTCTTGCTCCTCAACACCCTCAGAAGATCGGGATCGGGTACGCCTGACCTTAGCAGGGACCTCAACTTCGTCGTCAGAGCTGTCTGACGTGGGGCCGCTGACGTCACTGTCTTCTACGGGAAGATATTCTGAGCCTGAATCTGACAGATACGTGACCTCCTCTTCACTATCTGTCATGCTCAGAATCTCGTAGGCCTCTTTACTAGTGTACCTTCGTCTTGCCATTTTGGGCTCTAAATTTAGGGGTACACTAGTAAGATTCACAGGAAAAAAAGCACCTGACTGTCGTCAGCAAATATATCAAACGCTACAAAAAAACTGTTAGCGATCGCAGGGATCAGGCCTGTCTCTGCGAACGCTGCAGTTATGTGTGTTGTGTTTGGTAAGTGACAGTGATCGATCGATACTGCACTTGGGTGGGCTGGGCTGGGCTGGGCTGGGCGGAGGGGCTAAACGCAGGCGCTAGCAGGTATCTGGGCTGATCCCGCTAACACTGCGTTTTTGGGAACCCTAAACCGCTGGGGATGCTAGTATAGATCTGATCAGATACTATACCACTAAGGGGGGTGTATGCTTTGCGCGTGGGTGTTAGCGTTACTGGCACTAACCTAACACTGCCTGGGGCGACGCAGACCCTCTCTGGCGCTAAAACCTAATTGATCTCACCCGCCGGGCGATCAGGGGGGTTAAACCTTTATTGGGTTATATACGGCGGGTGCCCTGATGCTATAAAAAGCAAACTAATCAACCAGTGTCACCCGTAACCTTTATATGGTGATCACTGGTGAAAGGGTTAACTAGGGGCAATCAGGGGGTTAAAACCTTTATTAGGTTAAATATGGGGGTACCTGACACTATATAAAAACCTGACGGGTAACCTAAATAACTAAATAACTTACTGGCTAACCAGTGACACCAGTGACGCTTATACGGCGATCACTGGTGAAAGGGTTAACTCTAGGGGCAATCAGGGGGTTAAAATTATATATGGGGGTACCTGACACCAATAAAAACCTGCGGCGAACCTAAAAAAAAAATAACTGCCTATCTAAAACACCAGCGACACGAATACAGCGATCGGAAAAACAATCGCTTAGTGACGCTGAAGTTAGGGGGTGAAAGGGTTACCTGGGGGGTGATCAAGGGGTTAAACCTTTATTAGGGGGGGGGTTAGGGGGCTACCCTGGACCTAAAGGGGCCTAATCCTAACTGCCCTGCAACTTTTTACAATCACAGATGACACTAAATGCAGTGATCAGTAAAATAAATGATCACTGCAATCAGTGACACTGTGATTGGGGGCTTTGGGGTGACCTGGGGGGTGATCTGGGGGTGACTGGGGGGTGATTTGTGTGCCTATGTGTACCTACGTGTCAGTGGACTGTTGGTGCACTAACCTCTGTCTTCACTCCTCGGCGCCGGGAACGAAAAGACCGCGGCGAGGGAGATGACATCACTTCCTCCAGCCTGTGTTTACATCACATGGCGGAGGAAGCAATTTCATTGGCCGGGAGCGATCGCGAGGGGGGGGGGCGGAATCGAGCGGCCGCCCCCTCATGCCTGATCGCTCCCGAACACTTAACGGCCGTTCACTGCAGTGAAGGGGGGTCCGGATGGACCCCCCAACTGCACAAAGGCGATCACGTAGATCTACGTGATTCTGCCTGTCCGTGCCATTCTGCCGACGTAAATCGGCGGTGGGCGGTCGTTAAGTGGTTAAAGATCACTTATTTTTACTGTGCAAATGTACAAAAACATATTTTGACCATACTTCAGCTGTAATTTGATGTTTGTAAATAATGAAAGGGCACATTGTTTACATATGTTGGTGTAACTATTTGTATAATGTAATGTTTGTTTTGATTTTTACAGCAATAGGAAACACTTATCCTAAACAAATCTGTAGTCCTTCAGGGTGCTTCCAAGTGTTTGAATTATAATAACAAAATAGCTGAAGTGAAAGGGAAAACAATTCTTTGTGTTACCCCTATCAATCAGTAGTTCTTTCATTTTAGCCTTTGCTGCTCTAGGCAGTTAGAGCTTTAACCACTTTAGCACTGGAAGGATTTACCCCCTTAATGACCAGGCCATTTTTTGCGATACGGCACTGCGTCGCTTTAACTGACAATTGCGACGTTGTACCCAAACAAAATTTATGTCTTTTTTTCCCCCACAAATGGAGCTTTTTTTTGGTGGTATTTGATCACCTCTGCAGTTTTTTTATTTTTTGCGCTATAAACAAAAAAATTGCGTCAATTTTGGAAAAACACCAATATTTTTACCTTCCTACTATAATAAATATACCCCCAAAAAAGATAATAAAACACATTTTATCACCAGTTTAGGCCAATATGTATTCTTCTACATGTTTTTGGTAAAAAAATCTCAATAGGCGTATATTGATTGGTTTGCGCAAAAGTTATTACGTCTACAAAATGGGGGATATATTTATGGCATTTTTATTATACGTTTTTGTTTTTTTTACTAGTAATGGCGATTTTTAGCGGGATTGTGGCGGACAGATCAGACACTTTTTTTTTTTTTTTTTTTTTTTGGGACCATTGATGTTTATAGAGCGATCAGAGCTAAAAATAGCCACTGATTACTGTATAAATGTCACTGACAGGGAAGGGGTTAACACTAGGGGGCCGATCAAGGGGTTAAGTGTTCCCTGGTTAACTGTGGGGGGTTTGTATTAACTGGGAGTAGAGAGAGATCACTGTTCCTGATCACTAGGAACCGCAGATCTCTCTCTACTTCCCTGAGAGAATGGGGATCTGTCTGTTTACATTGAGGAGCGATCGCGGGTCGCTGGCGGACATAGCCACGCACATCGGCTCCAGCGCCATGGGCTCGCGCGCCCCCTATAGCTCTTAAAGTGGGGTACATCTACGGCGGTTGGCGCAGCTGCGCCAACCTGCCGCAGTATGATGACGGCAGCTGGTCGGCAAGCGGTTAAGGTAACTACTTTTTGCATGTGTAAATATTCACTTATCCAATTGTGTGAAAAGCAAATTCTTGTTCACTTTGTATACCTAATCGAATACAAAATATTTTCACATGACTGGATAATTGAAGTGGTTAAAGTGAATACTTGCATAGTTGGGTAGAGATTCTCAACTAGTAAATTGGCGCTATAGAGCTTGTCAATGCTGACTTTGCAAATGCTGGTTCCCCAGGATCATTCTGATCCTCTTGTTGCAGTACTTTGAGTCAATAACACAGAGCACATACAGTGAGGGAAAAAAGTATTTGATCCCCTGCTGATTTTGTACGTTTGCCCACTGACAAAGTAATGATCAGTCTATCATTTTAATAGTAGGTTTATTTTGACAGTGAGAGACAGAATAACAACAAAATTATCCACATTTTTTTTTTTTAAGTTATAAATTTGCATTTTAATTAGTGAAAAAAGTATTTGACCCCCTTCCAATCAGCAAAAATTCTGCCTCCAAGGTGTCTTCTATATAGGTAATGAGCTGAGATTAGGAACACTTTCTTAAACAGAGTGCTCTTAATCTCAGCTTGTTACCTGTATATATAAAAGACACCTGTCCACAGGCGCAATCAATCAGATTCCAATCTCTCCACCATGGCCAAGACCAAAGAGCTGTCCAAGGATGTCAGGGACAAGATTTTAGACCTACACAAGGCTGGAATGGGCTTCAAGACCATTGCCAAGCATCTTGGTGAGAGGGTGACAACAGTTGGTGCGATTATTCGCTAATGGAAGAAACACAAAATAACTAAATTACTCTTGGTCTGAGGCTCCCTGCAAGATCTCACCATGTGGAGTTTCAATGATCATGAGAACAGTGAGGAATCAGCCCAGAACTACACAGGAAAATCTTGTCAATGATCTCAAGGCAGCTGGGACCATAGTCACCAAGAAAACAATTGGTAACACACTACCCTATGAAGGACTGAAATCCTGAAGCGCCCGTAAGGTCCCCCTGCTCAAGAAAGCACATGTACAGTCCTGTCTGAAATTTGCTAATGAACATTTGAATGATTCAAAGGAGAACTGGATGAAAGTGTTGTGGTCAGATGAGACCAAAATCTAGCACTTTGGCATCAACTCGACTTGCCATGTTTGGAGGAGGAGGAATGCTGCCTATGACCCCAAGAACACCATCCCCACCGTCAAACATGGAGGTGGAAACATTATGCTTTGGGGGTGTTTCTTTGCTAAGGGGACAGGACAACTTCACTGCATCAAAGGGACGATGGACGGGGCTATGTACCATCAAATCTTAGGTGAGAACCTCCTTCCCTCAGCCAGGGCATTGAAAATGGGTTGTGGATGGGTATTCCAGCATGACAATGATCCAAAACACACAGCCAAGGCAACAAAGGAGTGGCTCAAGAAGTAGCACATTAAGGTTCTGGAGTGGCCTAGCAAGTCTCCAGACCTTAATCCCATAGAAATATGTGGAGGGAGCTAAAGGTTCACGTTACCAAACGTCAGCCTCAAAACCTTAATGACTTGGAGAGGAGATCTGCAAAGAGGAGTGGGACAAAAATCCCTCCTGAGATGTGTGCAAACCTGGTGGCCAACTACAAGAAACGTCTGACCTCTGTGATTGCCAACAAGAGTTTTGCCACCAAGTCATGTTTTGCGAAGGAGTCAAATACTTATTTCACTCATTAAAATGCATATCAATTTATAACTTTTTTGAAATTGCACATGCTCGTGGAATGGCGCCAAACTTTGGTACTTAAAAATCCTCATAGGCGTATGCATTCGCTTCTGTGTGCAAGGACAGGGGGACTTTTAAAAAAAAAAAATTGTTGTTAATTTTACTTTAAATTTTTTAGTTTCACACTTTAAAAAAAAAAAAAGTTTTGATCACTTTTATTCCTATTACAAGGAATGTAAACATACCTTGTATTAGGAATATGGCTCGGTCGTTCCTCTTTACAGTGAGATATGGGGTCAATAAGACCCCACTTCTCACCTCTAGGCTGGGAAGCCTGAAATAAAATAAAAAAACTATCTCAGCTTTCCAGCCGAAGCGGCGCCGTTTGTTTGAATGCAGAGGCTGGGCGTGACGTCATAACATCGCGCCCGGCCTCCGACGATCATAGAGAAAATCTCTATGGTAAACATCCGGGGCCGGCGGATCTGTTCTCCGATCGCAGCGGTGAGTCGGTAGAAGCAGGGCGGCAGGAGGGGGGGGTCCCCTCTAGCTGCCCGGAAGAACAATCAAGTGGCTGACCAGCTGCAATCATCATTCTCATGGTGTAGGCAATCGCCGGCTGAAAAAGCCGATATCTGAATGATGCCTGTAGCTGCAGGCATCATTCAGATTTTCCCACACAAAGCCCAGGACGTCATTTGACGGCCAGCCGTCAGCAAGTGGTTAAAGCACTCTGAATGGCAATCAAAGCACCTGCATCTAAATAAAATGGTTGGCTTACAGCCCTGTTCACAAGTTGCATTTGCTTTGCTTCAAAAATGATACCCCATGTTGCTTTCTTTGTGCTTCAAAGCGTCTCCAAAGCCTCCATAGAAGTCTATGACAAAGCTCACTAACCGCACCTTCAGCTTTTGAGCTTTTGAGAGGCTTTTATTTAGGGTGAGCTTCACTTTGTTTTGGAGGTATTGCAGATATGAGATATCCCAAGAAGCACCAGGAAACCAACAAGTAAACCAGAAAGACGCCACCAGGAGTCACTTCCAGTTTATATGTATATATTCTGGGAGAGTCTGGTGCAGCCGTCACATCTGGTGCACAGCGTGGAGCAGCAGGAAGGTGAGTGGGATCCGGATTGGAGTAGAGCAGCTAACAGATGACACAAATGTTGTGCAACATGGGAATGCTATAGTGGAAGGTGAGAGAGGACTGAGAGGTGTAGGGTCAGCAGAGCTGGGGGATCGGAGCAGGAGAAACTAGCAGATGTCACACGTGGTGCACCGCAAGGGAGAAATATAGTGGGGGGTGAGCAGGGACCAGAGAGAGAGCGAGAGAGATCAGAAAACCAAAGGAACGTGGGGGGATTAGCAGAGCTGGGGCACTACTGAGAGGGGCATCAGCAGAGCTGCGGTACCACTGAGCAGGGGATCTGCTAAACGAGGGTACCATAAAACCATATGTACATTTAACGTATTTCATGCATGTTATGAACCTGTAAAGATCTCCCACGTGTAGAAATCTAAAAGCCCCAACTCTGCTGATGTGTGCAGAATGTAAAGTGACACTATATAGCATTCCAGGTGTAATGTTCTGTAGGGAGGGCTGGGGGGGGGGGGGGGGCAGAGGATCTGGGCCAGCACAGACAGTATATATAGACACTCCCAGAAGAGGAGAGGGCTGTGATATGTAAGGAGGAAGGGGTTGTGCCAGGGAACTGACTTTCTTGGAGTATTTACATTTTACAGCTAGTGCAGAGGCACTTTGCATGTGAATAAAAAATTATTTATGCAAATGAAAAACAATGCAGATAAGCATTAAAAATTCTTGATTTTTCTATGCTTTTACCTGTATTTTTTGTAATTTGGGGACAGTGTCTCGTTAAAGGGATAAAACCTTGACAAATATGCATATGTTGTCCGCCAATTATTTTTTTTTTAAGTCAGCAGCTACAAATACTGCAGCTGCTGACTTTTAAAATAAGGACACTTACCTGTCCAGCGCGCCTGCGACGTCGGCACCCAAAGCCAATCTATCGCTTGCCTCTCGTGTGCTGCCGCCGTCATCTTCGGTAAGGGAATTAGGAAGTAAAGCCTTGCGGCTTCACTTCCTGGTTCCCTACTGTGCATACGTGACTCGCGCTGTGCTTTTCCACTGGTCTCTGCTGTCTTCTGGGACCTGTGTGTCTCCCAGAAGACAGCGGGGGACGAAGGACGTGGCGTAGATACCCGTGAGTGGCTCGGGTATCTATGCCCGGATGTGGGAGCAAATACCTGTATTACACAGGTATCTGCTTCCTCCTCCCCCCTGAAAGGTGCCAAATGTGACACCCGAGGGGAGGAGGGTTCGGAAAAGCGGAAGTTCCATTTTTGGGTGGAACACTGCTTTAACAAAGCTGTTAGTGATTTAAAGTGACACATTTAGACTGGCCATACACTGCTCGATTTTTATTTTTTCTTGCTCGGACCTGTGGGACTGAACAAGAAAAATAAATCGATCCATGCTAACCGCTATTGGATATTGTATTCAGGCAACCCAGACACACAGCAAAGCAGTCCGTGATTGGGTAGAAGGAGAGGTCGGGGGGCACAGTGTTTGCATGCAACTCTGCAGCCTCAGGCGCTGAGACCAGAGGGTCCAGCGTTGGAGTGCTGGAAGCATATCGATGGTTATGCTCCCGGTACTCATAGAAAATGTAAACTGTGAATTAAAGGGATAAGTCCATGAAGTGGCATGCACCTCGTTGGATTCAACACTTACTAATCCAGCACATTTTACAAAGTAGCTAAATTCCTGTAGTTCAGCTTTAAAAATGTGAGCTTTGCATCACAATATTTACTCAAGGTGAGGAAAACTCTGTACTTTCGCCTTAAGAACCTGTGAATTGTCCCGTTATTTTATTCCTTTATCTTTTCTGTATTTACTAGTGAAGAGTTTAATTGTATGCTGTGACTCAGAGGCCAGTCACCTGAATAACTGGTGTAGTGTGACACGGTTAGAGGTTGCTAGGTGTTTAGTTTACAATCACTAGGGGAACGCAATGCAGCACAAAAGTTTCTGACACCAAAAGCTAAAAGTTGCCAATGCGATAAAAAAGGGAAAGTTTTATTTGAAAGTGTTATAGACATACGACTTGGAAAAACATGTCTACAAGGTATGACTTTTGAAACATTTTACTTTTTTATCTGCCTGTTGTAAAAAAAAAAAAACAATTATGTGGAAGACAGTTTCTGCCTTTTATGCCTTTTTTCATGGCAAGACGCACATATTGATTTGAATTGCCTTTTTTTTAACAGGAAATCTGAAGGTTGTGATGCAAATGAGAAGAGAACTTCCTGTTATTTGGCAGGTAAATACTAAGTAAATGTATATGTTTATAGATCTCGTCTAATCCCAGTGGATCTATTATTTCCCTGGCTGGGAATTGCCTTACCTGTTGCATCTGCACTGTCATTGTAAGTTGTTTTGGTGTCTTGCTCTGTAGACGTCTGTGCCAGGAAAATATTGCCGATATAGCGTGTTATTTTTGTGATGGCATATAGAGGTCTGTGTTTGTATACTGTATATGTATGTATTTTTGCGCATTTTGTTATTTATTTTTTTCCGAGAGTGTACACAAAAAATAAGAAAAAAGTCCTACATTCTCAAAAATGACACATCTGCTATACTGTACACAAAAGGTACCCTATTTGTTTTAATAACAAATGCATCAATTACAGTTGAATAAATTATATTTTAGGGCCCACAAGTACCGTCTGCTAACATGCAGCTTGTTTGAGAAAATACCTCAATTGGACAAAGCGACACTGAGATCAACAAATGCTGTGGCACTAATGTGCTTTTATGAATAAGGCAAAGAGGGCGCCAGCCTGGTAAAAGCAGATATAAATGGGGACAGAATGTACAATAAAAAGTAGTAATAAAAAAATTATGATAAAGGAATGATAAAATAGAAAAAACTCACTTTTGGAAATGGAGAAAATACTTGTCATATGAGGAGCAGTGGGACTCGCTCAGGCACTATGGAAAGACAACTGACAGGAGTTAGACAGAGAAGCCTGTGGTGTGGTGACAAGGGGGGATGTCCGGCTGTTCTGATGGAGGTCAGCGGCTGCAGATGGAGTGTCGGACCGCTCGGTGCGACGCCTGTGGCTGCAGGCAGTTGCTCGGTCACTCACAGCAGATGCTGGTGAGATGCCAGGGCTGTGCTGTGGATGGCAGAGATCACTGATGGGATGTGAATGTGGCTCGCAATGAAATGTCAGGTTAATCGGAGGATGTCGGTAGCCAAAGCTATTGGTTTGATAAAGGGGCGCAGCCCTGAAACGCGTAACCACACGCTTCTACGTCACCCTTCTAGAGACCTGAACCCAGCCAACCCCATCGGGGCAGGCTTACAGGTTAGGAGCGCTGGTGCACTGCAGGGTATCTAGCTCCCCCACCTCGGGTCAGCAGTCAGCCCGGCACAGCCTCCACTACACCACGGAATGCCATCATCCTCAACCCGAAACGGTCACATCCAAGGAGAGTCTGCACGAACAGCTCCAGCTTCCATCTGACAGCCCGGCTGTTGTAGCTGCGGCTACCGACATCCTCCGATTTAGCCTAACGTCTCATTGTGAGCCGCCTTCACATCCCATCGGTGAACTCTGCCTTCCACAGCACAGCCCTGATATCTCACCAGCATCTGCTACGAGTGACCGAGCAACCGCCTGCAGCCACAGGCTTCCCATCGAGTGGTCTGACACTCCATCTGCAGCCACTGACCTCCATCAGAACAGCCGGACATCCTCCACCGGCTTGTCACCGCATCACGGACTTCTCTGTCTCACTTCTTTCTGTCACCTGTCTTTCTATAGTGCCTGAGTGAGTCCCACCACCCCTCAAATGACAAGTATTTCCTCCACTTCCAAAAGTGAGTTTTTTTTTCCATTTTATCATTCCTTTAGCATCATTTTTTTATTACTTTTTATTGCACATTCTGTACCCATTTAGATTTGCGTTTGCCAGGCTGGTGCCCTCTCTCCCTCATTCACATTTATCCTTTTTAGCTACTCAGAATTTTTTTTTTTTATAGTAGCAGCCTCCACCTGTGTCCCATTTGTTTTTACTCTACACCAGGGATATGCAATTAGCGGACCTCCAGCTGTTGCCAAACTACAAGTCCCATGAGGCATAGCGAGACTCTGACAGCAGCAAGCATGACACCCAGAGGCAGAGGCATGATGGGACTTGTAGTTTTGCAACAGCTAATTGCATATCCATGCTCTACACAGTAGCGCCGTAGTTTCTTATCATTTACGAATGTGCTTTTATGCTTACTTTTCATTCATTGCAATTTTGCTCAATGCTTTTTTGTATTGAGCTAATGTGCTTGATATAGATTTTATATAACGACCTTTGAAGTTTAAATCTTAAATGTTTGACTTTTAGTTTGCTAAAGCACCGTGTATTATAAACATAGCCCATGAATAATGCTCATGCACATGCTCAGTCCATTTGTTCCTATGGTTAGCTCATCATCGTAATGTCCCGGAGCAGCCATATGAAAGAATAGGACCATAGCGCATGTAGGCACTAAGCATAGTGCCCTGTCGTGAAGTTTTTCATGAGTAGGCTGTTGCATGAAGAGCTCGGCAGCAGAGCTAAAGGTAAGTATTTTAGTATGTTTGCTGCATTGGGGGGGGGGGTGGTAAGGTATATTTAGCTTTACCTTAAATGAAAATGTTCTTTAAAGTGTTTGTAAAGCCAAACTCAACATTTATATTTTAAGAATTGCATAAGAAAAGTGAGGAAGCGTTACAACCCCAGTCAGATTTTTATTTTTGTCTGTGTCCCCTGATGGGTAGATTCGCCTCTGTTTATCCTGGTGCCCATGGCCTCCTTCACATCCCATCGGTGAACTCGGTGTAGAAAGTGATAGGAAATCAGAAATTTTAGCTTTATCACAGGACAGGAGGTGAGAGGAAATCTTCCAACGGGGATGCTTGTTCTGGTGACAACTGCCTAATGGGGACTTCCGTCGAGTTTGGAGTGCTTTATACTGTGACCCCCTATCCAAAAATATACAGTGACCCACATCTGAAAATATACTGTGAACCCATCTGAAAATATACTGTGACCCCCTATCCAAAAATATACTGTGAACCCCATCTGAAAATATACTGGTGACCCCATCTGAAAATATACTGGTGACCCCATCTGAAAATATACTGGTGACCCCATCTGAAAATATACTGGTGACCCCATCTAAAAATATACTGGTGACCCCATCTGAAAATATACTGTGACCCCATCTGAAAATATACTGTGACCCCATCTGAAAATATACTGTGACCCCCATATCCAAAAATATACTGTGACCCACATCCGAAAAGATACTGTGACCCAGTGTTTCTCAACTCCAGTCCTCAAGGCGCCCCAACAGGTCATGTTTTCAGGATTTCCCTCAGATGAAACAGCTGTGGGAATTACTAAAGCATTTAAACTGATCAAATAACCTGTGCAAAACAATGGAGAGCCTGAAAAGATGACCTGTTGGGGCGCCTTGAGGACTGGAGTTGAAAAACACTGGGCTAACGTACAGGGGTGTTTAGAGGCAGGAAAAAAAAGTCTGATGCTCATAAAAGCTGCCCAAAAAATGACCAGTGTGTGTGAGGCCATAATGCGGTTTCCACTGTCCTGGGGTTCCAGGGCCTCCTTGGATTTTGGGCTCCATAATACGGCTAGTCTGCAAAAACGTCACATGTGGTATCCCCATACTTGGAAGGAATAACAGAATGTGTTTTGGGGTGTAACTCTAAGAAATTAACCAAAAAAAAAATATATATATATATAATTTCACTCTCTAAAAACTTATGGCAACAAAATTTGAACCTCAAAAGATTTGCCATTTCTCTAATTAAATATGTTTGAAGGTCTGCTTTGCAAAATGTGGTAATTTTGTGGTTCTCTCCTGTCCTTCAGGGCCTCAAGAAATGTGATACCTCTTTAACTATTTGCAAAGTTTTATAAAATAAACTAAGAAGAACTTTTTTTTTTTATTCCGTATTTAATGTTTCCTTTTTATATAGTAAAAAAAAAAACAAAAAAAAAAAACAGTGGTGTTTAAATACTACTTAGACCACTTTCACACTGAGGCGCTTTTCAGGCGCTTTCATGCTAAAAAAAAGCGCCTGAAAACTCATTTCCATTAAAATCAATGAATCCTTTCACACTGGGGCAGTGCGCTGAAAAAACGCCCCTCTCCATTAAAATGAATTGAAAGTGCTTCAAAAGCGATCAGTGTTTTACTGGCAGTTTTTCAAGCGCCTCAGTGTGAAAGTGGCCTTAAAGCTCTATCTGTCTCCAAAAAATTATATAAAATCCATTGGATACAGTTTGCATGACTGAGTAATTGTCATTCAAAGCATGACAGTGCTAAAAACTGAAGAATGGATTGACAGGAAGGCGTATCACATGCTGATCTTCAAGAGTTCAAGAAGAACGTCATTAAAATAGTCAGAGACTGCTTAGCAAATAGCAACAGTTGAGACAATAAACTCTTCGGTCAGCAGTTTGTATGTACAATATAGTACAAGCTTCACTAAATGCTGGACCGCAGTCCAGACCTGAACCAAGGGACCATTCTATCTGGACCACGGTCACCACGCCCAGCCTTTCTCCAGCACAGGATCCCCCTTCACAGCAGTTATTGGTTGCTAGGACCACCAGTGTCCTAACAGACAGTGATGTCATGTGTGTGCCTCACCCACTGCAGCCTGCTCTGCTGCCTGACTGGCTTAGCTCTAATGGACCACCTGATGTAAGGGGGTATTCTGATGGGAGCACCTGATGTAAGGGGGTATTTTGATGGGAGCACCTGATGTAAGGGGGTATTCTAATGGGAGCCAGTGGCTTATCATCCATGTGAGCAGGGTGTTCACTGCACACAGGCCCCCGAGAGGGAGGCCCTCTGTGACCCACACAGCACATGGATTATTTATCAGGACTATGATCGGTGCGTCGGTGGGACAGTTGCGAGCACAGCATGGCTTTTCAGACAGCCGCTTCTCCTCTCTCTACCTCCCACGGCTGTCAACTGAAATGCCATAAAGGGAGATCGGTGCTCACGCCTGTCCCTCTGCCACACAATCTTCTCCTCAATGTCCGCCATGTCCTTCTCCTCCAGCCCTGTGTTCTCTGCCCCCCCCCCCCCCGGCAGCTGCAGGGGATGTGTCAGGAGAGCGGAGGGAGGGGCCAGTGAAAAAAGTAATTTGGGGCACTCTGATGGGGCGACCCTAAGTAACAGGTCACTGTATTGGGCACATCTTATTTAATGGGGGAATCTGATGTAAGGGGACACTCTGAAGAGGATACCTGATGTAAGGGAGCATTGTAATAGGGGCATTCTCATGGGGGCACAATGATGGGCACACCAGATGTAACAGGTCTCCATGATGGGGATACCCGCTATAAGGGAAAACTGTGATGGAGGCACTCTGATGCGGACACCTGATCTAGGAGGGCAGTCTGATAGAGACACCTGATTTAAGGGTGCACTGTGATGAAGACCCCTAGGGTAACAAGTCACCATGATGGGAACACCAGATATAAGGGGGAACTGTGATGGGGATACCTGGTGTAAGGGGGCACTCTGATGGGGGACACCCAATGTAGAGGGCCCTCTGATGGAGAGAGGGGGGGCAGCACTGTGATGGGAGTCTGTTTTGATAGACATACGACTACATATATGTGTAGTAGCACATACATGGGAGTCAGACCTATGCTGGAAACAATACTTACTGACTGAACTGCCTTTAAATTTAATTCAATATTACTTATACAGTTTCTATAGTGCAAGTGTTTGTAAGGAGCAGAGTGCATGGGTCACGGATGAATAATGCAAAGAATACAAGGGTCATGAGCACCTAACGCATATATTGCATTGGTTTAAATGGAACGCGTGCAGCGGTCATTTGTATGTAACACAGCATGCAGAAGTCAGGAATACATAATGCACAGAGTGCAGGGGGCAGGAGTAAATAATGCACAGATTTCAAGGGTTAGGAGTATGTAGATGCCAGAGTGTAAGGACCAGGACTTTGTAACACACAAAACGCAGGAGTACATGATGCACAAGATGCAGGAGTCTACTTTGTGTAACGTACAGTGTGCAGGGGTCAGAAGTACCAGCTGCCCCTCCCCCACCCCCAGAGGTCATTGTGTCCACCCCCCCATACAATTGCCACCTCCCTCCCTGAACAGCAGAATGCCAGGGGTTGTCCTTCCTCCCATGTTCCCCCCCTCATGTTGTGTCATGTGATACATCAGACCCAAGGAAGAGCTTTCCTCAGCTCTGATGTTTATTGTTCTGACAGGGAGCTGGTGGAAAGTGATGCCAGCTCCTGCAGTGGCTGGCAATCCTGGCATCTGGGACTTAAAGCACCCCACAGGAGATGCGTGGCACGTGCTCTGTGTCCAGCACTAGCAACGTCACTGCTCACACCCATGCAAATATACAGTCACACCTTCATATTTTTTAAAGTTTCTTAAGACATCAATGCTAATGCTTTTCTAATTTATTAACTCATTCATTTATGTCATGCATATTTTTGCCTAATTAATTTTGTGTGTCTCTCTTTCTGTAGGTATTGTCATTTAGCTGCACAAATGATGAAACCCTACCCAGATTTGTGACTATAAAGAATGGGTCCTGATGTTCCTTTACTGAACGACTACAAGCAGGAATTCGTCTGGAAACGCTTTCCTCAAACTGTTCTTGGTGGTCCTCGATTCAAATTAGGATACAGTGCCCCTCCTTACATATATATCAATCAGGTCATCCTCTTTCTGACACCATGGGTATTGGGCGGTGTGGGCACTGTGCTGTGCGAAGTCAGAATCATACAGGATTACTACGCAGCAGTACTCTCTGGAGGACTAATGCTCCTTGCTTCCTTTATTATACAACTGTTAAACCAATACGCCCGACGGAGGACCTCTACTGTAGAAAGACTACAGAATCAAAACACCCTCACCGATGAGGATGATTATGACTTTTCCGGCTGTCTGGGCTCAGAAACTGTCAAGTTCATTATCCCTGGCAAGAAGTTCATAGCGAACGTTATTTTTCATTCCATTCTTGCTGGGGTGCTATGTGGATTAGGGACATGGTATTTATTACCATACAGACTAGACTTGCTGTACGGCAACTTAGGAGGGACGGTTATGATTTTTATATGTGGTTGGATAACTATTTGTATAGGTGAATATTCTCTAATTGTAAACTCCACCACTGAGACAGCAACTTTTCATGCTCAAGACACCTACGAAATTACATCTCTTCTGCGACCTGTCTATATTTTGGCTTTCATTGCTGTAGACCTTGCATACAGGTAACCCAAATTGCTTCTGATAAGTATTGAAAGTTTTTTGTGATACTTTTCATTGTTTAGATAAATATACATCTTTCCAAGGCAGTCATTGACCCCATACACACTATTAGATTTTCTGCAGATTTTTGTCTTCAGATTTACCAAAAACCATGTAGTGCAAGGGCCTGTCTGATTGCATACAAATTGAAACTCTTAAAGTGGTTGTAAACCCTGGAACCCTTTTTTTTTTTAATCCAACCTGCAAGACAAAGCCATAATGAGCTAGTATGAGCTTACTAGCTCATTATGCATCACTTACCTTAGATCGGGGCCCCCAAAGCCGTCCTCGTCTCCCTCTCCAGCCACAGCCATCGCTGCGGCAATAGCCGTAAGGTTGCTCCGGGTATCGCTGCTCCAGCCAATCACAGCGCCGCTCCGGCGCTGTGATTGGCCGGAGCGGCGAAGACGTCACTCCGCGCATGCGCGCGGGAGCCGTCAAATCCGGCAAAGCCGGATTTGTGAATGGGATTAACCCTGTGAATGCGCCGTTGTCTACGGCGAGCATGCGCCGTAGACACCGATGCATGTCATTTTTTGCAAATATCTCCTAAACCGTGTAGGTTTAGGAGATATTTCTTGCACCTACGGGTAAGCCTTTAATCTAGGCTTACCTGTAGGTGCAAGTTGCATAAGTGGGTTTACAACCACTTTAAGGTTTTACCTCATATTATATGGTTTTTGTAAATCTGAAGACAAAAATCTGCAGAAAATCTAATGGTGTGTATGGGGCCTTAGGCTTTGTTGAGACTTCCCCTCCTTATGTTGCAGTGGTCAGTGGATGGGGATGTTAACATGCCGCGGCCGCGATGAATTCTCAGTCTTCTTATGGCCTTTGCAGAAGATAAAGAAAATAGGCTTTTGGGATAGGAGTTTCTCTCAAATGGTGTCACAAATGTTATAGCCAACCTGTCACCACCTGCTCAATGTGAAATATCAGTTTTATTGATATGTAAGTTGCCTGGCTGTTTCTGCCTGCCTTGTTGCTAGGACGTTGGTAAGACACACCCAGCTGTCCCCTACTATCACAGGAGCTAGCTCTTTTTCTCCAATTCAAACCCTTTTGCATGCACTCTCTCCTCCCCATTGCAGCAGCTCAGAGTTCAGCGATGCTGCCTTAGAGGCGATAGTGAACCACACATGTGTGGGGGCTTTAAAGCTCACTCCTGTAATGGTGGGGGTTAGCAGTAACAGCTTGTTAACATCCTAGCAACAAGGCAGGATGGAGGAATGTCATTTCTGGGAGATTCAGACAGGCTTTGGGAGGTATTAGATGGCCTATACCTATAGAAGGGCATTATTCAGCTTTAGACAAAGCTGCCCAGTTTGTTTTTATCTATAGACACCCTTTATGTGCATAGGCAGTTTTTTGGTAAGGGCCAGTTCACACCAGACGAAGTTCTGTACATTTTTTCTGCACTAAATGCATGCACAGTGTTTTCCATGTATTCCGATGGCTCTTGTTGGCTTCACTGATTTCACTCCCGCTTGTCAGTCCCGATTTCAGCCGCGATTACAGAGACATCTGACACAGATGTCAATGTGAATCGCGGCCGAAATCGCAAAAAGTAGTACAGAAACTACTTTTTGAAATCGGTGCATATGCGGCGCTGCACCGATTAGGACGGTGCCATTGCCGGCAATTTGCGGCAAATACCAGCGTTTTGACATGCGATTTGACATGCCAAATCGCATGTGAAAACGCACCAGTGTGAACCAGGGCTAAAGGTACTGCAGAGCTCACAATAACCACTTCAGCTCCAGAAGGTTCATGACCAGGCAATTTTTAGCTATTCTGCTATAGAACATATCCAATATTTTATTTTTTTTAAAGAAAATCATACATTTTGGCCAAAATGTATTCTGCTACATGTCTTTGGTAAACAAAAATATCCCAATACATGTATATTGATTGGTTTGTGTGAAAGTTATAGCAATTACAAACTGTGGTATATTTACTGGAATTTTTATTTATTTATTTTTATACTACTAAGGCAGTGATTAGTGACTTATAGTGGGACTGCGATAGCACAGTGGGCAATCTGACACTAACTGATGCTAAGGGGGAACTGACTAATTGCCACTGACATCACCAGTGACACTAATACAGTGATCCGTGATAATACTATACACTGTCACTGTACTAATGACAGTGTCGTTGAAGGAATTGACATCTAGGGCGATCAAGGGGTTAAATGTATGTGTACCTAATAATGTGTGTATTATGTGCTGCTTTTTATTAAGTATCTCTTTGCTTCTTATTCCTGATTTGCTGGAATAGGAAACAGAGAGATTGTTCCCTCTGTACAGAGCCATGTGTTGGTTGTCAACACAGAGCTCTGGGCTGTGATTGGACGCAGCCGATCAGGAGGTCCTGGCGACTAACCACTGGCCCTGGAAATGCTGACAGACTTTGTTTGGGGGGGGGGGGGAGCAGGCAGCAACATACCAGTATGTCACTTTGCCTGCACGGGCCGCCCGTCTGCAGTACATTTTGGACAGGCAGTCCGGAAGTGGATAAAAAAAAAAAGCAAACCAATTTTATAAAATGAGAGGATACTCTTCATCTTCAGTGGTGATTTTTAATTTGAGTTTTTTCCTTTTGATACTGACCTTTTTTCTAGTCACAAGCTTGTGTATATAAATGAATAACTTTTCTTTTATTGTAGATTTGTTGTGTCTGTGCCAGCTTTAGTTTGGGCCAACAAAATATTGCATATCATATTCCTGTTTCTGCCATTTCTTTGGGCTTTGGGAATTCTACCACCTCTTGATGCACTAGTCCTCTGGGGAATGGAGCAGACGCTGGAGTTTGTCTTGGGAGGATCGTCAATGTCCAGTAACTTGCGGTAACTTTATTTTACTTTCATTTCATGCATCCATGATGTCATTGCAGAGTAATCAAAATATTATAAAGATTTTGTACCTTGTCTTTGAAGTTCAGCATTAAGTAAAAAAAAAAAAATCACATTTCAAATGAGGGAAGGAAAAAAAAATGGGTTAAAGAAGAAAAGAAAAGATAAATCTATTTCTAAAGGTGCTATTGACATGAAATTTTCACCATGTCGGTAACAACCCATGCAATCCATCCATACAAGAAAAAGCTGCTAGAATGGCCCAGCCAATCACATGACTTGAATCCAATAGAAAATCTATTAAAAGGACTAAAGATCAGAGTTCGTAGAAGAGGCCCACCAAACCCCCCCCCCCCCCCCGTTTTACTTACCTGAGCCCGTTCATCTCCTCCATGGGAACGCGCTCTCTCTCTCCACGGGGTCCCGAGTCTTGATTGGCTAGATTGATAGCAGCGCAGCCATTGGCTCCCGCTGCTGTCAATCAAATCTAATGACGCGGGCGCCGGAGGGCGGGGCCGAGTCCGTCATTCGTGTCTGTGGACGCAAATGCTGGACTCGGTATCGGGCCCGCAAGGTAAACCTCCTCGGGAGAGCGCTTCTCCTAGGGGGTTATCTGAAGTGGGGAGCAGCCACAAGGGCTGTTGAGGGACCCCAGAACAGGTGGATAGGGGCCACTCTGTGCAAAACGAGCTGCACAGTGGAGGCAAGTATGACAAGTATGTACATGATTGCTTTCTTTTCTTTCTTTTTTTCCCTTTCTGTACCCTATTGATATGAAAATAGTAAAAAAAAAATATATATACACACAGAGGAGATTATATGTAAGCTAACGGTGTGGTGAGATGTTGCTGCCCCATGGACTCAGCCCTGTCTTTTCCTTTTTCCATATGTCCCCCCTATATGGGAATTGAAGAATAGAATAGGCATAACCTACTGTGAAAAAATAGAAAGAATAGTGAAAGAGAAGATAGAGAAACAGAGAGAAGGTGGTCAGGAGGTGGGGGGGGGGAAGGAATGGGGGAGGGGGGGTGTTCCCATTAGCATGGGGTGTCGGGGGTTCCTGTCTGGAGCATATCTATAGGGCACTACGCCACTGCAGGCAGAGATTGGGGGTAGTGCGCTGTGTTATGTGTGTTCATACATCAGCGGTGGGCTCTCGCAAAGCCTGGCCCTCAGCTGAGTATATGAATATGTTCCACAGCTGCCAGGTTTTGGAAAACGTCTCCTGTCTATTTTGAGCTGTGAGAATGAGATCTTCCATTTGTTTAATTTCCTCCACTTTTTGAGCCATATATCAATAGTTGGTGGAAGTGGGGATTTCCAGTGGAGCGGAATGCAAGCTTTGGCTGCATCTAGCAGGTGGCGAATCACGGATTTCTTGTATGCCCTTTCGGGAATTCCCTTTCGGGAATGTTTGACGCATGAAGGAGGAAAAATGCTGGGTCATTTGCGATGGTACAGTCTGTAAATTTCTGCACTGTCTCCCAGACTACTCACCAGAAGTGTGTTAGTCTAGGGCAGTGATGGCGAACCTTTTTGAGCCCGAGTGCCCAAACCGCGACGCAAAACCAACTTATTTCTTTCAAAGTGCCAACACCGAATTAAACCTGCCAGCAGCTCTGTACAGAGGATGGGACTGATCATCCCTCTAAATGAGCCCTAAGGTACCAAAAACGTACGATTCTGCCAGATTCGCTTACACTCGCCTACCTGACCATTGCACTCGCCTACCTGACCGTTGCACTCGCCTACCTGACCGTTGCGCTCGCCTACCTGACCGTTGCGCTCGCCTACCTGACCGTTGCGCTCGCCTACCTGACCGTTGCGCTCGCCTACCTGACCGTTGCGCTCGCCTACCTGACCGTTGCGCTCGCCTACCTGACCGTTGCGCTCGCCTACCTGACACATGCACTCGCCTACCTGACACATGCACTCACCTACCTGACACATGCACTCACCTACCTGACACATGCTTCCTGCACTACTCACATCCCCATCCCCCCCACACACCGTACAATGTAGATTGGAGGATCCATCCTCCTCCTTACTTTTCCATGGCCTCCTCGTCCAGCTCTCCCCGGGCAGTATTGTAGGAATCCCCGCCATCCAGTCGCTCCTCGATATCCCCGCCATCCAGTCACTCCTCGATATCCCCGCCATCCAGCCGCTCCTCGATATCCCTGCCACCGGGAGGTCAGCTAGCAGCCACTGCACCTCTCCTCATGGATAATTTGCTCTGAGCACCCCTCCGCTTAGAAGGACAGACTGAACCTGGGGCAGGGGGAGCTGCCAACGTCACTGGCACTGATACAAGGAAGGGAGCCGGCTCTTCTGTGACTGCACGTCAGTGCAAGTGACTGCCTGGCTGAGGGATTCCCCTGGCGTGCCGACAGATGGCTTGGCGTGCCAGCTGTGGAACCCGTGCCATTGGTTCGCCATCACTGGTCTAGGGCATGACCAGAAAATGTGAACCAGGGTCCCCTTTTCTGCCCGGCAGCGCCAACAAAGGTCAGACGCTGCCTGGAAGAACTTGTGCAGTAGTGCTGGGGTTCTGTACCAACGTGATAGAATTTTGTAATGAGGTCTGAGATTTGGCGCAAATGGAGGATTTGTGTGTGAATCTAAGTATGTGCTGTCTCTTGGTGGTGTTGAACCGGCAATCTAGCTCCTTTTCCCACTTAAGTAGTTCCGGGGGCAGGAAGTCTGCAGGGGGCATATTTAAGATGCTGTAAGCCAGGTAGAACGTGTGTGTCGGCACTTCTGATGCGGCACAGAGGTCTTCCAATGTTGTGAGAGGTTGGCTACTGTCTGCGGGGGGCTGCATAGAGTTAAGGAAGTGGCTTAGTTGAAGCGATCTCAGGAAGTCTAGACGGAACAGGCCTGTGGAGTCAGAGAGCTCTGTGATTGTTTTCCAATGCCCTCCAGAGCTAAAGTGTGAGGCTTGGTGTAGGCCTGCGTCGCCTAGACCCCGAAAGACTGCATAATGCATACCCGGTGTGAATTGGGGGTTCCAGTTTGATTTCTGCTGGTAGGGCCGAATAGCACCATGGGGCTCTACGAAGGGGGACTATGCTTTGAGTGTGTTTCAGTTGAACCCATAGCTTGGTCCCTTGGTGACAACACCAATCTATAAGCCTCCCCAGGTGTACTGCCTGGTGGTAGGCACGTATATCCGGGAGTGCTAGACCACCGTATTGTTTGGGGAGGATGAGTAATTTGTTGGTGAGCCGGGGTCTTTTCCTGGCCCATACGAACTCTGTGAATGCTGATTGCACCTGTTTAAAGTAGAATGTAGATAGGTAGGGCTTGCATAAGGTAGAGGAATTTCGGGATAATAGTAATTTTCAGAATATTGCAGAGGCCTAGCCAGAAGTGCAGGCCCGTGTGCCATTGGTTCAGTAGTGTTTTAATTGTTTTCAGTAGGGGCGGGAAGTTGAGTTCATAAAGACGTGAGAATGTTTGGGGGATGTGCGTGCCCAGATATTTCAAGACCGTGTTTGTCCACTTCAATTCAAAGCTGGATTGGAGGCGCGTAAGCTGTAGTTGCGGTATCCCCACACCCATCGCCTCTGACTTGCCGAAATTGATTTTTAAATTGGAGAGCGCCCCGTATGTTGCGAATTCCCGTAAGGACTCTTTCACACGGAGGTCCGTTCAGGTCCGCCTGTCAGTTTTTTAGGCGGACCTGAAACGGATCCTCCATGTACCCCTATGGAAGCACGGATGTCAGCGGAGACATGTCCGCTGACATCCGCTCCGCTCCGCCAAAGTGTGACGGAGGAAAACCCTATTTTTCCTTCCGTCGGCGGAGCGGATCGGATGACAACGGACTCTACGGTCCGTCGTCATCCGATTCCCCATAGGGGAGAGCGGCGCTCTGACAGGGCGGTCCCTGCACAGTGTGCGGGGACCGCCCAGTCATCCGTCGGCTCAGCGGGGATCAACGGAGCGATCCCCGCTGAGCAAGCGGAGCTTCACGGGGCGGATCTGCACGGATCCGCCCCGTGTGAAAGGGGCCTAACAGGTTTGGAAGAGATACAGTCGGGAACTTAGACTTTTTTTATCCGCTTTAATAATAATACACAATACATTTATTGTCCACTTTTGTCTGTTTGTTCTGACCATAGAAAACAACAAATAAAATAACTTGAATTCACAGCTTCTACATCACGAGATAACAAGGCTGTTGTTTTTTATAATTAGGCTGGTCAGGCAGGCAGAAACAGAAAAGATACCATGTTAGAAGATTATTATTCTGGATTTAGTCTCTCATCCATAAATATTTCTCTGAAACTTTGCAGATTTTTGAATGAATACATAATAGGACTAAAGTTTATTTTAACTGGAGTACATACAATTTTTCAGGACAAGCTTTCGGGGTATGTCCCCTTCTTCAAGGTCCAAGCAGTACTGATTCACAAATTTTTTAGCAGAATGTTAAAACAAAACAAGAAAGAAAAATCTCTGAGGGAAAGTAAAAAACAAACAAACACATACAAATCAATGGTAATAAAGATAGCAGCAGAGTTAGTGAGATAAGACAGAGGGAGAGCTTATAGATGCTAGTCACAGAGGGGGTTGTAAAACTTTTTTTGACACAAAAACTAATGGCCTAAATTTGGATATTGGTTTCCTTACCCATTATACTACAGTTTTAGACCCCTTCTGTGACTAGAATCCCCCCCCCCCCTCAATTCTATAGCTCTCCCTCTGTCTTATCTCACTAACTCTGCTGCTATCTTTATTACCATTGATTTGTATGTGTTTTTTTTTTTTTTTTTTTTTACTTTCCCTCAGAGATTTTTTTATTTTATTTTTTCTTGTTTTGTTTTAACATTCTGCTAAAAAAATTGTGAATCAGTACTGCTTGGACCTTGAAGAAAGGGACATACCCCAAAAGCTTGTCCTGAAAATGTTAGTGCAAATAAAAAAAGTATCACGGACAGTACTCCATTTTATTTGTAAGTAAAACCTGCCCTGAACATAGCCTCAAGTGCACAGTCTTCAAAGCCACTGTCATCGATAGTTCTGGGGACATTTCCGAAGGTGTGTCTGGCACTCTCTGCATAGAACATGTTGCTGTTGTACTATCTTTTGGTATTTCAGCCTGTAGTTCTTGGGAACACAACTTTTCTCTATCAGCGAGATGCTACAGGTGCAGCGTTGTCACCTTGTGATGAGGAGCATCCATACTGGCTGGATTACCAAACAAAATTAGAGAAAGTAATTAAAAACAACAAAACTGTACATAATATACATGAATGAAAGTTGTGTATCATATGTTAAATTTGATACACTTTCATGTTTTCATTTCTTTGTTTCTTTTTTGGCAGGTTGTTAATCACTTTTATCATATCAGCTGGAGTAACCATATCGACCTATTTCATTCCAAATTCAATTGGTGTTGTTTTGTTCATAAGTGGATTTGGCTTCATCCTCAGTCTTAATTTAACAGAGATGGCAATTGTCCTCCTCAGTAAAAGCAGCAGGTGTACAAGAGTTAGTGATGGCTTTCATTGGAAAATTACTTGGAAAGAGCCGTTATTTTACTGTGTCATCCTGAGCTTGGTCCTGCTCGAGTCCAGTCTGTTACATCACTTTTGTTATTCAACATTTTCCTTACAAAGCCCACAGGCCATCGTGAGCTACTGCCTCATTGTACTTTTAGTCTTTTTGTGGATGCTCAGAGAAATACAAGGTGCTTATATTCTGGGGATCATAAGAAATCCCTTTTTCCAAAATGACATTAGGATGCTAAATGTCTTCATGAAGAAACAAAGTCGATTACAGAAAGCAGCTCTTGTAAGGAGCTTTTTGCTCACTTTGGGTAAGTATTGAATTCTCACAGTTGTATAAATCCTAATTTCAGCCAAGATGATGGATTTTTTTTGGGGGGGGGGGGGGGGTGAGGATGCAGTGTGATATTTAGTTATGTCGGGAACTGCCACCTCACCATGAATCTTGGGGAAGGATGGGAGGCTACAATTTAGTCTAGGTTTTATATGAATTTCACAAGCTCTGAATTGACAGATTTAATCACTTTCCTGACGTAGGATGTATGTCCTCGGTTTAAGCGGTTATGCCAGGCTCATGGCTGCAGCTTCCCTGCAGTCTCAGTGTTCAAGCCTGAGTGCTTTCACACTGAGGCAATGCGCTGGCAGGACATTAAAGAAACTCCTGCAAGCAGCATCTTTGGAGCGGTGAAGGAGCGGTGTGTACACCGCTCCTGCCCATTGAAATGAATGGGCAGCACAGACGAACTGCTGGCAAAGCGCTGCTGCAATGGTGCTTTGCGGGTGGTTTTTAACTCTTTTTCGGCTGCTAGCGGGGGTTAAAAGCTCCCCGCTAGCGGCCGAATACCTCCGCAAAAACGCAGCGCTTTACCACCGCCGCCCCACTGTGAAAGCAGCCTTAAAGAAATTTATATATAAAAATAGTGGAAAAAAAGGCAAAATGTAAAAAAAAAATGACAAAATCAAATATAACCGTGTGCCAGGTGCTGCAACTCAAATAGCCTGAATATTCAGCTCATAAACTTGTTGATAAAGTAAAATTGCACAACCAAATACAATAATATATATGAAAAAATATTTAAATACAATTTAACTAGTGTGTATATTCAAGTCCATATTGTGCTCTAATAAATAAACCGTGATGTTGAACACTCAAAATAAGGCTTGAAACTTCTGTTCGGAACATGTGATAAGAAAGGCCGCTTACCAGATAAGGTGGATCTCAAATTATAGAGATCAAATTCGCTCATCCAGGGATAATTCAGCTTGTGACTACTCCTTCAGTGCAGGTATCCTATTCAGCACAGAGGGCTCCTGAATTCATGTGATATTCTTCACAAATACGATGGCAACTCTTTCTCAGTAATCTCCAGCATTGGGATATATCGCAGGATAATAATAAGAAGAGGCTTCATGGTGCAGAACTCCCGTTTTTAAAAGATTTATTAAAAGCTTCACAGGCACTGACATCCAAAAACAATCAAACAATATTTTTCAAACAGCCGCGGCTCAAGCCAGCCAGCTGGTGCGTGGTGACGTGAAGAACCGGTGCTCCAGCTGACGCGTTTCCGCGTACAAGTAAATCGACTGAGAATGGAGGCTAGGTCTAGGTGTCACACACCACACTCTAAATACACATACTGCAGGAGAGACACCGGAAACATCTTTACAGTCTTTTGCCGTTTGGTGTCATCTATACCAATGGAATCAATATGCATTTTTTTATCTTAAAAACCATGGTAAACTTTCACATACATTAATATATATACTCTGACATATTACCAATACAATTATTTATTATGCCTTATGCATGAAATTTTAAATATATTATAAAAAAGCATATTTGAACATCAGTTCACATGAAATATACTAAGTATAAATAAATCACCTTTGTCATTACTAACAATACCTCATAGTTATATATATATATATATATATATATATATATATATATATATATATATATATATATATATATATATATATATATATATACACACACACACACACACATACTGAGAAAAGGACAAAACTTCCTCCCAACACGCTTCAAAGATCTACACTCTTATCCACAGCCATCTGCAAAATATTTAAACTATCTCAGCCACTAGGTAGACATGATTACAGAATTAACTCTCTATTATTCAACAGACCTGCCGTATCTCAAACACAATATAAAAGTTACCGTGCCTGAAATATTGGCCATTTTTCTAACACCCTATAACCAGCAATTTAGCCCTACATACAGAACCGATAGCCCGCCCCCTGGTTTAGCCAAAAACCTTTTATACTAATCGTACAGTACATGGCTTTAATTCATAGACCATAGGTTATCCCTCCCTCCTAGATTGTAAGCTCTAACAAGCAGGCTCTCTAATTCCTCCTGTATTGAATTTTAACTGTACTGGCTGTGCAAACTGTTGGCGCTATATAAATCCTGTATAATAATATGCAGGCGTCAGATGTTTGGACACTTGCAAAAAATTTGCTAGGACCACCTCTTGAGCATACCCATTTAACCCACCACACCGTGAGATTACAGTTTTTTGTTAATGTGATGGACCTGTTCTCCTCGAACATTTTTTTAACAATTGTTTTTTTCTTCAGGGAGTTGCTGATTTAAAAATATTTGTATATATTTGGACCAATTGGAGACATTTTATTGTAGGGTCTCACTTTACCGTATATACTTGAGTATAAGCCGAGTTTTTCAGCACATTTTTTTGTGGTGAAAATGCCCCCTCTGCTTATACTCGAGTCTGTGTCAATATTCAACTTTGTGCACCTGATCCTGGACAGCCGTAGGTCCCCTGGACCCCGAACTTGGCACACATATAGCCCCACTCTTTATCTACAAGTGTGCAAAGTTTGTTGTCCATGGGACCTACGGCCAGGGAGCACCAATTTTTCAAAGCCGGGCACCCCTTCCCTAGACTCCCATGTTAAAAGTCAGTCTAGTCACACAGCGCCGGAGATCAGATAGGGAGATTGAGCACAGTGACAATGAGGCATGGACATAGTGAGGGCACAGTGAGGCATGGAGACAGTGAGGCATACACATGGACACAGTGAGGCAAAGTGAGGCATGCAGATGGACACCCTAGGCTTATACTCGAGTCAATAAGTTTTCCCAGCTTTTTGTGGTAAAATTAGGTGCCTCAGCTTATATTCGGGTCGGCTTATACAGTACCTTTTGGGTTGGCCATTACTTCTGTTAAGCGTGTTTCTGAGTTGGCAGCTCTTTCCCGTATAGAGCTCTTTCTTGTTTTTCACAAGGACAGTGTTTTTTAGACCAAAACCTTCCTTCCTACCTAAAGATAGTCTTTTCACTTTAAAAAGGACATTGTCCCTTCTTGTTTTTATCTTGCCCCAAAATTTGACAAAATTGCCCTACATTGCCTGGATGTGGTCAGAGCTGTCAGGGTCTACCTAAACTGCCACAGCCTTTGTTTGCACGGAGTCTCTTTGTTTTGCCTGTGGGCTCTTGTAAAGGGCATCCTGCTTTTCGCTCCACCATTGTCAGGTGGATCAAGTAACTTATCCCCTTGTCCTATGCACTTAAAGGAGCACTAAAGCTTCCCTTTTTTTTTCCCAAAAATAACAAACATGTTATACTTACCTCCACTGTGCAGCTCGTTTTGCACACAGTGGCCCCGATCCTGGTCTTCTGGGGTCCCTCGGCGGCTGTCTTGGCTCCTCCCCGCAAGGACTCCACACCATAATGCGAGTGAGCTCGCATGGTGTGGAGTGATTGCGGGCGCGCTCCCGTGATACACCGGCGGCCATAGCCGCCGACTGTATCACTCGGCCCCGCGCGCCGCGTCATTGGATGTGATTGACAGCAGCGCCAGCCAATGGCTGCGCTGCTTTCAATCCATCCAGTGTAGCCAATCGGCGGCCAGGCTGAAAAACGAAGAGGATGACGGGGACGAGCGTGGGACTTTCGAGGGGCCAGGTAAGTAAAACGGGGGCTCGGGGGGGGGGGGGCGGTATTGTCGAATGTTTTTTCACCTTAATGCATAGGATGCTTTAAGGTGAAAAAACATGTAACTTTACTACTCCTTTAAGGACAGAATTAAAATTTTCTATTTCAAAGCACTATTTTTTTCCATGGTACCTTGCTGTCTGGAAGCAGTGTTTTCTGGAGCTCCTCTCTGCACCTCTGTATATCAGAAGGCAGGCTTTGTAAATTCCATAACACAGCAATGCCTTCTCACAGGGCATAGTGAATATGTGCCACACAAGCCAAGGAAGTAAATGTGTGGGGATCTTCACAAAGTAGGTGTACAAACTTCAAGGTCAATCAGATTAATATTAGTAGGCTAGAAATAACTGAAATATAATGTGGAAATGTATGTTTTTTTTAAATTTGACCATAGCTCTTTTTTTTGTCCCTGTCCCTGGGAGATTCAGATTCTCTCCTTGGCCTGGTGATCATTGTCTCTGAAATTGGAAGTGATTCAAAATCCAAAGTGTTACAGTTGTCACAGAACAGGAATAGAGAGAAGGACATCTGTTTCATTGACAACTTTCTAAGAAGATATTTCCTTTCACTTTAATGATATTTCCTCTCATTTGTTTTTGTGTCTTTGGTACAGAAAGAGAAGAGAAATCCCACCAAAGCACAAATACAACAAATGGAATGAGTTTAATCATTTCCTAGTGTAGTTTTTTTTTTTTTTTTTTTTTTTTTTTTATCTACTGTCTGGCTTTAGATGCACTTAGTCTTGGCTGAACCATTCAACTTCTTATACATTTCATGGACTATATTCTCTGATCTGAAAGATCCATCTGGGAGAGTTACTTAGAAAGGCCAAGGTAGATGCTAGGAGCTGGGAGGTCAGATGTAGGAGTTTTATTACTGACACCCCCCTGGGGTATAGAAATTAGAAGGTGATTTAGCCCAGTGGAATCTACTCAAAAGTAAAATAATTTATGAATGAACTGACCCTTTTATTTTGTTCCTATGTTTTTTTTAGCGTCTCCTTTAATGATGGTGGCATACCTCTCTCTGGATGCTTCTCTGTATTCACTGCCTTCGGTATCAGCCTGCATTGGACTCACAAGGGCTTACAGGATGGTAAGAAAGTGCTGTGAGATAGAGCTCCTATGTTCCTTCTTTCTAGCAGTTGTGAGAAATATTTCTGTTTATATAGTTACATAGTTACTTATGTTACATAGTCAGGTTGAAAAAAGACACAAGTCTATCTAGTTCAACCATAAAAAATAAAAAAAATATCGTACAATCCCATATTCCTAATTCTATACCCACAGTTGAGCCAGAGGAAGACAAAAAACCCCAGCAGAGCAAGCTCCAATTTGCTACAGCTGGGGAAAAAATTCCTTCCTGAACCCCCGAGAAGCAATCGGATTTTCCCTGGATCAACTTTACTTATAAATGTTAGTACCCAGATATATGTTGTACATCTAGGAAAGAATCCAGGCCTTTCTTAACCTCTTCCGTACCGGGCCATAGTCATATGACGCCGGCAGGAACACTCCCTCGTCCCATAGTCATATGACGTCCTTTTTTCCCGGCCGTCTAGGGGGCGCGCACGCTCGTGGCACCGCTCGTGACCCGGTGCGCGTGCCCGGCGGCCGCGATGTCCACCGGGCACCCGCGATTGCCCGCGATCACGGCAGGAGTGTGGATCTGTGTGTGTAAACACACAGATACACCTCCTGTCAGAGGTAAGGAGACCAAGGAATACAGATCGGTCTCCTCCCCTTGTGAGTCTCCTCCCCCTACAGTTAGAATCACTCAATAGGGAACATATTAACCCCTTCAGCGCCCCCTAGTGTTAACCCCTTCCCTGCCAGTCACATTTACACATTAATCAGTGCAGTTTTATAGCACTAATCGCTGTATATATGTGAATGGTGTCAAAAGTGTCCGATGTGTCCGCCGCAATGTCACGGTCACAATAAAAATCGCAGATCGCCGCCATTACTAGTAAAAAAAAAAAAATGCCATAAATCTATCCCCTATTTTGTAGATGCTATAACTTTTGTGCAAACCAATCAATATATGCTTATTGCGATTATTTTTTTTTTTTATTTTTTTTACCAAAAATATGTAGAAGAAAACACATCGGTCTAAAATGAGGAAAAAAATAGTTTTTTAAATCAAAAAGTAAAAAATATTGTGTTTTTTTTTCAAAATTGTCGCTCTTCTTTTGTTTATAGCGCAAAAAATATTGTGGGGGAAAAAAAACATAAAGATTTCATTTGGGTACAGTGTTGCATGAACGCGCAATTGTCATTCAAATGCAACAGCGCTGAAAACTAAAAATTGGTCTAGGCAGGAAGGGGGTGAAAATGCCCTGTATGGAAGTGGTTAACCACTTAAGGACCGCCGCACGACGATGTACGTAGACAGAATGGCACAGACAGGCACAAGGGCGTACAGGTACGTCCCCTTTAAGAACCCATCCGTGGGTCGCGCGCGCCGCCGGCGGCGCACTCGCGACCCGGTCCGAAGCTCCATGACCGCGCCCGCGATCACCGCCGGTGTCCCGCGATCGGGTCACAGAGCTGAAGAACGGGGAAAGGTAAGTGTAAACAAGCCTTTCCCCGTTCTTCCTAGTGGCATGTCAGTGATCGTCTGTTCCCTGTCATAGGGAACGACAATCAGTGACGTCACACGCCAAACCACGCCCCCTACAGTAAGAATCACTCATTTGGTCACACTTAACCCCTACAGCGCCACCTAGAGGTTAAACCCTTCACTGCCAGTGTAATTTTCACAGTAATCGGTGCATATTTATAGCACTGATCGCTGTAAAAATGACAATGGTCCCAAAAATGTGTCAAGTGTCCGCCATAATGTCGCAGTCATGATAAAAATCGCTGATCGCCGCCATTACTAGTAAAAAAAAAAATATCAATAAAAATGGCATAAAACTATTCCCTATTTTGTAGACGCTATAACTTTTGCGCAAACCAATCAATAAACGCTTATTGCGATTTTTTTTTTTTTTTTAACAAAAATATGTAGAAGAATACGTACCGGCCTAAACTGAGGAAAATTTTTTTTTTTCTATATATTTTTTGGGGATATTTATTATAGCAAAAAGTAAAAAATAGTAGGATTTTTAAAACAGCTTACCTGTAAAATCCTTTTCTTGGAGTACATCACGGGACACAGAGCAGCAATAGTCATTACTATGTGGGTTATATAGAATTACCTTCAGGTGCTGGCACTGGCAACTTCCAAAACAGGAAGTACCCTCCCCTATATAAGCCCCTCCCATCCGGGAGTACCTCAGTTTTGTAGCAAAGCAATACGTGTCCCCAAAAGAGGGGTGGGAGCTCTGTGTCCCGTGATGTACTCCAAGAAAAGGATTTTACAGGTAAGCTGTTTTAAAAATCCTACTTTCTTGTTCATACATCACGGGACACAGAGCAGCATAGTCATTACTATGTGGGACGTCCCAAAGCAATGCCACATGAGGGGGGGGATACACCATACATAAGCTGGGCGCCATCAGGCATGAGGATCTTTTGCGGCCTGCAACACACTGCGCCCAAAGGCGACATCCTCCTGACTTCTAACGTCCACCTGGTAGAACCTAGTAAACGTGTGTACTGAAGACCATGTTGCGGCCTTACAAATTTGCGCCAGGGAGGCCTGGTGATGCACTGCCCATGAAGTTCCAACTGCTCTCGTGGAGTGCGCCCTAACTTTGAACGGAGGCGGTCTACTTCTCAAGCCATAGGCTTGTATTATGACCTGTCGAATCCACTTGGCTAAAGTAGATTTTGATGCTGCCTGACCCTTTCTGGGGCCTTCCGGCAGAACAAACAAAGAATCCGTTCTACGAATCTGAGCAGTGGCTTTTAGATAAGCTTTAACTGCTCTTACTACATCCAAAGAATGCAATAACTTTTCCTCTACCGAGCTTGGTTTGGGGAAAAAAGAAGGAAGAACCACATCCTGGTTCAAGTGAAACCTCGATACCACCTTAGGAAGAAAGGCTGGGTGAGGACGTAATACTACTCTGTCCTTATGGATAACCAGATATGGCTCTTTACAGGGCATGGCGGCTAATTCCGACACTCTTCTAGCCGAGCATATGGCTACTAAAAATATAAATTTCCTGGTGAGTAGAACCAAGGAAATGTGCCGCAAAGGTTCAAATGGCTGCTTCTGCAGAACCGACAGAACCAAATTTAGATCCCATGGGCATATGGGAGCCTTAATCGGTGGAATAATACGAGTCACACCTTGCATAAAGGATTTGACAAGTGAATGCATAGCCAGGGGCCTTTGAAATAGTATTGACAAGGCCGAAACCTGGCCCTTGATAGTACTTAAGGCAAACTTCCTGTCCACAGCCCACTGCAGGAAGTCCAGAATTCTGCCTATAACGTACTTACGTTGATGCCATTTTCTGGCCTCGCACCAAGTGATGTACGCCTTCCAAACTCTATAGTAGATCTGCCTGGATACAGGCTTCCTGGCATTGATTATAGTTGATACCACAGAGTTAGAGAGACCTCTCTTCTTTAGGATGTGGGATTCAATAGCCAGGCCGTTAAACTTAGAGTTAGTAAGGAAGGGTGGTATATCGGTCCTTGCGAAAGCAGGTCCGGACGACGTGGAAGGGTCCAAGGACTCCCCACAGACATTTTGATGATCTCCGCGTACCAGGCCCTTCGGGGCCACGCTGGAGCCACCAGGATCACCGGCTTCTTCTCCAACCTGACTCTGCGAAGGAGTCGAGGCAACAATTGTAGCGGAGGGAATGCATATATCAGTCTGAACTGATTCCAAGGGAACACCAGAGCATCCGAGCCGCAAGCGAGGGGATCCCTTGTCCGGGAGACAAATCTGTCCACCTTTGCGTTGAATCTGGATGCTAGCAGATCTACATCCGGTGTTCCCCACCGCTGACATATTGCTCGGAAGACCTCGGGATGAAGGGACCATTCCCCTGGGCATAACTGTTGGCGACTCAGAAAGTCCGCCTTCCAATTCTCCACCCCTGGAATGAAGACAGCTGATATACATGGGACATGCTTTTCTGCCCATTCCAGGATGTGACTTACTTCCCTCTGGGCTGCACGACTCCTGGTGCCTCCCTGATGATTGATATATGCCACTGCTGTGGCATTGTCTGATTAAATTCTGACAGGGGACCCTTGGAGTCTGGATGTCCAGGCTACTAGGGCGTACCGGGCTGCTCGTATCTCTAAGAGATTGATGGGCAGGGTTTTTACTACATTTGACCATCTGCCCTGGAGAGACCATTGCTCCAGTACTGCCCCCCAGCCTATAAGGCTGGCATCTGTAGTGACCACCTTCCAAGATATCGGGCTGAAGGGTTTTCCCTTCTGGAGATTCTGGGGGATCAACCACCAGCAGAGACTCTTCCGAACGGAAGGGGACAAAGCCATTGGGAAGTCTAGAGCCTGAACTTTTCCGTTCCAGGCTGACAATATGGCCCTTTGTAAATTCCTTGAGTGGAATTGGGCGTATGGCACAGCTTCGAATGATGCTACCATCTTTCCTAGCAGCCTCATGCACAGGCGTATGGACGGCTGTCTTTTTGCACAAAGCAGACGGACCAAGGCCCTCAAAGAGGATACCTTGTCTAGAGGTAAGAAAATCTTCCTCTGGTCTGAATCCAGCCGTAGCCCTAGATATACCAGGTTTTTCACTGGCTGTAGGGCTGACTTGTCCAGGTTGATGACCCAACCGTGAGACTCTAGATACTTGATTGTATCGACAATTACCACTTCTAGCTTGGCAACTGAGTGGTCCATCAACAACAGGTCGTCTAGGTATGCCATTATCGTTACACCCCGTGTTCTTAGATCGGCCAACAGTGGGGCCAGAATTTTTGTGAACACTCGTGGTGCTGTGGCCAGACCGAATGGTAAGGCTCTGAACTGAAAATGGCGCCCTTCTACTGCAAAGCGTAGGAATTTTTGATGACCTGGAAAGATGGGAACATGCAAGTAAGCATCTTTGATGTCGATCGAGGCTAACCATTCCTCCCCTTGTAGGGCAGCGGTGACCGATCGGATCGACTCCATCCGGAAAGACCGGACGTTTTTGTTTAGACTCTTTAGGTCCAATATGGGTCTTATGTCCCCGTTTGGCTTCGGGACTGTGAAAAGGTTTGAGTAGAAACCCAACCCCCACTCTTCCATAGGAACCTCCATAATTACTCCTTGGAGCAATAGTTGTTCTAACGCCAATAGGAGAGACCCTCTTTTCAGAGGGTCTCTTGGCATGCCTGACCACATAAAATGGGACGGAGGAGACTCTTTTAACTCCAACTTGTATCCCAGAGTTACTGCGGAGAGCACCCATCTGTCTTTGATCGTCTCCCGCCAGGTCTCTGCGAACAACTGAAGTCTTCCCCCCACCCGTTTGAGTGGGGGCAGCCCTTCATAGGCTAGACTTGGAGGCTGGTTTAGTACCTCTTCGGATCCAGGGCTTTTTATTACCCTGTGGCTGTCCCTGATTTTTACCTCCTGAGTTTGACCGAGGAGGCCGTCGGAACTGCTTAGTAGCAGACGTCGCAGGGATAGGAGAGGTAGTCCTCTTAAAAGATGGACCCCTAGACCTCTTTTTACTCGGTAAGAGAGTACTTTTACCACTGGAAATCTTCTGGATATACTTATCCAGGTCTTCGCCAAAAAGGCGTTCCCCATGAAATGGGAAGCTAACTAAGAGCTTCTTACAGGGAGCTTCAGCAGACCAGTTTTTGAGCCACAGAAGCCTACGCATATGTACCAAAGACAGCGTGAGGCGGGAGGCCTGATGGATAGAATCCTTGATGGCGTCAACCGCAAAGCATAATGCTCTAGGCAGATCAGCCAGAGCCTGGGCCTGCTGGTCTGGCAAATCCCTCAGGACCATTTTCATTTGATCCTTTAAAGCTTGGCAGACCCCAATAGCTGCCACTGCTGGCTATGTAACAGCCCCTGCTGTGGAAAAAGCAGATTTTAATAAAGATTCCAATTTTTTATCCACTGGATCTTTGAACATTTGAACATTATCTACTGGACATGTCAGTGATTTGTTCACAGAAGAGATGGCTGCATCTACCGTAGGAACATTCCATCTCTGGGTGAACTTTTCCTCCATGGGATAGATCACCGGAAACCTTTTAGGCGGAACAAATAGTTTATCAGGATGTTCCCAGTCCTGGTATATAAGTCCTTCCAATAATGGATGTATTGGAAAGGAGCAATTAACCTGGGGAGCTTTTAGCGACCCCAATGAGGAGACAGCAGTAGTTGATGGTTCAACAAGAGGCATTTTAAATGCAGATCGAACCATGTCAGTTAGGGTCTGGACCCACAATCTTTCAGTCTGTGATGCTGAAAATGGTTCATCTACTGTCGATTCCTCAAAAACAGAGCTAACCTCCTCCTGATCCCCTTCAGGTAGGTCGGTCCCTTCCTGGGACTGTTGCTCTGCCAACAGGCACTCTAATGGAGGTGATGGAGATCTGGCGCGCTTTCTTTCCTGTAGAGAAGAAGCGATCAATGCAGCCAATCTCTGCTCCAATCCCTCCAGAGTTGAGGAAAAAACCTCCTCTGTTATATATGCAGGAGCAGGTGGACTGAGGACAGCCGCAGTACCTGGCACTCCCGGGGGTTCCTTATGGGTATTAACCTCTGATTTCTCAGGGGAGGAGGGTGCAGATGACTGCTCCAGATCCTCAGAGCCCGATGGAGACCCCCTACACTTCCTGAGAGGTATATCTCAGAGTTTTTTAGGCGGCATATTCCTTAGTTCAAAGCTGAGGTATTCCAGCCGCAATACACCCCTTACTGAAATAGTCTAATGCAATTTGCTGCTATGTACATCAGTGGGTGTCTACTAATGCGTCTTTCTGGGGATGCCTGTATCAACCGCCCGCTGTAAGCCCCTATACCATGCTACCAGCTCCTTTTCATGCTCTGTGTCCATAGCAAGCAGCGTGGACTGAGTCCTTTTATCTTGCTGGGACGCCCGCACATGCGCAGAAGCGCTGGGCGCACAGAGCGCGTCATCCGCCAGGCTCAGCCCCCTTTTTTGAAGCTAAACCTTATAAAAGGAAAGCATGTGTGCGCGCGCGTGCACGTGTGCGCTCTTGGCGCCATGTAGGGAGAGGAGCCAGGGTCCCTGTTTCACCAGGACTCGGGGATGGAAGGAAACTACTTGGCAGCATGACAGAGGAATGCAGCTTCCCTGATAGAGAGCTCACTCATCTGCCTGGACTTTCACCATGGAAGGAATAGTCCCAAGAAGAAAGACGTTCCACAGCGGCCTCTAGTGGACAAACACAGGTACCGCACCTTTGTCTTTTTTTTTTTTTTTTTTTTAAAACCTCCTTTATGAAAAAACATTTCCAGGTTTACAGTTTTTTTAAAACTTCCCTTATGAAAAAACATTTCTAGGATTTCTTAGGCATATACAGCTATTAGCGGGAATACCCTTTAGGTAACAGGCAGAAAGACATATTAGGCTTGGGGGTCCCCTCAATAGAACCAAGTTCCTGAGGGGCCCCCACTTACCTTTTCCCCGCCGCAGGACTTTGTTTGGTCCACAGAAGCCCAAACTTCACCTCTCACGGCAGGCATTGTACTAGACCTTCAGGGACCGGGTTCCCAAGGATTCCACTCCCCTGGACCTGTATAGCACCCTGCACAGATAGCCTCTTGGTTTTGGGTATGACCAGAGCTCTGGATCCCAGGGTCCAGCCCTCCTAAGAGAGGCATTACAGGCAAAACCCTGCTCTTCTCTGCAAGGCCCGGGTACCGACCGTTTAGCTATGAAGCTTTTTTGGTCGGATCTGGAATAGCTTGCTAAGGCCCAGAGAACCTGTACACAAGCCCAGATGAATACATGTTAACCTTGGCCAACACCTTAGACACTGGCAAAAAACTGAGGTACTCCCGGATGGGAGGGGCTTATATAGGGGAGGGTACTTCCTGTTTTGGAAGTTGCCAGTGCCAGCACCTGAAGGTAATTCTATATAACCCACATAGTAATGACTATGCTGCTCTGTGTCCCGTGATGTATGAACAAGAAATGTAATTTTTTTCAAAATTGTTGCTCTATTTTTGTTTATAGCGCAAAAAATTTAAACCGCAGAAGTGATCAAATACCACCAAAAGAAAGCTCTATTTGTGGGGAAAAAAAGCTACGCAGTGCCGAATCGAAAAAAGGGGCCTGGTTCTTTAGCAACAAAATGGTCCGGGTCTTAAGTGGTTAAAGCAATCTACTGAGCTGGCCAGAACCACCTCAGGAGGGAGTCTATTCCACATTTTCACAGCTCTCACTGTGAAGAAACCTTTCCGTATTTGGAGATTAAATCTTTTCCTCTAGACGTAAAGAGTGCCCCCTGGTCCTTTGTGTTGACCGTATTGTATAGATGTACAATTCAATGGAGTCCTCTTTTTTAATTCATGTTTAACACAATGAACTGCTTCAGGAAGCATTGTAACTGTGCTCAGCCAGGACATTCAGCTTAGTGTACCATTAGGCCTCTTTCACACTTGCAATTCTATTCCTGGTAGCCACTCACTAGCGACAAGATTGCTACGAGAACAGGGAGAGTACTTACCTGCTTCTACCTCACTGGCCAGGCCATATAGTTGCAGTATAATTCAGCTTTCTATAGTCTTATTAACTACTTAAGGACTAGCCGCCGCAGTTATACTGTGGCACGTTGGCTCCCCTGGGCGAATCACCGTCATGGTACGTCGGCCGCTTTAAGAGCTGTAGGGGGCGCGCGCGCCTGTTGCGATGTGTGTGTCCAGCGGTCACGATGCCCGCCGGCCACCCGCGATCTCTCCTGGCAGAGCCAGAACAGAGATCTGTCAATGTAAACAGACAGATCTCCGTTCTGTCAGGGGAGGAGAGACAGATCTGCTTCTCCTAAAGATTAGGAACAGCGATCGGTCTCCTCCTCCAGGCAGTCACATCACCCCACAGTTAGAACACACATGAGGGAACACATTTAACCCCTTGATTGCCCCCTAGCGTTAACCCCTTTCCTGACAGTGACATTTATACAGTAATCAGTGGCTATTTCTCTTACCATCCATGGACTGACACGGTGTCTCTTTACACTTTACACGTGGGTTATGTCCCTGCCTGCAGGAGAAGACCTAGGCAGAATGTGAAATGTTATACATACATTCTAAAAGCCAGAGCTGAACAGCCCCACCCAGGGGGCGGTCCCTCCGGACATAACCCTCCCACTCCAGTTTTTTTCTGCCTAGCAGAAGGAGAAGACGTGGCTCTTTCAGGAGCCAGTCTCCTGACCTATTTTTTATTCCTTTTGGAATTTTTTCCTATTTTTTTTCTTTTGAGATCTTCTATCAACTGTCGGCTGGGCAACAGGTTGGGTACAAGATATCCTCGTAGTCTTCCCTGTCCGACCATCGAGCGTGCTGATCCTCGCCTTGTGTGCGTGAGACTCAGTTCACGACATGCCCCACGACTCCAGGGGTGGCCGGTGGGCTTCCAGCTCCACGGTCCTCTCAAGATAGAACAGTCCGGCTGTATCTTTCGCGGTGGACCGGGCCGACAGCTACTCAGTACCGCACTGTGATAGTTCTGTCAGAAACACACCAGTGGGTCCCTCAGGGGACGGGTAAGTAGTCTCTCCTGGCTGCAGGTGAGTACATGCTGTGTGTTTCTTGTGTGGGGGATTTCCCTGTCTTCCCCTGTGTTTTTTAATGTCACTCTCTGTGCACTTCGCTGGCGCTGTACTGTGTGGGGTGCCTGGGGGCCATACTGTCCTGGGGGGGGGGCTCATGCTGCTCTGCATTTCGCTGGGGCTGTTTATTTGAGAGTGAGGGGCCTGGGCGCCGTTCGGCGCCATGTTTGGTGACTGTGCTGTTTTTTACATTGGCGGCCATCTTGCCGTGGTCCGCCAGAGCACATTGCGGCGGCCATTTTCTTGTAGCCGCACCTTCTTCTAGCTCTAGTTTGGCCTCTAGCGCCGCTCAGGAATGGCGCGAATCTCCTCACAGTCTCTCTCCTCTCAGCTCACTCACGCTGAGCAGCGCGGCGCGGAGAGACAGGGCAGCGGAAACGAGCGGTCCTGGTCAGGTTGGTGGGTCCCCTGGACATTCCCCTACTTCAGTCAGCACAGCCTGTGGGTGGTCTCAGAGGGGGACATTATGGAGTCAGAGTCACCAGCTTCCCGTAACATGCCAGAGGCAGCAGCCAGTGCTCCAGCACCTGCGGTCCCTATGGACCAGTTGTCGGCAGTCCTGGAATCATTTCTGACCAGGATGGAAGCTGTGTGTGAGCACAAGGGAGCAAAAAAGCGCCCTCTCCCCACTTTATCTCCACAAGGGGAGTGCTCTGATTCAGATATGGGCCTAGCTATTGCTGCTCAGGACCCTAGCTCTGAATATTTGGATGGTTTTGAACAGGACATTCCTCGTGAGGAAGACTCCAGTTCTGAGTCAGTATATGACAGGGCGCTTGTTAGTGAACTCATTGATGCTGTGAGGGACACTCTCAAGCTAAATGCTGGGACTGCAGAACCTCAGGCGGATACAGTCTCCTTTGGTTCTTTTAAAACCAAGCCTTCTAAAAAGGTTTTTCCATATGTACCTTTCTTTGACCAGCTCATTGACCAGGTCTGGGAAAAGCCGCAGAAGACTTTCATGGTCCCGCGGCGTTTGTCTATTAGATACCCCTTTGAAGATTCCCTGCTTAAAAAGTGGGCTTCTCCCCCGGTGGTCGACCCTCCAGTCGCCCGTTTAAACAAGGCCACCACTCTCCCGATGGAGGGGACTCCTGCGTTTAAGGACCCCACTGACAGGAGGTCAGAAGTGGTGAGTAGAGCCATGTTCGCCTTGTTGGGATCTGCCCTACGGCCAGTAGTAGCGGCGACCCTTGTGTCTCAGACACTCAAGGAATGGGCAAAAATTTTGCACCAAACTGTGCAGGAGTATAACCTTCCTCCAGACACTATTGCTCTGGCCCACCAGATGGTGCAGGGTCTGATATATGTGTGCGACGCCACGTTGGACGCGGCCCCTTTAATATCCAGGGCCTCTGTTTCGGCGGTGGTATTGCGTCGTCTCATCTGGTTGAAATGCTGGTCTGCTGACCTAGCCTCTAAGAAGCTCCTGACGGATCTACCTTTTAAGGGTGGTAGACTTTTTGGTGCTGCTCTGGATGACATCATCAAGGATGTCATGGGAGGTAAAAGCACTCTCCTTCCTCAAACTATCAAGGGTAAGGAGGCCCGACGTAAACCGGGTCCTTCCTTTCCAGCAAAAAAGGGGTTTTTTCGTCCGTCAGAGTCCACGGGTAAGCCATCCCAGACTGACAACAGTGCGGCTGGCGGGCACAAGCGCCCCTGGGTGCGTAAGCCGAACAAGCCGGCTCCCAAGCCCGCCTCCGCGTGAAGTCTTGCCCCCGCCCGTCTCTGGGGTGGGGGGACGACTTCGCAGGTCACGAATCGGTGGTCCTCCCGAATCTCCGACTGGGGGGTGTGCGAGGTGGTCACCTCAGGATAGTATTCCGATCCTGGACCCCAGACAGATTCTTTCCCCCAAATCTTCCTCTCCTTCCTACCTGTCGGGCAGCCCTTTTGGGGGCTGTACAGGATTTGATCAGGTCCGGAGTGATTGTGCCGGTTCCGTCACAGGAGAGTTTTTAGGGATTCTACTCATATCTGTTTGTCGTCCCAAAAATAGGACGTGGTTCGACCCATCCTGGACCTCAAGGCCCTGAATGCCTTCGAGAAGGTGCAGAAATTCCGCATGGAATCCATTCGCACGGTGATCGCTACACTCCACCAAAGGGATTTTCCTCTGGCGTCCTTGGACTTCAAGGACGCCTACTTGCATGTTCCGATCTGCGCAAGTCACCAGAAGTTTCTGCGCTTTGCGATCAGCGAAGTCCACTATCGATTGTGGCTCTTCCTTTCGGCCTAGCCTTGGCACCAAGGGTGTTCACAAAGGTGCTTGCTCCGGTTCTAGCCTTCTGTTACAGCGAGGTATTGCTGTCGTGGGCTATCTGGACGATCTTCTGCTCAGAGCAGAAAGTGGATCAGACTTAGAGGAAAGGTGACTATCGTCAATTAGACCCTCAGGGACTCCGGTGGTTCCTGAACATTCAGGAGTCAGTCCTGGTCCCGACTCAGTGTCTGGAGTATCTAGTTCTGATTCTGGACTCCTTGGAGGCAAAGGTATCCTACCTCTGGAGAAGTTGCTGACACTTCAGTCTGCGGTGCGGGTGCTGACATCCCAAAAATGGTTGTCAATCCGTTTTTTGCATGAGAGTCCCGAGACTCGTGGTGGCCTCCTTCGCGGCCGTTCCGTATGCCCAATCTCACACCAGGGCATTGCAGAAGGAGATCTTGTCCACCTGGGACAAATCCCCGTTGTCCTTGGATCTTCAGATCCAGGTGATTCACCTGGTCAGGGTGCCCCTGGCATGGTGGTTGAGATCCTCGGCTCTTCGGTCCGGAAAGTCGTTCCCCTCCCATCCAATGGACGGTACTCACGACGGACACCAGCCTGACGGGCTGGGGTGGAGTCTGGGGAGTCCTGTCGGCTCAGGCCTTGGACTCCGGACGAGCCCGTTTACCAATCACTGTTCTGGAAATACGGGCCATCGGACTGTGTCCCTCCTCAGGTCGGAGAGAGTACGGGGTCGCTCCATCAGGAGCCAGTCGGACACCGCCATGGCGGTGGCGTATGTAAACCATCAAGGGGGAACTCGGAGCTCAGCTGCGGCTTCCGAGGTAGTCCGTATCCTGAAGTGGGCCGGAAGAAACGTGCCGGCTCTGTAGGCCATTTTACATTCTGGACATAGACAATGGGCAGGCAGACTATCTGAGTCGCCAATCGCCAGACACCGGACCAAGAAGAGTGGTCCTTGCATATTTCAACTCCTTTACCGACGGTGGGGCACGCCGGATGTGGACCTGATGGCCTCTCGACTCAATCGCAAGGGTCGAGGTTGTGGCCAGATCCAGGGATCCTTGGGCGATGCCTCGGATGCGTTGGTGGCCCCATAGGGTCCTTATCGCCTGATATAAAACTCTGGCGATCCTAATTGTTCCGGATTGGCCTCAGCATCACTGGTACGCTGATCTGGTATGTCTCGTCGCGGACGTTCCCTGGCGGTTGCCGATGAGGGAGGACCTTCAGTCTCAAGGTCCTATGTTTCATCCGGCTTACAGTCTCTGGCTTTAACGGCAGGGCTGTTCAAAGCCAGGTGTTGAGGGACCGAGGTCTCTCGGACTCGGTCATTTTGACCATGTTAAGGACACGGAAGTCTTCCTCCAGGCAGATCTATCACCGTGCCTGGAAAGCTTATATCGCCATGTGCGAAGCGCTGGACTGGCGTCCTCGGACGTATTCCGTCCCCAGAATCCTGCGTCCTCTGCAGTGTGGAGTGATCCAAAAGCTTGCTTTGAGTACCATCAAGGATCAGATTTCGGCCTTGGCCGTCTTCTTTCAGCGACCTCTAGCGGGTCATTTTGTTGGTTAGCACCTTGTGTTGGGGGTTCGCCATGTGCTCCCTCCTGTCAAGCCTCCTCTCCCACCGTGGGATCTGAATTTGGTGCTCTCGGTCCTCCAGGAACCTCCTTTTGGGAATATCCGGGATATTCCCTTCTTGTCTTGTCTCAGAAGGTGGCCTTTTAGTGGCAATCACTTCTGTTTGACGAGTGTCTGAGTTGGCGGCTTTGTCCTGCAAGTCGCCATATTTAGTCATCCATAAGGATAAGGCGGTGTTGCATCCGCGACCTTCCTTTTTTGCCAAAGGTGGTGTCGACCTTTCACCTACATGAGGACATTGCCCTCCTATCCTTGTGTCCTCACCCATCGCATCCCAGAGAGTTTGCGCTGCACATATTGGAGGTGGTACGAGCCTTACGGGTGTACCTGTCTGCTACTGCTTCTATTCGGAAGTCCGACTCGCTGTTTGTGACTGTCTCTGGTCCATAACAGGGCCAAGCGGTTTCGTCTGCCATCATTTTTAGGGGAATCAGACAAACCGTCATTCAAGCCTATGCTCTCAAAGGGCGGGCGCCTCCCTTTCCGGTTACGGCGCATTCCACCAGGGCAATTGGTGCTTCCTGGGTTTCCCGACATCAAGCATCGGTTGCACAAGTGTGCAAGGCGGCGACCTGGTCGTCTGTTCATGCCTTAAGTTTTATAAGGTTAATGTGGCTGCATCTTCGGATGCTTCCTTCAGCCGCAGGGTGCTGCAGGCCGCTGTTTAAAGTTGCGACTCCTCCGTTGAGGAGCTCTGCCTTATTGGAGTGAAGTTTTGGTTTTTCCATTTATACTGCTCCCATCCCTCTTGACACTGCTTTGGGACATCCAACGTGTAAAGTGTAAGGAGACACCGTGTCAGTCCATGGATGGTAAGAGAAAATAGGATTTTTTGTACTCACCGTAAAATCCTTTTCTCTGACATCCATGGACTGACACGGCACCCACCCTTCCTTTTTAAGTTTGTACTGCTTTTTTACGAACTGAAGTCTGCTGACTAGTGGGAGGGTTATGTCCGGAGGGACCGTCCCCTGGGTGGGGCTGTTCAGCTCTGGCTTTTAGAATGTATGTATAACATTTCACATTCTGCCTAGGTCTTCTCCTGCAGGCAGGGACATAACCCACGTGTAAAGTGTAAAGTGTAAAGAGACACCGTGTCAGTCCATGGATGTCAGAGAAAAGGATTTTACGGTGAGTACAAAAAATCCTATTTTTTAGCACTGATCGCTGTATAAATGTCACTGGTCCCAAAAAATGTGTCAAAAGTGTCCGATCTGTCCACCGCAATGACGCAGTCCAGCTAAAAATCACTGCCATTGCTAGTACAAAAAAAATAAAATTAATAAAAATGCTATAAATCTATCTCCTATTTTGTAGACGCTATAAGTTTTCAAAATTGTCGCTCTTTTTTTTGTTTATAGCGCAAAAAATAAAAACCGCAGAGGTGATCAAATACCACCAAAAGAAAAAAAGGACATCAATTTTGTTTGGGTACAGCGTCGAACGAAAGCACAATTGTCAGTTAAAGTGACGCAGTGCCGTATCGCTAAAAATGGCATTAAGGGGGCAAATCCTTCCGGTCCTTAAATAGTTAAGTGTCTGTAAAGATTAATTATAGGTTTTCAGGTACTAATCATTTGGTTAAGTACAGGAATTATTTTAGATAGACTAATGCATTACAGGTTATCAAAATATATTACTGAGCAATTTGACATGAATTTGAGAAAAACAAGATGGTTTTCAGTGACCATCTGCAATGTATATGGTAGTTTACAAAAGAAATATGTTAAAAATAAGTTGTATCAGGATAGGTATTATATAGTAAAACTACAATAAATTTGTCTATTTTATTTTTTGACTATGGATTGTTCAGTTAATAGATGTAAGGGCTTGCATACACAGGCAATTACAGTATACCCACGCTCCATCTATTCCATGCACCATTTGAAACAATTAAAGAGGAGCTGTCTCAAGCTCATTAAGGCCAATGAGTAGCATATTTAAATGTACCTTTTGTACTCTCAGTTGAAATGAAATGTATGGATCTTGCCACTTATATCATGTATGTTCAACAGCTTCTCTGTACATGTGTGCTGCTTGTAGCAGTCAACCCTGTTCCACCTGCTACAAACTGTTTATGGAGTAGACAGGGGTTGGGAATGTGTCCAAAGCAGCCCATACACTAAAGCCCCGTACACACGTTCGGATAACCTATGGATTTTCGTCCGATGGATTTGTCCATCGGAAATCCGATGAAACTGTTTTTCATCAGTCTTGGCCACACACCATCAGTCAAAAAACCGACCGTTCCAAACGCAGTGACGTAAAACACTCCGATGAGCCGAGAAAAATGAAGTTTAATGCTTCTGAGCATGCGTCGACTTGATTCTGAGCATGCGTGGGTTTTTTAACCGATGGACTTGCCCATAGACGATCGGAAATTCCCATCGTTTTTTATCCATTGGAAAATTTTAAAACAAGTTCTATTTTTTACAACCGATGGAAAAAAGACCGATGGGTACCATACACGATCGGTTGGTCTGATGAAAACCATCCATCGGACTGTTTTCATCAGTCAAACCGATCGTGTGTACGGGGCTTTAGTCCATTTTTTGCCTGCAAGCACGGGTTGTTGACAGGGAAATCCCTCCTGCCAAGCCATTGTATTCACGAGGGGGGGGGGTTTGGGGGGAACCGTCCTTACCGGGAGAATACAGTGATTATTGCTAGCAGCTATACCAGCGGTAATCGCATGCAAAATCCTAATTTCTTGTAATGACCAGAATCTTTCCAGGGACGCAGACCGTGGCAAAGGCACTTTCTTTCGGTAAATCCTGAAATATTTTTTACTCAATCCATTCTATTTGTGCTCCTCGTAATACAGACATACACAAGTATAAAAAAAATATTTAACAACTTTATTGATACAAAAACATATTAAAACACAGCACATCCTAAAATGTACACAAGCCCTGGAATGGAAACAATTCCAATGTACTACAGGTTAAAAAAAAAAAAAAAACCTTTATATAACAGGCAGGAAATAATAGTTTACAATGAAATTTCTCAAATAGTAAATCCTGCCAACATTCAAATTCTATATTTGAAGAGTCTGATGTTCATTAAATTGGATTGTTTTCCTCATAATTCTTTAAATCTTTAAAAAATGGGCTATAAAGCTAGTACAGACGCCAGGAAAAAAGCGGCGTTTTTAACGCGATTATGTCCGCGTTTTGCATTAAATTCAATGCACGTTTCCCTGCGCTAGGTTTCAGCCACGTTTTTCTTTCTCTATTCAAAATCAATAGTTCCCTATGGGAGCCCATTGATTTGAATAGAGGTCGCACTAGAAGTCGGATCAAGATGATCCGACTTGCGGGGCGACTCATGTGCGGAGAATCTTGAAGGGGAACCCCGTGAAAATTAAAAACAAAATTTGCGTGAGGTTCCCCCCAGGACGATACCAGACCCTTCAGTCTGGTATGGATCTTGAGAGGAAGCCCCCACTCCAAAAAAAGTGGCGTGGGGGTTCCCCCCCAGGATCCATACCAGACCCTTATCCGAGCATGCATCCCAGCAGGTCAGGAAAGGGGGGCGAGCGAGCGCCCCCCCTCCTAGACCATACCAAGCCACATGCCCTCAACATGGGGGGGTTGGTGCTTTGCGCCCACCCCAAAGCACCTTGTCTCCATGTTGATGAGGACAGGGGCCTCTTCCCAAAAACCCTGGCCGTTGGTTGTCGGGGTCTGCGGGAGAGGGGCTTATCAGAATCTGGGAGCCCCCTTTAATAAGGGGGCCCCCAGATCCCGGCCCCCCACCCTATGTGAATGAGTATGGGGTACATCGTACCACTACCCATTCACCTGGGGAAAAACGTGTCAATAAAAAAAACACACTCGCTCGCCCCCCTTTCCTGACCTGCCGGGCTGCGTGCTCGGATAAGGGTCTAGTATGGATCCTGGGGGAACCCCCACGCCATTTTTTTTTTGGAGTGGGGGCTTCCCCTCAAGATCCATACCAGACCGAAGGGTCTGGTATCATCCTGGGGGGACCCTCACGCATTTTTTATTTTTATTTTTTTGCGGGGTTCCCCTTCAAGATTCTCCGCACACCAGTCGCTCCGCAAGTTGGACCTCTATTCAAAGCAATGGGCTCCCATAGGGAAACATTGATTTTGAATAGAGAAAGAAATGCCGGATGAGGCTTAACACAGCGTTAAGCGTCGTTAAATCGCGTTTGACGGGGGCGTGGCCTGACGGTACATGAAGTAGGACGCTTGCTCAGGAGCTCCAGCCGTTGATCCTACAATCCATTACATCCTGCAATCCACAGACTGAATCTATACATCACACATATACCACCCTGGTCCTTGGATGACATGTCGCCGTCAAAAACTAACAAATCCGCGGCGGCGAAGCTAGCGCAATTCCGCCATCAAGATTTGGAGGATCCTGGGGAGGATGGCGGCGCAGCGCCGGAGAGTAGTGGGAGGCCTGCGGGAGATACAGCTAAGCTCCTTGATGCTATTACAATATGCCGCACATCCCTCGCGACGCAGATCGAGGAGGTGAAGGTAGATATATCCCACATCAGGCAGGACATGCAAAACCTGCGTGAAAGGGTGAAGACCGCGGAGACACGCTTGAGTGATGTGGAGGACGCACTCCCGCCATTGCAGACGGGAGCCGACCGCATGCAACAACAGATCATGCAACTGTTCTCCAAGCAGGACGAGATGGAGAACAGGCTCAGAAGATGCAACCTGCGCTTGATTGGTCTGCCTGAGGGATCCATGGGTAAGGACCCCACCACATTCTTGGAGCAGCTGCTCGTTACATCCTATGGCAGAGAGGCCATTTCCCCCATGCTGGCGGTTGAAAGGGCCCACCGTATGCCGACCAAATCACCGCCGCAGGGAGCGCCACCGCGCACTTTCATTGCTAAATTGCTGAATTATAAAGACCGCGATGCTGCCCTCAGACTGGCCAGATTGAAAGGGAATATTACTTTTAGGAAATGTTAAAGTGGCTGTGTTTCCTGACTTCTCAGCGGAGGTCCAACGCCGCCGTCAAAATTTCATGTAGGCTAAACGCAGGCTTCGGATCCACAATTATAAATACGCCATGCTGTTTCCTGCCCGACTCAGGGTAGAACATGATGGCAGGGTTTCCTTTTTTGATAACCCGGAGGAAGCAATCACCTGGCTGGAACACCGTGCTCTCCCAGGCGCTGAGAAATTAGGTACTCTGTGAGTTTGCTGTTTGATCTCCTGTGTCTGCCCATACCCTTCACTGCTTTCTGCTTCTAAGATGCATGGCCTGCCTTGATGCCCTCGCCCAAACCTCTTATCCCCAGGGCCCCGCATGTTGTTATGTTTGCGGAGCTCACTGGGCCTGATGCTCAGCAACCATGCTTCTACGCTTATATTTGGCTGGCAGTGCTCATACATGCTCTAGAACCTGTGGTATACTACTTCACTATGTTACTGACTACACTCCTTGAGCCCCGTTCTAGGCTCTCACATATCCTTAGCTGCAATGGCAGCAGGAGCCCCAGGACAGTAGAATTTATGCTGTTCAAGTGTACAGTGCAGCAAGACTTTTCCCCATGCTCATCCAGGATATGTGGACATCATGCCCGGGGCCATAATGGTGACCTCCGAGTGGCCCCGCACATGTACAGAGGGAGCTCTAGACCATTACTAATTGCTTCTTGTAGATGTTTCCCTGCTATGACTTCCTGCTGTGTGTTGCACCTGCTGGGGCCCCACGGGCTCTTACTCCTGATACCTATCATAACCTTTCTTTTCTGGATGACAGTTACAGTTTTGTTTTGGGATAATGCCTGCGTCAGTTTGAAAAGATGCAGGGCGGGGTTGCTGTTGATCTATATGTCAGTGTATACAATATGTCGGACACGATACATGCAACATTGCATAGTGTTAACTTGGTGTTTCTATGCTTTACTTCGCTCATTATTGCTGTTTCTTTATGTGTATCACAGGTCCACTGTGATAATACTCTATAAGACTGTACCAAATACAGGTAAAATGTGGAGGTGTTTTGCCGGGGGTGAGTTGTTATGGCATCTCTGAAATTCTTGGTCTGGAATGTGAGGGGACTGTGTGATAAGATTAAGCGCGCGGCTGCCCTCACATTTCTGAAAAAGCAGAGGGCTGATGTGTGGTGGTGCTGGTGGAGACATACATAGAGGGGAGGCTCCAGATGGCCCTCCGCCGCCCCTGGGTGGGGTGGACATACCGCTCGACCCACACATCCCACTCTAGGGGTGTGTCGGTGCTGGTGGCGAAATCTGTGCATTTTGAGCTGGGAGAGGTCACTACTGACCCTAGAGGTCGCTATGTATTTTTATCAGCCAAACTGTATGGGGAATCCTTTCTAATTTTGGCCTTCTATGTACCTCCCCCGTATAGTGAATCTATAATCCTTGAAGGCATCTCGTTTATGGCTAGGTACCCTGCTACGCAGGCAATTTGGCTGGGGGATTTTAATATGGTGCTGAACACGGGCATGGACAGGCTGCAGGTATCCCAGGGGCTGGCGGGCCCTACTGGAGACACAACATTTTCTAGGCTGATCTCTTCCTTCCACCTTATAGACACCTGAAGACATAGGTTTCCCCAATCTAGGGCCTGGCCTATTCCTGTTTCTCCACCTCCCACAGCTCTATGTCACAGATTGACTTCATTTTTATTTCCCAGGGACTTGTCCCGCGCCTACAAGATGCTGCCTTTGGCCCCCAGACTACTATCTGACCACAGTCCCTATATGATCACCATGGGCGTACCTCTGGACAAACCATCGCAGACGTGGCGCTTGAACCCATTCTGGCTGTCGCTCCTACCAGAGGAGGACAAACTCACAGAGGAGTGGAGAAGATTCTTCTTGGAGAATGCTCACTCTGCCTCCCCCTCCCCCTCAATAGTTTGGGAATCGTTCAAGCTACACACCCGGGCACACTTAATCTCCTACATTAATAGGATCAAGGCAGACTCCTCTGAGGCCTTTAATAGGGCGCTGGAGACACTCTCCAATTCAGAACGCACATATCAGACTGATCCATCACCTTCCAATGCGAATATGCTTAAACTTCAAACTAGGATAGTTAACCAGTTACATTTTGAAAAAGCCAGACAAAAATCATTTTTTACTAGACAGAAAATGTTTGAACACGGGGAAAAGGCTGGCAAATTATTAGCATACTTGATACATAGTGAGGACAGGCCTCCGGTAGTTATCACTCTGCATGACTCGGGGGGGGGGGGGGGGCGACTCAGATCACAGACCCACCCACTGTTACTTCCAAATTCAAAGACTTTTTTTCTGACCTACACCAGTCTAAGGCCCCTCCCAATAGTGACCCCATGACTCTTTTTCTAGCGAATGTGCCTTTTCCAAAGTTGACAGAGGACCAGGTAGCTCTCCTTGAGGCACCCCTCACGGAAACTGAGATAGCCATTGCTATGGCAAGTTTTGCCAGATCCAAGTCTCCGGGTTCAGACGGCCTCCCCATAGAGTTCTACTCCAGATTTAGCGAGATTCTCATACCCAAATTACTGACACTTTATGATGATCTGTTTGAGTCCTTTGCCTTACCACCATCCATGCGGGAAGCCACGATAATCCTCATTCCTAAACCCGGGAAAGATCTGGGTCTACCTGAGTCTTACCGCCCCATCTCCCTGTTACAGGTGGACATTAAAATTCTAGCCAAGGTTCTCACCCTACGCCTCAACCAGATTATCCTATCCTTAATACACCCTGATCAAGCAGGCTTCATGCCAGGCTGTAACACCTCGTTCAATCTGCGGAGACTTTTCATTAACTTACAAGCTAAACACAAGACTGTCGGAACGCGAATAGTGGTGTCACTGGATACCGCAAAAGTGTTTGACTCGGTGGAATGGGGTTATTTATGGAAGTGTCTAGAGGGATATGGATTCGGGCCGAACTTTATAAAGTGGACTCGGCTCCTTTTGTCAGGACCCGTCTGCCAGGGTGGTAGAGAACGGGTGGCCCTCTCCGCTGTTTAGCCTAAGCAGAGGCGCACGGCAGGGCTGCCCACTCTCTCCCATGCTTTATGCCTTGGCGGCGGAACCCCTGGCCATGGTTATCCGAGCAGATCCGGCGATAGTGGGATTGAGTCTTGGCCCCCTCACCGATAAAATAAGTTTGTATGCGGATGATACGTTACTATACCTAGCAGATTCAGACCCCTCCCTTCACAAGGCCCTATAGATTATAGAGCAATTCAGATTTTTTTCCGGCCTCAAGATTAATTGGGATAAGTCACAGATCTTGCCACTTGATAGTTTTCCTCCCCCTGAGTCCCAAGATAATTTGCCCCTCCAATGGGTTGAGGTCATAAAGTACCTGGGGATACATATATCCAGGACCCCCTCAGACTATCTTGCCCTCAATATTGAACCCTTTTTTGCTCTAGTTAGAACCAAGATGCGTACATGGGCCCGGCTGCCCCTTGGGGTGTGGGGTCGCATCAACCTTATAAAAATGGTCCTCTTGCCCAAGGCCTTATATATCCTTTGGCATTCCCCTATATATCTCTAGTTAAAATACTTTAAGGTTCTAGAAGCCCTCCTTAAACCCTTTGTCTGGGGACCTAGTCGACATAAGCTTTCGTGGCAATCACTTAAGAACCCGACGGACATGAGGGGCACAGCCCTGCCGGATTTCAACCTATATTACTTGGCGGCCCAGCTGTCCCACTTTTATCATATTGATAAGACGGGACAGCGAGACATTTTGAATCTTATTATGTCCAAAATGGGCGCAACAAACCCATGACCCTCTCTATCCTGTGACCCTGGGGATGGGTGGTACAGATCCAGAAGGGGATACTAAATCCCTTCTATACCACTATAAACGCGTGTGGAACCTGGCGTCCACCAAGTTAAAAATACCGCCTCATAATGACTACACGCCGCTATGGCATAACAAATCCATGCCAGAATTTGGACATATTCAGGATCCGGGGATCTGGAGTTCCCGAGGCGTATATTACCTACACCATATACTATCTGACGGCAATCTCAAAAACTTTGACGTACTGAAGGAGCAATACATGCTCCAAAATCCCATGTTTTTCCGCTACCTCCAGGTTCGCCATGCAACTCAGGCCCTATTCCCGCTGTCTCCCCCTCGGCCCACGCCTAACCCGATAATGGCTGTTGCTAGGGGTTCAGACCCGAAAGGCCTAATATTATACTTCTATAACATGCTGTCTACCCCTGTCTCCAGCAAATTGGCATTCGCTCTGAAGCCCCGTTGGGAGAGGGAGGTGGGCCCAATAGACGATGAGGAATGGGAGGAGGCCCTCGAGACCTGCAGGGTGGTGTCCCCCAAACTATCAGACAGACTCTCCTAAATTTATATTCTGCATAGAGCATATCTAACTCCACTCCGAGTGGCCAGATATAGAAGAGAGCAATCTACTCTTTGTCCACTCTGTGGATCCGAGACGGGCACCTTTTTCCACTTGCTGTGGTCCTGTGTCAGGATCCAGGCTCTGTGGAAACAGGTGGTGGATTTCCTGCATGATGATATGGGCTCACCACTCACCTTGGACCCGAAACTGTGCCTCCTGGGGACTTTCCCAGTGGGTTTAGACAAATTCTCGAAGATATTTCTTCAGGAGACTTTGTTCTCAGTCAGAAAGATCATTGCTAGGAAGTGGATGAGACAGTTACCCCCCACTCTGGCGGAGTGGAAGGCTGAGGTCAATGTCACTTTGCCTTACAAAAAATGCATTTATATAAACAGAGGGTGTCCAGGCCAAATACGAGAAGGTATGGGATCGCTGGTTACAGAACTCTGATACCTGCTTATAATTGTGAGATGATTATCCCCCACATGCCGTATAGATTGTTTTCGTATTCTATTCACTACTTTTATGGTTTGCGCTTTGTGTCTTGAACATTTCTGGTAGGAACACCCACACCCAATGTTGTATTTTCCAGCATATTGTATGATTGTAAGCACTGATAATGGTACTTGTAGACTTGATCTATGGGTCATTTTGCTGTGTATGTATACATTGAATCTATTTCAATAAAAAAACTTTTGTTGATTAAAAAAAAATAAAAAAATTGCGTTTGACACCCTTTGCCGGCGTCTGACGTCTTTACAGCTCTAACGCTGGAGCTTCAGATCGCACTGGTCCTGTTTTGTTTTTTTTGCAGCTTAAAAACGGCTATGCCATTTACAGCTCAAAAACGTCATGGTGGGCATGAGGCCATAGGCTAACATGGAGAGCCGTTTTTAAGCTGCAAAAAACGCTCCTAAAAGTGGCTGTAAAAACGACTGTGGGCATGAGGCCTAATATGTTTTTGATTATCTAGATACCTCCTATTTTTGTTCCTTTTGAGGAAGATTTTAACCAAAGCAATTGAAACATGGGGGCTTATTTTGGCAGGATTTACTATTTGAGAAATTCTATTGTAAACTATTATTTCCTGTTTTATATATAGGGATTTTTTTTTTTTTTTAACTTGTAGTTTATTGGAATTGTTTCCATACCAGGGTTTGTGTACATTTTAGGATGTGCTATGTTTTAATATGTTTTTGTATCAATAAAGTTGTTAAATGTTTTTTTTATACAATATGATGATGTTATACTTGTGTTTGGCTGTATTAACGTCCCAAAGGAAGAACAAATAGAATGAATTGACCAATTGTAGGCATAAGCTTCTATTTATTATGTGATTGTTATTCCTTTGTTAATTTGAAATCTTTTTTGCTGTCAAACCCAGACTACAATGCTCTATGAATAGCTATAAGGAAACCAAAAATCACTTCATTATAATTATTCTTAAAGCCGAGTTCCATTCAAAAATGGAAGCTCTGCTTATCTGCCTCCTCCCTCCTCCTTCTGTGCCACATTTGGCACCTTTCGGGGGGAGGAGCGGATACCTGTTTTTTTGACAGGTATCTGTTCCCACTTCCAAGAGATCTCACCGTGGCGAGATAACTTGGAAGTTCGGCCCCCCTCCTCCTTCCCCCACTGCCGGGCCATTCATAAAGGCTTCACTGCCGGTTTCCCTTACAGGCAATGGCGATGGCAGCACCCGAGAGCCGATGGAAACATCGGCTGTGAAGCCAACATCGCTGGATTCCAGGATAAGTAAGCGTCCGAACATTAAAAGTCAGAAGCTATGGTAGGTGTAGCTGCTGACTTAAATTTTTTTTTAAGGGGGCGGAACTTCTCGTTCAGTTCTGAAGACTGCTACCATGTTACAGACTGACTTCCAGTCACACTCCCAGCGAGCATGGTCATGACAACATCATATTGCTATACTTATGCTGGGGTCCTCTCTCTTGTCTGAGCCCAGAAAATAAAAGCTAAGCTTCTGGTTAATGATTAGTTATAAATGTTTTGGAGCTCTATGAATCTCTGCAACACCTTCCTTCTCAGCATGCTTAAAAAATATTTTATTTGATTTTGGTGAAGGGCTTTTGCCACAGGTTTCTCAGTGATGATAATTTTGAAAATATTTTTTATTTCTCAGTTACAAACTACAGCTCTGCTGGCTGCTCTGTGTTATTTGTGTCCCCTTTTTGTGGCCATATATAAAAGTTTTATATATTTTTTTTATATATAATTGTGCGTAAATTATGTTAGTGTTCATGTGCAAGGTGTTTTTCTTTCCCTCTAGATATGGCAGAACACAGAAAATGCCTTGCTGGAGATGGTCACCGTATCAATTGTACAGCTCTTTGTTTTTAACACAACCGTCTGGTGGAACATTGATCTGGACACAGGGATAAGGCTTCTTTTGGTAGGTGTCAGACTGGTACTTTATACTAACCATACCTGTGTTATGCGTATCAGCATTACCTTGCATAAAGATCATTTAAAGTGTATCCAAGCCCAAAAACAAATATTGTATGTTTTGCCATTTACTAGCCCTTAAATGAGGTGGCTGTAATGGTTTTCTTTTTTTTTAACGCAGTGTTGCTGTCAATAACACAATTCCTATTCTAGGGTGACAGTGCTCACTCACTGTACTGTATCTGTGAAGGAGCAGTATTGTCATCCCAGGAGAAGATGTATGTTAGAACTATGTGATGGCTGCATTTTTTTTTTAATTTTCCTTTTTCTTTCTCGTACATCACGGGACACAGAGCGACATAGTCATTACTAATGGGTTATATAGATACCTTCAGGTGCTGGCACTGGCAACTTTCAAAACCGGAAGTACCCTCCCCTATATAAGCCCCTCCCATCCGGGAGCACCTCAGTTTTTTGCCAGTGTCTAAGGTGTTGGCCAAGAAGAAACGTGTTTTTCACTGAGCTTGCGTACAGGTTCTTTTGGGCCTCAGTAAGCTATTCCGGATCCGACCAAAAAAGCTTCATAGCTAAACGGTCGGTACCCGGGCCTTGCAGAGAAGAGCAAGGTTTTGCCTGTAATGCTTCTCTTAGGAGAGCTGGACCCTGGGATCCAGAGCTCTGGTCATACCCATGACCAAGATGTTTTCTGTGCAGGGTGCTATACAGGTCCAGGGGAGTGGAATCCTTGGGAACCCGGTCCCTGAAGGTTTAATTACAATGCCTGCCGTGATAGGTGAAGTTTGGGCTTCTGTGGCCAAACAGAGTCCTGCGGCGGCAAAAAGGTAAGTGGGGGCCCCTCAGGAACTTGGTTCTATTGAGGGGACCCCCAAGCCTAATATGTCTTTCTGCCTGTTACCTAACGGTATTCCCGCTAAATATTATGCATGCCTGTAACTACTAAAAAATGTAATAATTTTAATAGTGGTCAAGAAAAAAAAAAAAAAATAATATACTGCGGTACCTGTGTTAATCCACTAGAGGCCGCTGTGGAACGTTTCTTGTCATGTGGACTAGTTTCTTTTTATCAGAGCAAGTCCAGGCAGATGGTGAGTTCTCTTGTGGGAAACTGCTTCCTCTGCATGTTGCAATGCTCGTCCATCCCCCGGCCTGCGGCAAAAGGGGCCCTGGCTCTTGTCCCTAGTTTCCCTTTTCAAAATTAGCGCCAAAGGCGCGCGTGCGCGTGCACGTGCCTCTATATATAGAGGTGAGCCGGGAAAGGGGGCGGAGCTTGGGGGATGACGCTCTGTGCGCGCCGCAGCGCTTCTGCGCATGTGCGGGCGTCCCAGCATGTTAAAAACCACAATTATGTGTTGTGAGCTGGCTATGGAGTGCAGAGACAGAGCTGGCAACATTTAAAAAAAAAAAAAAGGCATACAGCAAGCAGTTGATGCAGGCATCCCCATAGAAAGGCACATTAGTAGACACCAACTGTTTTTATAGCAGCATTTGTGCTAGACTATTGTCAGTAAGTGGTGTATTTCGGCTGGAATACCTCAGCTTTGGGCTTAGGAATAATGCCGTCTAAAAACTCCGGGACTAAAAATCCCAGGAAGCATAGGGGGTCTCCATCGGGCTCTGAGGATCTTGGGCATGCTTCGGCTGCACCAGTCTCCCCTGAAGAATCAGAGGTTAGTGACCGTAGAGCACCCTCAGGAGTACCTGGTACTGTGGCTGTCCTCAGTTCACCTGCTCCTGTGTATGTAACAGAGGAGGTTTTTTCCTCAGCTCTGGGAGGGCTGGAAGAGAGATTGTCAGCATTGATCGCTGCTTCCCTGTCACAGGAAAAAAGCGCTCGATCTCCGTCTCCTCCCTCAGAGTGCCTGTTAGCGGAGCAACAGTCCCATACAGGGATCGACCTACCTGAAGGGGATCAGGATGAGGTCGATTCTGTTGTAGAGGAATCAACAGTGGAAGAGCCATTCTCAGCATCACATGCTGAAAGATTATGGGTTCAGTCCCTGACTAATATGGTCCGATCAGCATTTAAAATGCCCCTTGCGGAGCCATCATCCACTTCTGTCTCCTCGTTGGGGTCGCTAAAAGCTCCCCAGACTGTTTGTTCCTTTCCGATCCATCCTTTACTGGAAGGGCTCATTTACCAGGATTGGGAGCATCCTGATAAAATATTTACTCCTCCCAAGAGATTTCAAGTGGTCTATCCCATGGAGGATAAGTTCATCAAAAAATGGAGGGTCCCTACAGTGGACGCAGCCATCTCTTGTGTGAATAAATCACTGACATGTCCAGTGGATAATGTCCAAATGTTCAAGGACCCAATAGATAAAAAATTAGAGTCCTTATTAAAATCTGCTTTTGCTACAGCAGGATTGGTGACACAACCAGCAGTGGCAGCTATTGGGGTCTGCCAAGCAGTGAAGGATCAGTTGAAACAGGTCTTAAGGGACTTGCCAGATCAGCAGGCTCTTGCCCTAGCTGATCTACCTAGAGCCTTATGCTTTGCGGTGGACGCTATAAAGGATTCAATCCATCAGGCCTCCCGCCTTACGCTGTCTGTAGTACATATGCGCAGGCTTTTATGGCTCAAAAACTGGTCTGCTGAAGCTCCCTGTAAAAAATTGCTGGTCAGCTTCCCAGTTCATGGTGAAAGCTTATTCGGGGAAAACCTGGACAAATATATCCAGAGAATTTCCAGCGGTAAAAGTACACTTTTGCCGGTTAAAAACAGAGTTAGAGGTCCCTCTTTTAAGAGGCCTGCTTCTCCAGTCCCTAGGACATCGGCTGTGAAACCGTTCCGACGGCCTCCTCGGTCAAATCCCGGAGGTAAAAATCAGGGACAATTGCAGGGTAACAAGAAGCCCTGGAGCAGGAGAGGTACAAAACCTCCCCCAAAGTCAAATGCATGAAGGGTTGCCCCCACTCAATTGGGTGGGGGGAAGACTTCAGTTGTTCACAGAGACCTGGCAGGACACGATCAGAGACAGATGGGTGCTCTCCGCAGTAAATCTGGGATACAAATTGGAGTTAAAAGACTCCCCTCCTTCCCACTTTATAAGGTCAAACGTGCCAAGGGATCCCCAGAAGAGAGGATCCCTCCTGTTGGCACTAGAACAATTATTGCTCCAAGCAGTAATTATAGAGGTTCCCCTGGAAGAATGGGGGTTCGGGTTTTACTCAAACCTCTTTACAGTCCCGAAGCCAAACGGGGACGTGAGGCCCATATTAAATCTAAAAGGGCTAAACAAATTCCTACATATCAGGACTTTCCGGATGGAGTCGATCCGATCGGTGGCCACTGCCCTACAAGGGGAGGAATGGTTAGCCTCGATCGACATCAAAGATGCTTATTTGCACATTCCCATCTTTCCAGCCCACCAAAAATTTCTACGCTTTGCGGTAGAAGGGCGCCATTTTCAGTTCAGAGCCTTACCCTTCGGTCTGGCCACAGCACCACGAGTGTTCACAAAAATTCTGGCCCCATTATTGGCCAATCTAAGAACACGAGGTGTAACGATAATGGCATATCTAGACGACTTGTTGCTGATAGACCACTCAGTGGAAAAACTAGAAGTGGTTGTACACGAGACAATCAAGTATCTGGAATATCACGGTTGGATTATCAACCGAGACAAGTCAGCCCTAAAACCAGTCAAAAGTCTGGAATACTTGGGGCTAAGGCTGGATTCAGACCAGAGAAAAATTTTCTTGCCTCAAGAAAAGGGGTCGTCTTTGAGAGATTTAATCCACTTAGTGGGTACAAAAAGACAGCCATCCATACGCCTGTGCATGAGGCTGCTGGGAAAAATGGTGGCATCATTCGAAGCAGTACCCTACGATCAATTCCATTCAAGGAAATTGCAAAGGGCCATACTGTCAGCCTGGAACAAAAAAGTTCAGGCCCTAGACTTACCAATGTCCTTGTCCCCTTCCGTTCGCAAGAGCCTCCGCTGGTGGTTGGTTCCCCAGAATCTGGAAAGAGGGAAATCCTTCAGTCCGATTTCTTGGAAGGTGGTCACTACAGATGCCAGCCTTATAGGCTGGGGAGCAGTACTGGAGCAATGGTCTCTCCAGGGCAGATGGTCGGATGCAGAAAAGGCCCTGCCCATCAATCTCTTAGAGATACGAGCAGCCCGGTATGCCCTAGTAGCATGGACATCCAAACTCCAAGGGTCCCCTGTCAGAATTCAATCAGACAATGCCACAGCAGTGGCATATATCAATCATCAGGGGGGCACCAGGAGTCGTGCAGCCCAGAGGGAAGTAAATTACATCCTGAAATGGGCAGAAAGATATGTCCCAGCCATATCTGCGGTATTCATTCCAGGAGTGGAGAATTGGAAGGCGGACTTTCTAAGTCGCCAACAATTATGCCCAGGGGAATGGTCCCTTCATCCCGAGGTTTTTCGGACAATATGTCAGCGGTGGGGAACACCGGATGTAGATCTGCTAGCATCCAGATTCAACGCAAAAGTGGACAGGTTTGTCTCTTGGACAAGGGATCCCCTAGCTTGCGGCTCGGATGCCCTAGTGTTCCCTTGGGATCAGTTCAAGCTGATATATGCATTCCCACCGCCACAATTGTTACCTCGATTACTCCGCAGAATCAGGGTAGAAAAGAAACCAGTGATTCTGGTGGCTCCAGCGTGGCCCCGAAGAGCATGGTACGCGGAGATTGTAAAGATGTCTGTGGGGAGTCCTTGGACCCTCCCACATCGTCCGGACCTGCTTTCGCAAGGACCGATATACCACCCTTCCTTACCAGCCCTAGGTTTGACGGCCTGGCTATTGAAGCCCACATTCTAAAAAAGAGAGGGCTCTCTAATTCTGTAGTATCTACCATGATCAATGCCAGGAAGCCGGTATCCAGGCAGATCTACTATAGAATCTGGAAGGCGTACATCGCCTGGTGTGAGGCCAAGAAATGGCATCCACGTAAATACGTAATAGGTAGGATTCTGGACTTCCTACAATGGGCTGTAGATAGGAAGCTTGCCTTGAGTACTATCAAGGGTCAGATTTCGGCCTTGTCAATATTTTTTCAAAGGCCCTTGGCTTCGCATTCACTAGTCAAAGCCTTTATACAAGGAGTGATGCGTATTAGCCCTCCGGTTAATATTCCCATATGTCCATGGGACTTAAACCTGGTTCTGTCGGTTCTACAGAAACAACCATTTGAACCATTACAGCATATTTCCCTGGTTCTTCTCACCAGGAAATTGATTTTTCTAGTAGCCATTTGTTCGGCTAAAAGAGTGTCGGAATTAGCCGCTATGTCCTGTAGGGAGCCATATCTGGTTATCCATAAGGACAGAGTAGTGTTACGTCCTCATCCAACCTTTCTTCCGAAGGTGGTATCGAGGTTTCATTTGAACCAAGATGTGGTTCTTCCTTCTTTTTTCCCCAAACCTAGTTCGGTAGAGGAAAAGTTATTGCATTCTTTGGATGTAGTAAGAGCAGTTAAAGCTTATCTAAAAGCCACTGCTCAGATTCGCAGAACGGATACTTTGTTTATTCTGCCGGAAGGCCCCAGAAGGGGTCAGGCAGCGTCAAAATCTACTTTAGCCAAGTGGATTCGACAGGTCATAATGCAAGCCTATGGCTTGAGAAGGAGACCGCCTCCGTTCAAAGTTAGGGCGCACTCCACGAGAGCAGTTGGAACTTCATGGGCAGCGCATCACCAGGCCTCCCTGGCTCAAATCTGTAAGGCCGCAACATGGTCTTCAGTACACACGTTTACTAGGTTCTACCAGGTGGACGTTAGAAGTCAGGAGGATGTCGCCTTTGGGCGCAGTGTGTTGCAGGCCGCAAAAGATCCTCATGTCTGATAGCGCTCAGCTTATGTATGGTGTATCCCCCCCCTCGTTGGGCATTGCTTTAGGACATCCCATTAGTAATGACTATGTCGCTCTGTGTCCCGTGATGTACGAGAAAGAAAATAGGATTTTTATAACAGCTTACCTGTAAAATCCTTTTCTTGGAGTACATCACGGGACACAGAGCTCCCGCCCCTCTTTAGGGACACTTATTGCTTTGCTACAAAACTGAGGTGCTCCCGGATGGGAGGGGCTTATATAGGGGAGGGTACTTCCGGTTTTGGAAGTTGCCAGTGCCAGCACCTGAAGGTATCTATATAACCCATTAGTAATGACTATGTCGCTCTGTGTCCCGTGATGTACTCCAAGAAAAGGATTTTACAGGTAAACTGTTATAAAAATCCTATTATTTTCAGCTAATAATCCCGTAAATAGTGCATTTTCTGTCCCTTCATGACTACACTTACTTCTCCCTTGTACCTATGGAAGGAGCTATGAATGACACAAGGCTGGCCTTCAAATGCATGGGGTATACTGAATTAGTCGTTTACTAACATTGGTTTATGCTGAGTTTTCGGCTCATAGGAAGTGACAGGAACTGCTTTTCTTGCAAAATGAACAGGTATTTTTTGTACTTGCTGAACATGTTCTTAGCCAGATAAAAGGAAATGAATGTAGCCACCCCACCGAAGGACTGGTACGCTGCTAAAGTGGGGAAAATAATTATTTGATCCCCTGCAGATTTTGTAAGTTTGCCCACTTACAAAGACATGAAGGGGCTCTAATTTTTATCATAGGTGTATTTTAAACGATAGACAGAATATCAACCAAAAATCCAGAAAAAACACATGATACAAATGTTATAAATTGAGTTGCAATTCAGTGAGTAAAAGTATTTGTTCCCCAAGCAAAACATGACTTAGTAATTGGTGGAGAAACCCTTGTTGACAAGCACAGAGGTAAGAGGTTTCTTGTAGTTAGTGACCAGGTTTGCACACATGCAAATGTTTATCAAAACAATATTGTTGCTAAAAATACACTAAAAACATTATTAGCAGATAAAAACACACAAAGCTTATTCTGTGTTGAGTTAATAAATAACAAACATTTGTAAATTTAAAATTGCGCCTTTTTGCAAAATGGTGAGAATCGAACGTACCGTATATACTCGAGTATAAGCCGAGATTTTAAGCACAATTTTTTTGTGCTGAAAATGCCCCCTCGGCTTATACTCGAGTCACCTTTTTGTGCCTGATCTTCCAGACTTTGGGGAGCCGGTACCGGCCAGCCGTAGGTCCCCTGGACCCCAAACTTGGCACAAATGTAGCCCCACCCTTCCTCTATAAGTGTGCAAAGTTTCTTGTCCGGGGGACCTACGGCCGGGGAGCACCGATTTTTCAAAACCGGGCACCCCTTCCATAGACTCCTATGTTAAACGGTAATTTCTCTGGTGACTTTGGGGACCTGGTACCGGCCGGTCGTAGGTCCCCTGGACCCCAAACTTGGCACACATGTAGCCCCACTCTTCATCTACAGGTTTGCAAAGTTTCTTGTCCGGGAGACCTACGGCCAGGGAGCACTGAATTTTCAAAGCCGGGCACCCCTTCCATAGACTCCTATGTTAAACGTCGGTCTAGTCATGGACACAGTGAGGCAAAGTGAGGCACACCCTAGGCTTATACTCGAGTCAATAAGTTTTCCCAGTTTTTGTGGTAAAATTAGATGCCTCGGCTTATATTCGGGTCGGCTTATACTCGAGTATATACGGTACCCAAAAATTTCTCTAAAAATCTGGAGGTTTTCATTTTTCACTTACAGCTTTAAGAGTTTGTAAAAGACCCCTCAAACCATATATTTTCTGAAAGCATATGACTTCTGGAATAAAAAGAAGATGCTACTGATATTTAACAAATAATCAATACAGTTTTAACTTTCATATTTGCTAGGAATTTAGCAAGGAATTTTGTACATTTTGCGCAAATGTTTATCAAAACAATATTTTCGCTAAAAATACACTAAAATCATTAATAGTGGATTCATACATGGCAAAATGTACAAAATTCCTTGCTAAATTCATAGCAAATATGAAAGTTAAAACTGTATTGAGTTAATAAATAACAAATATTTGTACATTTTAAATTGCACCTTGTTGTGAAATGGTGAAAACTGAAGGTACGCAAAACCTGTAAATAAAAACAATTTACTCAAAAAATCCGAAGGTTACCATTTTTCACTTGCAGCTTTCAGAATTTGAAAAGATCCCTCAAACTAGACATTTTATGAAAGAACATGACCTGTAGAATACTGATTTTTTTGGGCCCCGCAATAATTGCGCAAATGTTCATCATATCGCTATTTTCACAAAAAATACACTAAAATCATTAATTGTGCACATCTGTGAGTAGGCAGCCCCATTAAAAGCAATGGGAGGCTGCTGCCTCTCGCATGCAATCACTCAAGCAGCGCTCAAACGTGGGTGATTGGCCCTGGATGCAGGCAGTCTGGGTGCAGGGCTGATCACCCACATGTGAACGCTGATGAGGGGGCACCTTTAGCTGCGAGAGCCGACAGCCTCCCATTGCTTTGATTGAGGCTGCCTACTGAGCAGGCCCTACTCGCAGCTAATTGTGGGAACCCCAGGTGGGGTTCTTTCAGCTGGTTGCAGACAGTGTGCATTCACAAGTGTGAAAGCATCCATAAAGTAGATTTTCTGCAAGTAAAGAAAATACATGTCTTGCCAGAATTTCAGTGTCCCAGTAATTCCCTGCACATTCAACTGATATATTATGAAATGTTATCAGTTTCCCCAGCTATCTTCTATAAGCTACTGAGGAAAGCCTCCTGATGTAATGAAGATGAAAAGAAGGGGAGGAGTTTGTATTCAAAATCAGAAGAGCAGGCCAGGGTGACACCACTGTTGCCTCCACAGACAATACAGGTAGTGATCATTGTCACCCCAGTACATGATGTGTGTTACTGGCAGGATCACCAGGTTAAAATAAAGGGGAAAAAGCCCAAAAAAATTTAACTAATGCAGCCACATTTTTGTTGTTGGGTTTAGATATGCTGTCAAGAGAAATCAATGGGTGGAATCTCTCACATTGCTAAAGCCATTACAATGTGTAAGCAACACATAACCATGTCAGATCTCATACTGCGCATGCCTAAGATCTGGTGCTGATGTTATCTTTGGCCAAGTGCAGAAAAAGCAGAAGAAGAAACTGGCCACTGATGATGTTGGCTTTAAAGATGGTGGCATGATTTGACAGGAAGGGGTGCAGAAAGGAGTGTGCGGAAAGGAGGAGAAAGAAAGTTAGGGTTCAAGCAACAATGGATTATGTTTTTAGCTTACCATACTGTAAACTGTAATCTATAATGCTTCATAGAAGGAGCAGGAGGGAAAGATCTACTTCAAGGTGGATTTTACCATTGTCTCTCAAAGAAGGTATCAGAATAAACTTGCCAACATCAAAAAACTTAAACATGATTATTTAATGGATAGATCTTATTTTGATGAAATCAGTCATTGACTCTTTTGGTAGATACATTTTAAATATAATTGTACCTCTGTTATGACATTTTTCAGGTTGCTGTAATACGTGATCGTCTATATCAGCTAGTCTCCAAACTTCAGTTTGCTATAACTGTTTTACTGACATCCTGGACTGAAAAGAAGCAAAGAAGGAAGTCGACAAGCAGCTTAATTACAATAAACATTATTTTCTTCCCGTTGGTGCTGACCTTCATTATCCTGTCAGCTGTGCTGTCCTCTCCATTACTGGCACTTTTCACTCTCCCGGTGTTCCTGGTGGGATTCCCCAGACCCATTCGCAGCTGGCCTGGTGCTGTAGGTGCTGCAGCCTGTGTGTGCTCTGATACAGTCTATTACCAGCAAATGGTCCCGGGCTTTGCTGCAGCTCTGCAATCTGCAATTGCTTCTGGAAGTCTAGGTAGGTGTAAGGATACTGTGGAGAAGATGACTCAATAACTTTGTGGTCAATGTTTTCTAGGTCCTGGTCTTTTTCTAAATGTGGAGATGCTATAGAGAAGCCAGACTCCTGTCATGGTACTGCAAGGGGTTTACTTTAAAGTGATTGTAAACCCTTAGACCCCTTTCACACTGGGGCGGTTTGCAGGCGCTATTGCGCTAAAAATAGCGCCTGCAAACCGACCCTAAACAGCATCTGCTGTTTCTCCAGTGTGAAAGCCCAAGGGCTTTCACACTGGACCGGTGCACTAGCAGGACGGGAAAAAAAGTCCTGCTAGCCGCATATTTGGAGCGGTGTGTTTACCGCTCCTCCACCGCTCCTTCCCATTAAAAGCAATGGGAAACAGCGGCTATACCGCCGGCAATACGCCTCTGCAGAGGCACTTTGCAGTGTTTTTTTACCCTTTTTTGGCCGCTAGCGGGGGTAAAATCGCTCCGCTAGCGGCCGAATAGCGCCGCAAAATTAGCGGTAAAGCGCCGCTAAAATTATCGGCGTTTTACCGCCACCGCGGCCACCGCCCCAGTGTGAAAGGGGCTTTACATATACCCAGTGATGTGACTAGCCTCAGGTGATACACAGAAATTAAAGATATCCTCCTACATACATTTTTTTCATTTTTATCTGCAATCTTCTCTTCTTTACATGACCAGAGCCCCCCTTCACATCACAGATCGCAGCATTCCCCCTTACATGAGAGTCTGCAGTGTTCTCCTTTACATCAGGGTCCACAGAGTTCTCCCTTGCAATGTAAAGGGGAACCCTACAGACTGATGTAAAGGGTAACCCTGCAGACTGCGCAATACTCTGATGTAAGGGGGAAGTCTGGGGACTCTTGTGTGAGGGGGAAGTCTGTGGACTTTGATGTAAGGGGGACACTCTGGTGTAAGGGGGAACACTGGGGACTCTGATGTAAAGAGAGAGACTCTTGGAATCCTGATGTGTATGGAATGGGAGTGCTGGGGACTTTGATATAAGGTTGGCTCTGATGTGAACACAGGGTTCATTTTAACTGCAGCAATCTTATTTTGTGTTTTACTTACTCCTGACCCCTGCATTCTATACATTATGCTGTACATTACATAACCCTGACCAAGGTGTTCATTGTCCCAACAGTTGCTGGTTTTAATGAAGTTCTTGAGGTTGGCTCAGTCATACAAAATGATATATTTTTTGGTGTGCATCAAAAATATTTAAAAAATAATCAGATTGTAAAAAATTTTTTTTTATTTTTTACATTTTTATTTTATTTTTTTAATCGTAAAAAATAATGTAAAAAAATGTGGTCTCATTCACATGGGTTTTCTGGCCCATATAGTGTGAATGAGCAGTTTGTGCAGCTGGAGCCGCCTGTCACTCTTTGAGGATGCAACGGCTATATAAACACAGGCGCAGGTTCCAATTTGATAAGTGTGCAGGTGTGGGTGAATGGCCCAGAATACACTCTGTCTGCGATTGGGGGCCATACACCTGCACCCACATGCCTGCGGTTGTGTTTGTATCTGCTGCATCTGCATAGGATAACATAGGCTACCTGCACACAGCAATAACCATATTTAAAAACAAAACAAAAACACTGATTCACACTGTACAAGACACAGCACCTATGTGAATGAGCCCCAACACCTCATTTACACATGGAACTTTATTTATCAACTCAGTACAATTTTTGTCTTTTAGATTTCTTTTAATATAATTGTATTTAAATTTTCATTGTAGAAATTTATAGTGATTTACAAAAGAAAGAAAAACACAATTAGCAACATGGAAATGTACAGTAAAGTCCATAGATGCCCTAAGTATATATGGTAATATACCCATGAAAATTAACATAGATTGCCATAAAAAAAATTAAGATTAATTTGCAAGTGTACATTAAGGATTGAACATTAATAACCATAATTAAAGTGTTTGTAACCCTGAAAAAAAAGATCCTGTTCCTTTAAAGCTTGTTATACAGCACAGTGCTTGTGCTGTGTAATTTGGCCATTTCTATCACCTGAAATACCTTGTTGATCCTGCCTGCTGCTGCCCCCACCTTTGTAAACTGACCACGTTTATCGTGGCTGCTTTAGCCTCTGATACTGTGGTCAGTTTACGTGCCTCAGGCATCTGCTCTCTCTCCTCTGTCCTCTCTCCCTACCTGTCAGCTGTGTCAGTGCATGTTCCTCCCCTCCTGCTGCTGAAATGACTGTGTAATGTACATAAAAATCCCTTGTGTTGGATAACATTCTATGCTCCAGTGTTTTTTGTAAAAAATATGCTGACTTGTACCTTATTTCATAGCGCCGTTTGGCGCTCACGTGACCACCCGCTGCTCTTTTACCCTCTTCCCGGCTGATGTTAGCGCAGGATTCTTAGCCCCTCCCACTGTAGCTGTCAGGGAGCTGCGGCCAGTCACGTGAGCGGGGCTATGAAATATTAGGATTTTTAATAACGGCTTACCTGTAAAATCTTTTTCTTGGAGTACATCACGGGACACAGAGCCTTTAATCATTACATAGTGGGTTATATCTCACCTTCAGGTGCTGGACATTGGTGTAATCAACTAGACAGGAAGTTTCCTCCCTATATAACCCCTCCCATACTGGAAGCTCCTCAGTTTTTGTAGCAAGCAATAAGTGTCCCAATATCCCCAAATAAGAGGGGCGGGATCTCTGTGTCCCGTGATGTACTCCAAGAAAAGGATTTTACAGGTAAGCTGTTATTAAAAATCCTGTTTTCTTTTTCGTACATCACGGGACACAGAGCCTTTAATCATTACATAGTGGGACGTCCCAGAGCAATGCTCAACTTTAGGGGAGGGAAACACAAATAACGCAGACCGCCATCAGATGTGAGGACCTATACTGCCGCCTGCAGCATACTGCGCTAAAAAGCGACATCCTCTAACCATCTTACATTTACCTGATAAAAATTAGTGAACACAAGCATCGACTACCAAGTTGCGGCCTAGCAAATCTGTGTCATAAAGGCTTGGTGTAATGCACCGCGCAAGAAGCGCTTACTGTTCTGGTAGAGTGCATACTAAAAGAAACAGGGGGAACCCTCTTAAGCCTGAATATCCTGATGAATCAACATTGAAACAATTGATTTAGATGCTGCCTGCTCCTTCGGGAGCCTCCTGGTAGCGCAACATCAGTTTTCTGTATCTGAGCAACCGCTTCAGATAGGCCTTGACTCAGGCCCGGACTGGCCATAGGGCATACCGGGCAAATGCCAGGCAGCATGTCATGTCTTCCCCATCATCTCCAATGTCTCCAGAGGCAGCTGGAGTTTGTGGGCGGAGCTGGGGGTGTGGCTGCCCCCTCCACTCCTCCCATAGACTCGTTCACTCTGGCTGATCCCACAGCTGAAGGAGAAAGAAACGAGGACACAGCAGCCAGAGTGTCTTCATCTCCAGGCATGCTGTAAGCAGGGCCGCCATCAGGGGGGTACAGGCAGTACACCTGTAAGGGGCCCGGATGGCAACCCCCCTCTTTTTTTTATTTATGTTTATTTTTTATTTATTAATTTTTTGTAAGGGGCCCGGAGGTCCCCAGGGCCCCTGGATGGTAACCCCCCCTTTTTTTATGTATTTTTTTATAAAAAAATAAATAATTATTATTATTTTTTATTTATTTATTTGTAAGGGGCCCGGAGGTCCCTGGGGCCCCGGATAGTAACCCCCCTTTTTATGTATTTTTTTATTAAAAAAATATATATATTATTTTTTTTTATTTTTTATTTTTTTATAAATTTTTTATTTTTTTTGTAAGGAGCCCAGAGGTCCCCAGGGCCCCGGATGGCAACCCCCTTTTTTTTTTATAAAAATCATTTTTATTAATATAGTTTTTTTTTATAAATTATTATATATTTTTTCTTTTTTCTGTAAGGGGCCCAGAGATCCCCGGAGGTCCCCAGGGCCCCGGATGGCAACCCCCCTTTTTTTTGTTCTTTCTTTCTTTCTTTGATCGTCAGCACCCAAAGCCCCCCCCATCTCAACAATTTGCGGCGGCGGCAGCACCCCCCCGCTTCTCAATTCGTGGCACCCCCCCGCGCTTCTCAATTCGCGGCTGCCCCCCCCCCCCGCTTCTTAATTTGCGGCGGCAGCACCCCTCCAGTTCTCCTCTGCTCCAGGGGGCCCATGCCTGAAGCTGTGTAAGGGGCCCCAAAATTCCTGATGGCGGCCCTGGCTGTAAGTTACTGCACTGATGCACATTTCACTACATAGAGTCCTAACCTGGCACCATACCACCCCAGCCTGGCCTATGCCACTGCACCCTGCCCTGCCCTATGCCACCGCAACCTGCCCTATGCCACCGCAACCTGCCCTATGCCACCGCAAACTGCCCTATGCCACCCCAACCTGCCCTATGCCACCGCACCCTGCTCTATGCCACCGCACCCTGCTCTATGCCACCACACCCTGCCCTATATCACCCCAACCTGCCCTATGCCACCCAGCCTGCTCTATACCACCCAAACCTGCTCTATACCACCCAAACCTGCTCTATGCCACCCCAGCCTGCCCTATGCCACCCCAGCCTGCCCTATGCCACCCCAGCCTGCCCTATGCCACCCCAACCTGCCCTATGCCACCCCAGCCTGCCTTATGCCACCCCAGCCTGCCCTATATCACCGCACTCTGCCCTATATTACCCCAACCTGCCCTATATCGCCCCAGCCGACCCAATACCACCCTATACTTTAATTTAGAGGGGTCATTTGGGGGTTCGCCTCGTGACCGTGCGCTGCCTGCAGGGCGCTGGGTAGGATAGACAGGAGGGGGGTGACACCATGTTTTGCCGCACCAGGTGACACCAACCCTAGTGATGTCACTGCCTCAGTGCACTCTCAGCTGCGAGTCGGAGCCGCACTCGAGTGACAGTGACACCCGTCAGCACATCAGGGGGCCGGGACCCGCAACGCTCCCCTTCTCTCTGGCAAGGTGGCCGCGGCACTGATGATCAGTCTTGGCTCGGCTGTCTCACACAGCCGAGCAGAGTGAAGCCGCCTCCCCCTCCTCCTTTATGTCCACACAGGGGGAAGGGACCCAACATGCAGTCCCGCGCTGATCTGAGGTACATTATGGGTCTGAAGGGGGGGTTTCTGTATTGTAGGGGGGGTTTCTGTATTGTAGGGGGGTTTCTGTATTGTAGGGGTGGTCTGAAATGTAGGGGGTTCTGTATTGTAAGGGGGTCTGTATTGTAGGGGGGTCTGTATTGTAGGGCGGGGTTCTGTATTGTAGGGGTTCTGTATTGTAGGGGGGTCTGAAATGTAGGGGGTTCTGTATTGCAGGGGGGTTCTGTAATGTAGGGGGGTTCTGTATTGTAGGGGGGGTCTGTAATGTAGGGGGGTCTGTAATGTAGGGGGTCTGTATTGTAGGGGGGGTCTGTATTGTAGGGGGGTATGTACTGTAGAGGGGGGTCTGTAATGTAGAGGGGGGTCTGTAATGTAGAGGGGGGTCTTTATTGTAGAGGGAACTGTATTGTAGAGGGGGTCTGTACTGTAGGGAGGGGGTCTGCACTGTAGGGAGGGGGTCTGTACTGTAGGGAGGTCTGTGTAACATGCAGGGGGTCCAGAACTGTTAGGGGTGTCTGTGTAACAAACTGTGGGGGGCTGTGTAATGTAAAGAGGTCCAGAGGTGCGGTGCTATGTAATGTAAAGGGGTCCAGAGGTGCAGGGTGCTGTGTAATGTAAAGGGATCCAGAGGTACAGGGTGCTGTGTAATGTAAAGGGGTCCAGAGGTGCAGGGTGCTGTGTAATGTAAAGGGGCCCAGAGGTGCAGGGTGCAGTGTAATGTAAAGGGGCCCAGAGGTGCAGGGTGCTGTGTAATGTAAAAGGGTCCAGAGGTGCGGTGCTATGTAATGTAAAGGGGTCCAGGGTGCTGTGTAATGTAAAGGGGTCCAGAGGTGCAGGGTGCTGTGTAATGTAAAGGGGTCCAGAGGTACAAGGTGCTGGAACACCACATCCCATCATTAACCCCCCCCCCCCCGAGCTGCTCAGTCTAAAATGCTCGGGCCTATTTTTTGTCCCAGTCCGGGCCTGCCTTGACTGCTCTCAGTATAACAAGTGTATAAATTTAATAGGCAATTAGAACGCTGCCTACCCCTTTCTGGCAGCATAACAAAACGTCAGTTTCCTGTATCTGAACCTTCAGACCTCAACTGTTCTCATCTATATTTAGAGAGAAGTAATAATTTTCCTTCCGTAACCAAGTTTCTGGAAACAAGGGGAGGTAAGAAGTGTTTCGATTAAAAGAGAAACTAGATCCTTTTGAGAAAAAAAGGCTGGGTGAGGATTCAACAACCCCCTAATAAATAAGTATGGCTCCTTACAAAGAAAGTTGCCAATACTGAAATACTCTTGGGGAGGTTACCGCAACCAAGAAACACCAACTCCCCTGAAGGAGGATGAAGGGAAATATGGTGCATTGGCCCAAGGAGCTGTCCCTGCAAGCAGATAAACCAGACTCCACTCCCCCCGGGCACAAGGGCGAACCAACTGGTGGACTTATACGCGTTAGGCCCGGAACAAAGAGTGCGAAGCCAGCGACCCTGAAAACAAGGCCGACAATCGACTCTTAATGGAACTTAAGGCTAGCTCCATCCCTTCTCTAGTGTAGGAAGGTAAGAATTCTACCTATGACATACTTTCGAGGATGCCATCCCTTGGTTTCACACCAGAAACATGGGCCATCCAGATCCTATAACACATGGTCCTGGAGGCCCGCTCTCCTGTATGAATCGGGGTAATCGTCCCTGATTCTGAAAGCCGCGATCTTCAAGAATGCGGGCTAAACCATTAATTCCCATGTTTGCAAGATAGGATGGAATACCGGCCCTCGCAAAGAAGGTCTGGCCAAAATGTAGGGGACCCTGGGTCCTCCACTACCACCCTTGCGATCCCTGCACAGTAAGGTCGTCTGGCTCATGCCGGAATTAGGCCGGCTTCCTTACCCCTCCAATGTAGCATGCGAGTGGATCCTTTGTCCTAGACCTAAAGCTGTCCAACTTCTTGTTGAAACTGGACGCCCATAAATCTTTTGCTTGGGGCACACCCTTCTCTGGCTTCTGACCAGAAAAGATCAGGGAGTAGAGGCCATACACCGTGAATAATTGTTGATGGTTCCAGAGAACCGCCTGTCAGTTCTCCATTTCATGAAATGAAGACTGACGACCGGCAAGGCACAAGCTCCTCTGCCCAAGCCAGAATATGTCTCTGGCTGCGTGACTTCTAGTACCTCCTTGGTAAACAAAGTCGTCACTGATGTAGCATTGTCGGATTGTACGCCGACAGAACAAACCTGCAACCTACACGCCCAGGCGATTAAGCCAGACGTGCCATCCGAAGATTTCGACCCTTAATGGCTGGAAAGTTGACGGACAAGGCTCTCTTGGAGCTAGACCACCTCCCCTGGGCCAGTGGTCTCTTCCAGGACTGGTCTCCATCCCTAGAGGCCAGTCTTTGTAGCCACTACCTCTCAGGTAACCGGCCTGAAGGATCTTCCTTTCTGCCAAACTTTGGTTAAGAACCACTAACTGAGACTTCAGCGTATCCGTGGAACCAGACCCTTTGGATAATACCAGGTTAGGATCAAGTCGCCTAGAATGAAACTGAGCATAGGGAACTACTTGAATGAAGCCACCATCCTGCAAAAGGTGAATATAAGGAACTCTTCCTTGCCTTGACCATATAGACCAGCTTTCTTATAGCGCTGACTTTGTCTAAAGCAAGAAAAAAGCAAGAAAAAAACTCCTTTTTGGGCTGTGTCCCAAACACTCCAAGCTCCTTATCGAACGTACGAATGTACATTTAGACTGGGGAGGCGGGCTCTAGCACCTTGTAAACCCGGGCATGGTGGCTAACCCAAGGGCAAGACCACCAACTGGAAGAGGTGCTGTTCCCCCACGAACGCAGACAACCTCTTGCAGTCCCATGTAAATAAACACAAATGGCTCCCCATATGTGTAAGTGGGGCAAGTGTTAAAGCTAAATGCTTCTATGGAAGCGTGCGTTCATGGAAGCCTGAACTTGTACAAATATGTTTTAGGCCAAAACATAAAAAAGTGTGTACTGTATACACGCATATGTGTGTATATATATTTATATAGCATGTGTGCTATGGAACGGGCATCTTGCGAGCAAGCATGCGTTTATGAACGTGTTTATGCAACATCATGTATCCACACAGACACGTATTCTTATGCGAACATAAGGAATCCTGTATAATTTAAGGAATACTTAAATTATCATGCCTTATTATGCAACCATGCAAAATCAAGGCGATTATGCAACTTATATGTGATTCAGCATCTTGATGCGATCAAACATTTAACGCATCTTAAGCACTACTGTGCAGACAAGCACCCTTGACCAAATATTCTTGAGTGATAAGGCACCCTTGTGCGATTCAGCATCTTTTATGCAATTAAGCATTTTTATGCCATTTTAGGCATGTCTGTAAAACAAGCCTGTTCGTGCGATTATGAACTCTTGGGTAACAAAGCTTTGAGATCAAAAGCACCTTTGTGCGACCCCGCATCCTTATGTGACTATGTAAAAAACATGTAAATTCATACAAACAGAAACATGCATCTTTTATGTGATCAACACTAAACACATTCTGTTACTTGTTTTTACCCCACATGCATCTTGCACATTCCAGACTCATGTATTTTATGCAACATGTGGACTGGTAAAGAGGAAACATGCATTTCCGCATACATGCAATTTAGCTCAACAATGTGCACGAGCAACTGTGCACCCCAGCAGTTTGCTGTGGAGGTTTTCTAGCAACATATACTCTTTGGCTAAAGTTTTTAGGAGGAGAAAAAACGGCTTATGCGAGTGCCCAAGCAGCAGAAATAAACTTTTGCAGTAATGGATGGAGTGGGAAGGTACAAGCAACCTATGGGGATTTTTTTTCTCTTTCGTCCATGGACGGACATAGCTCCTTTTAGTCTTGACAAGTGGGTTATGTTCCGTCTATTAGGAGAGGACTAGGCAGACATGTTAGATATACAGAAACATGTAATTATACCAAAGCTGAACAGCCCCGCCCATGACCCCTCACCCTGCACTCAGCAGCTCAGTTTTTTTCTGCATAGTGTAGGAGAAGGATCTGGCTCCCTAGGGGCCCATTGGTCCTGGAGAACTTTATTTTTTATTTTTTTTATTTTTAATTTTGGATCCTGAGATCTACTATCAACTGCCGGCTGGGTGACAGGCTGGATAATATAGATCCTTGTAGTCTCCCCAGTCCGGCTATCGAGCGTGAGCAGGCCTTTAGCTACATGCTGGGTCGGCCACGACATACCCCGTTTGCTCCAGGGGTGGCCCGTGAGCTATATTCTCCGGGGCCCACATATGACTGGGCTACTGCTGTCCAGTCACAGTGGGCCGTGGCCGACAGCCACTCCGTACTGCTCGGTGATGGGTCTGCCAGGAATGCGTCCAGCAGTCCTTGCAGGGACGGGGTAAGCAAGGTTCCTCCTGTCTTGGCAGGATGGAACAGCTGGGCATTCCTGGGGTGGTCGATTAGGGGGTCTCTAGTCCTCCCTTTCCTCTCTCCCCGTCCATCCCTCCTCCCCATGCTTTGCTGGGCCTGCTGTGTACCTCACCGGGGGGGCTCCGGGTCCTGGCTGGGGGCTGCGCGGTGTGTCCGGGTCCGCTCTAGTGTGGGTGGTCTGCCTTGTGGGGGGTCTCCGCTCGGAGACCCAGTGTTTTCGCTGCCTTTTATTTTTTACCTCAGAAAGCCGCGCTGTTCCTAATGCTAATACAGCGGTCACCCATTTTCTTGTAGCTCGCTTTTTTTTTTCCTGAGGTAACTGGCGGCCATCTTTGTGTCAATTTTTTTTACATTGGCTGGACCTCTAGCGCTGGTTTGTCATTCTTAACGCTGCGAACGGCAGATCACCTCAGAGACACCTCAGGCACACACTGTGCAGGAGTTTAGAGCGGACGGCAGCGCTGAAGCAGTGCCTGGGTCTGGGCGGTGAGTCCTCTGGGAATACCCCTCGGTCTGGGCAGCTAGGAGGGTGGGCCTTTTCCATGTTCCCTGAGTGGCTGTCAAGTGTGTGGGTCAGCATGGCGTCGGAAACTGGCGTTTCTTCCCCAGACATTCCGGTGGTAGCAACCGGTGCCCCTGCACCTGCAGTACCTGTGGACGCTTTGTCGGCGGTCCTGGAATCATTTGTTGCCAGGGTGGAAGCGGTGTGCGGGCGCAAGGGGGGTAAAAAATGCCCCCTCCCCCCACCATCTTCTGGGGAAAGCCCTGACTCAGACTCTGACCTGGCTGTGAAACAGGACCCCTTTTCTGAAGGGTCAGAGTATGCAGACAAGGACCATTCGGACAGTGAGGAGGACTCCGTGTCCGGATCAGCGCAGGACAAGGTGCTTGTTGGAGCACTTATCACCGCAGTGTGGGAAACCCTCAAACGGGAGGATGCAGCTGGGACAGCTTCTGAGGTGTGGGTCCCTTTTGGGTCCCACAAGCTGACCCGCACTACTAAGGTGTTTCCTTATGTAACTTATTTTAATACGTTTATAGACAAGAAATGGGAACGACTGCAGAGTCCCAAAACGCATGGCGGTCCGTTACCCTTTTGAGGAGAGCCTTCTGAAAAAATGGGCATCTCCCCTGCTTGTGGACCCCCCGGTATCCCAGGTTAAACAAAGTAACCACTATTCTGGTTGAGGGGACCCCTGCATTTAAGGACCCTGCGGATAGGAGGCCTAAGGTGGTGGCCTGGTCCATGTTTACCATGCTGGGATCTGCATTACGGCCAGAAAAGGTAAGGAGCCACGCCGCTCAGAATTGTTTTATATTTTATTTAAAAGACCAAAATAAGAGAAATTTATTGTTCCATCCTACACGTTAGGTTTAGACGTTAGAAAAAGAAAAGGAATGCAGCTCTGATCTAAACTATTTTAGATCAGCGCTGCATTCCTTTTCTTTTTCTATCTTCAGTTTTTGGTTTCCAAAAATTAGGGCAGCTGCGATCTGTAGTTCTACCGTATCCCCTGAATTTTAGTTACCATTTTTATGATCTTTGGCACTGTGTGTTGTTTATTTTTCTCACGTTTGTGTATTGTTATTGTTGTAAGTAATTTAATGCAAATCCATCAGCTGTTTCAAATGTCAGTGTCCAACTAGTGTTAGCATTATCTTTTACAGGGCTGGACAGAGGCCAGGCCTCTGACATCAACCAATGTGCATAGTTTAACTACTTCCAACTGGCCACTGCACATAAACGGCCGGGTGGGCGCTTACGCCTTCTGAGTGGGCATTCCTGAACGTCCCTCAGAAGGAGCGGGATCGCCCGGCCGCGAGATCCGATGCGCTTGTGTCGACCGGACACAGCTTATCTCGGATCCGCAGGAGGGCTCTGTGATTGGCCCACCGGATCACATGATGGCTGTGTCCAATCACAGCCATCATGTGATGTAAATAGAGAGCCGGTTGCTAGGCGATCGGCTCTCCTCCTCCTCACACAGAGCTTGTCAGTGAGGGGAAGAAGAGCAGATCTCTGCAGCCGGCCGGTAAACAGTGAGTATAAACTGTTTTTTACAGCATTTTATACCGGGCTAGTGTCCCCATGCAATGTCCCCCACACAGTAAAAACACCTGTCCCACATATGTCCCAGTAAAATCATCTGTCCCAGTGATCATCTGCGCACGTCTGTCCGCGATCACACAAACCAATTATTATACACTTATCAGGACTTTTTTTTACCAAAGACGTAGCAGAATACATTTTGGCTTAAATTTTTGATGAAATTAGATTTTATTAGATTACTTTTAAAAGAGTATGTACAAACTATTGTTGTTTTTCAAAGTTTTCGCAGTTTTTTGTCTTGTAATATAAAAAACCAAGTGGTGAATAAATACGGCCAAAAGAAAGCTCTATGTGTGGGAACAAAATTATACAAATTTCATTTGGGTACAGTGTAGCATGACTGCGCAATTCTCATTCAAAATGCGAGATTGCTGAAAGCTGAAAATTTGCCTGGGAAGGAAAGGGATGCAAGTGCCCGATATTGAGGTGGTTAACGTTTCTTTAAAAATAATATAACCTCTGCTTTAACCATGATTTATTTTACTTGTACATACCTGTCTACAGAAGATAACGGAATATACAAGTAAAACTGAGAATTAGACTGGCTGACACCCTGTTGTTTGATGAAAGGGTTTGACTTTCATAATTATGTTGTTTTCCAAGTGGTTTACTTGTGTTTCCATGGAGTGTTGCCACAGCACATGGAGAAAATATGGCAATCAGGCAGGAAGTGTCACTCTTGTGTTCCCAGCCATGTTCTCAATGCTAGGAATAGCAGCCACCGAGATTTTATTACATCCAGCTCTCCTGTCACATAAGAGTTATTTCTTCTTTCTCCCCTGCCATATAATAAAAAGAAATACAACTATTTGTTGTACAGTGAGGAGCTACTTACATAACACACATAATTAAATGTCCTGTTCAGCTCCCTCAAGAAAAAAAATCAAATGAATAACTTGCAGTGTGGGTGCTTAACCATTTTTCATTCAAGGCAATTTTTTAATTTTTCGCACACATTTTTTAGCTAGAAATTACTTTAAACCCCAAAAACATATTTGCTGAAAGCAGAGGCCCTGTAGAATAAAACTGTGGCAGTTGCATTTTTTTTTTTAATTTTGCACGATACATGCGCAGCGGTTGATCAAAAGCATTCTTTCAGGAAAAAATACAGTAAAAAGATGGGTTTGCATTAGTTAAATGGCAAGCAAACAGGTCAATGCTTAAAGTGGTTCTAAAGTCCAAAAACGTTTATTTGCATTAATGTAAAAAACTTCCCACTAATTTCAGACCCTATAGTATTCCTGTTTGCTCCTCCTCCAGCAGCTACTAAAAAAGTAATGTAGTCAGGTGAAGGGAGGGGCGGAGGAGATGGGCCAGCACAGAGGGAAATTAGACACTCCTGGAAGAGGAGAGGCCTATGATACAAGAAGGGAGGGGGCTGTGCTAGGGAATTGACTTTCTCAGAGTAATCCATCTTGCAGTTATCAAAAATAGAAAGTTCAGAGAAGCATTGCAAGTGAATAAAAAATAGTTTAAAGTGTATATATATTAGTTTTGGATAGAGTGGAGAGGGATTAGAACACCTGTCAGGTTTTTATTTTTGTCAGGCACTTGCAGGTAAAAGGCCCTTCGGGTTTGGTATGGATTTTGAGGGGAACCCCACGCCAAAATGTAAAAAAAAAGGCGTGGGGTCCCCCCCCAAATCCATACTAGGCCCTTATCCAAGAATGCAGCCCGGCGGGTCAGGAAAGGTAGGGGACGAGCGAGTGCCCCAACCTCCTGAACCGTACCAGGCCACATGCCCTCAACATGGGAGGATGCTTGGGTGCAGGGGAGCTCTGCCCCCCCCCCCCCAAATCACCTTGTCCCTATGTTGACAGGAACAGGGGCCTCTTCCCCACGACCCTGGCCAGTGGTTGCTGGGGTCTGCAGGTGGGGGGCTTATGCGGAATCTGAAAGCCCCCAGATTCTGCCCCCCCCATGAGAATGAGTAGGGGTAGTACCTCTATCCATTCACAAAAAAAGTGAGTAAAAACACTATACAAGTTTTTGACAATTCCTTTATTTAAATATTTTTTTCACATTTCCGACATTCATCTTTAATCATGATGCCCGCCGGACCCCAAAAAAGCACCCCTGCCCCCACGTTGAGGGCATGTGGACTGGTATGGTTCAGGAGGGGGGCACTCCAAAAACGGGCCAGCTGAAAAACGCAAAGATTTGAACGTGTACTATAGGAAACCATGTTAAATGGACTGTATGTAGTGCATTTCTGCAAACTGTAAAGTGTAAAGTGCACTAAAAAATGCATAGGTGTGAACTTAGGGTTTCACAGTTGCCATAGGAACAGATGTCTCCATTAGATGATTATTCTTCTGTTCCTGTTCGATGATTAACTATAAAATGGATTACCCATTACTCTCATTGTCAGACAAATAGAAAGGGTGAATCCCCCCAATGGGGGACACCAACGCTATACAAATAAAAATATTGGCTTTAAATATACTTTAAAAATTATCTTTTGCAGCATTGGGATACAATTTATGTTGCAAAAGATAATGTATGTTGAATTTTAACATTGATGCTTTCTTTTTTCCTCTCTTTTTTTTTTTTTTACAGGTGTGGTTACTCCAGGATCACACTTCCTTTGTCGTTTCCAAGACCGATTAATATGGCTGCTGATTCTTGAAAGGGGCTATACTTACTGCTGTGTAAATGTAAAGGTAAATATTTTAACTGTGATCTGTATTTTCAGCACCTGCTGAAACTGCCATTCTTGGAATGCATTATAACTTTAAAGCTGAATAGTAAAAGGTTGATGATTACACATCAGCTCTAGCAGCAGCAGCAGCAGCAGCATAGCTAGAAAGCTAAGCTCATCCTTCTCAACTCTTCTTAAAAGAAATGTATTTTTTCTAAATTGAAATATTATGTTTGGTTCTAAAAAATAAATGATTTAATATATGTTGATTTATTTTTAATCAAATGTAAAGTATATGTGAAAACCCACTTGCACTCACAAGTGACTAGAAAGTTCAGATTGTAAAGACCACTTAATGACTCAGGGGAGGGACACACACTCTTTCTTTCTCACTCCTTGCAAAGACAGGGCAATTTGCCTTTTAGGCAAATACACACATGCTGCCAACAAGCATATATTTTGCACTGTTATAATTTTTATATTAACTAGAGATATTTTGGTAAGATGTAACCGTAGCTAAAATGTTTATTTTGGGAATGAGAGTTAGAACTTCTGGCAGATTTTATTTCCTTTTTTTTTTTTGGTGAAAACTGAAAATTCAAATACTGTGATTTTCCTTTCCTGACACCAATCCATAGCAATATACATGTGATTTAGCTCCATTCCTATATCCACCCACAGGACCTGTTTAAATCTATAAAGGGAAAGCTAGAGCAACCTCTCCCATTCTCAATAAAAATAACAAGATCAAAAAGGGAGGGCTTGTATGTTGCCATGGGTTGGCGTCCGGAAAGGAAAATTACAGTAAGTATTTGATACAATTTTTTATTTTCCTAACACCAACATGGCAGCATGCATGTGATAAATAACGAGCTAAGCACCGAGGGCTAAAATGTATAATCAAACATTATTACAATGACATGGAAGCTTAGATAGTCATTCCGTTGAAGCCCATTGATGTATGAGCCCCTCGATCTTCCCTGTAGCCAGGGACGTCTTTAATATTGATTGGACCCTGGGCAATTTTGCTCTCCATCTGTTCTGGGACATACAATAAATAGCAGCTAAACTCAAAATCTGTTTATTGAATCAGATCAGGCAGCGATTGAGATTGGTTGTCACAGGTTACAGTGTATCATTACCACTCACTGACTGGCTGCTAGAGGTTACAGCACACATTATGGTTCACTGATTATTTGCTAGAGGTTACAACACATGACTTCTGCTTGTTGATTGGTTGCTAGAGATTACTGTACATCAATACTGCTCACTGGTTGCTAAAGGTTACTGGACATCTTTTCCACTCCTTACCACTCACTAATTGGTTGCTAGAGGTTACTGGACATCCTTACCACTCACTAATTGGTTGCTAGAGGTTACTGGACATCCTTTCCACTCACTAATTTGTTGCTAGAGGTTACTGCACATTATTACTGCTCACTGATTGGTTGCAAGAGCTTAGTGCATATCACAACTGCTCACTGATTGGTTGCTAAAGGTTATAGCACATCATCTCCTCACTGCCTGCACACCATGGACTTGGGTGGTGAGGGGACCCATCAATAGACCGAAAACTCCTAGGGATCCTAGGACTCCTGGAATCAATGCTGGGGAGGGGAGGTGTGATCAGTGGCAATGCTGGGGTGGTTGATGGCATCAGTGGCAGTGGTGGGGGGGATGGGATTAGTTAGGAGGCAGTACACTGTGGCAAATTCTGAATCATATAGAGCAAAGTTGGGAAATCTTTGGCAAGTACAGTGCATTGAAAGAGTATTCATACCCCTTGAAATTTAGTACAATTTGTCATGTTAGAACCAAAAAACGTAAATGTATTTTATTGGAATTTTATATGATAGACCAGGCATCACTATATGGCGGAACACGGTCCAAATGTGAACCGCGGCACTCTGCCATTCGGACCGCCACGGTACCGCCATGTAGGAGCCTTTTCTTCCTCCTGCCGTCGCTCTGTAATCCTCACAGAGCCGACAGCGGGAGGCGGAACAATTTTGGGTGGAGCTCGGAGCTGCCCGAGGTTATCAAACAGGCGATTGGCTGCTAGGACTGTCCTTCATCCTAGCAGCCATCGCCTGTTTGTTACCTCGGCCCTCCATCCAGAACTGTCCCGCCTCCCTCCCTGCAACTCCTCTCCTGCCCCTATCCAGACACCCTGTGCCTCCCTCCGATCTGTCTGTGTAAGGTAGGACAGTGAGGGGGTGAAGTTAAGAGCTAACAACTGAATGTGGGGGGAGGATGCCGAGCCTCAGGATTGCAGTGATGGGGGGAGGGGCTGAGGACCTCAAAGAGGGGGAGCTGAGGATTAGAATGTGGGGGAGCTGAGGATTAGAATGTGGGGGAGCTGAGGATTAGAATGTGGGGGAGCTGAGAATTAGAATGTGGGGGAGCTGAGCACTGGAGTGTGGGTGGAGCTGAGTATTAGAATGTGGGGGGAGCTGAGGACTGTAATGTGGGGGGAGCTGAGGACTGTAATGTGGGGGGAGCTGAGGACTGTAATGTGGGGGGGCCTGAAGAAGTTAAATTGGGGGACCAATAACTGTCATGTGAGGGGGGCTGAGGATATTAAAGTGGAGAGGGGAGGAATGTAATGTGGGGGGGAGGCTGAGGACTGTGATTTGGGGGACTGAGGACAGTGATTTGGAGGGGCTGAGGACTGTAATGTGTGGGGGGGGGACTGAGGACAGTAATGTGGGGTTATGATGTAAATAGGGGCAGAGGACAGTACTGTTAATGGGGGTTGATGTTAGGGAGGTGTGAGGACACTACTGTGGAAGGAGTGGAGGGGGATGATGTAAAGGGGGAGCTAAGGACACTCCTCAAGAGGGGATATTGATGTGAGGGGGGAGGGGACTGGGACTGTGATGTGCACTGGGGACTAAGGACGCTGATATAAGAATGGGTTAAGATCTGTGCATGTGCATAAGGTGCACACGTCATGGGTGGATCAGACTATTTTAATGAGCTGCACTACCCACAAGAAACCGAGAGAAAGAAGTCCTTTTTTTTTTTTATTGCGCCGCAACAAGTTGCATTGTGCTGCAGCAACATGTAGTTTGGCGAATGCGAAAATTCGTGACAGAGAACCGACATGATATTCGGACCTCTGCTAGAAGAAAATTTTACTGACCGGAACCTCTGCGAATTGTAATTCAATACCCCTGTGATAGACCAACACAAAGTGGGACATAATTGTGAATTGGAAGAAAAATGATAAATGGATTTCAACATTTTTTACAAATAAATATCTGAAAAGTGTGGCGTGCATTTGTATTCAGCCCCCCTGAGTCAATACATTGTAGAATCCCCTTTTGCTGCAATAAAAGCTGCATGTCTTTTTGGGGATGTCTCTACCAGCTTTGCACATCTACAGAGTGACATTTTTGCCCATTCTTCTTTGCAAAATAGCTCAAGCTCTGTCAGATTGGATGGAGAGCGTTTGTAAACAGAATTTTTCAAGTCTTGCCACAGATTCCTAATTGGATTTAGGTCTGGACATTGGGCCATTCTAAAGCCGCGTACGCACAATCAGATTTTCAGACGACCGTTCATCCGTTTTTTGTTGCATGCTAGTCTCATGTTGAAAGTGAAGATGTTACTAACCATATGAAAATTCTCGAATTCAACTTCAGAAGTGACATAATGTGTTCTTTCGTTCCTGAGCATGCGTAGTCTTGCTCTTATGATTTTTTTTGGACGAAAACCATTACTGATTAAACGAAAATCGGACGTTGAGTTGACATACAACAAAAATTTTATAGTCAGCACATCCAGCTTTTGTAGGGCAAAAAAACAGAATCAGCTGTCGAAAGCACCGTACTAACGATCCGAAAATCCGCAGATCGTTTGTCAGATGAAATTTTACTTCCGATTTTCGTATCGTGTGTACGGGCCTTAACACGTGAATATACTTTGATCTAAACCGTTCCATTGTAGCTCTGGCTGTATGTTTAGGGTCGTTGTCCTGCTGGAAGGTGAGCCTCCACCCCAGTCTCAAGTCTTTTGCAGACTCTAACAGGTTTTCTTCTAAGATAGCCCTGTATTTGGCTCTATCCATCTTCTCACCAAAAATTACCAGCTTCCCTGTCCCTGCTGAAGAATAGCATCCCAACAACATGATGCTGCCCCCGCCATGTTTCACGGTGGAAATAGTATGTTCAGGGTGAAGTGCAGTGTTAGTATTCCACCACACAGAATGCTTTGCTTTTAGGCTAAAAAGTTTATTTTTGGTCTCATCTGACCAGAGCACCTTCTTCCACATGTTTGCTGTGTTCCCACGTTGCTTCTCGCAAACTGCAAATGGGACTTCATATGGCTTTCTTCTTGCCACTCTTCTATAAAGGCCAAATGTGTGGAGTGCACGACTAATAGTTGTCCTGTGGACAGATTCTCCCACCTGAGCTGTGGATCTCTGCAGCTCCTCCAGAGTTACCATGGGCCTCTTGGCTGCATCTCTGATTAATGCTCTCCTTGCCCGGCCTGTCAGTTTAGATATACGGCCATGTCTTGGTAGATTTGTAGTTTTGCCATACTCTTTCCATTTTTGGATGATGGATTGAACAGTGCTCCGTGAGATGTTCAATGCTTGGAATATTTTTTATAACCCAACCCTGCATTAAACTTCTCCAGAACTTTATCCCTGACCTGTCTGGTTTGTTCCTTGGCCTTCATGGTGCTGTTTGTGCACTAAGGTTCTCTAACAAACCTCTGAGGGCTCCACAGAACAGCTGTATTTATACTGAAATTAAATTACACACAGGTGTACTCTATTTACTAATTAGTTGACTTTTGAAGGCAATTGGCTCCACTAGATTTTAATTAGGGGTATCAGAGTAAAGGGGGCTGAATAGAAATGCACGCCACACTTTTCACATATTTATTTGTAAAAAAAAAAATTAAAACCATTTATTATTTTCATTCCACTTCACAATTATGTGCCACTTTGTTTTGGTCTATCGCATAAAATCCCAATAAAATACATTTAAATTTTTGGTTGTAACATGACAAAATGTGGAACATTTCAAAAGGTATAAATACTTTTCCAAGGCACTGTATATAGTGGGGAATTCTACACTGACCACCAATGTAATGGGGAATTTACCATGACCACCAATGTGAGGGGGGATTTACACTGACCACCAGTGTGAGGGGGGATTTGCACTAACCTCCATGTAATGGGGGATTTTACAGATTTTTACGCTGACAACAACAATGTAATAGGAGCATTTACACCAACCACCAGTGTAAGGGGGAATATACAATGACAAATACAAATATTCATGTAAGATGATGCTTCTTCACTGACCACTAATGTTAGGGGGGGTTTACACTAATCACTAGTGTAAGGGCAATTCTGCATTTACCACCAATGTAAAGGAAAATGTACACTGATCACGAATGTAATCAATAATTTACACTGACAACCAATGTAATGGGGGGGTTTTACATCAACAACCAATAAAGGGGGATTTCTACACTGCCCACCAATGTAAGGGGGATTTACACCCACCACCAATTTAAGGGGGCTTCTACATGGACCACCAATGTAAGGGAGGATTTAAAACTGACCACAAATGTAAGTTTGGATTTCTTTACCGATTACCAATATAAAGAGGAGTTTCTACACTGGTCACCAATGTAATTGGGATTTACACTGACCACTGTAATAGGAGCATTCACAGTAACCACCAATGCAAGGAGGGATTTACACTGACCACCAGTGTAAGAGGGACCTTCCCACTGGCCACTAGTGTGAATGAAAGGATTGTACACCAAGCCCCAATGTAATGAGAAGATTTACACTGACCACTAATGTAACTGAGACATTTAGTCTGCGTTCACATTTGTGTGTGTCGGGAACATATGCAAATCCCTTTCCTGACACTGCAGAAACGTGCTCCCCTTTTGCAGATATACAGCAGTGCCATTAATTGTTAGTGATACCCTCACACATCGGCGGAGATGTGCATATTCGCATGTACCAAAATTCACGGTGCTGTGGTACCATGTTATTTAAAAAAAGGGGTTCCACCTCTAATTTGCTAACCTTTGCAGAAAAGGCTGATGTTATCCTTAATGACCACAGTTTCAGGCAGGACTTTCAAGCATGCCCCTTTACCTCCCAGGTTGGCAGCATTCAGCAGAAGTGATGGTTGATATGACCTCACGGGGGCATGATATACATATTAATGCTGCCTCTATTTACATATCAATGAAGTAGTCTGCAGCTATTTACATATTAATACCGCCACTATTTACATACCAATACAGATTCTTTACATGTAAACACAGGGTCTGCAGGTGAGTCATCTGTACATGGCAATAGGGCAGAGCTGGGCAGCATTAGTAACAGAAATTCACATTGAGATATCGGCACAAAGCATGGGACTAAACCTTCCAGGGACAAGGCAATTTAAACTGGGATAGTTGGCAAGTATGAGGCAGCTGCTTTGAGCCCCACAACCATAATGGGGCCCAGGGCAGCTGCCCCAATTGCCCTGCCTTAAAGATGGCCCTGCCTGTAGCGCCTTGCGGCAACCAGCCTGCTGCTTTGTGGATATCTCCATAGATATTTTGTATGCGCTGCCCCGAACCTAAAGACATGAAAATGGACCCAGCTGAATGAGCTTCTGTCAGTTCTGGAGGCTCTTACCTGGCCGCACTGTAAGTTTTCGGATGACCTTGACACTCCAAGATGTCAAGGTTCCTCCTCCAAACTTGCCTGATTAAAACACAAGCAACTTTCCAGAGGATTTTAATTAGGAAGTGTCTTGAGGGTAGGCATTTATACACTTGGTACATCCAGCTTGTGTAGGTTTGGTACTGCCTCTGCTAGAAAGGATGAAACTGCCACTTTGTAAGATGAAAACAAAAGCCGTCTTGGGAACAAAGGTGCTTGAGGGGCATAAGCCCCAACTTGTCCAGAAGGAATAAGATGTAGGACTCAAGTGCGTGCAGATCCTAAGCTCTGCTCCTTGAAGTTATCGAGGAACACTGCTTCTCAAGTGATGTCCCACTGTGAACTGCTTTCTGATGATGCAAACTGTGCAGAGGACTGGTCTGGACATGCCATAACAAAGATGGCCGCCACACAAGGTCCTCTGCACAGTGCATGTGTGGACGCCATAGCCGTGCCTGAGACCGGAAACGGCCACGAAAGATGGACCGGATCATACGCACGCCGGTCACAGGAAAAGCCACAGGTTAAAGGAAAAAGCTGCAGACAAAAGAAAAAAAAAATCGCTCTCACAAAGGAAAAATATCGAAGTCTAATGAGGTTGGAGGCAAGAGAGGAAAAACAAAAAGATATAGCACAAACCTGTGGGAGAAAAGAAAATGCAGCACTAACTCCATCACCAGGATTCAGCTCAGGTGTGCAAAGAAACACATGCAGCATGGACTCCAGCAACCAAACCCCAGCTCAGGTGCATCACATGAAGTTCTGATGTCTCTAGTTAGAGAACTCCTCGACCCCAAAAGACCACCAGAAGGGGCTCCCCACCTTGTTGGTGCATTTAGCAACCTAAGATGTGGGACTGCGCCTGGAAGAGGATAAACCCAGAGGGATTCTGACTCAGTCAACAGTTAGGGACTTATCGCAACATCACGGTCTTACGGGTATAGATCTTGAGGAAAAAAAGGAGAATGGGGAAGGTTGCTCTAGCTTTCCTTTTATAGATTTAAAACAGGTCCTGTGGGTGGCAATAGGGGTGGAGCTATATGACATGTATGTTGCCATGTGGGCGTCAGGAAAGGAAATGAGGGAAAGTCTAAATAAGGCATCAAATACTAGTGAAAACACAATGAAAGTCATAACTCTTCCCCAACCCGTTGTATTAAAATTATTTTGATCAGTATTACACTTAATTAATTAAACAATGTTATAAGGCAGTATGTACAGAGTTCTAAAGCATCTGTTTATTAATAAATGTAAGTATTAATAACATTAAATTGCTAAAGGATTACACTTTTCTTTTGAAATGGTCTAACATATTCCCATATGCTTGCAAAGGGGAGAGCAGCGGCCTCATTGGTGTAGAAATGACCTCATTGGTGTGCTGCCCCTTCATCACTGTTTAGTTGCAAGCTTGGGTGGATCTTTCACCTGGCTATATTGCATAAATGTAGTGTAGTGTGCAGGGAGGTTCAGGACCTGGTTACAGTGTGTAGGAAGGGGTACCTGGATCTTTAGACTGTTAAGCCTCGTACACACGACCGAGAATCTCGTCGTAAAAAAAACCTGTCGTTTTTCTCGACGAGATTCTTGTCAAGCTTGACGAGATTCTTTTCAAGCTTTCCTTGCATACACACTGTCAATTCCAAATCTCGTCGTTGTAAAGCGCGGTCACGTACAACACGTACGACGGCAGTATAAAGGGAAAGTTCAATTCCAATGGCGCCATCCCTTGGCCTGCTTTTGCTGATCTCGTGTTACCGCGTGTTCGTAAAAGTTTGGGGAGAGACGATTCGCGCTTCTCAGTCTTCGTGCTTTCAATTCATTTTAGCGTGACGAATGTGCTATCTCCATTACGAACGCTAGTTTTACCAGAAGGAGCGCTCCCGTCTTATACTTGATTCTGAGCATGCGCAATTTTTCGGAAAAGCATACACACGAGCGGTTTTCTCGTCGAGAAACAGGCCGACGAGAATCCCGACGAGAAAAACGAGAATCCTGATGAGAAAATAGAGAGCAGGTTCTCTATTTTTCTCGTTGAGATTCCCGGCAGTTTTCTCGACGAGAAACCATACACACGAACGGTTTTCTCGGCAAGAAAGCTCTCCCAACAGTTTTCTTGTCGTTTGACGAGAAAACCGGTCGTGTGTACGAGGCTTTAGAACATAATTACAAATCTTTTGACAAAAAAAATAACTTGCATACTTGCATTTCAACTTTGTATTTAGCTGTCTGCCTTTAAATCAAAAGAGTTTACATTTGATCAAATAGTTACAGTGCCTTGAAAAAGTATTCATACCCCTTGAGATTTTCCACATTTTGTCATGTTACAACCAAAAACGTAAATGTATTTTATTGGGATTTTTTTTGTGATAGACCAACACAAAGTGGCACATAATTGTGTAGTGGAAGGAAAATGATAAATGGTTTTCAATTTTTTTTACAAATAGTATGAAAAGTGTGGCGTGTATTTGTATTCAGCCCCCCGAGTCAATTATTTGTAGAACCACCTTTCGCTTCAATTACAGCTGCAAGTCTTTTGGGGATGTCTCTACCAGTTTTGCACATCTAGAGCAATGTTTCTCAACTCGGGGCCTCAAGGCGCCCCAACAGGTCATGTTTTCAGGATTTCCCTCAGATGAAACAGCTGTGGTAATTACTAAGGCATTGAAACCGATCAAATCATCTGTGCAAAATAATGTAAGGCCTGAAAACATGACCTGTTGGGGTGCCTTGAAGACTGGAGTTGAGAAACGCTGATCTAGAGAGTGAAATGTTTGCCCATTCTTCTTTGCAAAATAGCTCAAGCTCTGTCAGATTGGATGGAGAGTGTCTGTGAACAGCAATTTTCAAGCCTTGCCACAGATTCTCAATTGGATTTAGTTCTGGACTTTGAGCCATTCTAACACATGAATATGCTTTGATCTAAACCATTCCATTGTAGCTCTGGCTGTATGTTTAGGGTCGTTGTCGTGCTGGAAGGGGAACCTCTGCCCATCTTAAGTCTTTTGCAGACTCTAACAGGTTTTCTTCTAAGATTGCCCTGCATTTGGCTCCATTCATCTTCCCATCAACTCTGACCAGCGTCCCTGTTCCTGCTGAAGAAAAGCATCCCTATGACATGATGCTGCCACCACTATGTTTCACGGTGGAGATGGTGTGTTTAGGGTGATGTGCAGTGTTAGTTTTCCGCCACACATAGCATTTCGCTTTTAGGCCAAAAAGTTCAATTTTGGTCTCATCTGACCAGAGCACCTTCTTTCACATGTTTGCGGTGTCCCCCACATGGCTTCTCACAAACTGCAAACGGGACTTCTTATGGCTTTCTTTGAACAATGGCTTTCTTTTTGCCACTCTTCCATAAAGGCCAGATTTGTGGAGTGCACGACTAATAGTTGTCCTGCGAACATTTTCTCCCACCTGAGCTGTAGGTCTCTGCAGCTCCTCCAGAGTTACCATGGGCCTCTTGGCTGCGTCTCTAATTAATGCTCTCCTTGCTCAGCCTGTCTGTTTAGGTGGATGGCCATGTCTGGGTAGGTTTGTAGTTGTGCCATACTCTTTTCATTTTCGGATCATGGATTGAACAGTGCTCCGTGAGATGTTCAAAGCTTCAAAGGATATTTTTTTTTATAACCTAACCATGCTTTAAACTTCTCCACAACTTTATTCCTGACCTGTCTGGTGGAGGGCTTCACAGAACTGCTGTATTCATACTAAGATTAAATTACACACAGATGGACTCCATGTACTAATTAGGTGACTTCTGAAGGCAATTGGTTCCACTAGATTTTAGTTAGGGGTATCTGAGTGAAAAGGGCCGAATACAAATGCACACCACACTTTTCAGATATTTATTTGTAAAAAAAAAATTGAAAACTATTTATCATTTTCCTTCCACTTCAAAATTATGTGCCACTTTGTGTTGGTCTATCACATAAAATCCCAATAAAATACATTTACGTTTTTGGTTGTAACATGATAAAATGTGGAACATTTCAAGGGGAATACTTTTTCAAGACACTGTATTTAATTAATTGCCTCCACATGTAAAATACTTTTTTCATAGTGCTTCTAGGTGGGACAGTAAGATTTTGTCACATGACAAGATCCCTATAATATCCTTATTTAAGAACTAAAGAAGGTGTTAAGAGGGCACACAAGCATTTTTTTCAGGATCAGGGCCATGTAGAAAATAGCTATTGGCAGCCATATGAATTGAATGTGCATTACAGCCAGTTTTAGATAATCAATCCCATGCTGGGTTTAAAGGAACTCATCCCCTAGGCTCTGGGTTGCATAAAAAACTTGCAACGTTTTCAAATTTTACTGTAAAGTCGGAAGATTATTTTATCTTCAAGCCTTCTGTGAGCAGCAGCCCCCCTAATACTTACCTGAGCCCCATCTCTGTCCAGCGATGTCCACGAGTGTCTCGGCCATCTGGGACTCTCCCTCCTGATTGGCTGAGACACAGCAGCGGCGCAATTAGCTCCCACAGCTGTCAATCAAAGTCAGCCAATCGGGAGAGAGAGGATGGACACAGGGAGCTGCAGCTCAGCTTGGGTGCCCCATAGCAAGCTGCTTGCTGTGGGGGCACTCAACAGGAGGAGGGGGCCAGGAGCATAGAAGAGGGAGCCAAGAAGAGGAGGATCTAATCTGTGCAAATCCACTACAACCGAGCAGGTTAGTAAAACAGGTATGTTATTTTTATAGGGAAAAAAACAAGACTTTACAATCACTTTAATCTCTAGCTTATGCTATTGATTTGATCGTGGTAATGTAATTTTGATATTCTTTATCTGCCCTAGGGATTAGAGTTGCAGGAGACCTCTTGTCATACAGCCGAAGCGCGGAGAGTGGATGAAGTTTTTGAAATGGCCTTTGAGCAGGCAGAAAATACTAGTCGGTTTGCCTTCAACAACCATTTTGGGAATGTCTTAACGCCATGCACTGTTGTTCCAGTCAGAGTGTACTCTGATGCCCGGAACGTTTTGTCTGGTATAATCGATTCACACGAGAACTTGAAACAATTCAAAGACGATTTCATTAAAGTGCTTTTGTGGGTGCTTATTCAGACTTGCTACAAAAAGTCAAAAGTCCAAGAAGGCAGATACACAGAACAAAGCAAAGAGAAAAAGCTGAGCCTGTCAGGGAAACTCCAAGAAATGGTTGGTCCACACCACATAGAACACAAAGAATCATCAAAGGATCTGGAAAGTTTTCATGAAGAACTTGGTGATGAGTGGTCTGATGATGACATCTTTGAAATTCTTCCACATCCAAAGACGTCTGGCATTAAACCAGTCATAGCTGCAGCCAGTGGTGGGTTTTCCATCCCTGGGAGCGTCCAGACACATATCGATGCTCATGTGGAGCAAGATGTAGCAGTAGATAAACTGTACTCTGTAGTAGGATTTGGTCTTCCTGCAACTGACCGAGGAAACACAACTCTTGTTGAACATTTCAAAATGGTGGAATTCAATTCCTCCTACTCAAAGTTTCTCAGTATACCTCAAGACTGGATATTTGTCTCCTTGTTAAATTTGAAAATGAGGGAGATGAAACAGATGTTTCCAACAGAGTGGTATGAGTTTGTTTTGACTCAGTTAGACTTTCACCATTTAAGTGAGAAGCCCTCTGCTCTTCTCGAGGAGGGTATCAGGGACAGTTCACTAAGAGACTTGTATATTCAAGGGTTGACGTCTATTTATTATGCCTTTTTTGGCATGGAAAACTCATCTCCTAGTTCTGCCTGGTTGTTTCGAGCATATTTAGGTGGGATCCCATGGTCTATTTCTTTGGATTGGTTAACTGGAAATCCAGAACTATTTCAGCTTGCACTTAAAGCATTCAGGTAAAGTTCCATTCTTTATTTTAAATCAGAGAAGTAAATAAAAAAAATTAGAGAAAGGAAAACTAAGTTTTTGCAGGTCAACATATCGTGATTTTATGGACTATGTAAGGGATCAATGTGTACTCCCCCACCATCAACTATATAACGAGCAAGGAACAAAATGTGATCTTTCACTGAAAAGCACTCGGCACTCAACACTAAGGCAGGCCATAGATTATGCAATTATCTTTCCCATAACCATGAGTTCCAAAAAAAAAAACAAGTGCTTTATTTCCCCATAAACCGAGTCAGTGTTGACGAGGGAATCCTTCCCACTGAGCTATTGTGTTCTCCCGGCGAGGATCTGTGTTTTGGAAGAGCACAAGGATTACTGCTAACAGCTATAGCCGCTGGCAATATTCTCATGCTTTAAAACCGGCATGCTGATTGTGCCCAAGTCAGTTGATGGATCTACTTGGGTACAATCAGCATTGCCCATAGGCAGATCAAATCTCAAAAATCCAGCATGCTGATTGTGCCCAAGTCAGTTGATGGATCTACTTGGGTACAATCAGCCTGCCCATAAATGGATCAAATCTCAGCCTGTCCCAGCTTAGGGAATGCACAGCATTAAGCCTACAAATGTGCATTGCGCTTCCCTTACTTTGATACACTCAAAGTAGTGAAGTACCACTGACGAGTGGAAAAAGTGCCAAGAAAAAGAAAGCCTGGTCATGTGATATGTCAAAGTCAAACACGCTTTAAGCCTCGGTGTGTATTTGAACTTTTTTATAATTTGTACATCTATTAACTTATCTTGCAGGTATACCTTTAAGCTCATGGTTGATAAGGCAAGTTTGGGACCAGTGGAAGATTTCAAGGAGCTTATTAATTACCTTGAAGAGTATGACAATGATTGGTACATTGGTTTGGTTTCAGATTCTGAGTGGCACGAGGCTGTTTTACAAGAGAAACCATACCTCTTCTCTCTGGGCCATGACCCAAACATGGTAAGTTCGCAAAAGAACCAAGCAAAACATGAAACAAAAATAGGCACATGAATTAGCACTACTTTTATTTTAACTGCCATGTCACTTGTCAAAAAACTGTAATGTTTGTTCTTAAAGCGGTTGTATACCCTGTTTTTTAACTTATAATAAGGCTTACCTGTAGGTAAAAAGAATATCTCCTAAACCTGTACGGTTTAGGAGATATTCCCCTCGCAGCGGCACATGCGCAGCGGGGATTCTCGGCTAAAGCCCGGCAGCCGCCAGGCCTTGCCGGCACGCGGGAGTGACGACATCACCGCTCCAGCCACTCACAGTGCTGGAGCGGCGATACCTGGAAGACACGCAGAGGCAAGATGACTCCCTTTGCGTGGACCAGGTAAGCTACTGACGCCTCGTTCTAAGGTAAATATTTCATAATGAGCTAGTATGCGGTGCATACTAGCTCATTATGCCTTTTGCCATTCAGGTATGAAAAAAAAAAAAGCAGCAGCGGGTATACAACCGCTTTAAGATGTATCTAAAGCCAAAGTTTTTTACTTTTTAGTTTTGGATAGTAAGGTATCCGTGGCTTCGGACCTTTGTCAGGTTTTTATTGCTGTCTGTGTCCTTGCTGAAGAGCTTTACCTTCTCACGTTGTTATGGTGACCATTGCCACTGGGACTGAGAGTGAGGGATATTCTAAAATGGTGAACTGTTACCATACCAAGAATGGAGAGGAATTTTTGAATAGGAACACTTGTTCTGTGATTAGTATCTAACAGAGAATTGTTGTGTCTACAGGATAAAAAATGAAGGGAAATCTATTGAATAAGATAGAGGATAGAGGCAAGGGGTGGGGGGGGGGGGGGGTTTACCCTTCTCTACTTTATCCAAAATAGAAAAAAGCTTTGGGTTTTGATGTATTTTAGATGTGGCCAGTTCTTCTTGTCTGTACATCACGACTGAGCAAAACTATACTAGGAAAAAAACTTGCTTTTCCCAATGCATTGCAATGTACCTGGACCAAAACAAATGTATTGTGATGTGAGGGAATATAGTACTAGAGAATGGCGGCTTATTTACATATTTAATTGAAACTGGATTTCAATGTTAAAGTATAACTAAAGTTTTTAGTTTTGGACAGTGTGGAAAAGAATTAGAATACCTGTCAGGGTTTTATTGCTACCTCTGCCCTTGTTAGGGAGATTAACCCTCTCTGTTTCTCCTGTTCATCATTATCATTAAAAATTAAAGGAAAGGAAAATCCCATATTTTGGTAAGTAACGGAGGTGAAATCTTCCAATCGGGAAACTAGTTCTGGTGACCTGGGGGCCCCCAAGAAATTCACTTAATTTTCAGGGGTAAATCTCCCCATGGGACACAGATGGCAAAAAACCTGACAGGGTTTAATCCTCCCTCAGGCTAGGTTTACACATGTCTGGTGCATGCTGAATGTAAAAAAACATTTCCGGCACCATGCCGTCAACCTGGGGGGGGGTGATTTGGGCCAGGGGGGGGGGCTCTACCCCTCCCCAAAGCACCTTGTCGCCATGTTGATGGGGACAAGGGCCTCTTCCCCACAACCCAGGCTAGTGGTTGTGGGGGTCTGCCTGCATGGGTCTTATCGGAATCTTGAAATTCTTTAACCGGGGGGGGGGGGGTGAGAGATAACGAGGGAGTGAATGAGTTTTTACGGAGGTGAAGTCTACAAGATTTGGGGCAGAGTCCAGAATTAGGCTGGTGGTTTCACACCTATGCATTTTTTGTGCATTTTGCAGATTTGCACTACAGAACGTGTTCCATAGGAAACCATGTTAAATGGACTGTAGTGCGAATCTGCAAAATGCAAAAAGCACTAAAAATGCATAGGTGTGAATCCAGCCTTACGCTTCCTGGCATGAAGGGAGGGACTGATGGAGAAGTCAGGGAAGGGAGCAAGGGTAGAGAGAATATTATATGCTCCGTTTTTAGAAAGATTGAGTTTGAGCAAGTGGTGTGACATCCATACTGATATGTCAGTTAACAAGATCGTAATGAGGTGGGCAGAAGAAAGATAGATTTGGTTGTCATCAGCAATGATATGGTATTGGAAGTCATGGGAGTTTATCAAGTGATTAAGAGAGGGGGTGTAGATAGAGAAGAGAAGGGGCCTGAGGACAGGACATCAGGGACCCTTAAGCTGGCCATACATTAAGCAATTTTCTTTCCTTCAACCGTGGGTTTTCACCTTTGTTTTTTTTTTTGTGTAAACTGTGTGCCCCCCCCCCCCCCCCCCATGCATGTCACTTGCTTAGGCTAATGACGTGCAGAGTGCACGCTGTGCCTCTTGGGCTATGCACATCACATATCCCAGGAGGCCTTCATTTTTCATTTAGAAAGGAGGTGGGGGGTCGGGCCTAATTGCGCATCAGTGGGAGACCCGCCGCCTGAACCCGGAGGAGCCGGCGGGCCTTTCTATGATATCACAACAACATGGTGGTGTGGGACTGATCGGTGGCTGATGGTAAGAGGATCTCATGCTTTATCCACTGGGTGGGAGAGTATCTGAACTGTGCAGAAACCGGTTTAAGCTGGGCTAAAAAGAAAACAAAGGGGGGAGGAGTCTACTTTAACCGCTTAGACCGCCACACGCAGATTTACGTTGACAGAATGGCACGTATAGGCAAATGGGCATACAGGTACTTCCCCTTTAATTTGTCGAGCGCCGCCGGCGGTGCGCTCGCGACCCTATCGTGAGCTCCGTGACCGTGCCTGTGGGACCCTGTCACGGATCGTGTCACGGAGCTGAAGAACTAGTGACATATCACTGATCGTAGCCACTCCCCCTAACAGTTAGAATCACTCCCTAGGACACACTTAATCCCTTCAGCACCCCCTTAAGGTTAACCCCTTCACTGCCAGTGTATTTTTTACAGTAATTAGTGCATTTTTATAGCACTGATCGCTATAAAAATGACAATGGTCCCAAAATGGTGTTAAAAGTGTCCGATGTGTCTGCTATAATGTCGCAGTCACGATAAAAATCGCTAATCACCGCCATTACTAGTAAAGAAAAAAGAATTAATAAAAATGCCATAAAACTATCCCCTATTTTGTAGACGCTATAACTTTTGCGCAAACCAATCAATAAACGCTTATTAAGATTCTTTTTTTTTTACCAAAAATATGTAGAAGAATACATATTGGCCTAAACTGAGGAAAAAATTTGTTTTTTTTAATATATTTTTGGGGGATATTTATTATAGCAAAAAGTAAAAAATATTGCTTTTTTTTTCAAAATTGTCGCTCTATTTTTGTTTATAGGGAAAAAAATAAAAACCGCAGAGGTGATCAAATACCACCAAAAAAAAGCAATATTTGTGGGGAAAAAATTACATTGATTACATTGATTTTGTTTGGGAGCCACGTTGTACGACCGCGCAATTATCAGTTAAAGCGACGCAGTGCCGAATCGCAAAAAGTGGCCTGGTCTTTGGCCAGCCAAATGGTCCGAGGCTTAAGTGGTTAATCATAGAACAGTGACTTGAACAGAAGTGCTTGTTGCATTTAATGCCGCGTACACACGACCATTTTTCATGCTCTAATTTTTCTCGTCGTGATTCACTGCATTTTTTCCCATAGTGAAACACTGCCAGGGAGCCTACACACGGTCGTTTTTCACGACCAAAAGAAAAAATTTAATGAAAACCGGCCGTGTGTAGGGGACCAAGCCGGTCCTCGTTTTTCATGTCGATTTTCTCGGCGGTGTTTTCACCGTCGAAAATCGATCGTGTGTACACGGCATAAGAGTTTTCCGGCATGTTAGAATATTTTTTCTACTTGAATGTAGTCTTTCACCAATTGTGTCTTGTGGATGTATGTTAACAAAACACTTTCATTGGTATATTAAAAGTCCACAAGGTAGCAAATAATAATTCATTGTTAGAGCTTGCATACACATTAATCATCAAGAGAAGGCATTGCTTAAATGTATTTTTTGCAATTATTATTTTTTATACAGGATTTATATCGCGCCAACTGTTTGCACAGAGCTTTACAACATGAGGTCAGACAATACAGTTACAATATATTTCACTACAGGAGGAATCAGAGAGCCCTGCTCATTAGAGCTTTCAATCTAAAATAATTTACAGACCATGAAAACTGTCTACTGATTGGGATCCTGGCCCAGAGGTCGCACACCTCTGTTCTAAACCATATAATATTAATCTACAGATGTAATTACTGTAGCCTAAAAGACCTGTAATGAGCTGAACTTTGCTTTATGAGTTAGTTACTTATTTTCTGAATGTGTCAGCTGCTTGTGCTTACAAGGGATCAGAAGCAGCTGTTCCGACAGTGTGACATCTCGTAGGCTTATCTAGTGTAATAACCATAACAAGTAAAGTCTTGTAAAAATCTAAATGTAGTAAAAGGTTAAAACCACTATTGTGCAATATGGGTCAAAAGCCAGGAACTCTAGGGCAGCCAAGATTCTCAAGTTTTCTTTAGCCTTTCTCATCTGAGACACAGTTGTTACTTACACACATTATAATGTGCCCTGTAAAGTCTCCAGTGGTCACCAAGACAGTTCGAGAGCATGAATTTCCCCAGCGAAGACATTTATGGCAATAAAAATCTGGCAAAGATTTTTACCCCCTCAACACACCAAATCCAAAATTGAAAAAAGGTTTTAGATCTACTTTAGGAGCTCCATTTATAACTGAGCGCAGATACCACTCACCGCTGGACACTGCAGAGTTTCATAAACACTGTCTGCATTTTACCTACCATTCATAAAATGCAGTCTGCAGTATGGTGTCTACAGAGCGTTCTCTTTAGAACACTGTAAAGAGCACTCTGTGATAAGAGGAGAGAAGTTCAATGATTTTAAGGCCTCATACACACTGGCCATTTTGCTAACTCTTCTAGACTTCTTTCCTCCTGGCAGCATCTTTTTTGCAGAAATAAGCGATTGACGCCTGTAAACTCGTGTAAAGCGTTTGGCTGTTAATTTCATTGGTCAGAATAATAATCACTCTGCTGCTCCTGGACACACTGGCTGTGGGTTTTTTTTTTCTGCCTCTAAATTCCTCTAAACGCCTATGTGTGCATGGGCACCTAGGCTAACACGAAGTGGCGTTTAGAGGCAGGGAAAAAAAATGGCAAATGCTCCTAGGAGCAGCAGAAAAAACATCCAATGTGCATGAGGCCTTACAGGTCTCTGTGACTGGCCTCTCCTCCTACTCCTCTTTTTTTTTTTTTTTTATACCTTTCCTTGAGTGAAATGGTGCTTGTTTTGGGACGTTACAAAAAGAAAGAGGGAAAGGACACCAAGAAAAAGTAGGTAGTTGAAAAAATAATGATGATCTGGACAGCCGCACTCCAATCCAACGTGGCTTTATTCACAAAGTAAAATGAAAACAGGCACTACATGTCACAGCAACAGAAAAATGGGGACAGCTAACGCGTTTCACACTTAGAATGTGTAAGCACTTCTAAGTGTGAAACGCATTAGATGTCCCCATTTTTCTGTTGCTGTGACATGTAGTGCCTGTTTTTATTTTACTTTGTGAATAAAGCCACATTGGATTGGAGTGCGGCTGTCCAGATCATCATTATTTTTTCAATTGCCTAGTGCATTGCCAGCACCCTCGGTTCCTGGAAAGGTGAAATTTATTTTGGGTAAGCCTGTTTGGAGCAGCAAACATTGTTTGTAAGAAAAAGTAGGTACTATGTGCAGTAATTTAGTAAAAATATACCATATATATACTCGAGTATAAGCAGAGTTTTTCAGCACATTTTTTTGTGCTGAAAATGCCCCCCTCGGCTTATACTCGAGTCACCTTTTTGCGCCTGATCTCCCGGACTTTGGGGACCCGGTACCGGCCAGCCATAGGTCCCCAAACTTGGCACACATGTAGCCCCACTCTTCCTCTATAAGTGCAACGTTTATTGGCCGGGGAGCACCGATTTTTCAAACCAGGGCACCCCTTCTATAGACTCCCATGTTAAACGTCAGTCTAGTCATGGACACAGTGAGGCATGGGCACAGTGAGGCATGCACATGGACACAGTGAGGCAAAGTACACTATATTACCAAAAGTATTGGGACTCCTGCCTTTACACCCACATGAACTTTAATAGCATCCTAGTCCATAGGGTTCAATATTGAGTTGGCCCACCCTTTGCAGCTATAACAGCTTCAACTCTTCTGGGAAGAGAAACTGTCTTACTCTTTCGTCCATGGACCGACACAGCTTCTCTATTGACAAAGTGGGTATTATCCGTTAATTAGGAGTGACTAGGCAGAAAAACTTGTAAAAAGTGTTGCATCACACCTTCTACAGTACCGCCCAGGGGGCGGACCCTCTGGGTATACCCTCTCAGTCTGCACATCGCAGATCAGTTTTTTTCTGTCTAGCAAGGAGTAGGACATGGCTCCCTTCGGGCTCATTGGTCCGGGGAAAAAAGATATATATATTTTTATTTTTTTGCTACATTTGTTGTTTCCTGCGATCTTCGATCAACTGCCGACTGGGTGACAGGCTGGATCCTCGATCCTTGTAGTCTCCCCAGTTTCGGCCATCGAGCGTGTGCCGACCCTAGCTACGCGCTGGGTTTTCCACGACATGCCCGTCGCTCCACGGGTGGCCGGTGAGCCTACGCTCCAGGGCCTGCATCGGACCGCTCAGCTTCGGCTGACCTTACGGCCGAGTCGCAGCAGCCTGGCCGGTGAGCTTACGCTCCAAGGCTTGCATCGGACCGCTCAGCTTCGGCTGACCTTACGGCCGAGTCGCAGCAGCCTGTCCGGTGAGCGTCATGCTCCAGGGCATACATATGATCGTCCCTTCTGGGTCCAATCACAGCATGCCTGGCCAACAGTCACCTTCCGTGCGCGGACGATGATCTGTTTGGAATGTCTTCCAGCAGAATACATGCAGGATAGGTAAGTAAAACTCCCCTGCCTCGGCTGGGTGATTTAGCTGGACATTCCTGGAGAGATCAAGTAAGTGGTTGTGGCCCCTTTCTTCCCTCTCTCCCTGCCTTTCCCTCCTCCCTGGGCTTCTAGCTAAAGGTTGCTGGGTGCTGGGGGTCACCTAGGGGGTCCCACTGGAGCGGGGCTGGCTGTAACTAACATTTAAAAGAAATGTCATTTTTGCTTACCTGTGTTTCTGTGTCTCCATGCTGTCGGCGGCCATTTTGAGGTGGTCCATGCCAAGTTTGGCCTCTTGTAACTGCCTGGCGGCCATCTTCCTGTAGTTCGGCCACACCCACTGGCCCCTATCAGGTGATCGGCGGCCATGTTTGTCCACCCTGTATGCAGATATTGCCGTTCGGCGGCCATCTTTTTTGTGGGCTATGGCTGCCTGACCTCTATCTTCTGTCGGCGGCCATTTTCTTAGAGCCCACATTATCTTCCATACAGACGGTTTTGGCAACCATTTTGCGAGAGCCTCCGGCCTCTAGGGTGCATTACACTGGCGCGAAAATTCACACAGGAAGTGCTGATAAAAGAAGCAGACTGACACAGCAGCAAGGGGACAGCATCATAGGCGCAGCATAGCAGTACCTATCCAGGGTGGTGAGTCCTCTGGGTGACCCAGCATCTCTGCAGCGCAGGAGGGTGGCCTATTGATATCTTGCCTGGAGCCCTGTGAGTGTCAGCGTGTGGTCAGCATGGCATCTGAGCCAGATGTCTTCTCCCCTGAAACACCAGATTTAGCAGCTGGTGTCCCTGAGGTGTCTATGGACGCTATGTCGGCAATCCTAGAGGCGTTTGCTGCCAGGGTGGAAGCAGCACACGGGAATACAGGGGGTAGTAAACGCCCCATCCCCTGCAAGCTTCTGGGGATAATTCTGGTGCAGAACCAGGTCCAGCTATGGCTCGGGGCCCAGATTCTGACGCACCAGAGACTGCAGACCGTGACCGGACAGTGAGAATGACTCAAAGTCCAGGTCAGTACGCGAGACGGCTTTGGTATCTGACCTTATTACTGCAGTGCGGGATATGCTAAAATTGGAAAATACTGCAGAAGCAGCAGAGACTCCGGTCCACTTGGGTTTCATAGACCTGCCCGCACTGCTAAGGTGTTCCCTTGTGTGTCTTTTGATAAACTCTTATACAAGGAATGGGAGAACCCACTGAGGGTCTTTACAGCCCCAAAGAGGTTTGCGGTACGGTACCCCTTTTGAGGAGAGTTTTCTGAAGAAATGGACCTCTCCCCCCTATAGTGGACCCTCCGGTGTCCAGACTTAATAGAGCCACCACAATTCCTGTAGAAGGGGCTCCTGTTTTTCTAGGACCCTGTGGATAAGAAGGCTGAAGCACTCGCTTGCTACCTATACTCAGTGGTAGGCTCGGCAGTACGCCCGGCATTGGCGGGGGCCCTAGTGTCTCACACACTTACTGAAAGGGCAAGATTGCTACTCCAGGGGTTAAGGAGCGAGATGCTCCTCCTGATGAGATAACATTGGCCGACCTGTTGGTCCAGGGCCTTAGGTTTGTCTGCGAGTCAGACATGAATACTATTCCCCTGCTGTCTAAAACTTCGGTTTATGCAGTAGCAATACGCCACCTGATCTGGCTAAAAGGCTGGTCTGCGGACCAGACTTCCAAGAAAGCCCTGTTGGATCTGCCTTTTAAGGGCGACAGACTTTTTGGGGCTTCTCTGGATGACATCATCAAGGATGCCACAGGAAGTAAAAGCACTTTGCTTCCCCAAATTAGCAAGGGTAAGGGGCCACGCCAAGGGCAAGGGCCCTCCTTTACTGCACACAAGTGGTTTTTTCGTCCCCCTAGGGCGACAGGGAAAAGACCCCAGGCCGATAAAGCGCCTGCCCAAGGACAAAAGCGTCCCTGGTCCCGCATACCCAATAAGCCTGCGGACAAATTTGCGTCCGCATGAAGGTCCACCCCCACCCAGCTCTCGGGTGGGGAGACGTCTTCGCAAATTCGCGACTCAGTGGACAGCACTAATCTCCGACAGGTGTGTTTGCGAAGTAATCTCCTCAGGCTACAAGATAGTTTCTCTCTTGTCCACCGGACAGATTCAACACCTCCAATCTCCAGCTACTACCGACCCGTCGGGAGGCCCTGTATGGGGCGGTCCAGGGTCTACTGGAACGCGGGGTAGTTATTCCAGTTCCAGAACTGGAACGGGGTTTTTACTCAAATCTGTTCATTGTGCCGAAGAAGGAGGGGGTTCGTCCAAGCTTGGATCTCAGAGCCCTCAATTGCTTTGTGAAGGTACAAAGTTTTCGGATGGAGTCGGTTCGATCTGTAGTCACGGCTCTCCATCCGGGGGACTTTCTGGCCTCCTTGGACATCAAGGACGCATACCTGCATGTCCCCATATACTCCAGACACCAGAGTTTTCTGCAATTTGCTATCGGGAAGAACCACTACCAGTTTGTGGCCCTCCCGTTTGGCCTTGCCTCAGCACCCAGGACGTTCACCAAGGTGCTCGCTCCGATTCTGGCACTTCTAAGACAGCGGGGTATCGCTATCACAGGTTACTTGGACGACCTTCTGCTGAAGGGCCCTTCAAGCTCAGAATTAGAGGTAAGCGTGTCCATTACCTGTCAGACTCTTCGAGACTGTGGTTGGATACTAAACACGCAAAAGTCAGTATTGGTGCCCACTCAACGCCTAGTGTACCTGGGGTTGATTCTGGATTCCTCAGAGGCAAAGGTATTCCTCCCTGTGGAGAAGTTGCAGACCCTCCGGGCTGCAGTACGGCAGCTGACTTCCAGGAATTGGTCGTCACTCCGTTTTTGCATGCGAGTGTTGGGCCTCATGGTAGCCTCCTTCGAGGCGGTCCCATATGCTCAATACCACACTCGAGTGTTACAGAGGGAAGTTCTGTCCAGATGGAACAGATGCCCTTCATCTCTGGATTATCAAATCCGAGTGAGCCACCTAGTCAGGAGATCCCTGGTATGGTGGCTGACAGCACCGGCTCTAATGGCCGGGAAGTCATTTCTTCCGGTTTACTGGATAGTGATCACGACGGACGCCAGCCTTACAGGTTGGGGGGGAGTCTGGGGTGTCCAGTCGGCGCAAGGTCGCTGGACCCCAGAGGAAGCCCTCCTGCCGATCAATGTCCTGGAGATCCGGGCGATCAAGCTGTGCCTCTTCAAATGGTCTCAGAGACTGCAAGAGCGTCCAGTCAGGATCCAGTCAGACAACGCCACAGCAGTGGCATATGTCAATCATCAAGGAGGAACAAGAAGCTCAGCTGCAGCATCGGAGATCGCTCGCATCCTGAAGTGGGCAGAGAGGAGCGTACCGGCACTGTCGGCCGTGTACATTCCGGGTGTGGAAAACTGGCAGGCGGACTACCTGAGCCGCCAGATGCTGGACCAGGGAGAATGGTCCTTACACCCGGAGGTGTTCCAACTCCTCTGCCAAAGATGGGGCACACCAGACGTAGATCTTCTGGCTTCCCGACTCAATCGGAAGGTATTGAGGTTTGTGGCCCGGTCAAGAGACCCATGGGCAGACGCAACGGACGCGTTGGTAGCATCGTGGGGCCAGTATCGGCTAATCTATGCCTTCCCTCCCTTAAGGCTTCTTCCTCTTCTGCTCCGCAGAGTGGAGGCAGAGGGAATTCCAATGATCCTAATCGCTCCAGATTGGCCTCAGCGTCCTTGGTACGCCGATCTAGTACGTCTGGTAGCAGACGTCCCCTGGCGCCTACCACTACGGAAGGACCTGCTGTCGCAAGGTCCCATATTCCATCCTGCTTTACAGTCATTGGCTTTAACGGCATGGCTGTTGAGAACCAGGTACTGAGAGACTGGGGCCTGTCAGACTCAGTAATTTCTACTATGAGAAGTGCTCGGAAACCGTCCTCTAGGAAGGTCTATCACCGCACTTGGAGGGCCTACATCTCCATGTGTGAGGAAATGAAATGGCATCCGCGTACCTATTTGGTTTCCAGAATCCTGCTGTTTTTACAGCATGGGGTAGACCAAAGGCTTGCCCTAAGTACGATTAAGGGACAGATATCTGCCCTGGCTGTCTTTTTTCAGCGACCCCTGGCGACTCACTCTCTCGTGAGTACATTTGTGCAGGGGGTTCGACATGTGGCCCCTCCGGTCCGCCCCCCGTTACCTCCGTGGGACTTGAACCTGGTCCTCTCGGTGCTTCAGAAGGCACCGTTTGAGAATATTAGAGATATTCCCCTGTTGACACTTTCTCAGAAGGTGGTCTTTTTGGTGGCTGTTACGTCAGTTAGACGAGTCTCTGAGCTGGCAGCCTTGTCCTGCAAGGCTCCCTATTTGATTTTCCACAAGGATAAGGTGGTGCTGCGGCCGCAGCCTTCCTTTCTTCTGAAGGTCGTTTCGGCTTTTCATCTCAACGAAGACATTGTACTTCCATCCTTGTGTCCTCAGCCGTCGAATCCTAAGGAGTCGGCGTTGCATTCCTTGGACGTTGTCCGAGCTTTGAGAGTATACATATCTGCTACTTCCCTGTTCCGGAAGTCAGACTCACTGTTTGTTTCGGTGGCCGGTCCCAAGAAGGGCCAAGCAGTCTCATCGGCCACCATCTCTAGGTGGATCCGACAGATAGTAATCCAGGCTTACGCCTTAAAGGGTCAGGCGCCCCCCTTTCCTGTCACGGCGCATTCGACCAGGGCAATAGGTGCCTCTTGGGCTTTCCGACATCAAGCGTCTGTTTCCCAACTATGTAAAGCGGCGACTTGGTCGTCCGCTCACACTTTCACAAAATTCTACAAAGTTGATGTAGGTGCATCTTCGGATGCCTCTTTCGGCCGCAAGGTTTTGCAGGCGGCTGTTTAGAGTTGCAACTCCTCCGTTGGAGGAGTGCTGTTTTGTGTTTTGGGGTGAAGTTTGTTTTTATGCTGTTACCACCCCTCGTTTTTTTCTCTGACACTGCTTTGGGACGTCCCACTTTGTCAATAGAGAAGCTGTGTCGGTCCATGGACGAAAGAGTAAATAGGATTTTTTACTCACCGTAAAATCCTTTTCTCTGAGTCCATGGACCGACACAGCACCCACCCCTCCTTTTAAGTTTGTACTGCTTTTTGACGAACTGATCTGCGATGTGCAGACTGAGAGGGTATACCCAGAGGGTCCGCCCCCTGGGCGGTACTGTAGAAGGTGTGATGCAACACTTTTTACAAGTTTTTCTGCCTAGTCACTCCTAATTAACGGATAATACCCACTTTGTCAATAGAGAAGCTGTGTCGGTCCATGGACTCAGAGAAAAGGATTTTACGGTGAGTAAAAAATCCTATTTTATTGGCCTTGCTTTGTGCACTGGTACAAATCATTTGGTGGAGGGGGGATTATGGTGTTTGGTTGTTTTTCAGGGGTTGGGCTTGACCCCTTGGTTCCAGTGAAGGGAACTCTTAAGGTGTCAGCATACCAAGACATTTTGGACAATTTCATCCTCCCAACTTTGTGGGAACAGTTTGGGGTTGGCCCCTCCCTGTTCCAACATGACTGCGCACCAGTGCACAAAGCAAGGTCCATAAAGACATAGATGAGTGAGTTTGTGGATAGCCTTCCCAGAAAAGTTGAAGCTGTTATAGCTGCATAGGGTGGGCCAACCAGTGGCGGCCGGTGTTTTTTGTTGGAGGGGGGTGGCAAACCACCCCCTCGTTGGTCGGTGGCTTCAGTCAGAACCCCGCCCCAGTGGGTGGGTTGCAGGCTCCGGCAGGCAGCGGTGGGCTTTGGTGGCAGTGGCGTGCTTCGGCGGGTTGCGGCTTCAATGGATGGCGGGCGGGCTCCTGTGTCTTCTGTGTGGCTCCTTTCTTCTCCTAGGCGTCCAGTAGGATCGCCTGTCCTTTCAGCCAATCGGGTGACGAGTATCAGACCTGCTTTCTGATTGGCCGGAAGGAGGATCAGTGTTGCAACAGCGAATATTCATTCGCTGTTGCAACACGCCTGGGTGGGCTCCGGACGCAATGCTCTGTGCCACCCCCCCATTTTGAAGCCTATTGGAGCCTCTGGCTCTAAACAGTGCTTCAAAAAAAACACCCCCGCCATAGGAATTTATGCGCCCGGCATCCTGAAAGGGGCTGAGCGCATGGATACGGAGGGCAACGGGACATGGATAGGGGGTGGTGCCCGTGCGCCACAATGGACAGGGGGTGGTGCCCGTGCGCCCCTGTGGCCAACTCAATATTGAACCCTACAGACTAAGACTGGAATGCCAATAAAGTTTGTGTGTGTAAAGGCAGACGCCCCTATACTTTTGGTAATATAGTTTATGTATTTAAATTGTGTATTTAGCTGTTTTCCCTAGGTTTAGAAACACTAGTCTGCTATATGCCCACTTCTAGCAGTTGATATAAAACTACTAGCCTCATTTAGCTACCAAAATGACAGTTGCTGGATCTCTGTCTGAAAGATTTCTTTGCTTTTGTTTTGTTACATGTAAATGTGGTAGGTAGCAAATGCATTAACCAATATTTTCCTTCCATCCAGGGGGTGTACACTGGCAGAGTACTCACCCTTCAGGAGCAGCTGGTTCAGATCGGGAAACTTAATGCAGAAGCTGTTCGAGGTCAATGGGCAAACCTTTCCTGGGAACTTCTGTACGCCACAAATGATGACGAGGAGCGCTATAGCATACAGGCTCACCCAGTGCTACTACGGAACCTAACCGTGCAAGCAGCGGACCCACCTCTTGGATATCCAATCTATTCCTCTGTACCTCTCCACGTGCCTTTGTATTAATCCCTCTACTGTGTTTCTGCATGTTCAGTGGAAAACACTAATTTATGACCCAGTACACAAGAATAGATACTGCTGTTGGACGTTTGTTGTTCAGACATGTCACACTTTATTGAACTGCACGCTCAGTTGGTTACAGTGATGTTGCCCTTCACATTACCTCTAAGTCACTGTACTCATTCAGTTTTATAAATTCCAGTAGCAGATTGAAGAGTGGCATAAAATAGGTCATGGCTTCCTGTGTAAATATGTGTACACTTAAAAAAAAAAAAATATTTGACCAAATGTGTATAATGTAAAATAATTATTTTATAAACTGTTAATTTTGATTGTAGTAAACCTGAGTGATAATGTGGCATTTGTGATGTTGTGATTTTCAGCTTAAAGGACCAATCCACCCATAGCAGATATTTCAGTTTAGGGAGGATGGTGGTAGGTTATACTCACTTTCTTTGTATATGTATCTCAAGGACTGTTGAAGTGTTTGAAAAATATGTAAATGTACAATATTGAGTGGGTTACCCTTGAACAAAATTAATACTTGTTAAACATCCAAACCCTTTAGTGTCTATTGAAAGTAGGTTTTAGTTGTTTGGGAATAATCAGACCCTAGAACCCTGGTACCCAGCCTGTGGCCCTTTAGTATATGATGTGTGGCCCTCAGACCTAAGCAGTCTGTAATGGGAACATTGATTAAAGTAATAGCATTGATCTCTACTAGCCTCATGTAACAGGTTTCCAGTTTCATATTGTCTTCTGCGGCATATTCCCAGCCAAAAATGTCCACACTCTCTGACCCTCATTTCTTCTATTAGGTCTGCAGTTTCTGATAGTCCTCTGAAGATTTACATATATTGAACATTATGTGGGGTGATGTCGGGGGCCGCATTTGAGCCCTCCTTTAACTCATAAATTGACAACCACTGTTGTAGAAATTAGGACTAGACTGTTCAGCATAAACCTAAGGCTAAATTTCAGGTAGTAATAAATAAACAACAAAAAAAATGAATACAGTTATATATACACATTCAAAAAATGTTTAAAGTAGTTTTATTAGTGCAAGTACCTGAATTTGACTTGTTGGCTTCTACTAAGGTATGTTCACCTAGGAAGGGAATGTTGTGGACTCCAATTGTTAACTGAATTATCAAATAAAATATACGGTAACTTTAAAAAAATCAGAAAGGTAAGGGAAGGAGTACAGTATTACCCAATCAGGGATGATGCATGCATGTGTGCCAGCTAGGAACATGCCGATAGAAGAGAGCAACGTGATGACTCCTGCTTCTCCTTCACTGTCCAATCAAATGACCAAGCTGTATTGCTGTAAAGGGTAGTTCCAGCCTGTAAAAAAGAAATGTAAAAGTCAGCAGCTACAAATACCGTAGCTGCTGACTTTTAATATAAGGACACTTACTTGTCCAGGGATCCCACAATGTTGGCATCCCAAGCCGATTCGTCCATCGGCTTCAGGTGCAGGCATTACAAGTAAGGGAAACCGGCAGTAAAGCCTTCAGGCTTCACAGCCGGTTTCCTACTGTGCATGCGCTTTCTGAATGGTCCTGTCGTCTCCTGGGACACGCACAGGGAAGGAGGAGGGGCCTATGCAAATGCAGAAATGACGCACCTCGCCATGGCGAGGTAGGACGAAAGTCCAGCTTGAAAACAGAAAAGGTACAAAACGACAAAAAAACAATATCCAAAAATGGGGAGGGGGGCGGAGTGGCTCTATTGTTCAAGACCTAGTTGCATTTTAGCCTGGAACTCCGCTTTAACTGCAATAGAGAAAATTCAGGCTAACAACCTGATTCTGATCTCTGGCGGAGCTGTGTAAATATCAGGGCTGAATAGACAGAAATGCAAATCTGGCAAGTAATACATCTGTCAGTTGTGTATTTAGCCGTTTGCCTGGAATTCAGTTTTAAAGGATAAGTTCACTTTTTGACAAAAAATTATTATTATTATTTTTTAATAATTTTTGTTTTTGGAGCCTGTTAAGCATTGCACCAGCGATCAGTAGATCGCTAATGCCATACAGGTCTCCTGCAGATCTGTAAGGGTGTATTGGCTTGCTCCTTCCTCGTACTAGGAACTATAGATTCTGACAGGAAGACTCAATTAAGTTTTTATTGAAAATTACAAGCTAAAAGCCGCAAAGGCTGCCAGGCCTTGTAGTTTTCCATTCACAGAGCATTGTAAATGAGTGACGCGGCCGGGGTGGGCAGCAGACATGGGAAGAAGATCCCTGGTCTGCTGTCACAGGGGATCAGTGCATTCATAACATGTTGCATGATACACCCTGAATATGAGTGTAAAATGTGAACTTATCCTTTAAAAGCACCCTCTTCAGAAAAAAATATTAAAACAGTCTATTTCAGGATAGTCACAGTCAAATTAACCACTTGCCAACCAGCCACTATCATTATACTGTGGCAGGTCGGCACGATACCACGTACTGTCATAGCTGTACGTCGGTCCCTACAAGCTAGGAACCACGATCTGTCAATTCCTCCAGTCAGTTAGAACACACACTAGGGAACACAGTTAACCCCTTGATCGCCCCCTAGTTTTAACCCCTTTCCTGCCTGTTTCATTTACAGAGTAATGAGTGCATTTTTATAGCACTGATCGCTGTATAAATGCCAGTGGTCCCAAAAATGTGTCAAAAGTGTCCGATGTGTCCGCCATAATGTCGCAGTCCCGATAAAAATCGCTGATCACCACCATTACTAGTAAAAAAAATAATAATAATAATAAAAATGCCATAAATCTATCCCCTATTTTGTAGACGCTATAATTTTTGCGCAAACCAATCAATATACGCTTATTGTGATTTTTATTACCAAAAATATGTATTAGAATACATATCGGCCTAAACTGAGGAAAAAAATATATTTTTCTAAAAAAAAATAGGGATATTTATTATAGCAAAAAGTACAAAATAATAGGATTTTTATAACAGCTTACCTGTAAAATCCTTTTCTTGGAGTACATCACGGGACACAGAGCGACATAGTCATTACTAATGGGTTATATAGATACCTTCAGGTGCTGGCACTGGCAACTTCCAAAACCGGAAGTACCCTCCCCTATATAAGCCCCTCCCATCCGGGAGCACCTCAGTTTTGTAGCAAAGCAATAAGTGTCCCTAAAGAGGGGTGGGAGCTCTGTGTCCCGTGATGTACTCCAAGAAAAGGATTTTACAGGTAAGCTGTTATAAAAATCCTATTATCTTTCTCGTACATCACGGGACACAGAGCGACATAGTCATTACTAATGGGATGTCCTAAAGCAATGCCCAACGAGGGGGGGGGGGATACACCATACATAAGCTGAGCGCTATCAGACATGAGGATCTTTTGCGGCCTGCAACACACTGCGCCCAAAGGCGACATCCTCCTGACTTCTAACGTCCACCTGGTAGAACCTAGTAAACGTGTGTACTGAAGACCATGTTGCGGCCTTACAGATTTGAGCCAGGGAGGCCTGGTGATGTACTGCCCATGAAGTTCCAACTGCTCTCGTGGAGTGCGCTCTAACTTTTGAACGGAGGCGGTCTCCTTCTCAAGCCATAGGCTTGCATAATGACCTGTTGAATCCACTTGGCTAAAGTAGATTTTGACGCTGCCTGACCCTTTCTGGGGCCCTCCGGCAGAATAAACAAAGTATCCGTTCTGCGAATCTGAGCAGTGGCTTTTAGATAAGCTTTAACTGCTCTTACTACATCCAAAGAATGCAATAACTTTTCCTCTACCGAACTAGGTTTGGGGAAAAAAGAAGGAAGAACCACATCTTGGTTCAAATGAAAACCTTGATACCACCTTAGGAAGAAAGGCTGGATGAGGACGTAACACTACTCTGTCCTTATGGATAACCAGATATGGCTCTTTACAGGACATAGCTGCTAATTCCGACACTCTTTTAGCCGAACAAATGGCTACTAGAAAAAACAATTTCCTGGTGAGAAGAACCAAGGAACTATGCTGTAATGGTTCAAATGGTTGTCTCTGTAGAACCGACAGAACCAGGTTTAGATCCCATGGACATATGGGAATATTAACCGGAGGACTAATACGCATCACTCCTTATCTAAAGGCTTTGACTAGTGAATGCGAAGCCAAGGGCCTTTGAAAAAATATTGACAAGGCCGAAAACTGACCTTTGATAGTACTCAAGGCAAGCTTCCTATCTACAGCCCACTGTAGGAAGTCCAGAATCCTACCTATTACGTACTTATGTGGATGCCATTTCTTGGCCTCACACCACGCGATGTACGCCTTCCAGATTCTATAGTAGATCTGCCTGGATACCGGCTTCCTGGCATTGATCATGGTAGATACCACAGGATTAGAGAGCCCTCTCTTTTTTAGAATGTGGGCTTCAATAGCCAGGCCGTCAAACCTAGGGCTGGTAAGGAAGGGCGGTATATCGGTCCTTGCGAAAGCAGGTCCGGACGACGTGGGAGAGTCCAAGAACTCCCCACTGACATTTTACAATCTCCGCGTACCACGCTCTTCGGGGCCACGCTGGAGCCACCAGAATCACTGGTTTCTTTTCTACCCTGATTCTGCGGAGTAATCGAGGTAACCATTGTGGCGGTGTGAATGCATATATCAGCTTGAACTGATCCCAAGGGAACACTAGGGCATCCGAGCCGCAAGCTAGGGGATCCCTTGTCCGAGAGACAAACCTGTCCACCTTTGCGTTGAATCTGGATGCTAGAAGATCTACATCCGATGTTCCCCACCGCAGACATATTGTCCAGAAAACCTCGGGGTGAAGGGACCATTCCTCTGGGCATAATTGCTGGCGACTTAGAAAGTCCGCCTTCCAATTCTCCACTCCTGGAATGAATACCGCAGATATGGCTGGGACATATCTTTCTGCCCATTTCAGGATGTAATTTACTTCCCTCTGGGCTGCACGACTCCTGGTGCCCCCCTGATGATTGATATATGCCACTGCTGTGGCATTGTCTGATTGAATTCTGACAGGGGACCCTTGGAGTTTGGATGTCCATGCTACTAGGGCATACCGGGCTGCTCGTATCTCTAAGAGATTGATGGGCAGGGCCTTTTCTGCATCCGACCATCTGCCCTGGAGAGACCATTGCTCCAGTACTGCTCCCCAGCCTATAAGGCTGGCATCTGTAGTGACCACCTTCCAAGAAATCAGACTGAAGGATTTCCCTTTTTCCAGATTCTGGGGAACCAACCACCAACGGAGGCTCTTGCGAACGGAAGGGGACAAGGACATTGTAAGTCTAGGGCCTGAACTTTTTTGTTCCAGGCTGATAGTATGGCCCCTTGCAAATTCCTTGAATGGAATTGACCATAGGGTACTGCTTCGAATGATGCCACCATTTTTCCCAGCAGCCTCATGCACAGGCGTATGGACGGCTGTCTTTTTTGTACCCACTAAGTGGATCAAATCTTTCAAAGACAACACCTTTCCTCGAGGCAAGAATATTTTTCTCTGGCCTGAATCCAACCTTAGCCCCAAGTATTCCAGACTTTTGACTGGTTTTTAGGGCTGACTTGTCTCGGTTGATAATCCAACCGTGAGATTCCAGATACTTGATTGTCTTGTGAATGACCACGTCTAGTTTTTTCACTGAGTGGTCTATCAGCAACAAGTCATCTAGATATGCCATTATCATTACACCTTGTGTTCTTAGATTGGCCAATAAAGGGCCAGAATTTTTGTAAACACTCGTGGTGCTGTGGCCAAACCGAAGGGTAAGGCTCTGAACTGAAAATGGCGCCCTTCTACTGCAAAGCGTAGAACTTTTTGGTGGACTGGAAAGATGGGAATGTGCAAATAAGCATCTTTGATGTCGATCGCGGCTAACCAATCCTCCCCTTGTAGGGCAGTGGCCACCGATCGGATCGACTCCATCGGAAAGTCCTGATATACAGGAATTTGTATAGCCCTTTTAGAATTAATATGGGCCTCCCGTCCGCGTTTGCTTCGGGACTGTAAAGAGGTTTGAGTAAAACCCGAACCCTCATTCTTCCAGGGGAACCTCCATAATTACTCCTTGAAGCAATAGTTGTTCTAGTGCCAACAGGAGGGACTCTCTCTTCCGGGGATCCCTTGGCACGTTTGACCTCAAAAATGGGAAGGAGGAGAGTCTTTTAACTCCAAACTGTATCCCAAACATACTGCGGAGAGCACCTATCTGTTTTGATCGTGTCCCGCCAGGTCTCTTGCGAACAACTGGAGTCCTCCCCCCACCCGACTGAGTGGGGGCAACCCTTCAATGAATTTAACTTTGGGGGAGGTTTTGTACCTCCCCTGACCCAGGGTTTCTCATTACCCTGCTATTGTCCCTGTTTTTTACCCCCGGGAATTGACCGAGGAGGCCGTCGGAACTGTTACACAGCCGATGCCCCAGGGACTGGAGAAGCAGGCCTCTTAAAGAGGGACCTCTAACTCTGTTTTTAACCGGCAAGAGCGTATTTTTACCGCTGGAAATTTTCTGGATATATTTGTCCAGGTTTTCCCTGAATAAGCGTTCACCATGAAATGGGACGCTAACCAGCCATTCTTTACAGGGAGCTTCAGCAGACCAGTTTTTGAGCCATAGAAGCCTACGCATATGTACTATAGACAGCGTAAGGCGGGAGGCCTGATGGACTGAATCCTTTATGGCGTCAACCGCAAAGCCTAAGGCTCTAGGTAGATCAGCTAGGGCAAGGCCTGCTGATCTGTCAAGTCCCTCAAGACCTGTTTCAACTGATCCTTCACTGCTTAGCAGAACTCACTGCTGGTTGTGTCACCAAGCTTGCTGTAGAAAGAAGCAGACTTTCATAAGGACTCCAATCTTTTATCTATTGGGTTCTTGAACATTTGGACATTATCCACTGGACATGTCAGTGATTTATACATACAAGAGATGGCTGCGTCCACTGTAGGGACCTTCCATTTTTTGATGAACTTATCCTCCATGGGATAGACCACCGGAAATCTCTTGGGGGAATAAATATTTTCTCAGGACGTTCCCAATCCTGGTAAATGAGCCCTTTCAGTAAAGGGTGAAGTGGAAAAGAACAGACAGTCTGGGGGCTTCTAGTGACCCCAACGAGGATACAGTAGTGGTTGATGGTTCCGCAAGGTGCATTTTTAAATGCTGATCGGACCATGTTAGTCAGAGACTGAACCCATAATCTTTCAGCTTGAGATGCTGAGAAAAGGTTCCCCCACTGTTGATTCCTCTATAACAGAATCAACCTCATCCTGATCCCCTTCAGGCAGGTCGATCCCTGTATGGGACTGTTGCTCTGCTAACAGGCACTCTGAAGGAGGAGACGGAGATCGGGCGTGCTTTCCCTGACAGGGAGGCAGCGATCAATGTTGACAATCTCTCTCTAATCCTCCCAGAGCTGAGGAAAAAACCTCCTCTGTTACATACACAGGAGCAGGTGAACTGAGGACAGCCACAGTACCAAGTACCCCTGCGGGGTCTCTACGGTCACTTACCTCTGAACTTCAGGGGAGACTGGTGCAGCAGAAGCATGCCCAAGATCCTCAGAGCCCGATGAGACCCCCTTCGCTTCCTGGAAGATTCAGTTCCGGAGCTTCTGGACGGCATATTCCTAAGCCTAAAGCTGAGGTATTCCAGCCGTAATACACCACTTTTACTGAGAATAGTCTAGCACAATTGCTGCTATATCACAGTTGGTGTCTACTAAAGTGCCTTTCTAGGGGATGCCTGCATCAACCGCCTCTGTGTGCCTTTATACTGTTGCTAGCTCTGTCTGTGCACTTCAATAGCCAGCTATAATGTGCTTTAAAACACGCTGGACGCACGGACATGCGCAGTAGCGCCGCGGCGCACACCTGAGCGTCATCCACCCGCTCCGCCCCTTTTTCCAGATCGCCTCTATATATAGAGGCGCGTGCACGCGCGCCTTCGGCGCCTTTTTTGAAAACAATAAGGAGCTAGATGGGAGCCAGGGTCCCTTTGCCGCAGGACCCGGGGATGGATGAGCGCAGCAACAGGGCAGAGGAGACAGCTTCCCAGCAGAGAACATACCAACTGCCTGGATTTGATTCTGGAAGAAAAAAATCCACATTACAAGAAAGAGAACCATAGCGGCCTCTAGTGTCTAACACAGGTACCGCGGTCTTACATTTTTTTTTTTTTTTTTTCTTGCCTACTATTAAAATTTTAAAATTTTCTCAGTAGTAACAGGCATACACAGAATATTAGCGGGAATACCTTAGGTAACAGGCAGAAAGACAAAATAGGCTTGGGGGTCCCTCAATAGAACCAAGTTCCCGAGGGCCCCCACTTACCTTTTCCTCGCCGCAGGACTCTGTTTGGTCCACAGAAGCCCAAACTTCACCTATCACGGCAGGCATTGTAATCAAACCTTCAGGGACCGGGTTCCCAAGGATTCCACTCCCCTGGACCTGTATAGCACCCTGCACAGAAAACATCTTGGTCGTGGGTATGACCAGAGCTCTGGATCCCAGGGTCCAGCCCTCCTAAGAGAGGCATTACAGGCAAAACCTTGCTCTTCTCTTGCAAGGCCCGGGTACCGACCGTTTAGCTATGAAGCTTTTTTGGTCGGATCCGGAATAGCTTACTGGGGCCCAAAAGAACCTGTACGCAAGCTCAGTGAAAAACACATGTTACTTCTTGGCCAACACCTTAGACACTGGCAAAAAACTGAGGTGCTCCCGGATGGGAGGGGCTTATATAGGGGAGGGTACTTCCGGTTTTGGAAGTTGCCAGTGCCAGCACCTGAAGGTATCTATATAACCCATTAGTAATGACTATGTCGCTCTGTGTCCCGTGATGTACGAGAAAGAAATTGTGTTTTTTTTTTTTTTTTTCAAAATAGTCGCTCTTTTTTTTCTTTATAGAGCAAAAAATAACCTGTTCATTGAGCAGCCAAATCTTCCGGGGCTGAAGTGGTTAAGCAAAGAATGAATTTAGTACCAAAATAGTGCAGAGCAAAAAGACAATAACATATGCTCAATTGATTTAGCAACATGCATATTCGTGGCAGTTCACGATAATTGGACAGCACTCCGTGATGCTACACAGCAATGTGGGCTTCACTAAAACATTTTTAGATTAATGTAAAAACAGATGCATACATTCGCAAATATATGTGGAACCACAACAAAGTGCCAGTGCAAAGCACCAAACATTGGGACTTACAGATGTAGCAATGAAGTGCAAGCTTATCGGAACCTTGAAGGTACAACAAGGAACAAGAAATTACCTTAACCAGGACCCTTGGCTGGATTACATGCTTAGCAGATTTAAAAAACTAAAATTAAATAGATTGTAGTTTACCAACTCTATAATCCAATCCAGTGGCTTTGTTACTGGGACCTGTTTGATTGTTTATGGCACCACTCAATGTAGAGGTGAAAGCATATCCCTGTCTCTCAGAATGTGGGGCACAGGCTTGTCCTGATATCAGCCCAGGGGGTTGGTAAATGTAAAGCGGAAAGAATCGCTACTGTTCCCGACCAGCCCAGGTGAAGAAACGACAAAGAGCTGCCTCAGCCTACATGTCTCCACTAAACCACACAACCTGATGCAATGCAAGGCAGAGGGCCGCTCTTTATCGTTTTATTCTCCTTGGCTGGTCGGGAGTAGTGGCAATCCTTTCCTCTTTGCATTTACCAACTACCCGGTGGCTTTGTTCGATTACATTTTTTTTTTTCACAATTTTTTTTCCTTATATTGATATCTGATAATCCTGCCAGTTAACACATGTCCCATCCTAGGGTGCCAATGCTCATTCACCTTAATATAGCTATGATCTGCCTTTAAAAGAGAAGTGCGGGGTTCGGAAAAAAAACATACATACTCACCTAGGTGGATGCAGGTTTGATCCAATGCTGCATCTGTCCCCAGCCACCTCAAAGACCGAGAACTGAGCAATCAAAGACCACTGTGAGTAGAGAGCCAGTGACTGTCAGTGCTCATGGAGTGCCGGGCTGTGGAGGGAGCAGGCGCGGCTGGCTCAGGCTCTCAGTGTCATGTTTTAGCCCACTGTCGGCTGGTCACAGTTGTGCAGAACTAAGTGCACTACTGTGATCCATAGAAGTGTGGCCAAAAGAGCCTTGGCCATACTTCTCCTTTAAAAAAAATTTGAAGTCTGGAAGCTGCTTCTCCTGCACTGAGTCTTGGTATGGAGGTGGCCATCTTACTGGGGCAGGACTTGGCTTCCTCATGTCAGAGCCTCCAGCAAGGAGAACTGTGAACAGTATTTACATCACCAAATATCACTCAAAACTAATGACACTAGCAGTCGGACAACAGTGCCTTAGATTTCACCCTGTAGATCAGCCTTTCTCAACCTTTTAAACACAGAGGAACTCTTGAAATAACTTTTTGGTCTCAGGGAACCCCTGCTAAAAATGACTATATTCGCAACTCAGTATACATTAGTGTGATGGTCAGTGGGGAAAAAACGCCTTTAGATTTGCAATCATAGGGAAGAATTTCCCCCTTACAGATGGCAAAAAAGATCAATGGTGTCAGTGGGATCTTGTCTGAGAGGTAGAAATTGCTCAAGGAACCCCTAGCAACCTCTGGAGGTTTTGAGTTCAGTTCAACTTTGAAGACGGATTAACCTCCTAGTAAGCATGCTCTTGATGGCTTCACCTATAGCATGCTTTGTATCGGAAAAAAATGGTTATTGCACTTTTTTGTCTGCTCTGGTGTGATGGCAGCCTATTCAATTGAATAGGCTACTTTAACTCAATACACATTAACAAAAAACATAATGTAGCTGTGCAATGTACCAAGCCAGACAGGTGTAAAATAGCCCTTACTATGTATGTCCTATGGCTTAAAGCACTCATCGTTTTGGTTAGAGTAAAAACACCCTTTACAGCAGGGGTGCCCAACCAGTGGCCACATATGGCACGTGAAGCCCTCTGATGTGGTCCGCAACCTCCTGCTCTGGGATGGCGGGTTGGTAAGCCCAGATTGCGGGTTGCTGACCTGCCATTCCAAAGCATTAGTGTCGAGAATGAAGCTGGTAGTAGAGGAGGCAAGTGGCTGTGAAGCAGAACTGCATAAGCTGATGCTTCCTGTATAGTGCCCGCTCCTGTCACAGGCGGAGTGATACCAAATGCACTCTGCCTGGGGCAGCAACAGCTGGCGATACCTGAATGGAAGACTGTTATTAAAGGTTTTTACCTGTGAGTTTGGTGCGCTTTCAGAAAGTGCATCACACCTGCAGGATATAATAGAAATCGATGGCAAAGTGCTGATAAACCGCAGGAAAGCTACAGGTGCACTGCGCTGCACCCGCAGTTTGGGTAAACCACAGCACATCAGTGTGAGAGCAGCCGTAGGCCCCTTTCACATGATCGGACCCTCCATTCACCTCTATGGAGAGGCAAATGTAAATGAACTTGTGTCCATTTACACCCGCCTACCTCCAAACCAAACCGCAAAAAAAAAAACCCAGAAGGTATCCGTCCCTTTCAAACTGGGTGGATCAGATAGGAGGGCCCATAGAGTACAGTGGGCTGTGTCCGCTCCGCATATGCAGAGTGGACATAGACCTGTCATCCGCCCGCTCCGCTCATTGTGGCCCGCGTTCGGTTACCAAGTCGCTAAAGTGGCCCTCGCTCTTCAAAATATTGGGCACCCCTGCTTTACAGAGATGCGTTTGATATAAATTTGAGATAAAACAAAATTTCCTGGAGTGTCCAGGGGCAATATGTTAGGTAGTTTAGGCTTTATGAATTTTAGAATAGGCTTTCTCTCTCATTCCCCTTTCAGCTCAAAGTATCCTTAAAGTGTAACTTTACCCATAACAACTTGATAAAAAAAGAATGTTCTTTGGCAAGGAACATACAGTCTACATTAATAATTATGCTACCAAAATTATTGTGTTCTGTAAATTGCCTCCAGCATTGCTCCTGTTTCTTCTTGCTGGAGGCTGCCATTTTGCTGAAGCCCAGAGTCCCTGAACAGCAGTAAATCAAAGCAGAACTACACCCATTGATTTAACCACTTAAGGACCGGCTCATTTACATATACGTCGGCACTTTAAAGATGGATATCTCGGTAACGGCAGCAGCTGCTGCCACAACCGAGATATTCATCTTTTCAGTGGCCGATCCTGTAAACGTTAATGGTGGTCTCTGCAGCAGATTCGCCGCGAGATCACCGTTATCGGCGGCGGGAGAGGGGCCTCCCGCTCCCTCCGTCGCTTACCGGAGCCGTCTGTAGCTGGAGGCGATCGGGAGCTGTCAGTGTCTGGGTATGGATACGAGTGAGGGCAAGATGGCCCCCACCCGTCTCCATACCATAGCAGGGCGGACGCGACGTCAAGACGACACTTCCGCCCATATGTCTTTTTTGTTTATTGCATTTAAGTCCAAATATGAGATCTGAGGTCTTTTTGACCCCCAGATCTCATATTTAAGAGGACCTGTCATGCTTTTTTCTATTACAAGGGATGTTTACATTCCTTGTAATAGGAATAAAAGTGACCCAATTTTTTCTTTTCAAAAAACTGTTTTAAAATCAATAAAATAAAGTCAAATATATAAGAAAAAAATATTATTTTTTTTTAAAGCGCCCCGCCCCGACGAGCTCACGCGCAGAAGCGAACGCATACGTGAGCAGCGCCTGCATATGAAAATGGTGTTCAAACCACACATGCTTGTAAGACCGCTGCGCAAATACGGTGTGACAAAAAGTATTGCAATGACCGCCATTTTATTCTCTAGGGTGTTAGAAAAATAAATTATAATGTTTGGGGGTTCTAAGTAATTTTCTAGCAAAAAAACTTGTTTACTCTTTCGTTCATGGACTGACACAGCTTCCTTATTGACAAGTGGGTATTATCTGTTATTTAGGAGTGACTAGGCAGAAAAAACGTGTAAAAAGTGTTGCATCACACCTTCTACAGTACCGCCCAGGGGCGGACCCTTTGGGTATATCCCCTCTCTCTGCATCTCGCAGATCATTTTTTTTCTGTCTAGCAAGGAGAAGGACACGGCTCCCTTCGGGCCCATTGGTCCAGGGGGATTTTTTTTTCCTACATTTTGTTTTTTTGTTTCCTGCGATCTTCGATCAACTGCCGACTGGGTGACAGGCTGGATCCTCGATCCTTGTAGTCTCCCCAGTTTCGGCCATCGAGCGTGTGCCGACCCTAGCTACGCGCTGGGTTTTCCATGACATGCCCATCACTCTACGGGTGGCCGGTGAGCCTACGCTCCAGGGCTTGCATCGGACCGCTCAGCTTTGGCTGACCTTACGGCCGAGTCGCAGTAGCCTGGCCGGTGAGCTTGCGCTCCAGGGCATGCATACGATCGTTCCCTAGGGTTCAATCACAGCATGCCTGGCCGACAGTCACCTCCGTGCGCGGATGATGAGCTGTCCAGAATGTCTTTCAGCATGATCCACGCAGGAAAGGAAGTAGCGCCCCTGCTTCGGCAGGGTGACTTGGCTGGACATTCCTGGAGATATCAAGTAAGTGGTTGTGGCCCCTTCTTTCCTCTCTCCCTGCCTTCCCTCCTCCCTGGGCTCTGAGCTATGGGTGCTGGGGGTCACCTGGGGGGCTCCATCTGGGCGCTGTAGCTGTCGTTTAAAAAATGTAATTTTGCTTACCTGTGTGTGCCTTTCTCCCTCCATGCTGTCGGCGGCCATTTTGGGGTGGTCCATGCCTGTTGGCCTCTAGTGACTGTCCGGCGGCCATTTTCTTGTGGTTTGTGCCAATATGTATATATCGCCGCTCTGCGGCCATTTTCTTGTGGTTTGCGCCCGCTTTGGCCTCTATCGACTGCTCAGCGGCCATGTTTCTTAGGATTCACGCCTGTATGTATATACCGCCGCTCGGCGGCCATATTTTTGTGCTTTTGCCTCTACTGACGGCTCGGCGGCCATTTTCTTAGAGCCCACATTGTTTCAATACAGCCGCTTGGCGGCTATTTTGCGGTAGTCTCCGGCCTCCAGGGTGCATTTCACTGGCGCAAATTCACACAGGGACTGCTGATAAGAATCAGACTGACACAGGCAGCGGTGGGATAGCATCACAGGCGGAGCACACGGCAGCAATAGCAGTACCGTTCCAAGGGTGGTGAGTCCTCTGGGAGACCCTTTATCTCTGTATCAGCTAGGAGGGTGGCCTATTGATACCTTGCCTGGAGTCCCTGTGGGTGTCAGCGCGTGGGTCAGCAGGGCGTCTGAAGCAGACGTTTTTTCCCCTGAAACACCTGACTTGGTAGCTGGTGCCCCTGATGTATCTGTGGACGCTATGTCGGCAATCCTAGAGGCTTTTGTTGCCAGGGTGGAAGCGGCACACGGGGGGTAGTAAACGCCCCCGTCCCCTGCAATCTTCCGGGGATAATTCTGATGCAGAACCAGGCCCAGCTATGGCTCATGGCCCGAATTCTGATGCATCAGAGACTGCAGACCACGACCGATCGGACAGTGAAAATGACTCCAGGTCCAGGACAGCACGCAAAAAGGCTTTGGGATCTGACCTTATTACTGCAGTGCGGGATACGCTAAAATTGGAGAATGCTGCAGAAGCAGCAGAGACAGCGGTCCCCTTTGGGTTCCGTAAACCGGCCCGCACTGCTAAGGTGTTTCCTTGTGTAACTTATCTTGATAAGCTCTTGTACAGGGAGTGGGAAGACCCACTGAGGGTTTTTTGCAGCTCCAAACATTTTGGGGCGGTTCGGTACCCCTTGAGGAGAGTTCCTGAAAAAATTTACCTCTCCCCCGATAGTGGGAGTTACCACGATTCCAGTGGAAGGGGCTCCTGTCTTCAGGGACACTCGCTACCTATACACAGTGGGGAGCTCAGTGGTACGTCCAGCATTGGCTGGGGTTTTTCTGATGGCTCAGATACTGACTGAGTACGCAAAAAGGCTACTCCAGGGGTTAAAGACACGGGAGACTCCTCCTAACGAGGTAGCTCTGGCCGACCAGTTGGTACAGGGCCTTGATTCTGTCTGCAAGTCAGATATGGATACTATTCCCTTGCTGTCTTGAGCCTCTGTTTATGCAGTGGCGTTACGCCGCCTGATCTGGCTAAGGTGCTGGTCTGCGGACCAATCTTCCAAGAAGGCCCTGTTGGATCTGCCCTTTTAAAGGGGTTGTAAAGGTTCGTTTTTTATTTTCTAAATAGGTTCCTTTAAGCTAGCGCATTGTTGGTTCACTTAACTTTTCCTTCGATTTGCCTTCTAAAGGTTTGTTTTCTTTGTCTGAATTTCTCACTTCCTGTTTCTCCTCACTAAACTTCACACCATCATCCGAGTGGTGTGGAGTCAGCCAGAACAGCTTACTGAACAGCTTACTGAGGAGGAACAGGAAGTGAGAAATTCAGACAAAGAAAACAAAGAAAAAAAAATTTAGAAGGGAAATCAAAGGAAAAGGTAAGTGAACCAACAATGCACTAGCTTAAAGGAACCTATTTAGAAAATAAAAAACGAACCTTTACAACCCCTTTAAGGCGACAGACTTTTGGGGCCTCTCTGGATGAAATCTTTTAAGATGCCACAGGCGGTAAGGGCACATTGCTTCTGCAATCCAAAGAAGGTAGGGAGCCACGCCATAGGCTAGGGCCCTCCTTCACCGCACACAAGCGATTCTTTCGTCCGCCTAGTGCGGCAAGTGAACAACCCCAGGCCGATAAAGCGCCTGCTGAGGGACAGAAGCGTCCCTGGTTTTTCAAGCCCAACCTTGCTTGCCTACCGAACAGATTTTTTTCCCTCTTAACCGCCAGCTTCACCCGACTTGTTGGGAAGCCCTACATGGGGCGGTCCAAGACCTGCTGATACGCAGGGTGGGCCTTCCTGTCTTAGTGCAGGAACGGGTTCAGGGGTCCTACTCAAATCTGTTCGTAGTGCTGAAGGAGGAGGGGGTTCGTCCTGTCTTGGATCTCAGGACCCTCAACTGCTTTGTGAAAGTACAAAGGGTTCGGAAAGGAGTTGGCTCGCTCTGTTGCGCTCCCCTCCATCCAGGGGATTTTTCGCCGTCCTTGATCATCAAGGACGCATGCTTGCATGTCTCCATATGCACCAGGCATCAGAGATGTTTGCGTTGGCGGCCGGGGAAGACCACTACCAATGGTGGCTCTCCCCTTTGGCCTGGCATCGGCACCAAGGGTGTTCACCAAGGTGCTTGCCCCGATTCTGGCCCTACTAAGACAGCGTGGCTTCGCTATCATGGGCAACTTGGACGATCTTCTGAGGGTCACTTCAGACTTAAATTTAGAAGTAAGCGTGTCTATAACCTGTCATACCCTCCGATACTGGTGGGGTGCTGAACACTCAGAAGTCATTATTGGTACTGTCCCAACTCCTACTGTGTCTAGGGTTGATTCTGGACTCCTCAGAGGCGTAAGTTTTTTTCTCCCTAGGGGAAAGTTACAGACCCTTCGGGCTGCGGTGCGGCAGTTGACATCCCAAAGATGGGTTGTCACGCCACTTTTGCAGGCGAGTCCTGGGCCTCATGGTTGCCTCCTTCGAGGCGGTACCATAGGCACTATTTCACACGCGAGTGTTACAGGGGTAACTCTGTCCTGAAGGGTCAAGTGCCCTTCATCCCTGGCTTATCAAAATCCGGGTGAGCCATCTAATCAGGACCTCCCTAGTTGGGGCCGACATCACCGGCATTTCTGTCTGGGAAGTTGTACCTTCCCTTTTACTGGATGGTGATCACGGCGGACGCCTGTTTTCCCAGTTGCAGAGGAGTCTGAGGAGCTCAGTCAACCTGGGTCGCTGGACTCCGGAGGATTCCCATTGCAGAACGTTGGCCTGAAATCCAGGCGATCTGGCTTTGCCTCTCCACATGGTTTCAGAGGCTACAAGGGCGTCCAGTCAGAATCCAGTCGGACAAACACCACAGTGGTAGCGTATGTCAATCATCAGGGAGGAACAAGCAGCTCTGCTGCAGCATCGGAGGTCGCTCACCTCCTAAGGGGGCTCCCTAACCAGAGGGGAAGCACGCCAGTCGTATATCTTCTGGTTTCTCGACTCAATCGGAAGGTATTGAGGTTTGTGGCCAGGTCAAGAGACCCATGGGCAAACACGACAGATGCGTTGAGGGCACTGTGGAGTCAGTAACGGCTAATCTATGCCTTTCCTCCTCGGAATCTCCTTCCTCATTTGCTTCGCAGACTGGAGGCAGAGAGGATTACAATGGTCCCAATTGTTCTGAATTGGCCTCGGCGTCCTCGGTACACTGATCTAGTGCGTCTGGTAGCAGACGCCTTTTGGCATCTACCGTTAAGAAGGACCTGCTTTCGCTAGATCCCATACGCCATCCTGTTTTTACAGTCACTGGCTTGAGGGCATGGCTTGAGAGCCAGGTGCTAAGAGACCGGGACCTGTCAGACTCGATGATCTCTACCATGAGGAGTGCTCGGAAATCATCCCCTAGGAAGATTACCATTGCACTTGGAAGACCTGCATATCCAATTGTGAGGAAATGAGGTGGTATCCGTGTACTTATTTGGTCTCCAGAATCCTGCTGTTTCTACAGCGTGGGGTGGACCAAAGGCTTGCCCTAAGTACGATTAAGGGACAGATATCTGCCCTGGCTGTCTTTTTTCAATGACCCCTGGCGGCTCACTCTCTCGTGTGTACATTTTTGCAGGGGCTTCGACATGTGGCTCCTCCGGTCCGTCCCCCGCTACCTCCGTGGAACCTGGTCCTCTCGGTGCTTCAGAAGTCACCGTTTGAAAATATTAGGGAAATTCCCTTGTTGACACTCTCAGAAAGTGGTCTTTTTGTTGGCTGTTACGTCAGTTAGACGAGTTTCTGAGCTGGCAGCCTTGTCATGCAAGGCTCCCTATCTGATCTTCCACAAGGATAAGGTGGTGCTGCGGCCGCAGCCTTCCTTTCTTCCAAAGGTCGTTTCAGTTTTTCATATCAATGAGGACATTGTACTTCCATCCTTGTGTCCTCATCCGTCGAATCCTAAGGAGTCGGCGTTGCATTCCTTGGACGTTGTCCGAGCTCTGAGAGTATACTTATCTGCTACTGCTCCGTTCCGGAGGTCAGACTCACTGTTTGTTTCGGTGGCTGGTCCCAAGGAGGGCCTAGCGGTCTCGTCGGCCACCATCTCAAGGTGGATCAGACAGATAGTGATTCAGGCTTACGCCATGAAGGGTCGGGCGCCCCCCTTTCCTGTCACGGCGCATTCGACCAGGGCAATAGGTGCCTCTTGGGCTTTCCGACATCAAGCGTCTGTTTCCCAATTATGTAAAGCGGCGACTTGGTCGTCCGCTCACACTTTCACTAAATTCTACAAGGTTGATGTAGGTGCATCTTCGGGTGCCTCTTTCAGCCGCAAAGTTTTGCAGGCCGCTGTTTAGTGTTGCAACTCCTTCATTGGAGGAGCGCTGTTTTGTTTTGGGGTGAAGTTTACTTTTATGCTGTTACCTCCCCTCGTTTTTGACACTGCTTTGGGACGTCCCACTTGTCAATAGGAAGCTGTGTCAGTCCATGAACGAAAGAGTAAATAGGATTATTTACTCACCGTAAAATCAGTTTCTCTGAGTTCATGGTCTAACACAGCACCCACCCCTCCTTTTTTGTTAATTTTGTACTGCTTTTTGACGAACTGATCTGCGAGATGCAGAGAAAGGGGATATACCCAGAGGGTCCCCCCCTGGGCGGTACTGTAGAAGGTGTGATGCAACACTTTTTACAATTTTTTTTCTGCCTAGTCACTCCTAAATAACGGATAATACAGACTTGTCAATAGGAAGCTGTGCCAGTCCGTGAACTCAGAGAAAAGGATTTTACGGTGAGAAAAATCCAATTTCTAACTTGTAAACACCGAGTCTGAAAAACAGGCTCGGTCCTTAAGTGGTTAATCGTTTCAAAATAGTAATACCAGCATTCCATGAATGAAATTATAACTGTCATAATTGCTTGTGTCCTCAACCATACTGTCAAATCATCAAATGGCTGGTGTCATGACTGATCACATGTGCAGCACCATGGCAGTTACAGATCAAACAGAAGCAGCTTCCATGGCTGTAAAGGATAGGAGGACCTACTGTACATCCACTTTAAAGCTCCATGCACCCTAGCGCTTTTTTAAGCTCCTAAAAGCTGTTATTAGCATTTTTTTTTCTGCTCTTAGAAGCTAAATAGTGTTATCCTATGTGTCCATGCACACTACTTTAGGCTGGTAGGCCTGATTCACACCTAGGTTGCATTTTGTGTTTTTCAATGCACGCTTTTGATCCATTGAAGTCTATAGAACCAAAAAACAGAAAAAAGTCCCTGGCCCTTTCCATAAAATGCACAGATGTGAACTACATCCATAGGAAACCATGTCAAATGGACTAAAGTGGGTTTCCGCAAAAGTGAAAATGCACTACAAAATGCATAGTGTGAACCTTAGCATTTTTTGAGCTTCAGCATCTAGAAGCAGAAAAAAAAAAACGTTTTTGTAGAGTTTCTTGAAGTGTTTTTCCAGCAGAAAATATGCTGAATTCTCCTAACTGCTAATAAAATGCTACTAACATCTTTTTTTGAGATTTTTTTTTTTCTTTTTCTTCTTCATGTACTGCAAAAATGCCAATAAAATGCTAATGCTACTAGAATGTTTCTAGAAGCTGGTGTTTCGTCAGATATGGCGACCCATCAGAATTGGTAACGGAAGTGACGTTCCGTCGCCGCTATCTTGCTACACCCTGCACTCCTCCATTGTAAGGATACTCTGAGAAGGGGAAAGCAGACATCTTGTTACACCCACCGGAGTTTTGCATTTTACACTTATATTTAACAGTAAAGTGAGTTTATATACTGAAATCCAGTACTTAGAACTCCGTCTGACTGTTATGATGTTGAATTTTAAAAGCAGTGGCAAGTCTGCTCATCTCACAGGTTCGCTGCTTTTAAAATTCAATATCTAACCAGTCAGACGGATTTCTAAGCACTGTATTTCACTATATAAACTAATTTTCCTGTTAAAAATAAGTGTAAAATGGAAACCTCTGGTGGGTGTAACAAGATGTCCGCTTTCCCCCTTCTCAGAGTATCCTTACTATGGAGAAGTGCGGGGTGTAGCAAGATGGTGGTGATTGAATGTCACTTTCGTTACCAAATCTGAAGAAACACCGGCACAAAAATGCTATTATCAGCATTTTTCATCCAGCGTTTTTTTGGCTTTTTTTTTTAGCTTATAGTGTGCATGGAGCCTAAGGCTGTCAGCAGATCGGCCTCTACAAATTCGGCAGTGCTTAAAAATGGAGAGCAATAGAGCATGTGCAGAGTAGGGTGCATTACTGGATATTAAGCAGTATAGATACTTATTTTTAATGTTTTACATATATCTGCAAAAGGGGCCAGCCTGAAGTGATCTAGCAGGACTTAATTTTCTGACTAAAGTTCCACTTTTATGCCGCGTACACACGACCGTTTTTCCTGTCATGCAAAAAAAACGAAGTTTTTCTCGACGTGATTCCTCTCAAGCCTGCCTTGCCTACACGTTCAGGAAAAAAAAACGCTTGAGCAAAGCGCAGTGACGTACAACACGTACGACAACACGTACGACGGCACTAGAAAGGGGAAGTTCCATTTGAATTGCGCCACCCTTTTGGATGCTTTTGCTGATCTTGTGTTAGTAAAGTTTGGTGAGAGACGATACGCGCTTTTCAGCCTCGTGCTTTTCAGTCCGTTACAGCGTGACGAATGTGCTATCTCCATTACAAACGCTAGTTTTACCAGAACGAGGGCTCCCGTCTCATACTTGATTCTGGGCATGCACGTTTTTTTCCCCCTTCGGAAAAGCATACACACGAGCGGTTTTCGCGACGGGAAAAACGACGAAAAAAAATAGAGCAGGTTCTATTTTTTTGCAAGCAGTTTTCTCATCGAGAAAACTGCTATGAAGCATACACACGACCGGTTTTCACGACCAATCTAAAAAAATGCCAGTTTTCTCGTCATGAAAAACGGTTGTGTGTACGCGGCATAAGTGTAAGGTCTGTGTCAGGGTTTTGGGCTTCAGTTTGACATCAATATCGGACACTTCATTTCAGAATTTACTGAAAGTGGCAGTTGACCACCTTCTGTCCTGCATTTGATCTGGGCTTCGCATTACCATGGACTTGAATGGGAATGCAAAAGTTCCACTTCAACCCATCTTAAGCATATGTGCTGTAGCTAAGAGGATGATGGTCTTTAACGCCCACATGCCACGCATATGTGTCCATGGACAGCCAAGGTCCTATGCTTCTATTCTTAGGCAGCTCATGGTCTCTAGTCTTGATTTGGAGCAGGCAGAACGGACTCCTGAACGTGACCACTGTGACAGCCAATCACTGTGGTCACATGATCGAGAAATCCATCCTGGGCAGGAAGTGATTAAACCACTGTATAGATGTGATTCTATGTGATCACAGTTTGCAGATACTTGATGTGCATAGTACAGTTCTTTGCATTCGGGATCTAAATATTGAAGACTTTGGGGTTGATTTACTAAAGGCAAATCCACTCTACACTACAAGTGCACTTGGAAGTGCGTCGCTGTAGATCTAAAGGGGAAGATCTGAAATGAGGGGAAGCTCTGCTGATCATCCAATCATGCGCAAGCTAAAATGTTGCTTTTTATTTTCCTTGCATGTCCCTCTCAGATCTACGACGACTGCACTTCCAAATGCACTTGCAGTGCAAAATGGATTTGCCTTTAGTAAATAACCCCCTTTGTATCACACAAATCTGTAATACTATTCATATCACTTACGTTACGCTGCAGAAAACTCTTAAGTGAATTTGCCACCATAGTGGCATGAAGCCTTGTGTATGAAGCCTTGTTACATTAGTATTGGTGGAGGTATTGGGACATTTTGATAAAACTGGAATGGAAAGCAAAGAATGCAAACCTGTATGCCCAGGGGCAGAATAATTAGTATTTCCACTAGTGATTATTTGTGAGAGTCTTTATTATGGATTCTTCATATAGACTTGGGGATATATAGTACTATATCCAGGAACCCAAAAGTCTCATTCAAATACATCTAGAAGGAAATATGCAGAAAGCCCTTTTATTCATTCACACAACACCTTCCCGCTCGCTGTAATGACAAGCTGCTTGCTAGAAATAGTAACGCGGTATGGTACACAGACGTCTGTTAGGAAGTCTTTTTTGAAAAATAGGAAGAATCTGCATCCTGAAAGAGAAAAAAAAAAAAATCACATTAAACAGCACACAAAAGCACGGAGCAGTAAAAATATCTCAGATATCAGCTAAATCAGACAGCTGCTGACATCATCATATTAGTCACAGCGCATAAAATTAAGCAAATAGTGTATATATAATACCAGGCAAAAAAAGACTGAAGTGTACCTGTCACCTATTTAACTATGAGTTGCATAATTATGATAACAGCAGCCAGGTACAAGATACAAAAAGTCTTCTGCATCGTCACCTAGGGTCCCCTGAATCCAGGTGTTTGGTGTATGCAAATACTGATTTCCCTCACTGCAGGTCATTGTGACATGCTCATTTCATTGTGGGATGCGGGGAAGGGAGCTGCATACTTGGGAGCTTGAAGTTAAAATATGTGGCATGTTTCTGATTCATTTTTCCTGTCCTTGGCGTTCCCATATAAAATTTGTAAGCATCCAGTGCATTCTTATCTATACAGGAGTGCACCAGTGCTCACCTGTAACTTCCATAAGGATGTAAATTGGAGGTCTCAGCCAATAACGTGTGTCTTCTTGAATGCAATATTTTAGCAAATGTGTAAAATAGAGTTCATAGTTGATCCTGATTAAGGTGGAACTCCAGGCATAAATACCCTTAATCCTATGACTTGCATACACTTATCTCAGGATCCCAATCCTGAACTACATATATTTCTTAACGCTAAAGCTACAGAGGCGATTTTAAAGGAAAAGTCCAGCCTGAGCTCATTTGGCCAGGCTTCTCCTATGGGTCACAGGAGTGGAATTTGTTTTGCACTATTGTGACCCATTTTCAGCAGAGAGCCGTCTGAAGTCCGCTCTCTGCTGACGTCACACAGATCAGTCCAGGCACCGCGTCATCCCGACTCTGGAAGTCTGGATCCACCAGGTGCTTGGACTGATGGCTGTCTCAGCGAGCTGCTGAGAGCCTGAGAAGGCCGCTCCCTGCCCCTCCACAGCTCAGCGCCCCAGTGAGCGTGGAGGAGCAGAGCAGGAGAGCTGCTGATTGACAGTCCACAGCTCTCCTCTTGGGGAGCCGCGAGAACTGACCCATCGGCGGTGTTCGATGACTCGGTTCTCAGTGCAGAGATGCCGGGGGACCGATGCTGCATCCACCTAAGTATAATGGGGGGAACAAAACAAACCCATACTGCTACTGAGTGATCCAGTCATTTGCTAGTAGTCACCTCATTAAGCTTGGTCCCATTAAAATAATGATTGATCGCTAGTTGTAGCGAATGATCTCTAAAGAATTTTAACAATTGGTTTGCTATGGAGTAAGCTACACAAATAGAATGTTGTAGCATATTGTGATCAAGCACACATGACTGAAGCATTGTGCAATCATGTGAGATTGATTGCTACTACCTTCTACATGTAGTAAAAAAGTGCAGGGAGACTATTACCCTGAAGGGTCTCCATAGTACCCTTGGGGGGAATAGTCTCCCTGCACTAATTTACTATTGTCTTCTGGATTATGGTACCCCTAGCTTCTACTTTCTAGTAAGCCATTTGAAGGTTTTTTTCTCCATAGGGAGCTCTTTAATTAGCGCTGCCTGGGGTTCAGCTTTAAGACCACTAACTATATTTGCTGCCCTTAACAGTCTTTAGGTTCCAAAATTAAACCTGGACTCCAGAGAAAACACTAAATACACAGATGATGTACATTTAAAACAGTGGTAATCTATAAAAGTTAAAAATCCAGCCCCCTGCAAGTTAATGTCATAATGTGCTAGTATGCATCGCATACTAACACATTATAAAAGACTTACCTTAAAACGGATTCCTCTATCGGCGCACTGTCACTGCTGACCGGGCTTCCATGTCTATCTGGTCTTCCTTCCGGGTTCACGGGCTCCGGCCGTTTGTATGGCCGAGCCGCAATGATGTCACTCCCGTACATGCGTACAGAAGTAAAGGTTGCAAAATAGCACTCTTACTGGACGGCACACTCGAGTATGCTCTCTATTCAGAGCACATTGACGTCACCAGATGTAAAACATGTGAATATCTCCTAAACTGTCCACATCTAGAAGGTATTGATTTTACCTACAGGTAACCTTTATTATAAGCTTACCTGTAGGTAGAAGTGACAAAGCTTTGTTTACTAACGTTTTAAGCAAGCTGTTTTGCCTGTCAAAGTATTTTTATTTCTGTCCATCCAGTTCTAAGACCGCATTCACACCTGAGCGTAGCGCTTCGAGCGTTTTCACCGTAGTTTTTACCGTCGTTTTGTCGTGTGAATTTGCGCCCGTCGAAACGCTCCTTGTCGCGCATTTCCCTGTTCTGCCTTCGTGACATGACAGGGATCTACTGCTCTCTGTCATCGGAAACAGTGATCGCTGTCATGTCAGTGGTAGCCCATCCCCCCACAGTCCGAATCACTCCCTAGGACACACTTAACCCCTTGATCGCCCCCTAGTGTTTAAACCCTTCCCTGCCAGTGTCATTCTCACAGTAATCAGTGCATTGTTATAGCACTGGTCGCTGTTTAAATGACAATGGTTCCAAAATCGTGTCAAAAGTGTCCGCCATATGTCGCAGTCACAATAAAAATTGCAGATCGCCGCCATTACTAATAAAAAAAGACGCTATAATTTTTGCGAAAACCAATCAATATACACTTATTGCAATTTTTTTACCAAAAATATGTAGAAGAATACATATCGGCCTAAACTGAGAAAGAAATGTGTTTTTTTTATATATATTTTTGGGGGATCTTTATTATAGCAAAAAGTGAAAAATATTGCTTTTTTTTCAAGGTTGACGCTACTCTTTTGTTTATAGCGCAAAAAATAAAAACCGCAGAGGTGATCAAATACCACCAAAAGAAAGCTCTATTTGTGGGGAAAAAAGGAAGTTAATTTTGTTTGGGTGCAACGTCGCAATTGTCAGTTAAAACGACACAGTGCCGTATCGCAAAAAGTGCTCTGGTCAGGAAGGGGGTAAATTCTTCCGGGGCTGAAGTGGTAACTTGACAGATAGTAACCCACATTTAAAACTTCAGTTTTGCCGCGTTTACATGCCGCGTTTAGCAGGGGTTTTGCCGCGTTTGCACTTAGAAGCGTTTAAAAAAAATATATACATATTTTTTTTTCAAAATAGCCAAAAATGCTAAGAGTTTTTTTTTTCTTTCGACTGTTTGAGATTTTTCTTCTTCAATCAAGACGCTTTTCTACACAGCTAGAGCAGTTGTCCAGGACAGCCATCTTCAGCTTGGCTTTTATTACACTACAACGGGACCCCACTGGACTAGGTGTTGTGGGATTAGCCTGGAAGTGACCTTCAAGCACTGCGTTCTTTGTAGATCTTCAGTGTTTGAATCACTTTGAAATTCTTAGTAAGTCCGCTGGGCTGAGCTCAATTACATAAGCCGCTGATTTTTGCCATTAAATTGGTTAACATTGTGGGATCAAGCACTGATGTCATCTTTTGGGTGCAGTACTCGGCACGTGCTCCACTCTCTCTCTTTTCCACCATACAGCGTCAAGTAAGCATTTCCCCACAGCTGCTCTTGCTTGCAAGAGGCATGTGGAGCTTTGATCTATTCCTGCTGCCCGCCTTCTTTGTTAGCCTCCAGCCATCCGACACTCACCTGCTAATAGCTGTCTGGGTTTTGTGAGTCCTTGCCTCTAAAGCCCCGTACACACGGTCGGACTTCCATTGGACTTTTCCGTGGATTTTTGTCCGAACGGAGTTGGCCGGGCACACCCAAAGCATACACACCACAGGACTTTTCTGCAAACTTTCCCAAAACTTTTTGCAACATCACGTGGTTTTTCAGCTCTTTACCGCCACCCTTTGGTCAACTTCTGCTATTGTTGGTTGATTTTAACATTAGTTGTTTTGTCCATTGGACAAAAGTCCTATGGTTTTCTATACACAAAGCCAAAAGTTTGTCCGTTTGCAGACCCAACTTTTGTCCGATGAAAACACAAAAAAACACAAAAAAGTTTGTGCGATGGAGCGTACACACGGTCGGATTGTTGGTCCAACTTGCTCAAAATGAAGTTTGTTGGCCAAAAGTCCGACCGTGTGTACGGGGCTTTAACCTGAGCATTGTGTTACCTTACCACTATGTGGTTGCAGTGTGTCTATGTGGTTGCAGTGTGTCTGCTTCTAGACAACGGGGGAAGGGCTTACACTCTACTAGAACTTAGTGTTCTAACTGGCAGGCCCTGCTCTTCACCATATCATGACTGTGACTTTACTGGGCCAAAGCATGGCTGACTGGTCAAAATCCCTTTAAAAAGACCTTACCACTACTATATTTGATCCCTTGATTTTATAATGTGTGGAGCAATTGACTGTAGCTTTAAACATCGGCTGTAATGGCCTCAGTGGAAGAAGCCTAAAGCCGGCCAAAGATGGAGCGATTTTCTTTAGAAAATCACTGGATCCCCCAATAACGCAGTCACAGTCAGTGTTGATAAGGGAATCCCTCCCGCAGAGCCATTGTGTTCTCCCGGCAAGGAGAGCCTTCCCTGCTGGGAGAACATAGTGATTACTGCTAGGGGCTATAATAGCTGCTAGCAATAATTGCATGTAATATCCGAAAAGGCTGGTTTTACCCAAGTTGATTGATCATTTGGGTACATTCAGCCTGCCCATACTGTACATGGTTCCAATCTTGTCCGATCCCTGCTGAAGCGGCTGAGATTAGAACCGTCTATGGCCAGCTTAAGGAACAGACGGCAAAGTATTCTCTTTTACCAGGCAGCTCATTGAGTTGTAGGCTGCCCCTAGTTTTCTGGGGGTCTTCTTCTTTTTCTAGGGCTTTTAGGCCCCTATGGACGGACCGATCGGGTCCGCCTGACGGTTTTTCAGGTGGCCCCGATCGGACCATCTATTGCTCTCTATGGATCGGCGGATGCCAAAGAACATGTGTCCATTGACACTCACCGACATCCGACCCAATCCTGTCCGCTAAAAATAGGCGGATGGGGGCTCCATTCCCCATCCATCTGGCAGATCCGATGACAGTCGGATAGAAACTGACAGGCGGTCCATTTCCATCCAACAGACCATAGAGTAGAGCGGGCTGTGTCCATGTCTGATCCACTGATGTAGAGTCCTGTCACCTGTCATCTCCCTGGTTAGCAGGGATCAGTTTATGTTCATGGTCTCACTAATGCTGTACTAAAAAATGGAGGCATGCTAGATAGTTACATAGTTAATCTGGTTGAAAAAAAGTCCATGCAGTTCAACCCACAGAAAAAAAAAAACACACAGACCTCCATATACACAATTCTATACCCACAGTTGATCCAGAGGAAGGCAAAAAAAACAATAAAGCATGATCCAATTTGCTCCAGCTTGTAGTGGGGGGTATCCTGGGTAATGTCCTATCCACTGGTAGGCAACAGTATAATCCAAAGGTGAAAAACATTCTGTGCCCCTCAATGGATTCCAAGAAAAGGATTTAAGGCAATTATAACAATCCTATTTTAAGGATATCTTAAAGATTTGTATCTTTTTTATCTGCCTGGAGTTCAGATTTGAATGATACATTTGATTTTTTTTTTAAAGTACATACCAGTCCACTTTTAAAGTTCTCTATTCTCTTTTGACCAATTTTCCCTGTTATCCACCAGGCCCACGTAGGCGCGTACTGCCAAAAGTAACATATCAGTAAATAAGGTTGGCCTGAGATCCAGGATTCATTCAGGTTATTTGCAGCTGTCACCAAAATCAGGCGTGCGCAACGCTCTGCAGGCATTTTGTAAGTCTGATCCGCTGTGGTTCCGAAAGGCTGCAACATGAGAAAGAATATATTTTGATGTGTTTATTTGCCGTCATGTGAAACTAAAATAAATAAGTATCTTTGCTTATGTCAATCAGCCATAACCTTATGACCACTGACAAGTAATATGAACAACATTGATTATCGCCTTACAATGGCACCTGAAAGTGAGTGGGATATATTAGGCAACAAGTAAACATGTCCCTGAAGTTGATGTGTTGAACGCAGAAAAACTGGGCAAGTATAAGGATTAGAGCGACTTTGACAAGGGATAAATTGTAATGGCTAGACAACTGGGTCAGAGCATCTCCAAAACTGCAGCTCTTTTCTGCAGTGGTCAGGACCTGACCCTTTCTTTGTGTCCTTCAGTCAGTTAAACAAAGAGCTCTTTTGGTCATTAAAACAAATCTGTCCTGGTCTAAAATGCTAAGGTTAGAATATCGCTGAAGAGCAGCACTTTGTGTTGTTTGCAAGTACCTTTGCCAGTCTTTAAACTAGAACTAACCTCCACTATACTTGGGCCCCTTTCACACGAGAGGTCCGCTCCAACTGTCTGTTTTTTACCCGGACCTGATTGGAACCCTTCATTCTCCTCTATGGGCAGTTGGATGAAAACGGATTTGTGTCCGTTTACACACAGATATATCCAGGTCCGATCTGATATAGAAAAAAAATGAAGAGGATCCCTTCCTCTTTGTCTGGCTGGATCGGGGCAGTTGGGTGTTTACATCCGGCTACCCATAGAGCAGAGCGGGCTGTGTCCATGTGCACTCTGCATAAGTGGAGCAATAATGGACCTGTATCCTGTTGCTCTGCTCAGCAGGGGACAGATCCCCTGCTGAGCAAAACCAGATCCGACCCATGTGAATGGGGCCTTAACCCCTTCCAATGATGCTAGCTCCCTCACCTCATTCCCCATGATTAAGCGCAGAGGAGCAGAGCAAAACATGTTGGGGGGCGTGGCCTGGTTGGAGTCCAGGCTGAGGTTGCCACTATCCATCGATCCATGGGATTGTATAGGTGTGCGGCCATAGGGAGACTTTCTTACATATCTAGCTTCCTCGTCTGCTATATTGTATTTCATCTTCATTCAGTCTTCTTCTAGTCTCCTTCTGAGTTCAGTGTCTTTGGCCACCTTCGTTGGCCAGCCCAGGATGACATAACTCCCGTGCATACATTCGGGAGTTAATTTATCCCACCACCAAGACATGCCAAGAATGTACACTGAGCTGTGCATGCACACATTCAAGAGACATATAATGTTTCTACGGCAATAAATGCCTGCCTGCAAGCAATGTTTCATTCTAGAGCTGTAGTCCCACTTTAAATCAGTCTCAGTGGAACTCTTGGATCCTAGGCCTAGGTGTTCACAGGGCCCTCAACTTCTTTCTAAGTTAGGATTAACCCCCTATGAGGATGATCCCTACCCCGGGGTTGTCTATGATTTGACAGCTCAAGGACAGTGGGATGGGGCCTTAACTTCTCAAGCTCCTGTATATACTGTAGCATAGGCCTGGGATCCAAACTCTGAGGGTTTGATTTTAAATACTAACACCCCGTACACACGGTCGGAATTCCCGACAGAAAAAGTCAGATGGGAGCTTTTGGTCGGGAATTCCGACCGTGTGTATGCTCCATCTGACTTTTTCTGTCTGGAATTCCGACAGAAATAGATTGAGAGCAGATTCTCAATTTTCCCTTCGGAATTTTTTGCACTGGAAATTCCGACCGTGTGTATGGGGCATAACATGTGCACTCAGGGGAAACTTGACATGAGGGACAGATATGGGTTATATTTGTAGGTATTTCTATCTGGCAGTGCTAGTTGCCTGGTTTTCATGTTGATCCTTATGATTCAACAATTTGAAATAACGACTTTAAACAGGCAAGTAGACGAGAGCTTTTGGGTCTCTGCAAAGCCAGAAAATAGTTTCAGAAGGAAATTCCATATCTTGAAATGCCGTCATTTCAATGAGCTTAGCACTGAACGGAGAGGCAGTCGAGTGAAGTAAAGGTAAGCATATGCTGGAAATGTATGCGGGCATAAAGCAAATTGTTATTTAGCCCTAAATGGGCAGGGCATATTTTTAGCGCTGCTATACAGTTTTTTTGCCGCGATTTGCGGGCGCTAGCAGGGGGTATTTTAACTCCCGCTAGCGGCCGAAAAAGGGTTAAAAACGCCCGCAATAACGCCTCTTTGCGGCGTTTTGCAGGCGTATTGAAGGCGCTACCCCATTGATTTCAATGGGCAGGGGCGCTATAGGAGCGCTATTTTTAGCGCTCCTATTGCACCTCAAAGATGCGGCTTGCAGGAGTTTTTTGACCCTCCTGCAAGCGCAACGCTCCAGTGTGAAAGCCCCCGGGCTTTCACATTGGATACTATTGAGCGGCTTTTTTGGGGCGCATTGCAGGCGCTATTTTTAGCGCAATAGCGCCTGCAAAGCGCCACAGTGTGAAAGGGGCCTTAAGGTGCTTTTAAAGTGTATGAAACCTTAACAACAAACTTCTCTTGAATGGTCTATTTGTCTGGTAAATTTACCATAAAAAGTGTTTTGTTATATCTGTTCGATACATTAAAAAATATCTGTCGATCCTACTGGAATTTCTGTGAGCTGATCATTTCCTGTGCTCTTTGCCTGTACAATCTCAGAACCACACCCTCTGTATTATGGAGAAGTAATATGCTGTAATATATTACATTTTATTTTGAGATTTAAATATGCTTTACGGCATATAAGAAATATTTCATAAAAAAAACGATAAGTCCTGATACCTGATTTGTTTGTTCAGTATAAGCATTTTCCACAATTTTTGACTGTACAGGTCCTGGGCATATGTTGCTCACTGTTATACCTGGGTAGCATCCAAGTTCTATTCTAAGACTGTTGAAGAAGCCCTGCAAAAAAAATTAAATATTTCACTGCTGATCTTTACTGCATTTAAGCTTCACAAACCAAAAACACTAATTCATTTTTATTGTTCAAAGCAAACTTCCCCATCCATCCATACTTTATTTTGTTTACAAATCACTTTGAAACACCCCCTAGTATTTCTGGCTGTGGCCATATTGAGTAAGGGCAAAGTAACATTTACTCGCTGTAATCCATCTGTCCTTAGCTTAAGCATGCATGCCAGAAACTGTGCTTAGCTGAGAAAACCTCTCCTCCTCTCCTGAAGTAAATATGATATTCGTTCCTATCTATTTACTAATGCTAGCAGCATAAGGACGATTAAAAATAACGAATTTTGATTAGGAGAGTGGAGATTCACTTGATGTGGTATATTCCATAACAATGGAACTACTTTGCCATAATTCAGACTTCCATGCTGTAGTATGAAGGTGACTCCCTCTTCACTCTTCCCTAGTGAACAACTCTCAGACCACCACCTTACTGAAATAACTCAATAACTGGAAATGCTTACCTGAACAGCGTGCTTGCTGGCAGCATATCCAGTGGACAGGGGCACTCCGATAAAGCCAGTCACACTGCTTATAGTGACAATCTTTCCTTTCTTCCTTTCAATCATATGGGGTAAAACATGCTTAGTCAGGGAAATAGTCCCAAAGTAATTAAGTTCCATTAACCCTCGAAAAACATCCAGATCTGTATCCACACACAGAGAGCGCTGTGATCTCCCACTGTTATTCACCAGGATATCGATCTGTGAGCAAAACCATACACAGGTAGAAAGTTAATACAGGAGGGCCAGGGACGGATTTTTATCACTGGAGCCTGTAGACACACAACCTTTGACACACAAACTAACACTCATCTACTAGGATCACTGATTTGCAGTGATTTCCACACAGAACATTTCTTCTTTCACCGATCCTTTCCTGGCTTACGTTGGCCATACACCAGTAGAATTTAGCTAAAAAACTAATGTGGGATCAAACTGACTTTTTCGACAGTAGTCACAAGAAAAGGAGCGGGATGGAAAATGTTTCTCAAACAAATTCCAAATGTTGATGTGGTTTTTATTTAGGAAAAAATATACATATTTTAATGTGCATGTTCTAGACCAGGAGTCTTCAAACTTTTTGAACAAAGGGCCAGTTTACTGTCCTTCAGAGTTTGAGGGGTCTGGACTGTGGCCAGTGGGAGTTGAAAATGTCCTGGCATCAATGGGATTAAATAATGCCCCATCATTGGTATTAGTAGGAAGAAATAGTGCCCCATCATTGGTGTCATTGGGAGGAACAAAGTCCCATTGTTGGTATCATAGTAAGGAATAGTGCCCCAAAATTGGTGTCAGTGGGAAGAATAGTGCCCCATTGTTGGAGTCATTGATAGGGATAGTGTCCTATTTTTGGTATCAGTGGCATGAATTATATCCCATTGTTGGTGTAGAAGGAATATGGCTTTGCATCAGTGGGAGGAATAATGTCCCAAGGGCAAACAATGGGCCACATCCGGCCTCCGGGCCATAGTTTGAAGACCACTGGTCTCCAAACTGCGGCCCTTGAGGCACTATTCCTCACATTGATACGAGACATTATTCTGCCAACTGATATCAACAATGGGGCACCATTTCGCTAAATGATACTAATGGGGGCGCACTCTTTTTACCCCTTATACCAAGTGTGATGATGTTTCCTCCCAAATGTTCCTAGATAAATTTTCACTCCCGCTGGCCACAGTTCAGACCCCCTTAAGTTTGAAGGATAATAAACTGGCCCTTTGTTTAAAAAGTTTGGAGACCCCTTTTCTAGACTTTTTTCTGGATAAACCTTTTTAATAAGTCCCCTTTAAGGGCGTTCAAACTGATATAGTTGACCCAGTGATGGCAAGATTGCATGCCTGATTAATGATTTTTCAAGATTTACATACAAATGTACATACCACCCCCTCCCTTTAGAATGTAAGCTCTACAAACAGGGCCCTCTTGTACCTTCTGTATTGAACTGTAATGCAATTGTGCTGTCCCCCTCTACATTGTAAAGTGATGCGTAAACTGTTGGTGCTATATAAATCTTGTATAATAATAATAATATAATAAATGTTCAAACTAAATTCTCCTGGTGTGTGGCCAGCTTTAGCATGTTGAGATAGCATGCAAATAAGCAATTATAACATCACTAAATTTGTACAGGAAAAAAAACGTGTGGTCAATAACTACTGTATATATTTGTTGTGTGTTTCCATTCACACAGCAAACTTAAAAATATTTCTTACTTTTTAAAATGTTTTTAAGGAGAAGATGTCATGGCTGATTCTAGGAACTTCTGAATAGTCTCACAGTGTCTTTGTCCCCACACAGACTCTAGTTGTCCCTCGATGCATGAGGGCCATAGATGGAGCAATTTTCTTTTCCGACAACCACAATTTGCAGGAAAGAAAATTGCACGATTCCCCCATCAACACAGCCAGTATTGATGGGGGAATCCCTCCCGCAGAGTCAGTGGGGTTGATTTACTAAAGGCAAACAGATGGTGCACTTTGCAGTTGCTCCAGAGCTTAGTAAATGAGGTAAGGCTTTACTTTGCAAAGAATACCCAATCACATTACTCCCCAACTGTCCTTTCCCTCTCTCTGACCACCACCTTATTTGTTTCACTCTCTCCTCCACCTCCTCTCCCTCCAACCGCCTAACAGTTACCCGGAAAAAACCTTTGCCATCTCAACCCTTCTCTTCTCTACTCTGCCACTGACCCCCTCTATGACAAAAACTTACAATTCCTGCCTCCTCACTGCCAAGCAGACTTATTTTATCACTCTCATTAACAACTTATCATCCCCTCCCTGTCAATTCTTCTCTACATCGTCCTCCACTGCCTCCACCCGCTAACTCACTCACTGCCCAGGAGATCACCAGTCACTTCAAACAGAAGATTGATACAATTCGTGGGAAGATCTCCGCTGTACAGATACCCTCTCCACTTAACACTCCATGTCCACAGGTACAATCATTACTTCCCTCATTTAACACCACCACTATTGACGTGGTTGCTAAACTTCTTTCTAACGTCCAGCTGACCACCTGCCCCCTGGACCCTGTTCTTTCGCAAATGCTACGTTCACCCTCTGGCTCTATTTTACACTCTAACTCACATCTTCAATCTCTCCCTCTCTTCTGGTATCTTCCCCAACTCTCTAAACATGCTCTAGTCACCCCTATACTTAAAAAGCCCTCACTGGACCTTGCCAATCTTATTATCCAAACTCCTTGAATGTCTGGTTTACAACCAACTGAGCGACCACCTCACCGTAAATAACCTTCTTGATCCCCTTCAGTCTTGATTTCGCCCTGAACACTCCACAAAAACTTCCCTCCTAAAACTAACAAACGATCTACTAAGGGCCAAAATTAATGGGCACTTTTCTGTACTCCTACTCCTGAACCTTTCTGCTGCCTTTGATACGGTTGACCACCCCCTCCTCCTCAAAAAGCTTTACGCCTTTGGTCTCCTTGACTGTACTCTTTGCTGGTTATCTTCCTACTTATCCAACCGCGCCTTTAGTGTCACTTACAATTCTACCTCCTCCTCTCCTTTTCCTTTCTCTGACGAAGTCCCCCAAGGTTCTTGGAACTCTCCTATTCACGATCTGCACCTCCTCCCTGGGTCAGCCTCCCATGGCTTCCAATACCATCTCTACGCTGACGACACCCAAATTTATCTCTCTAACCCTCAGCCCACTCATTCAGTCAGAGACTGCAGACATACTACAGGAGATGGTCAGAGATTGCCGACATGATTCAAGAGATCAATGCAGCCTCACTAATGCCCATCAATGCAGCCTCACTGTGCCCATCTGCAGCCTGATCAGTGCCCATCAATGCAGCCTCACTGTGCCATCACTGCAGCCTCACTGTGCCATCACTGCAGCCTCACTGTGCCTTCAATGCAGCCTCACTGTGCCTTCAATGCAGCCTCACTGTGCATTCAATGCAGCCTCACTGTGCCCATCTGCAGCCTCACTGTGCCCATCTGCAGCCTCACTGTGCCCATCTGCAGCCTCACTGAGACCATTTCAGCCTCACTGTGCCTGTCTGTAGCCTTACTGTGCCCATCTGTAGCCTTACTGTGCCCATCTGCAGCCTCACTGTGCCCATCTTCAGCCTCACTGTGCCCATCTGCAGCCTCACTGTGCCCATTTCAGCCTCACTATGCCCATTTCAGCCTCACTATGCCCATCTGCAGCCTCACTGTGCCCATCTGCAGCCTCACTGTGCCCATCTGTAGCCTTATTGTGCCCATCTGTAGCTTTAATGTGCCTATCTGTAGCCTAACTGTGCCCATCTGTAGCCTAACTGCGCCCATCTGCAGCCTCGCTGCGCCCATCTGCAGCCTCACTGCGCCCATCTGCAGCCTCACTGTGCCTATCTGCAGCCTCACTGTGCCCATCTGCAGCCTCACTGTGCCAATATGCAGCCTAGCCACTACCTTGATTACACAGAAATCTTCCTCTGTGTCATGAAGCTGGGGTCTGAACTGTTCGGCGGCCGTCCACTGTAGCGTCCACTCCTAGATCATGATAGACGAAACACTGATTTAATTTCTCTGCATTGGATCAGTGTTCCGTCTATCTAGGAGGCGGGGCTTTGTTACAGTGAGTGGATGGCCGCCGAACAGTTCAGACCCCCAGCTCCATGACACAAAGGGAGATTTCCATCTACCGCTGTGCGTGATTACACAAGCTGGGGGAGAGGAGGGGGGACTCCGCACTTAGATCGGCCCTGTGCGCCGCTGCAGGAGGGGCGCTGGTTGGAGAATTTTTTTTTTCTATTCTGCATGCATTCTTCTGTCAGTTTGCCTGGGCCCCCTGCTGGCCGGGCCCGGTACAACAAGGCCAGTTGTACTGGCTTATCAGCGGCCCTGCCTCCATTGGCTCCCGCTCACCAGACAAATGAAATTCAAAATACTAACAACAACTTACAAAGCCATCCACAGCTGTCCCCAGCAACACCACTAACCTAGCCTCTAAATACCAACCAAATTGCTCTCTTCGTTCCTCTGAAGACATCTTGGTCTTCAGCTCCCTCTTCACCTTCTCCCATTCTCACCTCCAGGACTTTTCCTGAGCCTCTACTAACCTATGGAGCGCCTTACTCCAATCTGACCGATTATCTCCAACTCTGTTTGCGTTTAGACAATCCCTGAAAACCCTTCTCTTCAGAGAAGCCTATCCTGCTTTCACCTAACAATTGTACTTTAATCTTCTCCATCAGCTCACCCCCCACAGCTATTACCTTTTGTAACACTTGACCTTCTCTCCTAGATTGTAAGCTCTAAGGAGCAGGACCCTCTGATTCCTCCTGTATTGGATTGGATTGTAACTGTACTGTCTGCCCTCATGCTGTAAAGCACTGCACAAACTGTTGGCGCTATATAAATCCTGTATAATAATAATTAATTATTATTATTATTATTATTATTCAGGATTTATACATGCAAGGAAAATAAAAAAACAGCATTTTTGCTTGCATATATTGGATGATGGAAATCAGCAGAGCTTCTGCTCATTTACTAAGCTCGGGTGCAACTGCCCTTTGTGCACAGTCTATTTGCCTTTAGCAAATCAACCCCCTATTGTGTTCACCCAGCAAGGGAAAGTCATCCCCACCTGGAGAACACAGTTATTACTGCTAGTGGCTATAATAGCCGCTAGTAAAAATGGCATGTAAAATCTGACAGGCTGGTTGTACCCAAAATGATCGATCGATCAACTTGGGTACACTCAGTCTGCCCATACATGGTTCAAATCTGCTGAACCGGCTGAGATTTGAACCATCTATGACCGGCTTTAGGACAGACAGTGCTCAAATCTAGTTTGCAGCTTATAATGAAGAACTGCAAAACAGTACAGACAGGGTTAATTATGTTAATCATTACTCCACATTTAAAAGCTGGGAGAGCAGATAAGGATTTTTAAGTAAAAAGCACTTAAAGTGATTGTAAACGATCACCTTGTAAAAGAACCCATTCCGTTTAAAATAGAAATGAAAGGCAAAACATTTGTGTACAGATATAAAAAAAAAGCTTTTTTTCATAGGTGATCACATTCCCTCTGTTCTCAGCTGTATAAGCTGGGGGAGGAGAAACAGCAGCACACTGGCTGTGCAGGGGAAGTCTGATCATTGGAGGAGAGCACATTGAGTTTCCAGCACAGTTAAAGAATTGACCAAGCTGTGTTCTCCTGCTTAGTGTGGTCAGTTTTTTTAAATAGGAAATCAGAGGGACTGGCAGGGACACCAGGGATTTCACATAAAGGAAGCAATACAAAGAGCAGGAGACTTTCTCATACAAATACATGGTACAGCAGGCACATATCAGGAATATGAAATGTTGGGTTTATATACTCTTTAACCACTTCCCGCCCGCCGTATGCAGCATGACGGCAGGGAAGTGGCTCTGTTATCCTGACTGGGCGTCATATGACATCCAGCAGGATAACATGCCGGCGCACGCCCATGGGGGAGTCTGACACCCCACATCTCCGATCGTGATAAGAAGCCTCTGTCAGAGGATTCTTACCACGTGATCAGCTGTGACCAATCACAGCTGATCATCGCGTGAACCAGGAAGTGCTAGCAAATGGCATTCCTCGGTTCGCGCTGACAGGGAGAGGGGGAGGGGGTCTGTGCTGATTATCAGCACATTGATTATCAGCACAGCCCCCTCAAATGTACCAATCACCTGCCAACCAGTGCCCAGCAATGTACAAACATAAAATTCTGCCAGTGCCCACCACAGTGCCAATCACTGCCCACCACAGTGCCAATCACTGCCCAGCAGTAACACCTGTCAGTACTTATCAGTACCTCATTATCAGTGCTGCCCATCAGTGCCAATCAGTACCGCCTGTCAGTGCCCATCACAGCCGCCTGTCAGTGCCCATCACAGCCGCCTGTCAGTGCCCATCACAGCCGCCTGGCAGTGCCCATCAGTGCCGCCTATCAGTGTCCATCAGTGCCGCCTATCAGTGTCCATCAGTGCTGCATATCAGTGCCGCCTATTAGTGCCGCCTATCAGTGCCCATCAATTCTACATATCAGTGCCCATCAGTGCAGCCTCATCAGTGCCGCCTCATTAGTGCCCGTCAGTGAAAGGGAAAACAACATTTTATGACAGAAACTAAATAAAAATCTTTTTTTTTCAAAAATGTTGGTCTTTTTTAGCAAAAAATAAAAACCGCAGAGGTGATCAAATACCACCAAAAGAAAGCTCTATTTGTGGGAAGAAAATTATAAAAATGTAGTTTGGGTACAGCGATGCATGACCGCGCAATTGTCATTCAAAGTGTGACAGCGCTGAAAGCTGAAAATTGTCCTGGGCAGGAAGAGGCGTAAGTGCCTGGTATTGAAGTGGTTAAAAATGTAACCAGCAATTTGTATTTTTAGGTTATATTATGTAAATTGGAACATGTAACAAATATAAAGTAGGTGTTGTCCCAATTTGGCTGCAAAAGTTGAAATACACTTTATGGTCACCTTCTTACCCAATTACACTTTCAGCACTGGAAATGCAATTCTTTTTTTTTTTTATATATTATTGATTTTAAAATGTAATGTATTATCAGTAATATATTACTGGTACTGGCAAAATAAAGCAAAGAATCTGGCAGATTATAATGGCTGACATTGCCACTTCTGTTGACTTAAGCCGCGTACACACGATCAGTTTTACCGATGAAAACAGTCCGATGGATTTTTTTCATCGGACAATCCGATCGTGTATGGGCCCCATCGGTCTTTTTTCCATCGGTGTCAAAAAATAGAACATGTTTTAAATTTTTCCGATGGATAAAAAAACGATAGAAAATTCCTATCGTCTATGGGCAAGTCCATTGGTTAAAAAACCCACGCATGCTCAGAATCAAGTCGACGCATGCTCAGAAGCATTGAACTTAATTTTCTCGGCTCATCGGAGTGTTTTACGTCACCGCGTTTGGAACGGTCGGTTTTTTGACTGATGATGTGTAGGCAAGACTGATGAAAGTCAGCTTCATCGGTTTTCCGATGGAAAAATCCATCGGTTTAAAAACCATAGGAAATCCGATCGTGTGTACAGGGCTTTAGGGTTTTATAAGTTAATGGGGCTTATTAAACTTTGGGCAAAATCAGAGCTGTTCCCCATAGCAACCAGTCAGGTACTATTGGTTGGATCAATTGGTGATTAATGGTAATCAATCAATTTTTGTTCCAGTATTCATAAATCAGCACACTATATTCAGATTTAGGAAAATTTGTAAATAAGTGTCTAAGCCACGCGGAACAGCTTCTGTACAGAATGTGTGTGAGTAGCCCCAACATATACAACCATTGTCCATCATAAAGAGCAATTATCTCACATGAACTATAAAGAGATAGCACTAGTATACATTAAACTTAAAGAGCACTCACCCTGCCAAAATGTTCCAGCACCTTGTCTGTTGCTGCCTTGTGGGCACTTATGTTGGTTAGGTCAAGAGGAACAACTAATATATCTTTGTCTGCCAAATTGCTGGTCTCTGGTAAAAAAGAAAACAAAACAAAAAAATAATAAAAAAGGAAAAAAACGACAGTACAAAAGGTGGAAACCACAGGATTTGGAAAAGATAACAGTGGGCAGTGCAGTCTGGGGCCAGCCTGATAGCTTGGAGAAGAGAGGGGGGAGAAGAGAGATGAACATTGGAGTGCCTTGCCATCCTAGGCTATGGCTTTGCGTGTTTCTATTGATGCACACAGTGTAGGGAGATGCAACTCTTGTCCCTCCACGCAAGGGTGGCTACATAGGTCTCTGCAAGAGAAAGGAGCTACCCTGAAACAGGAAACCTGGGGTCATGGCACCAGTTTAAACTGGAACATAGGCAAGGATTAGGATATACAGAAGCTGCATACTCAATAAGTATTTAAATCAGCTGCTGAAAGTACTTAGTATAACCAAAGCTTTAGGCCTGGTTCACACCTATGCATTTTTCAGTTTTGCAGAAACACACTACAGTCCATTCAACATGGTTTTCTATGGGTCGCGTTCACATCTGTGCATTTAATGGAAAGGGCCAGGGACCAGCAGGATGTGTTTTTGGTTCCATAGACTTCGATGGATCAAAAATGTGCATTGAAAAATGCAAAATGCACCTGGAATATGCAAACTGCAACCTGCATAGGTGTAAACCAGGCCTGAAGGTAATTTTTTGAATTAAAATAAAAAACATGTTATACTAACCTGCTCTGTGCAATGGTTTTGCACAGAGCAGCCCTGAACCTTCTCTTCTGGGTCCTCCGCTGGCGATCTTGGCTCCTCTTCTTCATCATGTGCAAGCTTGCTATGAGGGCACACAGTACGTGCTCGCTCCCGAGCTGCGCTCCACAGACACACACAGCAGGGCTTAGCTTCACCCCCTCTTCCTGATCACTGAATTTGATTGACAGCAACAGGAGCCAATGATTCCTGCTGCTGCATGAGTCCCTGTGTGAAGAGAAAGAGGGGGGAGAAGAGAAACAGCCGTGCACAGCTCTAGATCTCTTCTCCTATCTCTTCCCCTTCATGCAGGCAATGCATTAATGTGAAAAACGTTTTTGCTTTTGAACCACTTTAATATCATTTCAAGTACTATACCTCCAGCCCTGAAAATCCCAGACCTAGACTTGTAAAAGTGTGATTAAAAAATAATATTTCTGAGAAGTTTACATTTTTCTGCTGCCTCACCAGTAAGGTCCATTCGGATGAATTGGTGCCCTTGTACTGGTGACCCCTTGTCTGGAATATTGCAGGTCAGACATTACACACAATGCCTCCACCATAAGCCCACCCCAGATATGTCTCTCTTCTTAATAAAGCTTGGGAACTAATCTGTAACACTCAGTGCAGGTGCCATTGTGGTCAGACAAGAAAATACTATATGGCGTCTCATCTGGTACACTACTGTCTACGGTACTGGAGCCCTTTCGATATTTGCTTACAAAGTACATCAGTTTCTCATCAGATTCTTATCAGTTTTACATCAGTTTTTTTACATCCACTACCAATGCAAAAACGAATGCAAAACAGATCGTTTGTCCGTTTACATTTATTTTTAACGTAAGAAAAATAGGGCTTTGATGTGTTCCAAAAAATGGATGTTGACTAAAGTGGATGTAAAGGGATGTAAAAAGTAGATCATCCGCTTACATTCGTTTTTTCATAGAGATGTCTTGATGTCCGTTTTTCATTTTAGCCTAGGTTCACACTAGATGCGGTGCGAATTCAGCACCACATCTAAATCGCAACCCGCCCATGCGAACCGATTGCGGAGTGTATGTTAAGGCCTGATTCACACCTATGCAGGTTGAAGTATGCATATTCCAGGTGCATTTTGCGTTTTTAAGGCTGGATTCACACCTATGCATTTTTAGAGCTTTTTGCATTTTGCAGATTTGCACTACAGAACTTGTTCCATAGGAATCAATGTTAAATGGACTGTAGTGCTAATCTGCAAAATGCAAAAAGCACTAAAAATGCATAGGTGTGAATCCAGCCTCAATACACATTTTTGCTCCATTAGGCTGGATTCACACCTATGCATTTTTAGTGCTTTTTGCATTTTGCAGATTTGCACTACAGTCCATTTACCATGGATTCCTATGGCACATGTTCTGTAGTGCAAATCTGCAAAATGCAAAAAGCACAAAAAATGTATAGGTGTGAATCCAGCCTTGAAGTCTATGGAAAATGCGTAGGTGTGAACCAGGCCTAAGTTAACGACACCCCGCAATCGATTTTCAAAACACAGTATAATTTACAGAATCGAATCGCATGGGTGTGAACACCCATGCGATCCGATTCTGGTGCGGAGAAAAAAAGGGCCCTGCACCAGTTTGGTGCGAATGCGGTGCAATTTGAGCCATACAAATCCATGATTCAAATCGCACCCCAGAGACACCACATGTAATTCGCACAGGAATGTGATAGGATTCCTGTGTGAATTACATGCAGTATCTGCACCACAGCAGTGTAAGCCCAGGCTAAGGCTTCATGTACACTTAAACTACTTTGACCGCCGGCCGTGGGAAAATGCAAAAATGCAGCACAATTGTGTCCTGAACTCTGCACTCTGTATGTAGCGTACTCCTGAACTCTGCATTATGTAAATAGCGCACCCCTGAACTCTGCATTCTGTATGTAGCGTACTCCCGAACTCTGCATTATGTAAATAGCGCACCCCTGAACTCTGCACTCTGTATGTAGCGTACTCCTGAACTCTGCATTATGTAAATAGCGCACCCCTGAACTCTGCATTCTGTATGTAGCGTACTCCCGAACTCTGCATTATGTAAATAGCGCACCCCTGAACTCTGCACTCTGTATGTAGCGTACTCCCGAACTCTGCATTATGTAAATAGCGCACCCCTGAACTCTGCACTCTGTATGTAGCGTACTCCTGAACTCTGCATTATGTAAATAGCGCACCCCTGAACTCTGCACTCTGTATGTAGCGTACTCCTGAACTCTGCATTATGTAAATAGCGCACCCCTGAACTCTGCACTCTGTATGTAGCGTACTCCTGAACTCTGCATTATGTAAATAGCGCACCCCTGAACTCTGCACTCTGTATGTAGCGTACTCCTGAACTCTGCATTATGTAAATAGCGCACCCCTGAACTCTGCACTCTGTATGTAGCGTACTCCTGAATTCTGCATTATGTACATAGCGCACCCCTGAACTCTGCACTCTGTATGTAGCGTACTCCTGAACTCTACCTTATGTACATAGCGCACCTCTGGGGATAGGGCACCCCTGAAACTGCTGGTATTTATTGCCCCTTTAGGATCCTCCCACTGCAATTTAGCCACACCCACCGTTTGATGGGGTTCGGTGGGGGGGAATGTAGTCGAGTTCCTGCACCCTGCACCCTGGATACATTTATAAAGTCTTACAGATACAACTAGCCTATTAAGGGCAATCATAATCCTGATGCGGCCCGCAATCGAAATTGAGTTTGACATCCCTAACATAGAGCGTTTGTTTGTACTGCAGGAATGCATGCAAGAAAAAACATGTTCCCAAGTTGCACAAACTGGATCTTAGTAACACAAGAAAAAAACTTACATAAAATGTTAATACGGGCGGAGATATTATTATTGCTTACAATGCTTGTGTAAATACAAATGTGTAGTCTTCAAACATTTACATTGCTACAGATACAGATTGACACATTAGCATAATACAAACCAATGCATTTCTTCTTCACTCTCAGAAGTTCATCCTCGCGCCTGGAGGAGAGGACTAGCTGGGCACCTAATTTGGCCAGCTGGTAACATAACGCCTCGCCGATGCCGCTTGACGCCCCGGTCACCCACACAACGCTGCCACGGAACTTACTTTCTACAAAATAAATGATAAATTATGATACATATATTTTGATGGAAACATAATTTTTGACATACATTGGACTTTTTTTTTTAGCAGCACGCAGTCTCCTTTACTAACCAATCACAGGTCTTCGGACCCGGTCACACTTTTCCATTTCCTGCAGTTAAAACACACTCACTAAAACGCAATTCAAGTAGAATCCTTTTTATTTCCAATGGATGCTCAATCTCCAACACCAGCTAACCTTTTTTTTCTAACGCACCTCAACACATGTTTACTGGCGTTGGGAGGTGTGCATTAACGGGCACATCCCCCAAAATTACTGCATAATGGGGGAGATTTACTAAAACTGGAGCACTAAAAATCGGGTGCAGCTGTGCATGGCAGCCAATCAGCTTCTAACTTCAGCTTATTCAATTAATCTTTGACGATAAAACCTGGAAGCTGATTGGTTTCTATGTAGAGTTGCACCAGATTTTGCACTCTCCAGTTTTAGTAAATCATCCCCAATGTGTGTGTCTAATGCATAGGCGTAAATACAACCTTAAATATAGAACATGCTGTAGTTATGTGGATTTAACTACAATAAGGGCCCTTTCAGACGTACGGATCCTGTGAGGATCCGTTTCTTTAACATCCGCTTGCTCAGCGGGGATCGCTCTGTTGATCCCCGCTGAGCAGGCAGATGACAGAGTGGTCCCTGACAATGACACTGTCAGATCTCCGCTCTCCTCTATGGGGGGGATCGGATGAACACTGACTGTCTGTCTGTGTTCATCCGATCCGATCCGCAGACGGATGGAAAAATAGGATTTTCCTCCGTCTGCAGAAACGGACCATAGCGGGGACTGATGAGATCGGATGTCAACTGATGTTCATCCGCTGGCATCCGCAATCCCATAGGGATACATGTATGTCAGTTTTTCATCCGAAAACGGATGGATGAAAAACGGACATACGGTCCGCATGGAAAGCTAAAGCTGAGCTAGATTATCTAGATCAGGGGTAGGCAACCTGGGGCCTTTCAGCTGTTGCAGAACTACAAGTCCCATCATGCCTCTGGGAGTAACACGGTCGGAATTCCCGACAGAAAAAGTCCAGACAGAAATAGATTAAGAGCAGGGTCTCAATTTTCCCGTCAGATTTTCAGACGGACGTTTTCCCGTTGGAAATTCCGACCGTGTGTACGGGGCATAACTGCCAGCCTTGCAATGCCTCATGGGAAATGTAGTTCCACAACAGCTGGAAGGCTACTGGTTGCCTACCCCTGATCTAGATACAAGAATCATGTGTATTCTTACTAGAATCTTGGTGTATTTTGTGTATTTCTTCCAGATCTGTGCAGTATTTCCAGTGTGAAACTTTACCTATGTGCAGGAACTTCCTGTAATAAAGACCGGTCACTGCTGCTCTCTCTCCTTGTGCATGGTGACTGGTCTTGTATCCGCCCCCTCCTGTAGTTTACTGCAGGCAGCCTGTAGTGGGTGGGGCCTGCTGGGTGCCTCCCACAGCTCTACTTTTTGCTCAGGCTATGTACAGCAAAGTGATATCATCACCACTACGTTTACAGGACAATATCTGGGTTTGCAAAGGCATTTGGTGCATACAACGTGGATTTATATAATTTTTGGCTATTGATGAATATAGTTAAATGAAAGTTTTTGCGCGTGGAGTCAAGTTTTAGGCCACTTCTTTTTGAAGAATGGTAAAAACACAAAAACCCATGGTATAATTTTAATGTGCCAGAGCCATAGAAAATCCCATACTTTGTTCATTATTGTGCTTTGTAGTAGCATACATTTTCCAGAGCATTACCACAACACACGGATGTGGAAAAAGTTATCTAATGATTTTTTTTTTTAAAAGCACGACAGTGGAAATCACATTATTTTTTATGGTGTATATCAATGTAGCGGTGTGGTGGCGCAGTGCTATTTTTGAAAGGGTGCAGCATAGTGGGGTTGATTTACTAAAGGTAATTGGCTGTTCGCTTTGCAAGGGAAATTTCAATTTGCAAGGAAATTTGCTACATAACTTAGTGAATTGGGTGAAGCTCTTTTCTTTTTTTTTCCTTGCACGTGATTGGGCCAAATAAATGTTTACCACATTCACTAAGCTCTGGGACAATTCCCTTCCAAAAGTGAACAGCCTATTTGCCTTTGGTAAATCAACCCCAGCGTGTTTTTGCCCCATGGACTTCAATGGCAGAACATGAAAAAAAATATATATGTATATATTTGTGTTTAACAACCAGTCTCCTCCTACTATAAAAAAAAACACAAAACATCAAAAACATGCAAAAATGCATTACAAAAACGCACTGAACATAGGCTCAATATAGGCTTAATGCACCCTTAGGCTGCATTCACACCTGAGCGTAGCGAATCGGGCGTTTTTACCGTCGTTTTTACCATTGTTTTGTCGCGCGAATTTGCGCCCGTCGGAACGCTCGTTGTCGCGCTAGACGCTTGAATTGGGCGTTTCCATTACATTATATGAATCCTAAAACGCCCAATCTGCCCGATTCGCGCGACAAAAAAGGGTCCGGAACTTGTTTGAGCTTCAGGCGTTCGGCTTCAGGCGACATGGAGTGGAGATGTGAACCATCTCCATAGAGAATAATGGATTTTTTCCCCTCCAGCGTTTTGTAGCTTCAGGCTTCAGGCTACAAAACGCTCAGGTGTGAATGCAGCCTTTTAAGGACCATTTCGCAGCAGCGTCTGATATTTACCTGGCGAGTGGCCAAAGCGCTCTGCCCACAGCAAAGTTAAATCTGCATCTGCTTTAATAAACCTGATGATCTGTATGAGAAGGTAGGCAAGGCAGCAGAGCATCAGTAGGATAAGCAGATCCATGCTGAGTTCAGCACTTACAGCCCCGCACAGGTCACACAGGAGGGGTACACTGTACACAGGAGGGGTGGTCTTGTGGCTGTCACTCTGGGGAAACTTGCTGGGTGCACAATGCCTTTGCTGCACACTATATGACTTTGTCCTCTTCCTCCTCTATGAAGGAACAGGAGGGTTTTCTGCTGCTGAATCTCCTCCTATTCCCCCCCTCCATGGAGGAAGTTGTGCAAGGCTCTCCTTTGTGTTACATAAAGGCGTTCTCATCAGGACTTGCTCAACTTGTATTTCTATGACATTGCTTTGCAAGAAGAGCCTGCTAACCAATGTAATTAACGTACAGAGCTGCAATAATGATAGTTATGTGCAATAATCATCTGCTGAGATTGCAATATAAAAACATGTAGACTGCTTTTAAAGGGAACTTTCACACTAGCTTTGCTCTGTGCTCTCTGCATTGTATCGCCTCTGCACCACCCGCTTTAACCCCTTGAACCTTGCATTAGTACACTGCAATCTCAGGCATTGCACGCAGTTGCAGCATGGCCCTATTCACTTGAATGGGTCGCATTTGTGGCATGGGGTATAATTGTGGCCGCGGCATGTGTACACCCCTGGCTGCTGCTTTGGCAGCTAAAGGGGTAGTAGTTGCTGGGTTTTACTACCCCCAAACTGCTAGTGTGACGGATCCCTTACATGGAAATATTTGGAGGATGCCCATTTTGTATTTGTGTAGCGCTACGCCCCCTTAAAGATACTGTACCCCAATGGTTGCCCTGGCCTTGCAAGTCTCCTGACACCCTGGGTTCAGACCAGTGTCAGCTGGTGCTCAACATTTTTGGGGGGCGCAAACAAACTGAAAAATTCTGAAAAAAAAACATAAATTGCAGCCTCACTGTGCCCATCAAACGCAGCCACTGTGCCCATCAAATGCAGCCACTGTGCCCTCAAATGCAGCCACTGTGCCCATCAAACGCAGCCACTGTGCCCATCAAACGCAGCCACTGTCCCCAGTAAATGCAGCCACTGTGCCCATCAAATGCAGCCACTGTGCCTATCAAATGCAGCCACTGTGCCCAATAAACGCAGCCACTGTGCCCATCAAATGCAGCCACTGTGCCCATCAAATGCAGCCACTGTGCCCTCAAATGCAGCCACTGTGCCCATCAAACGCAGCCACTGTCCCCAGTAAATGCAGCCACTGTGCCCATCAAATGCAGCCACTGTGCCTATCAAACGCAGCCACTGTGCCCAATAAACGCAGCCACTGTGCCATCAAACGCAGCCACTGTGCCCCAAATGCAGCCACTGTGCCCATCAAATAGTGCCACTGTGCCCCATCAAATGCTGCCACTGTGCCCATCAAAAGTTGCCACTGTGACATCCCCCTGCCTGCCCGCCGTCTGCCCGGCACTTACCCTGTCTCGGTGGCGGGTCAGGCATGTGGGTGACGGCAGCAAGCGGTGGGATCTTGCAGCAGTTCAGACAGCGGCTCCTGTGTCCTCCGTGCATCTCCTCCCCTCCTCCTGATAGGCGTCCAGTCATAGCGCCTGTCCTTTCAGCCAATCAGGTGACGGGTAACAGACTTGTGCACCTGATTGGCGGAGAGGCGGTTCAGTGCTAGGAAATTGAATATTCATTCGCTTTTCTCACACACCTGGGTGGACTGCGAGCGGAATGCTTTGCACTTGCAGTTCATCTCTTTTGAAGCCTATTAGAGCCTATTTGTGTAAATATGAGATCTGAGGTCTTTTTGACCCAAGATCTCATATTTAAGTGGTCCTGTCATGCTTTTTTTCTATTACAAGGAATGTTTACATTCCTTGTATGTAATAGGAATAAAAGTGACACCATTTTTTTTTTTTTTTTTAAAGAACAGTGTAAAAATAAAAAATAAAAAGTATAATAGATTAAGAAAAAAAAATGTTTAACGCGCCCCATCCCACCGAGATCGCGTGCAGAAGCGAACGCATACGTGAGTAGCGCCCGCTAATGAAAACGGTGTTCAAACCATACATGTGAGGTATCACGTGATCGTTAGAGTGAGAGTAATTCTAGCCCTAGACCTCCTCTGTAACTTAAAACATGCAACCTGCAGACATTTTTAAACGTGGCAAATGGAGATTTTTAAGGATAAAAGTTTGTCGCCATTCCACGAGCGGGCGCAATTTTGAAGTGTGACATGTTGGGTATCAATTTACTCGGCGTAACATTATCTTTTCACAATATAAAAACAAATTGGGCTAACTTTACTGTTGTCTTATTTTATAACTCAAAAAGGTGTATTGTTTCCCAAAAAAGTGCGCTTGTAAGACCGCTGCGCAAATATGGTGTGACAGAAAGTATTGCAACGACCGCCTTTTTTTTTCTAGGGTGTTAGAAAATATATATATATAATGTTTGAGGGTTCTAAGTAATTTTCTAGCAAAAAAAAAATGATTTTAACTTGTAAACAACAAATTTGAAAAATAGGCCCAGTCTTAAAGTGGTTAAGCATTATTAAAATCACTGCTCCTGAAAAAACAGTTGTTTTTTAAAACTCTTTTTTGTATTGATACATGTCCCCTGGGGCAGTACCCGGGTCCCCGTACACTTTTTATGGCAATAACTTGCATATAAGCCTTTAAAATGATTTTTCGTGTTCGTTTCCCATAGAGTTTAACTGTGTTCGCATGTTTGCACAACCGGGGGGTGTTCGGCTCATCCCTACTAGGTACAGTATGTGTTATTTCAATAAGTATCACATAATTTTCATAATCTCAGTGCACTTTAATACCTGTGGGAGGTATAGTTTATTTACATTTTTAAATACCACAGTTTCATGTATGTGTATTTTTTATATAACCTTGCAGTAGCGCTACTTTTGAACTATAAACAGTGCTGTGTGTTTCTAATGATGCTCTACTCCCTGCATGCAAGGGTAGCTCCATAGCACACTGCAAGAGAAATTAGCCACCCTGAAACAGGAAACCTGGGGCAGCAGTCATAGCAGCAGATAACACTGGAACATAGGCTTGGATTAAAGATAAAGATGATGCATACTCAGTAAAGCTGCCCGTAGATGGAATGAAACTTGGCCGGTTTAACAGGGACCGACCAAATTTCGATTCATGTATGGACATAGGGCACTGTGGCTGTACAGAAGTCAATCTACCAATCAACTTCTGTACAACCGACTTGCTGGAAAATGTTGTCTCCGTTGTCAGAATACAATGACTCAGCGGGAGGATTCCCCTATCCACCTCAAATGTGTGGATGAGGGAACTGGATCAGTTTTTTTCATTAAAGCGGAGCTCCACCCAAGAGGTACCCGCTCCCACTACCTGCTGATCTCGCCGCGGCCAAGTCAGCTGGAAGTTCCGCCCCCCTCCTCCTTCCCGCGCCGCCGGCCATTCACAAAGCGCAGCACACTTTGATCATACGCAGTAGGGAACCGGCTGTGAAGCCGCAGGGCTTCACTGCCGGTTTCCCTTAGTGGAAATGGTGACGCAGCACCCAACAGCCAATTAAAAAATCGACTGGGGTGAAGACAACGCTGGATTCGTGGACAGGTAAGTGTCCTAATATTAAAAGTCAGCAGCTACAGCAGCTGAAGGAGCCTGGAGCTCCGCTTTCAACCCAGTAGTTAAACAAAAAAAAACAAAAGATTCATATATGGCCAGCTTAAGTGATTAAAGGGGTTGTAAAGGTTTGTTTTTTATTTTCTAAATAGGTTCCTTTAAGCTAGTGCATTGTTGGTTCACTTACCTTTTCCTTCGATTTCCCTTCTAAATGTTTTTTTTCCTTTGTCTGAATTTCTCACTTCCTGTTTCTCCTCAGTAAACTTCACACCATCATCCGAGTGGTGTGGAGTCAGCCAGAACAGCTTACTGAGCAGCTTACTGAGGAGGAACAGGAAGTGAGAAATTCAGACAAAGAAAGCAAAGAAAAAAAACATTTAGAAGGGAAATCTAAGGAAAAGGTAAGTGAACCAACAATGCACTAGCTTAAAGGAATCTATTTAGAAAATAAAAAACGAACCTTTACAACCCCTTTAAATCATCTGCTGAAAATGGTGGGTTTAATATCACTTTAAAGCAGAACTTTAAAGCCCCCCTCAATTTTTTTCTTTTAAGTGTAGCGAAGTGTCGCCTATTGGCAGGCCCGGACTGGGACAAAAAATAGGCCCGGCATTTAAGACTGAGCAGCCCGGGGGGGGGGGGAGGGGGCGCGGCGGTTAATGATGGGATGTGGGGTTCCAGCACCTTGTACATCTGGACCCCTTTACATTACACAGCACCCTGCACCTCTGGACACCTTTACACTACACAGCACCTTGCACCTCTGGACCCCTTTACATTACACAGCACCCTGGACCCCTTTACATTACATAGCACCGCACCTCTGGACCCTTTTACATTACACAGCACCCTGCACCTCTGGGCCCCTTTACATTACACAGCACCCTGCACCTCTGGACCACTTTACATTACACAGCACCCTGCACCTCTGGACCACTTTACATTACACAGCACCCTGCACCTCTGGACCCCTTTACATTACACAGCACCCTGCACTTCTGGACACTTTTAGATTACACAGCACCCTGCACCTCTGGACCCCTTTACATTACATAGCACCGCACCTCTGGACCCTTTTACATTACACAGCACCCTGCACCTCTGGGCCCCTTTACATTACACAGCACCCTGCACCTCTGGACCACTTTACATTACACAGCACCCTGCACCTCTGGGCCCCTTTACATTACACAGCACCCTGCACCTCTGGACCACTTTACATTACACAGCACCCTGCACCTCTGGACCACTTTACATTACACAGCACCCTGCACCTCTGGACCCCTTTACATTACACAGCACCCTGCACTTCTGGACACTTTTAGATTACACAGCACCCTGCACCTCTGGACCCCTTTACATTACATAGCACCGCACCTCTGGACCCCTTTACATTACACAGCCCCCACAGTTTGTTACACAGACACCCCCTAACAGTTCTGGACCCCCTGCATGTTACACATACCTCCCTACAGTACAGACCCCCTCCCTACAGTACAGACCCCCTCCCTACAGTACAGACCCCCCTACATTACAGACCCCCCTCTACAATACAGAACCCCCTACAATACAGAACCCCCTACAATACAGAACCCCCCTACATTACAGACACCCCTACATTACAGACCCCCCTAAAATACAGACCCCCTACAATACAGACCCCCCTACATTTCAGACCCCCCTACATTTCAGACCCTCCCTACAATACAGAACCCCCCTACATTACAGACCCCCTACAATACAGAACCCCTCCTACATTTCAGACCCCCCCTACAATACAGAACCCCCCTACATTTCAGACCCCCCTACAATACAGAACCCCCCTACATTTCAGACCCCCATTCAATACAGAACCCCCTACATTACAGACCCCCTACGATACAGAACCCTCCCTACAATACAGACCCCCCTACATTACAGACCCCCCTACAATACAGACCCCCTACAATACAGAACCCACCTACATTTCAGACCCCCCTACAATACAGAACCCCCTACATTTCAGACCCCCCCTACAATACAGAACCCCCCTACATTACAGACCCCCCTACAATACAGAACCCCCCTACATTTCAGACCCCCCTACAATACAGAACCCCTCTACATTTCAGACCCCCCCTACAATACAGAACCCCCCTACAATACAGAACCCCCCTACAATACAGACCCCCCTACAATACAGAACCCCCCTACAATACAGAACCCCCCTACATTTCAGACCCCCCCTACAATACAGAACCCCCCCCTACATTTCAGACCACCCCTACAATACAGAACCCCCCTACAATACAGACCCCCCCTTCAGACCCATAATGTACCTCAAATCAGCGCGGGACTGCATGTTGGGTCCCCTCCCCCTGTGTGGACATAAAGGAGGAGGGGGAGGCGGCTTCACTCTGCTCGGCTGTGTGAGACAGCCGAGCCGAGACTGATCAGATCATCAGTGCCGCGGCCACCTTGCCAGAGAGAAGGGGGTCGTTGCGGGTCCCGGCCTCCTGATGTGCCGACGGGTGTCACTATCACTTGAGTGCGGCTCTGACTCGCAGCTGAGAGTGCACTGGGGCAGTGGCGTCACTAGGGTTGGTGTCACCTGGTGCGGCAAAACATGGTGTCACCCCCCTCCTGTCTATCCTGCCCAGCGCTCTGCAGGCAGCGCACGGTCAAGAGGCGCACCCTCAAATGACCCCTGTAAATTAAAGTATAGGGTGGTATTGGGCCGGCTGGGGCGATATAGGGCAGGTTGGGGTAATATGGGGCAGGTGTGGGTTGTATAGGGCAGGCTTGGGTGGTATAGAGCAGGTTTGGGTGGTATAGGGCAGTTTGCGGTGGTTTATGGCAGGCTGGGTGGCATAGAGCAGGTTGGGGCGATATAGGGCAGGGTGTGGTGGCATAGAGCAGGTTGCGGTGGCATAGGGCAGGTTGGGGTGGTATAGAGCAGTTTGCGGTGGCATAGGGCAGGTTGGGTTGGTATAGAGCAGTTTGCGGTGGCATAGGGCAGGTTGCGGTGGCATAGGGCAGACTCAACGGGAAAAATCAGAGGATGCTGACTCAGTCACCACTGTCTCGCAGCGTCCACCACCGAAGAAAAAGACCGGTATGGTAGCCCCGACCAGCGGTTGTGGTGGACCGTCTCGCCCGCTTACACCCGGCCCGGATGGATCTGTCGATAAGAGTTCCGGACGTCCCGCTTCAAGTAAAGGCCGAGGTAAGCCAGGCGGAGAGATTTGGTGTGTTGGAAGAGGTGAAAACTCAGTCTCCACTACAGGCTACCTGCCCGCGGAGGAGTGTGACACCTCTGACCTGGAGTCACTCTTGGATATGGGAGACGATGTTGCTATTGACGAACTGTTTGCCGAAAAGGGCTGGGACAAAGTACCTCTTGCCTCATCCCGCAGAACCAGGGATCCACCCATGTCTACAGGGGATAGTACACCCCAGGTGGAGGCACCAGCGCCCGAAGAGGGGTCCCGTTCCCAACCTGCCCTTACATCCCCAGTGTCATCTACACCCAGGACCGGGGAAAAGAGACTGTTGTTGCGGGCACCTATGCCCAGATCAGATGTGATCAAGGTCCCTCGCCACCCGGACTCGATAGTTTTACCTAGCGAAGGGGACAGAGCCACTATGCCTCCTCTGGCGAGACTACAACGCCTATTTGGTCAGAAGGTTGCTGCAGAGTATGGATGGGAGTACCCATACTTGTCCAAGGAGTTGTTGTACGAGGTGGAAGTTGGTACAATGACTTTGTGTGGACTCACCTTCAGATTCCACACGCCCGCAGGTACCTGGCGTGTTCTCCCAAGGCCTCTCAGCGTTTTAAGGACTGCAAGGCAGAGTAGATGTTGGGACGGCACATCCATGCGGACAAGGTGCTGATCCGGTGCAAGGAAGGGGAAGATGTTAAGTATCATCTGGAGACCATGGATCAGCACTTGAAACCACTTGTTCTGCCGCATCCCCGTTTCTATTTGTAGGAGGAAAAATACTCCGTTCTTGTTTGTATGCTGCTGAACTTTCTGGGGCCTGTTGTCCTTGTTGCCCAGAGGGATGAAGGACTGTTCCTGTTTGTTCTTCACTTTTCCAGCAAGAGATCATGGACTCTGGGGTAGATAGGGCTCAAGAGAAGAAGAAAAGTTCCACGAGTGCAGTTACCGCGACGCTGTCACCAGGTGGCAGTGTTGCGCATCGTTAACACTTTTCACACACTCACTCTATAGAGAAAAAGGATTTCTTTACGAAGAAGTTTCTTTCCTCTTACACGAATATATGTGTCAGGGTTTATGTGTGATAATTTTCTTTTTTCCCTCTGCAGGAGAGCATCCCATCAAGACCACTGAGTATGGGGTGGGTCTTAGTCAGGATGGGTGGGGGAAAAGCATAATGTGAATATGTGATTCTACAGTTATGGTTAAAATGTTGTTGTTTCCCTTCCCTTTTATGTAAGGCTCAGACACAATTTCTTTAGTTGACCAAGTTTTTCAAAAAAAGGATATTTTCGTACAATTTATAGTTGGTTTCTGGACTGGACTATGTCAGCTGTTGAGGGCATAGTTTGCTCCAGACACTGGGGACCAGTGTCAAATCACCAGGGGGAGAGTGTAGCGGGTATATGCTTTCTATTTTTTGAATCTGGTGGGGAAAACTGTGATGTATGGTTCCCTGGGGCCCACCGGGTGGCGCTGTCGCTTTGGGCCCGGGGTTGAGTCATCGTTGAGGTGGCGTACCTCTTTTGGTCTCTCTCAGCGGTTGTATGGTGGGGCGGGGAACCCACCGTGCTTGCTGGGAGGGGGTATAAAGGGGACGGACATTTTTGGTGGCGGGAGTCGAGTCCCGGGCACCTTCAGCCTGAGGGCGCTGGTTATTGTCGGTCCCCTAGGCGGGTCTAGGCCTAGAGGACGTTCGGAGGTCATGTTCCATCCCAGGCACCTTTAGCCTGGGGTGAGGTACTCAGAATGGAGGTCTGGAGCTCAGTGCCCAACACTGAGTTCCGCGATGGAAGGAGGTCCTAGGGAACCTCGGGAGTGGGTACCCGAATCTGGAAGGCGTAATGGACCGGTGGGAGATACTTACTTGAAGACCCGGTGCAGCATATTGCCAGTGACAGGTGAGCCTCCCATCGGAGACCGCCTGGAAGGAAATCCCCCCTCGCTCGGAGACCGCAACCCACTTTCAGGAAGGAAAGTGGAAAGTTCATTGTGTCTGGGCCTACTCGCATCCACACCTCCTTTTCTGTTCTGTACTACAAGGGAGTCTAACTGATTGTGTTCATTCAGGAAGAATAAAGGAGTGTTGGACTTTAATGGTGTGGGGCTCATTTTCTGGCAGACATTGTTCAAGGTAACTCTCATTGGAGGTTCCAGGTGCAGAACACTGACCCGAAGGTAAAACAAGAACTTTGCTTCCACCACACAAACATCTGCGGTGAGGGCTTGGCGTGGTGACCCCGCTCTCTCTCCTCTAAAGTACCCCTAGACAAGAGACAGACGAGCTGATAGAAGAGAGGGGAGAGAGGAGGCCACTACACTCAATAGGGTTTAGGCCTGGAGACATGCTTGGCCAGTCCATCACCTTTACCCTTAGCTTCTTTAGCAAGGCAGTGGTCATCTTGGAGGTGTGTTTGGGATCTTTATCATGTTGGATTACTGCCCTGTTGCCCAGTCTCCGAAGGGAGTAGATCATGCTCTGCTTCAGTATGTCACAGTACATGTTGGCATTCATGGTTCCCTCAATGAACAAGTATATAGTATAATGATGCGCTGAGGCACCAACCTTTTGTGTTACACGGTGAATCTTCAAACAAAAAATATATGTGAACCAAAATGAATAAATGTGACAATAAACCCAGTGCTCAATGCTCCATGCACAGTGTACATAAATCAGTACTAATTGCTTAATCAATTGAACAGCATAGGATAAAATACAGAGTGGAATATATAATTAATCCCAACCACATATAATTAATCCCAACGACACGTGACTTACTCATGGGTAAGTCACATGTCGTTGACGCAACACATAGGGGGGAGCTTAGTGACGCTCCCAGCAGCTGAATGAGGACACCGATCTAACTGAGATGACTACAAGCGCTGTCTGTATCCAGGATATGTGAGTGTAACCACACACACAGCTGAGTAGGAGACTGTGGTGTGGTGCTTTACTGCGCAATGATCTGTTTTTCTTTGTATTTCTTCCACATGTCCATTTAATGCATATGGAACCCGGGAGCAAATGAGGAGTTACTGAGTGAATTCACCGCCAGCAGTTAAGTAGATCCATGGAGCAATTATACCAGAGGGACATTGGCTGGTGTATGCACCAGCGTTCTGAATTTAGGAATTTGTGGACTTGTTTTGCATACTCATTTGGGGCCGAGTTTTTGAGTGATAATAGTACTATGGGGTTGGGATTAATTATATATTCCACTCTGTATTTTATCCTATGCTGTTCAATTAATTAAGCAATTAGTACTGATTTATGTACACTGTGCATGGAGCATTGAGAACTGGGTTTATTGTCACATTTATTCATTTTGGTTCATATTTATTTTTTGTTTGAAGATTCACCGTGTAACACAAAAGGTTGGTGCCTCAGCGCATCATTATACTATATACTATTTCACATTGGAGAGCTCAGCATTCTCTTGAATGATTGCAGCTGGTATCATTTATTCATCTTTTGTTTGTTGTATCTACTTATACCACATTTTAGCGCTTTAGTATTTTATTTCACTATCCCTCAATGAACTGTAGCTCCCCAGTGCCGGCAGCACTCATGCAGCCCCAGACCATGACACTCCCACCACCATGCTTGACTGTAGGCAAGACACACTTGTCTTTGTACTCCTCACCTGGTTGCTGCCACACACGCTTGACACTATCTGAACCAAATAAGTTTATCTTGGTCTCATTAGACCTCAGGACATTCCAGTAATCCATGTTCTTAGTCTGCTTGTGTTCAGCAAACTGTTTGCGGGCTTTCCTGTGCATCATCTTTAGAAGAGGCTTCCTTCTTGGACGACAGCCATACAGACCAATTTGATGCAGTGTACGGCGTATGGTCTGAGCACTGACAGGCTGACCCCCACCCCTTCAAACTCTGAAGCAATGCTAGCAGCACTCATACGTCTATTTCCCTCAGACAACCTCTGGATATGACGCTGAGCACATGCACTCAACTTCTTTGGTCGACCATGGCATGGCCTGTTCTGAGTGGAACCTGTCCTGTTAAACCTGTCCTGTATGGTCTTGGCCACCGTGCTGCAGCTCAGTTTCAGGCTCTTTACAATTTTCTTATAGCCTTGGCCATCTTTATGTAGAGCAACAATTCATTTTTTCAGATCCTCAGAGAGTTCTTTGCCATGAGGTTCCATTGGGCCCAATTTGGACATTTCCACTTAAGGGTGTACTCACTTTTGTTGCCAGAGTTTAGACATTAACCACTTAAGGACCCGCTCATGTACATATACGTCGGCACTTTAAAGATGGATATCTCGGTAATGGCAGCAGCTGCTGCCACAACCGTGATATCCATCTTTTCTGTGAGCGGTCCTGTAAACGATAATGGTGGTCTATGCGGCAGATTCGCCGCGAGATCACCGTTATCGGCGGCGGGAGAGGACCCTCCCTCCCACCGTTCTCCCGCGCCCTCCGCCGCTTACCGGAGCCGTTGGTAGCGGCGGAGGCGATCGGGTTCTTTCTCCCTCTGTGGTATGGATACGAGTGAGGGGAAGATGGCCCCCACCCGTCCTCATACCATAGCAGGGCGGAAACGACGTCAAAACGTCACTTCCGCCTATACGTCTTAAAGGCACATTTTTTTGTTGTCATTTTTTCAAATGACAATTTTTTTATTTACTTTTTATTGCATTTTAGTCTAAATATGAGATCTGAGGTCATTTTTACCCCAGATCTCATATTTAAGAGGACCTGTCATGCTTTTTTCTATTACAAGGGATGTTTACATTCCTTGTAATAGGAATAAAAGTGATCCATTTTTTTTTTAAACAGTGTAAAAATAAATAAAATCAATTAAAATAATTAAGAAAACAAAAAAAAATGTTTAAAGCGCCCTGTCCCGACGAGCTCGCGCGCAGAAGCGAACACATACGTGAGTAGCGCCCGCATATGAAAACAGTGTTCAAACCACACAAGTGAGGTATCGCCGCAATCGTAGAGCGAGAGCAATAATTCTAGCTCTAGACCTCCTCTGTAACTCAAAAGATGCAACCTATAGAATTTTTTAAACGTCTCCTATGGAGATTTTTAAGGGTAAAAGTTTGACGCCATTCCACGAGCGGGCGCAATTTTGAAGCGTGACATGTTGGGTATCAATTTACTCGGCGTAACATTATCTTTCACAATATAAAAAAAAATTGGGCTAACTTTACTGTTGTCTTATTTTTTAATTCAAAAAAGTGAATCTTTTCCAAAAAAAGTGCGCTTGTAAGACCGCTGCGCAAATACGGTGTGACAAAAAGTATTGCAATGACCGCCATTTTATTCTCTAGGGTGTTAGGAAAAAAAACAATATATAATGTTTGGGGGTTCTAAGTAATTTTCTAGCAAAAAAAAAGGTTTTAAACTTGTAAACACCGAGTCTGAAAAACAGGCTTGGTCCTTAAAGGGGTTGTAAAGGTTCGTTTTTTTTTTTCCAAATAGGTTCCTTTTAAGCTAGTGCATTGTTGGTTCACTTACCTTTTCCTTCGATTTACCTTCTAAATGTTTTTTTTCTTTGTCTGAATTTCTCACTTCCTGTTTCTCCTCAGTAAACTTCACACCATCATCCGAGCCGTGTTTAGTCAGCCAGAACAGCTTACTGAATAGCTTACTGAGGAAGAACAGGAAGTGAGAAATTCAGACAAAGAAAACAAAGAAAAAAAACATTTAGAAGGGAAATCGAAGGAAAAGGTAAGTGAACCAACAATGCACTAGCTTAAAGGAACCTATTTAGAAAATAAAAAACAAACTTTTACAACCCCTTTAAGTGGTTAATGGCTGTGTGTTGAGTTATTTTGAGGGGACAGCAAATTTACACTGTAAGGCCCCTTTCACACTGGGGCGTTTTTCATGCGGTTTAGCGCTAATAATAGCGCTGTTATACCGCATGAAAAAATCCTGCCCTGTGCCTTCAATGTGAAAGCCCGAAGGCTTTCACACTGAAGCGGTGCGCTAGCAGGACCGCTCCAAAAGTCCTGCTAGCCGCTTCTTTACAGCGGTAAAGGAGCGGTGTGTTCACCGCTCCTTTACCGCGGTCTCCCATTGAAATCAATGGGACAGCGCGGTAATACTGCCCGCAAACCGCGGCAATAGCCGCGGTTTGCGGGCGGTATTAACCCTTTTTCGGCCGCTAGCGGGGGTTAAATTAACCCCCCTAGCGACCGCATACCGCGGTAAGAACGACGGTATAGCAGCGCTGAAAATCGCGCTGTTATACCGCCACCGCTCCTGCCCGCCCCAGTGTGAAAGGGGCCTTATACAAGCTGTACACTCACCACTTTACATTGTAGCAAAGTGTAATTTCTTCAGTGTTGTCACATGAAAAGATAGAATAAAATATTTACAAAAATGTCAGGGGTGTACTCACTTTTTTTAGATAATGTATATGTATACATATACATACATTTGTATGACTATATAAAAGAATGAAACAGTCTCAGTACTTTTCAGTGATTTCTTGGAACTTTTTCCCAGAGTGTAATATCTACACACTGACATGATCATGTGTATGTAAATGAGGTTAGACATCCCTGTTTAACCTGTGCTTAAACACAGCAGACACAGTGCTGAAAGCACCTTGGTAGAAGGCTCCCAGGCTGCTGTAGTGGTGATTACATAAATTGGATTAAAAGATTATACTCATCTGCTGCCAGATTATATTCAATAAAGCACAAAAATGTTTAATCTCTGGAAAAGAACTGCAGAAATGTTTGCAAGGGATAACTTAATGTGTGGTTCAGTAAGGCCGAAACTAAGAAATTTAAATAAAACGTGTCACAAAAGAATACTCAGTTTTGTAGAGCACTGTAAGTAAAATAGGATTGCATTTCATTTATTTATTTTGCTACCAAAATAGTTTGCTCTTACCTTCAGCATTTTCCCTCCCTCTGCTGTGTACATCCAGCAGTGGATTTGTGCACTCCTGCTGAACATCACCCTGCTATAGTGACTATGGCAGAATGTGCCAGCGCATTAATACAGCTGCTTCCAATCCAACTTGGTAATGCTCAGAAAAAGGTGACAACGCCAAAGCTGAACTAAGTAGGCCTGTCATCCTATGAAAGAAACAATGATCAAAATTTAGCTGATCCAGCAGAGACCATTCGAATTTCGATCAGTGAGTGGTCTCGCCCGCTCGACACTGTTTAACCACTTCAACCCCGGAAGGATTTGCCCCCTTCCTGACCAGGCCATTTTTTGCCATATGTCACACATACTAGGCCCAATTTTAGACATGATTCAATTATCCGGAGGAAACCCACACAGGCACAGGGAGAACATGCAAACTCCAGGCAGGAAGTGCCATGGTTGGGATTCGAGCCAGCGACCCTTTTGTTGCTAGCCGAAAGTGCTAACCACTACACCATTGTGCTGCCCGAGGAATACTTCCAATATATGTGATTTGAATGTTTGGGTTTGGATTCCCCTTTAAATATAAATGTATTTTGCAAGTGACATGAATATGAAAAATAGTACAGATTTTTTAAGTTGTTTATTGTATTTATAGAGTGCTAACATATTATGCAACATTCCACAAAGTATATAATACCATTCATTTTGGCCCCTCCCCAGGGGAGCTTACAATCTAATGTCCCCAATACAGTCTCACAAGTATTTATAAACACAGTTATTGGCAGACTGTCAGGGAAGTTGGACGCAGTGTTGGCCGCTGTTGAGCGCGCCTGTATGTTCCTGTGCGCACTGGTGCGCGCGCGCCTGTGCGCGCTTGTGTGCGTGCTGGTGTGCGGGCGTGCGGGCGCACCTGTGTGCGCTGGTGCGTGTGCGAAGCAAGAATAGCCGGGCAAGAGCCCGGGGTCTATTAAAGCCTCTACCCGTCCCAGAAAGACCTTGGCAGATGATCTCAATGGATTTCATTGTGGAACTCCCTCTGGCTGAGGGGTTTTCTACTATTTTTGTTGTAGTAGACAGACTGTCCAAAATGGCTCACTTTCTGCCTATGAAAGGCACGCCTTCGGCTATGGAGACAGCGAAGATCTTTATTATAGAAATAGTGAGGTTGCATGGAGTCCCAGCTAGCATTGTGTCCGATCGATGTGTCCAGTTCAGCTCCAGGTTCTGGAAGGCTCTTTGTGGTTCCCTTGAGATTGTGTTGGCTTTTTCTTCTGCTTACCACCCCCAGACAAATGGCCAAACGGAAAGAACCAACCAAACTTTAGAGCAGTATCTCAGTTGCTTCTCCTCCTTTTCTCATGATTACTGGGCCTCTTTACTGCCTGATGCAGACTCCATTTTTTGCAAATTACGGCTTCCATCCGTCCTTCCTGCCCAGTACTATACCTGAATGTGCTATTCCTGCAGTTTCCGAAACAATGAACTTCTTCCTTACTAACAATAAACTCTTACAGGAAACCATGTCCAAGACCCAGGAATATAATAAAAAGATGTTTGATAGAAAGAAGCGAGGAGAACTTATTCTGGAACCTGGCAACCAGGTATGGTTTTATACGGCTAACTTAAAAATGGCCTGTCCCTCAAGGAAACTGGGCCCTAAATTCATGGGGCCTTTTTCTGTAAGGAGGAAGATTAATGATGTAACTTATGAACTTGACTTGCCTGACTCTCTGAAGGTCCATCCAGTCTTCCATGTGACGCTGCTGAAACCTGGTGTTCCTAACCCCTTTGTTGGCCGAAGTACCGATCCACCAGAACCTATAATAATCGATAATGAGGAAGAATTTGAGGTGGATGCAATCTTGGACTGTAGGAAGAGGTACTACCAGATTCAGTACCTAATAAAATGGAAGGGGTATGGACCGGAAGACAATTCCTGGGAGCCTGAAGACAGTATACACGCTGATGAGCTTATGCAGGCCTTCAGGAGATCCCATGCTACAAGATTGGCCCAACTGGGCATCCGGAGGCTGCCCTTAAGGAGGGGGCACTGTCAGGGAAGTCTCCATGTTGGACGCAGTGTTGGCCACTCTGGCGCACGCCTGTGTGTTCCTGTGCACGCTGGTGCGCGTACGCCTGTGCGCGCGGCGCTTGGCGCCAATCAGTCTATTTAAACTGTCAGTGCACCTTGGATCATTGCTGTCTGATCTGCACCTCCCTGTGACCCTTGCTCCTGTTATCTGTTCTGAACGTTTATCTCCTGACTACCCAGCTTGCTCATCGGATTGCCCTTTGTCCTCTGCCTGCACCTGACCTCGGTTTGCCTTGACCCTGAATCTGCCTGCTTCTCTGTACCTCGCTGCCTGCCTGCCTGTTGCTGACCCTGCCTGTGATCCGACCAATCTGTTCTGCTCCTGCTCAGCATCATCTGCCTGTGCATCGGTCGCCTGTTGCCTGTCCAGCTGGTCATTATCTCCTCTGCATCTGGATCCAGAGCCGCCTCTCCTGCAAATACCCGCCAGGCTCTCATACCACTCCGCACTCCTGTGCCTCCTGTCCATACTACCAGTGGCCGTGAGTCGGACATGTAAGGGGGGCCTTCCTCTGCTCCATTGGGCTCTCCAGTCTGGTACATACAACTCTGACACAGACTCTTCATGTTTTCTATACTTTCTACTCTTAGGACTGGTTCACACCTATGCAGGTTGCAGTTTGCATATTCCAGGTGCATTTTGCGTTTTTCAATACACATTTTTGATCCATTGAAGTCTATGGAACCAAACACCAGAAAAAAGTCCCATAAAATGCACAGATGTGAATTACATCCATAGGAAACCATGTTAAATGGACTGTAGTGTGTTTCTGCAAAACTGAAAATGCACTAAAAAATGCATAGGTGTAAACCAGGCCTTATTCTCTACACTTCAAAATTATGTGGGAACGGGACTGCGTGTAAATCACATGCTTTCCAGCACCTGCAGAAAAAACATGCTGCTGTTAGCAGATGCAGAAACCGCAGAGCGTTTTAACGTGCTGGGAACCACATAGCAATATGTGGCTGGAGCTGTGATTTTGGAAAAGGACCTTTTCCCTGTGATTTCTGTAGGTTCAAATGAATTGGCTACTGTGTCCACATAAGCATGGCCTCAGGGAAACCGCAAAAGTGTGAATCTAGCCATAGATAGGTCTTTTTTTTTTTTGTTTACAAAAAGTTTTATTTGGAAGACTGGGGAAAATACATTTCAATACAGAGTATAAGGTTCATACAGGTATGAGGTAGAATGCAAGAAATTTGTTGAGATAGGGTACATAGTTGAGTCATACAATAGGGTATTGTGATGGCAAGTGTTACAGGATATGATATATATAGCAGTTTCAAATCATATAGGAGTAGATGTCGCCACATAATACTGTTTTGTTTTTTAACCCAAGATGACCACACACATCTTGAACTGTACAATCTTGGTATATCCCATGAATTTACCAATAACTATGAAGTGTGAGGGCCTACCTAAACAATCCTATTAATCCTTTCATTTTCAAGTAAAGTGTGTGATTCACCTTTGGCTGGCTATTTATAGTAGGGTGACCAGACATCCCCGGTTTCAGGGGACAGTCCCCGGATTGAGGACACTGTCCCCGGACCAAGTCTGTCCCCAGTTTTGTCCCCGGATTGGATTTGAACAGGGGCTGGGGCAATTTCAAAGACAGTCAGTGCAGAATAAAAAAAAAAAATTCTGAATTACATCCCCCCGCTCTGCCGCTCCTACTAGCTTAGGGGGGGGTGTATTTTTTCCATTATCCGCGCCCCTTTCTGATGATCATGTGCTGGTTGGAGCGCTCCGCTCACATATTCTTCTGCCTTGGCTCAAGTCCCGGCCAGCCGCCTGCCTGCTTATCTCCTTGCCTTCACTGGCAAAGTGATCTTCCTCCACACCCCACCCAGTAGTAGCTGGGGCCCGGAGAGTAAGACTTGACAGGCTGTGAGGCGGGCGGCGATGGGCAGAGATATGCTGATTGCCGCCATTACTAGTAAAAAAAATATATATACCGTATTTATCGGCGTATAACACGCACCCCAAGTTTAGGAGGGAATTTTAAGGAAAAAAACTTTTAGGAGGGAAATTCAAGGAAAAAAAACTTACATTTAAATGCAGCATGCAGCCTTGCCCAGTGTCCATCTGCAGCCTTGCCCAGTGTCCATCTGTCCATCTGCAGCCTTGCCCAGTGTCCATCTGTCCATCTGCAGCCTTGCCCAGTGTCCATCTGTCCATCTGCAGCCTTGCCCAGTGTCCATCTGTCCATCTGCAGCCTTGCCCAGTATCCATCTGTCCATCTGCAGCCTTGCCCAGTGCCTTTGCAATCTTGTCAGTCTCTGCGTTTTTTTAAATTTGGCGCCGATTTCTGTGGAGAGGAGCGAGCGGGGCCGAGTGTACTTTGGCTAGACTCGGCTCCTCTCGCAGTCCCGCCCATCTCCACTGACTGCGCTGCTGACGGAGAAACCCGAGTGTACAGGGGCAGGACTGCGAGAGGAGCCGAGACTAGCCGAAGTACACTCGGCTTTCTCTATGTCAGCGGCGCAGTCAGAGATGGGCGGGACTGCGAGAGGAGCCGAGTAAAGCCGAGTGTACTTCGGCTTCGGCTCCGCTCGCTCTTTCGCTCATTTCAGCAGGGGAATTCGACAGAGTATCGGCGTATAACACGCACCCACGATTTTCCCCTGATTTTAAGGGGAAAAAAGTGCGTGTTATACGCCGATAAATACGGTATGTCCCCGGATTTTATCTTAAAAATCTGGTCACCTTAATTTATAGATCTGTTGTCAGCAATATCTCTGATCCAAAATTAGCAATAACCAGCGGCATGCAGTTAGGCTACATTTACACCTACTGGGCGTTAATGTGTGTTTTTTTTTTTTTAATGCACCACACAGTCAATACATTGAAATGCAGAGGTGTGAATGCACCTTCCAAAACAATTAATGTTCAAATAATAATAAGCAATTAGAGGCAACAACATGTGCTGAGTCTCTTGCAGAGGACTTCTAGTTAAAAAAGTAAAAGATTATTTACTTTTCCCCATAAAAAGGCATGAATAATTGAAGTGCATGGTGGAGGAGGGAAATTGAAGGGGAATATTTCAAATCCTGTAAAAAAAACAAATGGTGGACAAACACTGCAGAAGCGACCAGTGTATAAAACCAGTTTGGATCCCTCTTCATTTTCTATCTGTAGCACTACCCCCGTAGGAGCTGCTGGTTAGTTTTGGGCCTATACTCTGCCTGTCAACCCCCTGTAAGTTTGGCTCAATCCCCCTCGGCACAACTGGACAATGCACTGATTGTGGTTCCCAACTGCCAGTGGGTTCCGCAATGACACCATATAACAATACAAATACAGTTAAGCTTTATTACCTTGTATTGGCCGCCTTTCCAATGACACCAGATAAGACGCCACACCAAATGTAGTTTAACCAAGAAGTGAATATTTACTTGGTGAATGAGAAAAGTAGACACAGTCAAACATTAACAGTTGACTTCAAACAGAGCCCTGTGAGAGTCAATGAAATATTCAATAACAGTCAGGTTGAACAATGCAAAAATGAGGCCTGACCTGGGTAAGTACACAGCGGAGGGATTCTCCCAATGCAATGTGCTAACACTGGAGCACCGCTCCACCAGGTCTCACTCAGCTCTAGAAATATAATAACTGTACAAACAAGTTATATTATGATATGAGTCTATATGCTCTTTGGTTCCCCCTAGCAGGTAATTCCCATACACGTGTCCTACTATACTAGTTCAGATAGACAAGGTGAATCCTGTAATTGTTCCTTCTGATTAACAGTAGTCTTTGCTAGCCTTTGGTGGTGCACATTAATAATTTGTAATCCAAAGGGAAATGGAAGAGAATTGAACAGTTAAAGTATATGATGAGGAGGAACAGATGAATGCTGATCCTTATCAAGGCGCTAACCATGGGCGTCCGCTCCATAGGGCAAGGGGGGTCAATTGCCCCCCCCCCCCTGGAGACACACTATATTTATATGGACATGGAGTGAAGCAGAATTATCCTCAAGAGCTATTTCACACTGCCAGCTGGCCACGTTATCGGTAAAGCACCGCTAGTTTTAGCGGCGCCTTACCATAGTTTTAGTGGCGCTATTCGGCCGCTAGAGGGGGGGGGTTAAAAAAAAAATTTCAATTGCTAATCAGACAATGGCAGCTTGATCCTTCTATTAAGCTTTTGCATCAGGTTTCTCAAACCTTTGCATGCCTGCGCTTTATGTCATAATGACTAAGCTCCCTCCCCTGCATGACATTGTCAAAAAGGGACCGAGCATGGATGACCTTAAAATGATGCCCCCCCTGAAAAAAGTTCAGCGGACGCCTATGGCGCTAACTTCATCCTAGATGCAACGTGACTTGGCTTGCAGTACTGCAGATTCCCGCAAGCCTAAGCAAACAAGTAAGGTTGTGGAAGGCACCTTCCTGCAACACAATTAGTTTTATTTGTGGGCGGGTACCCTCTCACCACATGAGGCCTGTCTCGCTGAGATACTCCGACAGGGCCCTCTTGGTTCAAGACCTCCGGACGAGTCATTGTCCCCGGTCCTCCGCTTAGACAATCACAAAGCGTTGGTGGATAGGTGACTCTGGATGCTCAGGAGTGTCGAGTTGTCCCCCTCCCCGGTCCAATCAGCAGGGATGTAGATGGGATCCCTCCGACATGGTGGGTCAACCCTCCACCACTTTAGGCCCAGGCTTCTCCAGCCTAGCACCCTCGCTGCAGGCCTCTTGCTGTTTGCAATATGGCGTCCCAAGAGACAGAACACAAGCCCCGCCCCCCTTTTAAAAGGTCCTCCCAGCAGGCAGTGCGTGGCGCCACGCTCCTTCCCAGCAAGTGGCGTTGTGTGCCTTGTAGTCCATTCCTGACCCGTAACAATAGAGTCTGTGTCTCTCCGCACCACAAGATCTGTCATGCATTGTCCTACCATAGCTGAACCCAACAACTTGCAGCATATGGGGCAACGGATAATGGAAAGAGCTAAGTTCTTATAGGCACAAACTGTAGTCCATGAGCTACGCGCCAAAGTAACACCTTACTACATATCCTTTTGCATTCCCTCTAAATATATTGAATCAAGGTACCACATGGCCAATATCTGTTACTTTTGAAATATCACTATGGATCCATGTTGCAGAATAAAGTTTCTAATAGTTTCAACATGTCATGCTATATCTGCAATATTTGAGGAAGGAGACATTTTTATGCTAACATCCTTTACATCAGAAGTACGTAACATATTTGAGATTAAAGATCCCAAATGGATTGGCCCAATTACCCCTATTGCTTTAAAGAGAAACTATACTTACCTTCACTTGAGCGCTGCACTGTCCTGGAGCCAGAGGTGGCTCTAGGCTTTGTGAGGCCTTAGGCAAAACTTAGGCACGAGGCACCACTCATGCCCAGAATGGGACAAACAATTAAAGCGGTGGAGGGTAAGTGGACACAGTACAAGGGGGAGCAGGAGGGCACAGCACAGGGGAAGGGTAAGTTGACACAGTACAGGGGGCAGGAGGGCACAGCACAGGGAGGGAAGGTAAGTGGGCACAGTACAGGGGGCAGGAGGGTACAGTTAAGAAGGGAACAGGAGGGCACAGCACTGGGGAGGGTAAGCGGGCACAGTACAGGGGCAGGAGGGTGCAGTACAGGGAGAGCAGGGGGCACAGCACAGGGGAGGGTAAGCGGGCACAGTACAGGGGGCAAGAGGGCACAGAACATGGGGAGGGTAAGTGGGCACAGTACAGGGGCAGGAGGGTACAGTTCAGGGGAGGTTAAGTGGGCACAGGGCAAGATAGTAAAGTAAAGGAGGGAGCAGGAGGGCACAGCACAGGGGGAGAATAATTGGGCAAGGTATAGGGGGAGCGGAGGGAAAGAAGGATGCCCCTTACAACAGAATACCCCCCTAGAGACCTCCATTAGCTCACAGTCCACTTATATCAGTGCGCTCCTTCCTTAGAGGCTTCCAGAGATCATAGAGACTCCCCTTACAGCAGCACCCCCTGTCCTCTTTAAGATCTCCATTTATATTGCCTTACCAGCAGGAATCAGGTACCGCTGCAAGAAAGCTGTGAGAGCCGAAGTTGGGGGGCGGAGCTGGGAGGCGAAGCAGTTCTACAGATTTTTCCTCACTATGTATACAGCAGCAGCTACAAAAAGGGTCATCAAGGCAGCCTGGAGAGAGGCGCCAAGCGGAGGAGCCGGAGATCAATTACAACAGACTGGCACAGCTGAGAGGAATCCTCATGGAGTGGAGCACAGTGCCAGAAGTTCGGCACTGGCTTCATCCCCAAGAGTTTCTCATGGAGTCCCCCACTGGTCCAGATGGGTCAGCGGGGCAGACAGGAGGGGGAGTAGTGTTAGCAACTCTCTTTCCTCTCCTGCTTGTGAGGGGAGGGGGGAAGTTTCAGCATTGGCTCTGAGCGGCTCTCCCTGGCTGTGATCCGGAGCTGTCAGTTAGCTCTGATTACCCGGTAAACAGCCCGCTATTTCTCCATGTAGCGGTGAGCAGAGGGGGGGAGGCGGGGGGTCCCGGCTGCCAGTAGCGGCAGCTCTATAATTAGGCAAACTAGGCGGCCGTGAGGCCCCTGTGAGCACGAGGCCTTAGGCGACCACCTAATTAGAGAGCCGCCTCTGCCTGGAGCTCCCTGCCGGCAGCTGTCATCTTCAGCCGGGTAGGAACTGATCTCCAGACATCTTATTTGGCAGGGCCAAGGTGACATCACTCCTGCGTATGCGCGAACTTTTAGTCAGCTCAACACTGCGCATGCACAGCTCAGTTACAACAGTGGACAGGCAGATAAACTTTAATGCAGAAGAGAAATTTAGGGGTTGATTTACTAAAGGTAAATGCACTGGGGTTGATTTACCAAAGGCAAATAGACTGTGCACTTTGCAAGTCCAGTTGCTCCATAGCTTAGCAAATGAGGTAAACCTTCACTATGCAAAGAATACCCAATCACTAGGGATGGACCGAACACCCCCCTGATTCGGTTCGCATCCAGAACATGCGAATGGACCTGAAAGTTCGCGCGAACATTGGAACACCGTTAAAGTCTATGGGACTCGAACGTGAGAAATCAAAAGTGCGAATTTTAAAGGCTAATATGCAAGTTATTGTCCTAAAAAGGGTTTGGGGACCCGGGTCCTGCCCCAGGGGACATGTATCAATGCAAAAAAAGTTTTAAAAACAGCAGTTTTTTCGGGAGCAGTGATTTTAATAATGCTTAAAGTGAAAAAATAAAAGTGAAATATTCCTTTAAATATAGTACCTGGGGGGTGTCTATAGTATGCCTGTAAAGTAGCACATTTTTCCCGTGTTTAGAAAAGTCCCTGCACAAAATTACATTTCTAAAGGAATAAAAGTCATTTAAAACTGCTTGCGGCTTTAACCACTTCAGCCCCGGACCATTTTGGCCTGGTTAAAGACCAGGCCCCTTTTTGTGATTCGGCACTGCATCGCTTTAACTGACAATTGCGTGGTCGTGCGACGTGGCTCCCAAACAAAATTGACGTCTTTTTTTTCCCACAAATAGAGCTTTCTTTTAGTGGTATTTGATCACCTCTGCGGTTTTTATTTTTTGCACTATAAACAAAAATAGAGCGTAAAAAAAATATGTTTTCCTCAGTTTAGGCCGATCTACATCTTTTTGGAAAAAAAAAATCGCAATAAACGTTTATTGATTGGTTTGCACAAAAATTATAGCGTTTACAAAATAGGGGATAGTTTTATGCCATTTTTTTTTTTTTTTTTACTAGTAATGGCGGCAATCAGTGATGTTTTTCATGACTGCGACATTATGGCGGACACATCGGACACTTTTGACACATTTTTGGGACCATTGTCATTTTCACAGCGATCAGTGCTATAAAAATGCACTGTTTACTGTGAAAATGACACTGGCAGTGAAGGGGTTAACCAGTAGGTGGCGCTGTAGGGGTTAAGTGTTCCCTGCATAGTGTTTCTTACTGTAGGGGGGATGGGCTCTGTGTCACATGACACTGATCTCCGATCCGAGTACACGGAGCCGTCATTGAGTGTCATTGTCACTAGTCAGAGCGGGAAGATGCTTGTTTACACAAGCATCTCACCGCTCTATACCTCCGTGAGACGATCGCAGGGATCTCCACGGCGATCAAGTCCGCAGGACCCGCGGTCTGACTCACGGGGATGGCGGAAGGGTCGCGAGTGCGCCATTGGCGGCAAACGACCACGCGGACAGGCATTTAAAGGGGACGTACAGCAACGTTTATGTGCCTGTCCATGCCATTCTGCCAACGTAAATGTACAGGAGGCGGTCGGCAAGCGGTTAATGTAATGTTGGGTCCCGGCAATATAGATGACAATTATTGAGAAATACGGCATGGGTACCCCCCTCCCCTCCAGCCCATTACCAGGCCCTTTGGGTCTTGTATGGATATTAAGGGGAACCCTGCACCCAAATTAAAAAAAGAAAAGGCGTGGGGCCCCTAGGCCCTATATACTCTGAACAGCAGTATACAGGTGGTCCCAAGATATACAGGGACTGCAGGTTTGTTCTTAAATCTGTTTGTAATTTGGAACAGGTACATTTTGTAAGTGTAGCTCCAGTCAAAAAATCTATTTTTAAGCTTTTTGGATATCATAGTGAAGGGTTATCATCATCCCTGTAACATTTGTTTTGCTGTCTGTGCCCCTGTTCAGAAGATTTCACCTCACTTTCTGGCCCAATGACAATTGGATTTTGAAAATGTTTGGTTTTTAGGGAAACAAGGATTGGTGATAAAGCATCAGTGGAGACACCTTTTATCCATATAAACTCTTACAGGAGAGAATTTCCCTTCCCAGGGGTATATTTCCTCTCACTTCCTGTTGTCTCCCTCCCTTTGTGAGTAGGAGTCGTTTGTAAGTCGGATGTTTGAAAGTAGGGGACCGCCTGTATATATATATATATATATATATATATATATATATATATATATACACACACTATACGGCCTGCCCTATATACTCTGCAGAAAATTCGGCCTTAGGTGTTGGTGGAACCAGAACTCTGTAAGCCCTCACAGTTACACTTGGCGGGCGCTGGAACGGGCCCTGCTGTGAACTATTATATCAAGAATTGTAATTACATGCCCCTGTTGAACAGGGCAGAAAAATTGGGCCTTTGGTGGTGTTGATGGTGCTGGTGCCACAACACAGTAAGTCCTCACAGTTACTCTCTGTGGGCACAGAAACAGGCCCTGATGTGAAATATTATATCAAGAATTGTAATTACATGCCCCATCAGCATAGGCAGTCTTAAAGGGATCTCATTCATAAAAAAATTAATCGGTTACATCAGCATCAGGTGCTTGGTAGCTGGTGATCCAAGACTGATTCATTTTTATGAAGGTGAGACGATCAACCGAGGCGGTGGACAGGCGCACTCTGTGATCAGTTACAAAGCCTCCAGCAGCACTGAATGTGCGTTCCGAAAGAACGCTGGATGCAGGACAGGCCAGTAGCTCAAATGCATACTATGCAAGCTCTGGCCAGTGATTCATCCTCAAGACCGAGTAAGCCAGTGGATTTTCGGTTGGAAAGGTCTCCAAGTCTGATCTTGCCCCTAGGTATTCTTGCACCATGTAAATCAGACGCTGGAGATGGTTGCTGGAACCGATCAGACCTTGGGGCTGCGGACTAAAAAATTGTCTGAATGCATCAGTCAGACGGCTACCTTCTCCACAGCTCCTTCTGTGAATGACCGAAGCCTCAGCAACACGTTATCCAGGAGGACCAGGAAATTGTAACCTCCCAGGCTCTGGAAACGCATTGCACAAACCTGTCTGCAAGGCCTCCCAAAGATGTTTCATCCTGTGCTCCCTCTGCGAAGGCTGCATAAGTTCCGCAACCTTACCCTTGAACCGTGGATCAAGAAGGGTTACCAGCCAGTAGTGATCCCTCTCCTTGATCACACAAATCCGAGGGTCCTTTCGCAGGCTTTGCAGGATCAGGGAGGCCATGCAGCGTAGGTTTGCTGAGGCATTCGAACCGGAGTCCTCTGGGTCACTAAGGGTGACATGATCTGCAGCCACCTCCTCCCAGCCACGTACAAGTCCATGGGTTTCTGGGGACTGTAAACGATCCCTTGAAGACTGCTGCTGATGCTGAGTGCTAGGCTCCACCTCCATGCTGACAGAATCCTCCTCCTCCTCTTCCTGTGTGAGCGTCGCGCCTGCAGGAATACTATCTGGATAAAGGGGACCTTGAGAGGTAAGGAAGTCCTCCTTTTCATCCCTCTGTTCTGCCTCAAGTGCCCTGTCCATTATTCCATGCAGCTAGTGCTCCAACAGGAAGACAAGAGGGACAGTATCACTGATGCATGCACTGTCACTGCTCACCATCTTCGTGACCTCCTCAAATGGTGACAGGACAGTGCATGCATCCTTAATCATTACCCACTGGCGTAGCGAAAAAAATACAAGCTCCACTGACACTGTTTTGGTGCCATAGTCGCACATTTACTGATTGATGGCCCTCTGCTGCGTGTGCAGCCGCTGCAGCATTGCCAACATTGAGTTCCACCTGGTGGGCATGTCACAGATGAGGCGGTTCTTGGGCAGGTTGCATTCCTTTTGGAGGTCAGCCAGCCGAGCACTGGCATTATATGACCGGCGGAAATGCCCACAGACTTTTCTGGCCTGCCTCAGGAGATCCTGGAAGCCTGGGTACCTGCACAAGGACTGCTGCACCACCAAATTAAGGATGTGAGCCAAACAGGGCACATGGGTCAAGTGTCCCTGTTGGAGGGCGGAAAGGAGGTTGGTGCCATTGTCGCAAACCACCATTCCTGGCTGAAGCTGGCGTGGCATCAACCACCTCTAAGCCTGCCCCTGCAGAGCTGACAGAATCTCTGCCCCAGTGTGTCTCCTGTCCCCTAAGCAGACCAACTCAAGCACCGCATGGCATCTTTTTCCCTGAGTGCTTGCGTAGCCCCTAGAACGCCTACGGAGCACCGCTGGTTCCGAGGACAAATCTGCGCAGGAAGAGGCCATAGAGGAAGAAGAAGAGGAGGGGGTGGAGGAGAGAGGTGTGGAAGAATCACCACTACCAGCATTTTGGAGGCGTGGTGGCGGAACAAGCTCCAACAATACTGCACCCTGTCCTGCATCCTTCCCAGCTGCCAGCAGGGTTACCCAGTGCGCCGTGAAAGAAAGGTAACGTATCTGTCCATGATAATAGAGTCTGCTGGACCATGAGTCAGCGGTAATGTGCACCTTACCGCTGACCGCCCTGTCCAACGAGGCCAAGACATTGCCTTCCACATGTCGGTAGAGAGCCGGAATGGCCTTCCGAGAAAAAAATTGGCGTTTGGGAACCTGCCACTGAGGTACCGCACATTCAACAATTTCTCGAAAGGGGGCAGAGTCTACCAGCTGAAAAGGCAGCAGTTGGAGTGCTAGCAATTTAGCCAAACTAGTATTCAGCCGCTGAACATGTGGATGGCTGGGACCAAACTTTTTTTCAACCGTTTAGCAACTGGGGTAGGGAAATTTGCCTGCTACAATCAGATTTAGGCGTACCCCTAGCAGATTGCCCGCAAGTGCTTGGGACACCTAATTTTACACCATAATTGCTCTCAGTGCAGGTCTCTGAGAGGACTGAAGGTATAGTGGGGTTGGATTTTCCAGCTGATGAGGAGCAGGGAGAGGTCTGCCTTGTTCTTTGGTGTGGGTCTTTTAAGAACTGTTGCCAAAGGACTGCATGGGAGGTCGACATATGTCTGGTCAAGCATGTGGTGCCCAAGCGGCTGCTGTTTTGGCCACGCTTGATACGCTTCAGACATATGTTGCAAACAGCAACGGTACGATCTGCTGCACACATCTCAAAAAAGGCCCACACCAAGGAACTTTTGGAAAAACGTCAGAAGCACCCTGCACATGCGGAGCTCTGCGTTGTGATGCAGTCGGTTGATTGCCCTTAAGCTGGCCCCTGGAGGGCATCCTGCCTCATTGGAGATGTGCCTCCTCCTCCTCTCTTCTATCAGGCACCCACGTAGAGTCAGTGACCTCATCATCCCCTCCATCCTCGCTACTGGAGAAAACATGGCAGTATGCTGCAGCTGGGGGAACATGACTGCCAGTTTCTTGTCCTTCATGGGCACCCCCTCTCTCTGGGCTCACTTTACTGCCTTCATCCTCAACCTGGGTACCATCATCAGAGCCTTCAAAACGCTGCGCATCCTCCTGCAGCATGTACCCTACTCTGTGGTCGAACACTTCGGGGGACTCCTCAGGGCATGATGGTGGGGCTAGGGAAGGAGTGAGTGATGACATTGAGCCGATGGAAGAGGCCGCTTTGGCAGCTGCATTGGCAGAAAAAGTACCCTGAGCCTGGGTGACAGAGCATGAGGAGGATGAGGACGGCTTGGTCATCCACTCTACCAACTCTTCTGCATGTTGTGGCTCAACACGGCCAGCTGCCGAAAAAAAGGCCAAGCGTGCCCCACAGCCACGTGCTGAGGATGCACCGTGACCACGACCACCACTGTTGGCTGTAGACACAGAGCCTGCTTGCCCTCTTTTAGTGGCCTGTGAGCTTCTGCCTCTCATTCGTGGCCTTCCAGACATACTGTACAATTAGATTAGCAAAACAACGCCTGAAGTTTACTAAAAACAGTACACCAGGAATGGCCTACAGTCAGGCATAGGCTTGGCTGGACTACAATGCAGTTGATATATATTTTATGAACTGCAGCTCACTGAGTCACCTGCCTGCCTGAAAGTGTCTTTGAACACATACACCATGAATGGCCTACAGTCAGGTATAGGCTTGGCTGGACTACAATGCAGTGGATATATATTTTATGAACTGCAGCTTACTGAGTCACCTGTCTGCCTGCCTGAAAGTGTCTTTGAACACGTACACCAGGAATGGCCTACAGTCAGGTATAGGCTTGGCTGGACTACAATGCAGTGGATATATATATTATGAACTGCAGCTCACTGAGTCACCTGCCTGCCTGAAAGTGTCTTTGAACACGTACATCAGGAATGGCCTACAGAATTGAAACTAAGACTTTTAGGTGAGGCCAGCTAGATGTACCTCCATCCCCGATAGGTTGATATAAAAGAACTACATTTTTGGGACTTTGAATTGAAGCGTGCAGCCAGGAAAATAGCATTGCATGGTACTATAATGCTGTCTGGTGGTGGAGCCATCTATAGTGCCATATAGTAAATACATAGACATGTAGTAACCATCATAGTAAAGTAAAAAACTTTTATTCCATGACATGATACATAGTAATAAATTAACAGAATAGCATAATGACACACTGATAGCATATTGGCCTAGAGCCACAGTAATGACATAATGACACATCAGACTAGTTGCAACGTATTCCCACAGTAAGTAATATATAGGTATATTCCAGTGAGCCGTAATCATGGTATCTTGAATAAAAAGAACAGCAGGGAAGGCATCTATTGGCTTGACGCGTTTTGTAGCTGTAGCGCTACTCTTCAGGAGCAGATGCAGAGATATTGTTTAAAGATGTTTAAAAGTAGATATGATGAGTGATCATGTAAAAATTTAATAAAGACTATAGAAAAATAAAAATAGTAAAAATTGGTCACTCATACTTGCAAGTCAAATCAGAGTCTGGACATGGACTGAGGGAACTGGAGGTAGGCTGGAACGGCCGATCGCGGGTACATGGCAGACATCGCGGCCACCAGGCACGCGCATCGGCATCTCAGTGACGCACCGGGCACGCACGCGCGCCCCCCAGTGACCGGAGGAGTGACTGGATTTCTAGAGCCACCTTGTGGCCATCATTTGTCTATGGCCCGGGCTCCAACAAGTTAATGAGGAAAAAAAATGAACTGAAATGATTTTAGCAAATGGCTGCAATATAACAAAGAGTGAAAAATTTAAGGGGGTCTGAATACTTTCTGTACCCACTGTATATATATGTATCTATACATATGTATAATTAGAGTAAAATTAAAAAGAAAAGGGAAATATTAAGCAAGAAGGAAGAAAAGGAGGAATACAAAATATAAATATAAATGATAATAATTAAAAATATAATTAGATTATAGTGAATTGGGTCTGGCAGGAATGAAGTTATAATAGAGGGATATACTAGTATATATGATGTTAGCACAGTTTTAGGGGTACGAATAAAAATTGCTTTATTAATTTAACCACTTCCATACCGGGCACTTTCCCCCCTTCCTGCCCAGGACAATTTTTATCTTTCAGCGCTGTCGCACTTTAAATGACAATTGCGCAGTCATGCTACACTGTACCCAAATGAAACTCTGCGGTTTTAAATTTTTGCGCTATAAACGAAAGAAGAGCGACAATTTTTTTTTAAAAACAGGGCGGCACTGATAGGCGCCACTGATGGGCACTGATAGGCGGCACTGATGGGCACTGATAGGTGGCACTGGTGGGCACTGATAGGTGGCACTGGATAGGCAGCACTGATGAGGAGCTACTGACAGGCTTTTCTGAGTGGCACTGATTGGCACTTTGATGGGGCACTGACAGGCATTACTAATGGGGTACTGATTGGCACTTTTTGGCCACTGTTGTGGGCACTGATCTGCATGGATATGGGCACTGACAGGCTTTATATAGGGGCACAGGCTGGCATGTGATGGGCATTTATTTTCAACTGATTATCACCACAGCCCCATCAAAATGTGCCAATCAATGTGCTGATTATCAGCACAGACCCCCCCTCTGACAGGGAGAGCCGCCAATCGGCTCTCCTTGTCAGCATGAACCGAGGAGAGCCGTTTACAGGCACTTCTTGGTTCACGCGATGATCAGCTGTGATTGGTCACAGCTGATCATGTGGTATGAAGCCTCTGTCAGAGGCTTCATACCACGATCGGAGTTGCTGTGTGTCAGACTGACACACAGCACCCCCGATCGCCGCGCTGCGCGCCCTCACGGGCGCGAGCCGGCAGTGATATCCTGATCACGTCATATGACGTCCAGTCAGGATATCACAACCACTTTGCCGCCGTCATTCTGCTATATGGCGGGCGACAAGTGGTTAAATTAATAAACTTCTAAGATATATAGATAACTAAGTGATGTATAATATGGGTGACTTATAAGATAAATAGATAAATAAGTGATATGTAAAATTAATAAAGTCACTAATAATTAAGGCAGGAAGATTAACTGGAAAAGAGTAATGCCCCGTACACACGATCGTTTTTCATGCCGTTAAAAATGCCATTTTAAAAAATGGCCATTAAAAATGATCGTGTGTAGGCTCCAGAGCATTTTTAACGACGTGAAAAACGGGCATTAAAAATTCCGGACATGCTCTCTTTTTTCACGTCGTTTTTCATGTCGTTTTTTTTAACGACGTGAAAAACGATAGTGTGTATGCTTTCACGACGTGAAAAAAAACGCGCATGCTCAGAAGCAACTATGAGACGGGAGCGCTCGTTTTGGTAAAGCTAATGTTGGAAATGGAGATGGCACATTCGTCACGGTGGAATTAATAGCATCGTTTTAATGCTGCGCATTCCGTTCTTCTTTTGATAATGCTTTAAAATTACCCTCTTTTGATAATGACATTGAGAGTTTTATGCCAAACTTGTTTCTAAAGTAATTCCAAATTGCTCTAATGATTATAAAATATTATTTATAAGCCGCACCTCCCTCCTAAATAATACTAATAATAATAAAATAATGTAATTCTCCTTTTTTCTTTAAATTTTATATTATTTTTGGTTATTTTTTTTTGGCCTTTTTTTTAAGTATTTTGGCTTAAATTATTCTTGAGTAAAGTTACCACAACAACCTTCCAAATGTGTCTCATTTGGCCTCAGGGAGGTTTGTGTCCCCTGATAATAACAATAATATAATTTGAGATGTCCCTGCCTGCTTCCTAGCAAGCTCTCTTTTGAAATACAAATCACATAGTCAAGTATTTAAAGGGCACTCAATTTTTTTTTATTTCAGAACATTAACAAATTAAAGTGGAAGGCAGCACTGGAGAGCCTGCTTGCATTTGTGCATCCCTTTCACCCCACAACAACCATACAAGATGTCCAAACCAAAATAGAGATTAGATCCCCCCAAAAAATTAGCCCAATCTTGTCTTGAGCTCCCAGAGGTCAGGAGCCACAGCAGATAAGTCCTATATGTCCCCAGTCTGTGGTACTACAGCAGGCATTATTTTCTCCTCTTCCTTGTAGCCTACTCTCCAGCCTTCTCTGCAGCCTTGGTTGGTTTCTTCCTTGGAGGCTGGGGATCAGGAGGAGAGGTTGTGGCAGGAGGAGTAGTAGGAGGAGGAGGAGGAGGTGGAGGAGTAGGCACAACCTCCGTTATGTCCGTGTACCTAGTGAGTTCACCCAGCACGCCCTTATTGATGACTTTCAATAGCAGGGTCTCACTGAAATTTTTTTGCTGCAACTCCATTTGCCCTAGTTTGTGGGCGAGGACTGCGGCAAATCCCTCATCAACAGAGGGTGCCTCTCTGAGGGCCGCTGTTGCCTCTCTGAGGAAGGCCCTGGTTTCCTCCTCCACCTGCCTACCTCTCCTTGGCCCTCGTGGTTTAACTACCAGGGGAGGCATCTGGGCTCTTGTGCTGGGCCAAGCCTCCTCCTGGGTGCCACTGGGCCCAGCCTCCTCCTGGGTGCCACTGGGCTCTGCCTCCTCCTGATCCCCAACATCACCCTCTTCCTGGCTCTGCTCTGGCTGTAAAAAAAGAAAGGGACATTATTTATTTTGCCACATCATCATTCACAGACATTGTTCACCTCTAGACATTGTTGAAATCAATGCCAAAAGTTATGTCCTTTTCATTGATTACGCATCCTGGTTTTGTTGTCTTGGACACATAAAATTAGGCCACTACTGTATCTTGCTCTTCACAAACTTTATTGGTAGAAGTGTACATACCTTTAACAATACTAACATCTATTTAAAATCTACAATTTTGTACGATAGAAATATAGATAGCAAAACTTTACCTGGCTCCATATCTCCAAATCTGCCTCCTCAAGGCCCTGATCTTGATCCTCAGAGGAAGCCAGAGCAGGGTTGACAGGAAGGCTGGAGGACTGGCTGCAGGGAAGGCTGGAGGGTTGGGTACAAGGAAGGCTGGATTGACCTCTGGGGGGAAGGGTGGAGAGAGATTCCCGCACTTCCAGCTGGTCATCCAGAAAAGCAAGCTTACTGTAGTACCACAGACTGGGTTTATAAACCTTATCTGCTGGTGCACCTGACCTCTGGGACCTCAGGACCATAGTCCTCTGGGTCCTGTATGTCCCTCTGATGGTCCCAATTTTGTTTTTGACATCTTGGAGAGTTGTTGTGGGTATCTTTGTTTGCACAAATGCAAGCAGGCTCTCCAGTGCTGCTTTCCTGGCGTCTTTATTTTTATTACCGCCACTTTTTGTTTGCCATAATATAGGGAGCTCTTGCCATTTATCGATGAACTCCCCCATGAAGTCTGGGTTTTTAAAAGTATTCATGATATCTGTAAAAGCGAGAAACCAAAAAAAATATATATTTCAGGCAACATTCCTCAACTGTGCATTGTCTACATATTTTGAGCACACAAATCTCCTCGTCTGATGAACCTCAAAAAGTAAAATTGTTAGGTACCTTGGTCACGACGTTCGTTGCTAACTCTCTCTTCCGAAAAATGAACGTATTTCCCAGACATGGATCTTCACTTTATATACACAGCGCATGCGTGAAACTCTGCACGCTTTCCCCGCCCCTGACGTTCGATATTGTACTTTCCCCGCCCCTTCTCGCTCGTAGTGCTGAACAAAACATGGCGGAGACACAGGTGGCTGAGATTACCTCTACAGAGGATAAAATTACAGAGGAGCCCAAATCAAGACCCAGGAGATATAAGGCATCCAACATGTCATTCGAGGAAATGGTGGAGATGGTCGCCATTTTAAAGAAGGAGGATTATGATGCCAAGCATGGTCCGTATAAAAGGCCTAATCTGGTCAAGTCCAGAATTATGGGCAAAGTGGTCAAAAGTCTCCACCAAAAATTCGGGGTGTGCAGAACGAAGGAACAGCTCAGAAAACGATGGTCAGATCTGAAGTTGCGGGAGGCCGACCAATATAAAAGAATCAAGAAAGTTATATTAAAAAGTAAGTTGTTTTTTTTGACTTTCAATGGTACATATTATTTTCTGGTATTCTGTCGTGTATTTTGAACTTTCATATAGTACACTGAAAGATACCATCTTTTTTAGGTTCGTTCGCATAGTAAACAGACGTATTAAACCTCTTTCTCCGTACAGTTCCTCAAACGATGTTTTAGGATCATCCAGTGTGAACACCCATGTTTTTTGGTTTATTTGGGGGAGTACATTTGGGCCACACTTATTTTTGGTGTGCTAATCCAAAGGACATTTGTTCATTTGAAAAAACGATATGCATGGTAATGTTAAAGGGAGTGAATGCTCAGCAGCTGATGAAACATCTGAACGCAGTAGTACAAGTGTGGGCCTAAAGCCAAAAAGCTTGAGGGAGTCACACACAGGTGATCCAGTGTAGATACTTTGGGGTGTTACAATGTTTCAAATTTGTTTACAAAATGTATATGCTCTGTTTTGGCCTATGTATCCAATCATTTGTCCTGGTTGGCACAGGGGGTAAAAATTAAAATGGAGCATGCTTCAAAAGAATGATTACAAAGTTTTTTTTCATGTTTCTTATTTTAGCAAAATTGAGTCGCTACTAATGAAACTATTCCTTTTATTTCAATCTCCCTAGGGATTCGAAAAGCTACCTCAGATGAGACGAGAATTGCAATACCTACAACAATACCCCCAGAACCCCAGGATGGAGAGGAATGTGATGTTGTGGAAGTGGAAAGTGGCACCACCACAGGTCAGAGTGAAACCAGACACATGCATGTTAAATAGATGTAGGCCTACATATTCTATCCTACATATGTCTTTTTACATTTAGGTGCAGTTCTGGCCGAAGACCCCAATAAGTTGACACATCACAGTGCCCAGATCCTGATCCAATACCTGATGGTCTGCTGTCGTGACCTCGAAAAAATTAAGGGAGATTTGCTAGAGATCAGGGCAAATACAAAGCGGGTGGAGGAAAGGCTCCAAAATATCATGGCTGTGCTTGGGCGTGTCTAATGTTTTTACACCAAATAACGTTTTACTTGCAGAGATTTCTATTTTTTTTGGTTATTTTACCCTTTAATGACTAGCACATGTTTAGCTTTTTCTAAATTTGGAGAAATATAGTTTGTTTATGCATGGCTGGTCATGCGTTTTAATACACCTGAAATTAAGGGAACATCCACATTTCTAAGGAAGTTGCCCACCTAAACAAAAAAAATAAAGGTATTTTTACATAACAAATCATTGTGGCTTCATTATGTAAATGTGGTGCTGAGTGAACTAATCAATGTTTGGTGTTTACACTGACAATGAAGGGTAATTAAAAGATTTTTTAATCCACATGGCAAAACAAGTGCACTAGGTAAACCTACCAGAAACATCAAACATTATACAATAAAAATGACAAACCAATCTTTACTTTTTTTAAAAGTTTTATTTTTTTGGTCTAAAATTATTAGAGATTGTCTGGCATTTCAATGGCCCCCCTACCCATAAAATAGTCCACATATTGGTTACGGACCTCACGTCCGGTTGGGGGGGCCAAGCCAGGACAGCCAGGTTCCAGGGCCACCAAAGTTTCGGCATTGATTAAAGAGGCCTCAGGCCCACTCAAAGATATATAACTCGTTGAATGCACCCTTAGGAAATTATGCAGCACACAGCACGTCATAACCACATGGTTCCATTTGTATGGGGCAAGGTGGATGGAGGTAAGGAAGAGGCGAAATCGCCTGGCCATGATCCCAAACGCATTTTCCACCACCCTTCTGGCTCTGGCCAGCCGATAATTGAAAACCCTCCTCTCAGGGGTGAGGGTGCGTTGCGGGAATGGCCTCATCAAATGGGGTCCCAGGCCAAACGCCTCATCCGCCACAAACACAAAAGGTAGTCCCTCCACATTCTGCTCCGCTGGTGGCAAGGCCAGCAGATCCAAAAGGAGCCGTTCTCCAAACTCCGTCTGGGCAAAAACTCCTCCATCAGACATCCTGCCATTCTTGCCAACGTCCACATAGAGGAACTCGTAGGTGGCCGACACCACTGCCATCATCACGACGCTGTGGAACCCCTTATAATTATAATAAAAGGATCCCGAATGGGGTGGTGGGACGACCCGAACATGTTTGCCGTCGATGGCTCCTCCACAGTTCGGAAAGTTCCATCGCTGGGCAAACTCGGAAGCCACATTCTGCCATTCATGTGGCGAAGAAGGGAACTGTGGAATTAAAGAAATAACAAATTAATACTTGGAGCCAGAAACATTGAAAGCTGATTTCATACACACATTCATGGCCAACATTGGTAGAAACTGTTCAAAACATAAAAAATTGGAAGCAAGAAAAAAAAAAACTAAAAAAAAATTATGGGGGGGGGGGTAAGGGTTGAAGATGAGTTGGGAATATCACACATGAAGGCTGTAGCACTCTGTATTGAAGTTAACAAAAATGAAACATTCCTAGGCCAAATTTAGGGTGCGTTTTGGGTAAAGCACTACGATGGAACATATAATAAAAAACATGGAAATGACTAGGCAAGGTAGGTATGGCCCCAGGATAGCATGCTGGAGAGGTTAGGTAAGCCAAATTTACAGGTAGGCCTCAAACCCCAAACTTTAAATAATAAAACATGGGGAGAAAGGGGACATTCCCTGCAGCTAAGAATCATGTGAATTAGGGACTGCAAATAAAGCAAATTAAAAATATCCAAAAATAAATACCATACAATGTGAATTTTTGAAGAAGAACACTTACCTTAATATAGTCCTCCTGCAAAACTTGAAGGATGGCAGAACAAGTCTCTGGTATAATGATCCCCAGAGCCTGGGGGATTATGCCTGTGGAGAACTTAAGGTCCTGCAGGCTTCTCCCAGTAGCCAGGTATCGCAACGTGGCGATGAGCCTCTGCTCAGCACTGATGGCTTCCCGCATAACGGTGTCCTGCCTGGTAATATAGGGGGACACCAAAGCCAACAGCTGCTGAAATACGGGGTCAGACATCCTGAGAAAATTCCTGAAATCATCAGGATTATTCTCCCTGATCTCCCGCAACAAAGGCATGTGACAGAATTGGTGCCGCTGGAGCAACCAATTCTTGGTCCATGAACTCCTCCTGACCCTGCTCATGGCATGGAGTCGGGATACAGCATGAACCCCTGCACCAACTACAGCACGAACTCTACGACGAGTACGTAGCCGCAACATGGCTAGATAACGGTCGGCTGAACAGAACGAACTAGAAGAACGCACGGAAGAACAGCAAGGCCTATGAAGAACAAGCTGAAAAACACGAACGTGCAGAGCAGGCCGCACTGAATAAACAGATACGAACTGACTACAAGCAGTGCTAAACAGATACGAACCCACAGGCGCAATCTGAACTCCCGAAAACGATCTTCAAAGCACGAAGACTGAAAAGCGCAAATCGTCTCTCACCAAACTTTTACTAACACGCGGAAACACGGAATTAGCAAAAGCGTCCCAAAGGGTGGCGTCATTCGAACGGAACTTCCCCTTTATAGTGCCGTCGTACGTGTTGAACGTCACTGCGCTTTGCTTGATCGTTTTTTTTAATGATGGTGTGTACGCAAGGCAGGCTTGAGAGGAAACATGAAAAAAAACGAGGAGAAAAACGTTGGTTTAAAAAATGACATTAAAAACGATCGTGTGTACGGGGCATAAGTATTAATGAGATAAGAATGCAGTGAAGATGGGTAGATAAACCGTAAAGGTTAAAGCATGAGACCAGAAAGGGGAATGAGGCCTCGTACACACGACCGAGTTTCTCGGCAAGAACCAGCAAGAAACTTGTTGGCAGAGATGTCTTGCCGAGAAATTCGTTCGTGTGTATGGTTTCTCGTCAATAAAACCGACAAGTAATCTCGACTAGAAAATAGAGAACCTGCGCTCTATTTTCTCGTCGAGATTCTCGTCGGCATGTTTCTCGACGAGAAAAGTGAGTGTGTGTACACTTACCTGTCTTCCGGGAAGCCCGCGCATGTTCGAAATGAATTTGACGCATGCGCGGTAGCTTCCTAGGCATAGGTAGGGTATACCAAGATGGCGGCGACGGCATCAAATGTGACGAGCGCATGCTCGTCGTAGTCGATGACGTCACCGCGTACGCTCCATTCAAAGAACCGCGGGTTCTTTGAATCGAGCGTCTGTACACTCGGCCGGGACAAGTTTCTTGTCCAAGAATTTCGTCGAAAAAAACGACATATTTTTTTCGACGAGAATCTCGGCCGTGTGTACGAGGCTTAAAAGTTTGAGGTGAGTATCAAAGGGAGACAAACCATAAACATCAGAGTAGCATACATCCATACCTTTAAACAGAGAGATACAGTCAGGTCCATGAATATTGGGACATCGACAATTCTAATCTATTTGGCTCTATACACCACCACAATGGATTTGAAATGAAACGAACAAGATGTGCTTTAACTGCAGACTTTCAGCTTTAATTTGAGGGTTATTTACATCCAAATCAGATGAACGGTGTAGGAATTACAACAGTTTTTATATGTGCCTCCCACTTTTTAAGGGACCAAAAGTAATGGGACAGATTAACAATCCTCAATCAAACTTTCACTTTTTAATACTTGGTTGCGAATCCTTTGCAGTCAATTACAGCCTGAAGTCTGGAACACATAGACATCACCAGACGCTGGGTTTCCTCCCTGGTGATGCTCTGCCAGGCCTCTACTGCAACTGTCTTCAGTTCCTGCTTGTTCTTGGGGCATTTTCCTTTCAGTTTTGTCTTCAGCATGTGAAATCCTCAATTGGATTCAGGTCAGGTGATTGACTTGGCCATTGCATAACATTCCACTTCTTTCCCTTAAAAACCTCTTTGGTTGCTTTCGCAGTATGCTTCGGGTCATTGTCCATCTGCACTGTGAAGCACCGTCCAATGAGTTCTGAAGCATTTGGCTGAATATGAGCAGATAATATTGCCCGAAACACTTCAGAATTCATCCTGCTGCTTTTGTCAGCAGTCACATCATCAATAAATACAAGAGAACCAGTTCCATTGGCAGCCATACATGCCCACGCCATGACACTACCACCACCATGCTTCACTGATGAGGTGGTATGCTTTGGATCATAAGCAGTTCCTTTCCTTCTCCATACTCTTCTCTTCCCATCACTCTGGTACAAGTTGATCTTGGTCTCATCTGTCCATAGGATGTTGTTCCAGAACTGTGAAGGCTTTTTTAGATGTTGTTTGGCAAACTAATCTGGCCTTCCTGTTTTTGAGGCTCACCGATGGTTTACATCTTGTGGTGAACCCTCGGTACTCACTCAGGTGAAGTCTTCTCTTGATTGTTGACTTTGACACACATACACCTACCTCCTGGAGAGTGTTCTTGCTCTGGCCAACTGTTGTGAAGGGTGTTTTCTTCACCAGGGAAAGAATTCTTCGGTCATCCACCAAAGTTGTTTTCCGTGGTCTTCCGGGTCTTTTGGTCTTGCTGAGCTCACCGGTGCATTATTTCTTTTTAAGGATGTTCCAAACAGTTGATTTGGCCACACCTAATGTTTTTGCTATCTCTCTGATGTTTTTTTTATTTTTTTCAGCCTAATGATGGCTTGCTTCACTGATAGTGACAGCTCTTTGGATCTCATATTGAGAGTTGACAGCAACAGATTCCAAATGCAAATAGCACACTTGAAATGAACTCTGGACCTTTTATCTGCTCCTTGTAAATGGGATAATGAGGGAATAACACACACCTGGCCATGGAACAGCTGAGCAGCCAATTGTCCCATTACTTTTGGTCCCTTAAAAAGTGGGAGGCACATATACAAACTGTTGTAATTCCTACACCGTTCACCTGATTTGGATGTAAATACCCTCAAATTAAAGCAGATAGTCTGCAGTTAAAGCACATCTTGTTTGTTTAATTTCAAATCCATTGTGGTGGTGTATAGAGCCAAAAAGATTAGAATTGTGTCAATGTCCCAATATTTATGGACCTAACTGTAAGTAGCATCAGGTCGCCCCCAAAGTTCTGGCAGATCTAAGTGTCTGAGCAGCCGGTTTAAGTGCGCTCACCACTCGGCTGGCGTCTGACGTCACCAGCCGAGTGCGGATGTGAGGGTGCCAGTGCGCAGGCGCCAGATTCCCTGGATGCAACCCAGACTACACGGACCAGAGGACCGAGTGAAAGGACGGTCAGGAGGTGTGGCTCAGTGCATGCTGGATGGGGCGGAACACATCGTGATCGTTCCCAGGCAACAGACAAAGCCCACAAAGCTCGTACGATAGATGGTAATGCCAGCAAAGTGTGGGGAGGTAGCAAAGCCTCTCAATAGGATCAGATGGACATCCAAATGAAGGAACAGGGGATCAGGGGATTGCAAAGACACAGTACGGGCATCAAATGGGATGGTGGTCCCACATGTGCCCTGGGCGTCCGTATGAATAATAAATTAGAATCACTTGCAGAATTGAGCGATATCGATTTGTGGGGAAATTCGTCATCAAACACTGAAAAACAATTTTATTATTATTATTGGTTATAATTATTTTATAGTTATTTATTATATTATAATTTATGATTTTGTTTTTTTAACTTTATCATAGCCGGGATGTCTACTAGACTCTGGTTTGGACAGATTTAAGGTGAGTTATTCCTAAGAATTACAGGCCTACAATATAAAATGCCAATTTTCCCTGCAGAATAATGGTACCGCTTTCAGCACCTAAAATCTGACAGAATCATACTGCCAGGGAGGTTAAAAAGGCTGCTGATGAACTGTATTGCAGACTAAAAAGCAGGGGATATAGCCATTCCTTTCTAAAAAGGGCCTACAATAGGGTATTGGAGAAAGACCGTAGCCCCCTCATTTTTTCCTATAAACAAAATACAAAGTCAGACAATGTAAGAATAATTACACAATACTCCACGGAACATCTAAAAATCAGGAGAATAGTGGAGAAATTCTGTCCTTTGTTGTCAGCTGACCCAATTGTCAACAAATATGTCGGGAAACAACCTGAAATCACCTACAGACGGGCATCTTCCCTTAAGGATATCTTTGTGCATAGCCACTTTGAGGCTTCTAGTCATGAAAAATGTTTGAATCCAGGAACATTTTCCTGTGGCCATTGGGACGTTTGTCCTTTCCTGATGAACAGTTCTAGCTGTACTCTTCCAGATGGACAGATTTACCACTCTAAACACAGAATTACATGCCACACTCCTGGCATTGTTTATTTAGCAGTTTGTCAATGTGGTGGCTTTTACATCGGAAAGACCAAACGTCCTTTTCTAAAACGTATCCGTGACCACGTCAAACCTATCTTTAAGAACAAAATGGAAATGGCTATCAGCCATCATGTTGGCCTTTTTCATAACTTTGATCACAAAATGATCAAATTTATGGCTCTGGAACACGTTCCACCTCATGCCAGAGGAGGAAGTGCTGACAAAACTCTATTGCAACTCGAGGCTCGCTGGATCTACAATCTAAAAGCGACCCTTTTTCCTTGCTTCAATGAAAGTCTTCGTTTTAAACCCTTTTTATAATCTCTGTAATTTCTGGTTTTGTGTCCTCCCTCCCCTTTACAATCTTTTCTTTTTGTCCTTGTCCCCCTCTCCTTTCCTCCACTTTCCTTTTTTCTTTTTACCGTTCTCCCACCCCTCCCCTCCCCCCTTTTTTTCCCTTCCCCTTCCCCCCTTTTTCTCCCTTCCATTCTCCCTCATCCCACTTCCCTTCCCCCTCCCCTTCCCTTTCCCCTTCCTCTTCTTTGGCTGTATATATTTCCCTCCCCTTCTTTTGATATTTTTATTTACTTTTCATAACTTCCAAGTGATTGAATAATACTGTAATGCATTTTTTCTTGTCGATTTATCTATATATTTTTTATAAGAATGTTTCCTTTGCTGTTACCCCTATAATACATCATTATTTATCAATTTGATGTGATTTGTTTTCCTTAGTTGTTTTTGAGGTCTCGGTGTTGCTCTTCCACCTTTTTTGCGGAACCTGCTTCTTGGTTGGTCAACTGTTTGCACTTTTAGATTGCATTTGGTATCACCATCATGGGACTCTTGGGGTGGGGGATGCGACCTTTGAGCGGTGTGACATGACCTTACTATTGGGCTTACATTTGCATTCATGGATGGATGGTTTCCCTATAGAGTCTTTTTCTCTCTCTGGGACTTTTTTCGTATCTGTATTGACAGGCGCCCCCTTTTTCCCTGCGTTATTTCAAGTTTTGATTTTAAGTAAGTACCCTGATGGAGCTTTCCGTAACCCTACATGTATCCATATGTACCTTATTACTTTAAATGGTATCCAGCAACATCCTTTTATGGTTGCTGTTTTTTGCTTTATTAATGGATATATATGCATATCGTTTAAACCCCTGTCAGTGGCATTGTTTGATTGATACTTTGTTTATTTTTATTCCCTTTCTACCTTTTTTGGCCAGGTCTTTTGAGCGCTCACTATGTCTGCATAGTCGCTCGGGGTTTGGTCTAGTTCCTGCCGCTTGGGTGGTTCCCCCCCTCCCCTACTCCCAGGCCCAACTGGGTCTTCTTCCATTCTGGCCTAAGGGCATTAGGGCCTATGGTGGTGAGTTAACCTCTTTCTTATTGGTGGACCGGTCAACGAGTAGACCTCCAAAATAAATGTTCTAATTGGTAATATTGACATAATTCTGTTTTTCATATTTATATAGTTGTTTTTTCTATACCTGGTTGAACCATACAACCCCTGACGAAGCCCCAAGGGCGAAACATGTTGGGACAACGTATGATCTTTTTAACCAATTCTTGATGCAACCACCATTCAGAACCACCTCACTTTGAATGACCAACACTGTGATATTGCTCTAATTTTTATTAACCTTGTATAAATAATAAAGCTTTTTATATAATTTTTTACGAAAACTGTATCTGAGTCTTCCATTGGTATGGTACTGCTTTAACTAAGCACCGCTACAGTCCCACCTCTCTTTCTCTGCATTTTCAATCAAATTGGGATGAGGTGCATCTTGTTTGGTGTCTACCCTTAGTCAGATCCAAAATTTCAGATTTACAGTGGATATATATTTTATGAACTGCAGCTCACTGAGTCGCCTGCCTGAAAGTGTCTTTGAACACATACACCAGGAATGGCCTACAGTCAGGTATAGGCTTGGCTGGACTACAATGCAGTGGATATATATATTATGAACTGCAGCTCACTGAGTCACCGGCCTGCCTGAAAGTGTATTTGAACACGTACACCAGGAATGGCCTACAGTCAGGTATAGGCTTGGCTGGACTACAATGCAGTGGATATATCATTTTATGAACTGCAGCTCACTGTGCCTGAAAGTGTGTTTGAACACGTACATCAGGAATGGCCTACAGTCAGGTATAGGCTTGGCTGGACTACAATGCAATGGATATATATATTATGAACTGCAGCTCACTGAGTCACCTGTGTACAATATAATAATGATGATAATCTAAACTGAAAACATATTATTATAAGTGGCGCAAAAACATGTAACTAAATACATAAACTACTCCAATAAATATAAATCAGATTATGGCTGAAAAAATATATATTAATCCAGTCACTATAAATCAGCAAGAACCCGTGCATGAAGTGACAATAGTGTTTAAAGTTCATAAATTAATAATCAGTGTCTTCAATCTTCATTTCTTCCACCACACCCAAGTGTTCAGTGAGACCTCTCCCTTCAGATAAAACACTCACCAAAAAAATATGCCTCACACTCGCGTGTTCGGCGTGCAAGCTAAGCAACAATCCTTTCAATGGGTAACCAGATGATGCACTTCATAAAGTGTCCTCCAGGTGGCTCCGTATATGTGTAAAAAAATATAAGGTGCACAATAGTGTGATATCGTAAAACCAGTTTAATCAATAAAAAACCTTCAAAAGTTACACTCACAAGAAAATTATGAAAGCAAGCCGTAATGCACACCAAAAACATCCAGACAACTACAGCCAGTGAAGGATGGTCACGGCGGACCCAGGATCAGCAGTGATCAATACTAATATGAACGCTCTCACCGCTCGCTTCCCATATACGATCCCTCGCTTCCTACTGTGGCTGGATGCGTAACACGTCACACGTCACTCCTTCACGATGGTTCAAGCACTCAAACGATCGCAGTGTAGCCACGCCCCGACATGTTTCGTCACGATGGACTTAATCATGGGATCCCATGATTAAGTCCATCGTGATGAAACATGTCGGGGCGTGGCTACACTGCGATCGTAGTAGGAAGCGAGGGATCGTATATGGGAAGCGAGCGGTGAGAGCGTTCATATTAGTATTGATCACTGCTGATCCTGGGTCCGCCGTGACCATCCTTCACTGGCTGTAGTTGTCTGGATGTTTTTGGTGTGCATTACGGCTTGCTTTCATAATTTTCTTGTGAGTGTAACTTTTGAAGGTTTTTTATTGATTAAACTGGTTTTACGATATCACACTATTGTGCACCTTATATTTTTTTACACATATACGGAGCCACCTGGAGGACACTTTATGAAGTGCATCATCTGGTTACCCATTGAAAGGATTGTTGCTTAGCTTGCACGCCGAACACGCGAGTGTGAGGCATATTTTTTTGGTGAGTGTTTTATCTGAAGGGAGAGGTCTCACTGAACACTTGGGTGTGGTGGAAGAAATGAAGATTGAAGACACTGATTATTAATTTATGAACTTTAAACACTATTGTCACTTCATGCACGGGTTCTTGCTGATTTATAGTGACTGGATTAATATATATTTTTTCAGCCATAATCTGATTTATATTTATTGGAGTAGTTTATGTATTTAGTTACATGTTTTTGCGCCACTTATAATAATATGTTTTCAGTTTAGATTATCATCATTATTATATTGTACACAGTTTGATTATTTAAGGTGGCAGCATTATAGATTCACTTTTCATTTGGATGTATATGTTGGCACCAGTGTGCCTAAGTGTACGAAGCTATCCAACATATTCATCACTTGATATATATTTTTATTTATATATATTATTTTTTTTATTTTTATCCTGAAGCGCAGTGGGGATATCAATAGGGCGCATTTTTTGATTTCCACTCATTCACACTGAGTCACCTGCCTGCCTGAAAGTGTCTTTGAACACGTACACCAGGAATGGCCTACAGTCAGGTATAGGCTTGGCTGGACTACAATGCAGTGGATATATATTTTATGAACTGCAGCTCACTGAGTCACCTGCCTGCCTGAAGGTGTCTTTGAACATGTACACCAGAAATGGCCTACAGTCAGGTATAGGCTTGGCTAGACTATATATATATATACAAGCCTGTATATATATATTAAATGCACTGCAGCTAACTGAATCAACTGCCTGCCTGAAGTATTTTAGAAACAGTACACCAGTAACGGTCTGCAGTGAGATCTAGCTGCACAGGATACAGTGTATATACAGGTCCTTCTCAAAAAATTAGCATATTGGGATAAAGTTCATTATTTTCTGTAATGTACTGATAAACATTAGACTTTCATATATTTTAGATTCATTACACACAACTGAAGTAGTTCAAGCCTTTTCTTGTTTTAATATTGATGATTTTGGCATACAGCTCATGAAAACCCAAAAATCCTATCTCAAAAAATTAGCATATCATGAAAAGGTTCTCTAAACGAGCTATTAACCTAATCATCTGAATCAACTAATTAACTCTAAACACCTGCAAAAGATTCCTGAGGCTTTTAAAAACTCCCAGCCTTGTTCATTACTCAAAACCGCAATCATGGGTAAGACTGACGACCTGACTGCTGTCCAGAAGGCCATCATTGACACCCTCAAGCAAGAGGGTAAGACACAGAAAGAAATTTCTGAACGAATAGGCTGTTCCCAGAGTGCTGTATCAAGGCACCTCAGTGGGAAGTCTGTGGGAAGGAAAAAGTGTGGCAGAAAACGCTGTACAACGAGAAGAGGTGACCGGACCCTGAAGAAGATTGTAGAGAAGGACCGATTCCAGACCTTGGAGGACCTGCGGAAGCAGTGGACTGAGTCTGGAGTAGAAACATCCAGAGCCACCGTGAACAGGCGTGTGCAGGAAATGGGCTACAGGTGCCGCATTCCCCAGGTCAAGCCACTTTTGAACCAGAAACAGCGGCAGAAGCGCCTGACCTGGGCTACAGAGAAGCAGCACTGGACTGTTGCTCAGTGGTCCAAAGTACATTCGGAAATCAAGGTGCCAGAGTCTGGAGGAAGACTGGGGAGAGGGAAATGCCAAAATGCCTGAAGTCCAGTGTCAAGTACCCACAGTCAGTGATGGTCTGGGGTGCCATGTCAGCTGCTGGTGTTGGTCCACTGTGTTTTATCAAGGGCAGGGTCAATGCAGCTAGCTATCAGGAGATTTTGGAGCACTTCATGCTTCCATCTGCTGAAAAGCTTTATGGAGATGAAGATTTCATTTTTCAGCACGACCTGGCACCTGCTCACAGTGCCAAAACCACTGGTAAATGGTTTACTGACCATGGTATTACTGTGCTCAATTGGCCTGCCAACTCTCCTGACCTGAACCCCATAGAGAATCTGTGGGATATTGGGAAGAGAAAGTTGAGAGACGCAAGACCCAACACTCTGGATGAGCTTAAGGCCGCTATCGAAGCATCCTGGGCCTCCATAACACCTCAGCAGTGCCACAGGCTGGTTGCCTCCATGCCATGCCGCATTGAAGCAGTCATTTCTGCAAAAGGATTCCTGACCAAGTATTGAGTGCATAACTGAACATAATTATTTGAAGGTTGACTTTTTTTGTATTAAAAACACTTTTCTTTTATTGGTCGGATGAAATATGCTAATTTTTTGAGATAGGATTTTTGGGTTTTCATGAGCTGTATGCCAAAATCATCAATATTAAAACAAGAAAAGGCTTGAACTACTTCAGTTGTGTGTAATGAATCTAAAATATATGAAAGTCTAATGTTTATCAGTACATTACAGAAAATAATGAACTTTATCACAATATGCTAATTTTTTGAGAAGGACCTGTATATATATATATATATATATATATATATATATATATATATATACACAAAGCTGGCATGTATATATATATATATATATATTGAATAGAATATACTGCAGCTAACTAAGTATTTTAGAAACAGTACACCAGGAACGGTCTGCAGTGAGAGAAATGACACTCTCTCTCTCTATCGCTCTCAACGCCACCAACACACTACAAAGGGCCAACGTGAGCCATAATTGGCCAAAGGCACCCTGCCTTTGGCCAATTATGGCTCTCTTCGCTGACGGTGCTGTGATTGGCCATAGCATGTGGGTCATAGTGCATGCTTGGTCAATCATCAGCCAGCAATGCACTGCAATGACGCAGTGCATTATGGGCAATGATGCGCCGTTCGAATTTGTCACGAACGGCCTATAATGTTCGATCTTCGTCGAACGATCGAACAGCCGATGTTCGAGTCAAACTCATGTTCGACTCGAACAGACAGCCCATCCCTACCAATCACATGCAAGGAAAAGTAAAAAAAAACAGCATGTTTGCTTGCACATGATTGGATGATGGAAGTCAGCAGAGCTTCTGCTCATTTACTAAGCTCTTGAGCAACTGCACTTTGCAGAGTGCACAGTCTATTTGTCTTTAGTAAATCCACCCTACTGTGCACTTTGCAAGTGCAGTTGCGCTCTGCATAGGCATTTGCTCTAGAGTAGACATGTGCAATTCATTTCAGTCCGAATACAAATTCGGCCAAATTTTTGGTTATTTCGGAGATTCCGATTGTGACAGACCTAGCCGGGACAGAGGCTTTTGGAGGGGACTGAATGCAAGCCTCTTGCCTTGCGACCATGGGCCCTGGCATTTGGGGGAACGGTGCTCTTTGTGAGCTGTATGCCTGGGGACCCTTGAGGGGGTGTTACTTTGGATTCAGGTCCATGTCCCCCCAAGACACACAGACTCTGGGGACCCTGTATATGCCATATTAGAGTGACTGATTCATACTGTTGGGATGTTCACACGTTCACTCTAAGGATATGCTAAAGACATCACCTCCAGCCATCTGTCTGTCCTCTGTGCTAATTGACCCTGCTAAGTGTGTGATGTTTACACTTATGATAATGTGTATTGTATAGCAGGTGAGCGAGGAGACGGGATGTCTACCCTGAAAGGTCATATCTATGAGTCACCTTGGCTGTCTAAAGGATTTAGTTAATTAGCTCACGTTAATTTATGTTCTGGTTACCTCCTCTGTTACTGTATATAAGACTTGATTTTGGTTCTAATAAAGTCTCTCCTGTTTGAACTTACATACAGCCTGCCTGGTGTTTGTTCTGAACGATCACAAATGGATTAGAATGGCACATAGCTGTAGTTTGAATCCTGGAGCACCGGATGATCCAGTAGAGCAGAGGAGTGTCGGGAGAGTGGAGCCGAGCGAGCAAAGGGTCTTGTTACACCGATGTATCCGTTTCTGAATGAAATAGTAATGAACAGTAACTAATTTCATTGAAATCCATTGAAATTTGTTTAGTTTTTTTAGTTTAATTGTTTTCTAACGAATTCCACCTTTTCAGAAAATTTTAAATTCAGACTGGTCGAAAAACGATCGACAAATTCCTATTCTGTGTGAAGAAATAGTTGGTTGTTAAGCAGTGGGCTGGAAAGCTGGCCGCCCGCGTCCTTAACAACCATGAATCATCATCTGTCAGCGGTCTTTCTTACCGACAGATGAATATAAAGATAAAGAATGCCGGCAATTGCCCGTAAATAGAAAAATGTTTTTAAAAAAATGCCGTAGGCCCCTCATCCCCAGTCCATACCAGGTCCTGGATAAGGATCTGGTATGGATTTTGGGGGAACCCCACAGCAAATTTTATTTTAAAAAAAGGCGTGGGGTCCCCCCCAAAATCCATACCATACCCTTATCCGAGCATGCAGCCTGGAAGGTCATTGGTATGGTTCAGGGGGGGATGAGCGAGTGCCCCCCCTGAACCATACCAGGCCACATGCCCTCAACATGGGGGGTGGGTGCTTTGGAGCAGGGGGGCTCTGCGCCTCCCACCCCAAAGCACATTGTGCCCATGTTTGGGACAAGGGCCTCTTCCCGACAACCTTGGGCTGTGGTTGTCGGGGTCTGTGGGTGGGGGGCTTGTCAGAATCTGGAAGCCCACTTTACCAAGGGGGCCCCCAGATCATGACCCCTGCTCCCCTCCATGTGAATGGGTATCAGTACATCGTGCCCGTACCCATTCACCCAAAAAAAAAGTGTCAAAAAGTAAGAAACACAGGAAACTGTTTTTGACAAGTGCTTTATTATAAAGAAAAAATAGAAAAATGTCCAAAAGTTCTTTGCCTCCTAAGAGGCGGTTTTACTAGGAACAGAACTGCTGAAAGAAAATCATAAGGATTTTTATCATATTTATGTACTGTGACAGCAGGAAGGTAAAGTCACCTGGTTGCATCCAGGGGGGTAGATATATTTCTCCCAGATTCAGGCTTTATGCCGACTTATACAACTAGGGAGTTGATGAAGCCCAGCTGAGGCTAGTGGGCTCATGAATGACTCATACCTCTAGGGAGAGTGCTGGGCGTCGTGAGACAGGGAGTTGATGAGACCAGCTGAAGCTTGTCAGCTCATTTAGGCCTCTATAAGAACTCCCAGCTTCATTAGATGTTAGCTCATGCCTGGAACCAGACCTGTGTGGACTGTCTAGGGAGAGTGAACCCCTGTGCGGTGAGGCAAAGCCTGTGTGGCTATTTGTTTGGACTTTTACTAAACCAGGGACTTAGGGACTAGGACAGCACCAGGCTGATCCCAGTTGTTAGTTTAGGAAACCTGCATGTTTAGTCAGAGGTCAAACTGACCAGGATTTATTTTGTTTGTTTCTTTTTGGCTTTGCTGTGTTTTTGTCACTGTACATAGAGAAATAAACCGCACCTTTTGATTTTGAAAACCACAACCTCCGTCTGCTGGCCCTGTTTTTGTGTGGGGAGCCCAACCAGGGGGTCACACACACCCGCTACCGAGTTAACCCCCTCACAGTTGGTGGAGAATGCGGGCAGTTTTTTTTAAGCCAGCATGGAGGAGATACTGAAACAGCTGGCTCTAGCAAATGCCAATCAACAGCAGACAAATGCAGGTTTGCAAAGGAGCCTTGCAGCCCAGCAGCAAGCTCATCAACAAGCCCAGCAGCAATCTGAGGCCCGCTTCATAGACCTGTTACAGAAGCAAGAGCAGAGACTACAACAAATGGAAGCAGTAATGCAGCAACGTCCGCAGACCAGTGAGGAAAGCCGTCCCACTAATACCGCGTCCTTTGGGGTGAGTCGTTTATTGACAAAAATGACTGGAGAGGATGATCCAGAGGTATTTTTGACCACATTTGAAAGGACTGCTGAAAGAGAAAAGTGGCCTGAGGAGCAGTGGGCTGGACTGGTGGCTCCTCTGTTGACTGGTGAATCGCAGAAGGCTTACTATGACCTAGAGCCTGACCAAGCAAAAGACTATGTGATGCTAAAAACTGAAATATTGGCAAGGCTGGGTGTCACCCTGGCTGTCCGGGCTCAGCGTGTGCATAACTGGACTTTCCAGCTTGGAAAACCCCCCAGGTCTCAAATGTATGATCTCATTCACCTGAGCAGGAAGTGGCTACAGCCAGAGACTTTGTCCGCACCAGAGATTGTGGAACGTGTTGTAATGGATCGGTTTTTTAGAGCTCTTCCTACTGCCATCCAAAAGTGGGTAAGCCAAGGAGACCCAGAGACGGCCGGTGGTCTTGTGGATCGTGTAGAGAAATACTTGGCTACAGAGAACCTGACGGCCTCTTCCAGAGACACTCGGACTTTCCACCCTAAGACCAGACCATCCCCAGGGGCGGATAAGAGGATTCCAAGGGGTGAGGGTGGAGAGAGTGAGAGGGTGGGAGCTCTACCCCAAGTTTGGCGAGAACAGCCTGGGAAATCAGCGGCTCAAGAGGCCGCAAGAAGGATCGTTTGCTACCGCTGCCGGCAAGCGGGACATATTGCAGCCAATTGCCCGGTTGTGGAGGAACCCATGCAGTGTGACTTTCTGACGGGCAGACGTCAGTCGCTGTGTGCGACAGTCGCATGCACTGCCATTCGAGGAACTGAGAAACATTTATGCAAAATGTGTATTAATGGTAGAAATGTTGTGGTATTACTGGATTCAGGTAGCCTTGTGACCCTGATAAAGGCTGAATTAGTTAAAACAGAGGTCTCTGGGAATAGCAAGGTAGCTGTTATTTGTGTGCATGGGGACACCCGAGAGTATCCAGTGACTACAGTGTGTTTCGAGACCCCCAAAGGTACCCTCTCTCATCCAGTGGGCTTAGTATCTCAGTTACCGCATGACGCCATTGTGGGAAGGGATTTTCCGAAGTTCTGGGAACTGTGGGATGATCCTGAGCCCCCCACTGGTGCCCCTATGTACCAGGAATGTGATAGCCAGAACTCCTCTGAGAGTGGTGAGGACTCTCCAGAATTTCCCTTGTCAGTATTTGCAGGGGAGACTCAAGAAACTGGAGAGGAGCCCACCTCCTCAGACGAAAACCTACCGTCTGTGGAGTTTTCTGATCTGGAGGTTCACAGGGAAAATTTTGCCACAGAACAGTTAAAAGACCCCGCCCTAATAAAGGCACGGGAAAACGTAGTGGAAATAGATGGCGAGTTAGTGAACCCAGATAATACCTGCACTTACCCATACTTCAGCGTAGAGAAGGACCTACTGTATCGGGTGGCAAAAAGGGCAGAAGAAACCGTTGAGCAGCTGGTGGTGCCCAAACCTTACAGGAAGTTGGTGTTGGAGTTGGCCCATGGGCACATTCTTGGAGGTCATCTGGGGACAGAGAAAACCCGAGAGAGGGTATTACAGAGATTCTATTGGCCTGGGGTGATGAAGGACATAGAAAATTATTGTTCCTCCTGCCCTGTGTGTCAGAGGTCGGCCCCGATGCCACATTTCCGTAGCCCGCTGGTCCCTCTACCCATCATTGAGGTCCCGTTTGAGAGAATCGCAATGGATTTGGTAGGTCCTATAATCAAGTCCGCTAGGGGGCACCAGTACATATTGGTTATAATGGACTATGCCACCCGTTATCCAGAAGCGATCCCTCTCAGAAATACCTCGGCCAAAACCATAGCCAAAGAGCTATCTCTTGTTTTTAGCCGGGTGGGTATTTGTAAAGAACTGCTTACGGACCAAGGTACACCCTTTATGTCCCGGGTTATGAAAGAGCTGTGTAAATTGCTCAAAGTGACGCAATTGCGTACATCTGTGTATCACCCCCAAACCGATGGGCTGGTTGAAAGATTCAACAAAACCCTAAAACAAATGTTGAAGAAAGTGGTGGATAGAGATGGAAAGGATTGGGACTGTCTACTTCCTTATTTGATGTTTGCTATTAGGGAGGTGCCCCAATCCTCTACGGGATTCTCCCCCTTTGAGTTACTGTATGGGAGACACCCAAGAGGGCTGTTGGATATTGCCAAGGAAACTTGGGAAAGTGAGAGTTCTCCCCACAGGAGTGTGATTGAGCATGTCGCCCTGATGCAAGATCGAATTGCACAGGTAATGCCCATCGTGAAGGAACATTTGGCCCAAGCGCAGTTGGCACAGCAGAGAGTGTACAACCGTGGAGCAAAGACCCGTACCTTTTCCTCGGGGGATAGGATATTGGTACTTGTCCCTACGGTTGAAAGTAAATTCCTTGCCAAATGGCAAGGCCCCTACGAGATAATGGAAAAAGTGAGCGAAGTGAATTACAAGGTCAGACAACCAGGAAGGCGAAAGCCCGAACAGATCTATCACGTTAATCTGTTGAAAGCCTGGAGGGATAGAGAGTCCCTAGTCGCAGAAACTTGGTCACCAGCTCAAACTGGTTGCGTGATTCCGGAGGTTGGAATAGCAGCCACCTTGTCACAACCCCAACAACAGGAGGTTAAGGAGTTTGTGCTTCGCAACAAGGAGGTGTTCTCTGAGCTGCTGGGACAAACATCTGGGGTAGAGCATGATATTATTACCCCGCCCGGTGAAAGGGTGAAGTTAAAACCCTATCGGATCCCAGAGGCCCGACGGGAGGCAATACGGGAGGAAGTACAGAAAATGCTGAACTTAGGGGTGATAGAGGAGTCCCAAAGTGATTGGTCTAGTCCCATTGTGTTGGTGCCTAAACCGGATGGGAGCTGGCGATTTTGTAACGATTTTCGTCAGTTGAACAAAGTTACAAAATTTGACACCTACCCCATGCCACGTATAGATGAGTTGATCGACCGGCTGGGAACAGCCCGATACATGACGACTCTTGACCTCACAAAAGGGTATTGGCAAATTCCCCTGGCCAAGTCGGCCAAAGAGAAAACCGCATTTGTAACCCCAGACGGGGCGTTCCAATATAAGAGAATGCCGTTCGGGTTACAGAATGCGCCGGCCACATTCCAGCGGAAAATGGACCAGATACTGAGGCCCCATCGGAAGTATGCTGCGGCTTACCTGGATGACGTAATTGTCCATAGCACAGATTGGGCCTCACATCTGCCAAAAGTGCAAGCAGTCCTAGACTCTATCCGGGAAGCGGGGTTTACGGCTAACCCCAAGAAGTGTACCATTGGGCAGGAGGAGGCCAAATATCTTGGGTACACCATTGGCAGGGGAGTAATAAAACCCCAACTCAACAAAGTCGAGGCCATCCAGAGTTGGCCACGTCCCAACAGCAAGAAGCAGGTACGAGCCTTTCTGGGAATCGCGGGTTATTATCGGCGCTTCATTCCCCACTTTGCTTCTAAGGCTGTGCCCCTAACCAACCTGACGAAAGGGAAAGGGTCGGTCATGATTAAATGGACCCCCGAGGCTGAGGCAGCATTCCAATTCTTGAAACAAGCCTTATGTAGCCAGCCAGTGTTGTACTCACCCGACTTCTCTAAAGACTTTGTCGTACAAAGTGATGCGTCAGATGTGGGGTTAGGAGCAGTATTGTCCCAGGTCTGGAACGGGGAAGAGCACCCAGTCATTTACCTCAGCAGGAAGTTGAAGTCCCATGAGGTAAATTACGCCACGGTTGAAAAGGAGTGTTTAGCGGTGAAGTGGGCTCTAGATTCCCTTCGGTACTATCTGCTAGGTAGGCACTTTGACATGGTTACGGATCACGCTCCGTTAAAGTGGATGGCTCAAAACAAGGAGACAAATAGAAGAGTGAATAGGTGGTTCCTGGCCCTACAGGAATTCAACTTCACAGTAAAGCATCGCCCTGGCGTTCAAATGGGGAATGTGGATGCTTTGTCTCGAGTACATGAATGCCTGATTGCTGGTGTTCCAACCCCGAGGTTAAAACAAGAGGGGGGGGGGTATGTGACAGCAGGAAGGTAAAGTCACCTGGTTGCATCCAGGGGGGTAGATATATTTCTCCCAGATTCAGGCTTTATGCCGACTTATACAACTAGGGAGTTGATGAAGCCCAGCTGAGGCTAGTGGGCTCATGAATGACTCATACCTCTAGGGAGAGTGCTGGGCGTCGTGAGACAGGGAGTTGATGAGACCAGCTGAAGCTTGTCAGCTCATTTAGGCCTCTATAAGAACTCCCAGCTTCATTAGATGTTAGCTCATGCCTGGAACCAGACCTGTGTGGACTGTCTAGGGAGAGTGAACCCCTGTGCGGTGAGGCAAAGCCTGTGTGGCTATTTGTTTGGACTTTTACTAAACCAGGGACTTAGGGACTAGGACAGCACCAGGCTGATCCCAGTTGTTAGTTTAGGAAACCTGCATGTTTAGTCAGAGGTCAAACTGACCAGGATTTATTTTGTTTGTTTCTTTTTGGCTTTGCTGTGTTTTTGTCACTGTACATAGAGAAATAAACCGCACCTTTTGATTTTGAAAACCACAACCTCCGTCTGCTGGCCCTGTTTTTGTGTGGGGAGTCCAACCAGGGGGTCACACACACCCGCTACCGAGTTAACCCCCTCACAGTACATAAACATGACAAATTGTAAAATTGTAAAATGGTAAAAGTTACAACTAGTGTCTCAGGGACCTGCTAGAAATAGAAGATGTTTCCTGCTTCCCTCTGTACCTGTGCCCTGGCGCGCGCATGCGCCAATTGCGCACGCGCTAAACGCTATGGCGCCATTATGCCTTTAAAAAGCCAGCAGTTGCAATAATGCATTGCTGTCTGATCTGCAGCTTTAAAACCTGTAAACCTGCACACCTGTTACCAGTTACCTGTACCGACCCGGCTTTGCTCGACCACCCGATATCTCCAATCCTGCCCTCGGCTCGCCTTGACCCTGCTCTGTCTCCTACCTGCCTACCTGCTGCCAGACCTTGCCTGTATCTCTGACTACGTTTAAACCTGCTGAACCATACGTCTGATTACCTGCTCTGACCCGGCTTGTCTGACCCTCCTGCTGTCTGCTGTTTGTGTGCACCTAACCAGGCTTGTCTCACCCTGCTCCAGCTTCCACTGTTCCTGTATCCGCCAGCTCCCAGGTCGCTGACCTGCAACCACCTCCTCTACTGCCTTCAGTTCCAGCCATCCCTGGAGGATCACCACCTTGCCACGGTGCCAACCACAACACCTACCTCAGGCACTCCTACCTCACTGCGCTCTCGAGGTCACTGTCCTCACTCCAGTGACTCCTGAGCCAGGGCTGTAAGAGAGGTCTCCTCCTACAAGTCAGGCTCTACGATCAGGTAAGTTCTGTACATAACAGTATCAGACAGCCATGACAGAGCCTGCAGGAGAAGTTCCTCTCGTAGAGGAGATTTGCAAACACCTGGCAGCCCTCACACAAGCAGTGAAGAGTCTACAGGAAGGCTACATCAGGCTGGAAGGACAAGTTTAGAACCTCGCTGCCTCTGGTGATGCGGCCCCTGCACCCTCTGCTAGGCCTTCGTCAACTGCCTCTGCTCTTTCAGTGGTGATGCTTCCACCCGAACCCAGAGTTCCTGTCCCAGAGAGGTTTTCAGGGGACCGAACAAAATTCCAGGCCTTCCGTAATGCCTGTCAGCTTTATTTTGCCCTACAACCCCGGACTTTCTCCTTAGAGGCCACTAAGGTGGGATTTGTGATCTCATTACTCCAGGGTGAACCCCAGACCTGGGCCCATCGGCTACTAGGAGAAAATAATGTCCAGACTCAATCCCTGCTATCCTTTTTCCAAGCCATGGCCCAGCTTTATGATGATCCCCAACGGACTGCCACCGCTGAGTCTGCCCTGCTTGCGCTTCAGCAAGGTCGCCGAGCGGCCGAGGACTATGTTACGGACTTTAGCCGCTGGAGCGCAGACACTCAGTGGAACGACGCAGCCCTGCGTCACCAATTCCGCTTGGGCCTTTCCGAGGGTCTGAAGGACGAACTCGCCCGAGTGGGGGTACCAGAGACCCTTGAAGCCTTGATTACCACAGCCATCCAGATTGATCGCAGACTTCGTGAACGCTGGGCAGAGCATTCCTCCCAGCAAAGTCGCCCAGTATGGATGACCACAAGAGCTTCCCGTTACCTGTCGCCAGGGTTGCCAACTTTCAGTAAATTTACAAACAGTTTGTAAAATACATAATTGTTGCATCTGGTAATGAATGTCAGTTACGGAGGTGCAGCCTACATGTCCGTCATAGACAATCAAGGACAGATGCAAAAAGTACAGATTTTACAAACTGTTTGTAAATTTACTGGAAGTTGGCAACCCTGCCTGTCGCCCACCTGTTTAAATCCTGCCAATCCCAGTCCGGACACCTCTGAACCCATGCAACTTGGGATAATGCGACCAGCCCTGCTACCCGAAGAACGGGCACGCCGCCGCCAACTGAACCTATGCTCCATTGCGGTGAAGCGGGTCACTACGTGCGCAACTGTCCTGTCAAGATGCGCAAGTGCCCTTCTTCCCTTCTTGCTAATCTCACAGCCTTATCTGCCAATGCAACCCACCTTGCTCTCTCTCTCTCTCTCGTTGCAGCTCCAGGGAAGGACAGTCCCAGTCAACGCTATCATTGACTCTGGCGCATGTAGCCGTTTCATCGACTCCATCTTTGCCAATCAACATAACATCCCTCTTCAGGAAAAGACTCATGGACTCTCTGTTTACTTGGCCAATGGCTCCCATATAAAATCAGGACAGGTAAACCAGGATATCCTTCCTCTGCCTGTCACCTCTACCGCTCAACATAAGGAGTGGCTGACTCTTAATGTTATCTCTCCCCCCCGTTTCCCGTGATTCTGGGTATACCCTGGCTCCAGGCTCACAACCCCCAGATCAACTGGGTGTCTGGAGAAGTGTCATTCATGTCCCCTTACTGCCCGAAGTACTGTCTACCTGAATCCCTCAGTCCATCCACCACTCTGTTATGTATAGACTCTGATCAGAACCTGCTTCAGTCCGTCCCAGGACCTTACCATGAATTCATTGATGTCTTCAGTAAACGGGGGGCTGACTCCCTTCCGCCTCACCGCCCCTATGGTTGCCTCATCAAGCTCCTTCCTGGGGCCGAGATCCCCTTTGGGCGCATCTTCCCCTTATCAGAAAAGGAACAAGAGGCTCTGAAGGTCTACATCAATGAAAATCTGGGCAAAGGGTTCATCTGCCCATCGACCTCACCAGCGGGCGCCGGAATATTCTGTCACCAAAAAGAATCAGACCCTCCGCCCGTGTGTGGACTACCGTGAGTTAAACAACATCACGGTCAAAAAACGTTATCCGCTCCCCCCGATACCTGAACTCTTCCAGAAATTAAAGTCTGCTGTCATCTTCACCAAATTGGACCTAAGAGGGGCCTACAATCTGGTCCGCATCTGGGCCGGGGATGAGTGGAAGACAGCTTTTCGTACCCGATTCGGCCACTACGAATATTTGGTCATGCCCTTCGGGCTGTGCAATGCTCCTGCCACCTTTCAGCACTTTGTCAATGATGTGTTCAGAGACTTTCTTGATATCTTTGTCATTGTTTACCTTGATGACATTCTAGTCTTCTCCGGATCACTTGACAGACATCGGGAACATGTCTGCAGGGTACTAGGCCACCTCCGCCAACACGGACTATATGCCAAGGCAGAGAAATGCGAATTTGAGCAACAGACTATTCAATTCCTAGGGTTGGTAATCTCCCCCACAGGGATCAGGATGGATCCTCAAAAAGTGTCCTCTATACTGGACTGGCCTGTACCTTTGGATAGGAAGGGAGTGCAACGCTTTGTGGGTTTTTCAAATTTCTACAGAAGATTCATGAAGGGATTTTCCACAATAATCACACCCATCACACAATTGACCAAGCAGAACTCACGTTTCCACTGGAACCCTGAGGCCCAAAGGGCCTTTGACACACTTAAAGGACTTTTCACATCAGCTCCAATTCTCAGCCATACTGATCCTGCACTGCCTTACATTCTTGAAGTGGATGCATCTGAAGTTGCAGTTGGGGCTGTCATCTCCCAACGCCAAGGTAGCAAGGACTTAATGCACCCTGTGGGGTTCTTCTCTCGAAAACTCTTCCCTGCAGAGAGAAATTATGATGTTGGTGACCGGGAATTACTTGCCATCAAAGCCGCCTTAGAGGAATGGAGGTACCTGTTGGAGGGCGCTGCCCACCCAGTATTAATTTATACCGATCACAAGAACTTAGAATATTTAAGGTCCACTAAACGGTTGAGCTTTATTTTTCTCATGCTTCTGCTTTCACATCACCTACCGGCCAGGTTCAAAAAACATCAAACCAGACGCACTATCACGCATGCATGACAACCCCAAGGATTTATCTGTTCCCGACACCATTCTACCAGCAGGTAATTTTTTACTTTTACAGACAGATCTGCTCTCTCAAATCAGGAGAGCATCCACAGACTCTTCCAAACCCCCTGGTACCACCTTGACTTCCAGAGATGGATTATTTTGGAGGGGGAGCCAAATTTTTGTTCCAGGAAGCACTCGTGTTGAGGTACTAAAGCTCCTCCACGACCATCCGCTGGCAGGACATTTTGGAGTCCGCAAGACTCTTGAGCTGGTACGGCGCACATTCTGATGGCCGGGTCTGGAGGAGTTCTGCAAATCATATGTCAGTGCATGCCGCGTCTGTAACCAAAACAAAAAATCAAGGAACCGAGCCTGGGGACTACTGAAACCCCTACCTGTACCTGATAGACCATGGAAAATTATTGCTATGGATTTTATAGTGGAGCTTCCATGTTCCGATGGTTTACAGCAATCTTTGTGGTCTTACACCGCCTGTCTAAAATGGCCCATTTCTTGCCACTAAAGGGCACCCCGTCCGCTGCTGAGACTGCCCGTGTTTTCATTAAGGAAATTGTCAGATTACATGGAGTCCCTTCAAACATCGTGTCAGACAGGGGGGTCCAGTTCACTTCACGTTTTTGGAGAGCTCTGTGCGAAATCTTGGAAATTGAACCTGCCATGTCCTCAGCTTATCACCCCCAAACCAACGGACAAATCAGACTCTTGAACAGTATATCAGATGTTTCACGTCCTTTGCACAAGATGATTGGGTGTCCCTATTGCCCTTAGCAGAGTTTGCCTACAATAATGCCAACCATTCGGCAACTGGGCAATCCCCCTTCTTTGCTAATTACGGCTTTCATTTAACATTTTTACCTGATTTTCTTCCAGAATCTCCAGTCCCGGCAGCATGAGCGGTCCATAGGTTCATGCATTGCATGAACCTATGTATTGTCGCTGCCGCTGCCACTATTCAGATGGCCGGCCCCCTGTTGAGCGCCGGCCATCTGAATAACAGCGTCTGGTTGGTCTTTAGAAGTGCCTATCAGAGCCAGCGGCTCTGATAGGCATCCCGACTACAGCCTGAGGGCTGTAATCGGCTTCTAAAAAGCTAACGAGAGGACGCATGGGGGGTGCGTTCCCTGGTTGCGCTTCAGCCAATCAGGATCACCGGGTCTGGTTACCGGTAACCTGATTGGCTGAAGCGACATTGAGGGCGGGAGAAGACATCGAGGACGGCGCTGACCTGAGGAAGGTAAGTGTAGGGCTGGGGGGGACAAAGTGGCTGCATTTGGGGGACAAACTGGCTGTATTATGGGGACAAACTGGCTGCATTTGGGGGGCAAACTGGCTGCATTTGGGGGGGAAACTGGCTGCATTTGGGGGGGGAAACTGGCTGCATTTGGGGGGGAAACTGGCTGCATTTGGGGGGGAAACTGGCTGTATATGGGGGAAACTGACTGTATATGGGGGACAAACTGGCTGCATTTGGGGGACAAACTGGCTGCATTTGGGGGACAAACTGGCTGTATATGGGGGGAAACTGGCTGTATATGGGGGACAAACTGGCTGTATATGGGGGAAGCTGGCTGTATATGGGGGAAGCTGGCTGTATTTGGGGGACAAACTGGCTGTATATGGGGGACAAACTGGCTGCATTTGGGGGACAAACTGGCTGTATATAGGGGAAACTGGCTGTATTTGGGGGACAAACTGGCTGTATATGGGGGGAAACTGGCTGTATTTGGGGGACAAACTGGCTGTATATGGGGGACAAACTGGCTGTATATGGGGGACAAACTGGCTGTATATGGGGGACAAACTGGCTGTAATTTAGGGGAAACTGGCTGTATATGGGGACAAACTGGCTGCATTTGGGGACAAACTAGTGGCGTTTAGGCACAGTGGCTGCGTTTAATGGGCACAGTGGCGGCAATTTATGTTTTTTTTTTTCAGTTTGTTTGCGCCCCCCAAAAATTTTGAGCACCAGCCGCCACTGCCCGGCAGTACAGAGCACGGTGGATTTCCTCAGCCGCAACAACCGGGTGTTGCAGGAAGCAGTAACCAAGGCCCAAGCAGACAGCAAGAAAGCCTTTGACAGGAAGAGGAGAGGGGAGCTGGACCTTCAACCAGGTGATCAGGTATGGCTTTCTACGAACAACCTCAAGTTGGCCTGCCCATCCAAGAAGCTGGCACCCAAGTTCATGGGACCCTTCCCAGTAAGAAGGAAAATCAATGAGGTATCTTACGAATTATCCTTACCTGACTCTCTAAAGGTTCACCCAGTGTTTCATGTCTCGTTGTTGAAGCCTGCAGTACTTGACCCCTTTCCTGACAGGGGAGCCAGACCACCAGAACCAGTTTTGGTTGACGGTTTTGAGGAATACGTGGTGGAGGCCATCCTTGATTGTAGGAAACGGCAAGGGCTAACTCAATTCTTAGTCAAATGGAAGGGGTACGGTCCGGAGGACAACTCCTGGGAACCTGAAGGCAACATCCATGCCCAGAGGTAATCCGTGCCTTTTTTCTTGCCCATCCTGAGAAAGAAGCCCGGTTAGGCATCCGGAGGCTGCCCCTTGGGGGGGGCAATGTCAGGGACCTGCCAGAAATAGAAGACGTTTCCTGCTTCCCTCTGTACCTGTGCGCGCTAAACGCTATGGCGCCATTATGCCTTTAAAAAGCCAGCAGTTTCAATAATGCATTGCTGTCTGATCTGCAGCTTTGAAACCTGTAAACCTGCACACCTGTTACCAGTTACCTGTACCGACCCGGCTTTGCTCGACCACCCGATATCTCCAATTCTGACCTCGGCTAGCCTTGACCTTGCTCTGTTTCCTACCTGCCTACCTGCTGCCAGACCTTGCCTGTATCTCTGACTACGTTTAAACCTGCTGAACCATACGTCTGATTACCTGCTCTGACCCGGCTTGTCTGACCCTCCTGCTGTCTGCTGTTTGTGTGCACCTAACCAGGCTTGTCTTACCCTGCTCCAGCTTCCACTGTTCCTGTATCCACCAGCTCCCAGGTCGCTGACCTGCAACCACCTCCTCTGCTGCCTTCAGTTCCAGCCATCCCTGGAGCATCACCACCTTGCCACGGTGCCAACCACTATACCTACCTCAGGCACTCCTACCTCAGTGCGCTCTCGAGGTCACTGTCCTCACTCCAGTGACTCCTGAGCCAGGGCTGTAAGAGAGGTCTCCTCCTACAAGTCAGGCTCTACGATCAGGTACGTTCTGTACATAACATAGTGAGATGCTACTGTTGTTTTTGTGCAATCAAAACATGGAATGGAGGTACAGTTACAACAATGTCAGGGCCTGTGCCAAAGAGCTTTTTTTTGCTACAAGCAGGTTCTGCATTCCCATAATAGTCTATGTGAATGCAAAATCCACTTAAATCAGACCAAATGCAGGTCAGAAGGAGGTCAACAGCAGGTAAAATGTACCTGTCAATGAATTCTTAACGATTTCAGAAGGTACTCAAAAACGGATTCAATGGACACAAGCCCAAAACCAATTGACACAGGCCCATACTTGCATGTCATCTGACACATGGAGTTGATTTCTCCATATTGATTTTGGGTTCTGTAACCCAGGGAACCCGATTTCATAGAGCTAATATAGTTGTAGAATCGAATCTAACAACAAAAAAAACCCATTCAGAGATCCAGTGTAACCGCTTGCGGACCAGCCGCCGCAGTTATACTGCGGCAGGTTGGCTCCGCTGCGTGAACCGTTGCAGCTGTACGTTGGTCGCTTTAAGCGGGCTAGCAGGCGCGTGCGATCTCTGGGCACGAGAGGCAGAACAGTGGCGGGCGTGTGTGTGTGTAAACACACACATCCCTGTTCTGTGAGCTGAGGAAAGACAGATCGTGAGTTCCTAATAGCTAGGAACCAAGATCTGTAATTTCCTCTAGGTCAGTCCCTTCCCCCTTCAGTAAGAACACATATTAGGGAACACAATTAACCCCTTGATTGTCCCCTAGTGTTAACCCCTTCCCTGCCAGTGAATTTTTACAGTAATCAGTGCATTTTTATAGCACTGATCGCTGTATAAATGCCAATGGTCCCAAAAATGTGTCAAAAGTGTTCGATGTGTCCGCCATAATTTTGCAGTCCCGATAAAAATCGCAGATCGCCGCAATTACTAGTGAAAAAATAATAATAATAAAAATGCTATAAATCTATCCCCTATTTTGTAGACGCTATAACTTTTGCACAAACCAATCAATATACACTTATTGCGATTTTTACTACCAAAAAAAAAATGTAGAATACATATAGGCCTAAACTGAGAAAAAAAATGTTTTTAACCACTTGCCGACCGGCTCACGTCGATATACGTTGGCAGAATGGCACGTACAGGCATATTAGCGTACCTGTACACCGCCTTTAAGACGCAGCATTGTGGGTGCACGCGCCCGCTGCAAGCTCCGTGAGTGTGATCGGGGGTCCCGCGGACTTGATGTCCGCAGGGATACCCCCTATCGTCTCACAGAGAGGAAGAACGGGGAAATGCTGATGTAAACAAGCATTTCCCCATTCTTCCTAGTGACAGGACACTGATCACAACTCCCTGTAATCGGGAGCGGTGATCAGTGTCGTGTCACGCGTAACTCATCCCCCCTACAGTTAGAACACATCCCTAGGACACACTTAACCCCTTCAGCGCCCCCTTCTGGTTAACCCTTTCACTGCCAGTCACATTTACACAGTAATAAGTGCATATTTATTTAAAATAGCGCCAAAAGTGCCCGATGTGTCCGCCATAAAGTCGCAGTAACGATAAAAATTGCTGATCGCTGCCATTACTAGTACAAAAATAGGATTTTTGTACTCACCGTAAAATCCATTTCTCTGAGTTCATGGACGGACACAGCTTCCTATTGACAAGTGGGTATTATCCTTCATTTAGGAGTGACTAGGCAGAAAACTTGTAGAAAGTGTTAACACATCACACCTTATATAGTACCGCCCAGAGGGCGGATCCTCTGGGTATAACCCCTCTCTCTGCATCTCGCAGATCAGTTCGTCATAAAGCAGTACAAACTTACAAAAAGGAGATGGTGGGTGCTGTGTCTGTCCATGAACTCAGAGAAATTGATTTTACGGTGAGTACAAAAATCCTATTTACTCTTTCGTTCATGGACGGACACAGCTTCCTATTGACAAGTGGGACGTCCCAAAGCAGTGTCAAAAAAACGAGGGGTGGGAACAGCATAAAAGTAAACTTTCACCCCAAAACAAAACAGAGCTCCTCACCGAGGAGTGGCAACTCTAAACGGCCGCTTGCAAAACTTTGCGGCCGAAAGAAGCATCCGAAGATGCACCTACATCAACCTTGTAGAATTTAGTGAAAGTGTGAGTGGACGACCAAGTCGCCACCTAACATAATTGGGAAACAGATGCTTGATGTCGGAAAGCCAAGAGGCACCTATTGCCCTGATCGAATGCGCCGTGACAGGAAAGGGGGGCGCCCAACCATTCATGGCGTAAGCCTGAATCACTATCTGTCTGATCCACCTTGAGATGGTGGCCGACGAGACCGCTAGGCCCTCCTTGGGACCAGCCACCGAAACAAACAGTGAGTCTGACCTCCGGAACGGAGCAGTAGCAGATAAGTATACTCTCAGAGCTCGGACAACGTCCAAGGAATGCAACGCCAACTCCTTAGGATTCGATGGATGAGGACACAAGGATGGAAGGACGATGTCTTCATTGAGAGGGAAGGTCGAAACAACCTTAGGAAGAAAGGAAGACTGCGGACACAGCACCACCTTATTCTTGTGGAAAACCAGATAGGGAGCCTTGCATGACAAGGCTGCCAGCTCAGAAACCCGTCTAACTGACGTAACAGCCACCAAAAAGACCACTTTTTGAGAAAGTGTCAACAAGGGAATTTCCCTAATGTTCTCAAACGGTGACTTCTGAAGCACCGAGAGGACCAGGTTCAACTCCCACGGAGGTAGTGGGGGACAGACCGAAGGAGCCACATGTCGAACCCCCTACACAAACATACTCACAAGAGAGTGAGCCGCCAGGGGTCGCTGAAAATAGACGGCCAGGGCAGATATCTGCCCCGTAATCATACTTAAGGCAAGCCTTTGGTCCACAGCAGGAACAGCAGGATTCTGGAGACCAAATAAGTACACGGGTGCCAATTTATTTCCTTACACATGGAAATGTAAGCCTTCCAAGTGCGATGGTAAACCTTCCCAGAGGACGGCTTCCGAGCACTTCTCATGGTAGAGATTACTGAATCTGACAGGCCCCAGTTTCTCAGAACCTGGTTCTCAATAGCCATGCCGCTAAAGCCAGTGACTGTAAAGCAGGATGGAGTATGGGACCTTGCCACAGCAGGTCCTTTCGTAGTGGTAGGCGCCAGGGGACGTCTACTACCAGACGTACTAGATTGGTGTACCAAGGATGCTGAGGCCAATCTGGAGCGATCAGGATAATTGGAATTCCCTCTGCCTCCACTCTGCGAAGCAGATGAGGAAGGAGCCTCATGGGAGGGAAGGCATAGATTAGTCGATACTGACCCCGCGATGCTATCAACGCGTCCGTTGCGTTAGCCCATGGGTCCTTTGACCAGGCCACAAACCTCAATACTTTGCGATTGAGTCGGGATGCCAGGAGACCTACGTCTGGCGTGCCCCATCTTTGGCAGAGGAGCTGGAACACATCCGGGTGTAAGGACCATTCTCCTTGGTCCAGCATTTGGTGACTCCGGTAGTCCGCCTGCCAGTTCTCCACACCCAGAATGTACACGGCCGACAGTGCCGGTATGCTCCTTTCTCTCCACCTCAGGATGCAAGCGACCTCCGATGCTGCAGCTGAGCTTCTTGTTCCTCCTTGATGATTGACATATGCCACCGCCGTGGCTTTGTCTGACTGGATCCTGACTGGATGCCCTTGCAGCCTCTGAGACCACGTGGAGAGGCACTGCCTGATCGCCCGGAGTTCCAGGACATTGATCGGCAGGCGGGATTTCTCCGGGGTCCAGCGACCTTGCGTCGACTGGACACCCCAGACTCCCCCCAACCGGTAAGGCTGGCGTCCGTCGTGATCATCATCCAGTGAACAGGAAGGAAAGACTTCCCGGACAGAAGTGCCGGGGATGTCAGCCACCATACCAGGGAGGTCCTGACTAGGTGGCTTACCCGGATTTGATAATGGGATGATGGGCATTTGTCCCATCTGGACAAAATTTTCTTCTGCAACACTCGAATGTGATATTGAGCATACGGAACCGCTTCAAAAGGAGGCTACTATGAGGCCTAAGACTCGCATGCAAAAACGGAGTGACGAACATTTCTTGGATGTCAGTTGCCGCACCGCAGCCCGAAGGGTCTGCAATTTTTCCACAGGAAGGAAAACCTTTGCCTCTGAGGAATCTAGAATCAACCCCAGATACACTAGGCATTGAGTCGGCACCAAAACTGGCTTTTGCGTGTTTAATACCCAATCTATGTCTCGGAGAGTCTGACAGGTTATAGACTTGCTCTCCTCTAATTCTGAGCTTGAAGCGGCCCTCAGAAGAAGGTCGTCCAAGTAGCCCACGATAGCGATGCCCCGCTGTCTTAGAAGGGCCAGAATCGGGGCGAGCCCCTTGGTGAACACCCTGGGTGCCGATGCCAGGCCAAACGGGAGGGCCACAAATTGATAGTGGTCCTCCCCGACTGCGAAGCGCAGAAACCTCTGATGCCTGGAGCATATAGGAACATGCAGGTATGCGTCCTTGATGTCCAAAAAGTCCCCTGGATGGAGAGCAGTGACAACAGATCGAACCGACTCCATCCGGAATCTTTGTACTTTTATAAAGCAATTGAGGGCCTTGAGATCCAGAATTGGACGAACCCCATCCTTCTTTGGCACTACGAACAGATTTGAGTAAAACCCCTGAAATCGTTCCTGCACTGGGACAGGAATGATCACCCCGCGTACCAGCAGATCCTGGACCGCACCATACAGGGCCTCCCGATGGGTCAGCTGAAGCTGGAGGTTGGAGGGAAAAAACCTGTTCAGCGGACAAGCGAGAAACTCTATCTTGTAGCCTGAGGAGATTACTTTGCAAACCCACCGGAGGAAGATCAGAGATGTCCACCGAGTCGCGAATTCGCGAAGACGTTCCCCCCACCCGAGAGATGGGTGGGGGCAGACCTTCATGCGGACATAGATTTGTCCGCAGGCTTGTGGACACTTTTGTCCCTGAGCAGGCGCTTTATCGGCCTGGGATCTTTTATCTGGCACCATGGGCGGACGAAAAAAACGCTTGGGTGTAGTAAAGGTGGGCCCTTGCCTATGGCGTGGCCCTTACCCTTTTTTGGATTGCAGAAGCAACGTGCTCTTACCCCCTTTAATGATGTCATCCAAAGAGGCCCCAAAAAGCCTATCGCCCTTAAAGGGCAGATCCAGCAGGGCCTTCTTGGAAGATTGGTCTGCAGACCAGCACTTTAGCCAGATCAGGCGGCGTAATGCCACCGCATAAACCGAGGCTCTGGACAGCAAGGGGATAGTATCCATGTCTGCCTCGCAGACAAACTTAAGGCCCTGTACCAACTGGTCGGCCAAAGCTACCTCATTCGGAGGAGCCTCCCGCGCCTTTAACCCCTGGAGTAGCATCTTTGCCCACTCAGTAAGTGTCTGAGACACCAAAGCCCCAGCCAATGCTGGACGCACCGCTGAGCCCACCACTGTGTATAGGTAGCGAGCGAGTGCCTCAGCCTTCTTGTCCACAGGGTCCTTGAAGACAGGAGCCCCTTCCACTGGGATCGTGGTAACTTTGTTAAGTCTGGACACAGGGGGGTCCACTACCGGGGGAGAGAACCATTTTTTTCAGGAAACTCTCCTCAAAGTGGTACCGGACCCCAAAAATATTTGGGGCTACAAAAACCTTCAGTGGGTTTTCCCACTCCTTGTATAAAAGCTTATCAAGATAAGACACACAAGGAAACACCTTAGCAGTGCGGGCCGGCTTACGGAACCCAAAGGGGACCACCGTCTCTGCTGTTTCTGCAGCATTTTCCAATTTCAGCATATCCCGCACTGCAGTGATAAGGTCAGATACCAAAGCCTTTTTGCGTGCTGACCTGGAGTCATTCTCACTGTCCGACTGGTCATGGTCCGCAGTCTCTGATGCATCAGAATCTGGGCTATGTGCCACAGGCGGGCCTGGTTCTGCATCAGAATTATCCCCAGAAGATGGCGGGGGAAGGGGGCGTTTCCTACCCCCGTGTTCCCACACGCCGCTTCTACCTTGGCAACAAAAGCCTCCAGGATTGCCGACATAGCGTCCACAGATACATCAGGGGCACCAGCTGCTAACTCAGGTATTTCAGGGGAAAAAACGTCTGCTTCAGACGCCATGCTGACCCACGCGCCTGACACCCACAGGGACTCCAGGCAAGGTATCAATAGGCCACCCGTGGCAAAGATTATGGAAACCATCGTCCTTGAGCAACTCCAGGAGTACTCTGAAGGGAAGGGCCTATTCCACGATGTCCAGTCCGGGTTCCGACCGGGCAGGGGAACAGAGCTCTCCACGATGGCCATGAGGGAACAGATGCTCAGAGTTAGGGACGCTGGGGAATCGGTGGCCTTAGTGCTATTGGACCTCTCCGCGGCTTTTGACACCATTGATCACGACATTCTGATCTCGCGCCTTCATGACCAGTTTGGAATTTGAGGTGATGTCCTGTTATGGATCCAGTCTTTTCTACAAGAACGTACCCAACAGGTTAGGCTGGGACCTTTCAGGTCAGCCATAAGCCCAGTGCCCTGGGGAGTACCACAGGGCTCTGCCCTCTCTCCATACCTTTTCAACTGTTACATGCGCCCCCTACCCGATATATTGCAGTTACATGGCCTACAAGGCCAACTATATGCCGATGACATCCAAATCCTAGTCAACACTTCCAAAAATTACAGATATGCCCAGACCCTAGCTGAATGCATGACTCACATCCATTCCTGGATGAATAGAAACTGGCTGAGCCTTAATGGCTCCAAAACAGAAATACTCCAAGTGGGCGAACCTTTAGCCTCTCCTTATCTATCCCGATGGCCATCTGACCTAGGTACCTGCCCAGAACCTAAAAGACAAGTCAAGAACCTTGGAATTATTTTTGATGCAAAGCTCATCTGGATTCCGCAAATCATGACCTGTATGAAAAATGCCTCATTTTATTTGCAAATTATTCGAAAGATCAGACATCTACTTTCATATCGACATCAAATCACACTTACTTTGGCTCTAGTACAATCCAGACTAGACTTCGCCAATGGTTTTTGCCTTGGCCTTCCCCTTAAGTGGGTTAAAAAAATCCAAATTATACAGAATCAAGCAGCACGCACTATTACGGGTACACCATATAGACATCACATCACCCCCGTGCTGGCACAGCTACATTGGTTACCTATAGTACACAGAGTACAATTCAAAATCTTGGTTCTGCTGTTTAGAGCATATTGGGGCTTGGGCCCACTCTATCTCACGGAAATGGCCCCCCCACTACACACCAATTAGAGCGTTGTGGTCCGGGCTTCAAAATAGGATCATCCAAGCACCCGCACAACTCAAATCCTTGGGAGGTCGACAAATGCAGACCATGGGCGCGGCTCTTTGGAACCAACTCCCCGACCATCTCTGGCTCCTAATGCCCCAAGCTCTTTTTAAAAGGCAATTAAAAACCCACCTTTTTAAAAACGCTTTTCCTAACTACTGATGTAGAGACATCAAAATCAGTAATAATTAATGTCCACTTTGTTTTCTCGCTCCTTTCGTGAGCCTTCCCTTTTTTTCTGCTCCCTTTTTCTCAAATAGTTTCTTTCCCAAGGCTGATTGGTGAATTTATGGTACAGCGCGCATAGTTGCAGTCCTCTAAGACCGTATTTGGCGCAATATAAATTTAAATATCAATCAATCAACCCTCCTAGCTGCTATAGAGATGCAGGGTCTCCCAGAGGACTCCCCACCCTTAGAACGGTACCGCTATTGCTACCGTCTGCTCCCGCCTGAGATGCTCTCCCACCGCTGCCTGTGTCAGTCTGAACCTCATCAGCGTGTCTCTGTATACTTCCACGCCTGTGGAATGCACCCTAGAGGCCGAAGACTTCCACAAAATGGCCGCCGAGCGGCCGTGTTGAAGAATAGTGTGGACCATAAGAAAATGGCCGCCGAGAAATCAACAGAGGCCAAAGCGGCCACGGCCACAAGAAAATGGCCGCCGAACAGACGACAGAGGCCAAAACAGGCGTGGACCACAAGAAAATGGCCGCCGACAGCATGGAGGAAGAAACACACACAGGTAAGCAGCACATTAACATTCTTAATAACAGCCTATAGCACAGTCCCGCTCCAGATGGAGCCCCCCAGGTGACCCCCAGCACCCAGCTTTAGCTTGCAGAGCCCAGAGAGGAGGGAAGGCAGGGAGAGAGGAAAGAAAGAGCAAAAACCACTTACTTGATCTCTCCAGGAATGTCCAGCCAAGTCTTCCTGCTGAAGCAGGGGGGGCTACTTACCTTTCCTGTGTGGATTGTGCTGGAAGACATTCCGGACAGATCATCCATGCACGGAGGTGACTGTCAGCCTGGCATGCTGTGATTGTGCCATAGAGACCGATCATAGGCATGCCCTGGAGCGCAAAGCTCACCGGCCACCCGTGGAGCGACGGGCATGCCAGCGCATAGCTAGGGTCAGCACACGCTCGATGGCCGAAACTGGGGAGACTACAAGGATATGGGATCCAGCCTGTCACCCAGTCGGCAGTTGATCGAAGATCGCAGGAACCAAAAAGACTTAGAAAAAAAAAACCCGGACCAATGGGCCCGAAGGGAGCCATGTCCTTCTCCTATGCTAGGCAAAAAAAACTGATCTGCGAGATGCAGAGAGAGGGGTTATACCCAGATGGTCCGCCCCCTGGCGGTACTGTATAAGGTGTGATGTGTTAACACTTTCTACAAGTTTTCTGCCTAGTCACTCCTAAATGAAGGATAATACCCACTTGTCAATAGGAAGCTGTGTCCATCCATGAACGAAAGAGTAAAAATTATTAATAAAAATGCCATAAACTATCCCCTATTTTGTAGACGCTATAACTTTTGCGCAAACCAATCAATAAACGCTTATTGCGATTTCTTTTACCAAAAATATGTAGAAGAATACGTATCGGCCTAAAGTGAGGAAAAAAAATGTTTATTAAATATATTTTTTGGGGATATTTTTTATAGCAAAAAGTAAAAATATGTTTTTTTTCAAAATTGTCGCTCTATTTTTGTTTATAGCACAAAAAATTTAAAAACGCCCAGGTGATCAAATACCACCAAAAGAAAGCTCTATTTGTGGGGAAAAAAGGACGTAAATTTTGTTTGGGAGCCACGTCGCACGACCGCGCAATTGTCAGTTAAAGCAACGCAGTGCCGAATCGCAAAAAGTGCTCTGGTCTTTGGCCAGCCAAATTGTCCGGGGCTGAAGTGGTTAAAAAAAATAATTGGGGATATTTATTATAGCAAAAAGTACAAAATATTGTGGGTTTTTTTCAAAATTGTCGCTCTTTTTTTGTTTATAGCGCAAAAAATTTAAAATCGCAGAGATGATCAAATACCACCAAAAGAAAGCTCTATTTATGGGGAAAAAATGAACGTCATTTTTGTTTGGGTACAGGGTCGCACAACCGCGCAATTGCCAGTTAAATCGACGCAGTGTCGAAACGCAAAAAATGGCCCGGTCATTGAGCAGCCAATTCTTCCGGGGCTGAAGTGGTTAATGTTAGTTCCATGTCATTTGGTTCCCATACCCCAATACAGGGCTGCAGGGCCGCCATCAGGAGGGTACAGGCAGTACACCTGTAAGGGGCTCGGATGGCCCCCCCTTTTTTTTTGTAAGGGGCACAGAGGGCCCCGGATGTCAACCCCCCTTTTTTAATTTATTTATTTTTTTATATATTTTTTTTATTATTCATTTTTGTATTTAATTTGTTTTTTTTATTTATTTATTTTATTTAATTAATTAATTATTATTTTTTTGTAAGGGGCCCAGAGGTCCCCAGAGGCCCGGAGGTCCCCAGGGCCCCGGATGGAAACCTCCCTTTTTTTATTTATTTTTTATTTAAAAAAATGATTATTAATTTTTTATTTAATTTTTTTTTATTTTTTTATTTTATAAATTTATTTTTTATTTTTTTTGTAAGGGGCCCAGAGGTCCCCAGGGCCCTGGAGGCAACCCCCCTTTTTTGTGCTTCTGTTTTTTTTGTGTTCGTCAGCACCCAAACCCCCTGCTTCTCAATTCGTGGCACCCCCCCCGCTTCTCAATTCGCGGCGGCAGCACCCCCCCGGTTCTCCTTGGCTCCAGGGGGCCCATGCCTGAAGCTGTGTAAGGGGCCCCAAAGTTCCTGATGGCTGCCCTGCAGGGCTGTGCCACCAATGAGGAAAACTAAGGTGACACGTGGTGGGGGATGGCTCTGAGGCCGGAGGGTCTATCCTCAATGTATCTTCTGCTTTGTGTATGTTAAGCCCACAGGCTGCATAGGGTCATTGGTTGTTCTGATGCAGTCGGCCAACGATCAGTGATGCTGTACAGCCCAGCTGCTTGCGTCCTAGCAACCAATGATGCTGTGCGACTTGACTGCCAGTATCATAGCAACCATCAGTGGAAGGGGAGGTGGCAAAATTTGCCAACTCAGATGGCATTTGCTCTGACATGACCCTGCCCCAAGGGATATGGATACCCTCTATTCAAAACACCTGATCTGTATCTCATCCTAGGGCATCCCAAGGACCCACAGTAATACAGTACTTATTGATGAAAGACTGGTCCCTCTGCATAGGGGCATTGATAGTGAGTTGTGTAACATTCACCCACGCAATGACTTCTTCTGCAGGTCTTGAATAGGGCCCCAGTTCTGAGGGGTACCCTGATGGTTACCCAAACTCTTATCCATTGTGGCAGCACATTCTGCAAAGGCAATAGTTGGGCTCTGTGAATCGCCATCTCAAGAATCACAGTGTCAAGAAAAAGAGAATTGCATATTTATTACTGTATAACAACTACGCTTGTGTATGTTTAGATGTAATTCATCCTTTATGTATTTATTTTCTGTTAAAAGTATAAAATGTTTCAGCATGAATAAAGCTAATCCCAGAGATTTACAGTATATAATCAACAAAATTGGTAGCAGGAATACATGGACATGTTGAGACTTAAAACAATGACAGCGTGCATGTGTGTGAATATGCGTTTCAACAAGTTGATATGGTGACTCAGTCATTTATAAATAGACGCAAGACATGATGAAATCGGTGAGTGATTATTAGCCAGAGCAAGGCAAGAATATGTATGCACCAGTACTGCAGGCTGGATTACATTGAGTTGAGAGAAAGAAAAAAAAAAAAAAACATCAGTCTCAGTGTTGTAAGTGGAAATAAATTATATAAGAAAAGGAAAGAAAATTAAACTATGTCTGTATCTACTCATAAATCATCTCTAAACAAAAAAGTCAACATAGAGAGAAATAAAGGTTATGTGAATTAATCTTTGTGACAAAATATACTTTAAAATTCTCAAGACACCTATTCTTTGGATATCAGTTTGAAAAAACAACATCATGTGGAAGTGCAGTCCACGTCAAAAGGCTGGGTTCACATATGTGCGGCCGCGGCTCACAGCAGGGGACTGGTGCGTTCCTGTTCTCCGTTTCAGGTGCGAATCAGGTCTGAAATTTTGCCTAAATTTGGACCTGAAACTGAGCCAAAGACGCACAGTACCCTTTTCCAGTGCGAACCATGGCCTCCCCGGAGATGTGTGAACTAACTCCATTGAGAGACTGTCACACTCTCCTGTCATGCGAATTGGATGCGGTAATCTTTTTTATTTCAGGTAAAAAGTAAGTTATCCATTAGAACCATTTTTACGTTTTCTGAAAGCCACTGGATTTAGCGGCCAGAATGCATTAGTCAGCAGTGGCGATTCATCTATCCACGTTAAGTGTATGACCAAAAAAAGCCAAGGCAAAAGCCAAAGAAAATTCCAAGCTCTACTTACTGACCAGCCTGCGACCAACCAAATTGACCTGTCTAATAGTATGCGTTAAAAACAGGGCTTTAGCCTGCACACATTTGCAAATACATACATAAGCCACAGGTCCTGTCAAGGCACCCTGTTACCAGTAGTCCCTACCTCTAACTTTTAAGAGGCCCCACAGCAGTGGCGGCCCATCCGTTAGGGGCACACGGGCACCGCTCCCCCTATACATGCATCCGGCCCCCTGATCTACATACAAGGCGCCGGACTATGGATTTCAATGCGGGGTGGGTGTTTTTTTAAAGCACGTGATTAGAGTCAGAGGCTCTAATAGGCTTCAAAAAAAGGGTGGGCTCGGAGCGCAGAGCACTGCGTCCCGATCACACTCAATTGTGTGACGATAGCGAATGAATATTCGCTATTTTCACACTAAATTTCCTCCCCGCCAATCAGGAGGCGAGTCATGAGACCCATTTCCCGATTGCCCAAAATGTCAGGTGATCCAATCAGCTTTCAGGTTTTATTCAGTTTAATTGAACAAGCTGAAGTTGGAAGCTGATTGGTTACCATGCACAGATGCTGAGTGCACCAGTTTTGGCAAATCTCCCCCATAGTTGTGTTGCAGCAACATGTAGGGGTTGATTTACTAAATCTGGAGAGTGCAAAATCTGATGCAGCTCTGCATGATAGCCAATCAGCTTCCTGTTTTTTTTTTTTGTTTTTTTAAAAACCTAATTGAACAAGCTGAAGTTAGAAGCTGATTGACTTCCATGCACAGCTGCACCCGATTCTGAGTGCTCCAGTTTTAGTAAATCAACCCCACAGTAATAAACAATCCGTGGTGCAGAAAAGGCCATTGGCATACATGTATTTGTCATCAATTGGCTTCCTTAACACAATGCTGGTTAACGCACAACATAATGGGGTTGATTTACTAAAGGTATAAAGGTGCTAGTGCAGTTGCACTCGTTTTCCCCAGAGCCTAATAAATGAGATGAAGCCCTGCTGATTTCCATCATCCAATCATGTGCAAGCAAAAAATGTTTTTTTTTTTGCTCTTTGCACCCGATTGTGTATTTATTACAAAGTAAAGCTTCACCACATTACATTTAATAAGAAAAAGTTAAGTGCACAGTCTTTTTGTCTTTAGTAAATCAACCACAATATGTTTTAACACATATGTGTAATCACACCTCAATGGACGTAATAGTTTTTGTTTTAGATTTAGGCCCCGTCTGTTTTTTCTGCTGCTTTTAAAAATTGTTAAACTGAATCTCTAAATGCTCTAACTAGAAATTAGCCCTGGTTCACACTGGTGCGATTTGGCATGTCAAATCGCATGTCAAAACGGCGATATTTGCCGCAAATTGCTGGCAATGGCACCGTCCTAATCTGCATCTGCGGCGCTGCACGGATTTCAAAAAGTAGTTTCTGTACTACTTTTTGCGATTTCGGCCGCGATTTACATTGACATCTGTGCAGAAACCTGCACAGATGTCTTTGTAATCGTGGCTGAAATCGGGACTGCCAGCGAGAGTGAAATCGTGCGAACCTGGGCTTAGGGTAATATACCTCTCAAAATCTGTTACATTCCTGTTTGGATGTGGCAGCAAAGGATACAGATATTTGTAAGGTCAGAACTGCAACAGTTGATGCTGTGAATGGCACACATTTCTGTTAAAACAAGTGATGGCAGCTACAGTGTGTATAAACTATTAACTGCTCAGTTGACCTGCACCAGTGATGATCACTCTCAGTCTGCTGGTGTATGAAATGGAAAATCTCGGTGCAGGGTGAGGCATAAGTATATGTATGTTACAATGGGGACAGAAAGTGATGAGAAATCTAAAATGCTACAGCTGTTGTCAAGAATAGAAGAGACATGTTCTAATATTAACACCTGTTCCAGTGACAACTATAAGAGATAGTTGTCCCTCACTTTGGAGAGCTTACTGATGACTTCATATTTTGGCCAGTATAGATTATCTTGTAGTTTAGTGAAATTATACATTAATATTAAGATTCTCAAGTAAGTACCGTATTTTTCGCTCCATAAGACGCACCTGACCATAAGACGCACCTAGGTTTTAGAGGAGGAAAACAAGAAAAAAAAATATTCTGAACCAAACGGTGTACTAAAATATTTTATATTATATTATTACTATAGGTGGGTGGTGGACACACAGCAATACCAGCCCCCTATCAAATCAGCTCAGCTACACTATATCTGGTGGTGGTGGTGGACACAGCAACCTCCCCCCCTTCCCAGATCAGCTCAGGGTGGCAGGGCAGATACAAACACCCCTTAAGCCAATTCTATCACAACAGCTCAGGTGACTGGGCTGTGGATACCATGCCAGCCCACACCTCCCACCCCCTTATCAACAGCTCACCTCAGGCAGCGGAGGACACTGCCATTACAATCCACAACCCCCTCTTGCTGGCTGGCTGGCTCTCAGCCTCAGATGTACCCAGGAAGCAGCTAGAAATAAGGACTGGGGACAGAGTTTACAGCAGCAGATCCCGGGAGAAGGAGCAGGAAGTCAGACTGGACCAGACCACGGCGCCGGGGGGGGGGGGTTCAGGCTGCAAAAAAAAAAGCAAGGGCTCTCACAGCTTTCGGGATGGTGTCACCTCTGGCGGGTGACACCCGACCTGGGTAAGGAGCACACCCCCATAGCAATGCTACTGACACCCCCCATGTTTTGACACCTGGGGCAAAACGCCTCCCCCCGCTCCCCCTTGGTATGCCCCTGCCAGGATGCTCCTCACTTCCTGTCCTCTCTCCTTTACAGAGAAGCCGAGCGCTGGAATTCTGACGCGGCGACGGAGGGGGGGGTGCAGTGCCTGGTCAGTAGTCGCTCCATAAGACGCAGGGACATTTCCCCCTATATTTTTTGGGGGAAAAAATGCGTCTTATGGTGCGAAAAATACGGTATATGCGTACAGACTGCAGTGTGGCCTTACAATGATAGTTGGATTTGCAGGTGATGTGCCCCTAGCAACATACAGTAGATGGAATGTAGAATCACAGATATCAGTGCTACAAACTGTTGCATCGTTTCAGAGCTCAAGAATTTACAGAAATTCTTAAGATCTTACCTTCTACTCACAGGATCTAACAATGCACACTTCGGCATCCCTTTCAGACTTAGCATATTTAGCTTAGTACAAAACCCAATCTCCTAGAGAAATAGAAGCCCCAGATGATTTATTCATGTATTGGATACATTCTAAGTACAAGAAGCATACATTCGAGATTTATTAATTGTAAAGATAAGACAATATTTATATATACACAATACAACTACAATAAATACAAAACACCAGAAAATAGTAAGTATTCTTAAAATGTACAGTGAGGGGAAAAGTATTTAATCCCCTGCTGATTTTGTACGTTTGCCCACTGACAAAGAAATGATCAGTCTATAATTTTAATGATAGGTTTATTTTAACAGTGAGAGACAGAATAAAGGGATTTTTATAACAGCTTACCTGTAAAATCCTTTTCTTGGAGTACATCACGGGACACAGAGCGACTTAGTCATTACTAATGGGTTATATAGATTACCTTCAGGTGTTGGCACTGGCCAATTCCAAACCGGAAGTACCCTCCCCTATATAAGCCCCTCCCATCCGGGAGCACCTCAGTTTTGTAGCCAAGCAATAAGTGTCCCAAAAAGAGGGGTGGGAGCTCTGTGTCCCGTGATGTACTCCAAGAAAAGGATTTTACAGGTAAGCTGTTATAAAAATCCCTTTTTCTTTTTCGTACATCACGGGACACAGAGCGACTTAGTCATTACTAATGGGACGTCCCAAAGCAATGCCAAATGAGGGGAGGGATACATAAGCTGGGCGCCATCAGGCATGAGGATCTTTTGCGGCCTGCAACACACTGCGCCCAAAGGCGACATCCTCCTGACTTCTAACGTCTACCTGGTAGAATCTAGTAAACGTGTGTACCGAAGACCATGTTGCGGCCTTACATACTTGAGCCAGGGAGGCCTGGTGATGCACTGCCCATGAAGTTCCAACTGCTCTTGTGGAGTGCGCCCTAACTTTGAACGGAGGCGGTCTCTTTCTCAAGCCATAGGCTTGTATTATGACCTGTCGAATCCACTTGGCTAAAGTGGATTTTGATGCTGCCTGACCCTTTTTAGGGCCTTCCGGCAGAATAAACAAAGTATCCGTTCTGCGAATCTGAGCAGTGGCTTTTAGATAAGCTTTAACTGCTCTTACTACATCCAAAGAATGTAATAACTTTTCCTCTACCGAGCTAGGTTTGGGGAAAAAAGAAGGAAGAACCACATCTTGGTTCAAATGAAACCTCGATACCACCTTGGGAAGAAAGGCTGGATGAGGACGTAATACTACTCTGTCCTTATGGACAACCAGATATGGCTCCTTACAGGACAAGGCGGCTAATTCCGATACTCTTTTAGCCGAACAAACGGCTACTAAGAAAATAAATTTCCTGGTGAGAAGAACCAAGGAAATGTGTTGCAATGGTTCAAACGGTTGTTTCTGTAGAACTGACAGAACCAGGTTTAAGTCCCAAGGACATATGGGAATACTAACCGGAGGGCTAATACGCATCACTCCTTGTATGAAAGCTTTGACTAGTAAATGCGAAGCCAAGGGCCTTTGAAAAAATATTGACAAGGCCGAAATCTGACCCTTGATAGTACTCAAGGCCAGCTTCCTATCTACAGCCCACTGTAGGAAGTCCAAAATCCTCCCTATCACGTACTTACGTGGATGCCATTTCTTGGCCTCACACCACGTAATGTACGCTTTCCAGATCCTATAATAGATCTGCCTGGATACCGGCTTCCTGGCATTGATCATGGTAGATACCACAGAATTAGAGAGCCCTCTCTTTTTCAGAATGTGGGCTTCAATAGCCAGGCCGTCAAACCTAGGGCTGGTAAGGAAGGGCGGTATATCGGTCCCTGCGACAGCAGGTCCGGACGATGTGGGAGGGTCCAAGGACTCCTCACTGACATTTTTACAATCTCCGCGTACCATGCCCTTCGGGGCCACGCTGGAGCCACCAGAATCACTGGTTTCTTTTCTACCCTGATTCTGCGGAGTAATCGCGGTAACAATTGTGGCGGTGGGAATGCATATATCAGCTTGAACTGATCCCAAGGGAACACTAGGGCATCCGAGCCGCAAGCTAGAGGATCCCTTGTGCGAGACACAAATCTGTCCACCTTTGCGTTGAATCTGGATGCTAGCAGATCTACATCCGGTGTTCCCCACCGCTGGCATATTGCCTGGAAAACCTCGGGGTGAAGAGACCATTCCCCCGGGCATAATTGTTGGCGACTTAAAAAGTCCGCTCTCCAATTTTCCACTCCTGGGATGAAAACCGCGGATATGGCTGGGACATATTTTTCTGCCCACTCCAGGATGCAATTTGCTTCCCTCTGGGCTGCACGACTCCTGGTGCCACCCTGGTGATTGATATATGCCACTGCTGTGGCATTGTCTGATTGAATTCTGACAGGGGACCCTTGGAGTTTGGATGTCCATGCTACTAGGGCATACCGGGCTGCTCGTATCTCTAAGAGATTGATGGGCAGGGCCTTTTCTGCTTCTGACCACTTGCCCTGGAGAGACCATTGCTCCAGTACTGCCCCCCAGCCTATGAGGCTGGCATCTGTAGTGACTACCTTCCAAGAAACCGGACTGAAGGGTTTCCCTTTTTCCAGATTCTGGGGCACCAACCACCAATGGAGGCTCTTGCGAACGGAAGGGGACAGGGACATTGGTAAGTCTAAAGCCTGAACTTTTTTGTTCCAGGCTGACAGTATGGCCCTTTGCAAATTCCTTGAATGGAATTGACCGTAGGGTACCGCTTCGAATGAAGCCACCATTTTTCCCAGCAGCCTCATGCAGAGGCGTATGGATGGTTTTCTTTTTGTACCCACTAAGTGGGTCAAATCTTTTAAAGACGACACCTTCTCTGGAGGTAAGAAAATCTTTCTCTGATTTGAATCCAGCCTTAGCCCTAAGTATTCCAGACTTTTGACTGGTCTTAGAGCTGACTTGTCCCGGTTGATAATCCAACCGTGATATTTCAGATACTTGATTGTCTTGTGAATAGTGTGAGGGGGTTAGCTCGGCAGCGGGTGTGTGTGACCCCCGAGATGGGCTCCCCACACAAAAACAGGCCCAGCAAACGGTGGTTGTGGTTTTCAAAATCAAAAAGGTGCGGTTTATTTTCTATTTACAGTGACAAAACACAGCAAAGCAAAAGAAACATAAACAAAATAAATCCTGGTCAACTTGACCTCTGACTAAACATACAGGTTTCCTAACTAACAACTGGGATCAGCCTAGTGCTGTCCTAGTCCCTAAGTCCCTGGTTTTAAATGTCCAAGCAAATAGCCACACAGGCTTTGTCTCACCGCACAGGGGTTCACTCTCCCTAGACAGTCCACACAGGTCTGGTTCCAGGCATGAGCTAACATCTAATGAAGCTGGGAGTTCTTATAGAGGCCTAAATGAGCTGACAAGCTTCAGCTGGTCTCATCAACTCCCTGTCTGTACGACGCCCCACACTCTCCCTAGAGGTATGAGTCATCCATGAGCCCACTAGCCTTATACAACTCTCCACCTAGTTGTATAAGTCGGCGTAAAGCCTGAATCTGGGCGAAATATATCTACCCCCCTGGATGCAACCAGGTGACTTTACCTTCCTGCTGTCACATACCCCCCCCTCTTGTTTTAACCTCGGGGTTGGAACACCAGCAATCAGGCATTCATGTACTCGAGACAAAGCATCCACATTCCCCATTTGAACGCCAGGGCGATGCTTTACTGTGAAGTTGAATTCCTGGAGGGCCAGGAACCACCTATTCACTCTTCTATTTGTTTCTTTGTTTTGAGCCATCCACTTTAACGGAGCGTGATCCGTAACCATGTCAAAGTGCCTACCTAGCAGGTAGTACCGAAGGGAATCTAGAGCCCACTTCACCGCTAAACACTCCTTTTCAACGGTGGCGGAATTTACCTCATGGGACTTCAACTTCCTGCTGAGGTAAATGACTGGGTGCTCTTCCCCGTTCCAGACCTGGGACAATACTGCTCCTAACCCCACATCTGACGCATCACTTTGTACGACAAAGTCTTTAGAGAAGTCGGGTGAGTACAACACTGGCTGGCTACATAAGGCTTGTTTCAAGAATTGGAATGCTGCCTCAGCCTCGGGGGTCCATTTAATCATGACCGACCCTTTCCCCTTCGTCAGGTTGGTTAGGGGCACAGCCTTAGAAGCAAAGTGGGGAATGAATCGCCGATAATACCCAGCGATTCCCAGAAAGGCTCGTACCTGCTTCTTGCTGTTGGGACGTGGCCAACTCTGGATGGCCTCGACTTTGTTGAGTTGGGGTTTTATTACTCCCCTCCCAATGGTGTACCCAAGATATTTGGCCTCCTCCTGCCCAATGGTACACTTCTTGGGGTTAGCCGTAAACCCCGCTTCCCGAACAGAGTCCAGGACTGCTTGCACTTTTGGCAGATGTGAGGCCCAATCTGTGCTATGGACAATTATGTCATCCAGGTAAGCCGCAGCATACTTCCGATGGGGCCTCAGCATCTGGTCCATTTTCCGCTGGAATGTGGCCGGCGCATTCTGTAACCCGAACGGCATTCTTTTATATTGGAACGCCCCGTCTGGGGTTACAAATGCCGTTTTCTCTTTGGCCGACTTGGCCAGGGGGATTTGCCAATACCCTTTTGTGAGGTCAAGAGTCGTCATGTATCGGGCTGTTCCCAGCCGGTCGATCAACTCATCTATACGTGGCATGGGGTAGGTGTCAAATTTTGTAACTTTGTTCAACTGTCGAAAATCGTTACAAAATCGCCAGCTCCCATCCGGTTTAGGCACCAACACAATGGGACTAGACCAATCACTTTGGGACTCCTCTATCACCCCTAAGTTCAGCATTTTCTGTACTTCCTCCCGTATTGCCTCCCGTCGGGCCTCTGGGATCCGATAGGGTTTTAACTTCACCCTTTCACCGGGCGGGGTAATGATGTCATGCTCTACCCCAGATGTTTGTCCCGGCAGCTCAGAGAATACCTCCTTGTTGCGAAGCACAAACTCCTTAACCTCCTGTTGTTGGGGTTGTGACAAGGTGGCTGCTATTCCAACCTCCGGAATCACGCAACCAGTTTGAGCTGGTGACCAAGTGTCTGCGACTAGGGACTCTCTATCCCTCCAGGCTTTCAACAGATTAACGTGATAGATCTGTTCGGGCTTTCGCCTTCCTGGTTGTCTGACCTTGTAATTCACTTCGCTCACTTTTTCCATTATCTCGTAGGGGCCTTGCCATTTGGCAAGGAATTTACTTTCAACCGTAGGGACAAGTACCAGTATCCTATCCCCCGGGGAAAAGGTACGGGTCTTGGCTCCACGGTTGTACACTCTCTGCTGTGCTAACTGCGCTTGGGCCAAATGTTCCTTCACGATGGGCATTACCTGTGCAATTCGGTCTTGCATCAGGGCGACATGCTCAATCACACTCCTGTGGGGAGAACTCTCACTTTCCCAAGTTTCCTTGGCAATATCCAACAGCCCTCTTGGGTGTCTCCCATACAGTAACTCAAAGGGGGAGAATCCCGTAGAGGATTGGGGCACCTCCCTAATAGCAAACATCAGATAAGGAAGTAGACAGTCCCAATCCTTTCCATCTCTATCCACCACTTTCTTCAACATTTGTTTTAGGGTTTTGTTGAACCTTTCAACCAGCCCATCGGTTTGGGGGTGATACACAGATGTACGTAATTGCGTCACTTTGAACAATTTACACAGCTCCTTCATAACCCGGGACATAAAGGGTGTACCTTGGTCCGTAAGCAGTTCTTTACAAATACCCACCCGGCTAAACACAAGAGATAGCTCTTTGGCTATGGTTTTGGCCGAGGTATTTCGGAGAGGGATCGCTTCTGGATAACGGGTGGCATAGTCCATTATAACTAATATGTACTGGTGCCCCCTAGCGGACTTGATTATAGGACCTACCAAATCCATGGCGATCCTCTCAAACGGGACCTCAATGATGGGTAGAGGGACCAGCGGGCTACGGAAATGTGGCATCGGGGCCGACCTCTGACACACAGGGCAGGAGGAACAATAATTTTCTATGTCCTTCATCACCCCCGGCCAATAGAATCTCTGTAATACCCTCTCTCGGGTTTTCTCTGTCCCCAGATGACCTCCAAGAATGTGCCCATGGGCCAACTCCAACACCAACTTCCTGTAAGGTTTGGGCACCACAAGCTGCTCAACGGTTTCTTCTGCCCTTTTTGCCACCCGATACAGTAGGTCCTTCTCTACGCTGAAGTATGGGTAAGTGCAGGTATTATCTGGGTTCACTAACTCGCCATCTATTTTCACTACGTTTTCCCGTGCCTTTATTAGGGCGGGGTCTTTCAACTGTTCTGTGGCAAAGTTTTCCCTGTGAACCTCAAGATCAGAAAACTCCACAGACGGTAGGTTTTCGTCTGAGGAGGTGGGCTCCTCTCCAGTTTCTTGAGTCTCCCCTGCCAATACTGATAAGGGAAATTCTGGAGAGTCCTCACCACTCTCAGGGGAGTTCTGGCTATCACATTCCTGGTACATAGGGGCACCAGTGGGGGGCTCAGGATCATCCCACAGTTCCCAGAACTTCGGAAAATCCCTTCCCACAATGGCGTCATGCGGTAACTGAGATACTAAGCCCACTGGATGAGAGAGGGTACCTTTGGGGGTCTCGAAACACACTGTAGTCACTGGATACTCTCGGGTGTCCCCATGCACACAAATAACAGCTACCTTGCTATTCCCAGAGACCTCTGTTTTAACTAACTCAGCCTTTATCAGGGTCACAAGGCTACCTGAATCCAGCAATACCACAACATTTCTACCATTAACACACATTTTGCATAAATGTTTCTCAGTTCCTCGAATGGCAGTGCATGCGACTGTCGCACACAGCGACTGACGTCTGCCCGTCAGAAAGTCACACTGCATGGGTTCCTCCACAACCGGGCAATTGGCTGCAATATGTCCCGCTTGCCGGCAGCGGTAGCAAACGATCCTTCTTGCCGCCTCTTGAGCCGCTGATTTCCCAGGCTGTTCTCGCCAAACTTGGGGTAGAGCTCCCACCCTCTCACTCTCTCCACCCTCACCCCTTGGAATCCTCTTATCCGCCCCTGGGGATGGTCTGGTCTTAGGGTGGAAAGTCCGAGTGTCTCTGGAAGAGGCCGTCAGGTTCTCTGTAGCCAAGTATTTCTCCACACGATCCACAAGACCATCGGCCGTCTCTGGGTCTCCATGGCTTACCCACTTTTGGATGGCAGTAGGAAGAGCTCTCAAAAACCGATCCATTACAACACGTTCCACAATCTTTGGTGCGGACAAAGTCTCTGGCTGTAGCCACTTTCTGCTCAGGTGAATGAGATCATACATTTGAGACCTGGGGGGTTTTCCAAGCTGGAAAGTCCAGTTATGCACACGCTGAGCCCGGACAGCCTGGGTGACACCCAGCCTTGCCAATATTTCAGCTTTTAGCATCGCATAGTCTTTTGCTTGGTTAGGCTCTAGGTCATAGTAAGCTTTCTGCGATTCACCAGTTAACAGAGGAGCCACCAGTCCAGCCCACTGCTCCTCAGGCCACTTTTCTCTTTCAGCGGTCCTTTCAAATGTGGTCAAAAATACCTCTGGATCATCCTCTCCAGTCATTTTTTGTCAATAAACGACTCACCCCAAAGGACGCGGTATTAGTGGGACGGCTTTCCTCACTGGTCTGCGGACGTTGCTGCATTGCTGCTTCCATCTGTTGTTGTAGTCTCTGCTCTTGCTTCTGTAACAGGTCTATGAAGCGGGCCTCAGATTGCTGCTGGGCTTGTTGCTGAGCCTCCAGACTCTGTTGCAAAGTTGCGTTTGTCTGCTGCTGGGCTGCAAGGCTCTGTTGATGAGCTTGCTGCTGGGCTGCGAAGTTCTGTTGTTGAGCTGCAAGGCTCTTTTGCAAACCTGCATTTGTCTGCTGTTGATTGGCATTTGCTAGAGCCAGCTGCTTCAGTATCTCCTCCATGCTGGCTTAAAAAAAACTGCCACTGGTTCTCCACCAACTGTGAGGGGGTTAGCTCGGCAGCGGGTGTGTGTGACCCCCGAGATGGGCTCCCCACACAAAAACAGGCCCAGCAAACGGTGGTTGTGGTTTTCAAAATCAAAAAGGTGCGGTTTATTTTCTATTTACAGTGACAAAACACAGCAAAGCAAAAGAAACATAAACAAAATAAATCCTGGTCAACTTGACCTCTGACTAAACATACAGGTTTCCTAACTAACAACTGGGATCAGCCTAGTGCTGTCCTAGTCCCTAAGTCCCTGGTTTTAAATGTCCAAGCAAATAGCCACACAGGCTTTGTCTCACCGCACAGGGGTTCACTCTCCCTAGACAGTCCACACAGGTCTGGTTCCAGGCATGAGCTAACATCTAATGAAGCTGGGAGTTCTTATAGAGGCCTAAATGAGCTGACAAGCTTCAGCTGGTCTCATCAACTCCCTGTCTGTACGACGCCCCACACTCTCCCTAGAGGTATGAGTCATCCATGAGCCCACTAGCCTTATACAACTCTCCACCTAGTTGTATAAGTCGGCGTAAAGCCTGAATCTGGGCGAAATATATCTACCCCCCTGGATGCAACCAGGTGACTTTACCTTCCTGCTGTCACAATAGCTACTTCCAGCTTTTCCACTGAGTGGTCTATTAGTAGCAGGTCGTCTAGATATGCCATTATCGTTACACCCTGTGTTCTTAGATTGGCCAATAATGGGGCCAGAATTTTTGTGAACACTCGTGGTGCTGTGGCCAGACCGAAAGGTAAGGCTCTGAACTGAAAATGGCGCCCTTCTACTGCAAAGCGTAGAAATTTCTGGTGGGCCGGAAAGATGGGAATATGCAGATAAGCATCCTTTATGTCGATCGAGGCTAACCATTCCTGCCCTTGTAGGGCGGTGGCCACCGATCGGATCGACTCCATCCGAAAAGTCCTGATATTTAGGAACTTGTTTAGCCCTTTTAGATTTAATATGGACCTCACGTCCCCATTTGGTTTGGGGACTGTGAAAAGGTTCGAGTAAAACCCGAATCCGCTTTCTTCCAGGGGAACCTTCATGATTACACCTTGGAGCAATAGTTGTTCTAGTGCCAGAAGGAGGGATCCTCTCTTTTGGGGATCTCTTGGCACGTTTGACCTCATAAATTGGGCAGGAGGAGTGCCTTTTAACTCCAGCTTGTATCCCAGACTTACTGCGGAGAGCACCCATCTGTCTCTGATGGTGTCCCGCCAGGTCTCTGTGAACAACTGAAGTCTTCCCCCCACCCGATTGAGTGGGGGCAACGCTTCATGCCTTGGGGGGGGCCTTGTACCTCTCTTGATCCAGGGCTTCTTGTTACCCTGTGATTGTCCCTGATTTCTGCCCCCTGAATTTGACCGCGGAGGCCGTCGGAACTGCTTCACAGCCGATGTGCCCGGGACTGGAGAAGTAGGCCTCTTAAAAGAAGGACTTCTACCCTTGTTCTTAACCGGTAAGAGTGAACTTTTACCGGCAGAAATTTTCTGGATATATTTGTCCAGATCTTCTCCAAATAAGCGTTCTCCATGAAATGGGAAGCTAACCAGCAGTTTTTTACAGGGAGCTTCAGCAGACCAGTTTTTGAGCCACAGAAGCCTACGCATATGTACTATAGACAGCGTAAAGCGGGAGGCCTGTTGGATTGTATCCTTTATGGCGTCCACCGCAAAACACAAGGCTCTAGGCAGGTCAGCTAGGGCAAGAGCCTGCTGATCTGGTAAGTCCCTTAAGACCTGTTTCAACTGATCTTTCACTGCTTGGCAGACTCCAATCGCTGCTACCGCAGGTTGTGTCACCATGCTTGCTGTAGAGAAAGCAGATTTTAGTAAAGACTCCAATTTTTTATCTATTGGGTCTTTGAACATTGGAACATTATCTACTGGACATGTCAGTGATTTGTTAACAGAAGAGATGGCTGCGTCCACTGTAGGGACCCTCCATTTTTTTATGAACTTATCCTCCATGGGATAGATCACCGGAAATCTCTTGGGGGGAGCAAATATTTTATCAGGATGCTCCCAATCCTGGTAAATAAGCCCTTCTAATAAAGGGTGGATTGGGAAGGAACAGACAGCCTGGGGAGCTTTTAGCGACCCCAGCGAGGAAACCGTAGTGGATGGTGGTTCCGCCAGAGGCATTTTAAATGCTGATCGGACCATATTAGTCAGAGACTGAACCCATAATCTTTCAGCCTGAGATGCTGAGAAAGGTTCTTCCACTGTTGATTCCTCCATAACTGAATCAACCTCATCCTGATCCCCTTCAGGTAGGTCGATCTCTGTGTGGGGCTGTTCCTCCACTAACAGGCACTCTGAAGGAGGAGACGGAAATCGGACGCGCTTTTCCTGTGACAGGGAAGCAGCGATCAATGCTGTTAATCTCTCTTCCAATCCTCCCAGAGTTGAGGATAAAACCTCCTCTGTTATATATACAGGAGCAGGTGGACTGGGGACAGCCGCAGCACCAGGCATTCCTGCGGGGTTTCTACGGCTACTGACCTCTGAATTCTCAGGGGAGATTGGTGCAGTACAAGCATGCCCAATATCCTCAGAGCCCGATGGAGACCCCTTTGGCTTCCTGGAAGATCTATTTCCGGAGCGTCTGGACGACATATCCTTTAAGCACAAAGCTGAGGTATTCCCGTCGTCACACACCAATTTTGCTGGTAATAGTCTAACAAAGTTGCTGCTATATACCAGCTGGTGTCCACTAAAGTGCCTTTCTATGGGGATGCCTGCATCAACCGCCTCTGTGTGCCACTGTTTGTTGCTAGCTCTGTTTGCATCCAGCTGACACTTGTACTGTGTCTTTTAACCATGCTGGGACGCCCGCACATGCGCAGAAGCGCCGCGGCGCGCATCGAGCGTCATCCACCCGCCCCGCCCCTTTTTTTTCATAGGAGGCGCGTGCACGCGCCCGCGCGCGCGCCCGTGCGCCATTGGCGCCCTTTTCGAAATCAAACAGGGGACTAGGAGCCAGGGCCCTTTTTGCCGGAGGGCCTGTGCGGTGGATGAGCGCAGCAACAGGGCAGAGGAAATGGATTCCCACAGAGAAACTTACCAGCTGCCTGGATCTTTTGACTTGAGAAAACCAAAGATCCACATGACAAGAAAAATGGACTACAGCGGCCTCTAGTGGTTTAACACAGGTACCGCGGTCCTTTTTTTTTTTTTTTCTTGACTACTATTAAAATTTTACATTTTCAGTAGTTACAGGCAAACACAGATATTTAGCGGGAATACCGTTAGGTAACAGACAGAAAGACAAATTAGGCTTGGGGGTCCCCCAATAGAAGCAAGTTCCTGGGGGCCCCCACTTACCTGATCCCCGCCGCAGGACTTTGTCTGGTCCACAGAAGTCCAAACTTCACCTATCACGGCAGGCATTGTAATTAAACCTTCAGGGACCGGGTTCCCAAGGATTCCACTCCCCTGGACCTGTATAGCACCCTGCACAGACAACATCTTGGTCGTGGGTATGACCAGAGCTCTGGATCCCAGGGTCCAGCCCTCCTAAGAGAAGCATTACAGGCAAAACCTTGCTCTTCTGCTGCAAGGCCCAGGTACCGACCGTTTAGCTATGAAGCTTTTTTGGTGGGATCCGGAACAGCTTACTAAGGCCCAAAAGAACCTGTACGCAAGCCCAGTGAAAACACATGTTACTCTTTGGCCAACACCTTAGACACTGGCAAAAAACTGAGGTGCTCCCGGATGGGAGGGGCTTATATAGGGGAGGGTACTTCCGGTTTGGAATTGGCCAGTGCCAACACCTGAAGGTAATCTATATAACCCATTAGTAATGACTAAGTCGCTCTGTGTCCCCTGATGTACGAAAAAGAAAACAACACAAAAATCCAGAAAAACGCATTTAAAAAAAGTTATAAATTGGTTTGCATTTTATTGAGTGAAATAAGTATTTGGCCCCTTCGCAGAACATGACTTAGTACTTGGTGGCAAAACCCTTGTTGGCAAGCACAGAGGTAAGACAATTCTTGTAGTTGATCACCAGGTTTGCACACATCTCAGGAGGGATTTTGTCCCACTATTCTTTGCAAATCCTCTCCAAGTCATTAAGGTATCGAGACTGACGTTTGGCAACTCGAACCTTCAGCTCCCTCCACATATTTTCTATGGGATTAAGGTCTGGAGACTGGCTAGGCTACTCCAGAACCTTAATGTGCTTCTTCTGGAGCCACTCCTTTGTTGCCTTGGCCGTGTGTTTTGGGTCATTGTCATGCTGGAATACCTATCCATGACCTATTTGCAATGCTCTGGCTGAGGGAAGGAGGTTCTCACTAGGGATGAGCCGAACACCCCCCCGGTTCGGTTCGCACCAGAGCCTGCGAACAGACCGAAAGTTCGCGCGAACTATCGAACCCCGTTAAAGTCTATGGGACTCGAACGTTCAGAATCAAAAGTGCTAATTTTAAAGGCTAATATGCAAGTTATTGTCCTAAAAAGGGTTTGGGGACCCGGGTCCTGCCCCAGGGGACATATATCAATGCAAAAAGACATTTTAAAAACTGCAGTTTTTTCGGGAGCAGTGATTTTAATGATGCATAAAGTAAAAAAACGAAAGTGAAATATTCCTTTAAATATCGTACCTGGGGGGTGTCTATAGTATGCCTGTGAAGTGGCGCGTGTTTCCCGTGCTTAGAACTGTCCCTGCACAAAATGACATTTCTGAAGGAAAAAAAGTAATTTAAAACTGCTTGCAGCTTTAATGTAATGTCTGGTCCTGGCAATATGGATGAAAATCATTGAGAAAAATGGCATGGGTCCCCCTCCCCCCCCGCAGCCTATTACCAGCTCCACTCCTGACTCCACCCCCTTTTTATCTGCCCATGTATACCCACCTTTTTAATGAAGTGCCCATCAATGCAGCCTACCAGCGTCCATCAATGCCTACCAGCGCCCATCAATGCGCCCATCAAGGCAGCCTACCATCGCCCATCAATCAATGCAGCCTACCATCGCCCATCAATGCAGCCTACCATCGCCCATCAATGCAGCCTACCAGTGCCCATCAACACAGCCTACTATTGCCCATCAATGCAGCCTACCAGTGCCCATCAATGCAGCCTACCAGTGCCCATCAATGCAGCCTACCATCGCCCATCAATGCAGCCTACCATTGCCCATCAATGCAGCCTACTAGGGGTGCAACGGATCAAAAAACTCACGGATCGGATCGATCCTCGGATCAGATCATTTTCGGATCGGGGAAAAAAAAAATTACTAACATCCACGTCATCCCCCCCACTGTAATATCCACAATCTCCCCCAGTAATATCCACAATCTCCCCACTGTAATATCCACAATCTCCCCCAGTAATATCCACAATCTCCCCCAGCAATATCCACAATCTCCCCCAGTAATATCCACAATCTCCCCACTGTAATGGGCATCTCCCCCACTAACTTTAGTCTCTCCCGCCGGCCAGTTCCGATCCACGAGCAGCGAGGGGTGATGACGTCAGCGCGCACAAGGCAGCCGCCGCCGGGTGTACCAAGATGGCCGCGGCTCCGGAGCTAGGCCGAAGCCGCGGCCTTTCCTAAGGCTGAGGCCGCTCCGCGGATCGAGTGGTGATCCGATCCGAACAGGGTGACCCGTTCGGATCACGGATCACCGCCGATCCGTTGCAGCCCTACAGACTACCATCAATGCAGGCTACCATCGCCCATCAATGCAGCCTACCAGTGCCCATCAATGCAGCCTACCATCGTTCATCAATGCAGCCTACCAGTGCCCATCAATGCAGCCTACCATCGCCCATCAATGCAGCCTACCATCGCCCATCAATAATTGTTTGCTTGGGAGCCGGGAAAACAGTGTCAGAGGTGCAGCGGCGGCGGAGGGCTGTGTCTATTTGCGAACGGAGCGGCGGCTGCCTGCTGATGCTGAGACTTAGTTGTTTGCTGCAGAGAGAAGAGAGTAGGAACACCAGTGGCCAGGCGCCCTAGGCGGCTGCCTAGTTTGCCTAGTGGTAGCACCGACCCTGCTCACAGTTACTCTTGGTGGGCGCTGGAACGCCCTGCTGTGAACTATTATATCAAGAATTGTAATTACATGCCATTGTTGAACAGTGGTAGGAAAAATTGGGCCTTTGGTGGTGGTGCCACAACACTGTAAGTCCTCACAGTTACTCTTGGTGGGCGCAGGAATGGGCCCAGCTGTGAAATATTAGATCAAGAATTGTAATTACATGCCCTTGGTGAACAGGGGCAGAAAAATTGGGCCTTTGGTGGTAGTGGTGGTGGTGATGTTGCCACAACACTGTAAACCCTCACAGTTACTCTTGGTGGGCGCAGGAATGGGCCCTGCTGTGAAATATTAGATCAAGAATTGTAATTACATGCCCCTGTTGAACAGAGGCATAAAAATTGGGCCTTAGGCACTGGTGCCACAACACTGCAACTCCTCACAAATACTCTACTTGGAGCGCAGGAATGAGCCTGTCAGTGACTTAGTCAGAGAGAACCCAAAATGTATGTAAAGTGAAATATAAAGATGTTTATTAAGATAGGTGATTAAATTAATACAAACAGTGCAAAACCAACCAAACAACCCACAAACAACAAATAATATATACAGCAAAGGGCAGTACCAGAATCTTGAACGAAAGCCAGGCCATGGTCATACACAGCAGATCAGGAGATTGACAAAGGGGTGTTCCAGAAGCATAAACGTAGCCTGGCCAAGGTCATACATGGGGAGTTAGCAGATGGGGACAGGGAACAAACAAGACAGGGAGAGGACGGATGGATAGGCTCAGGATGGGGCTCAGGATGGGGATCAGATCAGATCGGGTGAGGTGAGGTGAGGTACAGGCTCAAGGTCCCAATACAGGCAGCGAGGTCAGGGCTCAAGGAGAGAGATACCAAGGCGAGCATGTAAGGGCTCGCCGGGTATTTATAGGACTGCTATGATTGTCCTCATGTGACAGCTGAGCGGAGGAAGTGCTGCCTGCCCCACACTGCAGGAATACACCCGCTGGTGGACGCTGGTACTACGGACCATGGATCAGGCATTACCACCAGCAGGTGAGATCCTCTATCAAAGATACTGGCTGCAAGAGGACACCCGCTGGTGGACACTAGTACTGCAATCCATAGGACCAACAGCGCCACCACTGGGTGAAGCCTTTCCTGACAGAGCCCTGCTACAAAGTATTGCATCAAAAATTGTATTTAAATGCCCCTGTTAAACAGGGGCTGAAAAATTGGGCCTCAGGCACTGGTGCTGGTGCCACAACACTGCAACCCCTCACAGATACTGTAGTTGGAGCGCAGGAATGAGCCCTGCTGCAAAGTATTGCATCAAAAATTGTAATTACACGCCCCTGTTAAACAGGGGCTGAAAAATTGGGCCTTAACCACTGGTGGCGGTGCCCAGAACCAAAAATGTTCTTACAAGCTATCAGCATGATTATTGAGGAGGAAGAGGATAGTCATTCAGCATAACAGGATAGTCACTCAGCATCAGCATAGGCAGTCTTGAAGGGATCTGACATTTCAAAAAAAAATATTCGGTTACATCAGTATCAGGTGCTTGGTAGCAGGTGGTGATCCAAGACTGATTCATTTTTATGAAGGCCAGTCGATCGACCGAGTCGGTGGAGAGGAGCACCCTGTGATCGGTTACAAAGCCTCCAGCAGCACTGAATGTGCGTTTCAGAAAGAACGCTGGACGCAGGACAGGCCAGTAGCTCAATTGCATACTGTGCAAGCTCTGGCCAGTGATCCATCCTCAAGACCCAGTAACCCAGAGGATTTTCGGTGGTAAAGGTGTCCAAGTCTGATCTTGCCCCTAGGTATTCCTGCACCATGTAAACTAGACACTGGCGATGGTTGCTGGAACTGATCATACCTTGGAGCTGCGGACCAAAAAATTGTCTGAACGCATCGGTCAGACGGCCACCTTCTCCACTGCTCCTTCTTTGACTGACCGAAGCCTCAGCAACATGTTGTCCAGCACCAGGAATTTGTAACCTCCCAGTCTCTGGGAACGCGTTGCACAGACCTTTCTGCAAGGCCTCCCGAAGATATTTCATCCTCTCCCTCTGCGACGGCAAGATAGGGTCCGCAACCTTACCCTTGTAACGTGGATCTAGGAGGGTTGCCAGCCAGTAATGATCCCTCTCCTTGATAGCATGAATACGAGGATCCTTCCGCAGGCTTTGCAGGATCAGTGAGGCCATGCAGCATAGGTTTGCTGAGGCATTTGGTCCGGAGTCCTCTGGGTCACTCAGGACGACATGATCTGCAGCCACCTCCTCCCAGCCATGTACAAGTCCATGGGTGTCTTAGGACTGTAATTGATCCCTTGAGGACTGCTGCTGATGCTGAGTGCTAGGCTCCACCTCCATGCTGACACAATCCTCCTCCTCCCCATCCTCTTCCTGTGTGATAGGCGGGCCAGCAGGAACACTGTCTGGATAAAGGGGGCCTTGAGAGGTAAGGAAGTCCTCCTCTTCCTCCCTCTGTTCTGCCTCAAGTGCCCTGTCCATTATTCCATGCAGCATGTGCTCCAACAGGTGGACAAGAGGGACAGTGTCACTGTTGCATGCACTGTCACTGCTCACCATCCTCGTGGCCTCCTCAAATGGTGCCAGGACAGTGCATGCATCCCTGATCATGACCCACTGGCGTGGCAAAAAAACCCAAGCTCCTCTGACCCTGTCCTGTTGCCATATTGGCACAGATACTCATTGATGGCCCTCTGCTGCGTGTGCAGCCGCTGCAGCATGGCCAACGTTGAGTTCCACCTGGTGGGCATGTCACAGATTAGGCGGTTCTTGGGCAGGTTAAATTCATTTTGCAGGTCAGCCAGCCGAGCACTGGCATTATATGACTGGCAGAAATGCACACAGACTTTACTGGCCTGCCTCTGGACATCCTGTAAGCCCGGGTACCTGCCCAAGAACCGCTGCACCACCAAGTTAAGGACGTGAGCCAAACAGGGCACATGGGTCAGGTGTCCCTGTCAGAGGGCGGAGAGGAGGTTGGTGCCATTGTCAGGAACCACCATTCCTGACTTAAGCTGGCGTGGCGTCAACCACCTCTGAGCCTGCCCCTGCAGAGCTGACAGAATCTCTGCCCCAGTGTGGCTGATGTCCCCCAAGCACACCAGCTCAAGCACCGCATGGTATCTCTTTGCCTGCATACTTGCATAGCCCCTTGAACGCCTACGGAGCACCGCTGGTTCCAAGGACAAAGCACAGGAAGAGGCCATGGAGGAAGAAGAGGAGGGGGTGGAGGAGAGAGGTGTGTCAGAATCACCAGTAGTAGCATTTTGGAGGCGTGGTGGCGGAACAACCTCCAACACTACTGGACCTTGTCCTGCATCCTTCCCAGCTGCCAGCAAAGTCACCCAATGCGCCGTGAGAAATAGGTAACGTCCCTGTCCATGCCTGCTGGACCATGAGTCAGCGGTAATATGCACCTTACCACTGACCGCCCTGTCCAGCGAGGCCAAGACATTGCCTTCCACATGCCGGTAGAGAGCCGGAATCGCCTTCCGTGAGAAAAAGTGGCGTTTGGGAACCTGCCACTGAGGAACCGCACATTCCACAAACTCACGGAAGGGGGCAGAGTCAACCAACTGAAAAGGCAGCAGTTGAAGAGCTAGCAATTTAGCCAAGCTAGCATTCAACCGCTGGGCATGTGGATGGCTGGGAGCGAACTTCTTTTGGCGTGCAGCAGCTGGGGCAGGGAAATTTGCATGGTACAATCAGACGTCGGTGTACTGCTAGCAGAGTGCCCGCAAGTACTTGGCTGTGACACACCTAATTCTACATCTTCATTCCTCTCAGTGCAGGTTTCAGAGAGGACTGAAGGTATAGTGGGGTTGGAGATTCCAGCTGATGAGGAGCAAGGAGAGGTCCGTTTTGTTCTTTGGTGTGGGTCTTTTAGGTGTGCTTGCCAACGAACTGCATGGCAGGTCGACATATGTCTGATCAAGCATGTGGTGCCCAAGCGGGTGATGTTTTGGCCACGCGAGATACGCCTGAGACATATGTTGCAAATAGCAGTGCTGCGATCTGATGCACTCGTCTCAAAAAAGGCCCACACCAAAGAACTTTTTGAATAACGCGCAGAGACAGCAGCGGCCTGCACATGCGGAGCTCTGCGGTGTGATGCTGTCGGTGTGCTGCCCTTGAGCTGACCCCTGGAGGGCATCCTGCCTCGTTGGAGATGTGCCTCCTTCTCCTCCTCCTCTCTCCTATCAGACACCCACGTAGAGTCCATGACCTCATCATCCCCTCCCTCCTCATCACTGTAGAAAACCTGGCAGTATGCTGCAGCTGGGGGAACAAGACTGCCAGATTGCTGTCCTTCTTGGGCACCCCCTCTTTCTGGGCTCACGTTACTGCCTTCCTCTAGCTGGGTACCATCATCGGAGCCTTCAAAACCCTGGGCATCGTCCTGGAGCATGTACCCAACACTGTGGTCAAACAGTTCGGGGGACTCCTCAGGAGGACATGGTGGAGCTAGGGAAGGAGTGACTGATGCCATTGAGCCAAGGGAAGAGGCCGCTTTGGCAGCTGCTTTGCCAGACAAAGTACCCTGAGCCTGGGTGAGAGAGGATGAGGAGGATGAGGACGGCTTGGTCATCCACTCTACCAAGTCTTCGGCATGTTGCGGCTCAACATGGCCAGCTGCCGAAAAAAAGGACAAGCGTGTCCCACGGCCACGTGCTGATGAGGATGCACCATGTCCACGACCAGCACTGTTGCCCTCTTTTATTGTCTCTTGACTGTCTGCCTCTCCTTGTTGTCCTTCCAGACATACTAATGACCTGCAGGGAGATGTAGCTGCACAAAGCTGGGATGTATATATATATATATATATATATATATATATATATATATATATTGTGAGGGGGTTAGCTCGGCAGCGGGTGTGTGTGACCCCCGGGATGGGCTCCCCACACAAAACAGGCCCAGCAAACGGAGGTTGTGGTTTTCAAAATCAAAAAAGGTGCGGTTTATTTTCTATTTACAGTGACAAAACACAGCAAAGCAAAAGAAACATAACCAAAATAAATCCTGGTCAAGTTGACCTCTGACTAAACATACAGGTTTCCTAACTAACAACTGGGATCAGCCTAGTGCTGTCCTAGTCCCTAAGTCCCTGGTTTTAAATGTCCAAGCAAATAGCCACACAGGCTTTGTCTCACCGCACAGGGGTTCACTCTCCCTAGACAGTCCACACAGGTCTGGTTCCAGGCATGAGCTAACATCTAATGAAGCTGGGAGTTCTTATAGAGGCCTAAATGAGCTGACAAGCTTCAGCTGGCCTCATCAACTCCCTGTCTGTACGACGCCCAGCCCTCTCCCTAGAGGTATGAGTCATCCATGAGCCCACTAGCCTTATACAACTCTCCACCTAGTTGTATAAGTCGGCGTAAAGCCTGAATCTGGGCGAAATATATCTACCCCCCTGGATGCAACCAGGTGACTTTACCTTCCTGCTGTCACATACCCCCCCCTCTTGTTTTAACCTCGGGGTTGGAACACCAGCAATCAGGCATTCATGTACTCGAGACAAAGCATCCACATTCCCCATTTGAACGCCAGGGCGATGCTTTACTGTGAAGTTGAATTCCTGGAGGGCCAGGAACCACCTATTCACTCTTCTATTTGTTTCCTTGTTTTGAGCCATCCACTTTAACGGAGCGTGATCCGTAACCATGTCAAAGTGCCTACCTAGCAGGTAGTACCGAAGGGAATCTAGAGCCCACTTCACCGCTAAACACTCCTTTTCAACGGTGGCGTAATTTACCTCATGGGACTTCAACTTCCTGCTGAGGTAAATGACTGGGTGCTCTTCCCCGTTCCAGACCTGGGACAATACTGCTCCTAACCCCACATCTGACGCATCACTTTGTACGACAAAGTCTTTAGAGAAGTCGGGTGAGTACAACACTGGCTGGCTACATAAGGCTTGTTTCAAGAATTGGAATGCTGCCTCAGCCTCGGGGGTCCATTTAATCATGACCGACCCTTTCCCCTTCGTCAGGTTGGTTAGGGGCACAGCCTTAGAAGCAAAGTGGGGAATGAATCGCCGATAATACCCAGCGATTCCCAGAAAGGCTCGTACCTGCTTCTTGCTGTTGGGACGTGGCCAACTCTGGATGGCCTCGACTTTGTTGAGTTGGGGTTTTATTACTCCCCTCCCAATGGTGTACCCAAGATATTTGGCCTCCTCCTGCCCAATGGTACACTTCTTGGGGTTAGCCGTAAACCCCGCTTCCCGAACAGAGTCCAGGACTGCTTGCACTTTTGGCAGATGTGAGGCCCAATCTGTGCTATGGACAATTACGTCATCCAGGTAAGCCGCAGCATACTTCCGATGGGGCCTCAGCATCTGGTCCATTTTCCGCTGGAATGTGGCCGGCGCATTCTGTAACCCGAACGGCATTCTTTTATATAGGAACGCCCCGTCTGGGGTTACAAATGCGGTTTTCTCTTTGGCCGACTTGGCCAGGGGGATTTGCCAATACCCTTTTGTGAGGTCAAGAGTCGTCATGTATCGGGCTGTTCCCAGCCGGTCGATCAACTCATCTATACGTGGCATGGGGTAGGTGTCAAATTTTGTAACTTTGTTCAACTGACGAAAATCGTTACAAAATCGCCAGCTCCCATCCGGTTTAGGCACCAACACGATGGGACTAGACCAATCACTTTGGGACTCCTCTATCACCCCTAAGTTCAGCATTTTCTGTACTTCCTCCCGTATTGCCTCCCGCCGAGCCTCTGGGATCCGATAGGGTTTTAACTTCACCCTTTCACCGGGCGGGGTAATGATGTCATGCTCTACCCCAGATGTTTGTCCCGGCAGCTCAGAGAATACCTCCTTGTTGCGAAGCACAAACTCCTTAACCTCCTGTTGTTGGGGTTGTGACAAGGTGGCTGCTATTCCAACCTCAGGAATCACGCAACCAGTTTGAGCTGGTGACCAAGTGTCTGCGACTAGGGACTCTCTATCCCTCCAGGCTTTCAACAGATTAACGTGATAGATCTGTTCGGGCTTTCGCCTTCCTGGTTGTCTGACCTTGTAATTCACTTCGCTCACTTTTTCCATTATCTCGTAGGGGCCTTGCCATTTGGCAAGGAATTTACTTTCAACCGTAGGGACAAGTACCAATATCCTATCCCCCGGGGAAAAGGTACGGGTCTTGGCTCCACGGTTGTACACTCTCTTCTGTGCCAACTGCGCTTGGGCCAAATGTTCCTTCACGATGGGCATTACCTGTGCAATTCGATCTTGCATCAGGGCGACATGCTCAATCACACTCCTGTGGGGAGAACTCTCACTTTCCCAAGTTTCCTTGGCAATATCCAACAGCCCTCTTGGGTGTCTCCCATACAGTAACTCAAAGGGGGAGAATCCCGTAGAGGATTGGGGCACCTCCCTAATAGCAAACATCAAATAAGGAAGTAAACAGTCCCAATCCTTTCCATCTCTATCCACCACTTTCTTCAACATTTGTTTTAGGGTTTTGTTGAATCTTTCAACCAGCCCATCGGTTTGGGGGTGATACACAGACGTACGCAATTGCGTCACTTTGAACAATTTACACAGCTCTTTCATAACCCGGGACATAAAGGGTGTACCTTGGTCCGTAAGCAGTTCTTTACAAATACCCACCCGGCTAAAAACAAGAGATAGCTCTTTGGCTATGGTTTTGGCCGAGGTATTTCGGAGAGGGATCGCTTCTGGATAACGGGTGGCATAGTCCATTATAACTAATATGTACTGGTGCCCCCTAGCGGACTTGATTATAGGACCTACCAAATCCATGGCGATCCTCTCAAACGGGACCTCAATGATGGGTAGAGGGACCAGCGGGCTACGGAAATGTGGCATCGGGGCCAACCTCTGACACACAGGGCAGGAGGAACAATAATTTTCTACGTCCTTCATCACCCCCGGCCAATAGAATCTCTGTAATACCCTCTCTCGGGTTTTCTCTGTCCCCAGATGACCTCCAAGAATGTGCCCATGGGCCAACTCCAACACCAACTTCCTGTAAGGTTTGGGCACCACAAGCTGCTCAACGGTTTCTTCTGCCCTTTTTGCCACCCGATACAGTAGGTCCTTCTCTACGCTGAAGTATGGGTAAGTGCAGGTATTATCTGGGTTCACTAACTCGCCATCTATTTTCACTACGTTTTCCCGTGCCTTTATTAGGGCGGGGTCTTTCAACTGTTCTGTGGCAAAGTTTTCCCTGTGAACCTCAAGATCAGAAAACTCCACAGACGGTAGGTTTTCGTCTGAGGAGGTGGGCTCCTCTCCAGTTTCTTGAGTCTCCCCTGCCAATACTGATAAGGGAAATTCCGGAGAGTCCTCACCACTCTCAGGGGAGTTCTGGCTATCACATTCCTGGTACATAGGGGCACCAGTGAGGGGCTCAGGATCATCCCACAGTTCCCAGAACTTCGGAAAATCCCTTCCCACAATGGCGTCATGCGGTAACTGAGATACTAAGCCCACTGGATGAGAGAGGGTACCTTTGGGGGTCTCGAAACACACTGTAGTCACTGGATACTCTCGGGTGTCCCCATGCACACAAATAACAGCTACCTTGCTATTCCCAGAGACCTCTGTTTTAACTAACTCAGCCTTTATCAGGGTCACAAGGCTACCTGAATCCAGCAATACCACAACATTTCTACCATTAACACACATTTTGCATAAATGTTTCTCAGTTCCTCGAATGGCAGTGCATGCGACTGTCGCACACAGCGACTGACGTCTGCCCGTCAGAAAGTCACACTGCATGGGTTCCTCCACAACCGGGCAATTGGCTGCAATATGTCCCGCTTGCCGGCAGCGGTAGCAAACGATCCTTCTTGCCGCCTCTTGAGCCGCTGATTTCCCAGGCTGTTCTCGCCAAACTTGGGGTAGAGCTCCCACCCTCTCACTCTCTCCACCCTCACCCCTTGGAATCCTCTTATCCGCCCCTGGGGATGGTCTGGTCTTAGGGTGGAAAGTCCGAGTGTCTCTGGAAGAGGCCGTCAGGTTCTCTGTAGCCAAGTATTTCTCCACACGATCCACAAGACCATCGGCCGTCTCTGGGTCTCCATGGCTTACCCACTTTTGGATGGCAGTAGGAAGAGCTCTCAAAAACCGATCCATTACAACACGTTCCACAATCTTTGGTGCGGACAAAGTCTCTGGCTGTAGCCACTTTCTGCTCAGGTGAATGAGATCATACATTTGAGACCTGGGGGGTTTTCCAAGCTGGAAAGTCCAGTTATGCACACGCTGAGCCCGGACAGCCTGGGTGACACCCAGCCTTGCCAATATTTCAGCTTTTAGCATCACATAGTCTTTTGCTTGGTTAGGCTCTAGGTCATAGTAAGCTTTCTGCGATTCACCAGTTAACAGAGGAGCCACCAGTCCAGCCCACTGCTCCTCAGGCCACTTTTCTCTTTCAGCGGTCCTTTCAAATGTGGTCAAAAATACCTCTGGATCATCCTCTCCAGTCATTTTTGTCAATAAACGACTCACCCCAAAGGACGCGGTATTAGTGGGACGGCTTTCCTCACTGGTCTGCGGACGTTGCTGCATTACTGCTTCCATCTGTTGTTGTAGTCTCTGCTCTTGCTTCTGCAACAGGTCTATGAAGCGGGCCTCAGATTGCTGCTGGGCTCGTTGCTGAGCCTCCAGACTCTGTTGCAAAGTTGCGTTTGTCTGCTGCTGGGCTGCAAGGCTCCTTTGCAAACCTGCATTTGTCTGCTGTTGATTGGCATTTGCTAGAGCCAGCTGCTTCAGTATCTCCTCCATGCTGGCTTAAAAAAAACTGCCACTGGTTCTCCACCAACTGTGAGGGGGTTAGCTCGGCAGCGGGTGTGTGTGACCCCCGGGATGGGCTCCCCACACAAAACAGGCCCAGCAAACGGAGGTTGTGGTTTTCAAAATCAAAAAAGGTGCGGTTTATTTTCTATTTACAGTGACAAAACACAGCAAAGCAAAAGAAACATAACCAAAATAAATCCTGGTCAAGTTGACCTCTGACTAAACATACAGGTTTCCTAACTAACAACTGGGATCAGCCTAGTGCTGTCCTAGTCCCTAAGTCCCTGGTTTTAAATGTCCAAGCAAATAGCCACACAGGCTTTGTCTCACCGCACAGGGGTTCACTCTCCCTAGACAGTCCACACAGGTCTGGTTCCAGGCATGAGCTAACATCTAATGAAGCTGGGAGTTCTTATAGAGGCCTAAATGAGCTGACAAGCTTCAGCTGGCCTCATCAACTCCCTGTCTGTACGACGCCCAGCCCTCTCCCTAGAGGTATGAGTCATCCATGAGCCCACTAGCCTTATACAACTCTCCACCTAGTTGTATAAGTCGGCGTAAAGCCTGAATCTGGGCGAAATATATCTACCCCCCTGGATGCAACCAGGTGACTTTACCTTCCTGCTGTCACAATATATATATATATTCTGATTATACTGCAGCTAGCAGAATCAACTGCCTGCCTGTAGTATTATTAGTATGAGAACACCAGCAATTTTCTTCAGTTAGCTTTAGTTGCACACTGTGCAGAGGACACAGTACACTAACTGAAAATACTGCAGCTCCCTGCCTGTGGTATTTGTATCAGAACACCAGTAATTGTATTCAGGTAAGCTTTAGGTGCACACTGTGCAAAGGACACTAAAGCAAAATACTGCAGCTCCCTGCCTGTATTTGTATCAGAACACCAGCAATTGTATTGAGGTAAGCTTTAGGTGCACACTGTGCAAAGGACACTAAAGCAAAATACTGCAGCTCCCTGCCTGTATTTGTATCAGAACACCAGCAATTGTATTGAGGTAAGCTTTAGGTGCACACTGTGCAAAGGACACTAAAGCAAATTACTGCAGCTCCCTGCCTGTATTTGTATCAGAACACAAGCAATCGTATTCAGGTAAGCTTTAGGTGCACACTGTGCAAAGCACACAGTACACCAAGTGAAAATACTGTAGCTAGCACAATCACCTGCCTGCCTGTCAGTATATTATGAAGAGAATAACAGGAACGGATCTAGCTAAACTGAATACAGTGTATAAATATATATACAACACCTAGGATGCATATATATCCTCTACACACTGTAACTGAAGCTAACTGACTCGCCTGCCTGCTCTATCTAACCCAAATTAAATGACACTATCTCTCTCTCTCTGTCTTTAACCACCGCCGCAACACACTACACAAGGCCGCCACGCAGGTGGCCTTATATAGTGTGGGGCGTGTACTAAACCCCCTGAGACATAATTGGCCAAAGCCACCCTAGCTTTGGCCAATTATGGCTCTCCGTTTTTTCTGCGCTGTGATTGGCCAAAGCATGCGGGTCATAGTGCATGCTTGGCCAATCGTCAGCCAGCAATGCACTGCGATGCCGCAGTAAATTATGGGCCGTGACGCGCCACTTGAATTTGGCGCGAACGGCCCATAATGTTCGAAATTCGGCGAACGGCCGAACAGACAATGTTCGAGTCGAACATGTGTTCAACTCAAACTCGAAGCTCATCCCTAGTTCTCACCCAAGATTTGGGTATCAGATCCTTGCCCTCCTCACTAACTCGTGACAAAGGACCGGCCAATCTGACACCGTGCTGTCACTTACGTAACAATGCCACTCTCAGCTGCACCCGGCAAAAAGATTTTCCCTTTTGCGGGACCACAATTTAGGTGCCAGCAGCCTGAAAACGATTGTCACTGGGCTAATTAACCAATTAACCCTTTAACTGCCACCACCCCCTCTTTTGGACCAAGCAGGAGGAGACTCAAAATTTTAACAATACCAATTATGATTTTAGAATAATCGTCTGTAACACACACTGTCACCACAGACAGGTATGTTTAGAGGGTTTATCCTATACAGTAGCACTCTTCAAGAGACAGGTTCTTTTCTAGCCTGCTTTAAGAGCTTAGGGACAAGGTTGACACTTTCCAAAATATGGTATTAATAATAAAAAGGTCAAAATAAGTGCAAAAAAAATATTTACAGAAAAAGGTGTTTCAAAGAAATAAAGACAATATACAGCAACAGAGAAATAAGGTAGAATTGAGGAGGAAGAATACTTGCAATTATCGTCCTTGGGTTGAACAGAGTTCGGTCTATGAGCCAGGTGTTAATCAGTTCTGAAACTTTGCATTTGTTCCTGATTTAATGGTAAAGGAGAACTTTCCCCACTGTTCTGGCATTCCTTTTTTATTTGGGACCAAATGGGTGTCGACAGATGGCCTCTTGACGAGTTAAGCATTGAAGGGTTGGTCACTGGGAGGTCACCACTTTCATGACCATGTCCCAGGTACAGTTTGTGATAAGTGTTCATATCTCGGAATATCTCCAGTTTACAGACGGCTAACATTTATATTATGGTCCAGCGTGAAATTTGCTTCAAAACAAATATAAATTTGGCAGGTTTCCGATGTCTATTTTACCTAGGAGGGGTACCAGTGGTTTCCCATATGAATTGACATAGGGGTGTCTGGACTTGAAACGCTACAAATTATCTAAGGAAAGTAAAAATGGCCCTATTAGGGCTGTGCTATTAATATTTTGGAAGTTATAAAACATGCTGAAGCTTCAGAATTATCTTACTACACTGTCTGCACTTTATGTGGATTGAGCTATTTACAACAGGTATCTGTTGGTTCTCTGGATTTGGGAGGGTGACAGTTTTATTAGAGTTTCCAGTCTTATGCCGCGTACACACGGTCGGAATTTCTGACAAGAAAAGTTCGATGTGAGCTTTTGGTCGGAAATTCCGACCGTGAGTAGGCTCCATAGGAATTTTTCTGTCTGAATTTCTGCCTATTGAACTTCATTGATCTCGGCTCGTCATACGTCTTGTACGTCACCGCGTTCTTGACGGTCAGAATTTTGTGTGACTGTGTGTATGCAACACAAGTTTGAGCCAGCATTCCGTCTGAAAAAAATCCACGGTTTTCTTGTCGGATTTTCCGATTGTGTGTATGCGGCATTAGATTGTGGATTTGGTAATAGAAAAGTCTGTGTGTCTGATCAATGGGTTGACAATGGGTTGACAAGGTCCTGGCCTCAGTCAACAGTTTGTGTATTGGATAACTTAAAGGAAAAAGTGGGGGCAAGGTCACTGTGGTGTGCCCTTCACTGGACAACATGGCTGGGATGAGCTGCACAATGACAAAATGGCTACTAACCACACAGCTATATGCATTGGCCCAGTACGCATGACCATTACGCTGTCCAATCTTTCTTTTGGTGCAGTGAAGTCACCCTGTCCCCTTAGCAGAAAAACACCCCCAAAGCATAATGTTTGCACCTCCATGTTTGACAGTGGGGATGGTGTTTTTGGGGTCATAGGCAGCATTCCTCCTCCTCCAAACACGGCGAGTTGAGTTGATGCCAAAGAGCTTGATTTTGGTCTCATCTGACCACAATACTTTCACCCAGTCCTCTGAATCATTTAGATGTTCATTAGCAAGCTTCAGACAGGCCTGTACATGTGCTTTCATTCCTTACATGTGATTTCAGTCCTTCACGGCGTAGTGTGTTACCAATTGTTTTCTTGGTGACTATGGTCCCAGCTGCCTTGGGATCATTGACACGATTCTCCTGTGTAGTTCTGGACTGATTCCTCACCGTTCTCATGATCATTGAAACTCCAGGGGGTGAGATCTTGCATGGAGCCCCAGACCGAGGGAGATTGACAGTTATTTTGGGTTTCTTCAATTTGCGAAAAATCGCACCAGCTGTTGTCACCCTCTCTACAAGCTGCTTGGCGATGGTCTTGTAGCCCATTCCAGCCTTGTGTAAGTCTACAATCTTGTCCCTGACATCCTTGGACAGCTCTTTGGTCTTGGCCATGGTGGAGAGATTGGAATCTGATTGATTGATTGCTTCTGTGGACAGGTGCCTTTTATACAGGTAACAAGCTGGTTACCTGTACAGAAGACACCTGGGAGACAGAAATCTTGCTGATTAATAGGGGATCAAATACTTATTTCACTCATTAAAATGTAAATCAATTTAAAACTTTTTGGAAAAGTATTTTTCTGGATATTTTTGTTGTTATTCTGTCTCTCACTGTTAAATTAAACCTACCATTAAAATTATAGACTGATCATTTTCTTTGTCAGTGGGCGAACATACAAAATCAGCAGGGGATCAAATATGTTTTCTCTGACTGTAGGAGTTTTCTGTAGGATATGTGCATCAATACTTCAAACTGAATGGATAAAGGGATGAAACCTTCATCCCTCCTGGCAGTAAGAAATGTTTAAAACAACATTGCCATGCTAAAAGTGACCAGTGAAAATCACAGCAAGTGTGTCTTGATAGACAAAAATTAAAAAATTTAAGGAAAAAAGTAATAGTCCCAATTAAGTCCAAATCTGGGAAAAATGTGATGTGAAAGAATCTTTCTATTCCGATGTTCTCAACACCCAAGTGTACCACCACCTTGAATAAATAGGACCCTTACCAGAACATATGGACCCTGTATAAAAAGAGTCATGCAAGCTTGTGAATTAATATACCATCTGTAGGGGAACTGGTATCACCTCCAAATCTCTACCTGTGGTCATCAGGATCTTCCATCCAGTAACATGAGATGTTCAAACAGAATATAAAAAGAAAAAAAGAACCAAGAAGGCCCACATAGTGTAAAACTGTATATGCAATTTATTATTAAAATAAAATGACTACCACTCACAATGCTAAATACAACAAGATGTCAGGGTTGGCCTGCTACTTAACGAGCAGCTCTTTTCTTTCAGTGCTTAGAAGCTGCTCAGCTACCACAGTGACTCACCTGGTTACTATCAACCTGCCTCATTAGTACAGCCTACAGCCAGCCTCTTTTTGCTATTCAAACAGCTTAGCTCATTTCCTTATTGCCCTTGCGTGGTCTATGATCTCTAAGTACATTCTTTGCTGTGTTCTTGTGTATAACTTGGCCTATTCCTGATTTTTGCTCCTCACTACGCTGACTTCTGGCTTCCTGACCCCAGCTCGTCTGATTACCTGCTCTGGCATTCAAATCATGGCTTCTGTTTTTATTTACATTCCTGTACTGTGTTAGTTTTGCAATTTCATTAAAGGTGTGATTTTAACTGCACTTTCTGTCTCCGTCTGGTTTATGGTTCCTGACATAAGCAAGCAATAAAATACCAGTACCGGTATCCAAAACAACAGCTCCCTGGTGTGAGGGGGTTAGCTCGGCAGCGGGTGTGTGTGACCCCCGGGATGGGCTCCCCACACAAAAACAGGCCCAGCAAACGGAGGTTGTGGTTTTCAAAATCAAAAAAGGTGCGGTTTATTTTCTATTTACAGTGACAAAACACAGCAAAGCCAAAAGAAACATAAACAAAATAAATCCTGGTCAACTTGACCTCTGACTAAACATACAGGTTTCCTAACTAACAACTGGGATCAGCCTAGTGCTGTCCTAGTCCCTAAGTCCCTGGTTTTAAATGTCCAAGCAAATAGCCACACAGGCTTTGTCTCACCGCACAGGGGTTCACTCTCCCTAGACAGTCCACACAGGTCTGGTTCCAGGCATGAGCTAACATCTAATGAAGCTGGGAGTTCTTATAGAGGCCTAAATGAGCTGACAAGCTTCAGCTGGTCTCATCAACTCCCTGTCTGCACGACGCCCCACACTCTCCCTAGACATATGAGTCATCCATGAGCCCACTAGCCTTAGCTGGGCTTATACAACTCTCCACCTAGTTGTATAAGTCGGCGTAAAGCCTGAATCTGGGCGAAATATATCTACCCCCCTGGATGCAACCAGGTGACTTTACCTTCCTGCTGTCACATACCCCCCCCCTCTTGTTTTAACCTCGGGGTTGGAACACCAGCAATCAGGCATTCATGTACTCGAGACAAAGCATCCACATTCCCCATTTGAACGCCAGGGCGATGCTTTACTGTGAAGTTGAATTCCTGGAGGGCCAGGAACCACCTATTCACTCTTCTATTTGTTTCCTTGTTTTGAGCCATCCACTTTAACGGAGCGTGGTCCGTAACCATGTCAAAGTGCCTACCTAGCAGGTAGTACCGAAGGGAATCTAGAGCCCACTTCACCGCTAAACACTCCTTTTCAACGGTGGCGTAATTTACCTCATGGGACTTCAACTTCCTGCTGAGGTAAATGACTGGGTGCTCTTCCCCGTTCCAGACCTGGGACAATACTGCTCCTAACCCCACATCTGACGCATCACTTTGTACGACAAAGTCTTTAGAGAAGTCGGGTGAGTACAACACTGGCTGGCTACATAAGGCTTGTTTCAAGAATTGGAATGCTGCCTCAGCCTCGGGGGTCCATTTAATCATGACCGACCCTTTCCCCTTCGTTAGGTTGGTTAGGGGCACAGCCTTAGAAGCAAAGTGGGGAATGAATCGCCGATAATACCCAGCGATTCCCAGAAAGGCTCGTACCTGCTTCTTGCTGTTGGGACGTGGCCAACTCTGGATGGCCTCGACTTTGTTGAGTTGGGGTTTTATTACTCCCCTCCCAATGGTGTATCCAAGATATTTGGCCTCCTCCTGCCCAATGGTACACTTCTTGGGGTTAGCCGTAAACCCCGCTTCCCGAACAGAGTCCAGGACTGCTTGCACTTTTGGCAGATGTGAGGCCCAATCTGTGCTATGGACAATTACGTCATCCAGGTAAGCCGCAGCATACTTCCGATGGGGCCTCAGCATCTGGTCCATTTTCCGCTGGAATGTGGCCGGCGCATTCTGTAACCCGAACGGCATTCTTTTATATTGGAATGCCCCGTCTGGGGTTACAAATGCGGTTTTCTCTTTGGCCAATTTGGCCAGGGGGATTTGCCAATACCCTTTTGTGAGGTCAAGAGTCGTCATGTATCGGGCTGTTCCCAGCCGGTCGATCAACTCATCTATACGTGGCATGGGGTAGGTGTCAAATTTTGTAACTTTGTTCAACTGACGAAAATCATTACAAAATCGCCAGCTCCCATCCGGTTTAGGCACCAACACAATGGGACTAGACCAATCACTTTGGGACTCCTCTATCACCCCTAAGTTCAGCATTTTCTGTACTTCCTCCCGTATTGCCTCCCGTCGGGCCTCTGGGATCCGATAGGGTTTTAACTTCACCCTTTCACCGGGCGGGGTAATGATGTCATGCTCTACCCCAGATGTTTGTCCCGGCAGCTCAGAGAATACCTCCTTGTTGCGAAGCACAAACTCCTTAACCTCCTGTTGTTGGGGTTGTGACAAGGTGGCTGCTATTCCAACCTCAGGAATCACGCAACCAGTTTGAGCTGGTGACCAAGTGTCTGCGACTAGGGACTCTCTATCCCTCCAGGCTTTCAACAGATTAACGTGATAGATCTGTTCGGGCTTTCGCCTTCCTGGTTGTCTGACCTTGTAATTCACTTCGCTCACTTTTTCCATTATCTCGTAGGGGCCTTGCCATTTGGCAAGGAATTTACTTTCAACCGTAGGGACAAGTACCAGTATCCTATCCCCCGGGGAAAAGGTACGGGTCTTGGCTCCACGGTTGTACACTCTCTGCTGTGCTAACTGCGCTTGGGCCAGATGTTCCTTCACGATGGGCATTACCTGTGCAATTCGGTCTTGCATCAGGGCGACATGCTCAATCACACTCCTGTGGGGAGAACTCTCACTTTCCCAAGTTTCCTTGGCAATATCCAACAGCCCTCTTGGGTGTCTCCCATACAGTAACTCAAAGGGGGAGAATCCCGTAGAGGATTGGGGCACCTCTCTAATAGCAAACATCAGATAAGGAAGTAGACAGTCCCAATCCTTTCCATCTCTATCCACCACTTTCTTCAACATTTGTTTTAGGGTTTTGTTGAATCTTTCAACCAGCCCATCGGTTTGGGGGTGATACACAGATGTACGTAATTGCGTCACTTTGAACAATTTACACAGCTCCTTCATAACCCGGGACATAAAGGGTGTACCTTGGTCCGTAAGCAGTTCTTTACAAATACCCACCCGGCTAAACACAAGAGATAACTCTTTGGCTATGGTTTTGGCCAAGGTATTTCGGAGAGGGATCGCTTCTGGATAACGGGTGGCATAGTCCATTATAACTAATATGTACTGGTGCCCCCTAGCGGACTTGATTATAGGACCTACCAAATCCATGGCAATCCTCTCAAACGGGACCTCAATGATGGGTAGAGGGACCAGCGGGCTACGGAAATGTGGCATCGGGGCCGACCTCTGACACACAGGGCAGGAGGAACAATAATTTTCTATGTCCTTCATCACCCCCGGCCAATAGAATCTCTGTAATACCCTCTCTCGGGTTTTCTCTGTCCCCAGATGACCTCCAAGAATGTGCCCATGGGCCAACTCCAACACCAACTTCCTGTAAGGTTTGGGCACCACAAGCTGCTCAACGGTTTCTTCTGCCCTTTTTGCCACCCGATACAGTAGGTCCTTCTCTACGCTGAAGTATGGGTAAGTGCAGGTATTATCTGGGTTCACTAACTCGCCATCTATTTTCACTACGTTTTCCCGTGCCTTTATTAGGGCGGGGTCTTTCAACTGTTCTGTGGCAAAGTTTTCCCTGTGAACCTCAAGATCAGAAAACTCCACAGACGGTAGGTTTTCGTCTGAGGAGGTGGGCTCCTCTCCAGTTTCTTGAGTCTCCCCTGCCAATACTGATAAGGGAAATTCCGGAGAGTCCTCACCACTCTCAGGGGAGTTCTGGCTATCACATTCCTGGTACATAGGGGCACCAGTGGGGGGCTCAGGATCATCCCACAGTTCCCAGAACTTCGGAAAATCCCTTCCCACAATGGCGTCATACGGTAACTGAGATACTAAGCCCACTGGATGAGAGAGGGTACCTTTGGGGGTCTCGAAACACACTGTAGTCACTGGATACTCTCGGGTGTCCCCATGTACACAAATAACAGCTACCTTGCTATTCCCAGAGACCTCTGTTTTAACTAACTCAGCCTTTATCAGGGTCACAAGGCTACCTGAATCCAGCAATACCACAACATTTCTACCATTAACACACATTTTGCATAAATGTTTCTCAGTTCCTCGAATGGCAGTGCATGCGACTGTCGCACACAGCGACTGACGTCTGCCCGTCAGAAAGTCACACTGCATGGGTTCCTCCACAACCGGGCAATTGGCTGCAATATGTCCCGCTTGCCGGCAGCGGTAGCAAACGATCCTTCTTGCCGCCTCTTGAGCCGCTGATTTCCCAGGCTGTTCTCGCCAAACTTGGGGTAGAGCTCCCACCCTCTCACTCTCTCCACCCTTACCCCTTGGAATCCTCTTATCCGCCCCTGGGGATGGTCTGGTCTTAGGGTGGAAAGTCCGAGTGTCTCTGGAAGAGGCCGTCAGGTTCTCTGTAGCCAAGTATTTCTCCACACGATCCACAAGACCATCGGCCGTCTCTGGGTCTCCATGGCTTACCCACTTTTGGATGGCAGTAGGAAGAGCTCTCAAAAACCGATCCATTACAACACGTTCCACAATCTTTGGTGCGGACAAAGTCTCTGGCTGTAGCCACTTTCTGCTCAGGTGAATGAGATCATACATTTGAGACCTGGGGGGTTTTCCAAGCTGGAAAGTCCAGTTATGCACACGCTGAGCCCGGACAGCCTGGGTGACACCCAGCCTTGCCAATATTTCAGCTTTTAGCATCACATAGTCTTTTGCTTGGTCAGGCTCTAGGTCATAGTAAGCCTTCTGCGATTCACCAGTTAACAGAGGAGCCACCAGTCCAGCCCACTGCTCCTCAGGCCACTTTTCTCTTTCAGCAGTCCTTTCAAATGTGGTCAAAAATACCTCTGGATCATCCTCTCCAGTCATTTTTGTCAATAAACGACTCACCCCAAAGGACGCGGTATTAGTGGGACGGCTTTCCTCACTGGTCTGCGGACGTTGCTGCATTACTGCTTCCATTTGTTGTAGTCTCTGCTCTTGCTTCTGTAACAGGTCTATGAAGCGGGCCTCAGATTGCTGCTGGGCTTGTTGCTGAGCTTCCAGACTCTGTTGGTGAGCTTGCTGCTGGGCTGCAAGGCTCTGTTGATGAGCTTGCTGCTGGGCTGCGAAGTTCTGTTGTTGAGCTGCAAGGCTCTGTTGATGAGCTGCAAGGCTCTTTTGCAAACCTGCATTTGTCTGCTGTTGATTGGCATTTGCTAGAGCCAGCTGCTTCAGTATCTCCTCCATGCTGGCTTAAAAAAAAACTGCCACTGGTTCTCCACCAACTGTGAGGGGGTTAGCTCGGCAGCGGGTGTGTGTGACCCCCGGGATGGGCTCCCCACACAAAAACAGGCCCAGCAAACGGAGGTTGTGGTTTTCAAAATCAAAAAAGGTGCGGTTTATTTTCTATTTACAGTGACAAAACACAGCAAAGCCAAAAGAAACATAAACAAAATAAATCCTGGTCAACTTGACCTCTGACTAAACATACAGGTTTCCTAACTAACAACTGGGATCAGCCTAGTGCTGTCCTAGTCCCTAAGTCCCTGGTTTTAAATGTCCAAGCAAATAGCCACACAGGCTTTGTCTCACCGCACAGGGGTTCACTCTCCCTAGACAGTCCACACAGGTCTGGTTCCAGGCATGAGCTAACATCTAATGAAGCTGGGAGTTCTTATAGAGGCCTAAATGAGCTGACAAGCTTCAGCTGGTCTCATCAACTCCCTGTCTGCACGACGCCCCACACTCTCCCTAGACATATGAGTCATCCATGAGCCCACTAGCCTTAGCTGGGCTTATACAACTCTCCACCTAGTTGTATAAGTCGGCGTAAAGCCTGAATCTGGGCGAAATATATCTACCCCCCTGGATGCAACCAGGTGACTTTACCTTCCTGCTGTCACACTGGTTATAGTGTGACAGGCTACCCTGAGGACGTCAGATGTGATGAAGTGTGTAGGACAGAGCTTATGCCCGTTATGTCACCATGCACACTGTTTTTACCATTGTGAGCTGCTAGCCATTTGCTTAATAATAAATTGCGTATATCGTTTTACATTATGTGGGCCTTCCCAGTTCTTTTTTTTAACCAGTTGATCATCTCATGTTACTGGATGGAAGATCCTGGTGACCACTGGTTTAGATTTGGGGAGGTAATACCAGTTCCCCTACAGATGACATATTAATTCACAAGTTTGCATCACTCTTTTTATACAAAGGGTCACTATGTTCTGGTAATAGTCCTCTTTTTTCAAGGTGGTGGCACACTTGGGTGTTGAGAACATTGGAATGGAAAGATCCCTTCACATCACATTTTTCATGGATTTGGACTTATTTGGGATTTTTCATTTTTCTTTTAAGTTTTCTATCAAGACACACTTGCTGTGATTTTCACTGGTCACTTTTAGTGTGGCAATGTAGTTTTATATATTTTTTTACCATTTGTCTAAATGTTTTTTGCCAGCTGCTGTATTTTTGATCCATCAGCACGATATCTGTTTGTTTATAACCCTTAGTAAAAAATTTTAAGACTTTTCACACCTCACACACTTTAGCACCATCGGATCTGGGCAACCACCAAGTAATTAATATTGCTAGCTTTCACATGTCTATTCCATACTTGTCTTAATCCACAGATAACTATTTGACTTCGCTACCAGTTTTATACGGTCTGCCCTCCTGACCAGTTGTGCTCAGCATAAGTAAGTTTCAATGCAAGAGACTTCAGGGATTGGGGGAATTGACATTTTATTGTTAAATTGTGTCTATCAGCTGCTGCTGAGCTACAGATAATACCATGGGTCTACTGGGGCATGTCGTTTTATTCACGTGGAGAAAAGTGTTGCACAGTGTTTGGTGCTGCTGTATACTTGTAAGGGTATGTACTTACCGAGGCCGAGATGCCGAGAGTGGTTCACCTTTGCGACTTGACGCACTCCACCCCCTGGAGTTGAGACAGGGAGTGGATGGCGAGAAGCGGCACCGGCTACCGGCAGGTGGTGGGTACTTGTAGACGGTCCGGTAGTGCTGAGTAGACTGAAGAAACAGGCTTCAAGCAGGAACTAGCCGGATTGGTAAAGTTCAAACAGCAGGAGATAATGGAAGCCGGTGCAGGTTGAGTCCGGGTTGCAATTGCAAGGTAACAGTCCCGGCTGGGGGTCTAGCACAGTAAAAGGCAACAAGTCCAGAGAATACCGGGAACCAGGCAGGAGTTCAAAGGAAACGCGGAAGTCCAAAAGGTACAAGCAGGAGGTCAAGGATTGTAGACAGGCAGCAGATCCGAGTCACAGGCCGAGGGTCAAACACAGGAGAAGGCAGAAGTCCGTATAGCAAGCCGAGGGTCAGGTCCAGGAGAGAGATCAGAGGAGTCAAGCCAGTCCGGGTCACAAGGAGATTTTCAAGATAGTTTTCCAGAGTCTTGGGTATACAGGAAAGCTGACAAACCAGCAACTTGTCAGTGCAACTGGGTCTCTTTAAATAGGCCCGCCTGGATTCCTATTGGTGCGCCGCCGCCGAGGACGTAGAAGCGCCGTCCCGCGCACGCGCATGCGCCGAAGCATCATTCCGCCACGCGTGCGCATTGGGCGCTGATTGGCGCCGTTGGACGGATTTCCCTGACAGTGCCCCCCTCCTAGGGGCGGACTCCGGACGCCCAGACTAGACATCAACTCGGGATGTTCCTGGTGAAAGACTCTAATTAGGCGGGGAGCATGTAGGTTCCTAGATGGTTCCCAAGAGTTGTCCTCTGGGGGATACCCCTTCCATTTGATTAAATACTGCAACTGCCTGCCTCTTTTCCTGCAGCCCAAGATAGATTACACCACATACTCATCTTCACCATCAACCTCCACAGGTGGAGGAGGTGGCTCATCCCTTCCCGGGAAGGAGCTGGAGACTACTGGTTTCAACAGAGACGTGTGGAAGACCGGGTGTATCCTGTAGGAGTCGGGCAGTGCCAATTCAAAGGCCACAGGGTTGATTACTCGCTTGATTTTAAAAGGGCCTATAAATCTTGGTCCCAATTTCCGTGAAGGGATCGGCAATTTGAGGTTGGTGGCGGAGAGCCATACTTCCTCCCCAACTTTGAAGACTGGATTTTCCTTCCTACCCTTGTCATAGTGTCTCTTGTAAGACTCCTGGGCGTTTTGCATCATTTCCTGGAGTCTCAGAAAATTAGATTGAACAAAGGCTATCCGATCTTGAACAGCAGGAACAGAGCTCTCCGGAATGTCATCAGGGAGGAAGGAAGGATGGAAGCCAAAGTTGGCCCAAAAAGGAGTTTGACTGGTGGCTGAATGCACCGAGTTGTTATATGCAAATTCAGCGTAGGATAATAGGGAGGACCAATCGTCTTGTGAGGCTGAGCAAAAACAACGGAGATATTGTTCTAGGGTTTGATTGGTTCTCTCTGTCTGTCCGTTGCTCTGGGGGTGATATGCCGATGATAGGCAAATCTTGACTTCTAAAGATTTGCAAAGTTCCTTCCAGAATTTCGACGTGAATTGAACGCCTCTGTCAGAGGTGATGCTCTTAGGCACCCCATGGAGCCTGATTATCTCCTGAAAGAAGGCTTTGGCTGTATCTGCAGCAGAGGGGGTACCGATCATGGGCACGAAGTGTGCCATTTTGGAGAGGCGGTCAATTACGACCAGAATCGTGGTAAAACCTCCAGAGGGCGGTAGATCTACAATGAAGTCCATGGACACATCTGCCCACGGACGTTCAGGGATAGGCAAAGGTTTGAGTAGTCCCCAACTCTTGGTTTTGGGTCCCTTATACCGTTGGCAACGGGTACAGGAGGCAACATAGGACTTACAATCTTGTCTCCAACCAGGCCACCAGAAGGAGCGAGAGATTAGTTCCATGGTTTATTTGGTTCCAAAGTGACCAGCTAGTTTATGGTCGTGGAAAGTTTTCAGAATCAGTTGCCTTGTTTCCAGAGGGACGATGACTTTACCTTGGGACCAGAGCAAGTCATTATGCTTCTCTAGGGAAGAGGTTACTTGGTCAGGACAATGCTTAGAGGCGGCTTTTATGGAGGTTAGTAGATCAGCCTGTGGGATGAGCAGAAAGTTTTGTGCTGATAGGATGGTACTTGGTTCCTCTGCTTGAGGGGTCTCGGGAAACATCCTAGAGAGTGCATCCGCCTTCACGTTCTTGGAACCGGGCCTATAAGAGATATGAAAGTTAAACCTGGTGAAGAAGAGGGCCCATCGGGCTTGTCTGGGTCGAAGACGTTTTGCTGTTCTCAGATATTCTAGATTCTTATGATCCGTGAATATCATGACAGGGTGAGGGGCTCCCTCCAGAAGGTATCGCCATTCTTCCAGGGCGAATTTGATAGCTAATAGTTCCCGGTCTCCGACGTCATAATTACGTTCTGGAGAAGTTAGTTTACGAGAGGCAAAGGCTACTGGATGAAGAAGGGATTTGGGGCCCTGCCTTTGAGAGAGGATGGCCCCAGTGGCTGACTCTGAAGCATCTACTTCCAGAGTAAACGGCAGTAGCGGATCTGGATGCTTCAATACAGGTGCCGATGTGAATGCATTTTTTAGTTTATCGAAGGCATCCTGAGCTTCCGGTGACCAGTGAAAGCGGTAGCCCTGGCGTGTCAGTTGGGTTATAGGTGCCACAATAGAGGAGAACCCCACAATGAACCTCCTGTAGAAGTTGGCGAAACCTATAAACCGTTGTACCCCTTTCTTGTCTGTTGGGGCTGGCCATTCCTGGATAGCTTTGACTTTCTGCGGGTCCATTGCGACCCCATTGGTAGAAATAATAAATCCCAAAAATTGCACAGTGGTTTTCTCAAAGTCACATTTCTCGGCCTTGAGGTAAAGTCTATGTTCTCGGAGAATAGTGAGGACCTTGATGACGACATGGATTCGGTGCAGTTCAAGGGAGGACGAAAAAATAATAATATCGTCTAAGTAGACTACTAGGAAGTCGTCCAAGTGTTCACGGAAAATGTCATTGACCAGGTGCTGGAAAGTAGCTGGGGCGTTGCAAAGCCCGAATGGCATGACCAAGTATTCAAAATGACCGAACCTAGATCTAAAAGCCGTCTTCCATTCGTCTCCAGCCCTGATCCGGATGAGGTTGTAGGCCCCTCAAAGGTCCAGTTTAGAGAAGATCCGAGCTGATCGGAATCGTTGGAACAACTCCGGGATGAGAGGAAGCGGGTATCTATTTTTAATAGTAATTTTATTTAATTCCCTATAGTCGATGCAGGGCCTCAGAGTCCCGTCTTTCTTTTCAACGAAAAAGATTCCGGCACCGGCTGGGGAAGAAGAGGGGCGAATGAATTTCTTTTCCAGATTTTCCTCAATGTAAGACGTGAGGGCCTTCAACTCAGATTTGGACAAGGGAAAGATGCGGCCGAATGGAATTTTGGAGCCAGGCAGAAGGTCAATGGGACAATCGTAGGGACGATGTGGAGGTAGGCGGTCGGCCTGCTGTTTGTCGAAGACGTCCTGGAATTCTAAGTATGCTGATGGAACATGTGGTAGGTTATCCGGTTGAGGGGTTAAAGTAGCACAGACAGTTGGAAGTGCGGGAAGACAGTGTTGGGAACAATACGAAGAAGTGAAGTTAACTTCCCTTTTGGCCCAGTTTATATGAGGCTCATGTGCTTGTAACCAGGGGAGGCCCAGGATGATGGGAAACATGGGAGATGGGATGAGGTCAAATCGAAGGTATTCTTGGTGGCCTGAATCCGTGATAGCAAGGACGGGTTTTGTTTCTTGCGTAATTACCCCTGAACGAGGCAGGGATCCATCCGCCAGACGAACCTGAAGATAACGGTCCTTGGTTTGCAGAGGAAAGTGAAGTTGGGAAGCAAGTGAAGAGTCCAGAAAGCAGCTGCAGGCTCCTGAATCAATAATCGCCGGTAGGCGGGTTGCTCCTGTTGGTAGCTGTAGAGAAATAGAAAGAACAACATAAGTCTGTGGTAAGCCAGAAACTTGGTAGTTCAAAGTGTCTTTGAGGGTACACTTACTAGGTCTCACTGGGCAGCTCCGAAGGAAATGGCCAGTACCCCCGCAGTAAAGACACAGATTGGCCTGACGCCTGCACTGCTTTTCCTCAGGAGAAAGGGGAGGACGAACCAGACCAAGCTGCATGGGTTCAGGCTCGGGAGGAGAAGATGCTGTAGGAACTTGGATGGGTGGGTAGGCAGGAGCTGATCGGGGCAAAGTCCAGTTTGGACGGGTAATCTGGAAACGCTCAGAACGCCGCTCCCGCAGGCGTCTGTCAAGCTGAGTGACAGACTGGATCAAATCTTCCAGAGTAGTTGGAACACCAATCCTGGCCAGCTCGTCTTTAGGAGCCTCAGACAGTCCTTGGCGATATTGGTATTTAAGGGCCGTCTCATTCCAGCCAGTGTCAGCTGACCATTTCCGGAATTCTGCCGTGTAGTCCTCCACCGGCCTTCTCCCCTGGGTTAAACTGTGGAGAACAGACTCAGCTGTAGCCGATCGCTGAGGATCGTCATACAGCTGCGCCATACTCTCGAAGAAGGTGTCCACGGAATCTAGTATGGGGCTGCTTTGCTCCATCAGGCCATGGGCCCAGGCCTGAGGTTCGTCGGTTAGAAGGGAGATGACGAACCCCACCTTTACCACTTCTGAAGAGAAAGTCCTGGGTTGAAGGGCGAAGTAAAGAGAACATGCATTTTTGAAAGCCCGATATTTCTTACGGACGCCAGAAAATCGCTCAGGCAGGGGGACCCTGGGTTCAGGGGTAGCCATTACTACGGTGGGATTTGCCTGATTTTGAGACGTGGAGGCAACATTGGCAACGGTAGCAGCTGGTGATGCTGGTCCTGTAGCTCCAGTAAGTAGCTGAAAGCGGCCATCCATTTGGACATAACCTTCTTGTAATTTCTGAACCGCATCGGTTAGTGCGGTGACTTGCTGACATAGGGTCTCGAACGGTGAACGCACCCTGTCGGCCTCAGACATCTGGCTGGTTTGTACTGTAAGGGTATGTACTTACCGAGGCCGAGATGCCGAGAGTGGTTCACCTTTGCGACTTGACGCACTCCACCCCCTGGAGTTGAGACAGGGAGTGGATGGCGAGAAGCGGCACCGGCTACCGGCAGGTGGTGGGTACTTGTAGACGGTCCGGTAGTGCTGAGTAGACTGAAGAAACAGGCTTCAAGCAGGAACTAGCCGGATTGGTAAAGTTCAAACAGCAGAAGATAATGGAAGCTGGTGCAGGTTGAGTCCGGGTTGCAATTGCAAGGTAACAGTCCCGGCTGGGGGTCTAGCACAGTAAAAGGCAACAAGTCCAGAGAATACCGGGAACCAGGCAGGAGTTCAAAGGAAACGCGGAAGTCCAAAAGGTACAAGCAGGAGGTCAAGGATTGTAGACAGGCAGCAGATCCGAGTCACAGGCCGAGGGTCAAACACAGGAGAAGGCAGAAGTCCGTATAGCAAGCCGAGGGTCAGGTCCAGGAGAGAGATCAGAGGAGTCAAGCCAGTCCGGGTCACAAGGAGATTTTCAAGATAGTTTTCCAGAGTCTTGGGTATACAGGAAAGCTGACAAACCAGCAACTTGTCAGTGCAACTGGGTCTCTTTAAATAGGCCCGCCTGGATTCCTATTGGTGCGCCGCTGCGTCGGCGCGCGCACCCGAGGACGTAGAAGCGCCGTCCCGCGCACGCGCATGCGCCGAAGCATCATTCCGCCGCGCGTGCGCATTGGGCGCTGATTGGCGCCGTTGGACGGATTTCCCTGACAATACTTCTTTGTAGAGCATGTCTGACCTTGTCTTTTATGTATAATTATTCTATTCTGTTTCCTGTCTATTAAACCTCACATTAAAGACAATAAAATTGATTTGATTCTCTTCTGCATCTGTAGTCCCATCATTCCCACCAAAATATATATGCCTCTTTAATACTACAAGTTCCAGTATGTCCCACTGGTCTCACCCTTGGATCAGTAGAACTAAAAGCTTTAGCACCCACCATGTCTCACTGCCCTTTCTCCTGTGTAAAACTAGAATTCTGGAATAAATGTCAGTTCAGAGAGTGTTATTAGACACTGGGAATTCTAGATTCATATGAAGGCAAACAACCGACAGTGCAGACAAAAATTAACATTATATAAAACAATTCACACAAACTACTATTGAAACTTCATAGAGGTAAAAGAATACAGCTTTTACTGCAATACTCACCTCCTCTCAGCGCTGTCCCCCACAGACTTACTGGTCTTAAATCTAACACTGGTCCTCTTCTTGGTTGAATAATGCCCAGGTCAACCATCTTCCTGTAAGCGTACATCATCATGCCAGCCTGTGCTCACACTACAAGTTCACAGATCTGTGCTCGCACATTGTTACATAAGTGCTGCTCTGTGCAGGAGTGAGGAATGCTGGGGAAGAAGAGGAGGGACCCCTAGGTTTTGATTTACTAATACTGGTGCAAAATCTTATGCAGCTGTGCATGGTAGCTAATCAGCTTCTAACTTCACCTTACTCAATTAAGCTTTGACAATAAAACATGGAAGCTGATTGGTTTCTATGCACCATATTTTGCACTCTTCAGTTTTAGTTAATCAACCCCATAATGTCAGATGACCAGGGCCGGCCCTACCATGGGACCCGATGGTACCTCGGTCCCAGGCGGCACTTTAAAGGGGGCGGCAAATTGCCGCCCGCCAGCCAGCTAGCCCGTTCCCCTGCGCTGCTTATCCCATTGCGAGCAGGGCCAGTGTTCTGCCGAGAAAGGTCCCGGCATTTTTTAAATGCATGCCTTATGGCGCCAGCCTAGGGGGCGGTTGGGGCTGTGAAGACATCCCTGACAGACCACTCTATCCCCAGCCTGCAGTGCCGCCCTAGCAGCTGCAGTGAGAAGATGAGAGGAGAGAGCCGGGACGAGGAGCAGCTGGCCGGAAGTGCTGCATGTTTAGTGGAACCGGCTGAGGTAGATGATATGGAAGCCCTGCATCATGTAACTACGGGCTTGCCGCGATATCTGCTCCCGCCGCCCCCCCTCCTCCTGGTCGCTCAGGGATCTGTTGTGGGAGGACTGGCAGGCAGCAGCGCCGCTCTCCAGTCCTGGAGTAAAGTTTACCACCACCTTCGCTGGCTCAGGTATAGTGGAAGCTCATTGCTGCAGCCTGCACCCATTCACAAGAAACAAAAATTTACTCTGCTGTCAGTTTATAGTGCATTGCACTGTGTACAGAGGGAACTGATATGTGTGTGTGTGTGTGGGGGGGGGGTAGGTGTGCAGGGGGGTACAGATATGTGTGTGTGTGTGTGTGTGGGGGGGGGAACAGGTGTGCAGGGGGTACAGATATGTGTGTGTGGGGGGGAACAGGTGTGCAGGGGGTACAGATATGTGTGTGTGTGTGGGGGGGGGGGTACAGGTGTGCAGGGGGTACAGATATGTGTGTGTGTGTGGGGGGGACAGGTGTGCAGGGGGTACAGATGTGTGTGGGGGGGTACAGGTGTGCAGGGGGTACAGATATGTGTGTGTGGGGAGGGGGGCAGGTGTGCAGGGGGTACAGATATGTGTGTGTGTGGGGAGGGGGGGCAGGTGTGCAGGGGGTACAGATGTGTGTGTGTGGGGGGGGGTACAGGTGTGCAGGGGGTACAGATATGTGTGTGTGTGTGTGTGTGTGTGGGGGGGGAGGGGACAGGTGTGCAGGGGATACAGATATGTGTGTGTGTGGGGGGGGGTACAGGTGTGCAGGGGGTACAGATATGTGTGTGTGTGGGGGGGGGTACAGGTGTGCAGGGGGTACAGATATGTGTGTGTGGGGAGGGGGGGCAGGTGTGCAGGGGGTACAGATATGTGTGTGGGGGGGTACAGGTGTGCAGGGGGTACAGATATGTGTGTGTGTGTGTGTGTGTGTGGGGGGGGGGGGGACAGGTGTGCAGGGGGTACAGATATGTGTGTGTGGGGGGGAACAGGTGTGCAGGGGGTACAGATATGTGTGTGTGTGGGGGGGGTACAGGTGTGCAGGGGGTACAGATATGTGTGTGTGTGGGGGGGGCAGGTGTGCAGGGGGTACAGATGTGTGTGGGGGGGGTACAGGTGTGCAGGGGGTACAGATATGTGTGTGTGGGGAGGGGGGCAGGTATGCAGGGGGTACAGATATGTGTGTGTGTGGGGAGGGGGGGGGCAGGTGTGCAGGGGGTACAGATGTGTGTGTGTGGGGGGGGGTACAGGTGTGCAGGGGGTACAGATATGTGTGTGTGTGTGTGTGTGTGGGGAGGGGACAGGTGTGCAGGGGATACAGATATGTGTGTGTGTGGGGGGGGTACAGGTGTGCAGGGGGTACAGATATGTGTGTGTGGGGGGGGGTACAGGTGTGCAGGGGGTACAGATATGTGTGTGTGGGGAGGGGGGGCAGGTGTGCAGGGGGTACAGATATGTGTGTGGGGGGGGGGGTACAGGTGTGCAGGGGGTACAGATATGTGTGTGTGGGGGGGGGGTACAGGTGTGCAGGGGGTACAGATGTGTGTGTGTGGGGAGGGGGGCAGGTGTGCAGGGGGTACAGATATGTGTGTGTGTGTGTGTGGGGGGGGAGGGGACAGGTGTGCAGGGGATACAGATATGTGTGTGTGGGGGAGGGGTACAGGTGTGCAGGGGGTACAAATATGTGTGTGTGGGGAGGGGGGGCAGGTGTGCAGGGGGAACAGATATGTGTGTATTGGGTACAGAGGGTGAACAGATATGTGTGTGTGGGGAGGGGGGAAACGGATGTGCAGGGGGGTGTTTTTACACTTGAATATTGATTTACACACACATATAGTGCCATGACCAGTTCTCTTTATACTCCTATACATGAATAGAGCCATAACACATCCTTTTTATTGAGCCATGACACATGCTTTTATACTCCTATATATACATGTATAGAGCTCTGACGGGTCCTTTTATACTCCTACATGCATGTATAGAGCCATGACAGGTCCTCTTTATATTCCTACATACATGTATTGAGCCATGACATTTCCTTTTACACTCCTATACACACGTATAGTGCCATGACCGCTCCTCTTTATAGTCCTATACATGAATAGAGCCATACCAGGTCCTTTTTATAGAGCCATGACAGGTCCTATTTATACTTCTATATACACGTAAAGAGCCATGACAGGTCCTCTTAATTTATCATGATATACAATTATGAATGTGGGGGCCTTTTGGTGGGCGACTGGGCGTGTTTTTTTTTGGAGGGGGGGCAGCATTTAATTCTTGGTACCAGGCAGCACAATGTCTTGGACCAGCACTGCAGATGACCCTACAAAAGACTGCAGGGTTTACTTTAAAATCTGTAGATGGGTTTTATTTTATTTTAGGTCTTAACCTCAGAAACTTGGACCAGCTCCAGAATCAAAGGAATCTCTCCCAGCTAGGGTTCTGTGGAACCACAGGGTTCCTCCAGAAACTCCTAGGGGTTCGTTGAGCAATAAGCAAATTCTATGGTTATTGCTTATGACACAATGATATTTTTAGCTATCTGTAAAGATACATTCTTTTAACTGACCAACAATGTAAGAAGGTTCTTCTCTCCTATCCACTAATCTAAGGGGGTCCTTGTCATGTACCTGATCGGAGACTGAAATGACGAGGTTGGCCTCTCTTGTATCTCCAGCCAGGGTTCATGCTGAGGAGGAAACAGAGGGACATGAGGAACAGGAAGGCCCGCAGGTGTTGATAGGAGTGCTTGCAGCAGGCGATGCGGTCCCAGGCAAGCTGGCAGAACATCAGATCAGGAACAGGAGTGTTTAGAGATCCAGATGAAGTTAAAGGAGCACTCTACCTGGGCTGCAGGGTCTGGATGCGAGGCTTGTCAGAGCTCCCAGCAGACTTGAGACAGGAACTCACTGTGCTGAGCAGAGCTGGTACAGATGACAGCCAGGTAAGCACTCGAACAGGATGTGGGAACTGAGTCAGGAACAGAAGCGTGGTCATGGCAGTGGAATAGCCAAGGTCAGCAGTGGGCAGGCAGCGAGGTACAGAATCATAAGGCAGAAACGCAATCAGGAACAGAGACGGGCTCAGGAACTGGCAACAAGGCAGAAGCAGGATCCAAGTTCAGGTGAGAGGCAAGCCGGGTAAGCAACAAGGGAACAAGCAGAGTAATAGCAGGATGCAGGGAATAGCCAAAATAACAGTCAGTACTTAAGCATGAGCAGAAGCATCCTTAAAGAGCCCAAAATGCACTTAGTAAGCACCCATGTGCACTCCTGCATGCATGCATGCTTGGCCACTATACTGCTAAGAATGTCGTGCATTTCTGCGAGCCAAATGTCTGATTGACATTCTCTGACAGTCCTTCTCTACGGACTACCAAAGTAAAGGGGCTTTCTTCACTGACCACTAATGTAAAGGGGTTACTACATTTATCATCAATATAAGAAGGCACTGTACCAACCACAAATGTGAGGAAACACTCCAAAATAGCAGCCCTAGGTGTCAAATACTAAAGCCTCGTACACACGATCAGACTTCCATCTGACTTTTCCGTGAATTTTGGTCCGAAGGGGCGTTGGCCGTGAACTTGGTATGCATACACACAGCAGAACTTTTTCAGCCAACGTTCACCAAATCACATGGTTTTTCAGCTCTTTACCGCCACCCTTTGGGCAACTTCTCCTATTGTTGTCTGATGTTTAGCATTGATTTGGAGCATGCGTGTTTGTACTTTGGACTTTAGACCGATGGACTTGTGTACACACGATCGGATGATACTCCATCGGACATTTGTTGTCGAAAAGTTTGAGAGCATGCACAGCGAACATTTGTCTGTTGAAAAACCGAAAACAATTGTCCGATGGAGCATACAGACGGTCGGATTGTCCGATAAAACACGTCCGTCGGACCGTTGTTGTCGAAAAGTCAGATCGTGTGTACGGGCCTTAAGAATGCCACGCTCCTTATTCTTTTATTTGTTCTTATATCTCAGGTTACTGTTCATGCTAATGTACAGTAAGCTGGAGATAGAGTAATTACTATCAGGGTTTCCCTAAAATCTGAAAGTTATTTCATGGGTTCCTCCATGTTCAAAATGTTGAGAAAAGCTCCTCTAGGTAACAAGTTCAAATTTATAGAAGAAAAAGGCATTCAAATGCAACCTGATTCCTGTGCCTGTTGTACATCTAGTATAATGAGTCCAATAGAAATAAAGTAAATACATATTAACTACTTCCCACCCGGCCACTGTATATATACACCCGGGTGGGCGCTCTCTCCTTCTGAGAGGACGTTCAGGAACGTCCTTCAGAAGGAGAGGGATCGCGCGCGCGAGTTCCCGCGCAGCGGCGCGATCCACGCGTGTCACCCGGACACAGCGCATCTCGATTCGGCAGGAGGGCTCTGTGATTGGCCCTCCTGATCACATGACGGCCGTGTCCAATCACAGCCGTCATGTGATGTAAACAGAGAGCCGGTTGCTAGGCAATCAGCTCTCCTCTCCTCACACAGAAGTCGTCGGTGAGGAGAGGAGAGCGGATCGCTGCAGCCTGGCTGGTGATCAGTGAGTATGAGCTGTTTTTTTCAGCTTTTTACTCACTGATCACCAGCCTAGTGTCCCCACAAAGTGTAAAACACAAACATGTCCCCAAAATACATGTCCCCACACACACATGTCCCCACATAGTAAAAACACCTCTCCCCCACATATGTGACAGTAAAATCATATGTCCCAATGATCATTTGCACACATATGTCCGTGATCACCTGCGCACATGATCATTTGCGTACATATGTCCGTGATCACACAAACCAATTATTATACACCTAACAGTTCTTTTTACCAAAAACATGTAGTAGAATACATTTTGGCTTAAATTTATAACAAAATTCGATTTTATTGGATTTTTTTAAAAATAGAAAGACGAAAATATATATTTTTTTCCAAATTTCCGCTCTTTTTTCGCGTATATCGCAAAAAATAAAAAACGTAGTCGTGAATAAATACCACCAATAGAAAGCTCTATTTGTGTGAGCAAAATGATACAAATTTCATTTGGGTACAGTGTAGCATGACCGCGCAATTGTCATTGAAAATGCGAGAGCGCTGAAAGCTGAAAATTGGTCTGGGAAGGAAAGGGGCTAAAGTGCCCAGTATTGATGTGGTTAAACCGATTGCTGACTGTAGCAGTATTGTGCATTAATGCTTTAGTCCTTATTCATTTCATAAGCCAAAACATGGGCTCCCTCCTCCCCAGATTAGCACTAGAGTGCAGCAGTTTTTATTTTTCAACTACTGGATACTCATTAGCATCTGTTGCTAATATTTATGACATCTCACGTAATGCAATGAGTCTGCCTTTCATAAGTTTATTATATCAATTTTTATATGCAATTGTACATTTTGATGGATTATATTTCACTTTTTGATTTTATTAGAAAGCCACATAAATCAGCCGTGTTTGCGAAGTGAGGGCTCCAAAACCTTCCTTGATGTTCACTGAGAGCTCACACTCTTTTCACCGTCAACAAACACTGCTGCCTGGCAACATGGAGTGTGCTGGCAGACTTTTAACTCCAGGCTAAATCCTCCTACTGGTCTAGATGTCTAATTAACTGGCCCCTTCCTCTGTAGTTGTGAACGTCTGTATATTTTTACACTAAACGCTTCAGAATACATGCAACATCGGCTCACTTTACTGTTAAAGCCTTACCCCAGCCATTGATTTATTTCTTTAGTATTGCAAAAAGCAGAGAAGAGTTAGTGCCTATTTCATTTATATTGGTGATCTTACTTTCTGTTCAACTGACATCAAGTTACACTATGGGTCTGATTTACTAAGAACAGTGTGTTGCGCAGGTTCATACCTTAATTGTTGCGCGATAAATCATTGATTGAGCGTGCGAACCGGTGCACGCAGACGCGCAACGCGATAATAAATATGTAATTGGCAACTGGTGCCAGGGTAACTGCTGTTTTCTCATTGATAATAGCGCAAGCCCATCTCATTGGATGTGTCTTGTTAGGCAATTAGTAGGTGTTCTCACTTAATTAACCCTTTTGATGCTAATCTCTTTCCTATTACTTCTAATATATCTCTGAAACTTTATTTTTTTCTATTTTTACACAAATATTTCAATACATTACAAAGAATAGAAAAGTGTTTCTTAACCCAAAAAATTTATATTTTAAGATCTTGAGGGAAAAGGGGACACAAAGCCCAACCTAAAAAAGACAAACAGGGGTTCTAACAGTCACTTGGTTTCCCTCAAATGCCCACAATTAGAATAGGATTGCCTTGAGCTAGGTTTTAGCGCAGTGCTCTAAAACAGTGCTTTTCAAGCCTGTCCTCAAGTACCCCCAACAGGCCATGTTTTCAGGTTTTCCGTCATCTTGCACATGTGCTTTAAATCACAGTCAATGGCTTGGTATTTTGGACAGCTATTCTAGATAAGATACATTCACAAAACACGTCCTGTCGGGGGGTACTTGAGGACTGAGGCTGAGAACCACTGCAGTAAAAAGGAAAATGGAATACTTGCCGCTCTGTATTTTTACTTTCCTGGTGACTATCCATGGCAGCATACACACAATCCATGCATATGATACTATGAAGGCACCAGGAAAGTAACTTTTAGACAAATCACACCTGTTTTGTTTTGACATGCCAATCAGCCTAGTTAAGCTGCAGCTGTGAAATCTGTTGCATGGAAAATAACAAAACATCAAAATTTGCATCAAATTTTATTGGTCAACAAAACAGGACTTGAAAAAGAGCAAGGAAAGCAAAAAAAACAAAACAAAAACATGTATGTTAATTTGAGACACTAACAGAATATGTTTTTTGAGGTCTGACCATTTTGGATTGAAAATTAACAGGAGTTAAAAGGACTGTGCACACAAATTGACATCTATTAGGCCGGGTTCACACTGGTGCGACAAACGCTCCGACATTGGGAGCTCATGTCGCATGACGTGTGAAAATCAATGTTTCCCTATGGGAGCCGTCTTAACTGGTCCAACTTTGAAAATGCTCCCTGTTAGGGATGAGCCGAACACTACCCGTTTGGTTCGCACCAGAACCTGCGAACAGACCTAAAGTTTGCGCAAACTTTAGAACCCTATTAAATACAATGGACTCGAACGTTCAAAATCAAAATTGCTAATTATCAAGGCTAATATGCAAGTTATTGTCCTAAAAAGGGTTTGGGGACCAGGGGACATGTATCAATGCAAAAACAAGTTTTAAAAACGTCAGTTTTTTTGGGAGCATAGATTTTAATAATACTTAAAGTGAAACAATAAAAATGAAATATTCCTTAAAATTTTGTACCTGGGGGGGTATAGTATGCCTGTAAAGCAGCGCTTGTTTCCCGTGCTTAGAACTGTCCCTGTCATTTCTGAAGGAAAAAAAGTAATTTAAATGCACTCGCGGCTATAATGAATTTTCGGCTCCCAGCAATACAGAGAAAAAATTGATAAAAAAAAATGCGTGGGGGTCCCCCTATATTCCATTACCAGGCCCTTCAGGTCTGGTATGGATATTAAGGGGAACCCTGCGTCAATTTAAAAAAAAAAAAAAAAAGACGTGGGGTTTTCCCCAAATATCCATACCAGACCCTTCAGGTGTGGTATGGATTTTAAGGGGAACTCCACGCCAAATGAAAAAAAAAATGGCGTGGAGTTCCCCCCAAAAATCTATACCAGACCCTTTATCCGAGCACGCAAACTGGCAGGCCGCAGGAAAAAACCATACCAGGCCACATGCCCTCAACATGGGGAGGGTCTGTGACCCCTCAAAGCACCATGTCCCCATATTGATGGGGACAGGGGCCTCATCCCCACAACCCTTGCCGGTGGTTGTGGGGGTCTGCGGGCGGGGGGCTTATCGGAATCTGGAAGACCCCTTTAACAAAGGGGACCACCAGATCCTGCCCCCCTATGTGAATTGGTAAGGGCCGGGGTACATTGTACTCCTACCATTTCACAAAGAAAGTGTAAAAAATTGTAAAAAAACACACAGACACAGTTGAGAAAGTCCTTTATTAAAAAAAAAAACCCCAAAAAAAAACATTCCATCGATGTAATCCAGTGTCCCGCAGTGATCCGATGTCCAGCACTGCAGTCTCCACTCCTCACGAAACCCCCATGACGTACGAGTGGGCGGAGTCACCCATCACATCATAGGGTAAGCCCCAGCTTTCCCCGCTTGCTTCCCTGCTTGCCGGGGAATAGCCAATGACATAGGCGGGATCCCACCTACGTCATTGGCTATTCCCCGCAAGCGCGGAAAGCCGGGGCTTACCCCTATGATCTGACAGGTGACCCCTCCCCCTCGTACGCCAGACCCTGCCTACGTCATTGGCTGAGCGAACCTGATGGGAAACTTCCTCCGCAGTGTAATAAATGAATAGACCCCGCCCCTTCTCACATTCCCCATCAGGTCCGCTCAGCCTTACACCCAGTGAAGGTGACCCTGCCCCCTACGTCATTGGCTGAGCAGTTCTTCTCAGGTGCCTTCTGCCGAGCACCTCCGCTATCTTCTACCAGCTCTTTTGCTAGCGTTGGCCCGGTCTTTTGCGTCGTTTTCTTCCCTCTTCTCTTGTCCCTTCTGCCGGGCACCTCCACTATCTTCTGCCAGCTCTCTTGCTAGCGGTGGCCTGTTCTTCCCTGTCATCTTATTCCCTCTTCTCTTGTCCCGATGTTGACACGCCGCTCTCTCCCGCTGAAATGCTGTGTGCATGGCGCGCAACGACTTATATAGGCATGGGGCGTGGTCACTGTGGATTTTACCCGGTGACCCCGCCCCCTTATGACGTCACAGCCCCGGGGCATGATGGGACTGTGACATCATAAGGGGCGGGGTCACCGGGTGACATCACCCGGTGACCACGCCCCATGCCTATATAAATCATTGCGCACCGCGCACACGGCATTACAGCGGGAGAGAGCGGCGTGTCAACATCGGGACAAGAGAAGAGGGAAGAAGACGACAGGGAAGAACGGGCCACCGCTAGCAAGAGAGCTGGCAGAAGATAGTGGCGGTGCCCGGCAGAAGGCAGAAAGCACCGGAGAGCGTGGAGAAGGCACCGGAGAGCGGGAGAAGAGGCCGGAGAGTCGGAAGAGACCCCCGAAGTCAGAAGAAGACCCCCGAAGCTGCCTAATAAATTACTTTAAAAACCTGTCTAGTGTTTATTTTTTTCTTGACATTTTTCCCCCCAGGTGAATAGGTAGGGGTACGATGTACCCCATACTCATTCACATAGGGTGGGGGGGCCAGGATCTGGGGGCCCCCTTATTAAAGGGGGCTCCCAGGTTCCGATAAGCCCCCGCCCACAGACCCCGACAACCAACGGCCAGGGTTGTCGGGAAGAGGCCCTTGTCCTCATCAACATGGGGACAAGGTGCTTTGGGGTGGGGGGCTGCAGGGCGCCCCCCTGCCCCAAGGCACCCACCCCCCATGTTGAGGGCATGTGACTTGGTACAGTTCAGGAGGGGGCGCTCGCTCGCCCCCACCCCCTTTCCTGACCGGCCAGGCTGCGTGCTCAGATAAGGGTCTGGTATGGATTTTGGTGGGACCCCCACGCCGTTTTTTCGGCGTGGGGGTTCCCCTTAAAATCCATTCCAGACCCAAGGGCCTGATATGCTCTTGGAGGGGGAACCCATGCCGTTTTTTTATATAAAATTTGGCGTGGAGTTCCCCCTCAGGCCAGGTTCACACTGGTATGACAAACGCTCCGACATTGGGAGCTCATGTCGCATGACGTGTGAAAATCAATGTTTCCCTATGGGAGCCGTCTTAACTGGTCTGACACATGTTGGTCCGACTTTAAAAATGCTCCCTGTACTACTTTGGTCTGACTTTGATCCGACTTCAGCCCATTGACTATCATTGAAGTCGGATCAAAGTCGGACCGCAGTCTTGCATGATCCGACTTTGGCATGCGACTTGTGCTGTGCTGCTCTTGAGGGGGAACTCCAGGCCAAATTTTAAATAAAAAACCGGCATGGGTTCCCCCTCCAGGAGCATACCAGGCCCTTGGGTCTGGTCTGGATTTGAAGGGGAATCCCTACGCCGAAAAAACGGCGTGGGGGTCCCCCCAGAATCCAAACCAGACCCTTATCCGAGCACACAACCTGGCAGGCCGCAGGGGAAGAGAGAGCGGCCCCCCTCCCTCCTGAACCGTACCAGGCCGCATGCCCTCAACATGGGGGGTTTGGTGCTCTGGGGCAGGGGGGCGACCTGCGGCCCCCCCACCCCAGAGCACCCTGCCCCCATGTTGATGAGGACAAGGGCCTCTTCCCGACAACCCTGGCCGTTGGTTGTCGGGGTCTGCGGGCGGGGGGCTTATCGGAATCCGGGAGCCCCCTTCAATAAAGGGGCCCCCGGATCCCGGCCCCCCCACCCTATGTGAATGAGTATGGGGTACATCGTACCCCTACCCATTCACCTGGTGGAAAAAAATTGCAATAAAAAAACCACACAGCTTTTTAAAAGTATTTTATTGCACAGCTCCGGGGGTCTTCTTCTAAACTTCGGGGGTCTCCGGTGTCGTCGCCGCGCTCTCCGGTTCTTTCTTCTGCCGGGCCACCGCTAACTTCTTTAGCTCTTTTGCTAGCGGAGGCCCGGTCTTCTCTGTCGCCTTCTTCTTCTCCCGCTCTCCGGTTCTTCTCCCGCTTCTTTCTTCTGCCGGCCCTTCCACTAACATCTTTAGCTCTTTTGCTAGTGGAGGGGCCGGTCTTCCCGTCGCCGTCTTCTTCTCTCTTCTCCTCCTCGATGTTGACGCGTCGCTTCCTCCCGCTGTAATACTGGCTGTTCGCTCCGCTCCGCATTAATATAGGCTTCTCATGGCGTCACAGTCACATGTTCCCATGACGTCACAGTCACATGCTCCGGGGCCATGTGCCCCGAAACATGTGACTGTGACGTCATGAGAAGCCTATAATAATGCGGAGCGGAGCGAACAGCCAGTATTACAGCGGGAGGAAGCGACGCATCAACATCGAGGAGGAAAAGAGAGAAGAAGACGGCAACGGCGACGGGAAGACCGGCCCCTCCACTAGCAAAAGAGCTAAAGAAGTTAGTGGAGGGGCCGGCAGAAGAAAGAAGCGGGAGAAGAACCGGAGAGCGGGAGAAGAAGAAGGCGACGGAGAAGACCGGGCCTCCGCTAGCAAAAGAGCTAAAGAAGTTAGCGGTGGCCCGGCAGAAGAAAGAACCGGAGAGCGCGGCGACGACACCGGAGACCCCCGAAGTCGGAAGAAGACCCCCGGAGCTGTGCAATAAAATACTTTAAAAAGCTGTGTGGTTTATTTATTGCAATTTTTTTCCACCAGGTGAATGGGTAGGGGTACGATGTACCCCATACTCATTCACATAGGGTGGGGGGGCTCCCGGATTCCGATAAGCCCCCCGCCCGCAGACCCCGACAACCAACGGCCAGGGTTGTCGGGAAGAGGCCCTATCCTCATCAACATGGGGGCGGGGTGCTCTGGGGTGGGGGGGGCCGCAGGTTGCCCCCCCTGCCCCAGAGCACCAAACCCCCCCATGTTGAGGGCATGCGGCCTGGTACGGTTCAGGAGGGAGGGGGGCCGCTCTCTCGTCCCTCCCTCTTCCCCTGCGGCCTGCCAGGTTGTGTGCTCGGATAAGGGTCTGGTTTGGATTTTGGGGGGACCCCCACGTCGTTTTTTCGGCATAGGGGCGCCCCTTCAAATCCAGACCAGACCCAAGGGCCTGGTATGCTCATGGAGGGGGAACCCATGCCAGTTTTTTCTTTAAAATTTGGCCTGGAGTTCCCCCTCAAGATTCATACCAAACACAGTGCCTGATATTGGCGGGGATCCAAGTCGGATCCCCGTTCATTGAAAGTCGGACATATGTCGGCTTCATGTCGCAGGGCAAAGTCGGATCCAAAGTAGGACAGATGTCGTGTCACACTAGTGTGAACCCAGCCTTAAGGATGTCCTTAAATTACTAACCCAAAAAACACGCTCTATGATCATGCCCAGAAACATCCAAGTGCTGTTCACACACAAAAAGCACCAAAAAAGCAAAGTCCCTGAGCATGCCCAGACCAACCCAAATGCATTTCACACACCAAAAGACACATGAAAAAATCAAAAGTCCCTGAGCATGCTCAGACCAACCCAAAATAAGCCACCCCCCTGTCCAAAATTAAGCACATCATTCAGCATGCTACTAAATTAGAGATGGGATAAACACCCCCCTGTCCAGGGGGGCAAACAAAGAGCCTAACATGCGCAAAAGTTAGACAACAAATACCATTGCAGTCTATGGAAACTGACTTGTTAATTTTGCTAGTCCCCACTTGGCTGCCTTATCTTCTAGTTATTGGCTTTAAAATGGGTATGGGGACCCAGGTCCCACCCTAAGGGACATATATCAATGTCACCAATTTGCAGAACACCAAAAATGAAACAAGGAGAAGTGCCTTTAAATATGCCAAATTGCTTAAGGGCCAGTTCACACCCACATGCAGTCCAGTGCGTTTTATATGCCTTAAAAACGCATGGAAATTAGGTTATATGTTTTTCAATGGCAAATTTCGCACCATTGCTTGCAGTTTCAGTGCGTTCCAGTTCCAGAAAATAAAGTAGAACATGCTGCATTTTTCCTGCACTGCACTGTACTGGAATGCTGTAAAACGCAAAAAAATGCATCATAAATGCACAGGAACGCATGCAGAAAAGCATCTGGACTGTGTTTCTATAGAGTGAACTTGCCCTAAAGCTATTAACTTGGGGGGGTACACTGCCTGTAAAGTGGTGCATCTGTAACATGTATCCAAAATGCTGCTTCAAAGATGTGCGGCTTAAAATGAGAACCCCCACGTGAAAAATACCACCCCCTCCCACGCACTAACAAACCCCTAGCCAAACACAGCAAGCCAGCAAATGAAAGGGGGTGGATGCTTCGGGGCAGGAGGGGCTCGGGCACCCCAAAAGTGGTTTGGATTGGTGAAGGCAGCTCACAGCCTTTAGAGAATGGAGTGGAGTGTAGAGTTCCCCTTTAAAAGCAAAAACTAGCCCAAAAAAAACATATGCATTAGAAGGGGGAGACAAGAGTATACCAGACCCTTATCTGAGCACGCAGCCCGGCTGGTCAGGAAAGGGGGGGGGGACGAGTGAGCACTCCCCCTCCTGAACCGTACCAGGCCGCATGCCCTCAACATGGGGGGTGGGTGCTTTGGGGCAGGGGGGCGCCCTGCAGCCCCCCACCCCAAAGCACCCTGTCCCCATGTTGATGAGAACAAGGGCCTCTTCCCGACAACCCTGGCCGTTGGTTGTCGGGGTCTGCGGGCGGGGGGCTTATCGGAATCCCATAATACCGTGTGCGGGAGAAGAGGCCGAAGAGTCGGAAGAGACCCCAAAGCACCCACCCCCCCATGTTGAGGGCATGCGGCCGGCATGGTTCAGGAGGGGGGGGGTGCTCGCTTGTCCCCAGCCCCTTTGCTGACCGGCTGGGCTGCGTGCTCGGATAAGGGTCTGGTGTCTGGTATGAACCGCTGCACCACCAAGTTAAGGACGTGAGCCAAACAGGGCACATGGGTCAGTTGTCCCTGTCGGTGGGCTGAGAGGAGGTTGGTGCCATTGTCGCAAACCACCTTTCCTGGCTTAAGCTGGCGTGGCGTCAACCACCTCTGAGCCTGCCCCTGCAGAGCTGACAGAATCTCTGCTCCAGTGTGGCTCCTGTCCCCCAAGCACACCAGCTTAAGCACCGCATGGCATCTTTTTGCCTGCGTACTTGCGTAGCCCCTTGAATGCCTACGGAGCACCGCTGGTTCCAAGGACAAAGCACAGGTAGAGGCAATGGAGGAAGAAGAAGAGGAGGGGGTGGAGGAGAGAGGTGTGTCAGAATCACCAGTAGTAACATTTTGGAGGCGTGGTGGCGGAACAACCTCCAACACTACTGCACCTTGTCCTGCATCCTTTCCAGCTGCCAGCAGAGTCACCCAATGCGCCGTGAAAGATAGGTAACGTCCCTGTCCATGCCTGCTGGACCATGAGTCAGCAGTAATATGCACCTTACCGCCCTGTCCAGTGAGGCCTTCCACATGCCAGTAGAGAGCCGGAATCACCTTCTGTGAGAAAAAGTGGTGTTAGGGAACTTGCCACTGAGGAACCGCACATTCCACAAACTCACGGAAGGGGGCAGAGTCTACCAACTGAAAAGGCAGCAGTTGAAGTGCTAGCAATTTAGCCAAGCTAGCATTCAACCGCTGGGCATGTGGATGGCTGGGAGCGAACTTCTTTCGGCGGTGCAGCAGCTGGGGCAGGGAAATTTGCCTGGTACAATCGGACGTCGGTGTACCGATAGCAGATTGCCCGCAAGTATTTGGCTGTGACACACCTAATTCTACACACTCATTCCTCTCAGTGCAGGTTTCAGAGAGGACTGAAGGTATAGTGGGGTTGGAGATCCCAGCTGATGAGGAGCAAGGAGAGGTCCGCTTTGTTCTTTGGTGTGGGTCTTTTAGGTAGGCTTGCCAATGAACTGCATGGCAGGTCGACATATGTCTGGTCAAGCACGTGGTGCCCAAGCGGCTGATGTTTTGGCCACGTGAGATATGTTTTAGACATATGTTGCAAATGGCACATGTGATCTGCTGCACACGTGTGAAAAAAGGCCCACACCAAAGAACTTTTGGAATACCGCGCAGAGACAGCAGGGCCCTGCACATGCGGAGCTCTGCGGTGTGATGCAGTCGGTGTGCTGCCCTTAAGCTGGCCCCTGGAGGGCATCCTGCCTCAGAGATGTGCCTCTTCCTCCTCCTCTCTCCTATCAGGCACCCACGTGGAGTCAGTGACCTCATCATCCCCTCCCTCCTCATCACTGGAGCAAATCTGGCAGTATGCTGCAGCTGGGGGAACATGACTGCCAGATAGCTGTCCTCGTTGGGCACCCCCTCTCTCTGGGCTAACGTTACTACCCCCTCTCTCTGGGCTCACGTTACTGCCTTCCTCTAGCTGGGTTCCATCATCAGAACCTTCAAAACGCTGGGCATCCTCCTGGAGCATGTACCCAACACTGTGTTCAAACAGTTCGGGGGACACCTCAGGAGGACATGGTGGGGCTAGGGAAGGAGTGACTGATGCCATTGAGCCGAGGGAAGAGGCCACTTTGGCAGCTGCTTTGCCAGACAAAGTACCCTGAGCCTGGGTGAGAGAGGAGGAGGACGGCTTGGTCATCCACTCTACCAAGTCTTGGGCATGTTGCGGCCCAACATGGCCAGCTGCCACGGCCACGGGCTGATGAGGATGCACCGTGTCCACGACCAGCACTGTTGCCCCTAGGCACAGAGCCTGCTTGCCCTCTTTTATTGACTCGTGACTGTCTGCCTCTCCTTGTTTTCCTTCCAGGCATACTAATGGCCTGCAGTGAGATGTAGCTGCACAAAGGTGGGATGTAAATATATATATATATATATATATATATATATATATGTATTGTGACAGCAGGAAGGTAAAGTCACCTGGTTGCATCCAGGGGGGTAGATATATTTCGCCCAGATTCAGGCTTTACGCCGACTTATACAACTAGGTGGAGAGTTGTATAAGCCCAGCTAAGGCTAGTGGGCTCATGGATGACTCATACCTCTAGGGAGAGTGCTGGGCGTCGTGCAGACAGGGAGTTGATGAGACCAGCTGAAGCTTGTCAGCTCATTTAGGCCTCTATAAAAACTCCCAGATTCATTAGATGTTAGCTCATGCCTGGACCCAGACCTGTGTGGACTGTCTAGGGAGAGTGAACCCCTGTGCGGTGAGAAAAAGCCTGTGTGGCTATTTGTTTGGACATTTACTAAACCAGGGACTTAGGGACTAGGACAGCACTAGGCTGATCCCAGTTGTTAGTTAGGAAACCTGTATGTTTAGTCAGAGGTCAAGTTGACCAGGATTTATTTTGTTTATGTTTCTTTTGGCTTTGCTGTGTTTTGTCACTGTAAATAGAAAATAAACCGCACCTTTTTTTTTTGAAAACCACAACCTCCGTTTGCTGGGCCTGTTTTTGTGTGGGGAGCCCATCCCGGGGGTCACACACACCCGCTGCCGAGCTAACCCCCTCACAGTTGGTGGAGAATGCGGGCAGTTTTTTTTAAGCCAGCATGGAGGAGATACTGAAGCAGCTGGCTCTAGCAAATGCCAATCAACAGCAGACAAATGCAGGTTTGCAAAAGAGCCTTGCAGCTCATCAACAGAGCCTTGCAGCTCAACAACAGAACTTCGCAGCCCAGCAGCAAGCTCATCAACAGAGCCTTGCAGCCCAGCAGCAAGCTCACCAACAGAGTCTGGAAGCTCAGCAACAAGCCCAGCAGCAATCTGAGGCCCGCTTCATAGACCTGTTACAGAAGCAAGAGCAGAGACTACAACAAATGGAAGCAGTAATGCAGCAACGTCCGCAGACCAGTGAGGAAAGCCGTCCCACTAATACCGCGTCCTTTGGGGTGAGTCGTTTATTGACAAAAATGACTGGAGAGGATGATCCAGAGGTATTTTTGACCACATTTGAAAGGACTGCTGAAAGAGAAAAGTGGCCTGAGGAGCAGTGGGCTGGACTGGTGGCTCCTCTGTTAACTGGTGAATCGCAGAAGGCTTACTATGACCTAGAGCCTGACCAAGCAAAAGACTATGTGATGCTAAAAGCTGAAATATTGGCAAGGCTGGGTGTCACCCAGGCTGTCCGGGCTCAGCGTGTGCATAACTGGACTTTCCAGCTTGGAAAACCCCCCAGGTCTCAAATGTATGATCTCATTCACCTGAGCAGAAAGTGGCTACAGCCAGAGACTTTGTCCGCACCAAAGATTGTGGAACGTGTTGTAATGGATCGGTTTTTGAGAGCTCTTCCTACTGCCATCCAAAAGTGGGTAAGCCATGGAGACCCAGAGACAGCCGATGGTCTTGTGGATCGTGTGGAGAAATACTTGGCTACAGAGAACCTGACGGCCTCTTCCAGAGACACTCGGACTTTCCACCCTAAGACCAGACCATCCCCAGGGGCGGATAAGAGGATTCCAAGGGGTAAGGGTGGAGAGAGTGAGAGGGTGGGAGCTCTACCCCAAGTTTGGCGAGAACAGCCTGGGAAATCAGCGGCTCAAGAGGCGGCAAGAAGGATCGTTTGCTACCGCTGCCGGCAAGCGGGACATATTGCAGCCAATTGCCCGGTTGTGGAGGAACCCATGCAGTGTGACTTTCTGACGGGCAGACGTCAGTCGCTGTGTGCGACAGTCGCATGCACTGCCATTCGAGGAACTGAGAAACATTTATGCAAAATGTGTGTTAATGGTAGAAATGTTGTGGTATTGCTGGATTCAGGTAGCCTTGTGACCCTGATAAAGGCTGAGTTAGTTAAAACAGAGGTCTCTGGGAATAGCAAGGTAGCTGTTATTTGTGTGCATGGGGACACCCGAGAGTATCCAGTGACTACAGTGTGTTTCGAGACCCCCAAAGGTACCCTCTCTCATCCAGTGGGCTTAGTATCTCAGTTACCGTATGACGCCATTGTGGGAAGGGATTTTCCGAAGTTCTGGGAACTGTGGGATGATCCTGAGCCCCCCACTGGTGCCCCTATGTACCAGGAATGTGATAGCCAGAACTCCCCTGAGAGTGGTGAGGACTCTCCGGAATTTCCCTTATCAGTATTGGCAGGGGAGACTCAAGAAACTGGAGAGGAGCCCACCTCCTCAGACGAAAACCTACCGTCTGTGGAGTTTTCTGATCTTGAGGTTCACAGGGAAAACTTTGCCACAGAACAGTTGAAAGACCCCGCCCTAATAAAGGCACGGGAAAACGTAGTGAAAATAGATGGCGAGTTAGTGAACCCAGATAATACCTGCACTTACCCATACTTCAGCGTAGAGAAGGACCTACTGTATCGGGTGGCAAAAAGGGCAGAAGAAACCGTTGAGCAGCTTGTGGTGCCCAAACCTTACAGGAAGTTGGTGTTGGAGTTGGCCCATGGGCACATTCTTGGAGGTCATCTGGGGACAGAGAAAACCCGAGAGAGGGTATTACAGAGATTCTATTGGCCGGGGGTGATGAAGGACATAGAAAATTATTGTTCCTCCTGCCCTGTGTGTCAGAGGTCGGCCCCGATGCCACATTTCCGTAGCCCGCTGGTCCCTCTACCCATCATTGAGGTCCCGTTTGAGAGGATCGCCATGGATTTGGTAGGTCCTATAATCAAGTCCGCTAGGGGGCACCAGTACATATTAGTCATAATGGACTATGCCACCCGTTATCCAGAAGCGATCCCTCTCCGAAATACCTCGGCCAAAACCATAGCCAAAGAGCTATCTCTTGTGTTTAGCCGGGTGGGTATTTGTAAAGAACTGCTTACGGACCAAGGTACACCCTTTATGTCCCGGGTTATGAAGGAGCTGTGTAAATTGTTCAAAGTGACGCAATTACGTACATCTGTGTATCACCCCCAAACCGATGGGCTGGTTGAAAGATTCAACAAAACCCTAAAACAAATGTTGAAGAAAGTGGTGGATAGAGATGGAAAGGATTGGGACTGTCTACTTCCTTATCTGATGTTTGCTATTAGGGAGGTGCCCCAATCCTCTACGGGATTCTCCCCCTTTGAGTTACTGTATGGGAGACACCCAAGAGGGCTGTTGGATATTGCCAAGGAAACTTGGGAAAGTGAGAGTTCTCCCCACAGGAGTGTGATTGAGCATGTCGCCCTGATGCAAGACCGAATTGCACAGGTAATGCCCATCGTGAAGGAACATTTGGCCCAAGCGCAGTTAGCACAGCAGAGAGTGTACAACTGTGGAGCCAAGACCCGTACCTTTTCCCCGGGGGATAGGATACTGGTACTTGTCCCTACGGTTGAAAGTAAATTCCTTGCCAAATGGCAAGGCCCCTACGAGATAATGGAAAAAGTGAGCGAAGTGAATTACAAGGTCAGACAACCAGGAAGGCGAAAGCTCGAACAGATCTATCACGTTAATCTGTTGAAAGCCTGGAGGGATAGAGTCCCTAGTCGCAGACACTTGGTCACCAGCTCAAACTGGTTGCGTGATTCCTGAGGTTGGAATAGCAGCCACCTTGTCACAACCCCAACAACAGGAGGTTAAGGAGTTTGTGCTTCGCAACAAGGAGGTATTCTCTGAGCTGCCGGGACAAACATCTGGGGTAGAGCATGACATCATTACCCCGCCCGGTGAAAGGGTGAAGTTAAAACCCTATCGGATCCCAGAGGCCCGACGGGAGGCAATACGGGAGGAAGTACAGAAAATGCTGAACTTAGGGGTGATAGAGGAGTCCCAAAGTGATTGGTCTAGTCCCATTGTGTTGGTGCCTAAACCGGATGGGAGCTGGCGATTTTGTAACGATTTTCGTCAGTTGAACAAAGTTACAAAATTTGACACCTACCCCATGCCACGTATAGATGAGTTGATCGACCGGCTGGGAACAGCCCGATACATGACGACTCTTGACCTCACAAAAGGGTATTGGCAAATCCCCCTGGCCAAATTGGCCAAAGAGAAAACCGCATTTGTAACCCCAGACGGGGCGTTCCAATATAAGAGAATGCCGTTCGGGTTACAGAATGCGCCGGCCACATTCCAGCGGAAAATGGACCAGATGCTGAGGCCCCATCGGAAGTATGCTGCGGCTTACCTGGATGACGTAATTATACATAGCACAGATTGGGCCACACATCTGCCAAAAGTGCAAGCAGTCCTGGACTCTGTTCGGGAAGCGGGGTTTACGGCTAACCCCAAGAAGTGTACCATTGGGCAGGAGGAGGCCAAATATCTTGGGTACACCATTGGGAGGGGAGTAATAAAACCCCAACTCAACAAAGTCGAGGCCATCCAGAGTTGGCCACGTCCCAACAGCAAGAAGCAGGTACGAGCCTTTCTGGGAATCGCTGGGTATTATCGGCGATTCATTCCCCACTTTGCTTCTAAGGCTGTGCCCCTAACCAACCTAACGAAGGGGAAAGGGTCGGTCATGATTAAATGGACCCCCGAGGCTGAGGCAGCATTCCAATTCTTGAAACAAGCCTTATGTAGCCAGCCAGTGTTGTACTCACCAGACTTCTCTAAAGACTTTGTCGTACAAAGTGATGCGTCAGATGTGGGGTTAGGAGCAGTATTGTCCCAGGTCTGGAACGGGGAAGAGCACCCAGTCATTTACCTCAGCAGGAAGTTGAAGTCCCATGAGGTAAATTACGCCACCGTTGAAAAGGAGTGTTTAGCGGTGAAGTGGGCTCTAGATTCCCTTCGGTACTATCTGCTAGGTAGGCACTTTGACATGGTTACGGATCACGCTCCGTTAAAGTGGATGGCTCAAAACAAGGAAACAAATAGAAGAGTGAATAGGTGGTTCCTGGCCCTCCAGGAATTCAACTTCACAGTAAAGCATCGCCCTGGCGTTCAAATGGGGAATGTGGATGATTTGTCTCGAGTACATGAATGCCTGATTGCTGGTGTTCCAACCCCGAGGTTAAAACAAGAGGGGGGGGGTATGTGACAGCAGGAAGGTAAAGTCACCTGGTTGCATCCAGGGGGGTAGATATATTTCGCCCAGATTCAGGCTTTACGCCGACTTATACAACTAGGTGGAGAGTTGTATAAGCCCAGCTAAGGCTAGTGGGCTCATGGATGACTCATACCTCTAGGGAGAGTGCTGGGCGTCGTGCAGACAGGGAGTTGATGAGACCAGCTGAAGCTTGTCAGCTCATTTAGGCCTTTATAAAAACTCCCAGATTCATTAGATGTTAGCTCATGCCTGGACCCAGACCTGTGTGGACTGTCTAGGGAGAGTGAACCCCTGTGCGGTGAGAAAAAGCCTGTGTGGCTATTTGTTTGGACATTTACTAAACCAGGGACTTAGGGACTAGGACAGCACTAGGCTGATCCCAGTTGTTAGTTAGGAAACCTGTATGTTTAGTCAGAGGTCAAGTTGACCAGGATTTATTTTGTTTATGTTTCTTTTGGCTTTGCTGTGTTTTGTCACTGTAAATAGAAAATAAACCGCACCTTTTTTTTTTGAAAACCACAACCTCCGTTTGCTGGGCCTGTTTTTGTGTGGGGAGCCCATCCCGGGGGTCACACACACCCGCTGCCGAGCTAACCCCCTCACAGTATATATATATATATATATATATATATCTCTGTACTGATAATGCAGCTATCAGAATCAACTGCCTGCTGTGGTATTAGTATGAGAAAATCAGCAATTGTCTTCAGTTAGTTTTGGGTGCACACTGTGCAGAGGACACAGTACACTAACTGAAAATACTTGCAGCTCTCTGCCTGTGGTTTTATTATGAGAACACCACAAATTGTATTCAGGTTACTTTAAGTGAACACTGTGCAAAGGACAGAAGTACACTACATGAAATGAATGCAGCTCCCTGCCTGTGGTTTTATTATGAGAACACCACTAACTGTATTCAGGTAAGCTTTAGGTGAACGCTATGCAAAGCACAGAGTAAACTAAGTGAAACACTGACTGCAGCTAGCACAATCACCTGCCTGCCTGTCACAGTATAGAGAATAACAGGAACGGATCTAGCTAAACTGAATACAGTGTATAAATATATATACACAACACCTAGGATGCATATATATCCTCTACACACTGTAACTGCAGCTAACTGACTTGCCTGCCTGCTCTATCTAACTCAATATAAATGACACTGTCTCTCTCTCTGTAAGATCTCTCTTTAACCAACGCCAACACACTACACAAGGCCGTCAAGCCGTCAAGCCGGCAGCCTTATATAGTGTGGGGGGGCGTGTACCTACTCCTCTGAGCCATGATTGGCCAAAGCCACCCTGGCTTTGGCCAATTACGGCTCTCCTTTCTTACCACGCTGTGATTGGCCAAAGCATGCGGGTCATAGTGCATGCTTGGCCAATCATCAGCCAGCAATGCACTGCGATGCCGCAGTGAATTATGGGCTGTGACGCGCCACTCGAATTTGGCGCGAACGGCCCATAATGTTTGCAATTCGGCGAACAGCCAAACAGACGATGTTCGAGTTGAACATGGGTTTGACTCGAACACGAAGCTCATCTCTAGTTGTTACTATACTTCCTTACATCACCCCATAATATTGGCACTTAATATTGAATTGAAGATGCCGTGCGCCATGTCCATAGTGGCGCACTGATCGCCTTCTCCCGTGCGCCGAGATTACCTTAGTAAATGGGAAATAACGCTGTGTTACCGGCGCACACGTTTTGTAAATACCAAAACGTACGCTGCGCCTCAGTGTTCGCCTCAGCTCATGGCGCAAACGGTTCGTAAATCAGCCCCAGTGTGTTGTCAGGGTAGGAAGACATGGGAATTCTCACCAGCAAGGACATGAATATCAATAAAAAACCTGCTGAGGGGCTAACCCTTCTCCATGCTACCTTAAGCGGTGTTCCAAGCAAAAATAGAACTCAAGCCTCGTACACACGACCGAGTTTCTCGTCGTAAAAAACACGTCGTTTTTTTCGACGAGATTCTTGTTAACCTTGTCGATTTTCTCGTCAAGCTTTCCATGCGTACACACTGACATTTCCCAATTTCCTCGTTGTTCTCCACGGTCACGTCCAGTACGTACGACGGCACTATAAAGGGGAAGATCTTTTTTCTTGGCGCCACCCCTTGGGCTGCTTTTGCTGATCTCGTGTTACCGCGTGTGAAGTAAAAGTTTGGGAAGAGACGATTCGCGCTTTTCAGTCTTCGTACTTTTCAGTTCGTTTTCTGCGGTTCAGTTTGTGCTTGTGGGTTCGTATCTTGACTTTCAGGGCGTCTAGGCAGGTCGTATCTGTTTTACAGTGCGTTCTTGCCTGTTCGTTTCTGTTTTTCAGTTCGTTATTCATAGGCCTTGCTGTTCTAAAGTGCGTTCTGTTCTGTACGTTCTGATAAGACGACCGTTTCCTAGCCATGTCGCCTGGACGTTCTCGTCGTCGAGTTCGTGCTGTGCGTGCGCTTGGTGTTGGTCTGCTTGTTTTGGACCAAGACCAGTCCATGAATGGTGTGAGGAGGAGTTCATGGACCAAGAATTGGTTGCTCCAGCGGGACTAATTCTGCCATATGCCTCTGCTGCGGGAGATCGTCGAGAATAATCCTGAGGACTACAGGAATTTTCTGCGGATGTCTGACCCCGTTTTTCAGGAACTGTTGGCTTTGGTGTCCCCCTATATTATCAGGCAGGACACCGTTATGCGGGAAGCCATCAGTGCTGAGCAGAGGCTCATCGCCACCTTACGTTATCTGGCGACAGGGAGAAGTCTTCAGGACTTGAAGTTCACGACAGGCATCTCCCCCCAGGCTCTGGGCCTCATAATCCCAGACACCTGTTCTACCATTATACAAGTCCTGCAGGAGGACTATATTAGGGTAAGTTTTCTCCATTAACATCACATTTTATGTATTACATGTATGCTAATGTATTGTATTTCTTTCATCCTTCCCTAATTACCATGATTGTAATATGCTGAGAATGTCCCCTTTGTCCTCATGCATGCTGGAAGCTTTAGATTGCCCCTTTTTTCTCCTCCATGCATATTTCCCTTCACTAACCTTTCCAGCAGGGGCGCCTGTTGCTCCAAATGTTTGGGGGTTCAAACCCCAATTTAGGAAATAAACTTCCTCCTTTTTTGCTCTGGTGCCTATTAAACGCCCCCATTTGTTCCCTCCAATGCAGCCATTTTGTTCCCTCTAATGCAGCCATTTTGTCCCCTCCAATGCAGCCATTTTGTTCCCTCTAATGCAGCCATTTTGTCCCCTCCAATGCAGCCAGTTCCCCCCCAGCCCTGCACTTACCTTCTTGTGGTCAGCGCCATCCTTCTTCTGTCCTTGATGTCTTCTCCTTCCCTTGATGTTGCATCAGCCAATCATGTTACCATTAAGCAGCCTGTCAGTGTTTACCCAAGGAATGCCCCCCCCCCTGCGTCACCTATTTAACTTTTCTGAAGCCAATTACATCCCTCAGGCTGTAATGTGCAAGACAATTTTCCTTCCTGTTTCTGATATGCAATTTTAAGCCCATAAATGCCGCAGTTCTTCATATGTCGGTCGCTTAACAGGGGGCCATCCACCTGAATAGTGGGCGGCATAGACAATACATAGGTTCATGCAAGGCATGAACCTATGTATTGTTCTGAGTGACGGGTACAGGAGAGAGGGGGCAGTGCTCCAGCGCCCACTCTGGATGCACCGCCACTGCAATGCTATCCTGTGGACAAACATATCTACCCCCCCTCCCCATTATAATTTATTAATGGACCATCATAGGGGGTGATGAATATGATACATGAGCCTTCCATTATACTTATTTAAAACACCTTAATAAACGTAGACTTTGCTTGATGTTGGCCTCTAATGTATTTTCTTAGAATATACTTGTAATGTTTGATTTGTGTATTCTAATATTTTTTCATCTTGTTTGACTCCACAGCTTCCTTCCACGCCACAGGAATGGCAGACTGTGGCATCGGAGTTTGCCACGCGGTGGGACTTCCCCAACTGCGGTGGTGCTATAGACGGGAAGCACGTCCGCATCGTGCCGCCACCCCGTTCTGGGTCCTACTACTTCAATTACAAGGGGTTTCATAGCATTGTGCTGATGGCGGTGGTGTCAGCACGGTATGAATTCCTCTATGTTGATGTAGGGAAGAATGGCCGGATGTCCGATGGGGGATCCTTCATCCAGACGGAGTTTGCCCTCCGTCTCCAGAGTGACGACCTTGCATTGCCACCGGATGCAGGGAATATTGAAGGACTCCCCTTTGTTTTTTTGGCTGATGAAGCCTTCGGGCTCGGACCACATCTTATGAGGCCATTTCCTTAGAGGACCCTGACCCCAGAGAAGAGGGTGTTCAATTACCGGCTGGCCAGGGGCCGAAGAGTCGCTGAAAATGCCTTTAGCATAATGGCCAGCCGGTTCCGCCTTTTTATGACTTCAATACACTTGGCGGACTACAAAATAAACTATGTAGTATTATGCTGTTGTGTGCTACACAATTTTCTCTGCCGCAAATCCAATTCCTATATGGCCTCAGTTTTGCCTGAGGCTGGACTTTCCCCTGATAATCCCCTGCCGGGCCTCGAATCTGCCCGTGCTGGCTTGCCCCCCCAAAATGCCCGTGAGGTTCGGGACAAATACATGGACTATTTCACGGGTAGGGGGGCAATTCCTATGCCAGGCTATGTCTAAAGATTCCTGTCTAACGATCAAAATAAAAATCTTGTTTAAACTTCTAACTTTTGTTGGTTTCCTGTCTCCAAGTTTGTCTCAGTGCATTTGTAGTGCCAAGTGTATTTTCCTTTAGTAAATACCAACCATTTCACTATGTAACCTTTAAAAAATTACCAAATAAGGTTAGAGCGTATTAGAAAAAGAAGCTACACGTTGTTTGTGTTCAAATATTTTACTATGTGCAAATTCACACACCTTTTTTTTTTTATTTTACATTTTTTGTTTGCCTGGCCACAAACCGGCAATTGTTTTCTTAGGAAAATACAAAAACAACAGTTGCATTCCAAAAATTACAAAATTGGATACCTCGGAGCAATCTGAGACATTCACTTACACAAACTATATGTCTCTATGTGCCCGTCCTAATATGGGGTCCTGCCACCCCTTGCCCAGCCAAAAATTGAATATGCACACAATTGGGATTATTTTCCTATAGGGATTTTAGACTCCTGATCCCTATTGTCAACATGTGCTATCTGCCATCAGGGGTGATCAATGGACGTGTTTTGGGGGTGCAACCCCTTCCTCAGTTCACCTACTTTAGATACGAGGAAGGGGTTGCACCCCCAAAAGACGTACATGGATATCCCCTGATGGCAGATAGCACATGTTGACACACTGTGTGCAGATTCAATTTTTGGCTGGTTTGATTGTCAAAAAGTTTTTTTAAAGTTGAAGAACAAACATGAGAAAAAAGGGGGTTGGGATGCCTTATTGAATTCTCCCCAAAACATCGAGAATGTCTTTAAATGTTTGATCCATCACATGAATTCTTTCTTTAATTTTGTCCAGTTCCGTGCTACATTCCATCACTTGCTGGATGAGGCGGAGGGCACTGTCAGCAGAGAAACCTGTACTATCCTTCACCCCAACATTCACATCCCCTAAAAACAAAATACAAAAAGGTATTATAACTCTATTTATTTAACTTGCAGATACAATATGAATGTCTTTATTAGCGACAAAGAGTTCCTGGCGGAATTTATTGACCGGGTAAGGGAGCTGCCGGCTCTGTGGGAGACGAAAAACCCCATCCACAAAAAAAGAGGGGTGAGAAAAGCAGCGCTGGAGAAGCTGCTCCCATTTGTGCAGACCAAGGTGCCCACAGCCACAGCAAAACAAGTGGACACTAAAATTGGGAGCTTGAGAGGCACCTACAGGAATGAACGCTCTAAGGTCCTGGCTTCTCAGAGGTCAGGAGCAGCAGCAGGTGATGTGTATGTCCCGATTTTGTGGTACTACAGCAGGATGTCCTTTCTGGATGACCACATTGAGGCAAGGCCATCACTCTCCACTCTTCCCCCCAGACTTCCCTGCAGCCAACCTGAGCCTTCTCTGGAGCAAGAGGAGGCAGCCATCCTGGATGATCCTGATTTGGCCATCTGGAGCCAGGTATAGTATTAAATGAAAATGTATTGGGATAAAATTAATGTTTGCCAAATATGTCAAGATGAGAAACATACAATATTTTGGCTTCCACAAGTGAAATCAAGATCTCGAGACATTAGTCTGCACTTAATTGGGTGCTAAATAGTCAATCTGATGTAGGTGTAAATTAGAAAAAATGAGTTCTGGATTTACATTCTAATTGCTTCAATCATGTTTATAAAGTTTGATGCAAAGATTAAACCAACATATTAAACTATGTCCCTTTTTCATACACAGGATGAAATCAGCCAGGAGGAGGGTCTGGAAACTGTCAGGCAGGAGGATGAAGGGCCCAGTGGCAGCCAGGAGGTGGCAGGGCCCAGTGGCAGCCAGGAGGTGGCAGGGCCCAGTGGCAGGCAGGAGGTGGCAGGGCAAAGGAGAAGCACCAGATCCCAGGTGCCTCCCATCCGGCTTCCCAAAAGAGGCAGGAGGGACAGGACCACCAGTGAGGCAGCAATGGCCCTTATTAAAGAGGCCCATGCCACCCTCAAAGAGCCCACATCCCCTGAAGAGGCCATTGCCGGCCTGGTGGAGGCAAAGTTCAAGGTGATGAGCATGGAGCAACGCCTCCTATGCGAGCCCCTGCTCATCACCTTGCTCAACAAGGGGGTGATGGAAAAAATTACCCCCAATACCACCATTTGTGAGGTGGCACAACTGTCCCAACCTCAACCTCCACATTCTTCTTCTGCCCCACCCCCTTCTCCTCCACCTCCACCTTGTTCTTCTGCACCACCCCCTTCTCCTCCACCTCCACCTTGTTCTTCTGCCCCACCCCCTTCTCCTCCACCTCCACCTTGTTCTTCTGCGCCACCCCCTTCTCCTCCACCTCCTCCTGACAGGAGTACCCCTCCAGTGGCCCAGCCTCCAGCCAAATGAAGAAGGAAGGCTGCAGGTAAGGCTTCAGGAAAGGTTGCAGGGAAGGTTGCCAGGAAGACCAGGAAGTGATGGCCTTGCTTCATTGTGGTCGGACAGAAGGCAGCCTGTTGTAGTACCACACACTTGGGACATATATATCACCTGCTGCTGTTCCTGACCTCTGGGAGGCCAGCATCAGATTGTGCTCAGAAATGTTGGCCTTCTCAAGCTCCCAATTTTAGTGTCCACACAGGGTTGCTGTGTGCTCTGGGGTCCCTGGGATGCACAAATGGCAGCAGCTTCTCCAGCGCTGCCTTCTCTTTATTTTAGTTCAAACATGAATAAATGTTATTTTTCTTTAAGTTCATACTTGACTATGTGTATTTGTAAAAATGTAAAATCTAGCTTTGGAGTAAGCAGATACATTTGACTGAAAAAAAAAGGGACAGATAACAACCCCCCAAAAAAATAACTAAATCGTATTTCCCAAAAAAGGGTGTAAAATTTAAATAATATATATTAAAATATTCAATGGGAGATCACTACCAAAACATTGCGAAATTACAATTAACATCAGTTTGAAAAATATCTAATTTTTTAATATTCCTAAAAACTTGCACGATATAATACACATAAATCTTCTTAAGAGCAGCATGAAAAAGGTTAAAAAAAAGATAGTCATAACTCTGTGTGAATATCAGCAGCAAAAGAAGTTCATTTGTTTGGATTAATGTAACATTCTAATGAAGATTTCAATGCACAACATTTAAACGATGCAAAAATTTGAAGCGTGACGAATGTGCTATCTCAATTACGAAGGCTTGTTTTACCAGAAGATGCGCTCCCGTCTCATAGTTGCTTCTGAGCATGCGCGCTTTTGGAAGAGTCGTAAAAGCATACGCACGAACCATTTTCTCGTCACAAAACAGGTCGACGAGAAACACGACGAGGAAATCTGGAATCCTGACGAGAAAATAGAGAGCAGGTTCTCTATTTTCTCGTCGAGATTCACAGCAATTTTCTCGTCGTAAAACCATACACACGAACGATTTTCTCGACAAAAAAGCTCACGCGGCACTTTTCTTGCCGGTTTTGGACGAGAAACTCGGTCGTGTGTACGAGGCTTCAGGCTTAAACAAAAGAACACTCCACCCCCCATCGTTTTTGAATGATAGATATATATATATATACTGTATATATATATATATATATATATATATATATATATATATATATATATATACTGTGTATATATATATATATATATATATATATATATATATATATATATATATACACACACACACTGTGTATATATACTGTGTGTATATAGAGATATATATATATATATATATATATATATATATAATCTCTCTATATATAATTGGATATTATATTATATATATATATGTATATATATATATTATATCTATCTATCTATATAGATATAGATATAGATATATATATATTATTCTTTCTTCTTTTTTTCATACTTTTTGGTATGTTTTTTTCGGTACTTCCATCCCATTTCGCCGTGGCGAGGTAAGTCACTTCCGCTGTTTTATTTGTTGCCCTCTTCCTCCCTCCGTTGCATTCTGGGACCTGTGTATGTCCCAGAAGATGGCGGGACCATTCAAAAAGCGCTGCGCGACTAGCGCATGCGCAGTAGGAAACAGGCTGTGAACCCGCAAGGCTCCACTTCCTGTTTCTCTTAGTAAGGATGCCGGCACCTGCAGCCGATGGACGGGTTTGATTCAGGTGCCAACATCGCGGGCTACCAGGACAGGTAAGTATCCTTATATTAAAAGTCAGCAGCTACAGTATTAGTTGCTGTTGACTTTTATCTTTTTTTCACCCAGGCTGGAACTCCACTTTAAAAAAAGTTAAAGTCTTTGTAAACCCTAGACATGAAATGTGAACAAAGAATATCCTTCTTTAGTGTGTACTGTACTGTCTCAATTGAGAGCACCAAGTTTAATTTCTGTCAGCTGCTTGTCTTCTCAGCTGACACCAGGAGAAAAAAGGTGACAGGTGAGGGAGCTCCAGCACACAGCCTGTGATGAACAGCCTCAGCTCTGTTCGGTGTGAAGGGGGGTGTGTCCCTTCCCTCCAATCAGCTGTCAAGAGTTCTCCTCACTCAGCTCTGCAGAGTGCAACTTCAGCTCTCCTCCCCTTTTCTAAATGCTCAAAAAAATTATTTAAATTCAGGACTTTGAATGGATGTAGCGAAGAGTAGATTGCAGATAAACAGCTACATATGTAGGAGGATTTGTTTAATTTCTGTGTATCACCTGAGGCCAGTCACTTTACTGGGTATATGTGAAGGTTTACAATCACGTTAATATTTTTTGAGCCTCTGCTAGACATGTTTGCTCTCATTTACTAACTACCCGTAAATTGAGTGGAGTAATGGCAATGCAGGAACAGTTAAAGAGGAAAAATGTATAAACCTATTAAGACAATGTTATGGTCCAGTTCATTAAGGCCCCAACTAAGAATGATGCTCTGCTGGACCTGGTAATCTCAAACCATGCAGGGTTTATTACCAATGTTCATATAAAAGAACATCTGGGTAGCAGTGACCCAATTGGATAGCATGCTTTCATGGATCAACTGTGGGTATAGGATTGTGTATATGGGATTGTACGATTTTTTTTTATTGGTTGAACTAGATGGACTTGTGTATTTTTTCAACCAGACTAACTATGTAACTATATACTGCCCTGGTGTCAGGTGGAGAAACACACAAGGGGAAATATACCTAATGGAAACAAAGCAAGATTGAGCTTCTAACCATCCCTAGTTATATGGGGTACACACTAAGAAAATCGGGCAAACGGTCGTCTGATTTTTCTTGATGTCTCACAGCAAATCGGAACTGATGAAAGAAAATTCATATGAAAATTCATACGAATATTCTCGTACGATAAAGGCTTTTTTGTTGTTTACTGTTTCTGATCATACGCAGTCTTTCTTTTCTGATTTTTCTTGTACGAATCGGCTGTCGAATGTGTACACACTATACGAAAATTGTACAAACTCGTACAGGCACAGAACAAACGATTTTTGTTTAATGTGTATCGTTTTTGTACGATTTTTGTACAAGAAAAATCGGAAAAGAAAGACTGCACATGATCAGAAACAATAAACAACAAAAAAAATACTTTGTTGTACGAAAATTTTTCTCTTTACAAATTTTTTTTATTGTCATTTAAATCAACAGTACAGGTTTGCAATAGAATGTTACAGCATTCAGTATACAAAGTAGATCTGGACTCAAAAGCCCTCAACAACAGGAAGGAAGCATGGGCCGTGATCTGATGTTATATTCAAGATAAAAATAAAAAATAAATGAAAAAGTCCTCAGGACCCGATGGTCCAGAACCTGGGCCATGCCCAGATGGGTGTAAACCTGTAGAATGGGTGTATAATACACAACAATAAAACCTGAAAGTTGGCATCCACTAGAAAAGATAGAACAGTTAAGCCTCAAGTAAGAGCCTAAGAAGAAAAAAAAAAAAAAAAATTGGAGAAAGAGAGAGAAAGAGAAAAGAGAAAAAGAAAAAAAGGAGGCAGGACAAGAAGAAGAGGAGAAGGAGAAGAGGGAGAAAGAGAAGAGGGAAGTAGGAGGTCCACGGGGTGCGCGCAAGAGGGGTCCTACAGTGACAGCAAAGCAGTGTCGAATCTAGAAGGGTGGTAGTATGTGATCCAAGGTTGCCAGACTCTGAGAAACTTGTCATGCGTATCAGAAAGAATAGCTGTTAGTTTCTCGTTGACCATGATATCGTTCAGGCGGTTCTTGACTGCCTCAAAGCTTAATGTAGGGGTTTTCCATGCTCTCGCAATTGTCAATCTAGTTGCAGTAAAAAGATGTTGGGCTAGTTGCCGTTCTGGACGCAGAAGTTCCACGATGGGCTTACCAAGGAGAGCTACATAGGGGTCTCTTTTGATATTAATCTGAAAAAGATTGCGGAGGAGAGTATATACCCTAATCCATAGTCTGCACGCCCGCGGGCATGACCACCAAATATGTGCCATGGTGCCTTCCTGGGAACACCCCCTATAACAAAGTGGAGAATAATTTGGGATAAAGCGAGCCAATCTCGCCGGTGTGTAGTACCACCTATACAATACTTTATAGGCATTTTCCAAAATTGACACATTACGTGAGCATTTGGACAGAGTTAGTGTCATCGCCTGCCAGTCCTCAGGGTCTAACTGCCTCCCCAGCTCTTTCTCCCATTGAAGGTGATAAGGCCTCAATGGGGGTCTCTTTATTGATATCACCGCCGAGTATATCAGTGATATTAGACCCAGAGAATGGGGCCTGGCTCTGCAAAGGCTCTCAAAGGGGGTCAAGGTATAAGGGGTAGATTGAAACCTAATAAGGCTCTGAAGAAAGTGGCGAATTTATAAATAGCGATAGTGCTCACACAAGGGAATACCATGAGAAGAGCGCAAAGCGTCAAATGCCAAAATCCTGGTAGGCCGTAGCATTGAGTGAACATCTGTGAATCCGTTCATGGTCCACCATAGAAATTGGGAGGGATTATCACAACCTGGAGGGAACAGCGGGCAGTGTAAGAGTCGTAAGAGTGGGAGATGTGGGGAGATCAGCTCTGCAGAGTACTTTACCGAGTCCCATAGTCGCAAGGAGTGGGCCAAGCAGGGCCCCATGACCGCCGGACGATGCACAGGTGGGAGCCAGGGTAATGAGGAGATAGGAATAGGGTCGATGTCAACCAGGTCAAGCATAGCCCAGAGCGGGAGCTGATAGGTTTCATGAAGGCACGAAAGTGGGGCTATGTTAGCAGCTATGTAATAGGCTTGTAAATTAGGAACCGAAAGGCCCCCATTGACTCGCTTAGCAAACAAGACCTGTTTGGCGATTCGAGGGCGGGACGAACCCCATATAAATTGCATAATTTTTCGCTGATGTATGCGGAGGATATGCGAAGAAACCTGAACCTGCAAGACACGGAAAAAATATAATAGTTTCGGGAGATAGGACATACGAACAGCCGTTATCCTGCCGAACCAAGACAAAGGCAAATGAGACCAAGACAACAGCATATCTGTTAGTCTCTTGAACAATGGTGGAAAGTTGGCCTGGTACAATCCGGAGTATGTGGGGGTAAGGTGGATTCCCAGATAGGGCAGCGAGGAAACCCACTGAAAGGAGAATGCCGACTGTAAATCCCTCATCAGGCCAGGAGAGAGATTAACCGACAACGCTTTCGATTTTGAGGGATTAACCCGGAGCCCCGAAAGGGAAGCAAAGGTATCCAAAAGAGTTTGCAAGTTTGGTAAAGAGCTTCTGGGGGAGCGAAAATTTTTATACAAATTTTAGTTCATTGGTTTCCATTTGCTGTGAAAATCAGACGATCGTTTTCCTGATTTTCTTATAGTGTGTACCCTACTTAAGTCCAAAAAAAATAAGGGATTTACTTGATAAATCAGTACACCATGCGAGCTTTGAAGCTCGGCTTTCTGACTTGGAAACAATCGTCAATACTAATAACTGTGATAGCCTACTCTGACCCAGGAAGCTGATGAGGATAAACTCTACCCTCTTGGCTGTTGGACGCCGCTCCAAGACACCTTGACAGGGGATCCTGCTTCTTCTTCCTGATCCAGGCATCCCTGAATGTTGTCTCAGCGTTAAGCCCCAAAGCTGGCCATGGCAAGTGGGCTCCTGCTTCCTTGCAGAGGACTGTTCTCAGGCCACACAGAGGTGCTGTCCATTCCTGAAGGACTCAGCGATCAAAGCGCATGCCCAGGGGTGCGCAGGGGGCAGGGCTCTTGGAGTATGTCAATAGGTGCCCTCCCACAACTGGACAACCGTGCTGTAGCCATCTTTCGGCTATAAAGTGGTTAAACTCAATTTTTGCCGACAAACTTGGCGCAACTGCGTACATTGAATGTGTTTGCAAGGCGTTTACAGTGCTTCTCGATTTACTTAAATCTGTCACTACAAGTCGAGTGAACTTTGCCGCAGGAACGAAGTGAAGCAGCGCTCCCATGGCATAAAAACACCCCTATCCACTGCCTATTGCAGCTTGGGGGGGTGGATGGCGGGTGGCAAAAACACATCTGACCCGCACATTTTTGCCCCCCCAAACCACAAGTCTAAACAAGGCTCTAAATTCAAACATATTCCACCTCAGTGAGTGGTATATTTAGTCACTCCTTCAATAAAAGTATATAACCTGTTTTTACAAATCAGATTTTTCACTTGTAAAACAAATTGACAATTGTATTACAAAAAAAAAAAAAAGCGGAGTATAAAAAAAAAAAGTAGCAATTGTTTACAAATGCTTAACCACTTAACAACCACCTGCCGACAAATAACGGCGGCAGGGTGGTTGCTTAACTCTGGGAGGACGTTATATAACGTCCTCCCAGAATCGCGCGCACACGGGAAACTCCGTGACCGCCGGGTCCAGAGGACCCGGCGGATCACGAATCGCGGTAACCACGTGATAGCGGCCGTTTACCACGTGATCGCTCCGTCAAATGACGGAGCAATCACTTGTAAACAGACCGGCGTCATTTGATGACGCCGGTTCCTCCCTCCCCTCTCTGTACCGATCGGTACAGTGTGAGAGGGGAGGGGGAGGGAGCGGATGGCAGCAGCAGCACTGTGGGCTGGATCTGTGACAATTGCAGTCACAGATCCATCCATCCATCCATCCCTGCTCAGCCATCCCTGTGCTATACCCTGCCAATACTCTGCAATACACCCTGCCAATACTCTGCAAAATACCCTGCCAATACTCTGCAATACCCTGGTGCAATACTCTGCAATACCCTGGTGCAATACTCTGCAATACCCTGGTGCAATACTCTGCAATACCCTGGTGCAATACTCTGCAATACCCTGGTGCAATACTCTGCAATACCCTGGTGCAATACTCTGCAATACCCTGCACAATACTCTGCAATACCCTGCACAATACTCTGCAATACCCTGCACAATACTGTGCAATACCCTGCACAATACTCTGCAATACCCTCCACAATACTCTGCAATACCCTCCACAATACCCTGTGCAATACCCTCCACAATACCCTGTGCAATACCCTCCACAATACCCTGTGCAATACCCTCCACAATACCCTGTGCAATACCCTCCACAATACCCTGCCATACACCGCAATACCCTGCCATACACCGCAATACTCCGCAATGCCCTGCAATACTCCGCAATGCCCGGCAATACTCCGCAATGCCCGGCAATACTCCGCAATGCCCGGCAATACTCCGCAATGCCCGGCAATACTCCGCAATGCCCGGCAATACTCCGCAATGCCCGGCAATACTCTGCAATAACCACTTCCCGCCCTCCGGCCGTCATATGACGTCCTTGACTTTGTGCGGGGATATCTGAATGATGCCTGCAGCTACAGGCATCATTCAGATATCGGCTTTTTCAGCCGGCGATTCCCTACACCATAAGAACAATCATAGCGGCTGTTCCGCCGCTTGATCATTCTTACGGGAGGCAAGAGGGGATGTCCCCCCCCCCCCCCCCCGCCGCCCTCCGGTGCTTCTACCGACTCACCGCTACGATCAAAGCCAGGATTGTTGTTTTTTTTTTTTGTATTTTTTTCAGGCTTCCCAGCCTAGAGGTGAGATGTGGGGTCTTATTGACACCCCCCCCCCCCATATCTCACTGTAAAGAGGACCTGTCATGCCATATTCCTATTACAAGGGATGTTTACGTTCCTTGTAATAGGTATAAAAGTGATCAAAAAAATGTTTAGGGCGGAAAAACATGTCAAACTAAAATAAATAAAGTAAAATGAAGAATAAAAAATAGGATTTTTATAACAGCTTACCTGTAAAATCCTTTTCTTGGAGTACATCACGGGACACAGAGCGACATAGTCATTACTAATGGGTTATATAGTTACCGTCAGGTGCTGGCACTGGCAACTTCCAAAACCGGAAGTACCCTCCCCTATATAAGCCCCTCCCATCCGGGAGCACCTCAGTTTTGTAGCAAAGCAATAAGTGTCCCCAAAGAGGGGCGGGAGCTCTGTGTCCCGTGATGTACTCCAAGAAAAGGATTTTACAGGTAAGCTGTTATAAAAATCCTATTTTCTTTTTCGTACATCACGGGACACAGAGCGACATAGTCATTACTAATGGGATGTCCTAAAGCAATGCCAAATGAGGGGGGGGATACACCATATATAAGCTGAGCGCTATCAGACATGAGGATCTTTTGCGGCCTGCAACACACTGCGCCCAAAGGCGACATCCTCCTGACTTCTAACATCCACCTGGTAGAACCTAGTAAACGTGTGTACCGAAGACCATGTTGCGGCCTTACAGATTTGAGCCAGGGAGGCCTGGTGATGCACTGCCCATGAAGTTCCAACTGCTCTCGTGGAGTGCGCCCTAACTTTGAACGGAGGCGGTCTACTTCTCAAGCTATAGGCTTGTATTATGACCTGTCGAATCCACTTGGCTAAAGTAGATTTTGACGCTGCCTGACCCTTTCTGGGGCCTTCCGGCAGAATGAACAAAGTATCCGTTCTGCGAATCTGAGCAGTGGCTTTTAGATAAGCTTTAACTGCTCTTACTACATCCAAAGAATGCAATAACTTTTCCTCTACCGAAGTAGGCTTGGGGAAAAAAGAAGGAAGAACCACATCTTGGTTCAAATGAAAACTCGATACCACCTTAGGAAGAAAGGCTGGATGAGGACGTAACACTACTCTGTCCTTATGGATAACCAGATATGGCTCCTTACAGGACATAGCTGCTAATTCCGATACTCTTTTAGCCGAACAAATGGCTACTAGAAAAATCAATTTCCTGGTGAGAAGCACTAAGGAAATATGCTGTAATGGTTCAAATGGTTGTTTCTGTAAAACCGACAGAACCAAGTTTAGATCCCATGGACATATGGGAATATTAACCGGAGGACTAATACGCATCACTCCTTGTATAAAGGCTTTGACTAGTGAATGCGAAGCCAAGGGCCTTTGAAAAAATATTGACAAGGCCGAAATCTGACCTTTGATAGTACTCAAGGCAAGCTTCCTATCTACAGCCCATTGTAGGAAGTCCAGAATTCTACCTATTACGTATTTACGTGGATGCCATTTCCTGGCCTCACACCAGGCGATGTACGCCTTCCAGATTCTATAGTAGATCTGCCTGGATACCGGTTTCCTGGCATTGATCATGGTAGACACCACAGCATTAGAGAGCCCTCTCCTTTTTAGAATGTGGGCTTCAATAGCCAGGCCGTCAAACCTAGGGCTGGTAAGGAAGGGTGGTATATCGGTCCCTGCGAAAGCAGGTCCGGACGATGTGGGAGGGTCCAAGGACTCCCCACAGACATTTTTACAATCTCCGCGTACCATGCTCTTCGGGGCCACGCTGGAGCCACCAGAATCACTGGTTTCTTTTCTACCCTGATTCTGCGGAGTAATCGAGGTAACAATTGTGGCGGTGGGAATGCATATATCAGCTTGAACTGATCCCAAGGGAACACTAGGGCATCCGAGCCGCACGCTAGGGGATCCCTTGTCCAAGAGACAAACCTGTCCACTTTCGTGTTGAACCTGGATGCTAGCAGATCTACATCCGGTGTTCCCCACCGCTGACATATTGTCCGGAAAACCTCGGGATGAAGGGACCATTCCCCTGGGCATAATTGTTGGCGACTTAGAAAGTCCGCCTTCCAATTTTCCACCCCTGGAATGAATACCGCAGATATGGCTGGGACATATCTTTCTGCCCATCTCAGGATGTAATTTACTTCCCTTTGGGCTGCACGACTCCTGGTGCCCCCCTGACGATTGATATATGCCACTGCTGTGGCATTGTCTGACTGAACTCTGACAGGGGACCCTTGGAGTTTGGATGTCCATGCTACTAGGGCATACCGGGCTGCTCGTATCTCTAAGAGATTGATGGGCAGGGCCTTTTCCGCATCCGACCATCTGCCCTGGAGAGACCATTGCTCCAGTACTGCTCCCCAGCCTAAAAGGCTGGCATCTGTAGTGACCACCTTCCAAGAAATCGGACTGAAGGATTTCCCTCTTTCCAGATTCCGGGGAACCAACCACCAACGGAGGCTTCTGCGAACGGAAGGGGACAAGGACATTGGTACGTCCAGAGCCTGAACTTTTTTGTTCCAGGCTGACAGTATGGCCCTTTGCAACTTCCTTGAATGGAATTGACCGTAGGGTACTGCTTCGAATGATGCCACCATTTTTCCCAGCAGCCTCATGCATAGGCGTATGGATGGCTGTCTTTTTGAACCCACTAAGTGGATCAAATCTCTCAAAGACGACCCCTTTTCTTGAGGCAAGAAAATTTTTCTCTGGTCTGAATCCAGCCTTAGCCCCAAGTATTCCAGACTTTTGACTGGTTTTAGGGCTGACTTGTCTCGGTTGATAATCCAACCGTGATATTCCAGATACTTGATTGTCTCGTGAACAACCACTTCTAGTTTTTCCACTGAGTGGTCTATCAGCAACAAGTCGTCTAGATATGCCATTATCGTTACACCTCGTGTTCTTAGATTGGCCAATAATGGGGCCAGAATTTTTGTGAACACTCTTGGTGCTGTGGCCAGACCGAAGGGTAAGGCTCTGAACTGAAAATGGCGCCCTTCTATCGCAAAGCGTAGAAATTTCTGGTGGGCTGGAAAGATGGGGATGTGCAAATACGCATCTTTGATGTCGATCGAGGCTAACCATTCCTCCCCTTGTAGGGCAGTGGCTACCGATCGGATCGACTCCATCCGGAAAGTCCTGATATGCAGGAATTTGTTTAGCCCTTTTAGATTTAATATGGGCCTCATGTCCCCGTTTGGCTTCGGAACTGTAAAGAGGTTTGAGTAAAACCCGAACCCCCATTCTTCCAGGGGGACCTCTATAATTACTGCTTGAAGCAATAATTGTTCCAGTGCCAACAGGAGGGATCCTCTCTTCTGGGGATCCCTTGGCACGTTCGACCTTATAAAGCGGGAAGGAGGGGAGTTTTTTAACTCCAATTTGTATCCCAGATTTACTGCGGAGAGCACCCATCTGTCTCGGATCGTGTCCCGCCAGGTCTCTGTGAACAACTGAAGTCTTCCCCCCACCCGATTGGGTGGGGGCAACCCTTCATGCATTTGACTTTGGGGGAGGTTTTGTACCTCTCCTGCTCCAGGGCTTCTTGTTACCCTGCAACTGTCCCTGATTTTTACCTCCGGGATTTGACCGGGGAGGCCGTCGGAACTGTTTCACAGCCGATGTCCTAGGGACTGGAGAAGCCGGCCTCTTAAAAGAGGGACCTCTAACTCTATTTTTGACCGGCAAGAGTGTACTTTTACCGCTGGAAATTCTCTGGATATACTTGTCCAGGTCTTCCCCGAATAAACGCTCCCCATGAAATGGGAAGCTGACCAGCAATTTTTTACAGGGAGCTTCAGCAGACCAGTTTTTGAGCCATAGAAGCCTGCGCATATGTACTATAGACAGCGTAAGGCGGGAGGCCTGATGGATTGAATCCTTTATAGCGTCCACCGCAAAGCATAAGGCTCTAGGTAGATCAGCTAGAGCAAGAGCCTGCTGATCTGGCACGTCCCTTAAGACCTGTTTCAACTGATCCTTCACTGCTTGGCAGACCCCTATAGCTGCCACTGCTGGTTGTGTCACCAATCCTGCTGTAGAAAAAGCAGATTTCAATAAGGACTCCAATTTTTTATCTATTGGGTCCTTGAACATTTGGACATTTTCCACCGGACATGTCAGTGATTTATTCACACAAGAGATGGCTGCGTCCACTGTAGGGACCTTCCATTTTCTGACGAACTTATCCTCCATAGGATAGACCACCGGAAATCTCTTGGGGGGAGTAAATATTTTGTCAGGATGCTCCCAATCCTGGTAAATGAGCCCCTCCAATAAAGGATGGATCGGGAAAGAACAAACAGTCTGGGGAGCTTTTAGCGACCCCAACGAGGAGACAGAAGAGGAGGATGGCTCCGCAAGTGGCATTTTAAATGCTGATCGGACCATATTAGTCAGGGACTGAACCCATAACCTCTCAGCATGTGATGCTGAGAACGGCTCCTCCACTGTTGATTCCTCTACAACCGAATCAACCTCATCCTGATCCCCCTCAGGTAGGTCGACCTCTGTATGGGACTGTTGCTCTGTTAACAGGCACTCTGAGGGAGGAGACGGAGATCGAGCGCTTTTCTCCTGTGACAGGGAAGCAGCAATTAGTGCTGACAATCTCTCTTCCAGCCCTCCCAGAGCTGAGGAAAAAACCTCCTCTGTTACATACACAGGAGCAGGTGAACTGGGGACAGCCACAGTACCAGGTACTCCTGGGGGTGCCCTACGGTCACTAACCTCTGATTCTTCAGGGGAGACTGGTGCAGCCAAAGCATGCCCAAGATCCTCAGAGCCCGATGGAGACCCCCTATTCCTCCTGGAATTTCTAGTCCCGGAGTTTTTAGACGGCATATTCCTAAGCCACAAAGCTGAGGTATTCCAGCCGAAAATACACCAGTTACTGATAATAGTCTAGCATAAATGCTGCTATAATAAACAGTTGGTGTCTACTAATGTGCCTTTCTAGGGGATGCCTGTATCAACCGCTTGCTGTATGCCTTTAAATGTTGTCAGCTCTGTCTCTGTACTTCATAGCCAGCTTACTGCAATAATGTGGCTTTTTAAAACCTGCTGGGACGCCCGCACATGCGCAGAAGCGCTGCGGCGCGCACAGAGCGTCATCCCCCAGGCCCCGCCCCTTTTTCCGGCCACCTCTATATATAGAGGCGCGTGCACGCGCACGCGCGCGGCCACGTGCGCCTCGGTGCTAATTTCAAACATGGAAACCAGGGACAGGAGCCAGGGCCCCCTTTGCCGCAGGCCGGGGGATAGACGAACACTGCAACATGGCAGAGGAAACAGTTTCCTGTAGGAGAACTCACCAGCTGCCTGGACTTTGCTCTCTGAGAAGAAACTAGTCCATATGACAAGAAAAACATTCCACAGCGGCCTCTAGTGGACAAACACAGGTACCGCAGTTTAATATACTAAACATATATAAAAAAACATTCTTTTTTTTTTTTTTCTTGACCACCATTAAAAATTATTACATTTTTTTAGTAGTTACAGGCATGCACAGATATTAGCGGGAATACCGTTAGGTAACAGACAGAAAGACAAATTAGGCTTGGGGGTCCCCCAATAGAACCAAGTTCCTGGGGGCCCCCACTTACCTGTTCCCCGCCGCAGGACTTTGTTTGGTCCACAAAAGCCCAAACTTCACCTATCACGGCAGGCATTGTAATCAAACCTTCAGGGACCGGGTTCCCAAGGATTCCACTCCCCTGGACCTGTATAGCACCCTGCACAGAAAACATCTTGGTCGTGGGTATGACCAGAGCTCTGGATCCCAGGGTCCAGCTCTCCTAAGAGAAGCATTACAGGCAGAACCTTGCTCTTCTCTGCAAGGCCCGGGTACCGACCGTTTAGCTATGAAGCTTTTTTGGTCGGATCCGGAATAGCTTACTGAGGCCCAAAAGAACCTGTACGCAAGCTCAGTGAAAAACACATGTTTCTTCTTGGCCAACACCTTAGACACTGGCAAAAAACTGAGGTGCTCCCGGATGGGAGGGGCTTATATAGGGGAGGGTACTTCCGGTTTTGGAAGTTGCCAGTGCCAGCACCTGACGGTAACTATATAACCCATTAGTAATGACTATGTCGCTCTGTGTCCCGTGATGTACGAAAAAGAAATTATTTTATTTTTTTAAAGCGCCCCTGTCCCCGTGAGCTCGCATACAGAAGCGAACGCATACGTAAGTCCCGCCCACATATGAAAACGGTTTTCAAACCACACATGTGAGGTATCTCTGCGAACGTTAGAGCGAGAGCAATCATTTTGGCCCTAGACCTCCTCTGTAACTCAAAACATGTAACCAGTAAAAATATTTAAAGCGTCGCCTATGGGGATTTTTTAAGTAGCGAAGTTTGGCGCCATTCCACGAGTGTGTGCAATTTTTAAGGGCGACATGTTAGGTATCTATTTACTCGGCGTAACTTCATCTTTTACATTATGCAAAAACATTGGGCTAACTTTACTGTTTTTTTTTTTTTTTAAGCACAAATCATTTTTTTACGTAAAAAACGCGTTAAAAAAATTGCTGCGCAAATATCGTGCGAGATAAAAAGTTGCAACAACCACCATTATATTCTCTAAGGTCTTTGCTAAAAAAACATATATAATGTTTTGGGGTTCTATGTAATTTTCTAGCAAATAAATGATGATTTTTACATGTAGGAGAGAAATGTCAGAATTGGCCTTGGTGCTCCAGAACGCCTGAAGGTGCTCCCTGCATGTTGGGCCTCTGTATGTGACCACGCTGTGTAAAAGTCTCACACATGTGGTATCGCCATACTCGGGAGTAATAGCAGAATGTGTTTTGGGGTGTAATTTGTGGAATGCATATGCTGTGTGTGAGAAATAACCTGCTAATATGACAATTTTGTGAAAAAAAAAAAAGAGAAAAAAAAAATCTTGATTTTGCAAAGAATTGTGGGAAAAAATGACAACTTCAAAAAACTCACAATGCCTCTTTCTGAATACCTTGGAATGTCTTCTTTCCAAAAAGGGGTCATTTGGGGGGTATTTGTACTTTTCTGGCATGTTAGGGTCTCAAGAATTGAGATAGGCCGTCAGTACTTCAGGTGTGATCAATTTTCAGATATTGGCACCATAGCTTGTGGACTCTATAACTTTCACAAAGACCAAATAATATACACCAATTTGTACTTATTTTTACCAAAGATATGTAGCAGTATAAATTTTGGCCAAAATTTATGAAGAAAAAATAGTAATTTGCAAAATTTTATAACAGAAACGAAAAAATAATCATTTTTTTACAAAATTTTCAGTCTTTTTTCTCTTATAGCGCAAAAAATAAAAAACCCAACAGTGATTAAATACCACCAAAAGAAAGCTCTATTTGTGTGAAAAAAAGGACAAAAATTTCATATGGGTACAGTGTTGTATGACTGAGTAATTGTCATTCAAAATGTGAGAGCACCGAAAGCTGAAAATTGGTCTGGTTATTAAGGGGGTTTAAGTGCCCAGTGGTCAAGTGGTTAAACATTCAACAATGTAAAACTGTAACTAAAAATGGACATACTAAAGTCTGAAATCTGTAATACTTGTTTGATGCCTTTACATGTTTTGTATGACACATTCAGCTGCAATAAATATGTTGGTTTTTTTTCAGTATTCTTGGCTAATCCTTCTTTTCTTGGCTGACCGAGTAGATTATCTGCTAAGGCCTCTGCAACCTACTTTTTTCCCACAACACAATACTAAATTATTTATTACCATAAAGAAAAATCAAACTGCAGAATTATGTAACCATTAAATAAGAGTAGAACAAGTTTTAAAGGGTAATTTAACCATTTCCCGCCCGGCCTATAGCAAAATGACAGCCGAGAAGTGGTTCAGTTATCCTGACTGGGCGTCATATGACATCCAGCAGGATAAGCCGCAATCGCGCGCCTGTGGGGGCGTGCAGCACGGCGATCCGTGGTGTAGTGTGTCAGTCTGGCACACCACATCACCGATCTCGGTAAAGAGGAGGCTCTTTACCACGTGATCAGCTGTGTCCAATCACGGCTGATCATGATGTAAACAGGAAGAGACGTTTATCGGCTTTTCCTCACTCGCGTCTGACAGACACGAGTAGAGGAGAGCTGATCAGCGGCTCTCCTGACAGGGGGGTCTGTGCTGATTGTTTATCAGCACAGACCCCCCGCGGATGCCTGCCCAGGACCACCAGGGATGCCGCCAGGACCACCAGGGATGCCCACAAAGGAACCCCAACAGGTATGCCACCCTAGACCACCAGGGATATGCCAATCAGTGCCCAGTGTCTACAATCTTGTCCCTGACATCCTTGGACAGCTCTTTGGTCTTGGCCATGGTGGAGAGATTGGTATCTGATTGATTGCTTCTGTGGAAAAATTGCCGGAAAAAGAATTGCGAAAAAAAACGGCGTGGGGTCCCCCCCTCGGTCCTTAGGGTCTAGTATGGATTCGGAGGAAAAAAAATGGTAAAATCTATACCAGACCCTTATCGGAACATGTAGCCCGGCAGGTCAGGAAAGGGAGGGGACAAGCACGTGTCCCTCTCCTCCTGAACCATACCAGGCCGCATGCCCTCAATATGGGGGATGGGTGCTTTGGGGGGATGCCCTGGGCTGTGGTTGTCGGGGTCTGCGGGCGGGGGCTCATCATATGACATCACAAGGGGCGGGCTCTTCGGGTGATGTAATCAGATGGCCACACCCCATGGCTATATAAGAGATGCCAGACAGCAGGCAACAACACAACGGAGGAAGGCTTAGAAGAAGAGTGATTTTTTTGTTTTTTTAGCGGGTAACCGGCGGCGATCAAGAAGACAGCACCGGGAGAAGACAGCACCGGGAGAAGACAGCTCCGGGAGAAGACAGCTCCGGGAGAAGACAGCTCCGGGAGAAGACAGCACCGGGAGAAGACAGCACCGGGAGAAGACAGCACCGGGAGAAGACAGCACCGGGAGAAGACAGCACCGGGAGAAGACAGCACCGGGAGAAGACAGCACCGGGAGAAGACAGCACCGGGAGAAGACAGCACCGGGAGAAGACAACACCGGGAGAAGACAACACTGGAAAAAGACAACTCCCGGGAGAAGACAGCGATGTGCTTCTTTTTTAATAAGGGTCTTGTCAAAAAGCGGCTCTTGTTTTTTTTAACATTTTACTGCTTTTTGGGGTGAATGTGTAGGGGTCTCTTAAGTAAAAGTTGTTAAAGGGGGCTTCCAGATTCCGAAAAGCCCCCCGCCTGCAGACCCTGACAACCACACCCCAGGGTTGTCGGGAAGAGGCCCTTGTCCACATAGGGGCATCAACATAGGGGCAAGGTGCTTTGGGGGGCATAGCCCCCTTTTAAAACACCTACCCCCCCATGTGGAGGACATGCCGCCTGGTATGGTTCAGAAGGAGGTGGGGCTCGCTCGTCCCTTTCCTGACCTGCCAGGCTGCATGCTCAGATAAGAGTCTGGTATGGATTTTTTGGGGGGGGGGGGGGCCCACGTCATTTAAAAAAATGTGGGCTGGAGGGTCGATTTTGAATCTATACTAGACCCGAAGGGCCTGGTGTGGACCTGGGGGGGGACCCCACGCCGTTTCTTTCGCTATTTGTGTTTTTTCCGACAATTTCTTTTTTTTTTTAACATTACAAGCGCACTTTTTTTGGAAAAAAATACACTTTTTTTAATTAAAAAATAAGACAACAGTAAAGTTAGCCCAATTTCTTTTTTTTGAAGACTGACAGTTTTATTGGTTTTCAACATTTTCCAACAGAAAAAGAACAAAAAAGCACATAATGTTGTAGAAAGCACATACCTGGCAAGACATCTACATACAATATTGCTGGCTTGGGTGAAACTTGGGTGAAACTTGGGTGAAATATGCAGCACAAATAATAACCAAACATAGTATAGAGCAACATCCGATCGGTTGAGTGTAATTTAAAGCTTCTGTGTCACGACAGAGTCTAGACTGCCAGAGTGCGTGTTGGCGAAAAGAGGAAAAGGGAAATGTAGTGAGAAGATTAGGAAGAGTCGAGAAAATGAAAGGGAGCGGAAATAGAGAGATAGAGAGTAGCGAGGGAGAAAAGAAAGGAGAGGACAACCACCCGCCCCAGAGCCTGCCCGGGGACCCCAACCACGTGTCACCTCCCCAGAACAGGGGTTCATCAGGTTATTGGGGTTTCTAGCACATCCCAAAGCTCCCATAACCGGTTGTGGGTATCGAGGGAATTATTTAGGGAAGCTGTCATATATTCTATCCGTTTGACATCTCTGATCCTGGAGTGCAGTTCAAACAGAGAGGGGTGTTTCCTCTTTTTCTATTTCAGGGCTACCAAACAGCGCGTGGTCGTTAGCACCTGAGCCAAGAGTTTTTTAGAGAGTTTAGAAAAAGAGGGGGGTGGGAGGCCCAGGAGGAAAAGTTTAGGACTGAATAGCACCCATGAACCAAAGATGGAATGGAGTAGGGAGTGCACTGTCTGCCAGTAGGGAACGATCAGAGAGCAGGTCCAATAGGTATGATATAGCGTCCCCACCTCTTTACAACAACGCCAACAGCGGCAATCAGCAGAGGGGTATATGGAGTGGAGCAGGTCTGGGGTTTGGTACCAGTGGAATAAAATCTTGTATTGGTTTTCTTTGTAGAGCGTACAGATAGAGCTCTTAGAGGCCTGCGACCATATAAGTTGCCATGTCTTTAAGGGTATATCCTCACCCAAGGCCTGCTCCCACTTGCGCATGTAGGCATGCCGGGGTCCGGTTGGCGACAGATCCATGGTCAGGAGCTGGTAGGTGCACAAGATCATACCTTTAAGGGATGAACCCTCTAAGCAGATTTTCTCAAACTCGGTTAGAGGGGAGAATTGGAGGTTCCTTACCAAAGATTGTGCATAGTGACGGATTTGTAGGTAGCTAAAAAAAAAGCCTGTCTGGGCAAATCAAAAGCATCATTCAGATTCTGAAAGGACCACAAGGTTCTGGTTCTGGAACCAATTGACCGTAGCAAAATAAGGCCCTATGCATCCAGAAGTGGGACATCTCCGAGGTCAAGCTGTCCGAGACATTAGGTGTGAACAGAAATGAGGTGACCAGGGAGGCAGTGGAGGTGAGCGGGTACTGTGATTTAGCGCGCCGCCATAGCGTTCGCAAGCGCGCCATTGGCCCCAACAGTTGTGACAGACTGAGCAATATGTCAGTACTCCACAGCATGGAGTTTGGATTTGTGGTGGCCAGCCACAGCTAAGTAATACTTGGCGACGTTGGGGAACGCAAGGCCACCTTGGCCGCGGTGGGCGTACAGGATTGGTCTAGCGATCTGGTGCCTCTTATAGTTCCAGAAAAAAATGATCAAATCGCCCTGAAGTGCGCGGCTGGGATAGGGATGGGGAGCGTTTCAAAGAGGTAAAGAAGTTTAGGTAGGATCGCCATCTTGATGGTCGCCAGGCGACCAAAGAGGGACAGCTTTAAAGTTTTCCACTTGGCCAGTGAGGCCCTAATGGAGGTGTACAGTTGGGGAAAGTTGGCCTTATAAAGAGTGTCGTAGGAGGGCATGAGGTGGACGCCGAGGTACTTTAAAGTAGAAGTCTTCCACGTATAATTGAATGATTGGGAAAGGGCAGACAGTGTCCGATGAGGTATATTGAGGGGGAGGGCTTCCGTCTTAGAATTGTTAATTTTGTAACCGGAGAGAGCGCTATAGCGGTCTAACTCTATGTGTAAGTTTGGGAGGGAGACATGAGGTTGTGTAAGAGTAAGCAGGACATCGTCCGCAAATAAGGAAATCTTAAAGTCCCTAATGCGGACTGGGATGCCGTGGATGTTTGAATTTTGTCTGATACGTGCTGCTAGGGGCTCTGTACATAGGGCATAGAGGAGAGGTGACAATGAGCAGCCCTGTCGGGTCCTGTTGGTAATAGGGAAGGTGGGGGAGGAGGCAAACTGAGTCCTAACTAGTGCCGAGGGGGATGAGTATAGGTGAGCAATAGCTTGAAGGAAGGGGCCCTTCATACCGACACGATGGAGGGTTGCAAACAGGAAAGCCCAGCCTAGCCTATCAAAGGCCTTTTCCGCATCTAGACTGAGAAGCAGTGCCTCAGCCCTATTCCTGTTTGCCAACACTATGAGTTCGATAACTCGCCTGGTGTTGTCCCCCGCCTGGCGGAGGGGAATAAACCCAACTTGATGCTTGTGAATTAGTGATGGCATGAAGTTGTTTAACCTATTCGCCAAGAGAAGGAGAGATGGAGATATGTAAGGGCCTACTCCTAGGACCCTAATCACCAAAAATGGTGGGACTATTGCAGCACCCAAACGAAGCAGTTTTAAAATTTGAACATTTCATCACAGCATATATGATACAAAAGTAGAAACAATAATCAAAATATATGACAATGCATAGTACGATTTATAAAAGAAAGAAAAAGGGGGTCACAAACTCCACAGATGAGCAGAGATGTAGTATTGATGTATGCAACGTATCCCTGACATGTTTCGCAGTGAAAACCGCTTCCTCAAGAGGCGTCTTTATCAATACAATCTAAAAAGACATATACTAACATGAGTAGAATATCAAATTTGGTTTGTGTATAGCAATGAAAGCCATAGACAATTAGATACAGAAAGTTGGAGGAGTAAGTTACAATAGCAGACACAAACATGTCTCACCAATATTCCCCCTCACTCTGTTTTTCTCATCTTTACCCCCTTCCCCTTCCACTCTCCTCCTTCCCTCATGTCCCCCTCCATGTATCATGCTGTGTAAATGTATATGTCCATCAATGGACTCTGTCCAGTTAATACTGTGCCTGTATCTCACAGAAATATTGCCTTTAATGCTAATGTTTTTATTTGTTTCTGTACCACAGGATGAACCATGTACCAGGTTCTGACTGTTTGTGGTGAGATAATGATGACCGATTTAGCTGTATTGTTAATCAATTCTTTATTGTATAATGGTTATAATTAGGGTTGTCCCGATACCGATACTAGTATCGGTATCGGGACCGATACCAAGCATTTGCGCGAGTACTTGTACTCGCGCAAATGCTCCCGATGCCCAGTCCGATACTTTTTTTTTTCAGAGCGGACGCAGAGAGGGGGTGGAGAGCGGGGGGCGGAGACCAGGGCGGAGAGTGGGGCGGGGGCGGAGACCAAGGCGGAGAGTGGGGCGGGGGGCGGAGACCAAGGCGGAGAGCGGGACGGAGAGTGCGGCAGGGGTCGGAGACCAGGGCGGAGAGCGAGTCCCTCACCTGCAGTTGAAACTGGTAAGCTGGCAGGGGTGCAGGGCGCAGCCGCATCAGGATCGGTGACCGGTGCTGTCGCATTCGGTCGCCGTCAGCGGCTGAACGTCCCCACGCCCATCTTGGTACACCTTGCACTCGGCTGCAGTAAGCAGCAGCAGACATCTTGTTACACCCAGTCTGAGCTATATGGGCTGGGTGTAACAAGATGTCTGCTGCTGCTTACTTCAGCCGAGTGCAGGGTGTACCAAGATGGGCGTTGCACTAGTTTTTTTTATTTTAAATCCTGTGTCATTTTTTTTTCCCGCAGCATTTCAGTGCCAGCCACCTATCAGTACCCACAAGTGCTACCTATCAGTGCCATCTACCAGTGCCACCTATCAGGTGGCACTGGTAGATGGCACTGATTGCACTGATAGGTAGCACTTGTGGGCACTGATAGTGCAATCAGTGCCACCAAGTGCTACCTATCAGTGCCCACAAGTGCTACCTATCAGTGTTGTCAGTGCCCACAAGTGCCATCTATCAGTGCCACCTTTCAGTGCCACATATCAGTGCCCACAAGTGCCACATAGCACTGAAAGGTGGCACTTGTGGGCACTGATATGTGGCACTTGTGGGCACTGATATGTGGCAATTGTGGGCACTGATAGCACTGAAAGGTGGCACTTGTGGACACTGATATCAGTGCCCACAATTGCCACATATCAGTGCCCACAAGTGCCACATATCAGTGCCCACAAGTGCCACATATCAGTGTCCACAAGTGCCACCTTTCAGTGCTATCAGTGCCCACAATTGCCACATATCAGTGCCCACAATTGCCACATATCAGTGCCCACAAGTGCCACCTATCAGTGCCCACAAGTGCCACCTATCAGTGCCCACAAGTGCCACCTTTCAGTGCAATCAGTGCCATCTATCAGTGCCCATAAGTGCCACCAATCAGTGCCATCTATCAGTGCCAGCCACCTATTAGTGCCCATCAGAGACAGTCACCAGTCAGTGCCCATAAGTGCCACCTGTCAGTGCCACCTATCAGTCCCCATCTTTCAAACTGTCACATGACATTGAAAAAAAAATATCGGTAATCGGTATCGGCGAGTACTTGGAAAAAAGTATCGGTACTTGTACTCGGTCCTAAAAAAGTGGTATCGGGACAACCCTAGTTATAATGTTGTCATGTGACTGCCTGCGGTTCCCATGTGTGGAGATGTCCCACTACCCGCCTGGGTTACCGCATCTGTCACATGCTCTTAACGTTAAGTTGTATGTATTTTTAAGTGCATACAGCAGACTACCATGGCTCTCATTTTGCGGTACAATGTGAAGAGGTAATTCTCCCCCCAATGGTGGACACGCGCCGATCCAGCTCAGGGGCGGACGTTTCAGTCCATGCGTCCGGCCCCTGTACTTCCTCCTTGCTCTGGCATCGAGCGGGTGGTCATGCACGTGCGCCGATAATCGTTTCGGCGCATGTGCATTGGGATCGGCAGACCCAAACTGCTTCGTTTGGGTGCCGCAATAGTCCCACCATTCTTGGTGATTAGAGTCCTAGGAGTAGGCCCTTACATATCTCCATCTTTCCTTCTCTTGTCCAGTTTGGGATGATGGCACCCCCCCTATCCTAATTACACCATAGAGGCAACCTCCATGATTTAACCTATTCGCCAGTAGTTTAGTAAAAAAAATTAGGTCTGTATTAAGGAGCGCAATCGGCTTGTAATTAGAACACAGGGTATGGTCCCTTCCCGGTTTGGGGATCAGCGTGACAAAGGAGGTCTGCATGTCTCTTGGGATAGGTGTGTTGGTCAAGAAGGAGTTAAACAGAGGGGTGATGTGGGGGAGAAGAAGTGGCAAAAAGGTCTTGTAGTAAAGGTATGATAGGCCATCAGGCCCAGGGGCTTTGTTATTTGTGAGAGATTTAATCGTGTCAGTTACGCCCAATTTCTTTTTATATTGTGAAAGATAATGTTACGCCAAGTAAATTGATACCCAACATGTCACACTTCAAAGTTGCGCACCCTCGTGGAGTTTAAAAATGTCTACAGGTTACCAGTTTTTAGTTACAGGGGAGGTCTAGAGCTAGAATTATTGCTCTCGCTCTAACGATCGCGGTGATACCTCACATGTGTAGTTTGAACACCATTTTCATATGCGGGCGCTACTCACGTATGCATTCACTTCTGCGCGTGAGCTTGTTGGGATGGGGAGCTTTTTTTTTTCTTATTTATTTTACTTTTATTTTAAAACTGTCTTTTTTTTAAAAAAAATTGGGTCACTTTTATTCTTATTCCCAGGAATGTACACATGCCTTGTAATAACAAAAGTTGTACCGTATTTTCCAGCGTATAAGACGACCTTTTACACCAGAATTACAGAGCCAAAAACCAGGGGTCGTCTTATACGCCGGGTGCTCTGTAAAGCTGTATGTAATTTAGTATATGCGCCGCTCAGACAATACCGGCGGCGATGCAATCTGTTGATGACTAGAGCCTGCTAAACCTGCTCGGATTGGAGTAACCATCTCTGCCAATCCGAGCAGGCTACATTATGTAGCTTGCTCGGATTGGCAGAGGTTGTTACTCTAATCCGAGCAGGCTCTGTAGTCATCAACAGAGTGCATCGCCTGCCGGGATTGGCTGAGCGGCGCATATACTGAATTACATACAGCTTTACAGAGCACCCGCCTCTTCGTTTTTTAACGGCATTACCACACAAGGGGGTCGTATTACCGCACAAGGGGGTCGTCTTATACGGTGAGCACAGCACAAAACCAGTTTTAAACTGAATATTAGGGGGTTGTCTTATGTGCCCAGCCGCCTTATATGCCGGCAAATACGGTAATAACAAAAGCATGACAGGACCTCTTAAAAGTATATAATCTCATATTTACACTAAAATGCAATAATAATTAAAAAAACAAATTCTCCTTTAAGAGCTATGGGTGGAAGTGACGTTTGACGTCGCTTCCACCCTCCCATGCTATGGAGCCGAGCGGGGGCCATCTTACCCTCAGTCGTCAGCCAGGCATCCACGGGAGAGGACGTGATCGTCTCCGCCGCTACCGGCGGGTCAGGTAAGCGGCGGAGACGACGGAACGCGGCGAGTGGGCACCTCTCCTGCCACCGATAAAGGTGATCTTGCGGCGAATCCGCCGCAGAGACCACTTTTATATGAAAGAGAAACGCACACCGTTCCCGAAAATACTGGGGTTACGGCAGCTAGCTGCTGCCATAACCCCGGTATTTAGCGTCAAAATACCAACATACAGGTACGGCGATTTGCGTGAAGCGGTTAAAATGCAAAACAATTTATAACTTTTTGGAAATGTGTTTTTCTGGATATTTCTGTTCATTTTGTCTCTCACTGTTAAAATAAACCTACCGTTAAAATTATAGACTGATCATTTGTTTATCAGTGGGCAAACGTACAAAATCAGCAGGGGATCATTAGTACTATGCTATGTCCTGCATGTCACACATGATCACCTCAGGCCTGTCATTCAGAAAACAGGTCACCAGGCATCTCTTCAGAGAGCAGGGCTCTGGGGAGTGAAGCATCATGGGAGATCTGTAGACCAGGAACACAGGGAGCCTCCCTCCATTATAGGGTGAGCTGACAAGCCTGCCATTCATGACTGACCTTTGACTGAGGTGAGCAGAGTAATCAGTGCGAGTTTCTTGCTCTCCCCGGGGCCGCGCTCAACGAGCCCAGAGGAAAGGCAGCGAACACGCTCCGTGGCTCATTGACAACACTGTCAACCTGTCCAACCACCATTTACAGAGTGACGTCACTCCCGTCCCCAGCCAGCCCCCCCTCTCTCTCCGCTTTCCTCCTCAGTACATCCGGGAACCTTCGCGTGCTGTAGAGGAGAACTGGGCGGGAAGGAGAGAAGCTTGATGACGCAGCTGCGGCGCGCGCGCCCGGCACACAGGCTCGTGCACGGAGCGCGCTCAGGATCCTCTGAGGTCCCTGCCTGACACTTACCGGCCGCCCCCCCCCCTCCTCCGACACTACCTCCCCCTCCCGGAGAATCGAGTCCAACCGTCACACCCGGGCCCGTTTTGCTCCCACCGAGTCCCCTGCGGGGGTGGGGGAAGGGAAATGAAGACGAGCCCGTCTTGCAAGGGCCGAGAGACGCTTCTCGTCGCCTGAATGGTGTGAGGCGGCGGCTTCTCATCGACAGACAGCACAGCAGCGCTTCTTCTCCCGGCAGGTGAGCTGTATATCAAAGTGCGCAACGCGGGGGGAAGGGGAGGCCGTGTGTGGTGGGAGGTGAAGGCCTGCTCTCCTCCTCGGGTACACAGGGCCTCAGCCTGGGCAGCAGTGGGCGGATAGTGAGCCGTGACAAATCCCACTGCGCAACCAGATGCCTGCCTAATCCTTACCGCCTGAGCGCCCGGCTCTGCACCGGGGCATGCTGGGAGTTGTAGTACCACATCAGCAGGGCCCAGGCTCACCTCAGCCTGTCATCCAGTAGGCGCGCACCTTACACAGGAGTCCGATACACACATCACAGGGACATCACTCTGCATGCTGGACATTGCCCACTTCTGCATGTTTATCCTCCTGGGTGCCCTGGGGGCACCCTGCTTATCACCTCATGCCTGTGAACACCCTAAAGATAACATTTATCGCTGCAACGTACCAGTTCTTAGATGTGATGGCTGCATTTTGTTTTCTTAGTGTTCCTAAACCCACAACAGTAAAATCAGTCTGTGTATGCAGTAACACATGCTTGTCATACTCACTGTGGAACTGAAGGAATTATTCCTCTGCATTGTGTAAAAAGGCTGTTGATTCTGTCTTCTCTGATCTTCCCCTTCTTCCACTGTCCCCAATCCATCTCCTGATCAAAACCTTGAATGCACTCTGCACATGCTTAGTTTGGTGTGTATTGCTAGAGAGCTTTTTTTTCTTAAGAGAGTGGTCCTGTGCTGATCACATCCAATCAGCACTGTCCAGATAGAGGGTCAGGGGTCCTGCATTCTCATAGGACAATCAGGGGAGAACAAAAACTCCTCCTACAAGCTTTAAAGCGATGGGGGAATTTTTTTTTTGCATATTAGCACATTATGAAATTCTTACTTTTGAACGAAGCCCCCGCAGCGGCGCTCGGTCACCACTGAGGTTGACATGTTTGCGTTTTCTTCCAGGTTGCTTGCGGTGTTGTGAGTGGCCTGAGCCCTGATGACATAACTCCCACGCATTGCGCAAGGGAGCCCTCTGTTCTTGCACGGTCCGCCAGACCTTCAGAGCGCCTGCATGCAGGGTGAAAATCCTCGAAACCGCGGGGGTTTAGGAGACATTCAATTTACCTACAGGTAAGCCTTGTTATAGGCAAAAATCACTCAAATCGCAGAAAGCACATTTGAGCTGCCATTCTATTGAACGCAAAATGCGGTTCTGCCACGCTGCAATTGCAGTAACACACGTTGCGCGAAGCTTGTCGTCCCCCAAAAAAAAGTTCAGGAGCTTCTTTTGGGTGACTTGCTTCATGCTATGCGGGTTGCTGCGATTGCAGCACGATTTATCGTGGCAGAACCACACCATGATTCAAATGAATTGTGCTTTCTGCGATTTTGTCATTCACACCTTGGTGCTTTGAAATCGCAGGAAGAATTGCGACAAATCTGCCGTGATTCAAAAAGCAGAGATGTGAATGCAACATAAATAATTGCATTTCCATGTTCTGTGTACTGTGAGAGACCAGATATAGTGAATGCAGGCTCCTGGGTTTAGTAACACTTTAACACCTGGTGATCTGACCAGCAAGGCAGCCCATAGACTTCACTAGTCGTTGTTTTTTTTTTTTTTTTTTTTCAACCAGCGGCTTGAACAAAAAGAAAGTGACCATTTTCTTCTTTCCACATATTTGATGTGGATTGGGGGAATCCTCCCCGCTGTGTCTTTGTATTCTGACAGCAGAGGGAGACCTACAGAACATACTGGTCAGCTGGCAGCTCTGATCGAGCACTACCAATCTGATAGGGCGGTTGTACAGAAGCCAATCGCTAGAGCGAATTCTGTGCAACCACCCTGCCCATGTTGGAAGGATGAGACTAACCATTTACCACTGATGGGGTGCTTACAATGGTTAGCATTTATGTAAAATGTTTTTTTTCAAGATTAAAAAATGATTTGCTTTAAGGATAAGTTGGTAACATGTTACACCCATATTAAGGCCCCTTTCACACGGGACGGATCCGTGAAGATCCGCCCTTGAACCTCCAGTTGCTCTGCGGGGATCGCTCCGCTGAGCCGGCGGATGACATGGCGGTCCCAGCACACTGTGCAGGGACCGCCCTGTCAGATCTCCGCTCTCCCCTATGGGGGGATCGGATGAACACGGACCATCTGTCCGTGTTCATCCGATCCGCTCTGCAGACGGATTGAAAAATAGGATTTTCCTCCGTCTGCAGAATCGGGGGATTGCGGATACGGAGGAGATCGGGTGTCAGCGGATGTTTATCCGCTGACACCCGCGATCTCATAGGGACCAATGTATGTCCCTTTTTCATCCGTAAACGGACGGATGAAAAAGCGGACATACGGTCCGCTAGTGTGAAAGGGGCCTTAGTGTGTAACATGTTACTAGCTAAGCAGCCCCTGCGCCCTCCCCGTTGTGATAGCAGGCTAGGGTTCTCCCAATACCTGCTGTCTCAAGATAAGCACTTTATGACCGGGTCTATTTTTCAAACTGGTTTACAAGCTAAAATAAAATTTTTTTGCTAGAAAATTACTTAAAACACCCAAACAGAAAAAAAATATTTTATATATTTATTATAACGCCCTAGAGAATAAAATGGCGGTCATTGCAATACTTTGTCACACTGTATTTGCGCAGCAGTCTTACAAGCGCCCTTTTTTGGGGAAAAAAATACACTTTTTGAATAAAAAAAGACAACAGTAAAGTTAGACAATTTTTTTATTTATTTTTTTTAATTGTGAAAGATGATGTTATGCCGAGTAAATTGATACCCAACATGTCACGCTTCGAAATTGCACCCGCTCGTGGAATGGCGACAAACTTTTATCCTTAAAAATTTCACTTCTGCACGCAGACTCGGTGGTATGTGTTAATTAAGAAAAATAAGAGATTTTTCTTTTTCTTATTTTACCTTTTCTTTTTACACTCCTCTTTAAAAAAATAAATACAAATTGTGTCACTTTTATTCCAATTACAAGGAATGTAAAAATCCCTTGTAATAGAAAAAAAGCATGACAGGACTACTTAAATACAGTGCCTTGCGAAAGTATTTGGCCCCCTTGAACTTTTCATCCTTTTGCCACATTTCAGGCTTCAAACATAAAGATATAAAATTTAAATTTTTTGTGAAGCATCACCAACAAGTGGGACACAATTGTGAAGTGGAACGTGCCCACCCATGTCATTCATTTATTCATAGTTCTGGGAATGGGTGAACTACAACTGCCATTAAAAAAATCAATAGCGGTAGGGTGGAGTGGGACTTTGTGTGTACTTTTATAGGGTTTAATAAACGTTTTTATACCACAGAGTAAAAGTATAATCTTTTATTTTCCATATATCAATGGTCAAATAAGAACATTTACAACTATAACAGGTTAAAATCACAGTTACTGTTTGGTCCAGGACGTGCTGATCCTGACTGAAAAGTTCAAGACAGATGGCCTATGTGTTTCGCGGGGGGCCTGCTTTGTCAGGGCCTTAAAGTAGCACGAATTTGAATGGTACAACTACCATTCTCAATTGCCGCTGATGGCTTGTCATTCTCAATGAACTACCAGGGTGCTGATGAGCCCTCTTGGTAGTTCGCTAATACTTCCTGTCAGTAACTACTTGCCTGTACAAGGTATGGTGCAGGCAGACAGCTACGCTGACAGTCTGCAGGCTCCTAATATTAAAAACAAAATGCACAAATGTGCATTTATTTTTTTAAAGTGAACTTCTTTTAAAAGTGCTAGCTGAAGTTTGCTTTCAGTTTGTTAGTTTGGTTTCAGTTTGTTAGTGTATCTAAATCTAATGCATCTAAAGCAAGGGTATAAACACACCAAAATTCTGCCGGTTTAGCAGGAATGGCCGAATTTCAATATGTGTGCTCTTCTCTGTGTTCAACAGAAGCTGTTCTAAAAAAATAGTTTCCATCAAACAGTCCTTATGAAAAACCAGAGTTCAGTCAGCACTTGCAGCCAATGGCTGCGGAGCTGAGCTGTGTATTCAAATTTTTTGTCAATACAGAGGGCAGCAGGGGAGATACCTGCATCAACATCACTTGTGTTGATGCCGGGATCTGTCAGTTTTTTTTTTTCATTCAACCTGTTGGTTGAAAGAAAAAAATCTGCTTAACACTCACCTCCCCCAGATTAACAATTTAATGCCAAATCTCATGACTCATTTGGTTTTATGTGGTTGTACCGGGATGATGCCTGCAGCTACAGGCATCATCCCGGTATCATTTTTTTTAAAGCCAGCGGCCAGCTTTTTTGGCTAGTTAGCCACTGGGTTGCTTTTACAGGTGGCGGGAGGGGTCACCCCTGCCTTGCCGGTGCTTCTCCAGGATCTCCCATCCAGGCGGCAAGCCAGTTTATCACAGATCATGGAGGACCGGAGGGTCTCTGATCTCTGTTGTATAGGAAACAGGACGGACATCCCTTCTAATTTCCCGGACGTAAACTGCACCAGTTAGCACCTGAACACACTGATCTTGTTGTGATCAGATGCATTTAGAGCAGAGGAGGCATCTGAGGTCTAATTATGACCCCAGATCTCTTGATAAAGAGTACCCGTCACTGCCAATTGCTATCACAAGGGATGTTTACATTCCTTGTAACTGCAATAAAAGTGATATAAAAGTTTTTTTTTTTAAAGAAACACAACGGTGAACACACAGGTTGGTCCCACAGGCATATGTAAACGGCGATCTCACCACATGTCAGGTATTGCCACGAACATTAGCACAAGAGCAATTTTGGCACCAGGACGCCTCTGTAACTCTAAACTGGTAACCAGTAAAGGCCTTTAAAGCGTCGCATCTTGTTGCCTTTCCACGAGCATGTGACATGTTAGGGTAACATCTTTCCAAATTTTTCCTGACCATTGGTGTTTGTTTATTAAAATTTATGAAAGTGTATTTAAAAAAAAAAAAAAAATGCTGCGCAAATAGCCAAATACCGTGTGACATAAAAAAATGCAAAACCAACCATTTTATTTTCTAGGGCCTCAGCTAAAAATGTATATGTTTTGGGGGGTTCTAAGTAATTTTCTAGCAAAAAATACAGATTTTTACATGCATACAAAGTATCAGAAAAAGGCCTGGTTTTAAGTGGTTAACAATGCTGCTGTTCAGAGGTGTCCCTGTGTTTCTTCATCCAGGAAAGCTGGGGCACTCTAATACAGGAGGTGTGTTACTAGCCAGATCGCCAGGTGAAAATTAGTAAATAAACAAACAAATGCAACCACCAACTTCAAATGATTGGTAAGCTGCAATATATTACATTTTTGGGTTTAATAATGCTTTATTTGGAAACTTCAGTGTCCCAACAGCAAGTGCACAATATTAATCACCAGTGTAATGATTATTTGAAAGTTTGTTGCTTTCCTACTTTTTTTTCCTGGTGGTACTGTGTTCTCATAATGCCATTTCATATTTTTCTCCCCTCTAGTAGCGGATCAGTCAGCATCCTCGCTGGACATAACTGTGCTTGGTAACAGGAAATCTTTTCTGGACCAGAGTGGTGTTTGAAGTTTAGGCTGGACCTATGCAAATAAGCCCATCTTCGGGGATTGTTGGTAGTGAATGGCTTCTGGGGTGTTGACGTCACTGTCTGCAGTCCTGGAGCAAATGTGAGGCCTGCTTTTCCTAAAGAAGGAATCATGTGCATAGTGGTAGCCTGGACGTTGGAGTCTCTTCTGGGTATTCAATGGGCATGTTTTGCTCCCAAGAGAAATTTGGTGTTCTCTAGGTTGTTGGTGTGAATGGACCCTTAAAGAGGATGTTCATTTTCCAAGTATGGTGAGACTGCTTTGGGTGGTTATTCCAGCGCAGTCCCACCGCAACACAATGCATTGTCTCCTATGTGTCCACTTCACACCAGTACATTGTGCTGGTGCTCCGGCTTTGCGTACTGAAAAAAGCATGGCCGGCTGTACTTTTTTTTTTTTTTTTTTGTGTGCAATGCGAGACCATCCACTGCTTCGCACCCCATGACAGCCAATAGAACTTAAAGCGGAGTTCCACCCATTTAAAAGTCAGCAGCTACAAAAAGTGTAGCTGCTGACTTTTAATAATCGGACACTCGTATGTCCTACGGATTAGCGATGCAAGCGCCTCTCCGGCGCGGGAATCGCTACTGTGGGCGCCTGGCTGTGGCTTCACACCAGGGCACGCACGAGGTGCGCTGCACACTGATTGGCCAGGAAATCTTCTGTGACGTGTCCCAGAAGATTGCAGGGAGGGAGGGGGAAGGCGCTGCGGAGCCCCTGGAGGAAGTGGGAGCTGGATGCCTCTAAAAAGAGGATATCTGTGCTCCCCACCCCACCCCCCCAAAGACATGTCATATGTTGCATGTCAGGGGGTCACCGTCAAAATGTCGAAATGACAATGTGTGACATTTCAGTGAAGTTTGTTTTAAAAATGTAAACAGTACGATGCGCCATGATCGACACTGCAGTTTCCCAGCCTGATTGCACTGCATACAACGCAGCGGATGGTGTGAATGGACACTTAGGCTAGGTTCACACTGCTGCAATCTGATTTTGATCCAATTGTCAGTGTGATTATGTAGTGCAACTAGATTATGGTATATGGGGCCAAAATCGCTTTAGAGTTGCACCAAAGCGGTACAGAAATCAACAAAATTATGCCGTGCTGAGTTCCATTGATGTGAACGGGCACCATTAAAAACAATGTGATTTCCATTGTCATGCAAGTCGAGTTGCATCTGAAATCGCACTAGTGTGAACAGAGCTTTAGGCTAGGTTCACACCTATGCAGGTTGCGGTTGATGCATTTTCCTTTTTTTGTCATAACGTGAAATGGTAGCCTTTTCTATGGAGCGCATTCAGATACTGTATATGCGGTGCAGCGGCAGTGTGAATTTGCTGCGAATTTAGAGTCTTGTGCTTTTTCTGAGCGCTTCAGTGCGGTTCGAATTCCAGACTTATAGCCATCTATAGGAACACGCCTGAATCGCACACGACGTGATGAGTGAGTGAAGACAAGGGCCTCTTCCCCACAAACCTGGCTGGTGGTTGTGGGGGTCTGCAGGGGGGCTTATCTGAGAGCAGGGGGTCATTCGTTAAGGACGCAGTGGCCCGCTCCTTAACCAGCAAATGTAAAAGACGCCGGTGGCCGCCGACTCCAAAAATGAACATCTAAAACGCATCTAAATCACAGCTGAACCGCTATACGGCTGCTTATGAAATGCACAGTAAAAACTGGGGGGAAATTTTCACCGGACATGTGTGAACCTAGCCAAATACTTTATAGGCAGTTACAGCAAACTGTTTTTCTTCCTTTTTGGGATAAAGGATTTACATAAACTCTGAACATTGTAAGCACCCCCTGTAAGTGTTACGTTTTTTTCTCAATCCTTAACTGCTACATCTGCAGGGTACAACATCTAGGAATTGGGAAGCTGCAATTTATTGTGTGCTTTTAGGTTTAATACTGCTTCAGTTGTAGTGAAGTATGAAAAGGTTGCACAAAAAAGTCATGTTGCAAAACATGTTACATAATGGGAAGCACACGAAGGTTAAAGCGGGATTCCACCCGCAAATTTTTTTTATTTTAAGTCAGCAGCTACTAAGGACACTTACCTGTCCTATTCTCCCGCGCTAATGGCCCCCCCCCCCCTATGATGCTGATCCCTCGATCAGTGCAGGTCCCACGCCGCCATCCACACTAAGGGAAACGGGCAGTGAAGCCTTACGGCTTCACTGCCCGTTTCCTACTGCGCATGCGCAAGTCTCGCGCCGACTTGTGAATGGGCGGCTGCTCTCTGGGATTACACACCGTTCCCAGAAAGCAACGCGCCTCATTCACTAGAAGAGGACGGGAAAGAGGCAGATTACGGACTTAAGCATAGCAACAGGTATTTCAGGTGAGTATATGAAAAAATATTTTTTTTTATTTTTTTGTGAAAAAAATAAAGTGGAGTTCCACACAGAATTTAACCCAAAATTGATGATCTGTAAAGGCTTTTAAAGTGTTGCCTATGTTTTTAATGTGTTTTTTTTTTTTTTTTTTTATTAGAAAGCCTTTGTACAAAATTTCCACACTGTAAACCGAATGGTATAGGGGTGTGGATTTTTTTTTTTAAAACTACTTATCCAGGGAACTAAATTGGGATCCCAATCTACTTGTCCCTCATGACAATCTACTTCCCAGGATGGAAAATATGAAGGGTTGTTGTGTGTGTATTTTTTTTTTCTTTATTAGGCAGGTATTTTAGGAATGTCTGGGGCTTTTAAAAAATAATTTGGCTTTATGGCGACTTAAACCTTGAACCCCTCGTTCACAGAGTGTGTGTGAAATCCGCTAAACTCGCACGATTTCAAACTGTCATTTCAGTCCGACTTTGGGGGCAATTTGACAGACATCTGTGTGGGTTCATGCACAGATGTCTATTGAAATCGCCCCCCAAGTCACCAAAAGTAGTGCAGAAACTACTTTTAGGAATCGGTGTGGCGCGGCAAAGTCGGTATTGCACCGGTTCGGACGGTGCCGTTGCCAGCAATGGGCTCAGATTTGGCATGCGATTTGACATTTTACAGGTTACCACTTTAACATTACAGAGGAGGTCTGGTGCTAGAATTACTGGCCATGTTCTGAGGTTCGCGTTGATACCTCATATTTGTGCGACAATTGCTGTGTGCGTGTGTGATGCATGCATTCACTTTTGCGTGCGTGCACAGGGGGATGGGGGTTCTTTAACGGCTTGCCGACTGCTGCACGGCAATGTACGTTGGCAGAATGACGCAGCTGCACGAATGGGAGTACTCGTATGACCCTCCATCGCAGGCTAGCGGGCGCGTGCACCCGTGCGCCCCACTGACTCTGTCCGCCGGTGGCCTGCGATCGTGACATGCAGAGGTAGAATGGGGAGATGCCTATGTAAACAAGGCATTTCCCTGTTCTGCCTAGTGACATGACAGGGATCTACTGCTTCCAGCGATCGATCGGGAGAAGTAATATGTCATGTTTTAGTGAGCCCATCCCCCTACAGTTGGAACACACTTAACCCCTTGATCGCCCCCTAGTGTTTAACCCCTTCCCTGCCAGTGACATTTAAACAATAATCAGTGGCTATTTTTAGCTCTGATCGCTATATAGATGTCAATGGTCCCTAAATAGTGTCAAGTATCCGATCTGACCGCCGCAGTCACGATAAAAATCGCAGATCGCCACCATTGCTAATAAAATAAAAATGCCATAAATCTATCCCCTATTTCTCTTATCGTCCATGGACTAACACAGCTCTAATACTGAAACACGTTGGTATATGTCCCTGCTCGCAGGAGAAGATCTAGGCAGAATGTTAGAAACATACATTCTAGAACAAACCAGAGCTGAACAGCCGCGCCCAGGGGGGCGGTCCCTCTGGACATAACCCTCCTACCTGCAGCCTCAGTTTTTTTTCTGCTTAGCAGAAGGAGAAGACGTGGCTCTCAGGAGCCAGTCTCCTGGAAGATTTTATTTTTATTCCTTTTGAGAATTTAATTTTATTTTTCAGACCTTCAATCAACTGTCGGCTGGGCAACAGGTTGGGTACGCTAGTATCCTCGTAGTCTTCCCTGTCCGACCATCGAGCGTGCTGATCCTCGCCTTGTGTGCGTGAGACTCGGTGGGCTTTTATGCTCCTGCAGTCCTCACAAGATTGAACAGTGCCTGCTGTATCTTTCGCGGTGGGCCGACAGCTACTCAGTACTACTCTGTGATAGGTCTGTCTGAAACACGCCAGTGGGTCCCTCTGGGACGGGTAAGTAGTCTCTCCTGCATCAGGTGAGTACATGCTGGCTGTGTTCTCTAAAGGGTAGGTGAGTCCTCTAGGTATCCCCCCCTCAGTCAGCACAGCCAGTGGGTGGACTGTTTGTTCACTTTATTGTGCATAAGGTCTGAGGGGTGGCGAGTATGGAGTCTGGTTCACCTGCTTCCCCACTCTTGTCAGAGGCAACAGGCAGTGCTCCTGCACCGGCGGTCCCTATGAGCCAGTTGTCGGCAGTCCTGGAATCATTCCTTGTCAGGATGGAAGTGGTGTGGGAGCTATAAGCGCCCTCTCCCCACACAATCTCCACATGGGGAGTGCTCTGATTCAGATATGGGCCTAGCTGCTGCTGCTGCTCAGGACCCTAGCTCTGAATATTTTAATGTTTTTGAACAGGACATTCCTTGTGAGGAAGACTCCAGTTCTGAGTCAGTAAATGACAGGGCGCTTGTAAGTGAACTCATTGATGCTGTGAGGGACACTCTCAAGCTGGATGCTGTGGCTGAGGTACCTCAGGCGGACGCTGTCTCCTTTTGGTGGTTCTTTTCAAGCTTTTCTTTTGCACAGCTTCCTCACTGTTTCCTCACACGCTGCGTCGAGAGCAGCATGGATGATACAATGGTACACAGTGCCCCCCCAGTCGGTGCAGCATGGTGGGGGGGGGGGACTTTATTTTATTTCTCTAGTCCCTGTGAGCTTTGTGTAATGTCTCTGAGGCAACAACAGGGTCTCTGCACCTGTGGTTTCCCGCCATTTCCTGGGGAACGCTCTGAGCTCTGACAGGACTACGGTCTGAGGTTTCCTTTTACCTGCATGCTGCTTCAGCAGCACATTTAAGCAGGTTGGAACGATACAGAGAAGTTTATACGCCTCGGTGCCATAATTTAAACTTATCTTATAACTCTATGCTGGATACATTCACAGTGTTTGTATGTGTTATTGCAGGGCTTGACAAATTTGCTTGGAATCTAGGAGCCAGCTAAAAAAGTTAGGAGCCAGGAACGCGCACCGTACCGCAGAGCTTGCGCGCAGAATCGAACGCATACATGAGTAGCGCCCGCATATGAAAGCGGTGTTAAAACCACACGTGAGGTATCGTTGCGATTGGTAGATCGAGAGCAATAATTCTAGCCCTAGACATCCTCTAACTCAAAACATGCAACCTGTAGAATTTATTAAACGTCGCCTATGGAGATTTAAAGGGTAAAAGTTTGTCGCCATTCCACGAGCGGATGCAATTTTTAAGCGTGACATGTTGGGTATCAATTTACTCAGTGTAACATTATCTTTCACAATATAAAAAAAAAAAAATTGGGCTAACTTTACTGTTTTTTTTTTTGTTTTTTTTATGAAAAAATAAGACGTGTATTTTTTCCAAAAAAAGTGCGCTTGTAAGACCGCTGCGCAAATACGGTGTGACAGAAAGTTTTGCAATGACCGCCATTTTATTCTCTAGGGTGTTAGAATAAAAAATATAATGTTTGGGGGTTGTAATTAGAGGGAAGGAGATGGGGCAGTGGAAACACAGGGGAAGCTCCATTAGCATTGCTGGTTGTATGTCATACCAACGGCCACTACAAGATGGCGCCTGATCACAGAAGGAAGCATAGGCCTACATACAGAGAAGCATAGGCCTGCAGAAGGCCGCAAAGCCGCGGCCTCAATTACCGGCCTGACGCGATCGCGCGGCGCGGTTTCACGGAGACACAGGATACCCCAGCTGTGCTGCCCCAGGCGCCAGGTCACAAATTCTAGTCGCAATGGCGACCTGGCGCCCGGGGATTGTCGAGCCCTGTTATTGGTCTCTGTGTGGGTTTCCTCCCACGTTCCAATGCTGGGTCTTCAGTAGGGGTGCAACGGATCGGTGGTGATCCGAACGGGTCACCCTGTTTGGATCGGATCACCACGCGATCCGCGGAGTGCTCCGAAGCCTCGGCTATAGGAAAGGCAGCGGCTTCGGCCTAGCTCCGGAGCGGCGGCCATCTTTGTACACCCGGCGGCGGCTGCAGTAGTGACGTTTTGCCGCCGCCATCTTGCTCCACCCCACACTCCTCACTCTCAGTACTGTGAAGGGGCCAAGCGGACATCTTGTTACACCCAACAGAGTTAGATTTCAGGTATTTTATATCGGGGCTCGACAAACCCCGGGCGCCAGGTCGCCATTGCGACTAGAATTAGCGACCTGTGGCAGCACAGCTGGGGTATCCTGTGTCTCCGTGCCCCCCCTCCGTGCCGCGGGATCGCATCGGCCAGTAATTGAGGCTGCAGCCTTCTGCAGGCCTATGCTTCCTTCTGTGATCTAGCGCTATCTTGTGGTGGCCGTTGGTATGACAAGAGAACCAGCAATGCTAATGGAGTTTCCCTGTCTGTTTTCACTGCCATCTCCCTCCCTCTAATTATAACCCCCAAACATTATATATATTTTTTATTCTAACACCCTAGAGAATAAAATGGCGGTTGTTGCAATACTTTCTGTCACACCGTATTTGCGCAGCGATCTTACAAGCGCACTTTTTTGGGAAAAAATACAGTTTTTTAAATTAAAAAATAAGACAACAGTAAAGTTAGCCCAATTTTTTTTTATGTTGTGAAAGATAATGTTACGCTGAGTAAATTGATACCCAACATGTCACGCTTCAAAATTGCATCCGCTCGTGGAATGGCGACTAACTTTTACCCTTTAAAATCTCCATAGGCGACGTTTAAAAAATTCTACAGGTTGCAAGTTTTAAGTTACAGAGGAGGTCTAGGGCTAGAATTATTGCTCTTGATCTACCGATCGCGGCGATACCTCACGTGTGGTTTGAACACCGCTTTCATATGCGGGTGCTACTCACGTATGCATTCGCTTCTGTGCGCGAGCTCGGCGGGACAGGGCGCGTTCCTGGCTCCTAACTTTTTTAGCTGGCTGCCAGATTCCAAGCAAATTTGTCAAGCCCTGTTTTATATGCTTATAAGCTTAAATACATTATTTGGAAATCCAAGGGACTGTTTACATTTTAAAAGCAGCAGCAAACCTTACATGCTTGCTAATGTGACGGAACACCTCTGATTTTAACATTTAGTTAAATGTAAAAATCAGAGGTGTTCTGTCACATTAGCAACCATGTAAGGTCAGCAGGTTTGCTGCTGCTTTCAAAATTGAACATGTAAAGAGTCTGTTGGATTTACAAATACTGTATTTAAGCTTGTAAGCTCCATTTTGTGTTGAAAATAACTGAAATCGAAAAACCCGGTGGGTGTAAAAAAAATTACAATTTTTTTTTTTTTTGCCGATCCGAAAATGATCCGATCCGTGGCTCTGATCCGAGGATCGATCCGATCCGTGAGTTTTTTGATCCGTTGCACCCTTAGTCTTCAGTGCCATACACGGTATAAACATACACAATATGTTTATACACGACTCTAAATACATTCACAGTATATGTATGTATTATACTCTGGGTCGGCGTGGGTTTCCTCCGGGTGCTCCAGTTTCCTCCCACACTCTCACGGTATGTGCGCTTCAGCTCTCTGCACAGTATAAGCATGTTCAATATGTTTATTATACATACTATAAATACCTACAGTAGGTGTATGCTGTCTGCGTGGGTTTCCTCCGGGTTTTCTGGTTTCCTCCCACGATCTGACGGTATGTGCGCCCTTGGCTCTCTGCACAGTTTAAACATGTTCCATATGTTTATCACGCATACTATAATACCTACGCGGTATGTGTATGCAGTCTGTGGGTTTCCTCCGGGTACTCCGGTTCCCTCCTACACTCCAATGGTATGGGCACTTTCAGCCTAAACTTGTGCGATTTGATTAGTCACATGCTAACATACCTACGCGGTATATGTGTGCAGTCTGCATGGGTTTCCTCCCACGCGCCAACGGTGTGCGTGCCTTCGGCGCTATGCACACATAGACATGTTCACAATGTTTATCACGCATACTATAGTACCTACACGGTATGCAGTCTGCGTGGGTTTCATCCGGGTGCTCCGGTTTTTCCTCTGCGCTCTAATGGTGTGCGCATTTTCAGCGCTATGCACAGCATAAACATGTGCAATTTGTTTTTTCGCATGCTAACATGCCTACATGGTTGTGTACGTAGTCTGCGTGGCTTGTTTCCGCCCACGCCCCAATGATGTGTGCGCCTTCGTCGCTGGCACAGTATAAACGTGTCTAATATGTTTATCCACACATACTAAACTACATACGCCGTATGTGGTTGTACTATGCTCTTTGTGGCTGAGTGGGTTCCTCCCACGCTCTAATTGCGCGTTTTGAGGCAATACACAGCATAAAAGATACGTTTGTACAGTCAGCACTTATCAATGGAGTAGCTTCTGGATGGAGCATTGTCATAAGGATCCCTGGTACCAGGGGTACCACCTTCCACCTGCCCTTCGGTGGTGATCAGAAGCGCTGGCTTGGACTGTGTTCGCCATGCTGGGGTTAGCGTTACGCCCGTTAGTGGCTGCGTCTCTGGTGTTTCTGAAGCTCAATGACTGGGCAAAAGCCTCTGCTTCATCTATCAGTCGACCAGCAGGTGAACTGCAACTGCTTTAGCCTCTAGGGTCTCTGTGCCCGGGGTGGGTTTGTGCCACCTGTAGAGGCTGAGTTACTGGTCCACTAACCAAGTTTCTTGGGAAGCTGTCAGGTTGCCTTTCTTGGCCAACAATTGAGGCACCCCGTAACCCGGGGCCTCCCTTCTCCGATACATTGCGGGGTCTCTTTGGGATTATCCTACCCATTCCACTGCAGGATGGTCCTGTCGGCCGTGTGCATTCCAGGGGAAGGGTCCTTACATCCGGAGGTGTGTTCGCCTGCTTTACCGGAGGCGGGGCACCGGATGTGGACCTTCTGGCCTCTACTATGTTCCCAGGATTTTGCTGTTCTTACAGCGCGGTGGGACCCAAAAGCTGGCCTTGCGTACCATCGAGGGTCGGATTTCGGCCTGGGCTGTCTTTTTTAACAACCGCTAGCGGGCTATTCCTTGATTAGCACCTTTGTGCAGGGGGTTTGCCATGTGATCCCCCCCCTGTCAAGCCTCCTCTCCCTCCCCGGGATCTCAGTTTGGTGCATCTCGGTTCTCCAAGAACATCCCTTTAAAAATATCAGAGATATTCCTCTCTTGACTTTGTCTCAGAAGGGGGCTTTCTTGGTGGCCATTACTTCTGTTGGACGGGTGTCTGAGTTGGCGGCTCTGTCATGCAAGTCACCTTACCTGGTCCTCCATAAGGATATGGCGATGTTGCGCCCGCGACCGTCTTTCCTTCCAAAGGTGGTTTTGGCTTTTCACCTTGAGGACATTGTCCTTCCGTCCTTGTGCCCTCACCCATCGCATCCCAGAGTTTGCGCTTCACACTTTGGATGTGGTGCGAGCCTTACGGGTGTACCTGGCGGCTACTGCTTCTATTCGGAAGTCTGACTCACTGTTTGTGTCTGTCTCTGGTCCAAAACAGGGCCAAGCGGTGTCGTCTGCCACCATTTCTAGGTGGATCAGCCAGACCGTTATACAGGCCTATGCCCTTAAGGGGCGGGCGCCTCCATTTCCGGTTACGGTGCATTCCACCAGGGCAAATGGTGCTTCCTGGGCTTTCCGACATCAAGCGTCGGTTGCACAAGTGTGCAAGGCTGCGACCTGGTCGTCCGTTCATACCTTTTCTAAGTTCTATAAGGTTGATGTGGCTGCATCTTCGGATGCTTCCTTCGGCCGCAAAGTGTTGCAGGCCGCTGTTTAATGTTGCAACTCCTCCGTTGAGGAGCTCTGCTTGTTTGGAGATTTGGTTTTTCCTTTACTACTGCTCCCACCCTCTTCGGATACTGCTTTGGGACGTCACATGTGTTTCAGTATTAGAGCTGTGTCAGTCCATGGAAGATAAGAGAAAATAGGATTTTTGTACTCACCGTAAAATCAGTTTCTCTGACGTCCATGGACTGACACAGCACCCACCCTTCTTTTAAGGTTTGTACTGCTTTGTTACGAACTGAGGCTGCAGGTAGGAGGGTTATGTCCGGAGGGACCGCCCCCGTGGGCGGGGCTGTTCAGCTCTGGTTTATTCTAGAATGTATGTTTCTAACATCTAACATTCTGCCTAGATCTTCTCCTGCGAGCAGGGACATATACCCACGTGTTTCAGTATTAGAGCTGTGTCAGTCCATGGACGTCAGAGAAACGGATTTTACGGTGAGTACAAAAATCCTATTTTTGTAGACGCTATAACTTTGTTTATATAACAAACCAATCAATATACATATGCTTATTGTGATTTTTTTTTTTTTTTTCTCCAAAAAATATGTGGAAGACTGAGGAAGAAGTTAGTTTTTATATATATATATACACATACACTATTTTTTTGGAGATATTTATTGTAGCAAAAAGTAAAAAAATATTAATTTTCAAAATTGATGGTCTTTTTTTGTTTATAGTGCAAAAAATAAAAACCGCAGAGTTGATCAAATACCACCAAAAGAAAGCTCTATCAATTTTGTTTGGGTGCAACGCCGTACGACCGCGCAATAGTCGGTTAAAAATGCTCTGGTCATTAAGGGGGTACATTTTTTCCGGGGCTGAAGTGGTTAAACATTTTTTTTTTTTTTTAAATGGATGACTTTTTTTTATATTCTGTCGCTTTAATTTTAATAATAAAAAAAAATTGTAATCACTTTTTTTATTGCTGTCACAAGGAATGTAAACATCCTTGTGATAGCAAAAGGCAAGTGACAGGTACTCCTTTTTTTTTTTTTTCTTTTTATTGAGCACTCTGGGGTCAATAAGACCCCAGATCCCTCCTCTGCTCTTAAAGTGGATGTAAACCCAGGAAAAAAAAAACCTGAAAGACAAAGCCATAATGAGCTAGTATGACTAGCATACTAGCTCATTATGTAGAACTTGCCTGAAATCGAAGCCCCAGAAGTCGTCCTCGTTCTCCGCCACCGCCATGTCCCCTTGGAGCTTCTTCCTGGTATCGGCGCTGTGATTGGCTGGAGCGGCGATGGCGTCGCACGCATGTGTGTGGGGCCGGCATGATAAAAGAAAAAAGAAAGGAGGGCGCACCAACCTCGTGCATTACCGCTTAAAAGTTTTATTAAAATATGAATAAAAATGCAATAATCCTACTCACAGACGGAGCTTAGGTATAAGCTTATCGGACAATTGAGCTGGACGTTCTTAGCATCCACCGACTGAACTTGACGACAGAAGAGGTCAGACAGCACCTCAAACATCTAAATAGCTGACGCGTTTCGGGGGCGCACCCCTTTCCTCAGAGCTAAGATGGTCCATGATGGCTCGGAGCCATCATGGACCATCTTAGCTCTGAGGAAAGGGGTGCGCCCCCGAAACGCGTCAGCTATTTAGATGTTTGAGGTGCTGTCTGACCTCTTCTGTCGTCAAGTTCAGTCGGTGGGTGCTAAGAACGTCCAGCTCAGTTGTCCGATAAGCTTATACCTAAGCTCCGTCTGTGAGTAGGATTATTGCATTTTTATTCATATTTTAATAAAACTTTTAAGCGGTAATGCACGAGGTTGGTGCGCCCTCCTTTCTTTTCTCTAGCTATATGAACACCCGTTGTTCTGAGGAGGGCTGCAAGACCTTAGACTTTGCCTTTGGACGGAACCACACTACCCGTGTTTTGACATTACACCGAGAGCGCAGGAGATTTTTGTTTTTCTGGGCCGGCATGATCCCATTCATGCAGCCGGCCCGCTAGTACGCCGTAGACATTGGTGCTGTTTTCAGCAAATATCTCCTTAACCGTGTAGGTTAAGAAGATATTTCTTGCACCTACAGGTAAGCCTTGATCTAGGCTTACCTGCAGGTGTAAGTTGTCAAACTGGGTTTACAACCACTTTAAAAGCATCTACCGGTAATCACACCAAGATCCATGTGATCAATAGCGTTCCAATTTTAAAAATGGTGCCATTTACATTTATGGAAATCGGAACGGGTTCTTATAGAGGTGGACAGAGCGGTTCTGGTCTTTGTCCGCCTCCTGTAATCAGCCAGCGGAAGCGACCGCTACTCGATCAGGTATCTGGGATTGGAAAGACTGTCTGGCCTCAGTCGATGGGACCTTAACAGTACAAGGCTGTAGATAACTGAATTATAACAAAAATGAATAAAAAAAAAAAAAAAGTTTTTTTTTTTTTTTTTTTTGGGGAGATAACAAATGATCAGTTTACAAACAACAAAAATGCAAATAAAAAATATTTCTCTTATCATCCATGGACTGACACGGCGGCTCTTAATCACTGAACGTGTGGGTATATGTCCCTGCTTGCAGGAGAAGACCTAGGCAGAATGTTAAATGTTAAAACATTCTAGAACAAACCAGAGCTGAACAGCCCCACCCAGGGGGGCGGTCCCTCCGGACATAACCCTCCCACCTGCAGCTAGCAGACCTCAGTTTTTTTTCTGCCTAGCAGAAGAAGACGTGGCTCTCTCAGGAGCCAGTCTCCTGGAAGATTTTACTTTTTAAATTTTATTCCTTTGGGAATTTTATTATTTTATTTTTGAGACCTTCAATCAACTGTCGGCTGGGCAACAGGTTGGGTACACTAGTATCCTCGTCTTCCCTGTCCGACCATCGAGCGTGCTGATCCTCGCCTTGTGTGCGTGAGACTCAGTTCACGACACCCCATGGCTCCAGGGGTGGCTGGGTTGCTTTCATGCTCCCGCGGTCCTCAAGATTGAACAGTACCTACTGTATCTTTCGCAGTTGACCGGGCCGACAGCTACGCAGTACAACTCTGTGATAGGTCTGTCTGAAACAAGCCAGTGAGTCCCTCCATTGGCAACGAGGGTGTTCTCCAAGGTGCTTGCGGGACGGGTAAGTAGTCTCTCCTGCTGCAAGGTGAGTACATGCTGGCTGTGTTTCTGTGTGTGGGGGGTTCTCCCTGTCTCCCCCCTGTTATGCTGCTCTCTGCACCCTATTCTGCTGCTGTGCTGTGTGGGGATGCTTGGGGGGTCACTCTGCCCTGGGGGGGGGTCGCTCCAGGTCTGTTAATATGTTTGGAATGTGTTCCCGGGGGAATGTGTGTTGTTTTTTCGTGCGCCATTGGCCCAGTGTTTTAAATTTAAAAAGTGCGCTATCGGCGGCCATTTTGCCGCGGCTCAAATCAGTTATACAGGTGCCTGGCGGCTATTTTCTTGTAGCCGCGGCGCTTTCAGTTTAGTTTTCGGCCTGTAGCGGCGCTGCTGAACGGTGCGAATTCCACATCTCCTCACAGATTCTTCACTCTCCTCAGGCTTGCGCTACAGCGCGGCTCAGACAGCGGTATGAAGCGGTCCCTAGGAGTGGTGAGTACTCCGGGTATCCCCTCCTCAGCCCAGCATAGCCAGTGGGTGGGCTGTATTATTCACTGTAATGGTGAATAAGGTCTCAGAGGGTGGCAACATGGAGTCTGGTTCACCTGTTTCTTCACACTTGTTAGAGACAACTGGCAGTGCTCCTGCACCTGCGGTCCTTATGGACCAGTTGTCGGCAGTCCTGGAGTCATTCTGACCAGGAGGGAAGCAGTGTGTGAGCGCAAGGGAGCAAAAAAACCCCTCTCCCCAACTTTATTTCCACAAAAAAAAGGGGGGTGTGCGCTGATTCAGATATGGGCCTAGCCACTACCGCTCAGGACCCTAGCTCCGAATATATTTGATGGTTTTGAACAGGTCATTCCTTGCAAGGAAGACTCCAGTTCTGTGTCGGTAAATGACAGGGCGCTTTTTAGTGAACTCATTGCTGCGGTGTGGGACACTCGCAAGCTAAATACTGCGGATGCAGAACCTCAGGCGGACAGTCTCCTCTGGTTCCTTAGGGCCGGGCCTTCTAAAAAAGGTTTTTTCCATATGTACCTTTCTTTGACCAGCTCATTGATAAGGTCTGGGGGAAAAAGCCGCAGAAGACTTTTTTTATGGTCCTGCGGCGTTTGCCTATCAGATACCCCTTTTGAAGATGCCCTACATAAAACGTGGGCTTCTCCACCAGTGGTCGAACCTCCAGTCGCCCGGTTGAACAAGGCCACCACTCTCCCGATGGAGGGGACTCCTGCATTTAAGGACCCCACTGACAGGAGGTCAGAAGTGGTGAGCAGAGCCATGTTTTCCTTTTTGGGGTCCGCCCTACGGCCTGTAGTAGCGGCCACCCTTGTGTCTCGGACACTTACGGGTTGGGCAAAAATTTTTGCACCAAACTGTACAGGAGCATAATCTTCCTCCAAACACTATTGCTCTGGCCCACCTAATGGTGCAGGGCCTGGTTTATGTTGCGTCGCCACGTTAGACGCGGCCGCTTATATCTCAGGGCCTCTGTCTTGGCGGTGGTATTGCGTTGTCTGATCGGGTTGAAATGCTGGTCTGCTGACCTAGCTTCTAAAAAGCCTCTGACGGATCTACCATTTAAAGGTGGTAGGATTTTCGGTGCTGCGCTGGATGACATCATCAAGGATGTCACGGGAGGTAAAAGCACTCTTCTTCCTCAGGCTAGCAAGGGTAAGGAGGCCGCTGTAAGCAGGGTCCTTCCTTTCCAGCAAAAAAGGTTTTTTTCCGTCAGTCAACGGGGAGGCCCTCCCAGACTGACAGCGGTGCGGCTGGTGGACACAAGCGCCCCTGGGTGCATAAGCCAAACAAGCCGGCTCCCCAAGCCCACCTCCACGTGAAGTCTTGCCCCCACCCGACTCTGGGGTAGGGGGACGACTTTGCAGGTTCACGGATCGGTGGACCTCCCGGATCTCCTACCGGTGGGTGGGCGAGGTGATCACCTCAGGTTACAGGATAGGTTTCCGTTCCTGGTCCCAGACAGATTCTTCCCTGCTCGTCGGGCAGCCCTATGGGGCCTATTCAGGATTGCTCAGGTCGGAGTGATCGTACCGATTCCGTCACAGGAGAGGTTTCAGGGATTCTACTCAAATTTGTTTGTTGTCCCAAAAAAGGGACGGGGTTCGGCCTATCTTGGACCTCCAGGTCCTGAATGCCTTCGTGAAGGTGCAAAAGTTCCACATGGAATCCATTCGCATGGTGATCAGTACACTCCGTCAAGGGGATTTCCTGGCGACCTTGGACATCAACGACGCCTACTTGCATGTTCCGATCTGCGCAAGTCACCAGAAGTTTCTGCGCTTGCGATCGGCGAAGTCCACTATCAATTTGTGGCTCTTCCTTTCGGCCTAGCCTCGGCACCGAGGGTGTTCACCAGGGTGCTTGTGCCGGTACTAGCTTGCTGAGACAGCGAGGCATTGCTGTCGTGGGCTATCTGGACGATCTTCTCAGAGCAGGAAATGGCTCAGAATTAAGACAGTGTGACTATCGTCAGTCAGACCCTCAGGGACTTCGGGTGGCTCCTAAACATTCAGGAGTCAGTCCTGGTCCTGACTTGAGGTCTGGAGTATCTCGGTCTGATTCTGGACTCCTTTGGAGGCAAAGGTATTCCTACCTCCGGGGAAAGCTACTGACACTTCAGTCTGCAGTGTGGGTGCTGACATCTCAAATGGTCGTCAATCCGTTTTTGCATGGGAGTCCTGGGGCTCATGGTGACCTCTTTTGAGGCCATTCCGTATGCCCAATCACACACCAGGGCATTGCAGAAGGAGATCTTGTTCCCTTGGGACAAATCCCCATTGTCTTTGGATTTTCCGATCCAGTTGAGTCACCTGGTCAGGGCGTCCCTGACATGGTGGTTCGGGTCCCCGGCTCTTCGGTCCGGGAAGTCGTTCCTCCCTGTCCAATGGACAGTGTTCACTACAGACGCCAGCCTGAAGGGCTGGGGTGTAGTCTGGGGAGTCCTGTTGGCCCAAGGGCTTGGACTCCGGACGAAGCCCGTTTGCCGATTCAATGTTCTGGAAATACGGGCCATCAGACTGTGCCTCTCCTCGTGGTCTGAGAGATTGCAGGATCGCTCCATTAGGATCCAGTCGGACAAAGTCACGGCGGTGGCGTATGTCGACCATCAAGGGGGGACTCGGAGCTCAGCTGCGGCTTCCGAGGTCCCCTGTACCCTGAAGTGGGCTAAAAGATGCGTGCCGGCTCTGTCTGCCGTTCACATTCCGGGCATAGAACTGGCGGACTATTTGAGTCGCCAGACGTTGGACCAGGGAGAGTGGTCCTTGCACCCGGAGGTATTTCAACTCCTTTGCCACACAGACGGTGGGGCACGCCAGAGGTGGACCCGATGGCCTCTCGACTCAATAGTTGTCGAGGTTTGTGGCCAGATCCAGGGATCCTTGGGCGGATGCCTCAGAGGCGTTGGTGGCCCATGGGGTCATTATCACCTGATATACGTTTATCCTCCGCTGCAGTTGCTCCCTCGCCTGCTGCGCAGGGTGGCGACCGAGGGAATTCCGGTGATCCTCATTGCTCCGGATTGGCCTCGGCTTCACTGGTACGCTGATCTGGTACGTCTCGTCGCGGCCGTTCCCTGGCGGTTGCCAATAAGGGAGGACTTTCTGTCTCAGTCATATATTTCATCCTGCCTTTACAGTCTCTGGCCTTAACGGCATGGCTGTTGAAAGCCAGGTGTTGAGAGACCGAGGTCTCTCGGACTCGGTCATTTCGTCCATATTAAGGGCACGGAAGTCTTCCTCCAGAATGATCTATCTCTGTACCTGGAAAGCTTACATCGCCATGTGCGAAGAGCTGGACTCGCGTCCTCGGACGTATTCCGTCCCTAGAATCCTGCGTTTCCTGCAGCATGGAGTGGCCCAAAGGCTTGCTTTGAGTATCATTAATGGTCAGATTTCGGCCTTGGCTGTCTTCTTTCGGCGACCACTAGCGGGTCATTCCTTGGTTAGCACCCTTGTGCAGGGGGTTCGCCATGTGCTCCCTCCTGTCAAGTCTCCTCTGCCCCCGTGGGATCGGCATTGGTACTTTCGGTTCTCCAGGAACCTCCTTTTGAGAATATCAGGGATATTCCCCTCTTGACTTTGACTCAGAAGGTGGCCCTTTTAGTGGCAATCCCTTCTGTTAGACGAGTGTCTGAGTTGGCGACCTTGTACTGCAAGTCGCCATATTTAGTCATCCATAAGGATAAGGCGGTGTTGCATCCGCAACTTTCTCTTTCGTCAAGGGTGATCTTGACCTTTCACCTAAATGAGGACATTGTCCTCCCATCCTTGTGTCCTCACCCATCGGATCCCAGAGAGTGTGCGCGGCACACTTTGAATGTGGTACGAGCCTTGCGGGTGTGCCTGTCTGCTACTGCTTCTATTGGAAGTCTGACTCTGTTTGACTGTCTCTGGTCAGAAACGGGGCCAAGCGGCTTCGTCTGCCACCATTTCTAGGTGGATCGGACAAACCGTCTTTCAAGCCTATGCTCTCATGGGGCGGGCGCCTCCCTTTCCGGTTACGGCACATTCCACCAGGGCAATTGGTGCTTCCTGGGTTTTCCGACATCAAGCGTCTGTTGCACAAGTGTGCAATGCGGCGACCTGGTCATCTGTTCATACCTTTTCTACGTTTTATAGGGTTGATGTGACTGCATCTCCGGATGCTTTCTTCGGCCGCAAGGTGTTGCAGGCCGCTGTTTAAAGTGGCAACTCCTCCGTTGAGGAGCTCTGCCTTGTTTGGAGTGAAGTTTTTTGGTTTTTCCTTTTATACTGCTCCCATCCCTCTTGACACTGCTTTGGGACATCCCACACGTTCCGTGATTAAGAGCCGCCGTGTCGGTCCATGGCTGATAAGAGAAAATAGGATTTTTGTACTCACCGGAAAATCCATTTCTCTGACATCCATGGACCGACACAGCACCCACCCTTCCTTTTAAGTTTGTACTGCTTTGTTACGAACTGAGGTCTGCTAGCTGCAGGTGGGAGGGTAATGTCCGGAGGAACCACCCCCCTGGGCGGGGCTGTTCAGCTCTGGTTTGTTCTAGAATATTTTAACATTCTGCCTAGGTCTTCTCATGCAAGCAGGGACATATACCCACACGTTCAGTGATTAAGAGCCGCCGTGTCGGTCCATGGATGTCAGAGAAATGGATTTTACGGTGAGTACAAAAATCCTATTTTTATAAAAATATACAAAAATCTAAATTACATAGAATAATCTGCAAACAATAATAAACAATAATGAAATAACAGCAGATCATAATTTTATAGATCATTTTATTTAACAGTAAATGGATAACTACAACCATGGATATATAAAAAAATCTATATCTTATTTAAATATAAATAGAATATATATTAAAGTACAGATGGCAATGATCAGATCTAACCTCCAGTGCTGTCTGGCAGGTGGTGAAGTCATGGGGTCATGGCAGCTGTGGTCAGCCGTTCAGTGGGTAGGGTGATGCATGGTGTGGTTGGACTCTAGTGGGTGCTAGCCATCTCTGACAGGATGGATCCCAGGTCATTGTCCGTGCTGTTGGAGATCAACGGGGCAGCCGTGGAGAAGGAGTTGGAAGCCGGTAGGTAGGCTGGTGGAGGTGTTGTAGTATGGCAGGGTGACCTAGCCTTCTGTTTCCAGCAGCTCTCCAGAATGACCACCTTTGGGCTGAGCGGCCATTTGGAGAACACTGCTCTGACTGGCGGCACTCTCTGCCAGTGGGCAGCGGAGACTGGACCGGAGTGCGCCTCTGCCAAAAGGGGAGATGACATGGGCCTCAGGACAGACCACAGAAGGGAGAGGGGGTGGGGAATGTCCCCTCCTGCTGCCTGTAAAAGCGATCCAGTAGTGGCTACTTTGCCACTCTGATAGCTTTTACAAGAGGGCCAAGTGTAAAAAAAACTTCTAGACCGGTGCCCAGAACTGCATGTGTCGGACGATGGGAATTGAACATCCCTGTGGTATAACCGCATCGGGGTGAAGAGTTTGACAAGCTGCACTACTTATCAAACTCCCCTATTGCTTTCAGTGAAAAAGCTGACAGGCTTGGTGAGGTATGGTGACAGTAGAGCCATCGCGGACAGGGGCAACCAAAAGGCTGCAATTTGCCCAATTTTTTTTTTTTACTGAAACTATGAGTTTGATAAACGTTCTAATGTGTGAACTTAAAAATTGCAGCCATCACCATTCTGTTCTCTGGGCGCTCTGCTTTCATAAAACAACTTTTTTAAACCTGTGCAAAGAAAATGTAGAAACAGCTCTGGCAGTGAAAGGGTTGAAGCTTGGGTTAGGCAATTCTTTACATCCAGCTTGGACCAATGTAAGTATGTACAGTGGGTATAGAAAAGAATCGACCCCCTTTTTAAAATCATTTTGTTGCTTTTGCAGCCTGAAATGAAGACCGTTTTTTGTTTTATCCAGCTGTATTTATTCTACTTATGACATCCAAATGAAAGATAGAACAGCAAAAAACAGAATCACTGAGTTGGAAAAGGATCACCCAAGCCCCCCCCCCCCCCCCAACCCAACTTGTAAACTAGGACTGGTGTAGCTACAGTCAGTCTCTGAGTTACGAACGACTCGTACTTATGAACGGACCTCAATGCCGGCCGCTTGTGCTCCACACCTTGTCCTGGATACCTCCAAGCAGCTATCTTGCAGCACCAGACACATCCCACACTGCAGTATTACATATACTGCATAGCCAGAAGGGCCCCAGATAACATAACTGCATGCCCGGAACATCCCACATCGCTGCACAAGCTGAAGTTTCACTTAAAAATGCACTGTTCCGACTTGCACACAAATTCTATTTAAGAACAAATCTACAGTCCCTTTTGTGTTTAATTCAGGGACTGCCTGTAATCGCCTTCTCAACGGCACCAAAAGCATTTGACTTTCAACTGTGGTCAATTTTATTAGCTGAGCATGAAAAGAGATTTTTCTGGAGCTTTTCAATCCCTTGTAGTGTAACAGAAGCAAATAACTATGGGTGGCAAGGCACTGTCAAAAGATCTCCAGGGTAAAGTTATAGACAAGCACAAGTCAGGAGATGGATGTAAAAAATTCAATGGCTTTATCGATGCCTAAAAGCACAGTGAAGTCTATTACGAAGTAGAAGGTATTTGGCACAACACGGACCCTCCCTTGATCAGGACGTCACTCCAAACTGGATAAAAGAGCCAGGAGGAAACTGGTCAGAGAGGCTTCCAAGAGGTCTACAGCAACACTGAAGCAGTTACATAGTCAGGTTAAAAAAAAAAATACATAAATCTGTCTAATTCAACCAATAAAGGGGGGGGGAAATGTACAATCCTATAACCACAGTTGATCCAGAGGAAGGCAAAAAACAGCAAAGCATGAACCAATTTGCGCCAGCAAAATGAGAGGTGCAAATGGATCAACTTTACCTATAAATTTTATTACCCAATTACATTATGTACATTTAGGAAAGAATCCAGGCCTTTTTGTTAAAGCAATCTACTGAGCTGGCCAGGACCAGCTCTTGAGGGAGTCTATTGCACATTTTCACAGCTCTTACTGTGGGGAAAAAAAACCTTCCAAATTGAGAGATTAAATCTCTCTTCCTCTAGATGTAAAGAGTGCCCCTTGTCCTTTTGGGATGACATTAAAGTGAATAACTCAACACCAAGTTTACTATATGGACCAGTTATGTATTTATACATGTTGATCATATCCCCACTTATTCTCCGTTTCTCCAGAGAGAATAAATTCAGTTCCTCTAATCTTTCCTCATGGCTGTGCTCCTCAATGCCTCTTATCAGTTTGGTTTTCGTCATCTGCACTTTTCCCTGTTCTCCTTTTTGTGAACTGGTGCCCAAAACTGAACTGCAGGAATTTGACAGTGGTCATTGTGTGCATGCGACAACAATATCACAAATTCTCCACAAATGGGGCTTGTATGGAAGGGTCGCAAGAAAAACTCCACATGCCGTTGCAACTGAGCTTTGCCAAAACTCGCCTTAAAGATTCCTAGGCCACATGGGGAAAAAGGGTGTTATGGTCAGATGAGACAAAAAAATTTTTGGCCTCAACACCAAGCGATATGTCTGGAAATTCAATACAGCGCGCCATCCAAAATGCATCATTCCTACATTAAAGCATGGTGGTGGTAATATTCTGCTATAGTGGTGTTTCTCTGCAGCAGGGACTGGAGCATTTGTCAGGATAGAGGTAAAAATAGATGGGGCAAAATACCGTCAAATTCTTGAGGAAAATCTGCTGCCCTCTGCCAGAAATTTGTCAATGGGAGAAAAGGTTTACCTTCCAACGTGACAGTGACCCAAAGCACACAGCAAAAATGATCACACGGTTGAAGGAGAAAAAGGTAAATGTTCATGCATGGCCTAGTTCAGACTTGAACCCCGTAAATAATCTGTAGAATGACTTGAAGACTGCAGTCCACAAACTGTTGCAATTAGATTTAACTTAACTGGAGCAGTTCTGAGTGCAGCTTCCTATGGGGGAGCGGTTCTGAGTCAGCAGTTTCCTATGGGGGCATCCAAACAGTCACAGCTCCGAGTGTCCATTCAGATACGGAGCCCTGGCCCCGCCCCTTCCCTGATTGGCTGATTGACTTTGGATGACAGCCACAGGAGCCAATGGCGCCACTGCTGTGTCTCAGCCAATAAGGAGGAGAGTCCTGGACGGTTGAGAATTGGTAGTTTGCAATATGATTGTTTTGGGGTTTTATGCTGTGTTAAGGTGGGAAAAATAGGCTTAACCTCTTGTCTATAAATGTCCTGGTAGGTCAAGAGGTTAAAGCACACTGCTGTTGCTGCAGCCATGAGCTCTGTTTTCTTTTCAGTTGTCCTGCAAAAGTGATTCAGGTGGGTATAAGCCGTCCAATCACTTTTACAGTGCATTAAGGAGGAATTTCAAACAAAAGGTATGATTTTGGGGTAATTGTCATTACAAAATTTTTCTATAATCCATTCGTTTTTCTTTTGAGTTCAGCTCCATCTTAGTGATTATAAAGCTTCAGTTTTTATTTATTAAAAAACGCAAGCAGCCTGGCTCCTTATCTTCTCCATGTGCCACCATAGAAAGCCACTTCCTATGGTGGCACACGTGCAGGCTTGATGCCGCTCATTTATCACTGGATTTGATTGACAGCAGCAGGAGCCAATGAATGGCTCTGCTCTTACTGAGTCCAGTGAGGGAGAGAAAGCAGCACTGCTGCTGTTGGGTGCAGAATTTGATCAAAATCGGGCTCAGACACGTGAGGTTTTTACAGAGAATGCATTAAAGGGATTGTAAAATCTCAAGGAAACCTGTGCCTCGGCCCTTTGTGCCTGCTGCTGTCAATCAAATCCAGTGACACAATAGCCGGGGGTGGGGGCCTGCTGTCATTCAATGGACGCAGTAGCGGGACTCGTGAGCGTGCCCGCACGGAAAGTGGCTCTCCGTGGGGGCACCCAATGAGCCAGGAGCGCTGCCGGGGCACCCCAGAAGTGGAGGATTGGGGCTGCTCTGTGAAAAATCCTTGCACAGAGCAGGTAAGTATGACATGTTTGTTATTTAAAAAAATTTAAATAAAAAAATTAACCTTTACAATCACTTTAAAGTGGATGTAAATCCAATTTATGAAATTTGAGCTGGGCAAATATATCTACAGAGTTTTGTTATCTCTCTTCAAAGCACTATGTCCCATAGCTGTCTCCTGCTCTGTTCATTAGTTATCAGCATGATAACTCCTGACAAGTTCTAGATGGGAGCCTAAAGTTTGTGTCAGGGAGGGAGCTATAAATAGATTAGCACAAAGCTGAACTAGTCACAGGCAAGCTCTGCATGTATGGGGAGGAGTTGTGTGCCATTCCTCCAATCAGCTGTCTGTGTATAGCAAGAATCCACACCCCCGGGTGAATCAGAAACCGTTGTATGCAAAAGTTTAGGAACCCCTGACAATTTCCATGATTGTCCTTTATAAATATTTGGGTGTTTGGATCAGCAATTTCATTTTGATCTATCAAATAACTGAAGGACACAGTAATATTTTAGTAGTGAAATGAGGTTTATTGAATTAACAGAAAATGCGCAATATGCATCAAAACGAAATTGGACAGGTGCATAAATTTGGGCACCCTTGTCATTTTGTTGATTTGAATACCTGTAACTACTTAGCACTGATTAATTGGAACTAGGGGTGCAACGGATCAAAAAACTCACGGATCGGATCGATCCTCGGATCAGAGCCACGGATCGGATCATTCGGATCGGCAAAAAAAAAAAAAAAATATCCACGTCATCCCCCCCCTGTAATATCCACGTCATCCCCCCCCTGTAATATCCACGTCATCCCCCCCTGTAATATCCACGTCATCCCCCCCTGTAATATCCACGTCATCCCCCCCTGTAATATCCACGTCATCTCCCCCTGTAATATCCACGTCATCTCCCCCTGTAATATCCACGTCATCTCCCCCTGTAATATCCACGTCATCTCCCCCTGTAATATCCACGTCATCTCCCCCTGTAATATCCACGTCATCTCCCCCTGTAATATCCACGTCATCTCCCCCTGTAATATCCACGTCATCTCCCCCTGTAATATCCACGTCCTCTCCCCCTGTAATATCCACGTCCTCTCCCCCTGTAATATCCACGTCCTCTCCCCCTGTAATATCCACGTCCTCTCCCCCTGTAATATCCACGTCCTCTCCCCCTGTAATATCCACGTCCTCTCCCCCTGTAATATCCACGTCCTCTCCCCCTGTAATATCCACGTCCTCTCCCCCTGTAATATCCACGTCCTCTCCCCCTGTAATATCCACGTCCTCTCCCCCTGTAATATCCACGTCCTCTCCCCCTGTAATATCCACGTCCTCTCCCCCTGTAATATCCACGTCCTCTCCCCCTGTAATATCCACGTCCTCTCCCCCTGTAATATCCACGTCCTCTCCCCCTGTAATATCCACGTCCTCTCCCCCTGTAATATCCACGTCCTCTCCCCCTGTAATATCCACGTCCTCTCCCCCTGTAATATCCACGTCCTCTCCCCCTGTAATATCCACGTCATCCCCCCCCCCCACTGTAATATCGTAGTCATCCCCCCCCCCACTGTAATATCCACGTAGTCATCCCCCCCCCCCCACTGTAATATCCACGTAGTCATCCCCCCCCCCCCACTGTAATATCCACGTAGTCATCCCCCCCCCCACTGTAATATCCACAGTCATCCCCCCCCACTGTAATATCCACAGTCATCCCCCCCCACTGTAATATCCACACAGTCATCCCCCCCCACTGTAATATCCACACAGTCATCCCCCCCCCACTGTAATATCCACACAGTCAACCCCCCCCACTGTAATATCCACACAGTCACCCCCCCCCCACTGTAATATCCACACAGTCATCCCCCCCCCACTGTAATATCCACAGTCATCCCCCCCCCCCACTGTAATATCCACACAGTCATCCCCCCCACTGTAATATCCACACAGTCATCCCCCCCCCACTGTAATATCCACACAGTCATCCCCCCCCCCCACTGTAATATCCACACAGTCATCCCCCCCCCCACTGTAATATCCACACAGTCATCCCCCCCCACTGTAATATCCACACAGTCATCCCCCCCCACTGTAATATCCACACAGTCATCCCCCCCACTGTAATATCCACACAGTCATCCCCCCCACTGTAATATCCACACAGTCATCCCCCCCACTGTAATATCCACACAGTCATCCCCCCCACTGTAATATCCACACAGTCATCCCCCACTGTAATATCCACACAGTCATCCCCCACTGTAATATCCACACAGTCATCCCCCCCCACTGTAATATCCACACAGTCATCCCCCCCACTGTAATATCCACACAGTCATCCCCCCCACTGTAATATCCACACAGTCATCCCCCCCACTGTAATATCCACACAGTCATCCCCCCCACTGTAATATCCACACAGTCATCCCCCCCACTGTAATATCCACACAGTCATCCCCCCCACTGTAATATCCACACAGTCATCCCCCCCACTGTAATATCCACACAGTCATCCCCCCCCACTGTAATATCCACAGTCATCCCCCCCCCACTGTAATATCCACACAATCTCCCCCCAGTAATGGCCATCTCCCCACTTCAGTCTCTCCCGCCGGCCAGTTCAGATCCACGAGCAGCGAGGGGTGATGACGTCAGCGCGCACAAGGCAGCTGCCGCCGGGTGTACCAAGATGGCCGCGGCTCCGGAGCTAGGCCGAAGCCGCGGCCTTTCCTAAGGCTGTGGCTGCGGGGTCGCTCCGCGGATCGAGTGGTGATCTGATCCAAACAGGGTGACCCGTTCGGATCACCGTCGATCCGTTGCAGCCCTAATTGGAACACACAATTGGTTTGGTGCGCTCATTAAGCTTTTGAACTTCATAGACAGGTGCATCCAATAATAACAAAAGGTATTTAAGGTGGCCAATTGCAAGTTCTCTTTAACTCTCCTCTGAAGAGTGGCAACATGGGGGCCTCAAAACAACTCTCAAATTACCTGAAAACAAAGATTGTTCTACATTATGGTTTAGGGGATGGCTACAAAAAGTTATCAGATATAAGCTGTCAGTGTCCACTGTGAGGAACATAGTGAGGAAATGCTTCGTTCTTAAGGCCGGAAGTGGCAGGCCACAAAAATATTGGAGAGGCGAAGGATGGTGAGAACGGTCAAAAACAGCCCACGGACCACCACCAAAGGCCTACAACATCAACTTGCTGCAAATGGTGTCACTGTGCATCCTTCAACAATTCAGCGCATTTTGCACAGGGAGAAGCTGTATGGGAGAGTGATGCGAAAGATGCCTTTTCTGCACACACTCCACAAACTGAGTCACTTGAGGTATGCAAACGCACATTTGGACGAGCCAGCTTCTTTTTGGAATAAGGTGCTGTGGACTGATGAAACAAAGATTATTTGGTCATAACAAGGGGTGTTATGCATGGTGGCAAAAGAACACAGCATTCCAAGAAAAACACTTGCTACCCACAGTAAAATTTGGTGGAGGTTCCATCATGCTGTGGGGCTGTGTGGCCAGTGCCGGTACTGGGAATCTGGTTAAAGTTGAGGGTCTAATGGATTCCACCCAATATCAGCAGATTCTTGAGAATAATGTTGAGGAATCGGTTACAAAGTTGAAGTTACACCGGGGCAGGATATTTCAACAAGACAACGACCCAAAACACTGCTCAAAATCTACTAAGGCATTTATGCAGAGGAACAAGTACAATGTTCTGGAATGGCCATCCCAGTCCCCAGACCTGAATATCGTTGAACATCTGTGGGGTGATTTGAAGCGGGCTGTCCATGCTCGGCAACAACTGGAGATGTTTTATAAGGAGGGAATGGTCAAAAAAAAATCATCCAGACTCTCATTACAGGCTATAGGAAGTGTCTAGAGGCTGTTATTTCTGCTAAAGGAGGCTCTACTAAATATTCATGTGATTTTTCTGTTGGGGTGCCCAAATTTATGCACCTGTCTAATTTCGTTTTGATGCATATTGCGCATCTTCTGTTAATCCAATAAACCTTATTTCACTACTGAAATATTACTGTGTCTTTGTTAGATCAAAATGAAATTGCTGATCCAAACGCCCAAATATTATAAATTACATTCATGGAAATTGTCAGGGGTTCCTAAACTTTTGCATACAACTATATAAAGATGAAGACAGCAGATATACATGCAAAACTTATGTAGGGAGATTTGTTTTAACCACTTAAGCCCCGGACCAATATGCAGCCTAAAGACCAGAGGTGTTCTTACAATTTGGCACTGCGCTGCTTTAACTGGAAATTGCGCGGACATGCAATGTTGTACCCAAACGAAATTTGCATCCTTTTCTTACCACAAATAGAGCTTTCTTTTAATGGTATTTGATTGCCTCTGCAATTTTTATTTTTTGCGATATAAACGGAAAAAGACCGAAAATCTTGAAAAAAAAAAATATTTTCTACTTTTTGTTATAGGAAAAATCTAAACTCAATTTTAGTCATACATTTAGGCCAAAATGTATTCAGCCACATGTTTTTAGTAAAAAAAAAGTAAAGCGTATATTTATTGGTTTGCGCAAAAGTTATAGCGTTTACAAACTAGGGTGCATTTTCTGGAATTTACACAGCTTTTAATTTGACTGCCTATCTAATTTCTTGAGGTGATAAAATGGCAGGGCAGTACAAACCCCCCCCCCCCCCCCCAAATGACCCTATTTTGGAAAGTAGACACCCTAAGGAAATTGCCGAGAGGCATGTTGAGCCCATTGAATATTTTTTTTTTTTTCTTTTTGTCCTAAGTGATTGAATAATGACATAAAAATAATAAAAAAAAAGGTGTCAAATGATATATTGCTCACACATATCATGGTTTATATGTGGAATTGCACCCCAAAATACATTTTGCTGCTTCTCCCGAGCACGGGGCTACCACATGTAGGGCTGCAACTAACGATTATTTTCATAATCGATTAGTTGGGCGATTATTGTTTCGATTAATCGGTTAATAACCGCAAAAAAAAGGTAATTTTGCTGCATTTAAAAAAAAAAAATTTTTTGGACAATTTGTTGTTGGGCGGACTAAAACACACAAATTGCCGCAAAAACACATTATTACATGCTTTTCTGCAGCTTCTCTATTGAAGTATATTGAACCAAAAAACCAAAATAGCACCGTTTTGTGTTAAGAAAAAGTCTTTGCCCTTTCCAAATACGCAGCAGCTGAAAAAATCATGGATGTGAACGTGTCCCATAGGAAACCATGTAAATGACCTGTAGTGTGTTTCTGCAAAAAGCACTGTGGGACAGTGAAAGTAATATTTACAGTAGCGATTTGCTCTTTGTAATGTAAAGGGCTCATTTTAGTTTTTTTTTTAACCCCATTAAGTTACTGGCCGATTAATCGATTATGAAATTAATCGATTACTATTTTCATAATCGATTAGTTGTCGATTAATCGATTAGTTGTTTCAGCCCTAACCACATGTGTGGAACTTTTTGGGAGCCTAGCCGCGTACGGGACCCCGAAAACCAATCACCGCCTTCAGGATTTCTAAGGGCGCAAATTTCTGATTTCACTCCTCACTACCTATCACAGTTTTGAAGGTCATAAAATGCCAAAATGGCATAAACCCCCCCCCCCAAATGACCCCATTTTGGAAAGTAGACACCCCAAGCTATTTGCTGAGAGGCATGTTGAGTCCATGGAATATTTTATATTTTGCCACGAGTTGCGGAAATATGACAAACTTTTTTTTTTGCACAAAGTTGTCACTAAATGATATATTGCTCACACATGCCATGGTTATATGTGGAATTACACCCCAAAATACATTGTTGCTTTTCCTGAGTACGGGGATACCACGTGTGGGACTTTTTTTGGGAGCCTAGCCGCGTACGGGACCCCAAAAACCAAGCACCGCCTTCAAGATTTCTAAGGGCATACATTTTTGATTTCACTCCTCACTACCTATCACAGTTTTGAAGGCCATAAAATGCCAAGATGGCACAAAACCCCCCTAAATGACCCCATTTTGGCAAGTAGACACCCCAAGCTATTTGCTGAGAGGCATGGTGAATATTTTACAGCTCATTTGTTTTTGAAAATGAAGAAAGAAAATTATTATTTTTTTTTAATTTTCAAGACTGACAAAAAGCGAGATCTGCAAAATACTCAACATATCTCTCAGCAAATAGCTTTGGGTGTCTACTTTCCAAAATGGGGTCATTTGGGGGGGTTTTGTGCCATCTGGGCATTCCATGGCCTCCGAAACTGATAGGCAGTGAGGAGTGAAATCAAAAATTTACACCCTTGGAAAGCCTGAAGGCGGTGCTTGGTTTTCGCGGTCCTGTACGCGGCTAGGCTCCCAAAATGTCTCACACGTGGTATGCCCCTACTCAGGAGAACCAACAGAATGTATTTTGGGGTGCAATTCCACATATAACCATGGCATGTTTGAGCAATATATCATTTAGTGACAACTTTTTGTAAATTTTTGTCATTTTTCAGTCACTTGGGACAAAAAAAATATTCAATGGGCTTCAACATGCCTCTCAGCAAATAGCTTGTGGTGTCTACTTTCCCAAATGGGGTCATTTGGGGGGGTTTTGAACTGTCCTGGCAAGAAAATTACGTTGAACCCCCGAACAGTATATATATTTTTTTAAAGCAAAGGCCCTACATATTAAAATGGTGGGTGTTGCATTTTTTTTTCCACACAGTATTTGCGCAGCGATTTTTTTTTTTTCAAACGCATTTTTTTGGGAAAAAACACTTTTGTAATAAAGATGATCTTAGGCCAAGTACATGGATTCCAAACACGACATGCTTTAAAATTGTGCACAAACGTGCAGAGGCGACAAACTACATACATTTTTAAAAGCCTTTACAGGTTACCACATTAGATTTACAGAGGAGGTCTACTGCTAAAATGACTGTCCTCGATCTGACCTTCGCGGTGATACCTCACATGCATGGCGCAATTGCTGTTTACATATGATGCTAGACCGATGATTGTGTTTGCCTTTGCGCAAGAGCAGAGGGGACAGGGGTGCTTCTTTTTTTTTTTTTAAACTGTTCCTTCCTTTTTTGTTTTTTTTTGTTTTGTTTTTACCATTTTTGTTATCTCAGGGAATGTAAATACCCCCTATGATATTTTTTTGATAAAAATTGGGGGGTTAGACCCTATATCTTTCCTCTGCCCTCAAAGCATCGGCATATATATGCCGAAGCATGGGGGCATCCTCCCGCAAAAAAGTTATGCCGTGTACACACGGTCTGACTTTTCCACGGGCAAGCCTCCGTCGGAATTTCGACTGTACGCGGCATAAAAGCTTATGCCGCGTACACACGGTCAGACTTTTCCGCGGGCAAGCCTCCGTCGGAATTTCGACCGTATGTACGCGGTATTAGGAGCAAAATCGCTCCTGCTGCGGCATACATGCTCCTTTTTTTCTTTACTCTGGTGGTGAAATCACCTCCTACAACACTGGAGTCGCTTTTTTATGTATCGTGGGAGGTAACGCTGTTGCTGTCAAGATAAATAAATCCGCGCTGCAGCTGAATGGCGCACCTGAAAACAAAAAATTACATACCTGAAAAGCAAGCATGATAAAACATCGCAGAATAGATTAGAGTAAAAAAGAGCAGAACAATAGAGAGAGAAGAATAAAACAACTATTGATTTTTTTACACTTTTTTTTTTTTTTGTAACTTTAACAGCTGTAACGGTTCAGGTCTCTCAAAATGCGATGGCATCTTGGTAGAAGTGTGTAAGTGTGTCCTAGTCTGTGAAATGCTGTACCCTACGCCAGGGCTCGACAATCCCCGTGCGCCAGGTCGCAAATGCAACTAGAATTAGGTTACCTGTATCTCCGTGCGCCCCTCCGCGATCGCGTGATTTCGTCGGCCCGCGCGAGCCGTTAATTTAGGCCGCGGCCTTCTGCAGGCCTAGGCTTCATTTTGTAATCTGGCGCCATCTTGTGGTGGCCGTTGGTATGACATGTCAACCAGCAATGCTTGCCTGTTTCACTGCCCGCCCATCTCCTTCCCTTTACTTAGAAGTTAACCCCCAAACATTATATATATATTTTTTATTCTAACACCCTAGAGAATAAAATAGCGGTCGTTGCAATACTTTCTGTCACACCGTATTTGCGCAGCGGTCTTACAAGCGCACTTTTTTGAGGAAAAAAATACACTTTTTTAAATTAAAAAATAAAACAACAGTAAAGTTAGCCAAATATTTTTTTTTGATATTGTGAAAGATAATTTTGCGCTGAGTAAATTTGATACCCAACATGTCACGCTTCAAAATTGCGTCCGCTCGTGGAATGGCGACAAACTTTTACCCTTTAAAATCTCCATAGGCGACATTTAAAAAATTCTACAGGTTGCATGTTTTGAGTTAGAGGATGTCTAGGGCTAGAATTATTGCTCTCGCTCTACCAATAGCGGCGATACCTCACATGTGTGGTTTAACCACTGCTTTCATATGCGGGCGCTACTCGCGTATACGTTCGCTTCTGCACGCATTGGTCGTTAAAAAAAAAACCCTGGCTCCTAACTTTTTTAGCTGGCTCCTAGATTCCAAGCAAATTTGTCAAGCCCTGCCCTACGCTAAAACGTCACTTTTGTGTGGTAGCGTTCAAAACATTTACCAATGCACAGACCAGGATTGTCAGGACAGAGTGGACAAAAATAACGGGTGTCACGCCTAAATCCGCGCTTGCTACAGACACGACATCTTTTTTGGGGGGCTCGTTGGGTAGGGGTACTCTCGAGGACATACGGAAAATGCCTCTCATGCAGCCGGCTTGCTGCATTTGGTTGGGGATGGTGAGGTGCAGAACCGCCTGGATATGGGAGGTCTCTCCGCTCGCTCGCTCGCTCTCTCTCTCGCTCTCTCTCTCTCTCTCTCTCTCTCTCTCTCTCTCTCTCTCTCTCTCTCTCTCTCTCTCTCATCCTGGAATTTTAGGAAGGATAAAGTCCCGCCTGAAGCTCTGTATAGCACATGAGCGTTCAGCAAAGCCAATTGAAATAAGGATAGAGACACTTTTTTGTACCAGCGTCTCGCCTTACGGGCAATGTGATACGGCGCCAACAACTGGTCGTTGAGGTCCACCCCTCCCATATTTTGGTTAAATTCGTGGACACAGGGGTTTCTCCACAACACCAGTCACCGTACGAATTTGGACTGTCTGCGTGAAGGGAGGTAAGAAGGAAAACATTCTTATTATCCCTCTTCACAGCGAGCAAATTATTACACTTCAAGCAGGCTCTCTCCCCCAGCCTAAGACTGGAATCTAAAATCCCCGGCGATTAGGTCGCACGGTGCCACATGCTCCAATCTGATGATCAAACAAGTGACTAAAAAGTGGCACGCTCGTGTAATAATTGTCCACATACAAGTGGTACCCCTTTCCGAATAAGGGTGACGCCAAGTTCCACACTATCTTGCCAGCGCTCCCTATGTAATCTGGGCAGTTCTCCAGCTCTACCTGACTATCTTCTCCCTCATAAACCGTAAAGCTCCATACATAGCCTGTTGCCCTGTCGCAGAACTTATAGAGCTTGACCCCGTATCTGGCACGCTTGCTGGGAAGGTACTGTTTGAAAGACAAGCGTCCAGAAAATTTAACCAGGGACTCATCAACGCAGACAACTTGATCAGGAATAAACAAGGCTGCAAAGCGCTTGTTGAAGTGGTTTATGAGGGGCCGAATTTTGTAGAGCCGGTCGTATTCAGGGTCTCCACGTGGACGACAAAGTTCATAGTCGTTGAGGTGCATGAACCGCAAGATCTGCTCGTATCGTTTCCTGGGCATGGAGGCAGAACACGGGCATATGGTCAATTGGGCGCGTGGACCAATAGGCGCGCATTGACAAGAATTTGTGTGCCCATGTTGAGGGAAAGGCCCAGAAAGGTTTTAAATTTGGAAAACGTAATTGGTTTCCAATCTCTGGCAATGGAAGGCAACTGGGGACTAGCGGCAATGAATTGACCAGCATATAAATGACTCTGGTCCACAATAGATCTATAGAGATCTTCCGTGAAAAACAGCGAATAAAAATCAAGTGGCGTAAAATCGGCTGTTTCTACCTGAATACCGTGTTGGGCAGTGAATGGGGGAAGTACGGGTTCTGCAGAAGTGTTGGGCACCCAATCAGGCGAATTCTGCAGGAAGGGCACTATGGGCCTGCCTTTGTCTTCTTGGTGGCAGCGGGACACTACTTGTGCTTGCCACCTTCCCAGCTTGAACTGCATTTATGGGACTCGCCACGTCACACTGCAGTGCTGGATGTACGTCCCAGGCTGTACTAGGCCGCTCGTGCTTGCCAGTTCACCAGAAGGAATAGCGGCGCTAGTACTACTCTGCTCCATAATACGAGAGCCCTGTGGTTCTTGCTCCTCAACAACATCAGAAGATCGGGATCGGGTACACCTGACCTTAGCAGGGACCTCCTCTTCGTCGTCAGTGCCATCTGACATGGAGCCGCTGTCTTCTATGGGAATGTATTCTGAGCCTGAATCTGACAGATACGTGACCTCCTCTTCACTATCTGTCATGCTCAATCTCGTAGGCCTCTTTACTCGTGTACTAGTGTACCTTCGATTTGCCATTTTGGGCTCTAAATTTAGTGGTACACTAGTAAGATTCACAGGAAAAAAAGCACCTGACTGTCAGAAAATGTATCAAACGCTACAAAAAAAAACTGTTGGCGATCGCAGGGATCAGGCCTGTCTCTGCGAACGCTGCAGTTAATGTGTGTTGTGTTTGGTAAGTGACAGTGATCGATACTGCACTTGGGTGGGCTGGGCTGAGGGGCTAAACGCAGGTGCTAGCAGGTATCCGGGCTGATCCCGCTAACACTGCGTTTTTTGGAACCCTAAATCGCTGGGGACGCTAGTATAGATCTGATCAGATGCTGTACCACTAAGGGAGGTGTATGCTTTGCGCGTGGGTGTTATTATCGAGAGAATGCGCGGTGAATGCTGGGAGATCAGAATTTACTGCTTCCAGGAAGAGATTGCTTGTGGGCTTCACAATGCCCACAAGCAAAATGGAAACTCCTTCACATGGATTTTATAACTCCTTTGCCGAGAAAGCGGATATATACAGCTACCAAAGAAGTGAGTGTACCTTAATATTGTTATACCACAGTGAATGCAGGAAAAAAAAAAAAAGTTTTGCCGCGGAACCTCCCCTTTAACTGGAGATCCTGCCAGTAGCAAAACCTTTTTTGCAGGCACAAACTAAGCCACTACCTCACGGCTGCAGCGTTCACAACTGTCTGTACTCCTTCAGTGGACTGACAACGCTGTTCAGAAGCGGTGGTTTAGTGTTTTCAGCCTTCTGTTAGGAAGTGGTTACTGGCAGAATCTCCTAGTAAGAAACATTGCAGAAACTCATTTGCTTAACCACTTCCTGCCCGGTCAATAGGGAATTGACGTCCGGTAAGTGGTTTTGTTATCCTGACTGGACGCCTATTGACGTTCAGCAGGATAACATGCCGGCGCGCGCCCGTGGGGGCCAGCATCGCGGCGTGTCAGTCTAACGCCCAGCATCTCTGATCGTGATAAGAAGCCTCTGTCAGAGGCTTCTTACCGTGTGATCAGCTGTGACCAATAACAGCTGATCATCGCGTGAACCAGGAAGTGCCGGTAAACGGCATTTCTCTGTTCACGCTGATGGGGAGAGCCGATCGGCAGCTCTCCCTGTCAGATGGGGGTCTGTGCTGATAATCAGCACATTATCAGCACGGCCCCCTCCAAAGTACAAATAGCCTGCCAACCAGTGCCACAATAATAAAATGTGCATTTGCCCACCAGTGTCAATCACTGTCCAGCAGAAACACCTGTCAGTACCTCATCAGTGCCCAGGCACAGCCGCCTGTCAGTGCCGCCTATTAGTGCCCATCAATTATATATATCAGTGAAGGGGAAAACGAAATTTTATGAAAAACTAAAATAAATAAAAAAAAATATACAAATTTTTGGTCTTTTTTAGTTTGTTTAGCAAAAAATAAAAACCGCAGAGGTGATCAAATACCACCAAAAGAAAGCTATTTATGGGAAGAAAATTATAATTTAGTTTGGGTACAGTGTTGTATGACCGCGCAATTGTCATTCAAAGTGTGACAGCGCTGAAAGCTGAAAATTGTCCTGGGCAGGAAGGGACGTAAGTGCCTGGTATTGAAGTGGTTAAGCTATATACAGTAAAGCATGATGGAAAAGATGCTGAATTTTTAATTTTTTTTGTTTAAAATACACCTTTAAAGCGGAGCTCCACCCTAAAGTGTAACTTCCGCTCTTCGGAACCCTCCCCCCCTCCAGTGTCACAATTGACACCTTTCAGGGGGGAGGGGGTGAAGATACCTGTCTTCGTCAACTGTCTTGCAGACCCTTCGGGGTGCGGCAGTTGACAGCCCAAAGATGGGTTGTCATGCCACTTTTGCAGGCGAGTCCTGGGCCTCATGGTAGCCTCCTTCGAGGCGGTATCATAGGCACTATTTCACACGCGAGTGTTACAGAAGGTAACTCTGTCCTGCAAGGTCAAGTGCCTTCATCCCTGGATTATCGAAATCCGGGTGAGCCACCTAATCGGGACCTCCCTAGTTGGTGGTCGACATCACCGCCATTCTGTCTGGGAAGTTGTTCCTTCCTTCCTTTTTTTACTAGATGGTGGTCACGGCGGACGCCTGTCTTCCCGGGTGCAGAGGAATCTGAGGAGCTCAGTCAACCTGGGTTGCTGGACTCCGGAGGAATCCCTTTGCAGATCATTGGCCTGAAATCCAGGTGATCTGGCTTTGCCTCTCCACATGGTCTCAGAGGCTACAAAGGCGTCCAGTCAGAATCCAGTCGGACAAACACCACAGTTGTGGCGTATGGCAATCATCAGGGAGGAACAAGCGGCTCTGCTGCAGCATCGGAGGTCGCTCACCTCCTAAGGGGGCACCCTTACCAGAGTGGAAGCACGCCAGTCGTATATCTCCTGGCTTCTCAACTCAATCGGAAGGTATTGAGGTTTGTGGCCAGGTTGAGAGACCCATGGGTAAACACAACAGATGCGTTGATGGCACTGGGGAGTCAGTACCGACTAATCTATGCCTTTCTTCCTCGGAAGCTCCTTCCTTATCTGCTTCGCAGACTCGAGGCAGAGAGGATTACAATGGTCCCAATTGCTCTGAATTGGCCTCAGCGTCCTTGGTACGTCGATCTAGTGCGTCTGGTAGCAGACGCCTTTTGGCATCTACCGCTAAGGAAGGACCTGCTGTCGCAAGGTCCCATACGCCATCCTGTTTTACAGTCACTGGCTTGACGGCATGGCTTGAGAGCCAGGTGCTGAGACCGGGGCCTGTCAGACTCGGTGAACTCTACCATGAGGAGTGCTTGGAAATCATCCCCTAGGAAGATTACCATTGCACTTGGAAGACCTGCATATACAATTGAGAGGAAATGAGGTGGCATCCGCATACTTATTTGGTCCCAGAGTCCTGCTGTTCAGCAGGGAATGGGCCAAAAATGTTACTTTAAGTACAATTAGGGGGCAGGTATCTGCCCTGGCTGTCTTTTTCAATGACCCCTGGTGGCTCACTCTCTAGTTGAGAACGTTTGTACAGTGGGTTCGTCAGGCGGCCCCTCCAGGATCGGATGTCCCCTCCCGCTGCCTATAAGAACGCTCAGTTGTCGGAACTGCCGCTATGATCGATCTTATCGTGCGCAGAATCGCTGGCAGAAGAGAAGTCTGTCACCTGGGGCAGCACCCCTGCTCTACTTAAATCCAGTCGAAAGCTGCAGAGGTGGGCAGGGGGGGGTTGAGAGAGTTGGTGCTGCAGGGTTTAGTGAGGTGGGGAAGGGGGAAAAGAGTAGCAAGGATGAATTGTAGGTGACAGTGTGTGTGTGGGGTGGACACTTTCTTTTTTTTTTTTATTTCTTAGAAACATCCAGCTCCCACTTCCTCGCGGGGCTCCGCGGCACCAGAAGGAAGTTCTCCTCTCCCCCTCCCTGCAATCTTCTGGGACTTGTCACAGGTCCCAGAAGATTGCTCGGCCAATCACAGCGCGTGGTGTGTGCCCGGCTGTGAAGCCACAGCCGGGCGCCCCTCAGTAGTGATGCCGGCGCCACGTATCGCTGGACCGTGGGACAGGTGAGTGTCCGATTTTATTAAGTCAGCAGCTACACTTTTTGTAGCTGCTGACTTTTCAATGGGCGGAACGCCGCTTTAAAGATTATTTGATGTCCCAGTCCCCTAGGGTACAAAGTATATATAGCACTTTCTCATCTTTCTAGGAACTATAGAAGCAGAGAGCCAGTGTATGACGGTGTGCCCCAAGCTCCACCCACCGATCTTTCGACAATTGTATGAATAACCATATTTGGGTTGTCTTTCATGCAATTTCTCAACGCAAGCGTCGTCTGAATGCAAGGGAGGAAGCATGTCATTTTAACACTAAACACAGGCATGCACACAGCAGCACGCTTCTTGTGCTTCTCGTCCTGTGCTTTTACAAGTTGGGAGTGGCAGTGGTGTCAGAAAAAGGCCTGCTTCAGTTGTGTACAGGATTTCCATAAATGGCAAGTTAAAATCTTTCATGAAAGCCTCTTTCTGCCACTGCTGCCACTCGCTGTTGCAGCTTGTAGCGGTGCTGTCGCATACTGCATCTCGGCTTCTAGAAAGATGGGGGAAAGTGCTGTGTACACACTTTTTTTTTTTTTTTTCACCCTAGGGGACTGGAGCATCTAATATATGAAGTGACAGTTCTTCTTTAATGCAAAAATAAAAATAAAAAATTGTATGTTGTACCTAATTCAAAACACTTTCTTGAAATTCACTTTCCACAACTTCCTGTACACCAGGACCTGAGCTTGGAGCATAATAGAGCCAGGTTTGTGAGCCTTTCTACTAAAATTACGCTGGGGGCTTTCTTACAAGATGGGAAAGCACATGTAAAACTTACGGTATATACTCGAGTATAAGCCGAGGTACCTAATTTTACCACAAAAAAATGGGGAAACGTATTGACTCGAGTATAAGTCGAGGGTGAGAATGCAGCAGCTACTGTAAGCGGAAGAGAGGGTCAACAATGCCCATTTGCAGTCTCGCTGTGCCCATTTGTAGTCTCGCTGTGCCCATTTGTAGTCTCGCTGTGCCCATTTGTAGTCTCGCTGTGCCCATTTGCAGTCTCGCTGTGCCCATTTGCAGTCTCGCTGTGCCCATTTGCAGTCTCGCTGTGCCCGAGTATCTGCATTCTTGACAGGCGTCCATTTTTTAAAAGTCGCGGCTTTCTCCTGGCGTTCCGTGATGGGCATTTGACACTGTTCCGCCTATCACGGAAGTCCGCTCATCCTCAGACTCAGTTTCCCAGCAGACACTGTGTTCAGTGTTCCACCAATCAGACATTCTTTCATCCTCGAACAAGAGGACGTCCGCGATTGGCGCAACACTGAACACAGTGTCTGCTGGGAAACTGTCCGAGGAAGAGAGGACCTCCGTGATAGGCGGAACACTGTCAAATGCCTATCATGGAATAGAACGCCAGGAGGAAGTCGCGACTTTAAAAAAAAAATGGACGCCCATCAAGAATTTAGTATAAGCCGAGGGGGGTATTTTCAGCCCTAAGAAAAGGGCTGAAAAACTCGGCTTATACTCGAGTATATACGGAAATTGTAGAGTGATGCAGTTTGTTAACTGCCCAGTCTGGGTGTTAAAGGACATCTATCCTTGGTTGAAAACTGCCGCAAATTCCCTACAGATTGGACATGGTGTACAGAATGTGAACTGTCTCCCAGTACTCCAGCTCACCTGTGCCTCTGCCCAAGCAGTGAACACACTACACTGGGAGAGCCTGCATTTAGCCAGGAAAGGTTCCCTTTTCCACCAATATGCCTGACTGTTGAAGGGGAACTTCGCTGTACCTAGCCAAAATGTAATTATAAATCCCTAATTGTTTTCCCTTTTGTGAAAATAAACAAATGGCCACTTGTCCTTGTACTTCAGCATGGTCTTCCCTGCAGGCACAGTTCTACTTGTTCCACAGTTCTTCTCCTGCGCCTCCATTTTGAAACTGATTTCGTACATGCGCATACAAGTCTTTGTTCCAGCAAAAGCAGTGATAAGTCTCTCCTCTTGCTCTCAGTGGAGTGTGGACTGTGGCGAACAGAGTGCCGGAGCAAGCAACAGAAACTCTCCTGCTCTCTGGCTCAACCAGGGCATAGAAAACAGTAGATTGCTCATTAACGAAGGAGCTTGTGCTCCATCTGTTCATCCCAATGCAACTTGAGAATAGTCAGCATAGGCAGAGTACACAAGAGATTATCGACTTGCAAGTTTTATGCAAACTCAACAGGCACTTTTTCACTTGTATATGTTTTTTCCTATGTATATGAGCTAATATGCATAAAATGAGCACCAATTACTTGTACGGTGCATGCAGGTTCTCGTGCAGACAGTGCAGGTGATTGTTGGCGCTATGTAACAGATTATTCAAGTAAAACTGTAGGTTCGTTAATTTTTGTCTGAACATCCATAGTCTTATCCTTTCCTGCTTGAAGTTGTTAAACCTTTGGATTGTAATATATATTAGTTTTAGTATGAACAGGATTTTTAATTTAGTTATAAGGCAGATAAAGGTATTGTAATTTTGGTTGCATGTTTGCATATCCTAAATGGTCTACAAAATATGCAGTCTGATTTCTTGTGACTCTCAGGCCTAAAGTATTCAGAATTGGGAGCCAGTAGGTTTAAGTGGAAAGGAACGCGTGGTTTCTGTTCAAATAAAAGCTTTTTATACTATATGTGGAAACTTGTGGCTGAAGATTTTTTCTTTTTTTTTTCCCCTCCCTACAGGTTTAAAAGAATTGGGAAACAATGGGGGCATTTTTAGACAAGCCAAAGATGGAAAAGCATAATGCTCAGGGGCATGGTAATGCACTGCGTTATGGGCTTAGTAGCATGCAAGGTTGGCGGGTTGAGATGGAAGATGCACATACGGCTGTAATTGGTTTGCCAAATGGACTTGATGGGTGGTCGTTCTTTGCTGTATATGATGGTCACGCTGGTTCCCAGGTTGCCAAATACTGCTGTGAGCATTTGCTGGACCACATCACAAGCAACCAGGATTTCAAAGGGACTGATGGACATCCCTCTGTGGAAAGTGTAAAAATTGGAATCAGAACAGGGTTTCTCCAAATTGATGAACATATGAGAGTAATTTCTGAGAAGAAACATGGTGCCGATAGAAGCGGGTCTACAGCAGTGGGTGTTATGATTTCCCCTCATCACATTTATTTTATCAACTGTGGCGACTCAAGAGGATTACTTTGTAGAAGCAAGAAAGTTCATTTCTTTACACAGGATCACAAACCAAGCAATCCACTTGAAAAAGAGCGTATACAAAATGCTGGTGGATCTGTGATGATTCAGCGTGTAAATGGATCACTTGCAGTTTCAAGGGCTCTAGGTGACTTTGATTACAAATGTGTCCACGGAAAAGGCCCCACAGAGCAGCTTGTATCACCAGAGCCTGAAGTTTATGAAATTGAGCGGTCAGAAGAGGACGACCAGTTTATAATTCTGGCATGTGATGGAATTTGGGATGTCATGGGAAATGAGGAGCTGTGCGACTTTGTAAGGTCCAGACTAGAAGTTACCGATGACCTTGAAAAAGTTTGTAATGAAATTGTAGACACCTGTCTATACAAGGTACAGTACATTTTTGTCTAGATTATAAATGGTCTTCTAGTACATTGGCTTAAAGGCCAAGTTTACCTTTTTTTTTTCTTTTCTTTTTTTTTTTTTTTCTTTTTTATTCCAGCTCCCCTATTTTAACAAATAACAAAGCTTTCCATTCTTCACACTCACCTCACAGTCATAGCTGATTAAAAAACTTCTCCATGACTCCTGCCTTCCTGGACGGTCTATAGGTCATGACACAGGAAGGAGTTGACCAGCTGACCTCATAAGCACACACCCTGCAGCTACCCTCCTACCTACCACTCATCTCCAGGTGCACCATTTTTTAAATGAAATGCAATCAATCAGTGATCAGCTATGAGGACAGTGAGGTGAGTGTGTAGAATAAATAGAAAGTTTTTCAGAAAAAAAACATAAGTAGTACATTAATGCTATTTTGGTACATAGGGGAGTTGGAATTAGAAAAAGGTGAACTTGGCTTTTAAAGTGTATTTGTCAAAATTTCCCCCCCCCCATCTTCCCATTGGGGAGATTATACTCTTCACTTGTGGACACAAGAAGTATAAGAAATCTCTCCAAACAGAGGGGAATGCCCTCTTAGTCTTTTGCCACCAGAACAGGTGTCCCTATTGAAAAATGTTCTCTTCCTATTTTGGTGACGGCTCAAAACTTTGGATTTTTCTTCACTTTCAGTCCTATGACAATGGCCACCTCCAAAAAAAACCCAACCCTGACCAACATTCTAAACCCTCCCTGCTCGGCTAAAAAAAAAAAGGTTTAGATCCACTTTATTTTTACTTTAAAGAGAAAGCATAATGGGTGACTTTTATCAAGCAAATTGGCACAATTCGTTCCAAATCAGATTGTCTCCTTCAGTTTGTGTGACAGGTTTATCGTCCTGTGCATATGTATTCCTGGGCAGCTAAGTTTGACCATTGGCAAATTTCAGTCAAATGTATTGCTGAAGAGAAGACAAATTAATGCTCTAAATCAGGGGTCTCAAACTGGTGGCCCTCCAGCTGTTCCAAAACTACAAGTCCCATCACGCCTCTGCCTGTGGGAGTCATGCTTGTAACTATCAGCCTTGCAAGGCCTCATGGGACTTGTAGTTTCGCAACAGCTGGAGGGCCGCCAGTTTGAGACCCCTGCTCTAAATACACCCAATTAGGTGCTTGGGGTTCATTCAATCACCAGTGTGACTCAGTCAAGTTAGGAATTTGACTCGGGCTCTCACCTTGTATTCAGTGATAAATTTTACCCCAGTCCCCCCAACATATTTGCAGTGAGTACCTATTGAGGAGTTGTGTTTTTAGCATATTTTGCAAGCTTGATCTTCACAAGTTTTTTTTTAACTATAAGTGATTAGTCATTAGAAAGATATCGTGCTGGTTCGGTGCAACCACCTCAGCTCTCTGAGATAAGATACTAACTACATAGTGTGCTGACTCAGACATGCATTGTAAGGAGGAGCAGTAAAACACCACCGTGTAGCACTTCAAAGGTGGAAGCAAGGTCTGCATATGTAATGAAAATAAAAAACGTACTCTGGTGTAAGCCACCGCTCCATCCAGGACCACCAGGTCCTGTGGCTCCATCTTATGTCTCCACATGAGCTAACCCACACCCTGCGCATCTTCAGTGCAGGAAAGATTATTATGGTGCATGTGCAGTGCTACAGAGATTTTTCTGGAGCATGCACAATGAGGCCAAGATTGCCCGATGTTTCCTGGAAATGTGAGACACCAGTATGTGGGGGGTTAATTTTCACCTAAGTGAGAGTGTGGCTCTGGATCTCACACAAAAAGCACTTAATCGCCCCCCCCCCCCCCCCCCACCCATGGTAGCATCAGGGGTGGAAAAAAAAATTAAGCCAAGTGATAGAGGGCAAAGATTCACTTCAATAGTCAAATCTGTGCAAAGCAAGACCCCCCCCCCCCCAATGTTTGGACTTGCAAGGTGCAGTAAGAATGTGATATGGAATGTCGTTTTTTTAGGGAGGGTGAGCAATGGGACCTACTTACAAGCTTTTGCAGGTGTTAATTTGAGAAAGCGGATTCAAATATTTCCTCATCGGGAGATGAGGGGAGGATTTGAGAGTTTAATACATTTGTACTTCACCCTGAAGCCCCTAAAAGTACCATGCGATGGCTTACCACTCCTTTGTTGAAATAAACCTATAAAAATCTGCCAGTAGCAGCCAGGAAATGGCTGTAGGGAATATTGCTGGGAACCAGGACCAGAAAAGGTAACCAATCATATTTTAACTATTCAGCCCCAGAGGGTTTTACCCACTTAATGACCAGCCAGGCCATTTTTTGTGATACGCCACTGCTTTATTTTAACTGACAACTGTGTGGTCGTGGGATGCTGTACCCAAATATATGTCTTTTTTTTTTCACACAAATAGAGCATTTGGTCACCTCTGGTGTGTGTGTGTGTGTGTGTGTGTGTGTGTGTGTGTGTGTGTGTGTATTTTTTATTTTTTTTGTGCTATAAACAAAAGCGATATACTTGACTTATACTTGACTTGGGTGTATGTCCCTGCTTCTCCAGGAGAAGATCTAGGCAGAATGTTAGATGTTACAACATACATTCTAAAAACCAGAGCTGAACAGCCCCGCCCAGGGGGGCGGTCCCTCCGGACATAACCCTCCTACCTGCAGTCAGCAGCCTGTTTTTTTCTGCCTAGCAGAGGAGAAGACGTGGCTCTCTCAGGAGCCAGTCTCCTGACAGATTTTTTTTTTTTTTTTTTTTTATTCCTTTGAGAATTTTATTTTATTTTTGAGATCTTCTATCAACTGTCGGCTGGGCAACAGGTTGGGTACAAGATATCCTCGTAGTCTTCCCTGTCCGACCATTGAGCGTGCTGATCTTCTCCGTGTGTGTGACCCAGTTAACGACATGCCCCACGACTCCAGGTGTGGCCGGTGGGCTTTTATGCTCCACGGTCCTCACAAGATTGAGCAGTCCTGCTGTATCTTTCGTGGTGGACCGGGCCGACAGCTACTCAGTACCGCACTGTGATAGGTCTGTCAGAAACACACCAGTGGGTCCCTCTGGGACGGGTAAGTAGTCTCTCCTGCCCGCAGGTGAGTACATGCTGTGTGTTTCTCTGTCTGGGGGGATTTTCCCTGTCTCCCCCTTGTTATTGCTGCTCTCTGCACCTTTTACTCTGGCGCTGTGCTGTGTGGGGGTGCCTGGGGGTCACTCTGTCCCGGGGGCGGGGCTCATGGCTGCCTGCATGGAGCTGGCAGGACTTTTCTGTGTATCGCGCCATTCGGCGCATTGTTTGTGGTGTTTTACTGTGTTCAGAGCGGCCATCTTGCCATGGATCGATGGCGCAGTTACATTCGGCCAGTGGCCATTTTCTTGAAGCCGCTCACGCTTTTCACATTACTTTGGCCTCTCGCTGCTGGAACGGCGCAAATCTCCTTACTCTCTCCTCACGGCTCACTCGCGCTGGTACAGCGCGGTACAGGCAGCGGAATTAAGCGGTCCTCTCCGGGTTGGTGAGTTCTCTGGGTATCCCCTCCTTAGCGCAGCCAGTGGGTGGACTTTTCTTCACTTTGTGCATTAAGGTCTCAGAGGGTGGCGAGTTATGGAGTCTGGTTCACCTGCTTCCCCATTCATGTCGGAGGCAACAGGCCGTGCCCCAGCACCTGCGGTCCCTATGGACCAGTTGTCGGCAGTCCTGGAAACGTTTCTTGTCAGGATGGAAGCGGTGTGCGATCGCAGGGGCGCTAAAAAGCGCCCTCTCCCCACGCTATCTCCACAAGGAGTGCTTGGATTCAGATATGGGCCTAGCTGCTGCTGCTCAGGACCTTAGCTCTGATTTCTTTGATGTTTTTGAACAGGACATTCCTTGTGAGGAAGACCCCAGTTCTGAGTCAGTAAATGACAGGGCGCTTGTAAGTGAATGCATTGATGCTGTGAGGGACTCTCAAGCTGGATGCTGCAGCACCTCAGGTGGAAGCTGTCTCCTTTGGTTCCTTTAAGGCCAAGCCTTCTAATATGTATACGCCTTTTCTTTGACAGGTTCATTGATCAGGTTTGGGAAAAGCTGCAGAAGACCCGTGGCGTCTGTCTATTAGGTACCCCTTTGAGGAGGCCCCGGTTAAGAAGTGGGCCTCTCCCACGGTAGTCAACCCCCCCCCGGTCGCCCGTTTTGAATAAGTCTACCACTCTCCCGATGGAGGGGACTCCTGCATTTAAGGACCCCACTGACAGGAGGTCGGAAGTGGTGAGCAGAGCCATGTTTGCTTTGTTGGGGTCTGCCTTACGTCCTATCGTAGCGGCGACCCTTGTGTCTCAGACACTCACGGAATGGGCAAAGATTTTGCACCAGACTGTGCAGGAGCATAATCTCCCTCCAGATACCATTGCCCTGGCCCACCAACTTGTGCAGGGTCTGGTGTATGTGTGATGCCACTTTGGACGCGGCCCCATTAATGTCTGGGGCCTCTGTCTCTGCGGTGGTGGTGCGTCGTCTTATCTGGTTGAAATGCTGGTCGGCTGACCTAGCCTCCAAGAAGCTCCTGACTGATTTGCCCTTTTAAGGGCGATAGACTGCTTGGTGCTGCCCTGGATGACATTAAGGTTGTCACTGGGGGTAAGAGCACCCTCCTTCCTCAGACTACTAAGGGAAAGGAGCCCCGCCGTAAGCCGTGCCCCTCCTTTCCAGCTAAAAAGAATTTTTTTTCGTAAGTCAGAATCCGCGGGTAAGCCCTCCCAGGCTGACAACAGTGCGGCTGGTGGACAGAAGCGTCCCTGGGTGCGTAAGCTGAACAAGCCGGCTCCCAAGCCCGCCACCGTATGAAGTCTTGCCCCCGCCTGACTCTGGGGTGGGGGGACGACTTCGCAGGTTCACTGATCGGTGGACCTCCCGGATCTCCGACCGGTGGGTGTGCAAGGTGGTCACCTCAGGATACAGGATAGAGTTCCGTTCATGGCCCCCGGACAGATTCTTCCCCTCAAATCACAGGATTTGCTCAGGTACTGCGTAATTATGCCGGTACTGTCACAGGAGAGGTTTCAGGGGTTCTACTCGAATCTGTTTGTTTGTTTGTCCCGAAGGACGGGGTCCGGCCAATCCTGGACCTCAAGGCCTTGAATGCCTTTGTGAAGATGCAAAAGTTCCGTATGGAATCCATTCGCACGGTGATCGCTGCACTCCTTCCAGGGGACTTTCTGGCGTCCTTGGATAACCAGAAGTTTCTGCGTTTTGCGATAGGCAAAGTCCACTATCAATTTGTTTCCCTTTGGCTTAGCATTGGCACCACGGGTTTTCACCAAGGTGCTTGCCCCGGTTCTAGCTTTGCTGAGACAGCGAGGCATTGTTATCGTGGGCTATCTGGATGATCTTCTGAGAGCAGACAATGCCTCAGAGTTGGAAGAAAATGTGACAATAGTCAGTCGGATCCTCCGGGATTTCAGGTGGCTCCTGAACCTTCAGAAGTCGGTCCTGTTCCCAATTTAGCGTTTGTAGTGTCTGGGTCTGATCCTAGACTCCTCGGAGACAAAAGTATTCCTACACTCCAGTGAAGTTGCAGACACTTTGGTCTGCAGTACGGGTCCTGACGTCCCGAAAATGGTCGTCAATCCGTTTTCTGCATGAGAGTTCTGGGACTCTTGGTGGCCTCCGTCAAGGCCGTTCCGTATGCCCAATCACACAATCAGGCATTGCAGAAGGAGATCCTGTCCACCTGGGACAAGTCCCCGTTATAACTAGATCGTCAGATCCGGGTGAGTCATCCTGTCAGGGCGTCCCTGACGTGGTGGCTGAGGTCCCCGGCTCTTTGGTCCGGGAAGTCTTTCCTCCCCATCCAGTGGACGGTGATCATGATGGATGCCAGCCTTTTGGGCTGGGGCGGTGTTTGGGGAGTCCTATCAGGTCAAGGGCTCTGGACTCCGGACGAGTCCCGTCTACCGATCAATGTCCTGGAACTGCGGGTAATCAGACTGTGCCTCTCCTCGTGGCCGGAGAGGCTACAGGGCCAGTCAGTCAGAATCCAGTCTGACAACGCCACGGCCGTTGCGTATGTCAACCATCAGGTGGGAACTCGGAGCTCGGCTGTGGCATCTGAGGTCGCCCACATCCTAAGGTGGGCGGAAAGAAGCGTGCCGGCTCTGTCGGCCGTCTACATTCCTGGCGTAGAAAACTGACAGGCGGACCATGAGTCGCCAGACGCTGGACCAGGGGGTATGGTCCTTGCACCCTTGAGGTTTTTCAACTTCTTTGCCGGCGGTGGGGCACGCCGGAGGTGGACCTGATGGCCTCTCGACTCAATCGCAAGGTGTCGAGGTTTGTGGCCAGGTCCAGGGACCGCTGGGCGGATGCCTCGGACGCATTGGTTGCCCCATGGGGTCAGTATCGCCTGATGTGTACCCTCCGCTGCAGTTACTTCCTCGCCTGCTGTGCAGGGTGGCGGCCGAGGGGGTTCCGGTGATCCTCATTGCTCCAGATTGGCCTCGGCGTCATTGGTACGCCGATCTGGTACGTCTCGTCGCGGACGTTCCTTGGCGACTGCCAATGAGGGAGGACCTTCTGTCTCAAGGTCCTATATTTCATCCTGCTTTACCGTCTCTGGCTTTGACGACATGGCTATTGAAAGCCAGGTGCTGAGGGACCCGAGGTCTCTCGGATTCGGTCATTTCGACCATGTTGAGGGCACGGAAGTCTTCCTCCAGAAAGATCTATCACCGTACCTGGAAGGCTTACATCGCTATGTGCGTAGAGCTAGACTGGCGTCCACGGACGTATTCCGTCCCCAGAATCCTGCGGTTCTTGCAGCGTGTTGTGACCTAAAAGCTGGCTTTGAGCACCATTAAGGGTCAGATTTCGTCCTTGGCTGTTTTCTTTCAACGTCCACTAGCAAGACCATTCCTTGGTTAGCACCTTTGTGCAGGGGGTTCCCCATGTGAGACCCCCCCCCCCCCCTGTCAAGCCTCCTCTCCCTCCTTGGGATCTGAATTTGGTGCTATCGGTTCTCCAAGAACCCCCCTTTGAAAACATCAGAGGTATTCCTCTTGACTTTGCCTCATAAGGTGGCCTTCTTAGTGGCCATTACTTCTGTTAGACGGTTGTCTGAGTTGGCGGCCTTGTCCTGCAAGTCGCCTTTCTTGGTCCTCCATAAGGATAAGGCGGTGTTGCGCCCGCGACCATCTTTCCTTCCAAAGGTGGTCTCGGCCTTTCACCTTAATGAGGACATTGTTCTTCCGTCCTTGTGTCCTCACCCATCGCATCCCAGAGAGTTTGCGCTTTACACGTTGGATGTGGTACGTGCCTTACGGGTGTACCTGTCTGCTACTGCTTCCATTCGGAAGTCTGACTCACTGTTTTATGTCTCTCTGGTCCAAAACAGGGCCAATCGGTTTCGTCTGCCACCATTTCTAGGTGGACCAGGCAGACTGTCATACAGGCCTATGCCCTTAAGGGGTGGGCGCCTCCCTTTCCGGGTACGGTGCATTCCACCAGGGCAATTGGTGCTTCCTGGGCTTTCCGACATCAAGCGTTGGTTGCACAAGTGTGCATGGCGGCGACCTGGTCGTCCGTTCATACCTTTTCTAAGTTCTATAAGGTAGATGTGGCTGCATCTTCGGATGCTTCTTTCGGCCGCAAGGTGTTGCATGCGGCTGTTTAATGGTGCAACTCCTCCGTTAAAGAGCTCTGCCTGTTTGGAGTGAAGTTTTGGTTTTCTATTTATACTGCTCCCACCCCTCTTCTTGACACTGCTTTGGGAAGTCCCACAAGTCAAGTATAAGAGGCTGTGTCAGTCCATGGACGATAAGAGAAAATAGGATTTTTGTACTCACCATAAAATCCGTTTCTCTGATGTCCATGGACTGACACAGCACCCACCCTTCCTTTTTAAGGTTTGTACTGCTTTGTTACGAACTGAGGCTGCTGACTGCAGGTAGGAGGGTTATGTCCGGAGGGACCGCCCACTTGTTGTAACATCTAACATTCTGCCTAGATCTTCTCCTGCGAGCAGGGACATATACCCACAAGCCAAGTATAAGAGTCTGTGTCAGTCCATGGACGTCAGAGAAATGGATTTTACGGTGAGTACAAAAATCCTATTTTCTCTTATTGTCCATGGACTGACACAGCTGGATACTGTAAACGTGTGGGTATATGTCCCTGCTCGCAGGAGAAGATCTAGGCAGAATGTTAGATTGTTAGAAACATACATTCTAGAACAAACCAGAGCTGAACAGCCCCGCCCAGGGGGGCGGTCCCTCCGGACATTACCCTTCCACTTGCAGCCTCAGTTTTTTTTCTGCCTAGCAGGAGGAGAAGACATGGCTCTCTCAGGAGCCAGTCTCCTGGAAGATTTTACTTTTTACATTTTATTCCTTTGGGAATTTTATTTTATTTTTGAGACCTTCAATCAACTGTCGGCTGGGCAACAGGTTGGGTACACTGGTATCCTCGTAGTCTTCCCTGTCCGACCATCGAGCGTGTGCTGATCCTCGCCTTGTGTGCGTGAGACTCAGTTCACGACATGCCCCATGACTCCAGCGGTGGCCGGGTTGCTTTTATGCTCCCGCGGTCCTCTCAAGATTGAACAGTACCTGACTGACTGTATCTCTTGCGGTGGACCGGGCCGACAGCTACGCAGTACTGCTCTGTGATAGGTCTGTCTGAAACAAGCCAGTGGGTCCCTGAAAGGGACGGGTAAGTAGTCTCTCCTACTGCAGGTGTGTTTCTTTATATGGGGGGTTTCTCCCTGTCTCCCCCCTGTTATGCTGCTCTCTGCACCCTGTACTGGTGCTGTGCTTGGGGGGTCACTGACCTGGCTGGGCGCTCATGTGTCTAGTGGGTTCTGGAGAGAGGGGCAGTTTTTCTGGTGTGTGAGGTGATTATTTGCGTGTGCCATTAGCGCGCGCATTAGCGCTGTTTGAGATGGTTATTGTGTGCGCCATTAGCGCACATTAGAGCTTTGAATTTCGCGCTCGGCGGCCATCTTGGCGTGGTTCAATGGCGCAGTTATAGCGGCGGCCATTTTCTTGTAGCCGCCGCACATTTTACTTTCGGTTTCGGCCTCTAGCGGCGGCACTGCGGCGACAATCTCCTCACAATCTCCTCACAGATTCTTCACTCTCCTCAGGCTCACAGCGGGACTGAGCGGTCCTTAAGGGTTGGTGAGTCCTCCGGGTATCCCCTCCTCAGTGTAGCCAGTGGGTGGACTGTATATTCACTGTATGGTGTATAAAGTCTCAGAGGGTGGCGTTATGGAGTCTGATACACCTGCTCTCACACTTGCCTGGGGCAACTGGCAGTGCTGCACAGTTAAACATGTTAATATGTTTCCTGCACCTGCGGTCCTTATGGACCAGTTGTTGGCAGTCCTGGAATCATTCCTTGTCAGAATGGAAGCGGTGTGCGAGCAAAAGGAGCTATAAGCCCCCTCTCCCCACAAAAATCTTTAGTGAAGGAGTGCTCTGATTCAGATATGGACCTAGCTACTGTGCTCAGGACCCTAACTCTGAATATTTAATGTTTATGAACGGGACATTCCCTTGTGAGGAAGACAACAGTTCTGTGTCAGTGAATGACAGGGCCCTTGTAAGTGAACTCATTGATGATGTGAGGAACACTCTCAAGCTGCGTGCTGGGGCTGAGGTACCTCAGGTGGATGCTGTTTCCCTTGGTTCCTTCAAGCTTTTCTTTTACACAGCTTCCTCACTGTTTTCCTCACCCGCTGCGTCAAGAGCAGCATGGATGATACAGTGGTACACAGTGTTTCCATCCCCCCTGGTCGGTGCAGCATGGTGGGGGGGGGACTTTATTCATTTATGTCTCTAGTCCCTGTGAGCCTTCTGTGTGATGTCCTGAGGCAACAACAGGGCCTCTGCACCTGTGGTTTCCCGCCATTTCCTGGGGAACGCTTTGAGCTCTGACAGACACACGGTCTGAGGATCAGAGGTTGCCTGTTACCTGCATGCTGCTTCGGCAGCACAGTCAAGCAGGTTGGAATGATACAGAGAAGATTATGCGCCTCTGCGCCATAATTTAAATTCCTCCTATACCTCTACACTGCATACATTCACAGTGTATGTATGTGTTATTGGTCTCTGTGTCTGCGTGGGTGTCCCCATGTTCCAATGCTGTGTTTCAGTGCCATACATGATATGAACGTACAAATTATGTTTATGCACGACTCCAGATACATTCACAGTATATATATATTATACTTTCTGGGTCGGCGCAGGGTTTCCGCCGGGGGCTCCGGTGTCCTCCCGCGCTCTCATGGTATGTGCGCTTCGGCTCTCTGCACAGTATAGACATGTTCAATATGTTTATTGCACATACTATACATGTTTACAGTATGGGTATACTGTTTGCGTGGGGTTCCTCCGGGTACTCCGCTTTCCCCCCACGCGCCAATGGAAATGCACAGCATAAACGTGCAATATCTTTATTCAAATGCTATCATTCCTACACGGTATCTGTGTGCTGTCTGCGTGGGGTTCTTCCGGGTGTTATGGTTTCCTCCCACGCGCTGACGGTATGTGCGCCTTTTGGCGTTCTGCACAGTTAAACTTTTTTATTGTTTATCACGCATGTTATATTACGTACACGGTATGTGTATGCAGTCTGTGTGGGTTTCCTCCGGGTACTCCGGTTCCCTCCCACACTCCATTGGTGTGGGCGCTTCAGCGCTATGCACAGTCTAAATTTGTGCGATTGGATATCCACATACTAACATACCTACCCGGTATGTCTCTGCAGTCTGCGTGGGTTTCCTCCGGGTCTCTGCCCACGCTACATGACATGCGTGCCTTTGGTGCAATACACGGTGTAAACATACACATTATGTTTATACACAACACTAACTACATTCACAGTAGTTGTAGGTATTGCATTCTCTGAGTATGCGTGGGGTACTTCGGTTCCTCCCACGCGCCAACGGTGTGCACGCCTTCGGTGCTATGCACACATGGGCTTGTGCAAAATGTTTAGCACACATACTATAATACCTACAGGGTATGCGTATGCAGTCTGCATGGGTTTCATCCGGGTGCCCAGGTTTCTCCCCTGCGTTCCAATGGTGTGCGCATTTTCAGCGCTATGCACAGTATAAACATTTGCAATTTGTTTATTCGCAGGCTAACATACCTACACGGTTGTGTACGCAATCTGCGTGGCTGGTTTACGTTCAAGCCCCGATGATGTGCGCGCCTTCGTCGCTGGCACAGTATAAATGTGTTTTAATAGGTTTATCCACACATACTAAACTACATACGCCGTATGTGGTTGTATTATGCTCTTTGTGGCTGGGTGGGTTTCCTCCCACACTCTATTTGTGCGTTTGACGCAATACATAGTATACACTATATGTTTGTACAATCAGCACTTATCTATGGGTAGCTGCTGGATGGAGCATTGTCATAAGGATCCCTGGTTTCAGGGGTACCACTTTCCACCTGCTTTCAGTGGTGATCAGAAGCGCTGGCTTGGACTGTGTTCGCCAGGCTGAGGTTAGCGTTACGCCCGTTAGTGGCTGCGTCTCTGGTGTTTTTGTAGCTCAATGACTGGGCAAAAGCCTCTGCTTCATCCATCAGTCGTCTAGCAGGTGCACTGCAACTGCTTTAGCCTTTAGGGTCTCTGTGCCCGGGGTGGGTTTGCGCCACCTGTGCAGGCTGAGGTACTAGTCCTCTGACCGAGGTTTCTAGGGAAGTTCTGTCAAATTGCCTTTTATTGGCCAACAGTTGAGGCACGCTGTACACCAGGGCCTCCCTTCTCCGATACATTGCGGAGTCTCTTTGGGATTTTCATACATCTAGCTGCAAGATGGTCCTGTCGGCCGTGTGCATTGCAGGTGAAGGGTTCTTGCATCCGGAGGTGTTTCCACCTCCTTTACCGGAGGTGGGGCACCGGAAGTGTACCTTATGGCCTCTCGACTCACTCGCAAGGTGGCAAGATCGTGGCCAGGTCCAGGGACCCCTGGGCGGATGCGTCAGACACGTTGGAAGCCCGTGGGGGCAGTATCGCCTGATATATGCTTACCCTCCGCTGCTGTTGTTGCCTCGCCTGCTTCGCAGAGTAGGGGCTGAGGCCATTCCGGTGATCCTCAGTGCTCCAGAACAGTGTCATTGGTATGCCGATCTACTTTGGCTAGTCGCAGACGTTCCTTGGCGACTGCGTATTGGGGTGGACCTTCTGTCTCATGATCCCATACTTCATCCTGCTTTACAGTCCTTTGCTTTAATGGCATGGCTGTTTAAAGCCAGGTGCTGAAGGACCGAGTTCTCTCGTATTCGGTCATCTCTTCTATGTTGACACCGGAATCTTCCTCCAGAAAGATATCTCACCGTACCTGGAAGGCTTACATTGCTATGTGCGAGGAACTTGAGTGGCGTCCTCGGATGTATTCCGTTGCCAGGATTTTACTGTTCTTACAGCGTGGTGTGACCCAAAAGCTGGCCTTGCATACCTTTTTTTTTTTTTGAGGGTCGGATTTCGGCCCGGGCTGTCTTTTTCAATGACCGCTACCAGGCCATTCCTTGATTGGCACCTTTTTGTGCAGGGGGTTCGCCATGTGATCCCCCCTGTCAAGCCTCCTCTCCCTACTTGGGATCTGAATTTGATGCATCTTGGTTCTCCAAGAAACATCCCTTTGAGAATATCAGAGAGATTCCTCTCTTGACCTTGTCCCAGAAGGTGGCCTTCTTAGTGGCCATTGCTTCGGTTAGATGGGTGTCTGTCTGAGTTGGCAGCCTTGTCCTGCAAGTTGCCTTACTTGGTCCTCCATAAGGACATGGCGGTGTTGCGCCCACGACCATCCTTTTCAAAAGATGGTCTCGGCCTTTCACCTTAAGAAGGACATTGTTCTTCCGTCCTTGTGTCCTCACCCATCGCATCCCTGAGAGTTTGCGCTTCATACAGTAAGATGGGTAGAAGCCTTACGGGTGGTACCTGGTCACGTTCGTGCGTCATTTCCGGACTGAGTGGTTTGCCGGAAGCTAGGAGGTGGAACGCACCTCGCAGACGGAGGTGGCCGTGTCGGATTCTTTCCCCGCCAGCACAACAATTTGAAAGCCAGCAGCCCCAGTGCCGGGAATGGGCACCTTTTAATATGAGTAAGCCACTTGGCTCTCTTGTTTTACAACATTTTATATAATAAACGGTTTTACACTATGGGGATTTTTTCCATCATTTCTACATATCATCCGGCCATAACTTTGTGAGGAGGAAGGTTACCGTACGTCTCCAGTATCATCAATGTGAGCAGGCACAATCCTGCGCAAGCCTTAATGACCTACTTTTTGGCGAAAGAGGTCATGTAATTCTGGTAAGCAGAATCATACTACAGACACATCGGGTGTGTGTTTTAAAAAAAACTGGTGGAGGATCCATTTCCTATATCACTATTTCTTTATCAGAGACACTGAATGAACAAGTTTTGATGTTAGAGGGATTTCAACTCAACATATTTTCTTTCAAGATTGATCACAACAGCAAATGTGAATTTATGTTGGCTATGGACTTTAAATGTAATACATTTTGAAGGACTCAGATTGGGACTGTAATTATTGCACAAGATTGGGATACTAGCAAAGAGATATCAAGTTTGTTGGTAAAATTTATTTAGCACTTTGGTGTAGTAGATATCACTAGCGCCCCCTATATCCAATACATATTACGGGTGTACCTGTCTGCTACTGTTTCCATTCATAAGTCTGTGTCTGGTCCAAAACGGGGCCGAGCGGTGTCATCTGCCACCGTCTCTAGGTGGATCAGGCAGACCGTCATACAGACCTATGCCCTTAAGGTGCGGGCGCCTCCCTTTCCGGTTGCGGCACATTCCACCAAGGCAATTGGTGCTTCCTGGGCCTTCTGACATCAAGCGTCGGTTGCACAAGTGTGCAAGGCAGCGACCTGGTCGTCCGTTCATACCTTTTCAAAATTTTATAAGGTTGATGTGGCTGCATCTTCGGATGCTTCCTTCGGCCGCAAAGCATTGCAGGCCGCTGTTTAATGTTGCAACTCCTCCGTTGAGCTCTGCTTGTTTGGAGTGAAGTTTTGGTTGTTCCTTTACTACTGCTCCCACCCTCTTCTGATACTGCTTTGGGACGTCCCACACATTTACAGTATCCAGCTGTGTCAGTCCATGGACGATGAGAGAAATTAGGATTTTTGTACTCACCGTAAAATCCATTTCTCTGACGTCCATGGACTGACACAGCACCCACGCTTCCTTTTTAAGGTTTGTACTGCTTTGTTCCGAACTGAGGCTGTTAGCTGCAGGTGGGAGGGTTATATCCGGAGGGACTGCCCCCCTGGGCGGGGCTGGTCAGCTCTGGTTTGTTCTAGAATGTATGAATCTAACATTCTGCCTAGATCTTCTCCTGCGAGCAGGGGCATATACCCACACGTTTACAGTATCCAGCTGTGTCAGTCCATGGACGTCAGAGAAATTGATTTTATGGTGAGTACAAAAATCCTAATTTTATTTTACTTTCTGCTATTATACATATCCAATAAAAAAAAAAAAAAAAATCTAATTTCTTCATCAATTTAGGCCAATATGTATTCAGCTACATATTTTTGTTAAAAAAAAATCACTAAGCATATATTGATTTGTTTGTGCAAAAGTTATAGCTTCTACAAACGCCGGGAATTTTTTAATAACTAGTAAAGGCGGCGATCATTGCGGCAGACAAATCGGACACCTAACTGACACTTTTTTTTGGGGGGGGGGGGACCAGTGGCACTAATGGTGATCAGTGCTAAAAATATGCACGGTTACTGTACTAATGACACTGGCAGGGAAGGGGTTAGCATCACGGGCGATCAAAGGGTTAAATGTGTCCTTAGGGGGATCTTGCTAACTGTGGTGGTTGCTCTGACTGGTTGAAGACTTGGCAGGAACACAAGATCTCCATCTTCTCCCCTGTCAGAAGTTCGATCTGTTTTGCCTCTCCCGGGAACGTTAGTGGGTGGCTGGCGGACATTGGGTCCGCCGAACCTGCTGATTGGTACCCCCCCCCTTTTTTTTTTTTTTTAATGCATGCTTTAAATTTCCTGGGTTTGTGACAGCTTTAATGCGCCAGTTGATTTTTAGCGGCAGCAATATTTTAGTAGAACGGATCAAGACCTTGTTTTTATGTTGTGCGTTTTTAGTAGTAGTTGAAGTGGACCAATACATCTTATAGCCACATCTAATGCTTAATCTGTTAATTGTTTACTTTTTAAAATGTCTGTTCACAGTATTCTGGTATAAAAGATGTTTAAACAATTTCTTATTTTTTATAGGGAAGCCGAGACAACATGAGTGTCGTATTGATCTGTTTTCCAAGTGCTCCAAAAGTGTCACCAGAGGCAGTGAAGAGAGAAGCGGAATTGGACAAATACCTGGAAAGCAGAGTAGAAGGTGGATCATTTAACCAAAATAAATAACCTATTGCATAGTGTTTTTGCTTCTGTTTTTATGCCTTCAAGTGCCATTTAAATGTGTGGTTCAAAAGGGGACTATTGTCTATTTGGTATGAGCTTTGTCTCCTGACAATGTTAAATCGCATATCACTATGTAATTTCTACATAAGGAATTAAAGGCTAGCTGATTAGTACCCTAGCACATGCTGATCTTTAATCTTGTCAGGGTAGGTAGGCCATAGACCTTTTTATAGACACTAATGTAACAAAGTTTGAACGGAATATTCACAGCTGTATTGTGATCAACAGTATGATTAATAATCATTTTGGTATAGTATAAATATGGCGTGAGATTTCTTATGTTTTAATAACCAAACCTTTTTTTAAATGTCTCCTACTTTTAAGCAAGCTCTATTCATTTCAATAGAGACTTAAAATTCTAACCTTATCAGACAACTGTTAGAGCTGTGAAGTTGTACTGTATAGTGTTTTTTTTTTTTCCTGGGGTGCCACTGTTCAGATTTCCCCACATGAATTTGCAGTTCTTCCAACTGCCTTAGATGGTTACAAAGCCAAGTCATGCATACTTCAGGTGCATTTTTCATAATGTATAATAGACAAGTGAAGGCCAGACACATTAAAGCTGGCCTAATTCTACTGGACCGGCTGAATTTTAGTGTATGTGCTCCCCCGTGACTTCTGTGAAGGGACATGTTGGAAACGTTTCTGTCGGTCTGCAGCCTGATCTGATCAGTGTATTCTGATAGCAGCTGGTGCAGCAGGCCTCCATCCACCTCGGTTGTAACAGCCTGCCGACTGAACAAACTATAAAGCCAACTTAAGTAAGACTACCTTTACAACAAATCGGCTCAGTTGTGGTGCAGTATTTCTCACATTTGGGTATTGTCCATTCATTTAGAATAGGCTAATGTAACAAAAATCCTGCCACCGCTTTCATTGTTTGCCACTCTAAATAAACGAATAGCAAAGCCGTGCAGTGTATTTTGCCACAGCGCATTTTAGTTCAATGCTTAATTGTGAAGGGGCCGAACTTCAGGCAAATATTACCACTGGAGTTTGAGTGACAAAGTAGCAGGTGATTCAACTCATGGCCCACCTAAAATAAACTATCATTTTTTTGTAGAGATGACCTTTGATACAGTATCTCTCAAAAGCAAGTACACCCCTCACATTTTTGTAAATATTTTATTAAATCTTTTCATGTATCAACACTGAAGAAATTACACTTAGCTAGAATGTAAAGCAGTGAGTGTACAGCTTGTATAACAGTGTACATTTGCTGTCCCCTCAAAATAACTCCGCACACAGCCATTAATGTCTAACCGCTGGCATAAATGAGTACACCCCTAAGTAAAAAAATATCCAAATTGGACCTAAAGTGTCAATATTTTGTGTGGCCACCATTCTTTTCCAACACTGCTTTAACCCTCTTGGGCATGGAGTTCACCAGAGCTTCACAGGTTGACAATGGAGTCCTCTTCCACTCCTCTATGATGACATCACTGAGCTGGTGGATGTTGGAGACCTTGTGCTCCTCCACCTTCCATTTGAGGATGCCCCACAGATGCTCAATAGGGGTTAGGTCTGGAGACATGCTTGGTCAGTCCATCACCTTTACCCTCGGCTTCTTTAGTAGGGCAGTGGTCTTCTTGGAGGTGTTTGGGGTCGTTATGTTGGAATACTGCCCTGTGGCCCAGTCTCCGAAGGGAGGGGGATCATGCTCTGCTTCAGTATGTCACAGTACATGTTGGCATTCATGGTTCCCTCAATGAACTGTAGCTCTCCAGTGCCGGCAGCACTCTTGCAGCCGCAGACCATGACACTCCCACCACCATGCTTGACTGTAGGCAAGACACACTTGTCTTTGTACTCACCTGGTTGCCGCCACACACGCTTGACACCATCTGAACTAAATAAGTTTATCTTGGTCTCATCAGACCACAGGACATGGTTCCAGGAATCAATGTCCTTAGTCTGCTTGTCTTCAGCAAACTGTTTTCAGGTAGGGATGAGCTCCGGCGTGTTCGCATTGAACATGTGCCGAGCCCGCCAGGATGTCGGCACCGCGCTGCGCTAATGACAGGCAGGGAGACATTTCCCGATGCTCAGCAGCAGAGATCGGGAAATGTCTCTCTGGCTGTGATTAGCGCAGCGCGGATGCCGACTTCCTGGCGGGCTCTGCACGTGTTCAATGCGAATACGCCTCAGCTCATCTCTATTTGCAGGCTTTCTTGTGCATCATCTTTAGAAGAGGCTTCCTTCTTGGATGACAGCCATGAAGACCAATTTGATGCAGTGTGCGGCGTATGGTCTGAGCACTGACAGGTTGACCTTTCAACCTCTGCAGCAATGCTGGCAGCACTCATTCATCTATTTGCCAAAGACATCCTCTGGATATGACGCTGAGCACGTGCACTGAACTTTTGGTCGACCATGGCAAGGCCGGCTCTGAGTGGAACCTGTCCTGTTAAAGTTCTGTATGGTCTTGGCAATCTTATAGCCTAGGCCATCTTTATGTAGAGCAACAATTTTTTTTTTCTTTTTATTCAGATCCTCAGAGTTCTTTGCCATAAGGTGCCATGTTGAACTTCCAGTGACCAGTATGAGAGTGAGCGATAACACCAAATTTAACATGCCTGCTCCCCCATTCACACGTGAGACCTTGTAACACTAACGAGTCACATGACACCGGGGGGAAAGGGGGGGCTAATTGGGCCCAATTTTGCATATTTTTTACTTGGGTGTACTCATTTATGTTGCCAGAGGTTTAGACATTAATGGCTGTGTGTGGAGTTATTTTGAGGGGACAGCAAATTTACACGGTTATACAAGCTGTACACTCACTACTTTACATTGTAGCAAAGTGTAATTTCTTCAGTGTTGTCACATGAAAAGATATAATAAAATATATACAAAAATGTGAGGGGTGTTCTCACTTTTGTGAGATACTGTATATCCTGGTTATCATAGTGGAAAAACTCACACTTTTCTTCACTGTTACGGTCTTAAACAAATCAGGGTTTACATGAACCTTTTCTCATTTAAAGTGATTGTCATGAATGATATGATTTTAGAAATAATGACCAAGTTTTTTTTTTTTACTTTGGAACTGATATAATTGAAAATGGTTATATACTGGTAGATGATTAATTTATAATCCATTCCACATTTGCAGTTGTCCAGCAATGTTTACTGGGAAATTTTATTCAAGTAAATGTCAACATGTACTGTTGGTGGCGGGGCAGGCTATGGAAATAAGGGGAACGGTCAGCATTTAAAGACATGGATCTAAAAGGTGTATCCCCACCCAAGCTAAACCTGCTGTGTCTTGGGTGCTGGTTTGCTGTCCATGAGGGAAAAAACACATTTTCAAAACTGACATATGTAGACTTCCATATGTACTTTGTTTTTTTTTTTTTTGTTTTTTTTTTTTTTTTGTTTTTTTTTTGCTGCTTGCTTCTGGGTAGCTGTCCTTCACTACTTGTTGGTGCCCAGAACAAGCATATACATAACATAACATGAGAGGTATTTTTTTTTTAAGATTCAGTAACTTGGTATGAAAGGATCAGGATGATGACCCTGGAGTCAAGCACTTTAAAGAACATGTTGGAGTGGCAATTCTCATAGTCCTAATATAGGTTCCTTTTAAGGGTTACTGTGCACAGGATTTTTGAATCTCTAAGTTTTTTAATGGTTATGGCTAGTTTTGCATATGCAGGTAATTGCTACAACTGGTAATTCAGCTAGTGAAGTTCCCTTGCTGCTTGGGACATGTTTGTACAAGGCACACAAACTTTGTAGATCATTGATCCTTAAAATGCTGCAGTGTTCTGTCAACATTTCTAGTTGGTGTATCTAAACCCCAAAATAAAAATATAATCTTTTGCGGTTTATCAATCCTTAGATTTTTTTTTTCTTCTTCTTCTTGGTGATCCTGCAAAAACAACTTTCCTGTCCCTGGGTTACTACACTTTTACGCCACTTTATCTGTGCAGGGGCCTGAGGCTGTCTCTAGGCTGTTCATCTGATTTTGGGTTACAAATATGTCTTCCTCTCTTTATCACTGTTAACATGGGAGTTGGGGGAATTGGTGGTTTACAGAAGATAGTTTGGACAGAAGCCATTTTGCTTTCAGTTCAATTTACAGAAAGTGACAATTTTTTTTTTTTTCTGGCAAGATCACAGGTCTGAACTTGCTGAATTAGTTTTTAGCCTGAAAAATGGAAACTAATGCAACCACCACATCTAAGGACTGGTTAGCTGTAATATATATGCTTTTGTTCTTGGGGGATTTAGATGTCCTTTAATGAAAGTGTGTAAGTAAAACATGCACACAGACCTTAAGTTATCCTGTATGCTCTATGGGCAAGTCAAGCTTTGATCACTGCAGTGCTCCATTAAGTATATAAAGGACAATTGCTGCTATAAAATACTTGCCTGCCTTGAAGCACAGTGTTCTGGGCTCCCCCTTGTGGCCTGTCTTGTGACTTTTGCAGTGCCACTGGTCACATGGCTTTAATTAAATGGGCTGGCATACTCTGACAGAGCTTGCGAATTAGTGCTGTGCCCGCTGACCAGCTTTTGTTTTGGCAAAAACAACCCGAACCGTTTTTACATTGTTTACATACCTGCTATGTGGAAAGACCTGGCGTATAGTTTCTTTTTCAGGAGCTGAGTATTTCCCAGTTGCAATTATTTTTTTAAGGGAGCGCTTCTATCGCCATTACTATCACATGTGTGCTTAGTCCATGTCCTTTTTAAAGGGCAAGTCTGCAGAGGCTGATAACTTCATTTTCTGAAATATTCTACCACATTTTACACTTTTCTACCTTGAGTTGGAGTTCAGTTTTT